>CM062807.1:359132361-360407361 GCA_031772625.1 Pinus tabuliformis
TTTTTATCGCTAGTTCTTCGAAAAATTCGAGAGTTCTCTCGAATATCATATGTTCCAAGCAATCCATAGAGTAGTCAAAGTATCGATCGGACATGTGAATTTTAGCTCCATCCAAACGCAACGCATTCCGTTGGGGTTGAACAAAATTTCCGTTCAATCGAAAATCCTGGATGTATCTATCCCTTTGCTAAATATCGAGGCGAAGATCTTGATCAACTAGGATTCTCTACAATAAGTTATGTGCGGTAAATCGAGCCTATTTTTGAACCATAGAAGTGGTAAGTACGACGGATATTCCGAATACCTGGGCAGAGAAATTCTCTGGAGTTGATCCATCCTAGCTAAAGGCGAACCTTTGGTTCGTTCTCTTTCTTCACCTAAGATCATCACATGGTTTTTGAGACCCAAGATTTTCATATTGGGACAAACACTCTTCCTTGCCTCTAGTTCTGTTCTGGTAACATATCACAAAAATGCAATCTACCGGCTATGCATATTAGATCTACATCTCGACCAACGTTTGCTTTAATCTACCCCACTATTTTATAGAATACACATATTTCATGGAATGCGTTCTGGAACAAACAATAGAATAAAGAAGTCTGTTGGGTTGGGACGAAAGAAAGAAACTATTACCCCTTGTCCAGAAATTATGTGGACAACGACCCAAAAGAAGCTGCTTTCTGCCCCGTTACAAATAGATCTCTACTCGGCAATAGATCTGTCTGAATTGATTTTATATCATTGTGAGATGAGTGGGCTCATCTCATAACGAACTTATATGTGAAAGATTTGATACGTTCCACGGATCGATTGACGCCACTCATTGTATTATCACGAGCACAGAGAATGGATCATGCTCTGGAAGAGGCAATCTACTATCAAACCATGTTATTAGGAATAACAAGGGCATATCTGAATACTCAAAGTTTTATATCCGAAGCGAGTTTCCAAGAAACTGCTTGGGTCTTAGCTAAAGCTGCTCTACAAGGTCGCATCGATTGGGTGAAAGGCTTGAAGGAAAATGTTATTCTCGGGGGGATGATACCTGCCAGTACTGGGCAACATATTCACCGTTCAGGGAAACGAAACGGAATAGATCCAAGAATAGGGAATAGGAATATATTTAGCAACAAAGTGAAGGACATTTTATTTCATCATGACAAAGTAGATTTTTTTTCCTTTCAAGACAATTCTCACAAATATCACAATATATTAAAACAACAATTAAAATAGTCTTGAGAAATAGATTTCTTGTTATGTTCATGAATATCTCTTCTATAATAGGAAGAATATCAAATATTCTATGAGTGAGAACGTTTCTATCACGTACTAGATAGACAGGCCCTCCTATTCTTACTTCCCTGAGAGACCCTAGTCGTGAACACGGCTGTGACAACGACGGGTTCTCTGTCCTTGCAGGGGATGGAGCGATAAAAGTATTGAGAATCCAAGATAAGCTCACGGCGAGACGAGCCGTTTATAATTATGATAGGTGTCAAGTGGAAGTGCAGTGATGTATGTAGCTGAGGCATCCTAACAGCCGAGAGATTTGAACCTTGTTCCTACATGACCCGATCGATCTGATCGGGTACTATCCGTCTATTCTTTTCTTTGTTCAATTGTTTGACAACATGAAACTATGAAACCAAAAGCTCTGCCCTCCCTCTCCATTGGATAGATAGAAGGGCAGAGGAGGGTTCTCTACTTGGCACTAATCCTTTTCAGAATTGGGGCCTCACAATCATTAGCCAATATGCCTTTCTCGCATTTATGCCCTTCCCGGTTCATGGTTTGAAATTCTGGTGTCCCAGGCGTAGAGGAACCACACCAACCCATCCCCAACTTGGTGGTTAAACTCTACTGCGGTGAAGATACTGTAGGGGAAGCCCTGCGGGAAAATAGCTCGGTGCCAGGATGATAAAAAGCTTATTTTTGTATTAAAGAAAGTCTGAGCATACAATTTGGATAGAGCATAGGATAAAATCACTTAAATCTACTATTTTTCAGAACTTTTAATTTGATATTCATTTTATTTCTATTTTCTATTTTCTAGTACATTATAATGAGACTTTCAATGCTACTAAGTTCTTGATAACGTTTTTATGAGTGGAAAAATCGGACTAATAAAAAGCAAAAATTTACAATTCATTAAGATGCTTGATTCTAATTGTGTAGTTGTTGATACTTGGAGGAGTGATTGTCCTAAAAAAAAATTGTCTACATTTCAATATTCATGTTGTAGATAGAGGAGTAGAATTGTATTCCTTCTAATTTAATGGAGATTTCTTTATTGAGCATGTTGAGAGAGGTGCCATTTATTATTCTTTTTGAGGCCACAGTCTGCAAAGAAGCAACTTTGTCACGAATACGCTGAAGAAATTGCAATAGACCATGGATTTGTGAAATTGCAATATCATAGCAAAAGAGATATCAAATGGATGCTTTATAATCCTTGCATCCATGTAAATCTATCATACTTTGTACATGATGAGGGATGTTTCTCCTCTAGAGCATTCTTTCCCACGTCTTGCGATTATCCAGGGGTTTCCCCTTGTTCATTACTAGACATACGGTCCTCTCTGCCCTCACTCATTTGCACATCATGGTTGGAAGCAAGGAATTGAGATCGAATGAACATCCACTACTTCTATTGTGTGCTTGATGTTTGTGCCTCAGGACGAAGGTTTTGGGAAATTGTGAGAGAAGGAGAGGGCGCATGAAATCTGAGTGGAGGTTTTCTTGGCCCTCCACTTTTTCCTTTGAAGTTTAAATATGCATGTGTAACATTTCGTTAAGATCGTTACGGGCGAGGAACCCTTTGGGTTGGTCATTACAAAAAGGAGATCCTTTGCGGAGAGTAGAACCAATATTAGCCATTGCATCTATAGTTAAATTATTCTCCCTTCGGACATGATAATATTGATATCTGGGGATGAGACAGAGTAAATTAAGGATCTGTTTAATGATTTGGGCTAGCTTGAGATCATTAGGGGAAGTTCGATTTAAACTTGGGAGAGAATGAAGAGAGAATCTTCAATTATGATGATCTCTAGGATTTTCAATTGCATGGCTTGTTTGGTTCCCTGGTAAAGAGTATAAGCTTCAACGACATTGTTGGTCACCTCTTTCAATCCCCAAACATATTTGAATTCCTTATTGTTCTCAGGGTGAGTAATCACCCTCCCCCACTACTTCTGCACCTAAAAATACAATCAACATTAAGAATCATGCATAGAGATTAATTAGAGAGGAAAATAATTTTTAAAAATGATAAAATTTACAAAAAAAAAAGAGCTTAAAAGAGAAACTTTGTCAAATATTATAAATATACAAAGAAGGTAAATTAACCAAATATTTATAAGAGTTTATAAATATCTTATAATACAAAAAGATGTGTAATTAAAGAAAAAGTGTGATTGAAGGAAATAGTGAAATTGCTCTGTAACGAAGAAATGTCGAGATTAAAAAAACCATTTACCACAATTGTTAACTAAACACAATAATAATTTAAGAATCACTTAAAAAATAAAAATGCAAAAAATACCACAATTGAAAAATCTAAGTGGGCATATCATTGGAATTTATATAAAAAATCGAAAATGATAATTTATGAAGAAAAAATGGAGAGTTGGGAAGGGTTTTTTTTAAATGACATCTGACAGATTTTAAATATGTGACCAGTTTAAAGATTTAGAAACCTAAGTAAGACGTTAAAAACTTTATTATCAATACATACATAGAGGAGCAACAAAAATAGGTTAGCTACCAAAAGAAAAGTTGATCACAAGCCTAGTCAAAGAAATTCAAATTTGGACTTTATTCTCCTTTGCTTAGATGATACAACAGGACCAAGGCCATTCCACTCCATCACTCTCATCTATTTCCACCATCGACCCATCATTCTGAAGCTTTTCCCATTCATTTTCCTTTTTGTCCTAAAATGCTACAAGAAGGATCTGTTTTTGCTACAGGGAGCCAAAATACACAAAGCATAAAATTATTTTTGTCATATATTGAAAACCGTGCATCCATTTGTTGATCTGTTTTAGGGGGAGATGCATATGGATGATGGTAACATGTTCAAGCAATTTTAGCAAATTTTGGTGCACACTTTTCGAGAAATTGACCTCCATCAGCTACAACCATTTTTAAATTTTTCTCAAAATTCGTGCATCCATTGGCCAAGATGTTTAATGGGTACATGCATAGGGATGATGGCAACATGCTTACCAAATTTCATGTCAACCCTGTCTATCGTTTGAGAGATATGCATAAAACACGTTTGCTACAGGAAGTTGTCCTGAAATGCTACAGGAAGTTTAGAATTGCCACAGGATGGCTGAGAAGAATCTACATGAGGCAATCCGATTGGAAAATGGGTCAAAATGTCATGTTTATTTTAGGGGAGGTTGAGGGAGGTTTCCCAACACTACTTTCATCACTCATCCACTCTATTTCACCTAAATTTGCTCAAAATGTTCACTTTGTCCTGCCTAAAAAACACACAGAGAGCATTGTTCTCCATTTTTCCATTCTTCACATTACCTCCTCAAGAATCCAACCCTGTTTACATGGCTTTTCATCACTCCCCTAAACACCATCATTCCAACTAAAGACTAGAAGAAATGACCAAAAGGTTGCTACAGGAAGAAACTCCTCTTATAGCAACATGTGCAGTCACAATATAATTCTTTGAGATCTTTTTTCCCACCAACAGAAGCATGATGAATCCATGTGTGCAATCAGGAGGGGACACATCATCCTTGGGAAGGAATTCCACCAGCAATAGCTGCCTAGACATCAGAGGGGCATCTACACACACAAGCAAAGTTATCAATCAAGATATAATCAAGTTCAGAAGACATGCACCAGGATATCATGATGTATATGGCTGAGGAACAACATGCAATCACCTTCAGCAATCTCATCCATAGGTAGGTACATGTATGCAATATTATTTACCTCTTCTCTTAAGTGTGTTATGGTTAGAAATTTGTTATCTATGCATAAGAGATGAGGCTTTATAAGCTAAGGATGGGTCAAAAGCCTCAACCTCCTTCAACAACCCTAATCACAATTAAGCAATTGACCTGTCAGCAAAAGGAAGAATTAGAGGGAAATAAGGAGCATATCGAAGGAATAACCTCCCTCCAAGCTAAGGGGAAGTATCCAAGCCTCATAGAGAAAGCCAAACACCTAGGGAGCCAAGACTAACCAGCTATAAGAGGATTTTGTGCTGCTACGGGAGAAAACATAGCTGCTATAGGACAAATAGGGTTGCTACAGGAAAGACAGACTGTGTGCTACAGGAAAAACATAGATGTTACATGAAGGAAAAAGTTGTTGCAAAAGACCCCGATTTTAAGGATTTTCACTCTCAAACCCCAAGATTCGAAGGACAACACCCAAAGAAAGGGTAAATACATATTTCTCCTTGCCATATGTGAACAAGAATCTTGCAAAAGTTTTCATTTTTTCAGTAGTACAACCTATGGGAAACTTTTGATAAATGTTTACAAAACAAAAAAATGAAATATGGATGTTTCCTTTGAATTGAGCCTGATAAGAAGGGGAATTGCAATTATTTTTGAGTGAGCATGAAATTAGCCTTCCTCCAGGAAATATGAGAAAGTTGTTCTTTTTTCCTTTGTCATAAAACCCTCATTACACAGGAATATCTAAAACTTCTAGTAGAAATAGACAATTGCCTTACCAATTTTGGAAATTTGTATTGAATGCTATGGGGGGTGGATCTAACCATAGAAGCCCCATAAACAAGAATACGGAAAAGAAGAAGCTAATGAAGAAGCAGAAGAAGATGGAGAAGAGGGAAATTAGCCAAAAGAAAAACTTAAGGAGGAAGAAGGAAGAAAGGAACAAACTATGCTAAAAACCAAAATAGCAGTGCATAAGAGAGACCTAATAAAAACAGAGAAATCCAAAGCCCATTAGGCAATCATCTAGGCCATAAAAGAGAAGAAGAAAGCAACAAAAGGAAAGAAGGCATTCACTGTCAAAATAGAATTCAAACCACAGTGATGAAAAGAGGCTTTCCAAGAGGTCTCTAATATTTTTCTAGTTTTTTTTCCAAGGCCTAGAAGATGTTATGGAAACGTGAGAGGCAAAAATTAAGCATGAGGTGCAATTTTGGTAAAGATTTGATAGATGTTGTGGTGTGCTACAGGTCTACTACAAGATGCTCTGTGTTGCTACAAGATCTCATCTAAGGGTGTTCTAAAGGTTTCAGAGGTGTCCAAATGGTGGAAAAAGGCAACAGGGGATTGAAAAAGGATGTGGAAGACCTTACCAAACTGAAAATTCTTCAAGGGGGAAAAGTAAGGATAATGATCTCTAGAAACACTATGATTTTCTATGCACAAATAGTTTCGGAAAAATTAGTGAAATTGGAATGAAGGATTCAAGGGAGAGGATGTGAATGACATGGATCTACAAGCCAACAAAGTTCACTTGCAAAGAGGAAAGTTCTGTTTTTGTGCTTGAAGGAAAGCTAAACAATCATGAAAAGAACAACTACATTTTGCGCTTGTCCTTACAGAACCTACAACCAAGCTTCTTAAGAGAAAGGATTGAGGAATGTACAAGAGAGAGGCCACCAAGGCCATGCATGAGGCATAATGGGGTCACTAGTTGTTTAGAGGATGAGCAACACTTTCAGCAGGGGGTATGATGGGCCTCCAAATTAGACATAAATTAAGGCCCATCTAACCATACTTAAAAACATTAAACCTCTCTTGTTGCATTAGATGACATATTTTTAACTTAATATGTTCATTAGGAAGATTTGTGGATAATTGCATATTTGTGCCTAATATATTTTTGTAGAATCTTGTGAGAATATTAGGCAGATTATGAAGATTTTGGGGAGGAGATAATTTAGGGACTTTCTCCCTACTACAGGAGTATCAATATTGAATAATAAATCAACAAGACATCATGAAATCATGCACAAATTCTGGAGCTCCAATGATTGAGAAAATCTAGGAATGTGTTCCATGTCATTTAATGTACATTCATAGTGTTGGGAACTAGATCCACTATTTGAGGGATTTTGGAAGGGAAAACTTCCTCCTTTCATGGGGAATGCTTCCTAATCATTTTTTATAAGTATTGAGTCGAATTTTCCTCTAGGGGTGGATTTTTCTTAGTCTTCTTGTGGAGAGAACTCGTATTTTTGCAGCTCCACTTTCATTTCTTGCAAAGATGTAATTGTATTGATGGAAATAATGAAGATTGGTGCCATGTTAAACTTATAAATCATGGGCTCCTTCATAGGACTCTTATTTTCCTTTGGATTGGCCATCCCAGGAGCCTCAAAGCCCTTTCGTATCATTTACTTTTCTTCCTTTCACTTCTTATTCACATGCATCTCTTGATCTTGTCTTTTTCTATTTCTGCATTTAGTATTGATGATTTCTTGTTGTAGGATTGGGTTATGGAACAACTTTGGAAGGTCATAATAATCATTGAGCTACTTGGATTAGTTTTCTTATTCCCAAATCTAAATTTATGGAAGTCCCTTGTGGAAAATAATGGTAATTTTCTGCTATTTTTTAGAACATGCTAACGAGCTTCAATCAAGTTGATTCCACTTGAATTAGATAAAAAAACATCCCAGTTAATAACAAAATTTACCTCATTTCATTTTCACTTGATTAGGTTAGAAATTTGATAGATTAACTAGCTCACTAGTTCTCAAATTTGTAGATTTTAGACTAGTAATTTTCTGCTATTTTTTAGCATGTATTAACAGGGGTATTTTTGAGTGATTCCACTTGGAATGGATACCTAAGACATCTTATTCAATAAAAAAATTCTCATCCAATTTGGATTTGATTTTCTTGGTTATTCGGTGAATTATATTTTCCTGTAGAAAATCTCGTAACTTCCCGTAGCAACCTGTGACTTCATGTAGCACTTCCTATAGAACTCTTATAACACGTATATACTTGCCCAAATTTATTCAAAAAGCTTGTTTTTTGTCTCTTAGGCTTGAATCATGACCCCTAAGCTCTAAATCAATGGTTGAGGAAGAATAAAAACAAATTAGACATGTATTTTTGCAATGTAGATTGGGCCTATTTATTTGAAGTCATGCTCTTGGGATTTCAATTATGAATTATTGTTCTTGCCTATGGTTAATTTCTTTTCAAGGTAACATTTCCATTTTTACAATTAGTTTAGGATTTTATTCCATTACATTCACTCCATTAAATCATGACATCGAAGGAAGGACACATTATATGTTGCATATATGAAGTTGATACCTTTAAATTTGTACGAACCCCGGGTTGATAATTAAATTTGGTATCCTTGGGAATTGCAACATTCTTGTTAAAACACTGAGGCTCATCAGAAGGCTTATTTACAAAAAGGTCTTCCCATCCTAGTCTGGTCCAAGTGCGTCTCTGTACCACACTCCTTATTTGTTTTTGCAGGTGTATCGATTATATAGCTCCTTAGTAGTGTCTGCCCAACCACAGCGGTAAGAGCTCTCCTGGTCCATCCTCGAAAAGAGGACGACATTTATTTGGATGGGAACCAGTGGCACATTTCTTTGATGCGGTTCCACTTGATGTTCGAAAGGAAATACTTCAGTTGGAGGCAAAGAAGTATGGTGAACATGCCTACTTCTTTGACTAAGAGATTGGAGGAAATTGTTTCAAATGGGTTCCTAACCTTGGCAAGTTCTGTAAAAGAAGACTACACTTTCTTCACTCCATTACTCATCATCATCACATGGATACTCTACTTACTATGGTTGGAAGAGACAAGCAAATGGACAATCACAAGTTGTTTCTGGGCCAAGAGGAGCTAAAATGAATCTTTCGAGGCATCCGATATAATTTAGATGATATAGAGGTAAGAATGTCTACCATTGAATGTTATGTGCTCTCACAATCAAATACTGAATCCAATGAACACCTTGCGATACCGACAATTATCAACAATCCAACTCCAACATCTTCGAACGCTAACAGTTCAACAACATCACCAGTTATTATCTTAGACTAAAATGTCCACTCTCTAATTGCTCCATGGGTCTCATAGTGAAAGTCTATGTTTTATGTAAAAGACCTTATTACCTTTTCCTGTTAATTCCAGTCGGTAGAAGATATATATGTAAAGGAGTATAAACTATATTTTATTTTGCTATCACTGGTAAAGGAGGTGAACTAAACTGTCACAACTACAATCCTCAACCAGTGATAAGAAGATGATAACTTTTTTCAAAAACTTTTCGTCAATTCAAACTTACCAAGTCATCTAGATATTTTATAAAGTTTTGTTTCTTTGAAAAAATTGCCATATAAATTGTTTTCTTTCCGCAAGTAATAGAAATCAAAAGAAATATTAAGGAAAAAAAACAAGTTATGTGGTTTAACCAAAAAAAAACCAATTCATGTGGTTGGGTTATGGTCGGGTTAGTTTTAAGCTTTTCAAAACTCGTTGCACACATTTTTCGGGAGAAGAAGAAGTATCATTGAAATTTAAAGAAATTAATTATTTAAAAAAATTACAAGTGTTTTATACATAGTTATAAATTATTATATTATTTTATAGGTTAGCAATATGAAAGTTATTTTGTTTTACTTTTAATAACTATTGATTTTTATTCATAAAATTTTATTAATTAATTTATAAATATAATTTCAATGGTATAATTAAATGTTAATTGTATAATTAATTATTTAATTAGTTAAAAATAATTTTTAATAACAATTTTAAGGAATCTTGTTTTTAATAATTTATTAGAAATAAAATATATATTTTGGGTTAGAGTTTTTTATATTTAAATTATATTATAGGTTATGTGTTTTATTGGGAGTAAGTTTAGTTGATTTTGAGCTTGTTAGTGATATTCAAATTTAGGCAGTCTCAACAATGATGTAATTAGAAAGGAACAATGGTTCCAAGAAGGAAATTGGGTTGAAATTTCCCTTAGACATGGAGTAACTTGATGAACTATTTTTTATTGGCTAGTTATAATTGAGCTTCTTACAAAGCTTACAAGGCACCAACCATTTAATAAAAATGACCGCTTACCTATAAATATCAACAACCCTAAAATACACATTGATTAACTTTTTAATAATTTCCAATAACCTCTCAACATTTTCTTTAAACAAACCACTTATTACATACAATACCATGTCAAATATTTTCTCATACTTGAAAATCTTAAAAAAATTATCTACCTTTTCTTAATAAATATTTTTTCCTTTCCATATATATATATATATATATAACAAAAAATATTATAAGATATTATAAATAGGTGATAAATCCAAATTTCAAAAATCAATAGTATTCTCCTATCTTGATTAGAGTAATGAAGAAAATAAACATTATTAAAATAAGAATAAATTCTCATGAGTTTTGAAGGGGAATTAGGTGTTGGTCAATTTCTAAAATATCATGAAATAAACGTTTTTGCCACATTTGTAGCACTAAAAGGGTTGAAGATGAAAAACACTTTCTTTTAAATCGTCTAACTTATACTCAAATTATATCTAATTTAAAAAATATATATAAAAATAACTTCATGATCCATCACATTAGTAAAAGGTTAATTGAGAGCATCACCATCACTCCTCGGATATACGACCTTCCAAAATCCATAGAGAAGGTGCTCCTTTGAGACCGATCGTTAACACAATTCGCAGTCCCTCTTATCTTCTTGCTAAACATTTAGCCTTGAGGGTTAAACCTCTTGTTGGTAATTCTGACTCTTTCGTCAAGGATTCTTACTCTTTCATCAATGAAATTAAAGATTTTAAGCTAGAGCCTAATGATATTTTGGTCAATTTTGATGTTGTTTCTCTTTTTACTAAGATCCCCATTAATGAAGCTATTGACATCATTAACAACATTACTGACCCTAGTACAACCAAATTGGTCAACATTTGCTTAAAATATACTTTCTTTAACTTTCAAGATGATATTTATGAGCAGACCTATGAAGTTAATATGGGATCCCCTCTCTCCCCGATTGTAGAGTCTGAAGATTGTCCTACCATGACATCCTTTTGCCCAATAATCCTCTCTTTTTCATATATATTTACCACTTAATAAAGCCATATCTACAAGGTTTTGATGAAGGTATGCATTAGTATGTTTTCTTGTTCATATTCAGCTGTATACCCTATTGTTTTAATTAAAGTTGTAAGTAGCTACCGAATCAGCCTATTTCCGCAGCTAGTCTAGGATTCCATAACTGCCTTCATTGTTCATGAGGTTCCAGAGTTCCAGTTCGGCAATGAAAGTTGCGGATGGATAGAAGATGACTCCCTCATGGATACCTTCCTATCCACTCGAAACTGTTTTCTAAAAGAGGCATAGAAGATTGCGGTCAAACTCCAAGTCAACCATCGGATTAACGTAAAACAGAGCCTGAGATCAGTTGAAACCTTATCGTTTCGCTTTTGAAATAGAAAAACGACGGTTTCACGATATAAGTTTAGATAGGGTTAAGAGATATTAGGCTTAGGATCCTCATACAATTATGCAAGAGACATGCTATTAAGCTAATGGCCGCACTGTTATTTGGGTGCGCGCCGAATGATTTGTTTTCTGAACAATTCATTAATTTCATGTGAATGAATTTGGTTTTTGTGTGCAAGCATTATACTGATTTGAAGCTCTAAACTGCTATGTGGAGGGCCCCTACAAAAAGTGGCAGGTTTTAATCAAATACAATCCGATTTCCTTCAATTATTCAATTACTCTGTTTTGTGTGATCATGTTGTATAATGATTTCGAATTGTTATCTGCATAAGAACTCTACTTTGCTTTGTAACTAGGTTAGACTGTTGTTTACTTTGCTTTATACTTGGTACTGCATAATTATTTCCTTTGCTTATTATCCAACATAATTGAAGTGTGTTCAATTCATAGATGTTACTTGGATTACTTTGTTTGAGCAAAAATTGAACAAGCGAGAAGACCTCTCCTAAAACAATTGAGTTCAACAATATTCTTTCATAGCTGCTAGAGTAAGGTTTCATTTTGCACTTAGAGAATTAGGAGTTGCAGCAAAGAGATTTAAAATCAAATCCCAACAATCTAACATAATTAAAATCACCCTCAGACTCGCGTGCAGGCTCTAACCTAGCTCTGCTCCCCTGATTTCGTTGCCTCCTGTAGCTCATCTGCCTGGCAGCTCCTGCTGCTAGGCCTCCCCTATCTGGCTCTTCGCATTCCTGCGTGCCTGGGCTCTGCCTCTCCCTCCCGGCAGCCCTGCTGCAGGCCCTCCCCGACATTCACCCCTCATGGAAGGGAGCAATTCACCCCATCAGCAAGGCCCTGAGGAACAAGCAGCGGCCTTTGCTTCTTTAATCTCAGAGAATGGTGCACCAAAAACCAAGCCAACAACAACTAAATTTGTCAAAAAACTGGTAGATATTCCGGAAATCTCTTTACCTCCAAGTCTACCCAGGAAAGCTGCTATTTCACTATCTGAAAGAGGATTGGTAGGTCAATTCACTGGACTGTGGCCCTCCCCTAGAGCGTTTCAAAAGTGGGTGGAGCGCAACTGGAGCACCAATATCCAAGGGAAAATAGTAATAATATTTTGTGGCAGGGGATATTACACATTCCTCTTCGAAAGTAAATAAGATCAGAACCTAATATTCCGAAGCGATCCATATTTTATGGATTCAAGAGGACTATACTTGAATAGACGGTCCCTAGATTTTGATCCAGAGATGGACATCCAAAATGTTGTGCCAGTCTGGGTTAGATTGCCTCATCTCCCACTACATTGCTGGGGAGATGAATCGGTCAAAGAAAACGGAAATGCAGTTGGCAAATACATTGACAGATGCGAACCAAGACAATATGCATGCTTGTGCCAGGATCTGTGTAGAAGTGGATTTGGGGAAAGGTCTTCTAGAGGCTATAAAGATCAAGGTGGACTAGTGAACTCACATCCATCAGCTGGACTACGAGCAAATCCCGTTCAAATGCAAGGTATGCCATGAATACTGTCATTTTGAAAATAGATGTAACAATTAACTAAAAGAAACTGAAACTGCTGAGAATGTAGAAGCAAATGAAGGCACCTGGGAACAAGTTAAGAGAAAGAAAACCAACAATAAACAATCTGGTCCAAACCCCAAACAGCCCCTTGAAAACGCTGTTGAAATCCCCACTCCTCCCCTTAACATGGTCCAGCCAATACCCTCGACATCTAACCCTTTTGAAACCTTGGAAGAAGAAGAACCATCATCCCCTCGTTCTCCTACTCAAGACAAAACTTTAGCTGTCATCCATTCTCCCATACAGAACTTCCCATCCCCTCCACCCACCATAGATCGAATCCTCACAAGAAACAAAGTCAAAGAATCCAACAACACTTTAGAGCAGCCAAAAAAAGCACGGAGGAAATCGAATAAAGAGATTAGAGATGAGGCAGTAGCAAAAGAAATGGCTACAAGTACCCAACAACCAATGGGCTCTTTCCTAGCTAAACGAAAAGGAAGCGGGGAAAAGCATAAGGAGAAGGTCGGGGCTCACCAAAAATCAAGTAAATAATGATTTTGGTCTCTTGGAACAACAGGGGTTTGGGCTCCTCTCTAAAAATCAACTCAGGCTTGAGATTTAATAAGGCAAGAATAACCAAATATTTTCATGATCCAAGAGGCCAAAGTGACCAGTCAAGAATTCCAAAAATTAATGATGAAACAAAAAAGCTTTGAAGGAACAACAACAGACTCCATTGGAGCTTCAAGAGGTATTGGTACAATATGGAACAAAGGGAAGTAGGATCTCACTAATCAAAAACTCAGCAACTAGTGGGTCAAAACAGATTTCAAAAACAAAACCACAAAAGAAGAGTACACCTTGTTAAACATTTACACTCCAAATCACTACAGGGACAAACCACTATGTTGGGAATCAGTTAAAAAAGAAGTGCAAGAATGCCACAGAAACAAGTTGGTTTTAAGAGATGATCTAAATTTAATTCGGAACATTGAAGAAAAGATGGGAGGGAAGTATCTCAATGACCCTTCTAGGGAAGCTCTGGAAGAAATTATAGAAGCTCGCAAACTTCTGGACATTCCTCCATGTAATGGGAAATTTACTTGGTGCAATAAAAGAGTCGGAACTCAAAACATCGAAGAAAGACTAGACATGATCTTAATTCAAGAGAACATAGCTACAAGATTCTCATCCATCAAGAGCAAGATTGTACTTGCTACAGCCTCCAACCACAATCCTGTGGTTCTGATTTTAGACAGATTAGAGAATTAAGGGCCGATCCCTTTTAAATATAATAAAAATTGGGACAACAAGGATGAGTTTAGCAAGATCATAAAGAACAGCTAGGAATTCAATGTAACAGGTTCCCCTCAGTTCGTTTAGGAATCCAAGTTAAAAAATTTAAGAGCAAAAATAAAAATTTGGGCAAGAGAGAACGCTCTAAAAGAAAAAAATAAAAAAGTCGAGCTGCATAAGAATCTGGAAAAATGGAGTCAGGAAAATGGAAAACAACAAGCAACGGAGCAAGGACGTGTTCACGAGAAAGAAATATTTATGGAACTTTATAGGCAAAATAGACAAGAGGAGGAGGAATTGAGACAAAATCCAGGTGTCTCTGGCTAAAAGCGGGAGATAAAAATACTTCCTTTTTCCACAATAATCTCAAGCTAAGAAGAGCGGGCAGCCAAATTGACAAGATTCAGGTTGAAGGGAAGGAAATAAAGGAGAGGGAGGAAATCAAAGAAGCAGCTCATAGATACTTCAAAACCCTCCTAACAGCAGAAGAACAACCACCAGACAACACTGAATTCCTTCAACAAGTTAACAGTAGAATCAATGATCAGCAAAATAGTGAGCTATAGAAGGAGGTGACATAGGAGGAAACAAGAGAAGCAACGTGGAGCATGCATCCGAAAAAATCCCTTGGGCCAAATGGCTTCACCATTGCCTTCTACAAGACCCATTGGGACATAATAAAGAAAGACTTTGTAAGAATGGTTAAAAATGTTTAAAAAAAAAACAAGATGGGAGAAAACACCAAAACCTCTCACATGGTGCTCATCCCCAAGGAGCCAAACCCTCTCTCTTTTGACCGATTCAGACCCATCTCTTTATGTAATGCATCTTATAAAATCATTACAAAATTCTGGTTAATAGACTGAAAAAGATCCCGCCCAGTCTCATCTCCGAAAATCAAGGTGGCTTTGTTCCTAAACGACAAAACGAACAACGTGATTCTTGTACAAGAAGCCATATACAACAATATTCAAAGAAGTGAAAAAGGCATGGTCATCAAGCTGGATATGGCCAATGCCTTTGACAAAGTCATTCATCAGTACTTAGTGGCAGTTCTCCAAAAGTTCAGAATCTCTATTAAGTTCATCAACACTATAATGGAATGCATCTCAAATCCATGGACAACTCCACTGATTAACGTAAGGCCCAGCCGTTACTTTCGCAGCACCAGAGGATTGAGGCAAGGTTTCCCACTCTCCCCTTTCCTCTATATCATTATGGCGGAAACATTAAGTATTCAGCTTGAAAGTAAAAGGAATAAAAGGGAAATAACTGGCATCAGTATAGCTCGAGGGATTAAAGAAATCAATCACTCTCTCTTTGCGGATGATACCCTCCTAATTGGAGGAGCCTCAAGTATCATTTCCAGGAGGTTTAAGAAAATATTAGATGCCTTTCTTGCTGTCTCAGGAGGGCTGCTCAATAAAAAAAAGTGTAGAATTTATACCTGGAATGTTTCATTAAATGTAATGCAAAGGATTTCCCAAATTATGGACATTCTGGTCTAGCGGAAATGGGGACACTTTACTTACCTCGGGTTGCCTCTGGCAAAAGAAGGGGTCAAGTCTGAGGTGTGGAATAAACAGATAGAAAAGATGAGAGGGAAACTTCAAAGCTGGGGGTTGATGTGGCTAAACCTAGCAGGAAAAACTATTCTCATCATCTCTCCTCTCAGCCCTACCTATTTATCAGTACGCTATAATTTTGGCTCCTGCCAACATCCATAAACAAATGGAGCTAATCATGAGAGGATTCCTCTAGCAAGGAGGGAAACAAGACACAAAAAAATTCAGCCTTGTTTGTTGGGACCAAGTGACTCTCCCTTTTGAAAAAGGAGGTATCTCCATCAGGATTCTGAGTCTGACAAATAAAGCTCTAGGCTTCAAGCTTGTTTGGCGAATGTTAGTTGAGAAAGGCAGTTGGTGGGTTGAAGCGCTGTTAAAAAAATACCTCAATGGCCAGCACTCAAATATCCTCACTAAATTGATCTTAGAGTGACCATGCACTCAAGCGTGGAGACTCATTAAAAAAGTCATCCCTCAAATCAAAGACCATATATCGAAGAGCCCAGGGAATGGGAAAGACATTGCCATATGGATAGACAGAATTATGGGATCTGCTCCATTGAATCAAAGCTAGCAATACAGAGCCTTGAAAGTCTGGATGGATAACAAAAACATAACCTCTCTCTATGATATCTCAGACTGGGAGCAAAACAGTTGGACTGCCTAGAAAGATATGCCTCTTCCAAATAGATTGAAAAAACAGTGGGATGATATGAAGATCACTCTGGCTGGAGCTGCCCCTATAAACAAAAAGATCCAAGATAGCTATGTTTGGGAACCTAGTGGAGGAAAGTTTACAGTGAAGTCCGGATATAAGTTCCTCCAACCCAACAATAATCTTGAGAACTGGAACCTCAGGTCTGCAGTATGGAAGAATGAGTGCCTTCCAAAAATAAAATTCTTTGCATGGACCCTCTTAAAAGGTAAGATCCTCACTGTGGAAAACCTTAGGAAAAAAGGTATACAAGGGCCATCCATGTGCGTTTTATGCCAGAAGGAGGAGGAAAGCAGTCAGCATCTCTTTTTGGATTGTGCCATTGCAAGGCACTGTTGGAAGCAAATAATAAGTCCCCTGGAGATGACCAATGATATTTTTGATCAGCTCACAACTCTAAATAAGAACTGGGAGAAAAACTATCCATATACAAAACAAAACAAATCTGCCATTATTCATATTTGGAAATGTCTCCCATCTGTTCTCTGCTGGCAAATTTGGCTTGCAAGAAATAGCTGCATATTCAAAAGTCAAAAGCCTAACCCAAGACTCATTCTTGCCAAAATTTGGGGGCTAGTGGTAGAGATGATTAGTGCCAATGTTGTGTTCAATGTTGATCAAAATAACTGGCAGAATGAAGAAAATGAGTGGTATAACAAACTTCCTTTAGTGTGTTCCGTGAGGAAGCAACTGCCAGCAAAGACAGGGGGAAGAAACAAAGGCTAGAAGCTCAGGGGAAATGAAATGGAAATCGAAAAGTGGATCCAAAACCAAAAGAAATACACTCTTAGATTTGATGGCGCTTCCAAAAATAATCTAGGCAGAGCAGGAGCTGGGGGAGTTATCTATGATCTGAAAGGAGAAGTCATCTCCTCCTATGAATGGGGGCTTGGTAACATGACAAACAATAAAGCGAAGGCATACAGTTTGTTCCTAGGCACATGCATCCTCAATAAACTCCAGGCCAAAGACCCAGTTGTAATCGGTGACTCAGCAATAATCATCACTGCAATGGAAACAGGGGGAGAATTCAAAAACCAGGTTTTAAACAGAATCAAACAAAGAATTTTAGATAATACCAAACATCTGGGAAATATCAAATATAAGCACGTTCTGAGAGCTTATAATCAAGAGGTCGATTCCCTTGCCAATAAGGTAGTGAATCAGAGGGTCGGGCAAGTAAAAGAAATTCAAAATATATATGAAAAATCTATTCCCTGAATTCCCCTCCCCTTTGGACGGGATCAATACTCATTGTACAGATAGTCAAATCAACCAAGTTGCTACAACATTCCACAGGCAAAAGAAACAGGTGATCGTCCAGCCCAGGCCTGACAATAGAATCTCAGATCATCTTCATAGAGCAGAGTGGAGAATCCTCAGCAGGAAGACTGATACACATAGGTTCTCAGATTTGGAAAAAATATGTCCAAGGGATTCACATAAGTTAGGCTCCAGTCAAGAATTACAGTACTTTCCAATCCCTTTCACGATCCCTCATTAGATGACAGTCACAAAGACCGAAGGAAATCCGCCTAGAACATAACGGAATATCGTTCTCGTTTAGGGCAGTATTCAGAGGATCGGCCTTAATAAAAATTATTGTCCTCAAGACAAGCCAGAAGTGGGCATCAATCTTTTCATTCACAGGGATATCAGATTTGTAATAGATCACACTATAACAATAATTAGGAAGGATCACAAGGATTTTCTCATCAGTTTCTATAAGAAGCAGCTTGGGTCAAGGTTGCTTCATATGAAGAAGCCTCCCATCAGCGTGTGCTTTACAGATCGCAGTGATTATTTCAGGAGGTGTCCAAGGTGTAGCTACTCCTCTTCTCTCCGGCGTTTTGGTAGAGGTAACATTGTTTCAGTTCCTTGTCTCTGTAATTTTTACGCTAACTCATGGCTTGTCTCTGTGGTTCAGCATTTGAACAGGGCACGCTATCCTATCTCAGAGAAATTATTTGTTCATCGCAACTTTCTCCCTTTCATAGCCCCCAAATCTTCTTCCATCCTCCTTCGCCTAATCTGATTCTCCACCATTGTCATTCCCTTCCTCTCAATAGCCCTCTCTCCTCCAGGCACATTCAGCATTCGGCCTTAAGTGAAGATCTGATTCACAAGCCTCTTTCGATCTACAATAGACTTCTGTCCAAAGGGATAACTTTGGGCAATAACTCTAGAATTGTGGCTTTCAGCCCATACACTCTCAGAAAACGTCTAACACAGATTTGTATCGAGGTCAAGAGGAGCTTCCCCTTTGCTTCCAAAATGTCCAGCAATCCTTTGGATCAGATTGAGACCAACAGCAACTGTGCACTCTACAAGGCTCATTGCTTCATGATAGGTCGTTTCATCAAATATTTCAATGAGCTCAAGGCTGAAGTGGAGTTAGAAAATAAGTCCAAGAAGAAGAAATTTGAGAAGCAAAAGGCAGAAATTGAAGGGCTTAAAGAAAAATGCCAACATCTTGAAGAAACAGTAAGATATATAAAGACACTGAACCAAAGCGAGCAAGGCGAAGCCTCGACCAAGCTCAGCGACAAGAAAGACAAGCTTCCAGATGATTCGGTTAACCAGTTTTGGTGATTCCTTTGCTATTTTCCTATGCAATGTAATTTCTGTTTCCTGTTAGGGTGGTTCTTTCGACAATATAGTCGATATGTTTTTCAAATTTTCAGAAGCTTGAACAGTGAGTTGGATGACGGGACTGTGTTCCCATTTTACTCCAATATCACTGATCTCCTCTTTCCATATGTACTGGGACCTAGTCCCTCTCTTGTTATTTTATAATATATCAGTAACCGATCCTGTTAAAAAAAAATCACCCTCACATCATCCACAAACTGATTGAATAGAGATTAATTCCTAGGAAACTTAATCAACATCCTTAAGAATTACAACATTAATACAATTGAAAAACATCACCCCAATCTTAAGATTAGACCTTGACAAATACATAACGACCTACTAAAACAATTTCTAAGCACATATTGTGCACCTATACTTCATCAGTCTACTCACCCTGGTTGACAATTATGGTTGCCAATTCAAGGACATTGAATTGACCAAACACTGAGTGTAGCAAATTTGTTTATGGAATATTTCGAGGTTAAAGCCTTGGCTTCTACTCCCTTTCAACCTAAACTTTGGAAAAGGTATGTGGATGATACCTTCATTATTTGGCCCCATGATAGGGAAAAGCTCAAAATCTTTAAGCAACATCTTAATAACATTTCTAAATTTATTAAATTTACTATGGAGACTGAATTTAATGAGAAAATACCTTTTGTTGATGCCCTCATCACCAAGAAAGAGGAGGGATATATCTCCCATCAAGTCTTCCACAAGAAAACCCATACTAAGCAATATCTCCATGCCAATTCCCATCACCATCTGGCTCAAAAATTTTGTGTTTTAAACACCCTTATGGCCAGAGCCCTCAGGGTCTCTGATGATTCTCACATCAGTGATGAGAAGGCTGATCTTTTAGAGGTTTTTATGAACAATGGTTATATTAAGAATCAAGGCCTGAAAGCCTTCCAAAAATTTGCATAAGGACGTAGAGCTAAGGTTAATCTTAACGATTCTATTGCCATTGTTCACCTTCCTTTTATTCAAGGAACGATGGACACGTTGGCTTGTATTCTTAAGAAAAATAATATCTCTACATCCTTTAAGCTGCTTAATACTATTAGATCCTCCCTTAGGTTTGTCAAAGATTGAATTGACCCCTCTAACACTAAGGGGGTCTACATGATCCCTTGTTCTTGCGAGAAACCTTATATAGGTGAAACTGGTCAGTCTATCAAGAGTAGAATTCAAGAGCACGTTGCGGACATTAGACATAATTGCTCTCATGCTTCGGATCTTGTTGAACATTATGTTAAAACAAAGCATCACATTTGCATTGAGGATGCTTCTATCCTTGCTAGGATCTCTCATTTTCATCACAGGAAGTTCAGAGAGGCAATCGAGATTGAAAAGCGAGCCACCAACAATCTAAACAGGGATGATGACTCGAAAACCAATAGAAACTGGACCCCTATTCTCTCAAAATTCTCGAAACTTTCTTCTTTTTAGGTTCTGCCGTCCTTTTTATTTCTTTTTATTTTTATTTATTTTATTTATTATTTTTGTTTATTTTTATTTTTCATTTTTATTTTATATATTATTTTATAATTATTATATTCTACTTATTCCATTATTTTTATTTAATTAATTAATTATCCTTTATTCGGTTTATTATTTGGTATTGTATTTATATGTTATATATATGTATAGGAATATATTTAGTATTTATTATTAATGTTTTTCCGTATATATATATATATATATATATTTTGCACTTAATTTACATTTTATTATCCTAACCCTTAATTTAATTTTTGTAAATCAAAGTTCAATTCATTCATCAAACAAAAGGTACATAGATCTCAAAATGCAAGTAGTCTCACCTCGACTGGGTTTGTTGAATAAAGCTATCACCATATGACAAAGAAACAATAGCAAAACTAAGGGAGAAGTCCAAATCTTAACATGCCAAAAACACCAAAAGACAAACAGAACTAGAATAACACCTTAGAAGAACGCCTTAGACCATGCTTAATCATCATAAGTAATAGTCCTTAATTTTATTATCTTAATCTTTTGCCCTTAATTGTATTATCCTAGCCCTTAATTTTTATTTTATTATCCTGAAATTTTGTCCCTAATATTTATCCTAAAGTTTTAATATAATATCTATTTATATTCATATTTATTACTATTTTTAAATTTTCCTTGTTTTTATCATATTTTCCCTCAATATTATTATTTTCCTTATTTTTAGCCTTATTGTCAGTTTCCCCTTATTAGAATATTTTCCCTTCTTATTTATTCTAATGTATTAATATACTAATTATACTTTATTTAATTTTACTTATTTTATCCTAATTATCCTTAATACTATCTTATTCTCCCTTTTTAATAAATAATTATTCCCCCTAATACTATCTTAACGTCATTTTAATAAAGATTACCCCCTAATTCTTTTTTATTAATATTATAAATAATTATAATAACTGTTTATATTAATTTATTATTATTTCCTAATGGCTATTTTGATTTATTTTAATATTTTTTCTTATGGTCATTTTGAGTCCTTTTTCTCTTTATATACCCTTGCTATATCATATTTTCTCCATCTTATCATCCTGATCATGAACCACATTATTTGGTTCAAAACTCATTGACAAATAATACTTTCATTTGGTGGATCCTGGAGACATTTTTCAAAATAATTATACTCACGGAAGCCTACATTCAGATATTAAAAAAATGGCATACTACCAATCTTCTCTACTTTTTAACTCAACAAAATCATAGCAATTTTGAAACACTTATCTTAATACTTTTTCAATAAAAAAATAAAATTCTAAAAAAATTGAATAATTTCTTATTTTTAAAATTCTAAATCATATTCTATATTAATCATAATAGTGGGATTCTAAGAGTAACTTGGTTGTGCGACTTTGCTAAACCCTAGTCACTCCCTTTACTTTGACTTCAGCCCTCGATGACGTCCTCAGAGGGGGTTCCTCTCTGTTGGTACTATTTTATTGCCATTCTTTTCTTCTAAAAATCCATCATTTATCTATCATTTTCTTCCATAAACCCTTCATAGTCCAATGAAATTGATTAATGAAGCATTATAATTGTTATTTTACATTAAATTTAATTTATGGATTTTTATGTTAAAAATTGGAAATTTTCAACAAAATTACGGGATGTCATGACTTCCTGTAATTGGTTTATGTTGTGACACGTGGCATGGAAGGAAAATCGAAACAAAAGATAAGGACGTGATCTAGGATGTACATACATGGTGGAAAATCTATTTAGCATCGAATTTGGAGCTCTTAAATACATGGTCAATGCTGGTCAAACCCAGCCTTTTTGGTTGTAAAAGCAGCAAAAATTTGAAGTTACCTAAATTGATTTCGTTTTGTTTTAGAGATTAGTTAGGATTAGGAAAAACGAAAATAGCCTTTTTTACTGTAAAAGCAGAAACATCTGAAGTGATAATGAATGTACATTTGGTTGTAAATTTTAATAAATAAGAGGAACGCTGGTAAGGAAAAGAGATTAGACAAGAGCAGACTTGAGACTGTAAGCGTATTCCAGAACTCTATTTTGAATTTAATCGATTCTCAAAACTTAATCAAAAGGCAGAATTTCATATGGTGTTTATGACTTAGCGTTCTTATCATCTGAAGTTTTCTAAGTGTGCCATCAAAACGTGGAAGGGCCCTACGTGAAGATTGGTACACTTTCATTTCTGTTTCATAGGATTTAGTCTTCAGATCTGAATAGCGTTTGATGTTATTTCATTGCTTGTGAGTTGATTAGTTTGATTAGAAGTTCTTGCGATTGTTATTTTATGATTCATAGTAGTACCTTGGAAATTCAATTGCAAAATTATTGAATCAGACTTTGTAAAAGGTTTAATTGAACATTGAATTTCAAGATATCTCTATGGACTCCGTTTTCATGAATTTGATCTTTGGTATGCTTAGTATGAATTTGATCTTTGGTATGCTTAGTGTGTTGTCTTGAAAGAGTTTTTGTGAATTATGTCCTTGTAAGAGGATTGAGAACTCAGACGAGTAACACTCTGTTTTTAGAACAATTAATTAAATTAGATGATATAAGTGTTTAAATTGTGAAAGGAAACATATTTCGATCTCTTGTAAAAGAGTGATGTAGCCTATCACAATAGACACTTATTTAGATAGATGAGATCCTTTTAGGTCTATAAACTTTAGACACGTGCCTCTAAGTTTACCTACCTTGGTTGACATTAAATTTAGTCTAATCTAGACCCCTGGATTGGTCTCTACATTTTGGCGCCGTTGCCGGGGAGGCGCAACTAGAGGATTTCTAAAAAAAAAAAAACATAAACAAAAACAAACAAAAACATAGATTTAATTTTAATTGATCATTTTAGAAGTCATGTTTACTTATGTCTAGATCTAGAGATGATAAAGGTAGATTCATAAAAACCCCCCATCCAAAAACTAATCCACCACTAGGAGCAAACCCTTTAGGAAAAATTGAACACACAACACCAGCTGGGAAAGTCACCATACAAAAATTAGAGGATAAACAGAAATCAGGGCAAAGACTCACACTCATTGAGAGACAAATTCTATTGGCACACGAATCACAGAAGAAACATCTCCCTGAATCCTCTATAAAAAGAGAAAGTAGCAAAATAACTCAACAATCTCTCCTTGAACCTACTGATTTTGAAAAATCTCAAGAAGGAGAAAAATCACTAGAACAACTTCTCTTTGAAACAAGTGACACTGAACAAGAAATTAAATCAACAGAGGAACCTATCAAAATGGCTGAGGAAGGAGGAGGATCAGCAAGAGGACCACAAAATCAAGATCAAAGAGAGGAGGAAGAGTCAACCTTTAAATTTCCTATTCAAGAACCAGGAGAATTATGATGAGGAAATAAAAATGAAAAACATACCTCCATCTATGTTACCAAACTTTTATGGCATGGCTTTAGAAGATCCAGATTCATTCTTGTTTGAATTTGACATAGTATGTCGAACATATGGTTACACAGATGATGTCGATAGGCTTAGACTCTTCCCAGCAACATTAAAAGCATCAGCATTAAGATGGTTCATGGGACTTGGTGAACATGTAATAATTGATTGTGATGGCATGAGAAAAATATTCCTAAGGAAATACCAACCTTATTGTACATCGAAAGATTCTAAAGATGACATCTTTAGAATGAATCAACAAGAGGATGAAAGTTTAGAGGAGTGTTTGGAATGATTTGTTTATAATTTACAAAAATCAAAACATAGAACCATGTCCCTTGATCTGATTCGAACAATATTTTTGAAGGGCATTCGAGAGGAATACTTAGATGATCTTAATTTGATGGGCAAAGGTGATATTTCCACTTTACCTTTCGAAGAAATTGCTGATTTATGTGAAAAGTATTCAAGGAGCAAAGCCAGAAATGGAAAAAGAGCTCTATCATCTAAAGCCACAAAATCTGCTTCAGCAAGTGTCACAAGGGCTAAAATAGGAAACTTGTTAGAAAAATTCAAAATAGATCTATTAAGTACCTTAGGAAATCAAATTGACACTCTGAAAGCAAAGAAAAGGCAAGAAGAGGAAGATCAATTAATGGCTGTCTTTTGTCCAAAATTCCGGAAGAAACATGCTCTGAAAGACTGCCCATTAGAAAACATTCAAGTTTGCACCTTTTGTACTGAAAATCATGATATATTCCAATGCTCTAAAGTCAAGATTTTGCATAATTGTAATGTGGAAGCTAACACAAATATGGAGAATGTGTATTTCATGGGCGCTAAGGGACCGTGGCAACCAAGACCTCCACCTCTAGGTATGTTTCCAAACCAAAATTTGCAATTTCCTGCACAAGATCAGATGTATGTTCAAAATTCTTGGAATGTACCCATGCCATGGCAACACCAAAATTACCCACAACAACAATGGAAACCATTTCAGCAATACTCTCAACAATATCAACCATATCCTCAACCATATCAACAGTATCATCAGCCATACCAACAATATCATCAGCCATATTCACAATATCCTCAAACATATCAACAATATCCTCAGCAGCAAGTTGTTTATCAACCCCAAAACACTCAACAAGCATTGCCTGCTCCTCCACCAATAAATCCACCTCAATTACAACTTCCATCTAACCAACCTCCTAGACCCACTCAGATTCCTACTCAACCTGTACCAAATCCAAATAATAGAGCAGATAGACCAGCTTACAGTATAGATGAGGGACCATCATATCCCACATTACCTTTACAAAATATCGAGCTGAGGTCTGGTAAGGTACTTCAAAAAGAACCTCCAATAGCTGAAAAACAAGAAGAAAACGAAGAAAATGAAAATGAAACTCCAACTCAAAGGAAACAAAATGATGACATCAAAAATAAACAAATGCAACCGTTGCATCCACCACCTTTTCCAGAAAGATTGGTCCAAGCAAAACTTCCCATGTCTATACCACAGTTTGATGTTTTAGATGAGCTAAAGAATGTCTATATAAAAATTCCACTATTACAAGCCATAAAAGACATTCTGATATATACTAAAGCAATCAAAGAACTATGCCTCAAGAAGCCTACCAGGAAAAGAGTTGATCCACAAACTATTCATGTTATTGGACATTTAGCTGGCCTTATGACAAACACCATTTCAATGGAAAAGTATGTTGATCCTGGTATTCCCAGAGTCACTACAATCATTAACAACATACATATTCCAAACACCTTAATTGACCTTGGGGCCGCAATAAATGTGATGACTCTTGAAACAATGAAAACACTGCAACTCACAAACTTGCAGCACACAACAATTGTTCTAGAACTAGCTGATAGGTCTAAAGTGATTCCTAAAGGAATTTTGGAGGACATAATTGTTTCACTGGACTCTTGGGAGTATCCAGTGGAATTTTTAGTTCTTCAGCCAAAATCTAATTTAGGAGGACACCCTCTCATCCTTGGTAGACCATGGTTAGCAACTGTTGATGCATTCATAAGATGTAGATCGGGTAATATGATTATTTCACGAGGAACTGAAAGAAAACAACTCACTCTTTACCCATCAGCACAATCACCAGCAGTAGCACACAATTTATGGCTTGATGATAAATACAATGATAAGGAAGAAGTTCAATCTGTTTTCAGCATCAATCAAATCTATGATTTTCAAGAACATAATAATGATGATTTGGTAGAATTGTTCCTTTCTCAACCTGATATTTCTGAATAATTAAGAAATGAACAATACCATGCTGCAGATGAACTTTTGGCACAGAATTTTCAGGAAACATGCACCATTCATTCTTTGCAAACAACATTTCAGAACATTTTTCCCATTCAATCTATCACAAACACACAGAGCAAGACCATAGAGATTAGTCCAGGAAAAAATTTGAATATTAGCACTCACCTAGACTCATCTCAGGAGGAAAAATTGATTCAATTATTGAGAAAATACCAAAAAGCATTTGCTTGGGACTACACCGATATGCACGGAATTCACCCTGAAACATGCACTCACCATATTTATACAGATAGTAATATCAAACCAGTGAGGCAACCACAGAGAAGAATGAATCCCATTCTTCAGGATATTGTTAGAGATGAATTACAAAAACTATTGAAAGTCAATTTTATTTATCCTATCTCTGACAGTCAGTGGGTATCCCCATTGGTAGTAGTGCCCAAGAAAAATGGCAAGTGGAGAATTTGTGTTGATTACCAACAATTGAACAAAGCAACCCTCAAAGATTATTTCCCACTACCGTTTATTGACCAAGTGCTAGACACATTAGCTGGGAAATCATCATTCTCTTTTCTTGATGATTTCAGTGGCTATAACCAAATCAGGATAGCCTTAGAGGACCAGGACAAGACCACTTTTACTTGTCCTTGGGGCACTTATGCCTATAATGTTTTACCATTTGGACTTTGCAATGCTCGAGCTACATTTCAAAGAGCTGTATTAGCTATTTTTGTTGATTTAGTTCATGAATGTGTTGACGTTTACATGGATGATTTTTCAGTGTATGGTAATTCATTTGAGCATTCATTAGAAAATCTTGAAAAAGTTTTGAAGAGATGTATTGAAGCTAATCTGTCCCTGAGCAATGAAAAGTGTTTTATGATTTTAAATGAAGGGATAGTATTAGGTCACTATATTTCTTCTTAAGGCATTAAAGTTGATCCATCAAAAATCCAGATCAATGTCAATTTGCCAATTCTGAAGACTCAAAAAGAGGTAAGAAGTTTTCTTGGGTATGCAAGCTATTACAGAAGGTTTATTGAACATTTTAGTAAAATAGCTTTACCTTTGTTTAAGCTTCTAGCAAAAGACACACCTTTCAACTAGAATGAGAATTATCAGCAAGCTTTTGAAATACTAAAAGAAAAATTATCAACCACACCAGTCTTAAAAGGACCTAACTAGACCCTACCATTTCACATATTTACAGATGCATCTGATACTGCAGTAGGTGCCTCGTTAGGCCAAAAAGAAGAGTCTTTCAATTATGCCATCTATTTCATTAGTAAAAATCTAACACCTGCAGAATTAAACTACACAGTCACTGAAAAAGAAATGCTTGCAATCATACATGCTGTGAATAAATTCCGACATTATATAACTGGTTATGAGGTTTTTGTACATACTGACCACTCTGCCATTAAGTATTTAATGAATAAACCAATCACTAATGGCAGAGTTACCAGATGGTTGTTATTACTACAGGAATTTAATATTACAGTGTTAGATAGACCAGGTAAGGAGAATCAGGTGGCAGATTTTCTTTCTAGACTGCAAAATTCAGGTGAGGTTGTTCCGGTTGAAGATTATTTTCCAAATGAAAATTTATTTGCAATTTCAATAGTGAATCCTTGGTATGCTGACTTAGCTAATTATTTGTCCACAGGAAAAACACCTCCATATTTTACTCCAAAGGAAAAGAAGAGGTTGATCAAACAAAGTGCTAGATATTCATGGGTTAATGGAGATTTATTTTACACCGTTTATGATATGATTATTAGACGATGTGTAAGAAATGATGAAATAATTGATATTTTAAAATCTTGTCATGATGAACCGTGTGGTGGGCATTTTGCAGCAAAAATGACAGCATTCAAGATTCTTAGTCTTGGCTACTATTGGCCATCTATTTTTAAGGATTCCAAGAAGTATGTGAAAAGTTGTGATAGCTGTCAAAGAATGGGCAGACCAACAGCTACAGATGAAATGCCACTTCAGCCTCAAGTACATTTAGAACCATTTGAGAAATGGGCTCTAGATTTTGTAGGGCCCATCAATCCAACTTCCAAAGGCAAAAAGTACATACTAGTATGTACTGATTACTTGACAAAATGGGCTAAAGAAAAAGCACTAGTCCGGGCAACTGAACAAACAATGGTAAACTTCCTTTTTGAAGAAATTTTTGTAAGGTATGGAGTACCAAGGGAGATAGTGACAGATTAAGGTACTTAGTTTACTTCAAAGCTGGTCAAAGACATCACAGAAATATAAAATCAAGCACAGGAAAAGTACACCTTACCACCCACAGGCCAATGGCCAAGTGGAATCTACACATAAAACATTGGAAGGAATCATCACTAAGACAGTAGCAATGAACAGACATAATTGGGAAGAGAAGCTCAAAGATGCACTCTGGGCTTACAGAATCACGTGGAAAAACACTACAGGATTTACACCATATCAGCTGGTGTATGGAAAAGAGGTAATGCTTCCTATTGAATTTCAAATACATACTTATAAGATGGCTACAGATTTAGGAATTGATCTCAATGAAGCACAAAAAGAGAGAATTATGCAATTGAACCAGTTAGATGAAATGAGGCAGCAAGCAGAGGAGAGAGCAATCCTAATACAACAACAAAATTAAGAGATCATAAAGCCAAATTTAAAACACATTGGATGGGCCCATATGAAATAGTTCAAGTATATGAAAATGGATCAATCAAGCTTACTACAATTGATGGAGAAGGCAACACCTTTATTGTCAATGGACATAGGTTGAAACTCTATCATAAGCCCATCAACAAAGAAGATTTTCTTCAAACTGTATCTCAGCAAAGGGAGGTTGAGATATTGCAGCCTTCAATTGTGATATCTCTACCTTAGTTCATTCAATTTCATTTTTGCTTTAACAATAAAATAAAATAAATAAATCAATAAAAAATAATTAAAAAAAATAATAATGGTTTAGATGTGAAAACCAGACTCTGGCACACTCTAAACCCGAATTCTTACTAGAAAACCATTCATTTGGCTGGTAATAATTCCTTGTTCTACTTGTTTACTGTTTTTCATCAATTCAATAATGACTTGAGGACAAGTCAAAGACTTAGTGGGGGAGAAGAAACAGTGGTTTTTCCCTATCTCATCTCCTCATTTTTAAATCTTCAAGGGATTTGTTTCAGTAATTCAGTATTTCAATAAAAGAGTTGTTTTTGTTCTAATCAGAGGGACCTGTTCAAGCAATATGCAGTGGGACCTGTTTAGAAGACTATGTCAACATTACCAATATGCAGTGGGACCTGTTTAGAAGACTATGTCAACATTACCAATATGCAGTGGGACTTGTTCAGAAGGCTATGTCAACATCACCAATATCAGAGGGACCTGTTAAAGACTGCATTCAAGATACATTAGGCTACTTCAACAAAGTTTTCAAAGGTTTCTTATCATCAGAATTATAATCAAGGCTACATCAACACCAAGGATAAAAGAAGCTTCACAAACATGGTTCTTCAGAGTTCTTCAGATTTTAAAGGGACCTGTTATATTCAATTTCATTTCAAAGGGACCTGTTTTAGACAATGAAGATCAATCATACCTGTACAATGAAGATCAGTCATACCTGTGCATGCCAAATCAGCATTTTGTCAACCAACAAGTGTAATGTATTGTTGAAATTTTCATTTTTAACATTTAAAATTCTTAAATTATTTTAGTGTTAAAAATGATAATTATTATTGCTTGTTATCAATTTCAAAAATCCTTATCCCCATAACCTTTGTCATATTCCTAAATACTCACCTCATTATCACTCTGCTTATCATTTCCTATCACACCTTAGCCTATTTTTATTCCTACTACGCTCTTCAAACCTTTTCATACACCGCTCTTCAAACCTTGTCATCAACTCATCATTTTTAAATCGGCCTTCTGGCAATCAAGTACCAACAAGTAGTGGATACTCAATGTACAAGTCCGTTCAATGGAAAGACAAGTGTTAAACCGTCTGTCCTCAAATGATTTCATTCATTTCGACTGCTGGAGTTATAAAACAATCTTTTGACCCAAGTATGCTTATGAAATATATCCATTATCATCACACGATTTGCATATTGTGTTATCATGATTATGCTTCTGCAAATCAGTACTGCTCCTCTGTATTCATGATTTGAATGCGCCTTCCGACTCTGCATTATCATCATAGCAATTGGATGAAGGTCGGCTGTTGAGTTTTCATTTTATAAAACTCTGAGTTCATAAAGTTAGTTACGACGTTAGTATTCAGACTCTGAGTTTCTCAAAGAGGGCCGAGATAGTAGGTGCTATAAAGGGAGAACATATAGCAGACAGGCTTATCCCGAGTTTTTTTACTTCCGCCCAGAATTTGAGGACGTTAACCAGGTCAGCTCAAGCAATTGAAGAAGTAAACTCAGAGAATCGAGGACGTTACCAGGTCAGCTCAGTGGAACGCAGGAAAAGAGGTAACAAGTTAAAAACCCTGATTGAATTTTTGAGCATAAAAAAAAGGGGTTAGAACAGAGATTTTTAACAAAATGACCAATAGAGCAGAGCCCGAAAAATTTGATAGTTCACAATATCATGAAGACTGTGTCATGATTTTAAGGGAAAAACACTGGTTGTCTTTTCTAGAGAAATTCAATGGAAACAATGAAGAAGTTACGAAGCAATTTGCATTTTCCTTCAATGGAGAGAAAGCTTTAATAGGAAATTTCTCTTTTAGAATTTCAGAGGATACAATAGCACAAACATTGGGAATCGGTCCAGAAGGGGAAAAGTATTTCAAAACCAAACAATTTAGGGAAAAATTGTTCACACCTAATCCGAAGGCGGTTGGGTAAACTGGAACGTGAACAGTCATCAAGAAGATGAACTGTTCCGTCCACTTTGTGTATATAAACAATTGTTCTCTTATGAAATAATATCTCAGTTTTCCTTTTTTCAATGTGGAGTTACCCTGGCCTGACATGGTATCAGAGCACAGGTCCCAGGTTCTAAAAATATTTGTAACTCCTGCCTCTGTCGCTCCTCTGTCCTGAGCACTCCTCTGTCCCATATTCTGCCTCTGCCAGCGCTAACGCTTGTCTCTGACCTGCATAAGGACTGACAATGCTGCGCACTTATTATTGACGTTACTGCAGAGTGCGTTGGAAAAGGAGATGCCTTCGGCGGTCTGACATTGATTCTCTCTGCGCATTGATTACGTGCCAGAACGGTTATCTGGCCATGCCTGAAGACTGCGTGAAATTCCGTTTTTCCTTTGACCAGAAAATTTCCCAACCCTTGATGTGTTGCATCGATTGCTTTCGTCGTTCAGTTCGTTAGACCACACGGTTAACAAGTGGGCCGCAGGTCATGTTTTCAATTCTCGATAAAGCATTCATATACTGTCATGTTTACTTCAATTATTTCGATGTTATCTACCTCAACTATCTTGTATATGTTTACTGCTCGGCTCTAAATGGAATTTCATCTGCTAAAATAACTCAGCTGGGAGCTTTAAATAACGTTTTGTCTGCGGGGATAGCTCGGTCTGTTTTTCTTCATCTACAGTCTTCTCTCTTTTCGCTTCGATTATACAATCCTCCTTTCTCAGCCTCAGGGCACTCTTCTCTTTGAAATCATTGCACGAAGCCGCAATTCTGCCTTGTGTTCTCTGAGGCAAGTCCACTCTCGGCCTTTCCGCTTTCAGTTCGGTGGGTTTTTTCGGGGGTTTAACCCTTTTTTGTCCAGTTCAGAGGGGCTGTTACAAGTGGTTCGGCCCTTGTGTTTCTTGATAGGGTTTTGAACTGGAAAATGCAACTATTTGTTTTATTGTCAATGATTGATACTTGAATGGAGAATGGAAAAGATCTTTTTCTGTAGAGTTCAAGAGTTTTTAATATGGTCAATGATGGATACTTGCACTTTCTAGATGCAAGAATTGTGGAATAATATTTTTATCTGCAATGACAATCAAAGACATTTTCGCAGAACGCAACAGTTGCCAGTAACGCTGGTATTACAAAGACTGCAAGGGCTTTAGTATTATGCAGTTAATTTTATGGCGGTTTCTATATATCATTGAGCAGTTTGTTAAATTCATGATATACGCAGTTTATATGATTCAAAGCGTTCAAAATATTGCGGTGTTTCCAGCATTACATATATATTTGATATATTGATATATATTGAAGTGATCCTTGAGAATTTTTTTCTCTCAAAACATAGTAATATTGCAGTGATATAAGAAATGCTGATGCAAATGTTAGAAGAAAATAAAGTGCATAAGGCTGTGGCATAAGGATTTTTTTCAACAGAAGTTTTTTTTTTAGCAGAGATATTTTTTACAGAATGGATTCAATCATTTCTATGGTAGGAATAGTTCTCACTAGCAAGGAGAACTATTCAGAATGGTCTCGAATGGTAAAACACACCCTCATCTACAATGAGTTGTGGAAAGGAGTGTGTGTCGGAGAAGAAGACAAAGACCTTGTGCAGCCTACATCAGATAAAGAACTTGTCATTTGGGAAAACAAGAACAGCAAAGCCTATGCATTGATCGCAGCATCTGTAAATGAAGAAGTAAGTCGTCATATCTCATCCTATTCCACTGCCTTTGAAGCTTTACAAAAGCTGAAAGAACTCTATGATACACATTCTGCACTTGAAGTTGTTCAGCTCATGATTAAACTCTTCACTCTTGAACTGAAAAATAATGATCCTCTTGCTCTTGCATCTGAAATAAAGTCCATAATGCATGATATTAAATCCACTAAGGTTGAGCTGGATATCTCTCTTATTGCCTTTCTCAAAGCACACTATCCTACCTACTCCAATTATCTTGAGTCATTACAAGCAAATGGAAATCTTAAAGATATAACCTTTGACTCTCTTGTGAAAAAGATTGCTGAAAGAGAGAAAGCCTTTGGAAAGAAAACCGTCCCTGAATCTTCTGAAGAGACTGTTTGCCTTGCTCATAAAGAAAAGCATCCTGCTCAAGATTCTACAAGAGGAAGAGGTGGACGAAGAGGAAGAGGAAGATACTTCAAAGGCAGGGGGGGCAGACATTTTCAAGCAGAAAAGGCAGATCTGCATTGCATTCGCTGCAAACGAAATGGATCACATGATGCTTCTACATGCAAGCTACCATGGGACAAAATTGAGCAGAGAAGAAATCAGCAGAAAGGTAAAACTGATGACACAGACAAAGGTAAAGCACCTGAATCTGCTCACTATATTGAGGCACAATGTAACATTGGAGTAAATGAAGATTTGTTTAATGCTTCACTTGCTTCTTCAAAAAATGACTGGTTGCTTGATTCAGGAGCAACCTGTCATATGACTCATAGGAAATATTTTTTTGAAGATTTCACTGACAATGTTGATGGAGCAGTATACTTTGCAGATCAGTCAAAAATCAAGCCATCAGGGGTTGGCACAATCAGGCTTAAACTGCCTGGTCTTCCATACTTTCTTCTGGATCATGTTCTATATCTCCCACAGCTCAAGAGAAACTTGCTGTCCCTAGTCCACATCCGACAGCAAGGTCACTCCATTCACATGTTTGATGGAAAGCTTGAGGTAAGAAAGGCATCTGACCACTCACTTGTCATGAGGGGTATAGAAGAAGAAAGACTTCTTAAACTGCAAGGAACCTCTGCTCATGCACAACATTTCTCATATATTTCTCATCATGAAGAAGGTACACTTCCGTCAAGTTTATTATGGCATGCTAGATTTGGACATTTAAACTATGATAGTCTCCGCTTGTTGAAGAAAAATGGTGTTGTTGGTTTGCCTACCATTCCTAGAAAACATAAGCAATGTGATGCATGCATTCTAGGAAAGCATAGCAAACAATCTTTTCATGATTCACATTCAAGAGCACATAGGAAGCTTGAACTCATTCATTCAGATTTATGTGGTCCAATGCCTGTTCCTTCTGCAAATGGAAATAAATATATCATGACATTTATTGATGATTACACCAGAATGTGTTGGGTTTATTTATTGAAGAACAAATCTGATGCTTTTCAAACATTCAAGAATTTTCATAAATGGATTGAAAATGATGCACAATATCATATTGGGTCTATTCGCACTGATAATGGAAAAGAATATACATCAAATGAATTTGAACACTATCTTCGCCAACATGGGATTAAACATCAAACAACTGTGCCTTATAATCCTCAACAGAATGGTGTAGCAGAAAGAATGAATAGAACAATCTTGAATATGGTACGATCCATGCTTTTCTTCAAAAATGTAAAGACAATGTTTTGGGATGATGCTTTTCTATGTGCTGCATATATAAAGAATAGAGGTCCATCTAGTGCTATAAGAAACAAGACTCCTTATGAATTGTGGTATGGACATGTTCCTTCGGTAAAACATCTCAGGATCTTTGGTTCCACCTGTTATGCTTTAATACCAAAGGTACATAGAAACAAACTTGGTGCTAGAAGTCGTAAGTGTATCTTCCTGGGGTATTCAAACACATATAAAGCATACCGCCTCTATGATGAAGTAAATAAAAAGTTTGTTTTATCTAGAGATGTCATTTTTCTTGAATCATCCAAATCTGACAGTGTTGTTGAGCGGCAACTTGATCGCTTGGATATATTCACACAACCGAAATCATTTCAAGAGTTTGATAATCAGATTCCACATCTTGAAGGGGGAATTCCTATACTAGATCAACATGTGGAATCTTCTTCTGAAGAACAATCTCCCCTGCATGACACTCCAACAACGGATGATGCTTTAAGTGATGTAATTGATAGAATTGGGAGACTCAATCTTGATTCAGACCCAACTCAATCAACAGAGCAGCCTGGACCATCTCAGAAAGGTCCCCCAAAGTGGCTGACAAAGACAATTGAAATTGTTCATCCTGATGAAATTGGAAAAATAGGAACCAGAAATACAAACCGACAAGATGGAGGTGATGTAGATAACTCTAATTCACCTGTTGATATGGATGTTACTTATGATTGTGAATTGAACTTGTCTACAGATTTTGAACCAACTTCCTTCAAAGAAGCTGCTTCCCATGATGAATGGAAAGAAGCTATGCAGAAGGAGTATGATGCCCTCATAAAGAATGGCACTTGGAAGCTGGTTGATCCTCCATTTGGAACCAAACCAATTGGCTGCAAATGGGTCTACAAGAACAAGTACAAAGCTGATGGCTCACTTGACAAGCACAAAGCTAGGCTTGTGGCAAAAGGTTTTGCACAGAAGGAAGGGGTTGATTATGAGGAAACTTTTGCCCCCACAGCAAAATGGGCAACCATCCGGACACTCTTTGCACTAGCTGCTCAGAATGGTTGGAAAGTCCATCAAATGGATGTAAAAACTGCATTCTTGAATGGAGATCTAAAAGAGAATGTTTTTATGTCTCAGCTTGAAGGATTTGTTGTGAAAGGACATGAACACAAAGTATGCAAACTTGTGAAGTCCTTGTATGGCCTCAAACAAGCACCACGAGCCTGGTATGAAAAACTAACTGAGCATCTTCTGAAACTCAACTTCAAACATTTTGATCTTGATGATGCAACTTTATTTGTCAAGAAAGTTTGCAAAACAGTTGTATATCTTGTGGTATATGTAGATGATCTTTTAATGACAGGGAACAATGAAAGCTATATTGCATCCATAAAGAAAGAATTAGGAAAAAGTTTTGAAATGACTGATTTGGGCTATATTCATTACTATCTTGGCATTGAAGTAACCCAACATCCAAAATCCATATTTCTTTCTCAAAAGAAATACATTGGAGATTTGTTAAACAGATTTGGCATGACAGAGTGCAATCCTCTTTCTACTCCAATGGAACAAAACTTGAAGCTCACATCTATTGAAGGAAAGGAATTTGAGGATGCAACAAAGTATAGATAGCTTATAGGAAGTCTCATCTACCTCACTACTACCAGACCAGACATTTCATTTGCTGTTGTAATTCTCTCCAGGTTTATGCAAAAGCCTTGTGAGGGACATTGGTCTGCTGCAAAAAGAGTTCTAACGTACTTGAAGGGAACTCAAGACCTTGGAATCAAGTATACACAGGTGGACGACTTCAACTTGATTGGATACTCTGATTCAGACTTCGATGGAGACAAAGAAACTGGGGTATCTACTTCAGGATATGCTATGAGTCTTGGATCAGGAGCTGTCTCCTGGAGATCACGCAAACAATCAGTACCAGCAGATTCCACAACAGAAGTAGAATACATGGCAGCAGCTGAAGCAACGAAAGAAATTGTGTGGCTCAGGAAAATTCTTGAAGATTTGCAGGTAAAACAAGTACAATCAACTCCACTCATGATTGATAACACCTCTGCAATAAAGTTGGCCAAGAACCCAAAGTTTCATGATCGTACTAAGCACATCAATACTAAATATCATCTGATCCGACATCATGTTGAGGCCAAAACAATCCATCTCCGTCATTGTTCCACAAATGAGCAAATTGCAGACATCTTCACCAAAGCGCTTGGAAGAGAAAAGCTTGAAAGATTCAGAACGATGCTTGGACTCACCAACATCCCTTCAGATTAAGGGGGGGAATGTTCACACCTAATCCGAAGGCGGTTGGGTAAACTGGAACGTGAACAGTCATCAAGAAGATGAACTGTTCCGTCCACTTTGTGTATATAAACAATTGTTCTCTTATGAAATAATATCTCAGTTTTCCTTTGTTCAATGTGGAGTTACCCTGGCCTGACAAAAATCATGGACTCAGTTTATGTCTAGGTCAAGGGTTTCCTCTGTCAATTGGAAAAAGGGTGTTCCTAGAAGCTGGCTAGTTGGCTAATTCACCCATGGGACGAAATGGTATACATTATTCAGAAATTTGTTACATGTGAAGGACGTTACAGTATAGTATACCTATATCACATAAAAATTCTTTTGCACTTAAAAGGTCAATGCACCATCAGTCTGCCCTATTTTCTCTTACAGAGTTTGACTAAAATGTCGAAGACCATTCAGAAACAAAAAGGTAATGAAGATAGGAGTTTGTATCATTTTGGGTTGATCAAAATTCTAATTGAATTTGAGTTGCAGAGGAGAGGAAAAACATGGAAAGAATTTTTGATTGACAATCAAATTAAAATTAGAGAAGATGAACAGGAACAACAAGAACGCACAGAGTTTATGATTGATATTGATGAGGAAATCCCTGAGCGTAAGTCAAGCAATGTTCCTCAACCCAGCAGTAGTGTAAGGACAAGAAGGATGAGGCAAGAAACTGCCAAGAAAATTGAAAAAGATAAAATCTTCACTACTTATAAGAGAAGATCAAGGAGAATAAAAAGGAATCAAACACAAGATGATCAACCAGAGCCGAATGCAAATGCACCAATGGAAATTGAAAGCAATACTAATTCACAGCTAAAACAGGAAGCAAAAATGGAAATTGAGAGTAACAAGGGAGAAAGGAAAGAGCCAGCACCTACAAACAAGAAACAAAGAAGGTTAGAGAAACAAATTGAAGAGCTAAAAGAGGAATTGATGGAAGCAAACATGTTAGAGAAGGTCATAAAGAAGGAAAATGAAATGTTGAGAGCTCAGAGCAAGAAGATTCAACATAAAAATGAGAAACTGAAGAAGAAAATCAAAGAACTTAGGACTGATCAAACTGAAACGTGAAAATGGGCGACAAAATGGTACACTCAGAAAAAAGTTCTCAAAGAAAAATATAAGAATATGAAACATGAGTTCCAAGTTCAGAAGAATGCCCAAGTTCAAAAGAATATAGATGTATTGCTACAAGCGGCAGAGGCACAAGCAGGAACAAAATATAAAGGGAGCACATCAGGATTAGCATGAGGACATGCTAAATCATTGAGTTTGGGGGAGATGGTACTATTTTATTGCCATTCTTTTATTCTAAAAATCCATCATTTATCTATCATTTTCTTCCATAAACCCCTCATAGTCCATTGAAATTGATTAATGAAGCATTATAATTGTTATTTTACATTAAATTTAATTTATGGATTTTCATGTTAAAAATTGGAAATTTTCAACAAAATTACGGGATGTCATGACTTCCTGTAATTGGTTTATGTTGTGACACGTGGCATGGAAGGAAAATTGGAACAGAAGATAAGGACGTGATCTAGGATGTACATACATGGTGGAAAATCTATTTAGCATCGAATTTGGAGCTCCTGAATACATGGTCAATGCTGGTCAAACCCAGCCTTTTTGGTTGTAAAAGCAGCAAAAATATGAAGTTACCTAAACTGATTTTGTTTTGTTTTAGAAATTAGTTACGATTAGGAAAAACGAAAATAGCCTTTTTGATTGTAAAAGCAGAAACATCTGAAGTGATAATGAATGTACATTTGGTTGTAAATTTTAATAAATAAGAGGAACGTTGGTAAGGAAAAGAGATTAGACAAGAGCAGACTTGAGACTGTAAGCGTATTCCAGAACTCTGTTTTGAATTTAATCGATTCTCAGAACTTAATCAAAAGGCAGAATTTCATATGGTGTTTATGACTTAGCGTTCTTATCATATGAAGTTTTCTAAGTGTACCATCAAAACATGGAAGGGCCCTACGTGAAGATTGGTACACTTTCATTTCTGTTTCATAGGATTTAGTCTTCAGATCTGAATAGCGTTTGATGTTATTTCATTGCTTGTGAGTTGATCAGTTTGATTAGAAGTTCTTGCGATTGTTATTTTATGATTCATAGTAGTACCTTGGAAATTCAATTCCAAAATTATTGAATCAGACTTTGTAAAAGGTTTAATTGAACATTGAATTTCAAGATATCTCTATGGACTCCGTTTTCATGAATTTGATCTTTGGTATGCTTAGTATGAATTTGATCTTTGGTATGCTTAGTGTGTTGCCTTGAAAGAGTTTTTGTGAATTATGTCCTTGTAAGAGGATTGAGAACTCAGACGAGTAACACTCTGTTTTTAGAACAGTTAATTAAATTAGATGATATAAGTGTTTAAATTGTGAAAGGAAACATATTTCAATCTCTTGTAAAAGAGTGTTGTAGCCTGTCACAATAGACACTTGTTTAGATAGATGAGATCCTTTTAGGTCTATAAACTTTAGACACATGCCTCTAAGTTTACCTACCTTGGTTGACATTAAATTTAGTCTAATCTAGACCCCTGGATTGGTCTCTACACTCTCCCTCCTCCACCCGCAGATGATGTTGCGATGTTCCAAGCAATGCTCAATGTCCTCTCCAAGCATCTTAAAAGAAAACAATCTCAATCCAAGTTTGTAAAAAAGGATGATTCAATCCCCTCAGTGGAACTTCCAGTAGGGGTCAAGAGGACGGCCCTGGTGTTCGCTGAAAGAGCACTCATTGGAAAGTTTACAGGGATGTGGTCATCCCCTCGTTCTATGGACTTCTAGATTGATCAAACACGGAGACCAAATATGAAAGGAAATATCAGGTTATATGCATGCAAGAACAAATTCTTCACCTTCTTATTTGAGCTAAAGGAGGATAGGGACGTTATGTTCTCGAATGGGCCATATTTTTTTGGATCCAAAGGGATGTTTGAATCAATGGATGCATGATTTCAACCTAGATGAAGACATTCCCATAGTGATTCCTATATGGGTAAAGTTACCTCGACTGCCTCTGTCCTCCTAGAGTGATTATTACTTCAGAGTCATTGGGTTGAGGTAGGGCGATACTCGGATCGAGCAGAACCCAAAGGATCACATTTTTTCTGTGTTAAGATCTACATAGAAGTAGATCTAGAAAAGGGGTTACCCTTAGAGATCAATCTCATGCTAGGTGGATGGATGCATTTCCAAACCCTAGATTATGAGAAAATCACCTTTAAATGCCACTATTTCCATGAATATGACCATTTTTCGAGGGATTGCAAGAAGGTACCAAGTAAGGATTATTCCCCAACAATGGAACAAGGGGTTCAATGGAAAACTCAGAAAAGAGGGGGAAATAGAAACAACAATAGCGGAATGAATCAACAAACAAGGAACAATCAAGGGAAGATCAATAAGGAAGCTCCACCTTAACAAATCCATTTAATTCCCTACAAACCCCGCCACCCCTCCCTCCCAAAATGATAAAGATATGACTAATCCACAATAGGAAGAGGAAGATCCAGATGAGGAAGAAATAATAGAAGGTTATGAATAAGAAGTAATAAACAAGGAAGAAGGAGATTAGAATCCAAGCCTAGATCCACCCGAGTCAACTTTGATCTAGGAGATAACTCAACTGGTTCTCTGCCCCCCAATCGAGAAAATCAGTTGGGAACACATTTCTTGTTGGGGTAACCACTAGAAATATGTCTCAAAATAAAAAATGGCCATACAATAGTAGCATTCATGAAATCGAAAATACCCAAAAGAAGACAGGGCGACCTCCCAAGAAAGTAATTAGGGAGAGAGAATAAAAACATAATATAAAATCGGGGAATCAACCATTAATATCTAGAATTCTAAAAATGAAAGGCTCCAAAGTATTGGAAAAAATAAAATAAAAAATGAGAGTTTCTTCTAAAAACCCCCCTAACAAATGATATTTTTTTCCTGGAACATAATGGGTTTGGGAAACCCGCAAAAAACCCAGGCAATTAGAGATCTAGTAAAACAAGAAAAGCCATGGGTTTTATTGCTCCAAGAGACCAAGCTTGAAGAAAAGGAAATGAGTAAAGTTGCACAAATATTTTGGATACAAACAGCAAGATTAGTGCAAGGCTCGCATGGTGATCTAGGATGTTTGGTATGTATTGGTATGAAACTTATTTTAAATTAATGGATAATATGAAATCACATTTCTAGATATGAACAATTCTTAAAAGAAAAGATATAAGGGAGTGTATTCTAGTGAACAACATTTATCGTTTGGTGTTGTATGGAGAAAAAACTAAGTTCTGGGACTCCCACAATTCCATCTATGCATGGCATCCCAACTGCATAATGGGGGGTGACTTTAATACCATATTGAGAGACAAAGAAAAGTGAGGAGGATGCCTAGCTCGAGACCCTTTTAGGGAAAGGATGGAAGATATTATCAATGAATGGGATCTAGTAGATATCCCTCCCAAGGTGTGAAAATTTACTTGGTCAAATTGGAGGTGTGGATCAAATCATATAACAGCCCGATTGGGTAGGTTCCTCCTACATAGCAGTTGGCTTTTTAAAGGCCTCAAATGCTACTATGAGATTAAAGCACAAGGGGAGTCTAATAATCACCCCATCTCCTTGACTATAGAGAGCACAAAGGATCTAGGTCCAATCCCATTCAAATACAATCCAATTTGGTTACAGGAGGAGGGAGTAAATAATCTAATCATATATGCATGGATGACCCCAATCACTGGGTCTCCAACATATGTATGGGAGGTAAAATTAAAGTTTGTTAAATAGGAATTGAGATCATGGTTAAAAAGGAAATTCCAACTTCCTGGTAAAAGTTATATGGATCTTGTTAGACCGCTGGAGCAACATCAATCTTTGATTTAAACTAGTGTAGTGGAGCCGTGGAATTTTGAAACGGAAAGGGACCTCACTAAAACAAATCTTTGATAGAAATTGGCTCGAGGCATTTTCTTCGCCCCTTCTTACCATAAAAAGGGTCACCTTACATCCTTGAACTAATAACCATCTTTCGCCTAACCTAGCCTCCTCCATCCCTTCGGACCAATAAGGGTAGTACATGAATATTCACTTATTTTCCATCGACTATGTATTTCGGCCTAATATTAAGCCCTGACTCGCCCTTTGTAGATGAACCTTGCGGAAGAACCCTTAGGTTTTCGAAGCATTGCATTCTCACCAATGTTTGCATTACTCAAGCCAAAATGAAGAAGGAACTTATTACTTGAAATCAAGAAGTATATGGTTGCAGTCGTGACCAAAACACAATGTTCTTCCACAAGCAATCTAAGGCACGAGAGTTAAGCAATACAGTTAAAGAAATTGTTCCTGAAGGTAAAGAAAAGATCACAACCTTCGAAGAAATAAATTAGGAAGCCTTTTAGCACTTCCAATCGCTCTATAATGAAGACAAAACAATTGATGTGGCCTAGGCACACAAGTTTCTTCGATGTCTCCCCTCAATAGTGTTAGGTGAAATGAATTTAGAGCTAATGAGAGAAATTGAAGAAGAGGAGACGTTGGAGAAAAGTTGGAGCCTCGACCTAGATAATGCCCCCTAGGCTTGATAGTTTCACAATAAGCTTCCTCATAACACATTAGGTCTTAATTAAAAAGGACCTTCTCTAGATGCTGAACAACACTAGGAAAAAGGACAAAATTGGTGGAGACACAAACTCATCCTTCTTGGCCTTAATTCCAAAAGAAGAAAATCCCCATATTTTTTCAAGATTTAGACTAATCTCTTTATGAAATGCTACATGCAAAATCTTGACAAAAATAATAGCTTCCAAACTCAAAAAGTTTCTTCCTCGAATCATCTCTGGAAATCAGGGGGGATTCATGTAATAAAGGAACAAGATGGATAACGTCATTCTCATGTAGGAAGTGATTCATTCAAGAAAGGAGGTGAGTGAATATGGAATGGTGATCAAATTGGACATGGCCAATGCATTTGATTAGGTAAGGCGCTCCTTTCTCTTCCTCATTCTTGAGAAACTAAGGTTTAGTAAGGATTTTATTCGTTGGATAAAAGCTTATATTGGCTCCCCTTGGATTTCACTGTTGATTAATGGCAAACCAACCCATTTTTTCAAAGCCTCAAAAGGGCTAAGGCAAGGATGCCTTTTGTCCCATCTCCTATACATTTTGACAGCTGGAATCCTTAGTAGAAATTTGAAGGCAAGAGTGGAAGGAAAACTAGTTGGGCTCTCTATAGCGAGGAACGCCAAAGGGGTGAATCACTCCCAATTTTATGATGATACCTTACTATTGGGTGCAACATCGAAGATTATTGAATGGTGATTCAATAAAATCCTTGACAATTACCTTGTCATGTCAGGTGGATTGGTAAATGAAAATAAATGTCACATGTACGATTGGAATTATGAAGGAAAAATTTTGGCAGAGATCTCCAGGATCCTAGAATTTCCTATAGTACCTGATTGGAAAGCCTTCAAATATCTCGGCATACCAATCTCCTTGGGAATATCAAGGAAAAATATTAAAAGGAGGTAATTCAAAAGGTCAAAAAGAACATCCAGACATGGGGAATCCAATGGTTAAATGTGGCAGGAAAAAAAATTTGATCAAATTGGTGTTGTCCTCTCTTCTTGCGTACATGGGATCAGGATTAGTAGCACCAAAGAGTGTGATCCAACAAATCAGTGGGCTATTAAGAAAATTTCTTTGGAAAGTAGGAAGGAATAATGAATCTAGGTTCCATCTTGTAAGCTAGAACATAGTTCGTATTCCCAAAGTTGTTGGGGGTCTATTCATTAAAGAGCCTAAGATGATGAACTTATCATTAGGAGCCAAAATAGTATGGAGACTACTAGCAGACACCAAGGAAAGGTGGAAATATTCCTTCATCAAAAAATACTTCCATAAAAGCAGCCCGTTAAGACCAGAACATGAAGTGTGGCTAAAGCAAGGCTCCAAGATATGGAAACTATGTAAGGAAGTTACTCCCATCATAATTGATAACCTATGATGGTAGTTAGGTAATGGAGCCAGGATTCAACTATGGAGGGATTTAGCTCTACTGGCTAAATTAGCACAAAACAATGATCAGTATAAAGAATTGGTACAATGGATGACCGATGCAAGATACAGGAGGTTTGAGGACATTTCAAAATGGGATTGTCAAGGAAAATAGATAAGGTGGAATTGTCCCAATATCCCACCCAATCTTCAACAATCATGGGAGCTACTAATAGGAGCCCTTAAAGGGAGCACATCGGTAGTGACAATGCAGCTAGATCAAAGGATTTGGTTAGGCGATAAATCCAAATCATATGATGTTCATGATGGATACAAAGTGTTAATCGAACAATGAACCGACCCTTCTATATATTGAATATGGATAAGGATATGGTGCAAGGATGGAATGGCTAAAATAAACCATTTCTATTGGGAGATGGTGCATGGAAAGGTGTTAAAAATAGAGCATTTGAAAAAAATAAACATCATCAGCCCCTCCTGATGCGCTCTTTGTCGAGAGGCTGAAGAGGATATCCCTCATCTCTTTTTCCATTTCTCCTTTGCTCAACATGTACAGAATTTATGATCAACAAGGTATTGGTTAACCCCAATATCCCAGAAACATGGATCAAAATGTTTGATGAATGGATTTAGAAATATCCATGGCAGAGAAATTCTAGCTCAATAGTAACGAGATGTTAGATGAAATTACTGAAATATATATGTTGGAGAATATGGATACCTCATAATCAAGCCATCTTACAAGAGGTGAGGCCTAACATCATTTCCTTAGTAGCAAAATAATTTTCTACGCTATGTCTCGACCAAGGGTTATGATCCAAAAGAATTAGACAGTATTTCTACTACTAAAAAAGACTATATTAAATTAGGCCACCCTCCTCATCATGCTGGAAATTTCAAACTCAAAATCCCCAAAGGAAAAATGAACATTATCAGGATGGATTATGAAGAATTTCAAGCCTAGAGAACAAAGCAAGGAATCTCTTCTTTATTCTTTGATGGAGGTTCGAAAGGCAGCCCTATGGAGGTAGGAGCAGGAGGGGTTCTTTTCTGCCTCGAAGGAGAAAGGGGGACTAAATTCTCCTGGGGACTAGGGAGGCATCCAACAATCAAGTTGAATATTTAACATTATGTCAAAGTTTGGACTTGGCTTGCACCTCAAGTATTCGTCAATTGCAAGTTTGTGGCAATTCAATGATAGTCATAAGTTAGGAAACAAATAGGCATCTCCAAGAAAAGCATGAATCCAATATTGCATAGGATGAAGCTTCTTCTAGAAAAATTTGAAAGGATCGAATTCTTCTATATTAAGAGAAACCTTAATTTGGAGGCAGACTCCTTGGCTAATGAAGGAGTGCAACTAGAACAAGATTAGTTGAGAATAGATGGTGGGGAGAATTTTTAAGCATTAAAGTTGCAAGCCATCTACCATAGCACAACCTAGAGAATGGAGGCAGGAGTATTTAATTCGAACTTATGGGACAATCATTTCACTGGTGGATTCAGTACCAAACTTCATCGCGCAGTGGAGGAGAATGATATACGTTGGAGATTGCAACGACAAATGCAAACGAAACAGTTCGTCATGCAACAACAAAATGAAATGGATTTAATACGTGCGAGGTAAATGCTATGCTGACGGGAATTAATCTGCACATGTTTTCTTCTTGGAGATCTCAAGCCATAATGGAAATCATCCTGGGTGTGACGAAAATGGATTCACTCACTTTCCCTCAACCTAGGGATGCCTGCAACATTAAAGGAGCAATCATTGATCTAGGGAGAACAAATGGGTGCAATGAAACTATAAAAAGAGGATTAGCAAGTTGGGGAATTCAAAATTGGGGAGACGTGGTATATCTCCTTGGAGAGAAGGAAGAACAGTGCAAAAGGCGTCCATAATGACAAACAAAAAAACCTTCAAGGAGGTAATTGGTGAAGGAAATCAATGAGAAGGAGCAATGGATAATGAAGTAAACCTTCCAGTCTACTTCACAAGAATGATATATGAGTAAATGCGTCAATGATATATAGCCGGAGTGGTTGGGAGGGTTTAAAGATAACATCTCCACCCAGGTTCTAATCCCATGACATGAATATGTTGATAACCCTGAAAAGAGTTCTATGTACAGTTATGTCATGCTTCTTCAGTACTAAAAAAAGATATATGAGTAAATGTGGGCACATAGTACTTTAATTGTTCATAAATTAAGACTTCTGGAAATGAAAATTGATGGGCTTTAGTTGGCAGTCGACATGTTGTTTTTTTAGGTGGAAGGAGCAACAATGGCAGCCCACAGTCCAATAGTAGAGGATCAGACCATCGCACTAGAGGATAAGATGTAGAGCCCATAGAATATGGCAATGTAGAACGAATATTCCCTCAATGGGAGCATCAATCTAGAAGAGGTGACTCTGCCTTAGCTTGAGAATGAAGAAGAAGAAGTCCAAGTCACTGTTGAAAATGAGAACATATAGTTATTATGATAGATTAATATATCAAAAAATGTTTTGTAAGTATTTAGAGATATTAAATTGGCAGAGAACAAAACAAGGAAGCAGATAGACTATCCAAAAAGGGATTGTAGGGTTTGAACGACGAATGGTATTTGGAGATTACATGGGAACATAATATTTTTTATATGGGGGATTTTCCATTTCCAAGATAATACTCTCTCTTCTCTGTTCTCTTTTTTGTAATTTTTGTGTTAATGCTTTTTTGCTTTAGCTCTTTAGATGGCCGGCTATGCGATGGGAAGATACTGGTTAGATATTACCTGATCTGATAGTATGTTTTACATCTGGAACCATGTTTTGATATTTATCTTTGCATTCAGATATTTTGATCATTAGTTCTGGGCACTTGGCTTGTGCATTTTATATAGTTTTATATGACCTATTTTATGGGATTGGGACGCATTTATGCTCTCATATATTCCTGGAATGACAATATGATGTGAACAATTTCATGTATATTTTATACCTGATAATATAATATCTTGCTTTTTTCTTCCTGAAAAAAATAAATATTTTTTTTTTAGAAATTGTATTAGCATAACTTATTTAAAATAAACGTGTTAAAAACAAATTTAAGTTGTAATAGTTGCCCAAAAAAATGCAATAAAAAAAAACTAGATAAATTTGTAACAAATTCTAATTTGCACTCCAATATTTTATTTAATAAAAAATGATACTCATTCTTTAAAAAATAATAATATAATAATCATCCTTATCAAAATTAAATTTCCATTTAATAATAAAAATAATTATCACTGATTATTATTTACGTAGGCTTATTTTATAAGAATATTAATCGCATAATATAATGCCATTCCTAGAAACATAATTAGTAAAAAGGAAAATAATTAATAAGATAAAGTATTTAAGATTTCATATAATACATATGTTATATAAAGGATGCTATAGAACATCATGACTCTTGGTAAAAGTGTTATTGTCTTATCATATCATTGTGCAGTTAGCATCCATAACATAATTATATACAGTGATTTAATGTAAGATATATTCTTTGTTATCAATTATTAGCATTTACGTGTGGGGTGAATTACATCTAGTAATTTAGTATAAGTTATACTCTTTGTTATTTGTTATTAATTATTAGCCTAAGATATATTAATTTTTATTTTTTATTAGTATTTATGTCTTCGTGGGATGGTATAAGTTATATTTTTTGTTATTAATTATTTGAGGTGAATTATATTTAGTAATCGAGTCGAGAGATTTATTCTATAGCTTAATATGATATGTAACCATGTTTGTCCATTATTAATGTTGAAATTTTATGTTGGATAAAATAATTTTTTTAACAAATTTAAAAATTAAAATTAAATAACTATATAAAATATTTAAATAATGTTTTCTCATAAAAAAATTGCAAGTGAAGAAATTGGATCTCTCTCGTCTCATGTTATATCCATATTTAAGATGGATTTATGTTGGTTTAATATAAGTAAATGTTTTTTATTAATTATTAATATTTATGTATTGGTTGTGGATAGTACAATAGGATAATTGGAGAATTTATATTATTTAAAAATATGAATGTTTCATAGATACAAAAATATAAATATTCAGAGTTTTAAGTTGAGCAAAAAGTTTACTTTTTATATAGCATATTAACAAAATTTTATCAACTCTAATAATATTTAATTTATATACTAGGTAGAAAACACTTAAAATATAACATGACTTTGCCACCATATAAAGTTAGACAGGAATTGGGTTTGTATCCGGATTTAGAGAAGGGGTAGGCTCCATTGTGGGAGCCTTTATATTTAGATTGGGGAGAAAATAAATAGGAGAAGAAACATAATTAATTAAGGAAATCGGGGATTAATTACTCTATTGTCTAGCATGTTTGATGTCCCAAATTTGACTTATGAGGTTATTGATTTCATCATCTTCCCTTAACAATTGTTGACATTGGTCCATGAGGATATTAATCATTATTGATAAATGAGTTGTCAATTATTTGTATTAGAATTGCAATTGGATCAGTGAATCTTGATGTTCAATAAAATTGCTAACTGAGTGAAAGTTTCCATCCTTCTTCACATGGTAAATATTGTAGTAAACCTATCCAAAAGTCCTCCTTTACCTTATCTATTAGGTTTATTATTGTTCCATACCCTAAATGTTTGATGCCTCTCAACAAATACTCTCATAGCCCTAGTTGGATAGGTTCCTCTTACATAGCAGTTGGCTTCTTAAAGGCCTCAAATGCTATGTTATATACCCAGGGGGATAATATGGGGTACCAAGAGAGGTACCCAAGGTAATAATGTAATAATGGGATGGGCCATAGTAATAAATAAGGTGGTTAACCCATATCATGTAAGGGACCACAAGTAGTTAGTAATAATGTAATGGGCCCATGGTATTAGTTGGATGGTATGAGGGAACCGTGGTAATAACCCATGGTATTGTATGTATGAGGCCTATATAGAGGCTAGAGATTCCATGTAAAGTAATATTGTCAAGGATTATTGTATGAACAGGCATATGGCTTGTGGAGTGTTCTCCTTCCTTAAGGAGTGAATGTATGGTGTTGCCCTACCTTAAGGGTTTGATCAATAAAGAATCATTTCATATTATTTCTGGGATTATTTGCATTGTCTTATATTTTTATATCAGATCTATAATATTTCTGAGTTAGATCTATAACAAGTGGTATCAGAGCACTTTCTTGGGCAAAAGTGGAGAATTTTTTTTTTAATTTTTTGCAGGATTTAGGGGGCGGCGAGTTTGCAGATCAGATCTGTATGTTTTGGTGCAAGATCTGCAAAATATAATTGCATATCTGGATTCTATGTGAAAAAATATCCGATTTCAAAAAAAAATCGGCTGAATCAGAGTCCGGATGAAGGAGATATCACTGATCTAAAAATCAATGGTGTTGTAGACAATTTTCCAGGGCAGCGAATTTGCGGCGCAGATCTGGACATCCTAGCACAAGATCAGCAAAATATAATTGCATATCTGGATTCTTTGTGAAAAAATACCCAATTTCAAAAAAAAATCAGCCTAATCGGAGTCCAGATGAGGGAGATATCGCTGATTTAAAATCAACTCTTTTTTGCAGAAATTGTGGTGACGGCAGGAGAGTAGCAGCACAGATTTGAAATTCCAGTGTCTGGATCAGGATTTCTATCGCATTGGCAGATGCAGAATGGTTGTTCCATTTCCCAAAACAAGAAATAATACAAATTCTGAGCAATATTGACAGAATTGTGACCATTTCAAATTTTTGCCAATTTTTTTTGTGATGGCGACCCTAGGTCAGAATTTCAGGGACTTGTATAAATTTGATGGCTCTCATCCAACCAAATGGCTAACACAAATGGAGAAATATTTTAGATTGAATTACATCATGGATGATGGGACTCAGTTGAGTGTGGGAATAATGTACTTGGACAATGAAAGACGACAATGGTGGCAATGGCATCAACGTTGCTATCGAAGGCCCTTGACTTGGGACACATTCACAAAAGATCTTATGGACCAATTTGACTGTAAAGCTAATCTTGTGGATAAGCTCACACAGACAGACACACAGCCTAGCAAAGATTTTATAGAAAAGAAGGAAACCAAGGAACCTAAAGGGTTATTTTCTTCTGGTATCTCCTTATTGCAGGTTCATGGATTGATTCAGAAAGAGAAGATCATTGTTTCTATAAATCCTAGTTGCAAGCATAATTTCATCAATGTTAATTTGGCAAAAAAATTGCAAGTTCCTGCAAAACACATTGAAAACACACAGGTGGATGATGAGGATGTTCAAGTGTATAAGGATTTGAAGATTTCTATGGATAAGTATGTGTTGCATGGTGATTTTTATACTTCAAAGATGGATAATATGGATGTTGTTTTAGGATATTCTTGGATGGAATCTGTGGGTACTATAAATATTAACGTGCAGAAGAAATTCCTAAAGCTCTGGTATAAAAAGAAGAAAATTACATTACAGGATATTTCCATCAATAAACAGGTTGACGCAGAAGATGTTCCAGGGACTGACATATCAGATGATGAGCAGTTGATGGTCGACAATCAAACACAAACAGAGGCTGAAGCAGAAAAGGTTACAGGTGTTGATACATCAGATGAGGGCTCAGTAGTGGAAGTAATATTGGAAGATAAGACACCACAGCAGGCACCACAACATAACAGTCAGGCTCCAGTAAGGGGTGAATTAAAGAAAAAACCATCGTGGGTTAAAACTTCAACATATCATCACCCACATCACCTCGCAAGACAACCATCAAGATGGCAACCAATTAGCCACACGGACAACAACCCCCGCAGGACAGATAGAGAGGCTTGAAGATCCACCTACTACACATCAACACAGAAGAGCTACCACAGTCAACTTCCATCTCAAGCGAGTGAGGCACTAGCGAGACTGAGGGTTCACCTCTCTCTTGGATGGTTAGATGCACGTGCATGGTACCAGTGGACTACTATTTTGAGTGGATCTTATTACTTGTGTTCTTCCCATGTTTCGGGGATGAAACATGCTAAGGGGGGTGGAATGTTATATACCTAGGGGGGATAATATGGGGTACCAAGGGAGGTACCCAAGGTAATAATGTAATAATGGGATGGGCCATAGTAATAAATAAGGTGGTTAACCCATATCATGTAAGGGACCACAAGTAGTTAGTAATAATGTAATGGGCCCATGGTATTAGTTTGATGGTATGAGGGAACCGTGGTAATGACCCATGGTATTGTATGTATGAGGCCTATATAGAAGCTAGAGACTCCATGTAAAGGAATATTGTCAAGGATTATTGTATGAACAGGCATATGGCTTGTGGAGTGTTCTCCTTCCTTAAGGAGTGAATGTATGGTGTTACCCTACCTTAAGGGTTTGATCAATAAAGAATCATTTCATATTATTTCTGGGATTATTTGCATTGTCTTGTATTTTTATATCAGATCTATAATATTTCTGAGTTAGATCTATAACATGCTACTATGAGATTAAAGCACGAGGGGAGTCTAATAATCACCCCATCTCCATGACTATAGAGAGCACAAAGGATCTAGGTCCAATCCCATTCAAATACAATCCAATCTGGTTACAGGAGGAGGGAGTAAATAATCTAATCATATATGCATGGATGACCCTAGTCACTAGGTCTCCAACATATGTATGGGAGGTAAAATTAAAGGTTGTTAAATAGGAATTGAGATCATGGTTAAAAAGGAAATTCCAACTTCCTGGTAAAAGTTGTATGGATCTTGTCAGACCACTGGAGCAACATCAATCTTTGATTTAAACTAGTGTAGTGGAGCCATGGCATTTTGAAACGAAAAGGGACCTCACTAAAACAAATCTTTGACAGAAATTGGCTCGAGGCATTTTCTTTGCCCCTTCTTACCCTAAAAAGGGTCACCTTACATCCTTGAACTGATAACCATCTTTCGCCTAACCTAGCCTCCTCCATCCCTTTGGACCAATAAGGGTAGTACATGAATATTCACTTATTTTCCATCGACTATGTATTTCGGCCTAATATTAAGCCCTGACTCACCCTTTGTAGATGAACCTTGCGGAAGAACCCTCAGGTTTTCAAAGCATTGGATTCTCACCAATGTTTGCATTACTCAAGCCGAAATGAAGAAGAAACTTATTACTTGAAATCAAGAAGTATATGGTTGCAGTCGTGACCAAAACACAATGTTCTTCCACAAGAAATCTAAGGCACGAGAGTTAAGCAATACGGTTAAAGAAATTGTTCCCGAAGGTAAAGAAAAGATCACAACCTTCGAAGAAATAAAGCAGGAAACCTTTTAGCACTTCCAATCGCTCTATAATGAAGACAAAACAATTGATGTGGCCTAGGCACACGAGTTTCTCCAATGTCTCCCCTCAATAGTGTCAGGTGAAATGAATTTAGAGCTAATGAGAGAAATTGAAGAAGAGGAGATGTTGGAGAAAATTTGGAGCCTTGACCTAGATAAGGCCCCCTAGGCCTAATAGTTTCACAATAAGCTTCCTCAGAACACATTGGGTCTTAATTAAAAAGGACCTTCTCTAGATGCTGAACAACACTAGGAAAAAGGACAAATTGGTGGAGCCACAAACTCATCCTTCTTGGCCTTAATTCCAAAAGAAAAAAATCCCCATATTTTTTCAAGATTTAGACTAATCTCTTTATGAAATGCTGCATGAAAAATCTTGACAAAAATAATAGCTTCCAGACTCAACAAGTTTCTTCCTCAGATCATCTCTTGAAATCAGGGGGGATTCATGCAACAAAGGAACAAGATGGATAACAACATTCTCATGTAGGAAGTGATTCATTCAAGAAAGGAGGTGAGTGAATATGGAATGGTGATCAAACTAGACATGGCCAATGCATTTGATTAGGTAAGGCACTCCTTTTTCTTCCTCATTCTTGTGAAACTAAGGTTTAGTAAGGATTTTATTCGTTGGATAAAATCTTGTATTGGCTTCCCTTGGATTCCATTGTTGATTAATGGCAAACCAACCCATTTTTTCAAAGCCTCCAAAGGACTAAGGCAAGGATGCCTTTTGTCCCATCTCCTATACATTTTGATGGCTGAAATCCTTAGTAGAAATTTGAAGGCAAGAGTGGAAGGAAAACTAGTTGGGCTCTCTATAGCGAGGAACGCCAAAGGGGTGAATCACTCCCAATTTTCTAATGATACCTTACTATTGGGTGCAACATCGAAGATTATTGAATGGTGATTCAATAAAATCCTTGACAATTACCTTGTCATGTCAGGTGGATTGGTAAATGAAAATAAATGTCACAAGTACGATTGGAATTATGAAGGAACAATTTTGGCAGAGATCTCTAGGATCCTGGAATTTCCTATAGTACTTGATTGGAAAGCCTTCAAATATCTCGGCATACCAATCTCCTTGGGAATATCAAGGAAAAATATTAGAAGGAGGTAATTCAAAAGGTCAAAAAGAACATCTAGGCATGGGGAATCCAATGGTTAAATATGGCAGGAAAAACAAATTTGATCAAATTGGTGTTGTCCTCTCTTCTTGCGTACATGGGATCAGGATTAGTAGCACCAAAGAGCGTGATCCAAAAAATCAGTGGGCTATTAAGAAAATTTATTTGGCAAGTAGGAAGGAATAATGAATCTAGGTTCCATCTTGTAAGCTAGAACATAATTTGTATTCCCAAAGTTGTTGGGGGTCCAGCCATTAAAGAGCCTAAGATGGTGAACCTATCATTAGGAGCCAAAATAGTATGGAGACTACTAGCAGACACCAAGGAAAGGTGGAAATATTCCTTCATAAAAAAATACTTCCATAAAAGCAGCCCGTTAAGACCAAAACATGAAGTGTGGCTAGAGCAAGGCTCCAAGATATGGAAACTATGTAAGGAAGTTGCTCCCATCATAATTGATAACCTATGATGGCAGTTAGGTAATGGAGCCAGGATTCAACTATGGAGGGATTTAGCTCCACTGGCTAAATTAGCACAAAACAATGATCAATATAAAGAATTGGTACAATGGATGGCCGATGCAAGATACGTGAGGTTTGAAGACATTTCAAATCAAGGAAAATAGATAAGGTGGAATTGTCCCAATATTCCACCCAATCTTCAACAATCATGGGAGCTACTAATAGGAGCCCTTAAAGGGAGCACAACAGTAGTGACAATGCGGCTGGATCAAAGGATTTGGTTAGGCGATAAATCCAACTCATATGATGTTCGTGATATATACAAAGTGTTAATCCAACAATTAACCAACCCTTCTATATACTGAATATGGATAAGGAAATGGTGCAAGGATGGAATGGCTAAAATAAACCTTTTTTGTTGGGAGATGGTGCATGGAAAGGTGTTAAAAATAGAGAATTTGAAAAAAAGAAACATCATCAGCCCCTCCCGATGCACTCTTTGTTAAGAGGCTAAAGAGGATATCCCTCATCTCTTTTGCCATTTCTCCTTTGCTCAACATGTACGGAATTTATGATCAACAAGGTATTGGTTAACCCCAATATCCCAGAAACATGGATCAAAATGTTTGATGAATGGATTTAGAAATCTACATGGCAGAGAAATTCTAGCTCAATAGTAACGAGATGTTAGATGAAAATACTGAAATATATATGTTGGAGAATATGGATACCTCATAATCAAGCCATCTTCCAAGAGGTGAGGCCTAACATCATTTCCTTAGTAGCAAAATAATTTTCTATGCTATGTCTCGACAAGGGGATATGATCCAAAAGAATTAGACAATATTTCTACTACTAAAAAAGACTATATTAAATTAGGCCACCCTCCTCATCACGCTGGAAATTTCAAACTCAAAATCCCCAAAGGAAAAATGAACATTATCAGGATGGATTATGAAGAATTTCAAGCCTAGAGAACAAAGCAAGGAATCTCTTCTTTGTTCTTTGACGGAGGTTCGAAAGGCAACCCTAGGGAGGTAGGAGCAGGAGGGGTTCTTTTTCGTCTCGAAGGAGAAAGGGGGACTAAATTCTCCTGGGGACTAGGGAGGCATCCAACAATCAGGTTGAATATTTAACATTATGTCAAAGTTTGGACTTGGCTTGCACCTCAAGTATTCGTCAATTGCAAGTTTGTGGCGATTCAATGATAGTCATAAGTTAGGAAACAAATAGGCATCTCCGAGAAAACCATGAATCCAATGTTACATTAGGATGAAGCTTCTTATAGAAAAATTTGAAGGATCGAATTCTTCTATATTAAGAGAAACCTTAATTTGGAAGCAGACTCCTTGGCTAATGAAGGAGTGCAACTAGAACAAGATTAGTTGAAAATAGATGGTGGGGAGAATTTTTAAGCATTAAAGTTGCAAGCCATCTACCATAGCACAACCTAGAGAATGGAGGGAGGAGTATTTAATTCGAACTTATGGGACAATAATTTCACTGGTGGATTCAGTACCAAACTTCCTCGCGTAGTGGAGGAGAATGATATACGTTAGAGATTGCAACGACAATTGCAAACGAAACAGTTCGTCATGCAACAACAAAATGAAATGGATTTAATACGTGCGAGGTAAATGCTATGCCGACGGGAATTAATCTGCGCATGTTTTCTTCTTGGAGATCTCAAGCCATAATGGAAATCATCCTGGGTGTGACGAAAATGGATTCACTCACTTTCCCTCAACCTAGGGATGCCTGCAACATTAAAGGAGCAGTCATTGATCCAGGGAGAACAAATGGATGCAATGGAAACTATAAAGAGAGGATTAGCAAGTTGGGGAATTCAAAATTGGGGAGACGTGGTATATCTCCTTGGAGAGAGGGAAGAACAGTGCAAAAGGCGTCCATACTGACAAACAACAAAACCTTCAACGTGGTAATTGGTGAAGGAAATCAACGAGAAGGAGCAATGGATCATGAAGTAAACCTTTCAGTCTACTTCACAAAAATGATATGAAAATGATATATGAGTAAATATGTTAATGATATATAGTCGAGGTGGTTGGGAGGCTTTAATAATAATGTTTTCACTCAGGTTCTAATCCCATGACATGAATATGTTGATAACCCTGAAAAGAGTTTTATATACAGTTATGTAGTGCTTCTTGAGTACTAAAAAAAATATATGAGTAAATGTGGGCACATAGTACTTTAACCGGTCTTAATTAATGTGGGCACATAGTACTTTAACCGGTCTTAATTAATGTGGGCACATAGTACTTTAACCGGTCATAAATTAAGACTTTTAGAAATGAACATTGATAGGCTTTAGTTGGCAGTCGACAGGTTGTTTTTTCAGGTGGAAGGGCAACAATGGTAGCCCATAGTCCAATAGTAGAGGATCAGACCATCGCACTGGAGGATAAGATGTAGAGCCCATAGAATATGGCAATGTAGAACGAATATTCTCTCAATGGGAGCATCAATCTAGAAGAGGTGACTCTGCCTTAGCCTGCGAATGAAGAAGTCCAAGTCAATGTTGAAAATGAGAACATATAGTTATTATGATAGATTAATATATCAAAAAAATGTTTTGTAAGTATTTAGAGATATTAAATTGGCAGAGAACAAAACAAGGAAGCAGATAGACTATCCAAAAAGGGATTGCAGGTTTTGAATGGCAAATGGTACTTGGAGATTACATGGGAACATAATATTTTTGATATGGGGGATTTACCATTTACAAGATAATACTCTTTCTTCTCTGTTCTTTTTTTTGTAATTTTTGTGTTAATGCTTTTTTTGTTTTAGCTCTTCAGATGGTCAGCTATGCGATGGGAAGATACTGGTTAGATATGACCTGATCTGATAGTATGTTTTACATTAGGAACCATGTTATGATATTTATCTATGCATTCAGATATTTTGATCATTAGTTTTTGGCACTTGGCTTGTGCATTTTACATAATTTTATATGACCTATTTTATGGGACGGAGCATTTATGCTCTCATATATTCCTGGAATGTCAATATGATATGAACCATTTTATGTATATTTTATACCTAATAATATAATATCCTGTTTTTTCTTCCTGAAAAAATAAATAAATTTCTTTTAGAAATTGTATGAGCATAACTTATTTAAAATAAACGTGTTAAAAACAAATTTAAGTTGTAATAATTACCCAAAAAGAACAATGAAAAAAACTAGATAAATTTGTAACAAATTCTAATTTGCACTCCAATATTTTATTTAATAAAAAATGATATTCATTCTTTAAAAAATAATAATATAATAATCATCCTTATTAAAATTAATTTCCATTTAATAAAAAAAATTATTATCACTGATTATTATTTACGTATGCTTATTTTATAAGAATATTAATCGCATAATATAATGCCATTCCTAGAAACATAATTAGTAAAAAGGAAAATAATTAATAAGAAAAAGTATTTAAGTTTTCATATAAATACATATGTTATATAAAGGATGCTATAGAACATCATGACTCTTGGTAAAAGTGTTATTGTCTTATCATATCATTGTGCAGTTAGCATCCATAACATAATTATATACAGTGATTTAATATAAGATATATTCTTGGGGTGAATTACATCTAGTAATTTAGTATAAGTTATACTCTTTGTTATTTGTTATTAATTATTAGCCTAAGATATATTATTTTTTGCTTTTTATTAGTATTTATGTATCCATGTGGATGGTATAAGTTATATTTTTTTGTGATTAATTATAGGTGAATTATATTTAGTAATTGAGCGAGAAATTTAATCTATAGCTTAATATGATGTGTAACCATGTTTGTCTGTTATTAAAGTTGAAATTTTATGTTGGATAAAATATTTTTTTTAAAAACTAAAAATTAAAATTAAAATTAAATAATTATATAAAACATTTAAATAATGTTTGCTCATAAAAAAATTGCAAATGAAGAAATTGGATCCCTCTTGTCTCATGTTATATCCATATTTAAGATGGATTTATGTTGGTTTAATATAAGTAAATGTTTTTCGTTAATTATTAATATTTATGTATTGGTTGTGGATAGTACAATAGGATAATTGGAGAATTTATATTATTTAAAAATATGAATGTTTTGTAGATACAAAAATATAAATATAAATATCAGAGTTTTAAGTTGAGCAAAAAATTTAATTTTTTATATAGCATATTAACAAAATTTTATCAACTCTAATAATATTTAATTTATATACCGAGTAGAAAACACTTAAAATATAACATGACTTTGCCACCATATTAAGTTAGACAGGAATTGGGTTTGTATCCAGATTTAGAGAAGGGGTAGGTTCCATTGTGGGAGCCTTTATATTTAGATTGGAGAGAAAATAAATAGGAGAAGAAACATAATTAATTAAGGAAATTGGGGATTGATTACTCTATTCTCTAGCATGTTTGATGTCCCAAATTTGACTTCTAAGGTTATTGATTTCATTACTCTATTCTCTAGCATGTTTGATGTCCCAAATTTGACTTATGAGGTTATTGATTTCATCATCTTCCCTTAACAATTGTTGACATTGTTCCATGAGGATATTAATCATTGTTGATAAATGAGTTGTCAATTATTTGTATTATAATTGCAATTGGATCAGTGAATCTTGATGTTCAATAAAATTGCTAACTGAGTGAAAGTTTCCATCCTTCTTCACATGCTAAATGTTGTAGTAAACCTATCCAAAAGTCCTCCTTTACCTTATCTATTAGGTTTATTATTGTTCCATACCCTAAATGTTTGATGCCTCTCAACAAATACTCTCATAGCCCTAGGGGGACGAGAAGAAAACCAATATGGTATTGCAACCTTGAACACCCAAAACTTGCCAAAAAATCGCACTAGCACTTCAATGGAAAGAAGAAAGGGTAACGTGACAACCAATAACCAAGATTACCCCCATTCCAGACCTGCGAAAGAGAGAACTAGTCAAGGGAAAGAAACAAATTGTTTGGAATAGAGGTCTATACTAAAGAGTCACCTTCAGTTTCTTTGCTCACCACCTTATGCAATGAATTCGTGAACACCAAGTTGCTGACCATTATGAAGGATAGATATGGAGAGTGCTTCATGTGAGTCTATGTCACAATTCTCTCTCCTCTAGATTAAACCATGATTGGCCCTGTTGTGAGGAGTATAGCTCCATTATTGTCCTCACAATATGGGAGTTCAATTTAGTTATTCCTATTATAACAAAATTAAGAGTTTCTTACATGCAGGCAGAATGATGAGACCCACAATTTTTCCTTGCTATTGTCACCTGGTGCCATTTCCAATGGCTATGTGCCATCATGTCAAGGAATTGAAAAGGACGATTATGATGACCCCCACCTCTACATGAGTGACATCATTTGATAAGGAGTCACCCTTAGTTTTATTTATCTAGAGTATATGTTTCACACTGAATGTTGGCCCATTGCTTAAGCTCTATAAAATCTAATTAAAAATGGCCTTATGTATCATATTAGGGGGTGAGGTGTTAAAATACAAATGTTGAATAATGACACTTGAATCACCTATGATACATAATTTGGTAATGTGAAGGGATAATGCGTGTAAAATGCCTTGTAACAGATCATAGGCCTCTTGCCTGATTATTAGTGGCCTTACTTAATCTCCAAGAATAACTTCTTGTTATCCACTAAAATACCATAACAACCCCTACTCCTACCGAACCTTCAACAAGTTAAATTTTAGATGTTAATTTATTTATTTAAAAACATATATATTTTATTAAATAAAATATAAAATTAAAAAATATATTAATAATTAACTTTAATTTAATACAAAAATAGTTTATGAAATTATAATCAAAATAATAAGTCACTATAATAATAATAATTGAGTATCCATATATCAATTATTGGTATAAAATTTGTTCACAGCGCGAAGGGTTGCAATTTCAATTTAAAAAAAAATGATTTTGAACCTGGGCCAATCCTTGTTGCTGCTTGTAATGTGGCCAGCCCCCCTTGCACATCACGGGGTGCAGGGTGAACAGATCAACGCAGCGTGAAGGGATCCAGGGCAATTAATCGAATTATTCATTTGGGGAAGGTTGCAGTTGTTATTCATTCCACTTATTGCACTTTCGGTTTCATAGTCCCGACGAGTTCCTTAAATCATTCCATGTGATGAATTGCAAGTATCACAGGAACATAAGAAGGCATAAGGATGTATGATAAGGATGTATAATACAGTAAGGTTGTGAAAAAGTGCATCTAATTTTTGTTTTTAATCTCTGTTACGGATTCCATACAGAGTTTCTCACATCAACAGTTTTTGTTTCAATGCACATTTGGGTAGAGGTAAGTTTTTCCCTATCATTCAGTTTTGATATACAAGAGTTGTATGTAATAGTAACGTTGTGTAAACAATACCTAGTGTTGCATATTTTAGGTGATGATTTTTTTACCAAAAACCTTGTGAAGCTTGGATCATGGATCTGGTGTATAGAAAGTCTCCCTGATCATGGATCTGGCTCATAGAAAGCCTACTTTTTTTTGTCGATTGGAGCATGGAGCACCACAAATCATATTGAAAGTATAATAATGTGGATCATGGCATGGAATTTTTGTATGGAACTTCACGTGAAATTTTTATAGAATACTGGATTTGGACTTGTTGAGGCTTTGCAAATCGTTGTGTCAACACGAGGGAAAACCACCTGGTCCAGACCTTAAGACAACTCCTTTTTCTGTTTAGGTAGTGGCTCCGATTGGGGATAATGGGACAAGTTTCCCAATGAAAGGTTATTGAATGAATGTGAAATGCTTATAGTGGAGTGAAATAGATGGATTTACAGCTTTAAATCAAATAGAAAACAAATGCATTAATCTATTCTATAACCTGGGATTGTTTAACATTTATTTAGATGCAATCTATAATGATTTTACTTAGTAAATGACAATGTAGATTGCTCAAGAACCAATGGAATTGAAACTATTTTAAGATGATTACTTTGATTAAATAGTTAATCAAAATAATGTGTATAACTCATATCACATTCAGAATATCAAAGAAAATTGCTTAACATGTAAAAAATATCAATGGTAGCATGATCAGAAATGAATACATGTAACATTGTTCTTCAAATACCATGTAATAAGCAATCTGAAAAGATAAATTCACTATTTACTTATGAAAAAATAGAGGTACAATGATATAAATACCAAATGCACTTCAGCTCATAAAAGAAATAACAACAGTTTAGTCCTTATCACAAAGATGACTTCAGGAGTACCATAGTACAACTTCTCAAAATTATTTATGAAAATTCGAAAAACAATGTTCCAGTCATTCTATTGAGAAAAGTATGAAAATACAATAGTGCGAGCTTTCTAGCCTTTCTTCATAAAATTCAGGACTTTTATTTCATACAACAAGTAAGCTTAAATAGTAGAAAGCAACTGAATCTATTATGTAGAGGTTGAGAGCATTTAAAAAGATCCCTTCAATAACGCTTAAAGGAAAATACTATTTTGGTAGAAGTTTCTGAAAGTGATTTGCTGTTTTCATCAACTTCGTTTGTTCCATCGAATTCTTTGGATGTTTGTCTGTCTGTTTGAACTGGTTTGCCACTTATCAGCACAACTGTCCTCTTCTGTCATGATCCTAAATAAAAAAACAGGAATCGATAAGCTGGAAATAAATGACAATGATAAGTGAGTTTTATTTGAAACAAATCACTTTTGCAGGAAATCAGGAAAAACATAGAATCGTAATAAATTCTAAACACAGCCATCATGGAGAGGAATGCAGAGTGATGCCTGTGATAAGATAAGTCAGACTTTACGGCTTTATTGCAAATCACAATCACTTTTAGACCGGGGTAGAACTCAGAATAATTGCAATCGGTTGGAGATCGGGAGTACTTCAAATTATATCGCAATCACAATCGCGGAAAGGTGGATGGCTAACATTTTTTTTCGGAGGGGGTCGGGAGTGGTAAGTGGTTTGTGAAGGGGGGAGTCCAAAAGAACAGAGGAGTGACACGTAGAGATAGGGCTTGGATGGAAAAACCACTTTTCGGACCCCCCTTGTGAGAAACTTAAAATTGAGTGCAAGGGGGTCTGAAATGTTATCTACCATTGATATGGGCGGACTAGATCTGAGCCGTTCATATAAGACATGTTGGCTTTGAATATTATTGCAATTGGCATTCGGAGAGGAGGCAAACATGACATATGGTTTAAGTCCCTAAAGACTTGAGATTTGCGATGTGCATGATTACATGGAGGATGACGTCACATGTGACGTGGATATGACATCATTGATCACAATAGCAAACGATGGTGTGGAGGATTTGTTATAAGTTGTGTCCCTTTAAAACTTGTGATTGTGAAGTCCCGAAGTGACGTGGTAGTGACATCATGAATGACGTGGAGTATGATGTGGTAGATGACGTGGCATATGACATCATGGGTGACATGGATCTAACATCATATCGCAATCGGCAACCAGAATCATATCACAATCAACATTAGCATGAGGCACGATTTTTAGAATTTTGTGATTGCGATATAAGCTCTAGATGCGATATTAATATAAATTGCAGTATATAATCTAGGCGGGTCTGAGCCTTATCATAGATCGCAATCGGCTAGCCTAATCACAATCACAAATCGACGAAGGTAATAGGGCATGGACTTTGGAACTTTTGTGATAGCCTACGGATGCGGGATTTTATGGATTGCCATGTATTTTCCCATTGGGTCTGGGCTTTATCACATATCGCAATTATGGAGTAGAGCAGGGTTTTGCGTTATGTTTATTTATTATGGGATATTCAATGCGGGGTATGGCAAAGAGTCGGAGTTTGTAAACAGTTAACTTTTGTTTATAAATATTTCAACCTTTGGGGATTAAAAACTCTAATTTATTTTGTTTTTTTAATTAAATAACTCATATTATTTATTACTTAAGGTTTTTTAAAGCCTAAGTATAAGCCTTGGTTCCGGGGGCTATTTAATTTGTTTTTTGGGATGATCAAGGTTTAATACGTGGGTTTTAATTAAAAATCCTAAGTATTAAACTTTGATTATAGGATTTTATTAACAATTTTTATGTTGATTTTTCTATTTCTTGTTTTTTTAGAAAAATCGAAGGCTTTTTAAAACTAAATGGTCCCCATTTTAATATAATAAATTTTATAAGAATTTTATAATATATTAAAATGGGGGGTTGTTTAATAGTACAACAGAACCCTAGGATTATAAACAACTGTGAGGTTTTTTGTTAATACTTCTCATTTATCCATGCATCTGGATGTAAACACAACATAAAAAAAGAAATTATTGATCATCCCATCCTTTGGAACCCTAACAAATTACAGATGGGCACACTATGATCATGTATTTTGGTTTGTTGTGAAATTAGTAGGCTATTGTGCTAATTTATGGCTTTAATTTCAAATTGGCAGAGACTTGTGACCTCGTGAGGTCTTGAGGCCTTACCAATGTCTATATCAGTTCAGTTCCGCAGAAAAATAAACTTGATTAAAACTTTTAGATCTTTTTTTTTTTTTAAGTGGTCTTGAATTGGCCTATTAGAGTGTTGCCAGAGTGACAAACAATCTTTCTCTTGCTAGGCAACGAAGCAATCAACAAAAGCAAGGTTCCCTTACTAATTGTTTAGGGTTTAGCAAGAGTAGGGTTTGTTTAATTATTGTTTTTATATTTATTATATTATTTAGATTTAATATATTTTTGTTAAAGTAGAATCTGATTTTTAATGAGATTAACATTTCTCTGGATTGATTAAGATTTCTCTGTGAGAAAACATTTTGGTAAATAGTAAAGTTCGTTGAGTTTAATTCTGTGGATTATTTGGCATGTCTAACTGTTAATATGACCATGATGCTTGAGTTAATCCATCTTTAATTTATGCTTGGTGATTGCCTCAGCCTAATATTAATTGATGTACTTTAAAGTTTTGGAACACACTAAAGTAGCTCTTAGTTTCTTCCAATTATGTCTATGAAATGCTCAGCTTCTCATATTCATGGTGGATTTACTTTGTTTATTATAATGTGATAAACGGCTTGTCATTGCCATAGACAATGTGATAAACATGGCAATGTATGGTATTCTTTAATATTACATGCTCCTATACCACTTAGATCTCACTTTTAGAGTTCATTTTGAATAGAGTTTGGTTGTAATGTAATTAATATCAATTTTATTTAAATCTAGGATTGCCAGGATTTTTTTTGAAAAGTTTTGTTTGAAACAGTTTCATTCTCAGGTTTCTATAGCCCAGGTTTGATTAATCAATTTCACTGGTGCTTATTCAAATTCTCAAGAAAGCTTGTACAACTCTTATGATAGAAATTTTGTTGAACAGTCAGATGGGGAAGGGAGAAAATTGTAGTTTGGAGAAGATAGGTCTTTCAAATACATTATACTCTCACGATAAATTAGCTAGCCTATACGATGAGATGGCATGTAGTTATAATAGATTATTGGAATACTTGACAACAGCGAACAATTTTTTTTAAAAGTTTATGCCAATTTTTTATAAAATCATGCCCTAATTTCTATTATTTAGAAGCAAAATTGTAAGCCATTTACGCTACACTTTTTTCAGAGAAAAAACTTCTTTCTATTATGGAAAAGAAAGTACATATTTCAATGAGAATAAATTTCAATTGCCATAGATGTGTTCAAACTAAACATCATCATTTTGCTAACACAAATTGCCACATAGAAAAAACAGAGGAAATACATTTGGACCTTAACATTTGTGAATCAGAGGACACAGTAAGAAAAATGCCCTAAGTCCAACACAGTCTAAAAATAGAATTCACTCCAGACAGAGAGCCCTGGCAGAGAACCCTATAGTCGAAGACCCATGTTATAATGGGATGGAACCTTCCCCTCTCAAAGAGCCAGAGTAGAACTGTTGGAAGCTGATGCGATCCGAAACAGAGTAGCAACCCAATTTTGATAATCAATCTGCTTCATTATTTTGAGATCAGTAGATGTGCAAAATGGGAAGATGAAGAAAACCCACAGAAATATCTTTGGTTCGAGATTTCCAAGTCTTGAGAGCAAGAAAATTTAGGGAACCCTTGTGGTTAGCCCAGTTAATAACATATTTAGAGTCACCAAAGACAGAGAGAGACCAGACATCAAGCCAATGGGCACAATGGAGGACCCCCCATAGTGAAAGAAGTTCAGCTTAAGTATTAGATCCCAAGCCACAGTGCCAATAAAACATATAAAAGAGGTTAGGGCTGATATGAATGGCCATTCCACATCTGCAGGAGTTAAAAGAGGATGCATCATTGAAAAATCGTAATGGATAAGAGGACAAAGGTCTCTAGGAGGGGGGTGTAGAGAGTCAGTGGAGGGAAAGGGAACCAAAAATTCAGAGTAATATGAGAGGATACTACAACAGGTTCTCCAAATGTTCGACGGAACATAGTCGAAGATGAAGGCATTTCTAGACTTCCAGATGCCCTAGATGATGAGGAAGGCCAATGAAACGATGTGGTTTGTGTTCTAGAGATCACCGACCAAGACAAGTGATAATGTCTGGACCTTCCTGGGCAGTAGGGTATCTCATCATGTGGAGGACCTCATTCCAAACAGAAGAGGCAAAGGGGCAGAGAATGAAGAGGTGAAAAATGTCCTCTCTAGATGAGAGTCAGTGACTACATCGACCCAGACCCTAGAAATCATTCTTGCATAAAATTCCCCATGTGAGAATGAAGTTATGGGCTACAAGAAAGGAGAAGCATTTCAATTTCAAGGGAAAATTCCATTTCCAAGCCCTCACCAACCAAGGGTAAACTGGAATTTGCCTCGTGTGCTTAGAGATTAAATTGTATGCTTCCTTGACAATAACCCTCCCCTGTTGTGCACCACCAAACCATATCAACCTGTCTACTTTTGGAAGGAGGACTATCCCAGATAGTTTTAGATTGGTTATGTAATTCTTCCATTCTGGTAACAACACCTCCGGAAGTTCAGACTGTAGATCCTCTTTCCAATGAGTATAGAAAGCAGTTGATAGGGCCGCATTTGCTAAATCTTTGATCACAAATAAACCCATGCTATTTAGGATGATGATGAGATCAGGTGATAAGATATGAGAGACAATCAAGTCTGAGAGCAAGTCAAGGCTTATTGCAGGAGTGGAGCCAGAACAAACTGCCCACCTAAGATTACCAAAAAACCAGTGTTTTGTCGATAGAAGGCTTTTCCAAGAATAAGAGACGTGTGAGGGATGTAGAGCACCATTATGCAACCACAGAATAAATTCCCTGTTCTGCGTATATTTAGCACCAATTACTTGTTGCCAAAGTCCTTTGTTGGAAACTACTCGCTCGAAATGTTTTAAGATGAGAGCCATATTGAAAGTAGTGATGTATTTAGTCCCTCCAACCACCAAGGGCAATAGGATGATTGATGAAGTCCATGTTAGCCAAATGGATTTTCCTTTCTATGCTTGTACCAGCCCATAGAAAGCAAGAAGTGATGGTTTTTAATTTATTGATCACACCCTTTAGTAACTTGAAGATGTGCATCCAGTAGATGGGGATGCTATGAAGGACAAATTTGATCAAAACAAGTCACCCCCCAAGAGATATCCACTTGTTTGTCTAATGGTTGAGCCTCTTCTCAATTTTCTAAATGAGCCAATCCCAATCACAGATTTTGTAACCATTCGGTTTCAATATAAATCCCAGATATCAAAACCCACCATCCATATGAACAATTTTTACCCCAAAAATATGAGCAATCTGTAATTTCACTTCTACATCTAAGTCATTTAAAATCAAGATTGACTTGGAATTGTTCATGTAAAGGCCAGAAGCAAGGCCAGAGTCTTGAATAACAATGTGAAATGTTAACCATTCTTTAGAATTTGACTTCCCAATAGCCATCAAATCATCCACAAATATCAGGTGCGACAAGGAGATAGTCGTAATTTTGCATCCAGATATGAACCTAAGTCGTTTAAACTATACATATTAACGTATCTTTTTAAATTCACATAAAAATAACTAAAATTTCAATGTGGTCAAAGAAATTATTTTAATATACTGATTTCTCTTATGTTTCTTCTTTCTAGCACTATTTGTTAATTGAATAAGGAGTTTATATGTCCCGTTATCGGGGACCTCGTTTAAAAATAATACGTCGTCTGAAAACTTTACCAGGTCTCACTAGTAAAAGACCCATTAATGAAGGGATTTTCCTTTAGACATACTCAAGGACTTTAATTGAGTCAATCTTCTAAAAATAATTAAAGGCAATAGGAAATGTGCTTCCATTTCTAAGGATTGTACTTAAAATATTTTTTTAATTATTAATCATTTCAACCATGCCAATTTTAACAATAAATATTAAATTAAAAAAAAATTTATCGAAAATAAATAATTACAAATCAGTAAATACATTTCACTTTCACATTCAATACCATAAATAAAATATTTAATAACTATAAACAAATAAACTAATTCAAAATAAAAAAATCTCATATAATATTTTTGAAGTTCTAGATCGAAAGCTAGCAGCTTCCCTTTGCATGATTCCAGATTCATAACCACCAGGAGCAAGGGTGACGATCAATTCATGACGTTGAGTGAGATCTTGGTACGCTTCAATCATATCTTTACGCCCTACTCGCCCTCCCAACCAGACCTATACAATGTTTATAAACTAATTAAAAATAAAATATCTTATATAATATTTTTAACATATATATGTATGTGTTAATTCTATTAAAATATTTCAATATCCAAATCACTAAATAATTAAAATAATTTAATGTTTTTTTAATAAGAGAGATGCGTAATCTCACATAGTCGAATGTCATATTATGATAATGATTGTCTCAATATGTAAATCAACCATGGTCAACCATGATCCAACATCGCATTGTGAAAAATATTGTCTCAATATGAAAATCAATCATTGTCTCAACCATGGTGCAATATTGCATTATGATAAAGAATTGATTATGGTTAACCACAGTTCAATGTTGCATTGTGACAAAGATTCTTTCAATTTGAAAACCAATCATGGTCAAGCATTTTCAACCATGGTCAAATGCCACATTGTGACAAGGATTATCTCAATATGGAAATCAACTAAGGTCAACCATGGTCAAATATGTTTATTTTAGGATTTATAATATTTATATTAGGGTTTATATACCTTGGGATTAAATTTTTTATCCCTTGGGTTTTTAGTATTGATCCCTATGGTTTATTTTTCTCTTGGATTTATAATATCAATTATGGTCAAGCATGTTTTATGAATTCAATCATGGTTGAACATGGTCCAACGTCGCATGTGACAAATGTTGTCTCGATATGAGAATCAACCATGGTCAACCATGGTACAATGTCGCATTGTCACAAGATTCTCTTCATTTGAAAATCAACCATGGACAAGCATGCTCAGCCATATAATCCGTTGGGTTTAATATTAAAATTCCAAGGAATTATAAACGCTACGAAATAATATTGAACCCTAGGGATTAATATTAATTACAAATCGTGTGAATAATATTATAGCCTGGGAATATGAATCCTTATATTAATAAACCCAAGGGATTGATATTATAAACCCAAGAGATTGAAAATATAAACCCAATGGGTTAATAATAAAATCTTAAGGGATAATAAACTTGAGGGAATAATATTAACTCAAGGGATAATAAATGCAAGATACTAATACTATTAACTCTAGGGTTTGATTCCCTTAGGTTTATTTTATCAATCCATTGGGTCTACTAATCTAAGGGTTCATATTCCTAGGGTATAATACTAAATCCCGAAGGGATTATAAACCCAAGGGAATAATTTTAACCAAAGGGATTATAAACCCAAGGGAATAATTTTGACCTAAGGGATTATAAACCCAATGAATTAATACTAAAACCCAAGTAATTATAAACCCACAGAATAATAAACCTAAGGGATTAATATTAAAAATGCAAGGGAATATAAACCCTAGGGTTTTTAGAATTACTCCTTTGGGTTTATTATCCCTTGTATTAATATTATTCCTTTGGGTTTATAATCCCTTGGGGTTTTAGGATTCACTCGTTGAGTTTATTATTCTCTTGGATATTCCCATGGTATAATGTTATTCAAATGGTCTACAATTAATTCTCTTGGGTTTAAAATCCCTTGGGGTTTTAGTATTAACCCCTTGGATTTATTATTCTCTTGGGTTTATAATATCATTTCCTTGGGTTTTTTTAGTCTAAGGGTTTATATTCCAACGATTGTCTCAAAATGAAAATTAACCATTGCCAACCATGTTTATTTTAGGGTTTATAATATTTATCTTAGGTTTTATATACCTTGGGTTTATAATTCCTTGGGTTTTAGTATTAATCCTTTGGGTTAATAGTATTGCGTGGGTTTATAATCCCTTGGAGTTTTAGTATTAAACCCAAGGAATTGATATTATAAACCCAAGGGATTAATAGTAAAAAAACCCAATGGATTATAAACCCCAACGGTTTTAGTATTAATCCCTTGTATTAATATTATTCCATTGGGTTTATAATTCCTTGGGTTTTTAGTATTAATCCCTTGGGTTAATATTATTGCCTTGGATTTATAATGCCTTAGTATTGAACCCAAGGGATTGATATTATAAACCCAAGGGATTAATAGTACACACCCAAGGGATTATAAACCCTAGATTTTTTTTGTATTAACCCCTTGTTATCTCTATTGTTACATATTTATCATTGGTAGATACAAATGAAGTCTTTGTTTATATCAACCACATTAATATTTTTTTGTGGTTTTGCTAGTGCATTAATGTACATTAATATACATCAATGTACTTTAATTAATATACATTAGTTTGCATTTCAACAATGTACATAGAATAAAGTACATTAATATACACTAAATGCACAATAATGTATATTTAAATACATTAATATACTAATTTAAACTTAAATACATGAATATATTAATATGCACAATAGTGTACATTTCATATACATAAATGCACAGTGTTGTTTATGGAAGTTCATATAAAAGTATATTTATATACTTTTATATAAATGTGGTTGATATGCGGGAGTTCATAAATGTATATATATATATATATATATATATATATATATATATATATATACATACATTTATATAAATGTGGTTGCTATACATTTATTGGTGTTTATTAACCACATTTATTAATATGATTGTGCTAAATAACATAAAAATAATTATATTTAATCATTAATTACATATTTTAAATCAATTATTATATAACATCTACACAAATAAATTACTATATAACATTAACTCAATATTAGTAAATATAATTTCTATTTTTATAACATGAAAATGGGAGGAGGGGATTAGACAGGGATAAATTGGAGATGAGTTGAAGATGGATTTTTTAATAAATTTGATATTAACTTATAAAATAACAAAAAAACACTACTATTTATAATATATTAAAAATGTATCATATAATTACGTTGTAGGAATAGTTGATATTGAAATTAGATTTGAAGAATTAATATTTTCAATAAAATAAATAGTTGAGATTTCAAATTAAGGGAATCTTCTTTATCGAATTCATGATCAAAGGAAAAATATAAAAAATTTGTTAATAGTTTTTGAGTTTCATAAGTGCGTTCTTCTCTTTAATTTATTAAAAACCAATTTGTGAATAGTTTCTTGCTTCTTTTTATTTTGAAATTTGTCACGGGCATCATGATTTAAAACTTTTCAAAACACAAAACAGATTTGCAAAGTTATTCTGGCAATGGGAATGTGAGGCTTATTTAATATTAAATTAATGTATTGGAGTATGCTTAGTATTTTTAAGTTTTTGTATAGTTTTTTTGTTTTAATATTAAATTTAGTTTTTTTGAATAGTCTTTTTTAAATATGGTTAATATATGTGAAAGCTTTATTTGTATCTACTATTAATAAATATATATAAATAAAACTATTATTATTATAATAAAATTATTATTATAAATTTATATTAATTAATATTTAATTTTAAATTATTTAATATAATTTAAATATTTAATAACAATATTAATTAAGCAAAGTATTTCGGTAGAAATTTCATAAGATATTTTTTTGATCAACGACGTTTTGAACCAGCAAGTGTGGTTCATCATCACGACCAGATGAAGAGCAGACTATGACAAAAGAGAGCAATGTAAAGATATAATTTCAGGTAACTGTTATATTTGAATAATAATATTTAAATTTTGATATTAATTTATTAATATATTAAAAACAAATCTTATTAAGTAACGGCTATATTAAACGACTATTTTTTGGAAAATAATATTTAAATAATGACATTAGTTTATTAATTTATTAAAAAATATTAATAGGTAATGGCTATATTAAATGGCTAATTTTTGAAAATAATATTTAAATAGTGATATTAATTTATTAGTTTATTAAAAAATATTAATGGTAACGCAGCTAGTTTTTGAAAAATAATATTTAAATTAATTTATTAAAACCAAATATTATTATTTTTGAAAAATAATATTTAAATTATGATATTAGTTTATTAATTTATTAAAACAAATATTAATAAGTAACCGCTATATTAAACTAGTTTTTTAAAAATAATATTTATTTTAATTTATTAAAAAAAAATCAATCTCTAAACAATGAGGAAAGTCAAAAATTATAAAAAATAGTCAAGGAGAGACAAGATCGTTTAATAAATAAAATAAATAATAAACAAAATAAAACAAAAATATACACAAATCAAAAGAAATATATATACAAATAAATAAATAAAAATAAAAGTAGAAGGAAATATATATATTCAAAGAAAATTAATCAATAAATAAAACAAGGTTACCAATAAAATATTGGGGATGGGGTTGAGGCCCATTAAACAAATAACAAAAATACATAAACGAATAGGATGATAAAATACATAAAAATAAATAAATCAAGAAAATAAACACTAAAGAATAAATCAACAACAAATACTATAAAAATGATGTGAATATGTAGATAAACAAATAAACAAAATAAATCCCAAAAAGAAGGCTAAAAAACTAGGAGGATAGGGACCCAACTTTTACTAATATTCCAACCATCATTTTTATTCAAATTATTGAGTTTTTTTTCAATTTCTAAGGCCTCCCTCAATTTAGGATGATGAAAATGACCAACCCTAGCAACGACTTGGGCCTCCTCAATGCATATGCGATGCTGAGATTTATATCCATGTTGTGCGAAAGCAGAGGAGCCGCTGGTGCCATGCTTGATGTCTCCTAAATGTCTAATTTATTTCAAATATGGGACGAATTTATTGAAATCACTAGCTTGATGGGTAACCTTTACACAATCAATTGTGTATTAGGACATTTTCACAGTGTGTCTATATATAAAAGAGTAATTTATTGACTCCCTAAATTTTGCTATGCATACACTGTTTTGTTATGTTATTTTTCCTATTTTGTTTTGTTCTAACAATCAGCTGTTTTGAGTTGTTTTCGGTTTTATGCACTACCAGTTGCTACCATTTGTTACCTTGATCAAAGCCCGTATGCTGAAGTGTGACTAGTATTCTGCAATGCTCATATTGCCATTTCCAACCTCCAACATGTCAGGATCTGATTCCAGCAATGACCAAAAACAAAACTTAAATTGGTAAGAGGTTGAAATTTATCATGAAATATAAGCAGTTTACATAGATCAAGTCTATATTTGTTTACTGAAATTGTAGGTGAAACAACTTGCATAGGAACTGAAACTGAAACTTAAGGTGAAAATTGCAATTTACTATTTGGTTTGAAATTTTTGGTGAAACAACATGCATAGTAACTGAACTGAAACTTATGGTGAAAATTGCAATTTACCATTTGGTTTGGTTTTCTTTTTTGGCAGGTCACTATCTTTTTCTTCCTTTTGTGGGTGACGCGCTCTACGCCTTATACCGTAAGTCCTGCAAGGTTGGCAAAAATCAGTTGCAGTCATGCAATGTCTGCAAAAATTAGTTGCAGTGGTCGATTGCAGTCATGCAATGTCTGCAAAAATCAGTTGTAGTCGTCGATTGCAGTCATGCAATGTCTGCAAAAATAAGTTGCAGTGGTCGATTGCAGTCATGCAATGTCTGCAAAAATCAGTTGCAGTGGTCGATTGCAGTCATGCAATGTCTGCAAAAATCAGTTGCAGTGGTCGATTGGCATAAATATGGTTCTTGAGACTGTTGAGAAACTCCATGACTAAGGTAATGGGCAGATGGGCTCTTAGGGAATGGGCAGACGGTTGAATCAAGTCCAACGCAATTGCATGCAACTTGGCAGCTTGCCACGAAGCTTATCACGAAATAAAACTTTCTAGTTTAAGTCGGCAACCAAAGTTTGGTTAATAAAATGCATTTGCCAACCTTTGCCCCAACCTTCAGTTTAAAAACTTAGGATAAAATAGCTTTTGAAAACTTTGCTTCGACCTTTGTTTCAAAAACTTTAAATAAAATAGCTTGCCCCAACCGTCAGTTCAAAAACTTAAGATAAAATAGCTTCCCCTTGCTAAAAACAAAGTTGGGGCACGTGAAGCCTGCAATAAGAGGCTAAATTCAAAAGTTTCGTTAAAACTTCATTGCGCGAAATTGAAATGCCCAAACCTTAGCTTAAATTTTGGTGAACGGCGTGGTCAACGGCAACTAATACCTGGTTAACGCTTGATCGAATGCTATAGTCCCTGCTATGCCAGAGGCAGGGACTAATAAAGAGGAATTTTAGTGAATCTTAAGAGCACCAAATCCATTTGGAGGAATGGAAGCACAAAGCACTGGCAAACATAGAAAAATTAAAGAATACCAGACAAATAACAAAGGTGAAAACACAATATCAAACAAATAATTATTTTACATGTTCTTTTGTATATAAGTGAATAACAAAGGTGAAAATATAATATCAAACCATAATTAGTTTACATGTTCTTTTGTATATAAGTGAATACCAAAGGTGAAAACATAATATTAAGCAAATAATTATTTTACATATTTTTTTTATATAAATGAATAACAAAGGTGAAAACATAATATCAAACAAATAATTATTTTACTTTTGTTTTTGTTTTTTGTTTTTTTTTTTTGGGTGTATATAAGTGAATAACAAAAGTGAAAACATGATATCAAACAAATGATTATTTTACATGTTCTTTTGTATATAAGTGAAACTATAATGGAAAAATCATATTTATTTACGTGTAATGATGGAGTGTTCAACTAATTTCATTTGTCACAATTCTCCAACCATGAAAGTATGCAACCACACCTACATAGTTAGCCAAATCATGCCTTGCATAGTACAAAACAAAGAACACACCAGAAGTGAATTAACATTTAAAAAAAGAATTGAATGAACCAACACAAAATTAACCCATCTGTTTACTCTCATGGAATAAAATTAATAAGCCAAAACCTCAAATTCCAGTACAGACAATTCTCTTAAATGATGGTACAGACAATTATCTTAAATGATGTTTTGAAGTGAAAGGAGTTTAACATACCCAAAAATAAATCACATCCAATTATCTCATCGGACCAATGCCTTTACGCCTGTTTTCAATGCATTGACAGATTCAGGATGGACTCAAATTTTTTTATATAACATTTTCCCATTAAACACAAAAAACACAATAGCGCATGAGCTTATCTTGATTGCTGATTTGCTGAATATTTGACAGTTAGAGGGATATGATTATCTCATCGGACCAATGCCTCTACTCCTCATTTCCATACATCCACAGTTTCCATACATCCACAGATTCAGGATAGACTCAAATTTTTTTATACTACATTTTCTCATTAAACACAGACAACACAATATCGCATGAGCTTATCGTGATTGCTAATTTGCCAAATATTCAACAATCAGACAGACAGACATCAGCTCTGTCAACTAATTGACAATGGCTACATTCTTCTGATTGTTGAATATTCGATGAATCAACATTCAAGATAAAAATACCTAACAATATCAAAATAAATGAGCAAGTAAACAGATAGGCTTATGTACATGCATCGACAACACTGCAATTACAAGATTGATTTTATTGATTTCATAGCTACCATTGCCTGGCTAAGGGAACGAAATTAGTAGCGCTCCAAACGAATCGAAATCTGTTACTTTCCTCTGATGGCCATGAAATTATAAGACAAAATGTATTAACAATATTTAATATAAATTAACCTCGTACAACTAGAATCCTAGTAGAATCTAACACCCCATGGACCTGTAACTAAATAAACAATAATTACATGTAATAAATATTAACATGAGAGAGAAATTCCTCCTGAGTCCTGCTCATATTGCTACTCATGTTGCTTGCCTCGTTTCTGCAAATGGAAGGGTTTAACTGGAAACATAAGTTTACAAATGAATTAAGGGTTTTATAACCTCTGCTCATATCTGCAAATATTATGGGTTTAAATAGGAACATAAGATTATAAATAAGCTTTTAAACAGAACGCTGAATGGATAAATAAATAATGCTACACGAAACTACCCATTACTATCTTCCTGGAGTGACTGACCACGATGGCCACAGATGGTATGGTGAGCGGTCTTCCATTCATCAATTTCTTTAGTTGTATTTCCCACGACGCTTCACCAAATGGACTGCCATGAATCATCTAGCTAACCAGCTTGCCACGGAGTCATTGTCGGAATAAAACACAGGAATGCTTATGGTCAGTTCGTTGTCTGTCCTAGGAGCATGACCCACAAATACAGCACAAGCAGATCTTTCAATGTAATGGCAGCTAGGGGAAGAAGCAACTAGGGGAGTGGAAATTGATGGGATCGTCGAACATCGCCATATCTCCAAATAGGTTTGTCTTTTCAATTCCAAACCCACGGTAATCGAATTTCTCCTCTACTGATCCTCTACGTTGGATTGATTCGTGTATGAAGGGGGAGTCACGTGCATGTAGTGAACACAGGAAAATCTCTGCACTTGGCATGCATACGCACCTTAAGTGATCCATCCATCTGAAAAAACGATTGATCACTGTGAAATATTATTTTTTAATCAAACTCTTCGGGTTCTCATTATGCCCGGTCGTCCATCAATAAGTCAGACGAAGCATATTCCCTTACAAATCAATCGCAACCATTGATAAAGTAAAAAAAATAAAAATCAACATAAGTTCATCCACCCGAGGTTGAAATAGAGAAGCCTTAGGTTAATCAAATCACAACTCCCTTTTGAATGATGTGCATATTCAAATAGATCTATATGAGGGTAATTTACCGATGATGTAAAAGAATTGGTAGTTTCTACCACTTGTGAATCCATATACATGGACGATGCTTTGCAAGCTAAATCAATTCTTCTGCGATCAATTGTAGATCTTTTAGGAAAGGATACCACAACAGATGATGGTCCTTCTTGTATATCAGCAAAAGTAATCTTTTGCATTGTCGGAGGTTTTGGGTTATCAACAACCCAATGTTATGGGAAACTTAGGTCCTCCCATTTAATAATTTGATGTTCTAACTTTTGATTCTGGGTATCTGTTAGAACAACCACACTAGATTTGGATTCCTCGCTGGGAGCATGGAGAACTACAGGATAGAGGTTATTTGTGTGTCTAAAACAACCACGAGTTTGAATGGCAATATTATTTCTCTTTTTCTTCATATCAAACCCTGTTGTTTGAATCTGTAGTTGTAAAATATCCTTGATGTGTTCATCAAATGTATATATAGAAAAGTTGGGATAGCAATCAAAGTACACTAGTCCATTTGATAATGGAGCAACCATTCCTCCTATCAATGAATCTGAATACTTTTTATGTGGTAGATCTCTGATTGTGACAAGAAAAAAAGTATTCAATCCTCTATGGACTAAGGGATTTATCCCTACCCTTATGCACCCCAGATGCAAATATTTGGTTCCCAGTCTTTTGGCTTCAGCCTAAAGTTTCTTAGTGTCAAGAAGAGAAAGTGTTTGTACAGAATCTGAGTTCTCTTGTATTTGACTAATACTTTCTTTGATAGATATTCTAGTTACAACTTTAAGATGGAACATAGATAAGTCAGCATATACTTCTGATGAGGAGATACTAGGCAGACACCACTTAGGTGCAGGCTGACTTTCAAAATATTCAAGTTCTGCAGAATTTATAACCCTTTTAGATGATGAAGCAAACATATCTCTTAATGGGTTTTCTTCAGCTTGTTCTTCAGCTTCAAGCTCTCTGAAAGAGACTGATCTTCTAGAATTATCCATTTTAGAGACTTATAGATTTTGAGTACTAACCGTAATGAACCAGACGTTACTGGCTCTGATACCAATTTGTTGCAAGGGCTTCAGACATGAAGCTTGCTCTCGTTGAGTCTCTTCTCTGTGATCAATACACAAACCTTTACACGAACCCGTACACGAACCTCTGGGCTTTCACACTCTAGCATCCTTCACATGGCCTCCTGCCTTTAATGGACTGGTGTTCCTCAGATCTTGGCAAACCTCCGACGAACCTCTTGTCTCACAGATACTACCTCAACAGACAATTTTAACACATGCAGAAATGAAAAAAAGTACTCAAGTGGAATGTATCATGTTCAGAAATGGATACTCATATATTTATGCAGAAGTTTCTTTACAAATTCAAAGAGAAATTCCGAATCTCCTTTCCAGAGATAGATTGTTTAGACATTTGTCAGATGTTGCAACTTGTCAAGTAAGAAGCTATCTGAAGGCTTCATGGCCTTTCACAGACTCTGTCTTAGAACTTGAATTCTTATGGAAACATACTGACTTCAAAAACCTAAGAATATGGCCACTTTAGGTTCTCACCAGAGCTCTCACTCTGATGCACAGGCTTCTCAGATCCGACTCTAAAGAGATGGAAGCAAGAACTTCCTCCTCAGACTCAAAAACTCCAAAACATAACCAAAATCACACTCACACTTTGAATGCCCAGAATGAGCCTTACTCCTTCCTTATATAGGAAAATAAGGGGACAAACATCCGATAGTTAGGAAGACAGATTCAGTACCATCTTTTGTGAGTCAAAGAGATGTGGCTCAAAGCTCACCAAAAGTCGAAGAAGTGCTCCGAGTCTCGTGACTAAAGAATCTTCGTACTAGGTTACACTATGGAAGATTTGAACAAATCCCACGAAAAACTTTGTACTGTAAATAACTTTTACATAGTGGATGCTTTTAAACAGTAAAGCCCACGAGAAAACTGGTCACATTCAGTCTTGTGAATAGACATCATTATTACACTGTGGAAGCTTTAAGGACAAGCCCACGAGAACCATTAGTCCCCCAATGGTGTGGCCCATAGAAATCTTATCTGAGAATATCTACAAGAATCTAAGCCTTTGTATAAATTCTTCGTACAATCATTAGCTTTCTTAGGACGATTTGGTGTTTAAGCTTAATCATGACTAACCAGTCATGGTGTCTTTTCATAAGTCCCACCACAACTTTTTGTAGTCTGAAAAGTTGTAAATGGTATCCGGGAAGATAGTGCTTGGATTACTCTGTAGCCACATTTCTGTTATGTCGTACCATTCCGACCATCTGGTCTGATTTCTAGCAAGATATTTGTTGAAGGTTCTCCTTTGGTTGCTTCCTTCTGTCCAGATCATAGTGATATCTCTAAAATTTTGGCTTAGGGACTCTTTAGCCAAATGGGAGGCCATCATACTCCTCTGATACACCATGTCGTGCATCCATTTACTACCTTTGGGGTAGACTTTCCTTTCAGGTACCAAGTGCTAAATATCTAAATGAGGTTGCAAATTTGCATCGAGCACTTCTGTGTTTCTTAGCTGCCATGTTGGTTTCCATTTGGAATAGTATTCTTCCCAGTTTTGTGTTTCATAAATACTTCTTAGAGTCTCTGTATGTTGGTAAGGGTCCCATTCTATTACTATCACCATGGCAGTGTCTTTTTGATTTAAATATTCTCTGCTTAGGAAGTCAGGCAGACAATTCTTTTCGCCTTTGATGTGTTCGACTTCAAAGTCGAAATTTGAAAATAGAGCCTGCCACCTTGCGAACTTAGCTTCTCCTTCTTTCTTTATAGCTTTACTAAGGACTTTCTTTAGTGCAGAGGCATCTGTTCTTAAGAGAAAAATTTTGTGTATCAGGTGGATATCAAATTTATCAATGCAATTCCATGTTGCTTTGACCTCTTTTTCTATAGTAGAATAGTTTTTCTCAGGTGGGCTCCAAGTCCCTGAGACAAACTGAACTATTTTTTCTTCTCCTTCTTTCTTTTGCTTCAAAATTCCTCCCCACCCTTCATTGTTGGCATCTGCTTCAACAATTTGGAAGAATCTTCATCAGCGATATGAAGAATAGGAAGAGTTTTTACCTTTATTTTAATTCTTCTGACAGCTTCAGTGTGGGCATGGGACCAAGTTTCTAGATGTTTTTGCAGTCTTCTGTTGTGTAATGATCTATCTTTGGCACAATCTTTGTAAAAGTTACTTACATAGTTTAAACATCCCAAGAATCTCTGTAATTGACTTTTGTCAGTGATAATATCTGGAAATTTATCAGCAAATTCCAGAGCATGTTTTTTCAAAGTGATCTGCCCATCTTTAATTGTATGGCCAAGAAACCTGATACTTGTCTGAAATAATTCAATATTTTTCTTGCTAAGAACCAATCCATTGGTTTTGACAAGTTGTACAAATTTCTGGACATGTTTAAAGTGATCATGGACGTTTTTAGAAAATATAAGTATATCATCAATGTGTACTAGTAACCAATCAAAATATGGCTTGAAAATATTATCCATAACCTTCTGGAATTCTGAAGAAGAACTTTCAGAGATTCAGATGTTGAACAGAGTTGTCGTTGTTGTATCTATTCTCTAAATGAGATGTTTGGACAATTTTCAGATTTTTGATTCTTAGAACCACATTTATAACACAGGGTTGGCACCATGCCTTTTGTTTTTACTGTCCTTTTCTTCTTTGCAGCTTCAAAGGATTTCTTTCCTCTGTTTCTCTTAGATTCTTCTGATAAAGGACAATGATTGGAGGTATGTCCAAGTTGGCCATAGAGCCAACAAATCAATTTATTCCACTGATCTTTCTTATGTGTCTACAGATGAATATCCTTGGGTTCATAGTAATGTGTTTTTGGCACATATCTATAGTATCCTTTCTTGGTCCCTTTTCTTTTCCTCTGTGGATATTTTCTATATTCTTGTCCTTTTTCTTTCTTGGCCCTCTTTTTAGCTTTTCTTCTTCTTACTATGGGGTCATCTATAGCAAGACCATACTTGTTACAGATGGATTTGTTGTCTGGTAATCTTGACATCTTCTGCAGAGATTTATTAACTTTCATACTAGTGCATAAATTTACTAGAACTTTTGTTATGATGTTGTATATTTCTCCCCAAGTAAAGGATTCAAAAGGCAATTGAAAAGCATCTTGTTGTCTTAGATAATCTACAAATTTTGAAGGCAACGTTGCTAAGTAAATTTGTTTCCACAAGATATTTTTTCTATCTCTAACCTCATATATTCTCTGAATCCAGTCTTTATTAAAATCTTCATAATGAGACATTTTATCACATTTAATATTCATGAGAATTATCTCATGCTTATTGGCAAGTTCAAGTTCTCCTCCACACCAATATTATAAAATGAATGAAGTTAGTGCCCCAATCATATTGCTTTGTGGATCTCCATCAGAATTATGAATGATATCTCCCACTTCATCTTTCAAGATCTCATTTTCCATTTTTGCCACTATTGCTGGTGATGACTCTGTTTCCCACCATCTCAAAAAAGTTCCAGTAAAGCATTGAACAATAGATTTACAAGCTTCTATTTCATTTTTTCCCCTTAGGCACATGAGCTTGTATTTTGTAAACATAAGATCTATCATTTGTTGAATCTGAGCAACACTCAGATTGTCAATATTCCATTCTCTATGTGATTTAGGATGGAAGTTTCCCTTTTCCACTGAGATCAGGTGCTGGATACTTGGTATATTGACTTTGGAGAGGCTCATAGATAGGGAACAGATGTGGTTCTGAGCTTTCAGGTTGCTCTACTTCTTTAAACAATGAGGAGATAGTCATTGGCTCAGATTTTTCTTTGGCCATTTCTTTAGGGAAGAGAGAAGGAAATCTATCAACAGGCTTAACAGGATGCTGAATATTTACAGATCTCTTGAATAGAGAAAAAACAGGAATCAGTTTGTCTTTGGGGGCTATATGAAGTTTATCAAATTTTTCAGACAGTTCTTCAATAGATTCCTGAGTAGATTTTTTTCCCATATCTACTTTCCTTTCAACATCTTCTATCCTTGTTAAGGATTCTTTAACAAAACCTTTCAATACAGTAGTGGAATTGTTCACATCATTAAGAGTTTTGTTAATACTATTTACAAAGACTTGTATACTATCAAAATATTTTTTTAATTTCAATAAACTTTGCACAATTCATTTCTAGCCCTTTAATTGTTGTATTTGTCCAGTTTATCTGTTCGTGCTGGCTTTTTGTATCCTACCATCAATGCCAAGGGCACTATCATCTTTTATGACCAACGGAATGGCTTTAGCATTGTTTTGTGCTTCTCCTAATACAATGCCTTTGTAAGGAGGGAAGGTGGTAGGAGTTTCAATTTTACTGCCATCTATGGCAGTCCAAGAATGTTTTGCTGAGGATGATTCAACATCTGCCATTTGTAAATCTGTATTTTCTTGCTTCCTCTTCCATTCATAAAAAGACAACCAGAAGTTTTTCTTTTGCATGTATGTTTTCCATTCATGGGATAATCTGATTTTTTCTGGGTATGGAGTGGTAAGGTCAAAACTTTCAGCCTCAGGATGAGTGTATAAATCCCAACTAAGCATATTTTTCATCCATTGATGATAAATTGTATGCTTTCTACATCCTTCCATAACCGAAAATAACTTGTGCATTTCTGGTTTTGACGGATTCTTACAATCAGAAGGCACAAATTTGTGAAATCTGGGTTGAGGGATTATCTCATCAAGTTGTTCCAGATATCCTAGACCATAGCGAGGCATACTAGCATGACGCATTTTGCTAAACATATCTTTGAGGCGGGGATCTTCATTTTCCAAAGATGGAAGCTCATGAATCATTAATACATTATCAGTATCATGAGGGAAAGGTATTTCATAACACTTAGGATTTGGACACGGAGTGACAGAAGTTGTAGGAGGAGATACTCCTGTCCTTGGATGGTGGTTCTGATGTATGACAGATTCAACAAGGCTACTGAGATTTATCTTTTGATTGCAACTTGGGAAAATGACTTGCAGGGATGAAAAATTTACAATCTAGGCATATTCAAATAGATCTATATGAGGGCAATTTACAGATGGTGTAAAAGAACTGACAATATCTACTACTTGTGGATCAATATACATGGATGATGCTTTGCAAGCTAAATCGATTCTTCTGTGATCTATTGTAGAAATTCTAGGAAAGGATACCACAAAGATGATGGTCATTCTTGTATATCAACATAAGTAATCTTTTGCATTGTTGGAGGTTTTGGGTTATCAACAACCCAACGTTCTGGGAACTTAGGTCCTCCCATTTAATAATCTGATGTTCTAACTTTTGATTCTGGGTATCCATTAGAACAACCACACTATATTTGGATTCTTTGATGGGAGCATGGAGAACTACAAGATAGAGGGTATTTGTGTGTCTAAAACAACCATGAGTTTGAATGGAAATATTATTTCTCTTTTTCTTCATATCAAACCCTCTTGTTTGAATCTGTAGTTGTAAAATATCCTTGATGTGCCCATCAAATGTATATATAGAAAAGTTGGGATAACAATCAAAGTATACTGGTCCATTTGATAATGGAACAACCATTCCTCCTATCAATGAATTTGAATACTTGTTATGTGTCAGATCTCTAATTGTGAGAAGAACAAAAGTATTCATTCCTCTATGGACTAAGGGATTGATCCCTACCCTTATGCACCCCATATGCAAATATTTGGTTCCCAGTCTTTTGGCTTCAGCCTGAAGTTTCTTAGTGTCAAGAAGAGAAAGTGTTTGTACAAAATCTGAGTTTTCTTGTATTTGACTAATACTTTCTTTGATAGATATTCTAGTTACAGCTTTAAGACGGAACATACATAATTCAACATATACTTCTGACGAGGAGATACTAGGTAGACACCACTTAGGTGCAAGCTGACTTTCAAAATATTCAAGTTCTGCAGAATTTATAACCCTTTTAAATGATGAGGCAAACATATCTCTTAATGGGTTTTCTCGTGGGATTTTCTGTTTAAAAGCATCCACTATGTAAAAGTTATTTACAGTACAATGTTTTTCGTGGGATTTGTTGAAATGTTCCACAGTGTAACCTAGTACGAAGATTCTTCAATCATGAGACTCAGAGCACTTCTCCGACTTTTGGTGAGCTTTGAGCCACATCTCTTCAATTTACGAAAGATAATACTGAATCTGTCTACCTGACTATCAGATGTTTGTCCCCTCATTTTCCTATATAAGGAAGGAGTAAGGCTCATTCTGGGCATTCAGAGTGTGAATGTGGTTTTGGTTATGTTTTGGAGTTTTTGAGTCCGAGGAGGAAGTTCTTGCTTCCATCTCTTTAGAGTCAGATCTGAGAAGCCTGCGTATTAGAGTGAGAGCTCTGGTGAGAACCTGAAGTGGCTAGATTCTTAGGTTCTTGAAGTCGGTATGTTTCCATAAGAATTCAAGTTCTAAGACAAAGTCTGTGAAAGGTCGGGAAGCCTTCAAGATAGCTTCTTGCTTGACAAGTCACAACATCTAATAAATGCCTAGAAACAATCTATCTCTGGAAAGGAGCTTCAGAATTTCTCTCTGAATTTGTAAAGAAACTTCTACATAAATATATGAGTATCTGTTTTCTGAGCATGATACATTTCGCTTGAGTACATTTTTTCATTTCTGCATGTGTTAAAAGTGTCTGTTGAGGTAGTATCTGTGAGACAAGAGGTTCGCTTGAGGTTCGCAGAGGTCTGAGGAACACCAGCCCATTAAAGGTAGGAGGCCATGTGAAGGACGCTAGAGTATGAAAGTCTAGAGGTTCGTGTACGGGTTCGTGCATTGATCACAGAGAAGAGACTCAACGAGAGCAAGCTTCGTGCCTGAAGCCCTGCAACAAATTTGTAAATGTGTCATAATTGACTACACTAATATAAATGAATTGGTAAATTTAATGTTTCCATACATTTTGGAACAAGGGTTGCATACAGTGTAGTCTTTATTTAATAATTGAATATAAAAATGCTTAAATGTATATTAATGATTTGACGATATCTATAAATTTATTGTGCAATAAAACTATATATATTCTAATAATTATAATGATGACAATGATAATTAATGTCCACTAATATACTTATTCCAATTATTATTATTTAATAAGAAATTAATATATATTAAATAAAACAATTAATATTAATAACAAAATAATATATCACAACTAGTAATATTAATTAATAATTAATAACAAATAACTAATAATTAATAACAAAAAATCCATAAATTACTAATAAATCTTAAAACAAATTGTTAGAAATATTATTCAATACACATTATCAACAGAGAAGCAATTACATTAATATTATTTTAAATCGAAGATTATTAATATAACAACCATTTAATATTAACAAGAAAAAGAAAAAAAAATATTAATTAAAATAAATAAATAAAATGAGTTTGTAAAATTTCACTATGATAACAACCACTTAATAAGTGGCTAAATGTCAGAATATGAATGATAATCCATTTTATTTTTACATTACTCATAAACTAGCAATTGTCTCAAAAGTACAAAGAGAGGCTGATAGGATTATTAAATTAGAATTGTTGAATTTCTCTAAAGAGATGTTGGTTCAAATGAATTATTAGGCAGTATAAGAGGACCCCGAGTTTAATATGGGCTACTAAAACGCTCTTATAAGCTCGCACTCTTTTGAAATTGATTACCCATTGATTACCCATAAATTAACCACAACACTCAAAATAAACAGATCTAAACCAACGAATATGACGATACAAGCATGGCTTAAACCCTAGAACCACGAGAATCATGGAATGTAATAATTATAAGAATTTACATCTCTTTTTAGCGTAAAATTACATTAAGTTAAAAAAAGGGATAAAGTCAACATGTTCACAACCTCTGGCTTTGTAGCATGAAGAGCATTTCAACAAATTTTAAGAATTAAATAAGGTGAGACTGAATAATCTGAACAATGCCATGAAATGGAATGGAATGCAAACGAAGACTCGGCCGTATTGCCGTGTAAAGCCTTACCCTTTACTTCTTTACAGACTTGAGCTTCACCGCAAGAAATACGAGTAGGAGCAAATTCTTCACCCTCTGCTTTCACATCATCCTCCTGTAGCAAACATAGCTCTTTCATTTAACATCAAACATGTGAACCCAGCAACACCAGCATTATGGTCTTTCTTTTGCCAGAAGGAAGATAGTGAAGCGAAATATTCACACCTCGAAATACTGAAATAAGAAGGGCGGGCAATAAATTTAAATTTTTTATCAGCATAAAATTAGAGAATGTTGAAGAGTCAGATGGAGTAAACATGTTGACAACTTATAAAATTGGCCAAGCATTTTTTAAAATTATTTGGTTATATTGTACCTTATTCTCAACAACTTTGCCTTTCTAGCTTATCAAATTCCGAAAAAACTCTATATATTTTGAAATTTCAATTTTTAAATATCAATGAATGAGATCTTCTTTACTATAGGTTGCTTTCTAAACATTTTCACACCTATTAATTTTTTATTTTCAATAATACTTCTTTCATAAAATTATATGATACTATAAAAGAACTTATTTTAAAATGTAATAAGGCAAGTAATATTTTTTTGATGTATTAAACTTTGCTTTTACAAAATATTCTATTATAAAAAATTATTATTAAAAAACTATATAAATAATTAAATATTAAAAAAAATTCTAAGTTAAAATTAATTTTAAAAAAATGATTATACATACACAGCCAAAACTATAAATGAGACCATAAATAAAATCCTAATATTGTTTCAGTTAATAGAGTATTTTATATGGTTAAAAATATAGTATAGTCATAAATTAAATTAAATAGTGAATAATTTCTGTGAAATATTTTAAAAATTTCTTATCATTTATCTCATAATTATTGATAAATAAATTAAAATTTTAAAAATCTCATTTAATTTTAAAATAAATATTCTTATAAATATAATTAATCAATATATATTTCTATAGTGACATGTAAAACAAAGTCAATCAGTGTCCACAGAGACATGTAAAACAAAGTCAAACATTTTCAGAAGATAAAAAGATAAACATATCTCTGATCCTTAGAGTGATGGATACCGGGTGTGAAACCAGCCAAAAAAAAATCAATGCAACTGTATAAGCTTTGAAGCTTTAAATATATGAAGAAAAAGGTTAAAAAATTCTTTAAAATACTAAAAAGTAAACTGTTTATATTGAAATGGAGAAACATCAAAATCCATCACAAAAATACTCCAGCTATTCTTCATTGTTCAGAGGTCAAACTAACCCAAAAAAAACATCATATTTCATTGCAGGAATCTGATGAATTTGATGTGACTGAACTAGTAAGGAAATTACAATGGAAATGCTAATTCAGCATAAAATATTTCACTTCATGTGTAAGTTTGTCAGTCATACGGAGACATTCCCAGTCCTCTACAGTGTACGAAGAGCTTCACACATTAATGAGCAATCCAATCAAATACCATTATATAGTTTCAGTGAACAGTCACGCCCACACGTACAGTCATATCAGGACTATAATGTATAGACAGCAAACAACACAGCTAGGCCTGCAAGCCGGCGGCTATGGCTAATCGTAAAACCTATCTAACAACGCCGTTAATCATCTACTTCCGGTCGCTAATTGCAGCTCGCAAAAACCGTCTAACAACGCCGTTAATTAGCTACATCTATCAAACTATCTAACAAACACCGTTAATTACCTACTTGGCCATCAATATAAAACACTAAAAAATTGCAGGGTGCCTGCATTCCGGATTTTTTTTCTCCCTTCCTGTCAAAACAAGTCATTTTGAAGAATGATTGGGAATTGTTAGGGCGATATGCGTGCGGAGCTCGATAGTGAGCTTGGAGGGCTCAAATCCACTGACAATGAACTGGACTGCAATGCTCTAATAATAACAGCTGGCATGCATGCAGCCTAGCCCGTAAACGGAAACAATACCGCGTAATAATAGAAAGCTTCCTTCAACTTAAAAATTTTTCGAGCTTTATCTATTTGTAGTTGGCTTTTGACAGCCTCATGCTTAGAAATCAATCATCCTTGCAATGTGTAACCACTGCTTGTAAATTCGGCAATGCTTAAAAAATATTCGAGCTTTGTGTAACAACTGTCTGTAAACTCGGCAATGATTAAAAAATCTTCGAGCTTTATCCATTTGTAACAACTGCTTGTAAACTTAACAATGTTTAAATAAACGGTTGAATGTGTCTCACTTGATCGAATGGAGTAGGGTAAAAGTGTTGACAATTGTTGATACATAGGAAGGCCTATCAATCTAATTATGGTATAAAATATGTGAGAAAATTATCACTTAGCATTATATTATGCAAAAATTGTAATAGCACTTTCAAATTATAGTGCAATCAAATATTTACAACTAATAAAATACTTTTCATATATCTATATTAAATTACAATTTCAAAATATTTATTATAGTACTAAACTTCTTAATCTTTTAATTCATAATAAAAAATTATAATAATTTAAAAAATTAAACATTTTAAATTAAAATTAACACAATTTAATTTAAATCAACTTTAACTACTATCATTATTACCAATAATTTAATAACAAATATATATATATATATATATAATAAAATCAAAAATATTAATTTAATTAAAATTAAAATTTATTATCTTTAAAATAAGTACGCATTCTTAATCATTAATCATCATTGTGTTTTCTACTTTTATGTCATTGTCTCATGAACAATTATTATGATATACACATCATTGTTATTAGTCCCTGCTGCATTGCAGGGACTATAGAGATCGTTTCGCATTGACTCAACATTAATTTTTTTTTCATCAACCATGGAGTCTATGTTTTAACCAAATTTTTAATAAAAATATTTATAAAAAAAAATTATTCAAAGTTTTAATTTCGATTTATTCAAAGTTTCAATTTAAATAATTTATTGTAAACCAGATCGTATGATTTTCATGTTTTTTATTAAAACTTAAGATATAAACATTTGAATTTCTATTCTATGGTATTTTGTTGCTAGTTTGGAATTAGCATTAATTCCAAAATCATTAATATTTAGATATTTTCCATTCCATCAAAGCATAACCCAAAATTCTTTATCATCTAATAACCTAAAAGAGTGTCCATTAGTGTCACGTAATCAATCAATTGTTAGGCATGTTAGTCATCTGTTAGACTTCCCACAAATGCTAAAACAACACAAGCTTACACCACAAGCTCCCTTTGGCTACTTATTGTTTGCAAAATTTGTAACCCTCTGCCTATGAAGGCTCGGCTTAGCAGAAATATATGTTTTATGGCCCTTCAACGCACCAGAATAACAAAAAAATATGTCTCGTTGCCTTTTAATTTTTGCATACAAGTGTGGAAAAATATTTCGGTAAAATCTTTGGCCTTCTTGGAAAACTCCAAGGCGAGTATGAGATCAATCCTAGTATGACCAAACAACGTGTAAGTCATTCAAACAACTATATAGAAAGCTTTGATAAATTTACAAAATTTCACTTTATGACTCTATTTATTTGCAAGTTTTAACTATAATGAATGCAATTTTTCATATATCTGAATTAATAGGGCAAGGGCTAACCAGCCATATATTGTGTATTAAATGCTGGCCCATCTATGTATGTCAATCAAGTTATGGGGGGCGCATACATATCCATGGGACGGACTCTGGCGGCCACCTCGCGTTTGCGGTGACATACGCGGGACCCACCAACGGCGGGCCCGTCCGCCCCGTCTCGTTCTTTGACATCGGCATTTCTCCCCGCGCGCCAAAACTCCATACACAACCGTTCGAAATCGGTCTGCGCAAGAGCTCTGTTTCATTCCCGCTACATTCCTGTTGCCCTCCAGGCCCGATCCTAGCCAAGCAATATCTGGATCTGTAGATCCAGGGTCGGAAATATAAGCTGGAGAGAGAGTCGATGCGCTGAACGATGGATAATAAGGGCTATATTTTATAAACCGCCCAACATCGAGGACCTCCCTCTGGTTTCAGATCTGTACAACGTCCACCATTATGGTGACCTGTGCCCTGGGTAATCACATGCGAAAGATTTGGTGGGCACAACATGAACTCCACAAAGGTAATTTTTGATGCAGGTCCAGATAGATCGCCTGATCCCACCGAAGAATTATTGCGTCAAGAGAGACTTCTTTCTTACTCGCTGATCTGGTGGAAGGAAAAACAAAGTTTGTTTTAAAAATGAAGCTCGATGGAATCGCAGAGCAGGATGATGGAGATCCGACTCATAAGAAGGCAGGTATGGGCGGTCGTCCCTCAGATCCGAATGAAGGAGAACTGATCCAAATTTTTATTAAATCCCTGACTGCCCAGTCAGGGAGTATGAGGATCGGGATCTGAGAATGATTACCAGTTTTGCAGTAGAAGATCCATCAACACATAGGTATCCCAAAACATTTGCAAATATTACAAGTTTCGCAGCAGAAGTTCCATCAACAGATAGGTATCCTTAAACATTTTCAAAGTTTGATTTATGCGGGGAAACTTTTGCAAGAAGGAATCAAGTTACAGGACTATGGCATAGGAACTGATTCTACCATCATCCCAAAATCACGTCAAGAAGAGACCTGTGTTGCCTTGACATTTATGTTTGAAAATAGAGTAATTTTTTATGGAAATTTAAGGTCTTGACATTTGTGTTTGAAAATATATTGAAGGTTTAATAGTGGATTAAATCTACAAATGCACTCAAATTGGCCTCCCAAACAGATTGGTATTGAGATATGTTAATATTCAAATTGAAAAGATGTACATCCTGTATATATTATTTGGGCCAAAAGCTGAAACAGAGCATATTTGTCTTAAAAAATTCCATAGACCCTTTAACTATGATGCGAATGATAAAGGTCACAGCAATGTCACATACTAAACTTCAAGTACCCATGATCTCCACAAAGCCTCTGTTACATCTTCTAGTCTGATGTGATATCTACAACAATTTGTCAGGTGTGGTGTCTGAAACAATTGTAGGCACTCACTTCTGAAATTGCATTTCATGAGCGTTTGTCAAGAGGGCAAATCTTTTATTGCCATTTTACAACTTCAGGTGCCTATGATCTCACAAAGCTTCTGCTTCATATTCTACTCTAAGTTGTCATCTACAATAGTTGTCTTGTGTGGTGTCTGCAACAAATCTGGGTATCAACTTCTGAAATTATGGATTGCAACTATTATGTTCCCTAGCATTTTTGGCTTTCACATACTCTTATGATGCTTGCTTTGCTCATCATCATGGACATTTTACAAAAGTTTATAAATTTTTCTTGAACCTTCATGTCAAAACCCCTTATTAATGAAATTTCAGTCTAGGGCAATTAATGCAACTTCAGAAATTTCACCTCATAATGGAGGTTTCCTGGATTTAATCCCTCTGTGCTTTCAGCCTTAGGGTTGATCTGATATTTTTAATTTACAGCAGAAAACAGTGGGCCACGCTTCACTTCACTTCAACCCAACACACTAGGCAGCTCAAAAGAAAAGATACCAAACATATGCCAACAACTTTCAGCCCTTAGAGCACACTTTTAAAGCATATACCAGATCTGGAAATCACTTTATTACAGCAGAAAATCTGCTCTCTTATCTTCTAGTTATGTGTTAAAGCACTTCAATTTCAGCCCTATTTTATGTCAAATCAGAATGAACAAGTGCTGGAAATTACCCAATGGAAAATACAATGCTAATTGAAAATCAGTTAAACAACTTTAGATGGTTGGAAACTTCATATATATATATATAAAGAGAGAGAATAAATGAACTACATATACATACCACAGCTTTATCACAAAGGCAGTACAAACCCTAGGTAGGGAAAACCATGAAAACACTAACCACCACCAAGGATCCACACAATGCTAGCATCAACACCAGCATGTCCTCCTTGGCTTCAACACTTGTCTCCCAGCACTGTCCAAGATGTTTCCTCCTCAATCAAATATCACAAGTAGCACTAGGGTTTCCAATACCCTAGTCTTCTTCTCTCACACGAGCTAAAAGAGCAACGCTTTCTTATCCTCTACAGTTTATCACAAACACTAGTTTCTTTTCCTCCTTTAGGATGAAATACTAACCTTAGCAAAACCTTGAACTGCTCCAAGAACCTAGCACTCCAGGACACAGAGATAATATGATGAAGTGTACAAAGAGAAAAAGGGACAAGTTCACTGCACTACCCACATCTCAAAGACAATATGATCAAATCAATGTATAAAAGAACTCTCTCCTTTATTTATATGAGAGGGAAGAAGGCCAACAATATAAAGTGGGGCTAAACATCTGCAAGCAACCTAACTATACACAAGACTATATATATATATATATACTGATTTTCAAAACACTTGCCATTTATGTTTCAGAACAATATCCATATCAGTGCAACTTAGCAATAAAATAAAACAGTTAAAAAAGAGAAAATTTGAGAGTTCCTGCTCAAACATTTTATGCAGACTATGTTATATAAATTTCTCCCCATGCTCATAAATCCATATGTGGATATGTTGTTTCGCCATTTCCTGAAATTTTCATGGTGTGATTTCTGCAACCTGTATCCATATCCTCACTCCAGGTGACACAGGACCTTACTGGCATATTACTATACTAAATTCATGATTCCAAGAGAAAGAGATCTTGTGAAGATGCCAAATACACAACTCATTATAAGGACTTCTCTTACACAACTCATTATAAGGAGAAGCTAGTGGCAAATCAATGAGCCAAAGTCCAATGACACAAAACGAGTTGTGATCATTGATAGTTGCAAATTGTGGAGCTAGGGAGGCATGCCTTCAGAGGGAGCAGCCTTGAGAAACTTGTCACTGTAAATTGGTTCTTGCACGATTGAGTTGATCTTTGGTTGTGTTCTTACCAAGTGTGGTAAGTTACATTCTGAGTGGATCCTAAGTATGATATCATTGAAAACATGAATTCCAGTAAAATATATTTAAGGGTATATATACCATCCAAAAAGATGTGAAATTTACAATACAATACAATTGAAATATATATATATATCACAGAGTGGGTTTATATATTTGTGTGAGAGGCACAATTTTGTTGTGAAGAAATTTTCACTTTTTGGAGTCACTATATGGCGGGGATACATTAATTAAATATCTGTTAATGCATTACATTATGTCACTATATGTGTAACTCGGTTTATAAAAACCTCAACTTTAAAAACTATGTACTTTTCTTGATCCCCGTTTTAGATATATTATTTCACTTGGTCAAATGTAAAGTGATATTCATTTTAAACTTTGAAGTTTTAAGAGAGCTTCGAACTCATTGTAACGTATCTTTGTAAAAGACTCTGCTTTACTTACTAGTTTGGATGTGAAAGATGCATGTACATGAGGGTAACGGAATGCTGTAAAGGTTACCTAAATTGCCATTGAGCAGGTAGTGGTGTACAAGTACTTGAGCTCTGAACAGTTGGGTAATTTCCAGCACTTGTTCATTCTGATTTGACATAAAATAGGGCTGAAATTGAAGTGCTTTAACACATAACTAGAAGATAAGAGAGCAGATTTTCTGCTGTAATAAAGTGATTTCCAGATCTGGTATATGCTTTAAAAGTGTGCTCTAAGGGCTGAAAGTTGTTGGCATATGTTTGGTATCTTTTCTTTTGAGCTGCCTAGTGTGTTGGGTTGAAGTGAAGTGAAGCGTGGCCCACTGTTTGCTGCTGTAAATTAAAAATATCAGATCAACCCTAAGGCTGAAATCACAGAGGGATTAAATCCAGGAAACCTCCATTATGAGGTGAAATTTCTGAAGTTGCATTAATTTCCCTAGACTGAAATTTCATTAATAAGGGGTTTTGACATGAAGGTTCAAGAAAAATTTATAAACTTTTGTAAAATGTCCATGATGATGAGCAAAGCAAGCATCATAAGAGTATGTGAAAGCCAAAAATGCTAGGGAACATAATAGTTGCAATCCATAATTTCAGAAGTTGATACCCAGATTTGTTGCAGACACCACACAAGACAACTATTGTAGATGACAACCTAGAGTAGAATATGAAGCAGAAGCTTTGTGAGATCATGGGCACCTGAAGTTGTAAAATGGCAATAACAGATTTGCCCTCTTGACAAACGCTCATGAAATGCAATTTCAGAAGTGAGTGCCTACAATTGTTTCAGACACCACACCTGACAAATTGTTGTAGATATCACATCAGACTAGAAGATGTAACAGAGGCTTTGTGGAGATCATGGGTACTTGAAGTTTAGTATGTGACATTGCTGTGACCTTTATCATTCGCATCGTAGTTAAAGGGTCTATGGAATTTTTTAAGACAAATATGCTCTGTTTCAGCTTTTGGCCCAAATAATATATACATGATGTACATCTTTTCGATTTGAATATTAATATATCTCAATACCAATCTGTTTGGGAGGCCAATTTGAGTGCATTTGTAGATTTAATCCACTATTAAACCTTCAATATATTTTCAAACACAAATGTCAAGACCTTAAATTTCCATAAAAAATTACTCTATTTTCAAACATAAATGTCAAGGCAACACAGGTCTCTTCTTGACGTGATTTTGGGATGATGGTAGAATCAGTTCCTATGCCATAGTCCTGTAACTTGATTCCTTCTTGCAAAAGTTTCCCCGCATAAATCAAACTTTGAAAATGTTTAAGGATACCTATCTGTTGATGGAACTTCTGCTGCGAAACTTGTAATATTTGCAAATGTTTTGGGATACCTATGTGTTGATGGATCTTCTACTGCAAAACTGGTAATCATTCTCAGATCCCGATCCTCATACTCCCTGACTGGGCAGTCAGGGATTTAATAAAAATTTGGATCAGTTCTCCTTCATTCGGATCTGAGGGACGACCGCCCATACCTGCCTTCTTATGAGTCGGATCTCCATCATCCTGCTCTGCGATTCCATCGAGCCTCATTTTTAAAACAAACTTTGTTTTTCCTTCCACCGGATCAGCGAGTAAGAAAGAAGTCTCTCTTGACGCAATAATTCTTCGGTGGGATCAGGCGATCTATCTGGACCTGCATCAAAAATTACCTTTGTGGAGTTCATGTTGTGCCCACCAAATCTTTCGCATGTGATTACCCAGGGCACAGGTCACCATAATGGTGGACGTTGTACAGATCTGAAACCAGAGGGAGGTCCTCGATGTTGGGCGGTTTATAAAATATAGCCCTTATTATCCATCGTTCAGCGCATCGACTCTCTCTCCAGCTTATATTTCCGACCCTGGGTCTACAGATCCAGATATTGCTTGGCTAGGATCGGGCCTGGAGGGCAACAGGAATGTAGCGGGAATGAAACAGAGCTCTTGCGCAGACCGATTTCGAACGGTTGTGTATGGAGTTTTGGCGCGCGGGGAGAAATGCCGATGTCAAAGAACGAGACGGGGCGGCCGGGCCCGCCGTTGGTGGGTCCCGCGTATGTCACCGGAAACGCGAGGTGGCCGCCGGAGTCCGTCCCATGGATATGTATGCGCCCCCATAACTTGATTTGACATACATAGATGGGCCAGCATTTAATACACAATATATGGCTGGTTAGCCCTTGCCAATTAATAGTCCTATCATTTACCCTTCATTGCCATGTTGAAGTATGTACTTCAGGCATTTTACTAGGCATGCCAACATATCTGTCTCTCTTTCTGTCTGTGTTTGTATTGTGTTTTGTTACAAAATTTTACATTTTGTGTGTGTTGTTCTTTTCTTGAAAATTCAACATGGCCAAGAGGGGAATCAACATAACTATCTGATTGTCGAAGCTCTTGTTTATGAAAAATTGAAAAAATTAATAAATAAATAACAAAAAAAACAAACCATTTTTTTTTGTTAAGTAAGGACTCAAGGATTTGCAAATAAAAAAAAAAATATAGGCTGCTACAATAATCTAATTGTTTAAAAGAACCAGATTGTATTTTTTGGTTATGCCCATTCCAAAGACTGGCAAAAAAATCCCCTCAGGCATTTCCACAGAAAACTAGCAAACTTCGCCGAATGTTCAGACTTGTCAAATAGCTCCATGAATTTTATTATGGTTCTAGAATGGTGAATTGCGTACAAACTTGGCTTATATGGGTCTATGTTATTAACCCAAAAAAAGTTTGGTACGAAATGAAAGTCCAGATAGCTCCGCTATAATAAAAGGGTTGAATTCTGATGCAATTTCCTGAATAAAGGTATCATAATTCATCGTTGTATCTATAGTGCAGTTATAGGCATAATAGTGCAGTCATAGGCATAATGTCATGATGTATTGTATGTATTCTAAATAATTAAAATGAGTTATATGAATATTTGTTTAATTTTTTTTAATTAATTTTTTAATATAATTAAACTTTTTTTGGTAGATAAAAGTTAGTTATATATAATTGACATTGAAGAGAATGATAACAAATTAATAATTATTTATTTAATATTGAATGATAACAATTTTTTATATAATGCTCATATTACAGTACACCCCCTGTCATTAGAGTATAGATTGATATAATGAGAGTTACACAAATTGTACACATGTTATTTTTACATATTTTATAAATTAAAAAATAAAACCCATAAAAATTGTCTATTCAATACTTTAGATCACATTAATGAGAAAATACAATTTTTGAATTTAATTACAAACTATTTGTGTACATAGTAATTAATATATAATGTTATTTTTCAAATTATTTATATTTATTGTATATAGTGATTAGTGATATAGTACATAGTAATTAATAGTGGAGTACACAAAAGTCAATTCTTACCATCATTACACAATAAGAGGGAAGACATTTCAACCAATCATATTTAAAATAAGTAGAATAAATTTAATTTAAAAATAATAAATTTAATTTCATAATGTTAAACCTTAGATAGATTTTAAAATTTTTAGTCAAAGAAAAACTAATAACAAATAGAGGCATGTAACCATTCACATTGTGAGTCAATTGATTGGTTAGTCAGACCAAGTAACCAAAATATGTTGAGCTAAACGTTGATATTAAAAAATGAAAAAACAAAACCGCATGTCAGCAAGGACTACCACTACTATAGTTACCCTTGTTATTTTTAGCAACGAAAAATATGTTTAAAAATAAAACTAATTTCTTTTAATTTTCCACTGCACTCAAAAGGATTAATTTATGATCAATTTTATTGTACGATGATTGTTATTTAATATCACGTTAAAAAATATTTTTACCACAAATTTAGAAATCAAATTTAAGTTCTAGGCTCTAGGGAGATAAAATTACAGAATAACATGCCTGCTTTGAATTCAATAGATACTAAAATTCCCTAATAACGAATACAATTCCCTTTGTTCGCTCGGTGGAATATTAAAGGAATTTTTCCTCCCTTACAAAACTGTGAGGTTTATCAAATTTAAGTTTAAAATAGGAATCAAAGTTTTTATGATTTAGATTTGATATCAAGGTGAGAAATGTGTGTATAATTGAAAGTGAGAATTTGTATTAATAAAAAGTTCCAGCATAATCTCCTAACAAAATTACATAAAAATGGATTATATATGTATTTTTGTTTATAAAATAATATCATAAATGTGTATAAAATTATTGATTTATTGATTTGGGGAATTTTCTCACACAAATTTATTCTAAAATATTTAACAATATATATTTTTAAAAAGTGATCTAATATTTTATAAACCTTAAAATAAATTTGCTTAAGGCTCATCTTGTTGTTGCCATTTTGTTCCTTGTTATTCATCCGGTTGTTGCCATTTTACTCCTTGTCTTCATTTATTGCCATTTTACTCCTTGTCTTCATTTATTTTCAATGATGTTACTTGGACATCCACTTGAGCTAAATGATTGTGTGCCTTCGTTGCCATGTATGTTGATCAAGGAGTTAAAAAGTGACCTAATATTTTATAAATCTTAAAATAAATGTGCTTAAGACTCATCTTGTTATTGCCATTTTGCTCCTCGTTACTCATCCCGTTGTTTCCATTTTGCTCCTTGTTACTGTTTCCTTGTATTCATTTATTTTCAATGATGTTACTTGGACACCCACTTGAGCCAAATGAGTGTGTGCCTTCGTTTCCATGTCTTGTTGAACAAGGAGTTTGATCACTAAAAGACACATAGTCCTTTCATCATGGAGAAGATTGCCATGTGTCTTTTAATGTGTCATATTAATGTGGATATTCAAGGACCTTTCATGCATAATATGAGACTGATTGTTTATAAACCTTACCTTTGATAATTATAACCCCATATTTTCTTAATGGTTATATTTGCTCAATGATCCAACATTAAATTATTCTCATGCAAAGTGTGATAACAATGTACCTTTGCAAAAAAATCTTTAGACTTGTGCATGTTCCTTCCAAAAACTTATTTCAATAAGAAATCAACTAGAGACAATTTTCATAAATTGAATACTTTATAATTAGTTTGGAATTCTACCATTGTGAGGCTTGATGTATTGATATTTTGGACAAGATTTAATTCTTGCATGAATGTATAATCTTCAACAATGTTATTAGCAGAGAAATCGAGACTCCATGCATAAGCATAAACTATTATCCCCTTCGGATTATAAATAACCCCTCTTACATGAGCCACAAACTTTGGAGGAAATCATCTAGAAGATGAAGTATTGCTATGAACAATCCAAGCATAAGACTGAGTCTCGATCTGATTAGAAAGAAAAAGGAAATCCCAACATGGGAGGAAAAGGTCAAAACGCTGCAAGACATCATTCTAGAGGAAGGAATATGAATTCTATCACTCCTTTCAAGGGGGATTTTTAGCATAAATCCATTACTGCTAGTAGAGACTAGTGCTCTTAGCCCGTAGAAGAGGAATCCAAGGGATTCAAAGGAGAACCTATGAATTTTTGGACTTGTGGAGAAAAACATACGAAAAGAGACTATCCCCAACAACAAAAGAACGACCCAAGATTGTACAATGTGCAGGAAGCAGTAATAGTTGTAGGAATTTACAGGGTAAGTTCCTCAGACAGAACACCAAAGGACACCGCTCACAACCAGATCGCAGATCAATACACCAGTATTTTTGACGTGGTTAAAACCCTCAAAGAGGGAAACAGTCCACGGCCTGAGTCAACGCGGCCACTTCAGGCAATTTATTAATAAAAGAATGAAAATTTACATAAGCTTCTCTCATAGACGGATTACCTTACAAATGACCCTCCATGCGCTTTAAATAAAAATCATGGACCAATCGGGTGTCAAGCCACGGATCAAGTGTCGGTAATACCGAGGAGAGAATGAACTGTCGGATCACTACATATCGTGACCGTCGGATTTTAAGTTACAAAATGTACAAGGTAAAGAAACACACTTTACCTAACTCTATACCTAACTCTATACTAGACCAAGTTGTACTTAACTATTTCCTATGTGTCGGAATATCCTAACATCCCCCCTTAAGAACAACTTGGGATAGGATTGAAGGATTTACAAATATGACACAATAGGAGAAGGAAGGAGGCACTAGAGCCTATCCCCCCTTAGTGACAACTTCGTGAACTCCAACCATAAATCGAAGTTTAGTGAACTTCGCCTCTGTGAGAGCCTTTGTAAAGATGTCTGCAACTTGATCATCTGTTGAACAATATTGCACTTCAAGAACATGGTCATGAATGAGCTTTCTGATGAAGTGCATGTGCAGTTCAATGTGTTTGTTGCGCTGATGTTGGACTGGATCTTTGCATAGCTGAATGGCACTTTGATTATCACACCAAAGTGTAGTCGGATGCTGCTGTTGAAAGCCAAATTCTGACAGGATCTGACGAAGCCACAAGGCTTCCTTACTAGCTTCTATGGCACCACGATATTCTGCTTCTGCTGAAGAAAGAGAAATGGCACCTTGTTTCTTGCAGGCCCATGTAATAGGTCCTGAACCAAGAGTGAACACATAACCTGCAGTAGACTTCTGATCATTAGGGTCACCAGCCCAACGGAATCAGTGAAACCAACCAATAGAGGAGATGCTTCGGCACTGTAATGAATCCCAAATTGAACTGTACCTCGAACATAACGAAGTATTCTTTTAGCTGATTTCCAATGACTTTCACGTGGGTTTTGCATAAACTGAGAAACAAGGCCAACGGCAAAGGAAAGGTTAGGTCGAGTATGGGTTAGATACAGAAGTTTTCCTACAAGTTGACGGTATAAGGTAGCATCAACTTCAGGAGAAGTACAAGTGACTGAAAGTTTGACTCCAGACTGGAAGGGAGAAGGGGCTGGCTTACAGTCTTCCATGTGAAAATGGCGTAGAATATCACAGGCATACTTGGACTGGGAAAGGGAAATACCCTCCTTGGATTGCAAGACTTGAAGACCGAGAAAATAATGTAAGTGTCCTAAGTCTGTCATTTCAAATTTCTTTTTAAGGCTGGACTTCACATGGTTTATAAGGTTGGGATCACTACTGGTAAGGATAAGATCATCAACATAAAGAACAATAATGATAAGAGACTTGCCCACTTTCTTGGTGTAGACAGTATGGTCAGAATGACACCTAGAAAAGCCAGATTCTAAAAGAAAGCTAACCATTTTTTCATACCAAGCTCGAGGAGCTTGCTTGAGACCATAAAGGGATTTCTTAAGCCGACATACAAGGCTCGAGTCTGTTTTTATGAAGCCAATGGGTTGTTCCATGTAGATTTCTTCATGCAAGTCCCCATGCAAGAAGGCAGATTTAACATCCATCTAATGGACTTCCCATTTGAACGAGGCAGCAAGGGAAAGAACAAGGCGAATAGAGTTCATTTTGGCAACAGGGGAGAAGGTTTCAGTGTAGTCAATGCCTTCAACCTGTGAAAAACCTTTAGCAACAAGATGAGCTTTATGTTTATCAACTTTCTCATCTGGTCCATACTTGGTTCTGTACACCCATTTGCATCTAACAACTTTTCGTCCCTTTGGTAAAGGAACAAGATCCCATGTATCATTTGCCAATAATGAATGATATTCTTCATTCATAGCTGCTTCCCAATCTGGATGGCCTGAAGCTTCTACAAAGGTGTCAGGATCATAATTTACTGGAGCTTGAGCCAGTAAAGAAGAGGCTCTGTCAAACTGAGAACGTGTGCGTCGTTGATCTGTAGGATCACCAGCAAGAGCACCTGCTGCATCTTGAGTAGCACGAACCCATTTTGGAAGCTGAGGAGCTGAAGGAGGATCCTGAGATGGTGGGGGAGGATTGTCATCCTCACTTTCATCATCTGAAGAAGAAATGTTTTCAAAAGTAGAAGAGATAGGGAGAGGTGGCACATCCGTCGGACTAGGCTCGCAGGCCGATATATTTTCATCAAATTTTACATCTCTTCTAATGATAACATTTTTGGACTTAAATGGAATAAGTCTATAGCCTTTGACATCTTCAGACTATCCAACAAAAGTACATTTTTCACTCTTAGGTTCTAAAGCTTTATGCTTTTCATCTGGAATATGGGCCCACGCTTCACTTCCAAAAACACGAAAGTGACTTACATCTGGTTTGATTGAGCTCCATGCTTCTTCTGGAGTGATATTCTTTAAAGCCTTAGTAGGAGTGTGATTTATTATGTAATTTGCACAGTTAATTGCTTCTGCCCAAAAACTAAGACCAAGTCCTTTAGATTGTAGCATACAATTAGCCATTTCCTTTAAGGTGCGATTCTTCCTTTCAGCTACACCATTTTCTTGTGGAGTATATGGAACAGTATGTTGCATTTGAATTCCATTCTCAGTACAAAAGTTGATGAATGTGCTTTTGACATATTCTCCGCCATTATCAGATCTTAGCTTAAGAATTTGATGTCCAGATTGTTTTTCAACAAAGGCCTTGAAGGCCAAAAATGTGTTAAATACTTCACTATTGAGTTTTAAGAAGTATACCCAAGTGCGTCTGGAGAAATCATCAATGAAAGTTAAGAAATACTTGCAGCCAGAGAATGAAACAACTGGAAGTGGACCACATAAATCACTATGCACAAGCTATAAAGGGGCTGAGGCGTGCCAAGAGGCACATTTTTCAAAACTGTCCCGATGATGTTTTCTGAGTACACATCCGGAACAAACACCATCTCTGCAAGATACCATAGGAAGACCTGTCACCATATTTTCTTTACATAGATGCTGAAGGGAGCAATAGTTTAAGTGACCAAATCGCTCATGCCAAAGTTTGCTCACTTCATCGTTATGAGCAACAAATACTGAGGGAAGATTTGATGACCCAAAGTTGTTAAACTTATACAACCTTGTAGAATCATCAGCAATGCCAGTAGCTAAAATCTGTTTAGGATCTCTTAGGTCCTTGATTACAACATCATGAGGTGAAAATTCAACGATTTTACCTTCACCTGATTGAGTTATCTGATATACAGATAGAAGGTTGCAGGATAAGGTTGGAACACATAATACATCATTAAACTGACCATTGTCTAGATGAACAGTTCCAGTCCCTACAACACTAAGAGGTCTATCATCACCAACATATATATTTTTGGTGTTACAATCATTTAAAGAAGAAAACATGGCTTTGTTTTTGGCCATGTGATAAGAAGCTCCAGAATCAATGAGCCACTCATGAGAATGAAAAGAAGAAGATACATTTAGTGCATAGCCAGACCGAGATGCTTGACAATCACATGCAGAAAGTGCCATTCCTGAAGATGAAGTTGAAGTTGAAAATTGCTCCAAATGGATGTTATGCTTCTTCATTGCTGCTTCCAAGGCTTCCATTTTCTTAAAGCATTTGGATTCTAAGTGGCCATCTCGATTACAAAAGTTGCAATGTCTATCAGTCTTCTTCCATTTGTTTTTATTTGTCTTATCATTTTGTTGAAATGATTTTTCATTTTGAGGCTGAGATTGCTTAGGACCCTTGTTTGGTTTAGGACCATTCTTTTTAGGATATGACTTCTTAGGATTCTTTGAATTTGGTTGCTGCTGGGCAGCTAACGCTTTCTTGGAAGAGTTTCCAAGATTAAGAAGACCAAGGTGTAAGAGTTTTTCTTGTTCTCTTATTAAAGAATCACAAAAAGAATCAAAGGAAGGGGACTTGTAGTCTGTTCCTTGAGAAATGAAGGCTTCTCTTGTAGAATGGAAGGTGGAAACAAACACAGAGTAGGTTGGTCCCAACTTAGTAAGAATGGAATAGATAAGGTTACTATCTTCTTTCTTAACCTTAACACCTTCCAAGAGATATCTAAGGGTCTTGAACTTGGACAAGAAATCTTCAATGCAAGAAAAATTATTAGGGTCCAATGTAAGCAACTCATTTTTAAGTTGATGGGCTCTAAGTTCATTTTTAATCCCAAAAACTTTATTGATTTGTTTCATTGCTTCATCAGGAGTATCAAGTTCTGCAATATGGAATCTAAGATCTGGAGAAATAGACATCCTTATCAATCCACGTACTTGATCTTGCCTATTTTCCCATTTAGCAGCCTTATCTTCATCCTTCGGTTTTTTTTCTTGGCCTGAGGCTATTCTGTAGAGACCTTTACTTCTAAGTAAATCCTCAATGTAGGACAACCATTGTCAAGGGAAACTTGGTATTGACTTTCCATTTCAATGGAAACTGAAGCTAAAGATGCTGAAACTAAGTGCTCCAATGGATAGATCTCGAAAAAGTAGGCTGGTTTAAAAAAAACGGCTCTGAAAACGGCTTCCGGATGAAGAAGTTATGGCTTTTTGAAAAAAAAGTTGATGAAGTCGCCGACGAAGTGCGGGAATGTGCGGAAATGAAAAAAATCCACCCCCAAAAAATGGAGACTTGAACCCAAGACCTCTACTCTCTTAAAATAGCTTTGAACCAATTGAGCTATACAAAAAATTTGAGAGAGAGAGAGAGACCTCTACTCTCTTAAAATAGCTTTGAACCAATTGAGCTATACAAAAAATTTGAGAGAGAGAGAGAGAGGGGTTGATGCTTTGGGTTGCGTGCTTGCTTTGAGAAGGCTCTTTTTCCCTACAAAACAAAAAACACAAAACCCAACACGGAGATACAAAAAAAAAAAACGAACCTTGTGGCTCGAAGTTAGCTTTAGCCGAAAAACTAAATATTTTCAAAAATGAACCTTGCGGCTCAAAGTTAGCTTTAGCCGGAAACTAAATATTTTCCTCAATGTTTCTGATTTTCCGAGATCACACTAAGGCACAGCGGAAAAGAGCATACGCATGAGAAACATCCTTCCTTTCTGTTTCTGATTTGCCCAGATCGCACAGAGTCGCAGGGCAAAGAGCATACGCAGAAATGAAAGGTATAGATCCGGTAAGAAAAAAAGGTAAATAAATCGAAACCGAAATAAACAGAGAGAAAATAACAGTAAACTACAAATAAACACTGTATACCTCCAGATCTTAAAAATGACGCAGCTAGGGCTACCGAAAACCTTTTCTCGTGAAACGAAAGGGGTTCCTCACTGGAACAGATGCTCCCAACACAACAGAGCAGTCCTCTCGGCCCGAAAGCAGTCAGAAATAGTAGATCTAGGAAACGAAAGTCGGATGCAGTTCTACCGGCTTCAGATTTGGATCACCAACGGACGCAGCCCTCAAATAGCTCTGATACCATGTAGAAATTTACAGGGTAAGTTCCTCAGACAGAACACCAAATGACACCGCTCACAACCAGATCGCAGATCAATACACCAGTATTTTTGACGTGGTTAAAACCCTCAAAGAGGGAAACAGTCCACGGCCTGAGCCAACGCGGCCACTTCAGGCAATTTATTAATAAAAGAATGAAAATTTACATAAGCTTCTCTCATAGACGGATTACCCTACAAATGACCCTCCATGCGCTTTAAATAGAAATCATGGACCAATCAGGTGTCAAGCCACGGATCAAGTGTCGGTAATACCGAGGAGAGAATGAACCGTCGGATCACTACATATCGTGACCGTCGAATTGTAAGTTACAAAATGTACAAGGTAAAGAAACACACTTTACCTAACTCTATACCTAACTCTATACTAGACCAAGTTGTACTTAACTATTTCCTATGTGTCGGAATATCCTAACAAAAACTTATTTCAATAAGAAATCAACTAGAGACAATTTTCATAAATTGAATACTTCATAATTAGTTTGGAATTCTACCATTGTGAGGCTTGATGTATTGATATTTTGGACAAGATTTAATTCTTGCATGAATGTATAATCTTCAACAATGTTATTAGAAGAGAAATCGAGACTCCATGCATAAGCATAAACTATTATCCCCTTCGGATTATAAATAACCCCTCTTACATGAGCCACAAACTTTGGAGGAAACCATCTAGAAGATGAAGTATTGCTATGAACAATCCAAGCATAAGACTGAGTCTCGGTCTGATTAGAAAGAAAAAGGAAATCCCAACATGGGAGGAAAAGGTCAAAAAGCTGCAAGACATCATTCTAGAGGAAGGAATATGAATTCTATCACTCCTTTCAAGGGGGATTTTTAGCATAAATCCATTATTGCTAGTAAAGACTGGTGCTCTTAGCCCGTAGGAGAGGAATCCAAGGGATTCAAAGGAGAACCTATGAATTTTTGGACTTGTGGAGAAAAACATACGAAAAGAGACTATCCCCAACAACAAAAGAACGACCCAAGATTGTACAATGTGCAGGAAGCAGTAATAGTGAATGATGTGGTTGAGAGTGTACCACACATCTATGGAGAATTGGAAAATAGGTAGGATGTCACCAAGCCTTAGTGATAAAAAAGGAAGGTACTATCAATAACCAGTTTGATTCAATTTTGATTGACCCTAGCTCCAATTTCAATTATATAATTCCACAAGTTGTAGAAATGTGTGCATTGTAAAAGACAACCCATGAAAGGTCATGGTTAGTTCAGCTGGCCATAGGGACTAAGAGACGAGTAGAATATGTGGTGAAGTCATGCCTATTCATGATAAGAGACATGCCCACATCTGCAAAACTAAACTTGTTACCATTGGGCTTGTACAACATACTAGTCATAATGGACTAACTAGCGGCTCACAAAACCAAAGTTGACTACTACAACAAGTTGGTGCAATGTCTTAGTGACATAGGGGAGAGGATGACATTGCAGGGAAAGAGAAAACCTTTGATGGTTCAACAAATATTACCATTGCAATTGAAAGGGTGTAAATGGAAGGGATTTGAACTATACGTTGTTTAAGTAGCCAATGAATGAAAAGGTTGACAAAGAAATAATAGAAGAGTACCCCATCTTAAAACAATTCAGTGAATTATTTCCTAAGGGAATCTCGAGACCGCCACCGAGAAGAGAAATTGATTTCTCAATTGAATTAATTCCAAGATTGACACCGATTTCAAGAGCTTCGTGTCACATGAGCACACCAAATTAGGTGGAATTAAAATTGTAGCTAAAAGATATGTTGGACAAAGGATACATCAGGCCCAACATATCACCCTAAGGAGCTTCAGTGTTATTCGTAGAGAAAAAGGATGACACATTGAAGTTGTGCATTGAATATAGGTAGCTCAATAAAGCCACAATCAAGAACATGTATCCCATGCCAAGAGTCGATGACTTATTTGACCAACTGAGAGGAGCTACGATATTTTCAAAGATAGACTTGAGGTATGGATACCATCAGGTACAAATAAAAGATGAATACATCCACAACAAAACCTTTATAATGAGGTATGAACATTATGAATTTTTGGTGGTACCATTTGGACTCACCAATTCTCCAACAACATTTATGTGTTTAATGAATAACATTCTCAGTCCATATTTGGACAAGTTTTTATTAGTCTTTGTCAATGACATCTTGGTTTATTCTAATTAAACCAAAGACGAACATGAATAACATTTGAAAATGGTTTTGCAATATTCGAGAGAGAACAAGCTTTATGCCAAGCTCAACAAGTGTGATTTCTTCCAGTCACAATTTTAGTACTTGGGACACATTGTTTCCAAATAAGGAGCAACAGTAAGATCCGGAGAAGATAAAAGCCATCATGGAGTGTTCTACTCCTTAGAATGTGACAGAAGTGAAATCCTTTATGGGATTGGATAGGTATTACAAATGTTCATTCAAAATTTCTCCAATGTTGGACATCCAATCACAACATGACCAAAGAAAGGAACTAAGTTCTAATGGACAATAGAATGTGTAGCTAGATTTCAACAATTAAAACATTTACTCACGCATGCACCAATATTGAGGATAGTAGACCTAAAAAAGGATTTTGTGGTGTGCACAAATACTTGCAAGGAAGGGCTCAGTGGAGTCTTAATGTAAGAAGGACATGTGGTTTGTTATTAATAAAGAAAGATGAATGAACATGAACGAAATTATGTCACTCATGATTTGGAATTAGCATCTATAGTGCATGCATTAAATATGTGGAGACACCATTTGTTGGGAATAAAGTTTATCTTGATGTTAGATGAGGGTTGAAGTATCTATTTGATCATCCCAATATGAATGCAAGACAGGAAAGGTGGCTAGCCTTGATTAATGAATTTGATAAAATGTATTAAAGGAAAGGAAAATAAAGTAGCTAATGCACCTAACAGAAGGCTACAGGTGGCTCATGTGGCATCCATAAACACTTGTGAAATTCATATCCAAGAAAAGATTAAATAGGAAATGCAATAGGATGAACATTACCAACAAGTGAAAGAATGCTTACAACAAGATATAGAAGGGGCATGGAGTAGGAACTACTTCCCCACATAGGATGGACTATTAAAATTAAAATGTAGGTGGTATATAACTTGTGTGGGAAGCTTGAAGAAGCTCACTTTGGATGAATTTCATAAAATACCATATTCAGGTCATCCTGGTTATCAAAATATGATAATAGCCGTGAAGAAGATATATTATTGGGTAGGCATGAAAAAGGATATGGAGTGCTATCAAGTGAAGGTGGAATGTAGACATACATCGATATTGTTGCAACCAATCCCCATCCCTGATTGGAAGTGGAAGGTTATTTCTATGGACTTCATCACCGGACTTCCAAGGACATATAGGTAACATAATTCCATAATGGTGGTGGTAGATACGCTGAGAAAGATGGTTCATTTCGTAGCTTTTAAATCCACTCATAAGGAAATTGATATTGCTTAGATTACATGGTGTACCCAAGAACATTATCTCGGATAAGGATGCTAAGTTCACCTCTAAGTTTTGGAAAGCATTGTTTGTTGGTTTTGGAACTTAATTAACATTCAGTATAGCATATCATTCTCAAGCAGATGGAGATAATGAAAGAGTAAACATGGTGCTAGAAGATATCCTCATAATGTATGTCATGCATCAACCTAAGAGGTGGGAAGAATTTCTACCTTTGGTAGAATTTTCTTGCAACAATGGTTACTAAGAATCATTGAAAATGAGTTGATTTGAGGCTTTGTATGTTAGAAAATGTTATACATCTATCAACTGGAATGATCCAGTGAACAAGGTGCATATTGGACCTTATATGTTGAAGGAAATGGAAGAAGAAGTAATTTCCATTAGGAAAAAATCGAAAATACCTCAGGACAGGCAAAAGAGCTATGCAGATCAACAAATAATGCATAAGGAATTCCAAGTGGGGAATATGTTTACCTCTGCATCAGGCAAAGGAAAAGTTCACTAAAGATTGGGTTTTATGTTGATCCAGGTGGATGTTGGTGGCCACCCACCTATCCCAATTGGACCCCTCAACTGTCACTTTCAGTTTTCAATTTCCGTAATTATAGCACAATTTACTATTTTTAGCAGTTTTTTGGGTCTTAAACTTCTGGAGCCGTTTTGAGGCCTTGAACGACGTTTTTTGGGAAATCTGGGAGCAACATGGGTCCATGTTGCTCTTCCCAAAGTTGTAGTGCTCAAATAGATCTTTCTAACGAGCTATTGTACGTGTCAAACAGAGACCGTATGCCAAAGCTACGACCCCGGGAAATTGATGTGTCAGTTTACCCAAACGGGGCCCACAATTTGGCGTTTCATCTTCTAGGGTTAGGTTTTGGGATGTTAAGGGTTTTCCATTGTTTCTCAACAATAAATAGGCCTTCGAGCCTCATTGTAACATAGTTCAGAGGCATGTAGCTGCCACATCTCTTCTTAGAGATAAGCTACAATCGCCCTAGCTGGTTTATTTCCATTTCTATTTGTAAGCATATTTCAGTATTTTACATTAATGAAATGAAGTATTATTTCCGCTGCATCTTTGTGTATACGGTTATCTCTATATTTTGGTGCGTTCCTGTTTAAATCTAGATCAGTGGTGTCAGAGCGGTCTGCTTTTTCTTTGCATGTCCCCAACGAGGTCGGGATATAAGGAGTTAGGGCTTGAACTGGTCGAACCTTTGCAAGAACAGCCTCGCAAATTCTAATGGCCTCCCATGGCAGATGAGAAGAAAGACGAGGGGGCAGGAGATCCTATCAAAATCTTGCTCGAAGAAGCCCTTGAGCGGCAAAGGAAAGCGATGATGGATAGCTTTGTACAGATCCTTCAACGGCTACCCAGAGGTGATGCATTGGCTTCCAACAGCGACTCTGGAAATGCCACACCCTTTAAGGTACAAGTTAATTTTGAAATCCCCATCTTCGAGGGTCAAATAGACACAGATGTCGTAGATAAATGGTTAAATCTGCTAGAGGGTTATTTTTCTGTTCATGATTTTTCCATTCGGGAAAAGATTATTTTTGCTCTTCTCAAAGCAGCCCCCCACGTCAAGGACTGGTGGGAAACCTACTGCGAGTAAAAGAATGAAAGTATGTGCTCACTATTTTCAGCCACACCCACTTGGAATTCATTTCGGGGTGCCATCAAGGAGCATTACTACCCTGTCAAAAGCAATGAGGACAAATACATCAAATGGACCACACTGCAGCAGGGACGGGACCAAGATGTGTCGTAGTTCACAAACATTTTTCATACCCTTCGCACACAGTTGGGCATCAAGGACTCTGAGCTACATTTGGTACTCAAATACCATGACTGCTTACACAGATACATCCAGGAAGAGATGGAGTTCTTGAACATCTCCTTGCTCGGCACGGGGTACTGATACGCTATCAAAATTGAGCAAAAGGTCAAACAGAAGAAGCGAGACTTTGGATCTGCAAATCCGAAGACCAAAGGACAAAGCCAAGGCGGGGTGACCCAAGACAACTTGTCGACGCCACAAGATTAGACCCCTGGATAGGGTGTGGTAACTCTCAAAAACTTCCTCAGGATCTCAGGCTACACCTTACCAATACGAGAATCTCACATATCAGTCACATTGTAGATCCAGAGCACACCACCTTATTCTATCAGGAATGGAAATCTGCTCGTAGCCTGCACATCCCTCAGAATTGGCATCAACAATGGGAAGATTATACAGCAACATTGACAGAATCACACATCAAATTTGCTGAAGGGGATGATGAGATAATCTGGGCGCATACTAAAAATGGGGTATACTCCCCTAAGGAGGGATACCTCTATATTGCTATTGTTCATAGACCACAAGCTAATGAACATTGGTGGAAAAACATGTGGAAATTAAAGGAGCCACCTAGAACAATATTATTCATGTGGATAGTTCTGAGAAATAAGGTACCCACTGGAGATAATCTGATCAAAAGAGCACAACACAGACCTACTTGGTGCTGCATTTGCAAGAACAACTCCGAATCTATAGATCATCTTTTTCTTACCTACCCAGTCATTGTGGACCTCTGGAACTCCATCCTTTCGACTAGCATCCACCATTGCAAATGGCAAGGCATGACAGTATTGGAAGCGTGGACCGCATGGTGGACCATCGTGACCCTAACCAAGGGTAGGAATCTACCTCTCCTCTCTTGCTAGGAAATCTAGATTGCCCGTAGCTGCTGCATATTTCAGGGCATCATACCACATTGGCCCTCAATTACTACATGTATTCTGGCAAACTATGAATCCATACCTAAAGCTGATGATAACCACCCCCTAGGCATATTGTTCATGAAGACATCAATTGAGAACATCCCTGGGCTTATTTTGTTGACTCAGCACAGGATGCTGGGTGTGGGGGGAGTGCAATACTATACCTTTCTAATTCCCACCACTATAAAATTCAAATGGGGATGGGAAAGGGCACCAATAACTTTGCAGAGCTGATCACTCTAAAGCATCTCATTCATTTTTCTTTGGAAAAACATTACAGGAATATTCAAATATTCAGGGACTCAAAAATTGTCTGCAAATGGATTAACAAAACAACAAACACTACTTACACACTAAGACCTATTCTGGAGGAGGCACTTAGACTCATTTCACATTTCTATCTCTTTGTTTGTCGTAATATCTACAGGGAACGCAACCAATCTGCTGACGAGCTATCCAAGGAAGTTGCGAACCAACCTCGTGGCACATGGTTGATCCTGGAGAAGAGGGATGGTGTCCATTACCAGTATTACCACCATCCATATATGGATTATATAGATTAACTAGCTCAGCAAGAGCCTGATTTTTGCACATGTTTATAGTTTTTTTGCTTTAAGTTATCAAATGTATATATATGACAGACATACATACTCCTTGTGTGGAGTCTTTTTGTTTTTTATTATGAATAATACTGAAGACAGATCCTCTCTACATGGAGAGCACTGATCTATTTTGATACTCTCTTACTTGATAGGCAACAACCTTACATACAGCATATGTGAATCACATCTACAATATGTAATTTTCATATACTAATGAAAATTACGATTTTTCCAAGGGGAAAAAAAGGAGAAACTTGCCACGTGACTTTTAGAAGAGATTTTTTTGAAGAATTAACTGACAAAGTTGATGGAGAAGTATACTTTGCAGACACATCAAAACTCAAGCCATCAGGTCTTGGCACAATCAAGCTCAAATTGCCTAGTCTTCCAAACTTTCTTCTGCATGATGTTTTATATCTCCCGTAGCTGAGGAGAAACTTGTTGTCCTTGGTCCACATCTGCCAACAAGGACACTCCATTCATATGTTTGATGGCAAGGTTGAGGTGAGAAAAGAATTAGATCACTCACTTGTCATGACGGGGATAGAAGAAGAAAGGCTTCTCAAGTTGCAAGGTACCTTTGCTCGTGCACAAAATTTCTCATACAATTCTCATTATGATGAAGGTACATTTCCATCAAGTCTATTATGGCATGCTATATTTGGACACTTGAACTATGACATTCTTCGCTTGTTGAAGAAAAATGGTGTTACTGGTTTGCCTACAATTCCTAGGAAACTTAAGCAATGTGATGCTTGCATTCTAGGAAAGCATAACAAATAGTCTTTTCATGATTCACATTCCAGAGCACATAGAAAACTTGAACTCATTCATTCAAATTTATGCGGTCCAATTCCTATTCCTTTTGCAAATGGAAATAAATACATGATGACATTTATTGATGACTACACCAGAATGTGTTGGGTTTACTTATTGAAGAACAAATCTGATGCTTTTCAAACATTCAAGAACTTTCATACATGGATTGAAAATTATGCACAATCTCATATTGACTCTATTTGCACTGGTAATGGAAAAGAATACAGTTCAAATGAATTTGAAAACTATCTTCGTCGGCATGGGATCAAACATCAAACAATTGTGCCTTATAATCCCCAACAGAACGGAGTAGCTAAAAGAATGAATGGGACAATCTTAAATATGGTACATTCCATGATGTTTTTCAAGAATGTAAAATTGATGTTTTGGGCTGATGCAGTTCTATGTGATGTATATGTAAAGAATAGATGTCCATCTAATGCTATTAGAAACAAGACTCCTTATGAAATGTGGTATGGCCACATTCCTTCGGTAAAGCATCTTAGGGTCTTTGGTTCCACCTGTTATGCCTTGATACCAAAGGTACATAGAAACAAACTTGGTGCAAGGAGTCATAAGTGTATCTTCTTGGGGTATTCAAATACCTCCAAAGCATACTGTCTCTATGATGAAGTTAATAAAAATTTTGTTGTATCTAGAGATGTAATCTTTATTGAATCTTCCAAAGCTGACAATGTTGTTGAGCGGCAACTTGATCGCTTGGATAGATTTGGAAATGCAAATCATTTCAAGAATTTGATAATTAGATTCCACATCTTGAAGGGGGATTCCTATATTGGATCTATGGAATATTCTTCTGAAACACCCTCTCCCCCACATGAAATTCCAACCATTGATGATACTTTGAGTGATGTGATTGACAGAATTGGGAGACGCAATCTTGATTTAGTCCCAACTCAATCACTGAGCAACCTAGACCATCTCAGAAAGGTCCCCCAAAGTGGCTGACAAAGACACTTGAAAGTGTTCATTCTAATGAGGTTGGAAAGACAGGAACAAGAAATTCAATTAGGCAAAATGGAGGTGATATAGATGATTCTGATTCACCTGTTGATATGGATGTTTCTTATGATTGTGAACTGAATTCATCTATATATTTTGAACCAACTTCCTTAAAAGAAGTCGCTTCTCATGATGAATGGGAAGAAGCGATGCAAAAGGAGTATGATTCCTTGATAAAGAATGACACTTGGAAGCTGGTTGATCCTCCATTGGGAACCAGACCAATTAGCTACAAGTGGGTCTACAAGAACAAGTATAAAGTTGATGGCTCACTTGACAAGCCCAAAGCCAAGCTTGTGGCAAAAGGTTTTGCACGGAAGGAAGGGGTTGATTATGAGGAGACTTTTGCCCCCACAGCAAAATGGGCTACCATCCAGACACTCTTTCCCTTAGAAGTTCAGAACAGTTGGAAAGTCCATCAATTGGATGTAAAAACTGCTTTCTTGAATGGAGATATAAAAGAGAATGTTTTTATGTTTGAGCCTGAAGGATTTGCTGTGAAAGGAAATGAACATAAAGTATGCAAACTTGTGAAATCCTTATATGGCCTCAAGCAAGCATCGCGAGCTTGGTATGAAAAGTTAGCTGAGCATCTTCTGAAACTCAACTTCAAACATTATGATATTGATGATGCAACTTTGTTTGTCAAGAAAGTTGGAAAAATGGTTGTATATCTTGTGGTATATGTAGATGATCTTTTGATGATAGGGAAAAATGAGAGCTACATTGCATCCATAAAGAACAAATTGAGTAAAGCTTTTGAAATGACTGACTTGGGCTATGTTCACTATTATCTTGGTATTGAAGTAACTCAACATCCGAAGTCTATATTTCTCTCTCAAAAGAAGTACATTGGAGATCTTTTGAATAGGTTTGGAATGGCTGAGTGCAATCCTCTGACTACTCCAATGGAACAAAACTTAAAGCTCACATCCATTGAAGCAAAAGAATTTGAGGATGCAACAAATTATAGACAGCTTACAGGAAGCCTCAACTAATAACTGCTACCAGACCAGACATTTCATTTGTTGTTGGAATCCTCTCTAGGTTTATGCAAAAGCCTTGTGAGGTACATTGGTCTACTGAAAAAAGAGTTCTAAAGTACTTGAAGGGAACTCAAGAATTTGGACTCAAGTATACATAGGTTGGCGACTTCATCTTGATTGGATACTCTGATTCAGACTTTGATGGAGACAAATAAACTAGGGTATCTACTTATAGTTATGCTATGATTCTTTGATCAGGAGCTGTCTCCTGGAGATCACACAAACAATCAGTTCCAATAGATTCCACAATAGAGGTAGAATATGTGGCAGCAACTGAGGCAACAAAAGAAATTGTGTGGCTCAGGAAAATTATGGAATATTTGCAGGTAAAACAAGTACATTCAACTCCACTAATGATTGACAACACCTCTGCAATAAAGTTGGCCAAGAACCCAAAGTTACATGATTGAACGAAGCACATCAATACAAAATACCATCTGATTCGACATCATGTTGAGGCCAAGAAAATCCATCTACGCCATTGTTCCACTAATGAGAAGATTGCAGACATCTTCACCAAAGAGCTTGGAAGAGAAAAGCTTGAAAGATTCAGAACGATGCTTGGACTCACCAACATCCCTTCATATTAAGTGGGGGAATGTTGACACCTAATCATGGGGATTGGGTGAACACTTGTAAATATGTAAACAATAAATAATGGAAAATGAAGAGAATATATAAACTAACACAGATTGATGTTTGAAGGCTCTCTCTACATTGAAATTTAAGAACTACTCATGAATGTTATCTAAGATAAATTGACTAAAATTAAATAGGACAGAAGGATTTTTTCCAAATGAAAAGACAAACAAGAATCCTAGAATAACTTCATCAACCCATTCATCACTTTGATAACCTAAAAGAAAACAAACCATGGAAATTATTTGTCTGGACATTTCAGGAAATATGGTTGAGGAATAAGGTGGATTATGACATGGCAATTCAGATCCTTCTGGTAAAAATGACTCAAAAATATGGGCTCTCTCTTGAAATGTAAGCTTTTGGTAAATTTCCATTAATGAGTTGACTGAAAAAGAATGCAGGGAACTTGGATGATTAATTTGCAAAGCTTGAAGAATAGACTCCGGTGCTATATAGAACAAAGCTTCACCATTTCTGGCTACTATTTCTCTCTGACTAGGTAAATATCTACTTTCGCACTAGGAGACAAACTCAAGAAAATGATAAGTTTGAGGAAAGACAAATTGAGGCAACATGGATTCCGAAAAACTAAAATCATCATTTACATGTTGGAACTTTTGAAAAGTCCAATTATGTAATTCATATAAATCAAACTCACACTTTGTCTCTACAATCTTAAAATCTAAGTCTACCAATGGTAACTCATCTAAATTCGGGACTTGTTGTAGTGGCTACAACCACCCTCCAAAATTTTTCCTTAGCTTCATTTTGGAGCCTCCTTACCAACCTTTCACAGTAGTGTGTCTTGCTTCATCAAGTACACAAGATTTAGTGTGTTTATTGCAGAATGACAGCCTGTCCATCAAAGCTTGTTACATTCCCCTCACGGGTTGTTCTTCTAGACATGGTCCAGCTGCAGGCTGAGCAACTCCCTCAAGGAATTACGGAATTCTGGAGGGAAACTAGCCTATCCTCTAGAAATTGTGTAATTCTATCTGGCAGCCTGCTGGGCTCTAGAAGTGCGCAATTCTCCTAGTCTCATCCAGAAAATTGCGCAACTCTTCCTAGCATGGCTGCTTAGCCCAGAATTTGTGCAATCCTGGGCAGTAGTCAGCTGCTTTGCCCAGAAATTACATAGATCTTTTGGGTAGCTAGCCCAACTCCCTTCCAGAAATGCACATTTTCTCCCAGCAGTTGAGTAGACTCTTGCATGTGCAGTTGAGTTAACCGGTTCCCTCCGAGACCAAGAAAAACTGATTTTCATGCATGGGCTGCTTCTCCCAAGGAAGCATGTAAAGGCATCCCTTGATTCAGGTACTTACTTTTAGCGGCTAGAGGTTACATGCAAAGATCATTTTGGAAACCTCCCACCAAGTGTCGCTATTCCTAGATTTGTGGCATGCGCGTCACATCTTTGATTTTATCAAAACTCATGAACCGGATGTTGCAGAGCTCATTCCTCACATCAACCTTGTAGCTCTGACATCCCACATCACATCTAGGAGTTGTTGGCACATTCAGCTCCGCTGTTTTGGGGTAAGCTTGCCTTTTTGTTTTGCATTCCTGGCGCTTTTTGTGTTTCGCTTTGTATGAATGTTGTCTACTTGATTTCAGTGAGTGCTTGTTGTCATATTGATACATAATAGCTTGTACTAGCATCGTTTCAATTTTTGTTAACATCTCACTGCTATCACATGCATGAAACTTTTTTTGCATGGACGGTCGCCGTTGCGGTGACTCGCTTCACACACATGCACGCCTTCCCATTTCCTGAATCTTGCACTTGTTGTTTGCATGAATGATCATTCACTCTTGTTTTCACTCATCCCACCATGCATTCAGACTTCTCATGTTTCCAGTCGCCCCTCGGTCGGACTGGGCTGCCTTGGCCCGGACCGTGCCTTACCCGACTAGCACTACGCATTTTCGGAAACGAAGGCTTTTCCTCCCCTCCAGAAATTTCACAAACCTAGCCAAGCACTAACCTATAGGCTTGCATTGAACAATTTTTGGAGGCAGTGTCTCGTTGACCCCAAAAACTACGCAATGCAGTTTGCTAGTTGCATGTCACTGCTAACTGAAATTGCGCATTGCACAGTTTCAGTCCTCAGCAGGCCATGCTGGACTATGCATTGCATAGTTCCAACAGTCATTCAGCCTTCTAACAGCCCGGACTATTCCTTGCGTAGTTTTGGCAGCTAGTCTCCTCACCTCTTGGTGGAAATTATGCGACCTTCATGATCAATCACACAGGTATGTTGCAAGTCAGTTCTCAAGTTCATTTTGGTTTTTGACTGACAGATTGCTTGCTATGAGTATTTCCAAGTCTCCAGGTATCGCAGGTGCTCATCTGCCTCTCAGCAGCATGGGTACAATGGTTTCCAGGAGAGCAGAGTCGAAGACACTGTTTAGAGCACACTTGGGGATGCAGTCGATCAAGTGTCTATGAACTTGCCTACCCACAAAGACATCAAGTTGTTCATAGGAAAGGACATCAAGATATGATCGTACCAGCATCATAGCAAGTAGCACCATGAACAGCAGTTGAAGGCAGCATACCGATGCAACAAACACAAGAAGAAGGTTGTTGACAACACAAAGGCAGAACAAAGTTGCAAGCTCAAGCAGATCCACATGTGATGAAAGAAACTTTGGAGACCCAGGCTATGAGGTGATGGCGTGACATGAAGATTGCATGAAGACAGAGAATAGAATAGAGAAGGAGTTGCATGTGCTGAAGCAACAACTCAAGGAATAACAGGAGTTGCATAGACGAGAGAATGAGTTGCAGCAGGAATAGGTACAACAGCAGGCGCAACATGCACAGACGGATGAAACCACGCCTGTGCAAGTTATAGATTCATCTTAGCAGCTGGCACAAAGCAAACATGGTGAGTGTTGTTGTTGATTGCATGCAAGGGAATTTAGTAGCATGCATTTCATAGTGCGCACGTATGAGATCTAACCCATTTGGCACACTCATCGAGGCAAAGACAAGAAGCAAGTCCAACTGAAGTTGGACATGTAGTTGACATTTGATGCGCATGACCACCAACACACACTGGAAGATCAACACGGACACTATGCATTAGTGTGTTGTTGCTTCGGCCGCACCCAAGAAGACCATACGCATGTTAGCAGACGAGTTTGATGGAGGAGCCACACCAATGCACCTAGATGCAATAGAGGCAAGAGTTCACTTCAGCAAGATTTCGCCATGGAGCACATGCACACCATCACAGACGACCAAGCTTGGCATCAGCTCACCACCTTCACCGTCACAAGAATGTCAAAGAGTTGGTCTCACTACAGCGGACCAAGTGTTAGTGATGTCTTGAATGGCTTGCTCAAGCCATTTTGTCTCACATGGGCACATGTGCATTGTAATGTAGCGTCTTGTCAAGTGGAAATTCAAGTGTTGATAGTTGGATGTAACAATCGTAGAGTAGATGAAGAGTCACGAGGGTAGATGAATTGTCACATAGGGGAATGTCAAGGGTCACCCCACCCTTTGCTATAAATACAACCTCATAACTCATTGTAGTGGATTTTGGTCAGCCAAGCTTCCGATAATACTATCTTGGAGAGAGCTTGGAAAATATTGTAACAAGCCTTGGCTTCTTCACTGCACAGAGATAGTATATCTCTTTGGAGGAGCAGGTGGTTGTGGTTGTAGCATTCTGCTGTCGAAACTAGTTGTTAGACATGGATGTATTGTATGACTAGAACTTACACTTCTTAATATAGCAAGAGCCAACACGTTTCATGCATATGTTGTATTGTATTCTATGCTATCTGGTTTACTCTAAATGATATATGTATCTTTTTACTTACACATGCATGTATAGCTATCTATGTATGTATGTATGAATCTTTCTAAAATGTGTTGTTGGTTTAACCATCACTTTGGATTGCTAGCTAACTTTCCTTCCATGTTGTGATGCATCTTTGCTCGTTTGTTCCCTTCTTAACTACGTGCTATCACAGTTTTCCAAGGGGAGAACTCATCTCAACCCCCCGCGTGTTAGAACCTCTCATGCACCTTCCTTGGCTCACTACAGCTGTCACACCCTTGCTACCAATAGAGTTATCTTACTTGCCTCTGTGCAAAATCACGGTCAAGGCATTACTGTACGACCCACTGCTGGGACTCCTACACCAAACGATCTGAGGTCTAATTGGGACTCCTTACTAGGGAGATCCCCTGACATGTTGACGGGTCCAACACCATCAACATGACTCTAGGAAGCATGGGATTTTCAACTTTTGACTTTCCTTTTTGTTTCTTGGTACTCATCTTGAAAATTTAACAAAGAGTAAGCAAACTTGAATAGCAGGTAAGAATTAAAAATGTTGAGAGAGTTAATTGTGTAACTTTTATAACTCCTTTGTTGATGGATCGCTTTGGGAACATTGTAAGTCTAAGAAAAATGGTCAAACAACATGGAATAAACTTGGTGTTTAGAGGAAACGAAATATTTGTTGATGAATTTAATTATCAGAGTGTGTAACAGATGTTTGAACATTGACAAGAATTAAATGTGAATTTTGGTGGTAATGCATTAGAAAATGGTGAAGGAAATAGCGGGAGATAGTTTGGCAAAATAATAGCAAATAGGATACTGGAGGGATAAGTCTAGCGGGAAATGGCTAATTGGGAAGGCGGTTTGCGGGGGGGGGGGGGGGGGGGGTGCGCAATGAACGAATGTGTAACACGTCATTTTCCATGGTTTCAAAAAACCATGGATTACAGAATCACCTCGTTAAACATCAGAGTGTGGGGGGAGTCCCACAATTCATTATTACCTGTTGATCGGGGTGGAGGAGATCTAAATCTTTGGAATTTTCACAATCAAGAATGTGGCAATGTCCTTTATTTTGACAAATAATACAATTAAATAAACACAAGCGCATAAATAAAGGTTGTGTGCTTTATCACAAAGGTCATGAATAAAAATTTTATTTCAAATTTTGAAATAAAAACTTCAAAATTTTGACTATACAAGAAATTGTTACAACAAGGTCTAGAACACCAATATGTCTTTGAACCTCATCAAGGATTCAAGAGGTATTAATAGAATTTGCATGAATATACTTTTGGAACCATTGGTTCTTTTTTAATAGCCAGTGGTTTGGCCATTTCCTACTTCGACCATGAGATTGCCATATGGTGGTAATAAATGGTCTCGGCCAAATAAATTATGTGTGTCATATAAGAGATAAGTAGATGCTACTAGGGACAAGGATGCTCATTATTTTTGGGCCATAGATATGAGCCTTGTAATCTCTAAGCACATTTATAAAGCTAGTTGTTATTTATTTAAATATATAATCGAGGACCTCATGATAGTGTTATGCATATGAAATTAATGGAATTTGGATAATAGGCATGGTTATTAACTTTAATTCTTATAAACCACTAGTGAGTTAGTTGGATAAGATATGACAACAACATGGTGCCCAAACTATCCTTCTTTCAAGAGTTAACATAACTAGAAGAATTCACAACCATCCATTTTAATTATTGAAGAGATGGTTATATGAGCACTAGAAATGGATTTCATTAGAAGTATTCATATGATATTTATGACTTTCTGGGTCTCCCATTTCTTGGTCCCAATCATTTATCCCCAATATGTTGAGAATTATCAACTTCTTGAGTCAATATCATTCACTCAAACCAAGGGAAGGGTGAGGAAAGTCATGTGAAGTCATAGTGCTAAGCCTTTTCCATCTCCTAACATAGTAAGTGATGGGTTCATGATCTCCCTTTTTGCGTTGAAAGAATCTTTGGACAATATCATCTAGTAGAATATTGGTGTTGAACTAATTAGTAAAGACCTATACAAGTTAAAATCTAGAGATGGAATGTTGATACAACCTGATAAGTACCAATATAAGACTACTTAAAAAGACAATTTATTGGTGAAGAGTTTGGTGGTTTGGGAATGCACTCTTTGTATAGAGCCAAGAATTGTTTGAAATTTTCATCAGGATCAATTCCATCATAAGTCACTTGTGTAATGTGTTGACCTATGTCAATGGATCCTATCTCAGGGATCAATGTTTCATTTTTCCATGTTCTAAGGAGGGGATTGCTCTAATTGGACATGGGAGGTGACCCACCCCCACCTTCTAGATATGACAGAGAGGACAAATGGCCCTTACAAAGGGAGCATCATGAGAGTTTTGGGTCAACTAGAAATGTTACAAAAAGGAAACAACACCAACAACATGTGCCCAACTCTATGGTAAAAATGCGTATACCTAAAATGAGTCAAAGAGTGGTCCAAAAAGGTCCCCTATCAGATGTAGGAAGAGGAGACATGTTCATGATGAGCTACAAGGACAACAAATATGTTGTACTATAATTTGAAAATACGAATTCCAATGAATCATAGAGGCATGGGAAAAGTAGTGAACTCTACCCATATATACGTAAAACTTAGACCACCCAGATATAATTCTTCAATGCCAAGTGAATACTATAGGAATAGAACTTCTCCCCATTGTGATTATAAGTTGCCAAAGATTTTTAGAATTATTGAGCATCTTTCTCTCACTTTAAACCAGGTAAAAGAGGCAATAGAGTCAACTCAATTTTTATGTGGCTTGTCAATATTGAATTTGAGAAACTTAAATCGTAAGAAATTGAATTTTACTCTAAGATATTAAGAAAGTATGAATCCAAAGCTTAACATCTTTACATATTTGCACTTACAATGCAATCCTTGATATGTGAAATAAATTTGCTATTTTTCCTGAAAAACCATAAGAAAAATACTTTGAATATCTTCATCCCATACATTTCAAATTGTAAACATTGAGAATTCAACAGTTGCAAAGAATTTTTTATGCTATGTAAAACAACAAGACAATATAAGAACACAATGGACGTTGCAAATAAGTTTGACACCATATTTTTGATGTGCATTAAGGAATCCAATGTGGAAATGAAGATACCTGAGGAATGGAATATCCATACCCATTGATACAAAGTGGTTGGGCATTCATTGTCCTTCTCTATGCTCCTTCTACAGGGTGCCCTAGTCGATGTCCCTTTGTTTCACAGGTCACACCAACTTGAACAAGACCCTGTTGTGGAAGGTGAAGATGAGGAAATGTTGTAGCAGGGTCTATGGAAAACAACATCCTTGATAAAGAAGCATATAATTGCAGCAAAACACCTCAACATCCTCTTAGAGCCTTCTTCAAAAGGCGTGTAAAGCATGCAGAGATGTCACATACAAAAATTATTAAACATCGATTGATAGTTGAATTAAATATAAATCACCACTTGTTTGACCATGTGGGCCCATGATTTTACCACTTGTTTGACCTTGTGGGCCAACAATTTTAGCACTTTTCTATCTTGCCCAACATCCATGGCGGGCAACATAAAGAAGATGCACTTTGATATTTAAGATAAAGGGAATTTGTAGTCCATGTTCTGGTTCTTGATTCACAAGTAATGGATAGCCAACAACATAGATATCCAATAGAATCAAGCCCAATCTACAATAAGAAAGCAATGTCATGAAGCCATACGCCAACTAAACTACTCAATTCATATTACTACAATAATTGAAGGAAGTACGATAGGATCTGTTTGGGTATCATGACATGACACTCGAAACCTTAGAGTTAGAGCCAATTTTAGATTTTCTCTAAAGTTGGTGTATTCACTAGCACAATAACTAAATCTTCTCAAACTCCACAAACTACCTCTATAGTAATTGGATATGCACCTAAAGATGAGAGGGACATTAGGTGAGGTGATAACTTTTGAACAAGATCTTAAGGAAATGGTGCTACATGCCCTGCAAGAAGGAATGAATGATGGGACGAGCTAAGCATTAGGTTTTCAACTTTACTTCAGAGTGGATATGATGTCTAAATTCTAGTTTGAAGAAGTATACCTGAAGGGGGTGGCGGTGGGCTTAGTTGAAATGGTTAAAAAGGTTGGATTCCATAGGGTTCAAGTGCCACCTTATCTAGTTGTTTTGATATTGATCCTAGGCACCCAAATATGGCATGGAACTCCTCCCATGAAAGAATACGTGAAATCCAAAGTTCATCAAGAAGAACCACTCATCTTTGCACAAAAACCACAAGATCTACACTATCCACATTATCCTAAAGACATAGGTAAATTTTGAATTGGTGAAAAAAATTATTTAAAATTTTTTTATTGTTCAAGAGTTTGTAAGAAATTGTGATTCTTTTGTGTTTATGTTATAATAGTGGAATAAAAAAAATAGTGGAAGAAGTTATATAACCTTTCATATCATATTCATTTCGAACAACCATATATTCCTCATGTGCATCCTGTAGCATTTCCCTCCTTGTTGCATGGCTCTACAGTCTACACTTCCAAGACCACAAGCATAATCAAGAGAAACTTGCAATGAATTTTCTAGAAAATTGATCATGGCCATGCACCAACTCTGAGTCCCTGATAATGTATACACGTGGGTTGTTGCATGCAAAGGTGGTGCAATTTATTTTATAATAAATTTGCAGTTCAAAGAAAAATTATATATATATATATATAGAAAGTTAAACACAAAAAAATAAAACTCTTTAGGTAGCCATGTGGGGCTTGCATGTAGCCCCCTCATGCCCCCTCAGGCAAGCCCCAACCATCGATTAGTTACATCGGTATGAGTTCTTCATTTTGAAATCTAGTAGGGAAGGCTTCAATATCTCTCACTGAAGCAACTAAGGATAAGCACGAGAAATAATGAATGGAGAGTTAGTTATTAAACCCCAAAGCAAGAGTGTTGTCAATTTATTTCCTTTGCTTTGCTGGTGAGGTCTTAGGGGCTTGCTTCATTAACTTCCACCCTTCTATATGAGGCTTAGGGGCTTAGGAAAGGCATCCTAATGTGGCTACTATGCTCTAGAAAGCAAGTAGCCAACTAGGGTAAGGAAAGCACAGTTAGGCCGGGGAAGGAAAGGACCAGGGCCTTCTAAAGGAAAGCACAAAAGGATTCTGAATTTTCTCTAAGGTCCTAACTGTTACCCATGTGTATTACTTAGTGTAGTTCCTCACCTCATCTGGCCGACTGGATGGCTTACAGTAACCCACCAAAAGAGATAACAAAATTTTGAACATGTTGGAGTTGGAACCTTGATCCTACCCACGCTTGAGTACCAAGGTAACCAATCCAACATATCTACCACTACCAGAGCTAGTTACAACAAGTGAAATATGGATGAAGGAGACTAAACTCGTTCAATCAGCCTAATTGTGAAAGGATGGTTCATTTGTTTCCAAGAATTTAGCCTGGCATATGACAAAGGGGATCACACGAAGAGTTTGGTGGATTTATTTAGCCTAGTCAAGTAGCTTCTGACTATTTCTTTTGTCTCTTTCTCTACTCGAAACAATACATTCATGACCTTAATGAATACCAAATTCCACATGCTTTTATTTGTGAAATCAAAACATTTAAAGGTAAAATGTCAAAATATCCTTGTTAAAATAATAAAATATTTTGAAGAGAGCTTATATGTACCTAAAAATAGTTCCTTTATTATGCTGTTTGAATTATAATCAAGATATTTTACTCTAGGAATGTTTTCTAAGGAGGCTTTCTGAGGAGGCTTTCTAAGGAGGCTAGCAGAAATTCCAACTTCAAAATGTAAATAACTTGAATAACAACACCTTCATGAACTAACTATCTAGCCAAAATGAAGAAGAAATGCTAGGCATGGAAACTTTTTATGCTGCTAAAGAGAAAGAAATCTAGATTATCAAAGTGAACCTTGTAGACGGTGGCAAAGATGAAGACCTTCATGAACAGGTCTAATTAGGTTTGATAAAATAGGTCTGATAAAGTATTGTTGGAATCCAAAGACCAAACCAAATGGTGATTCAAGGATCCTTGCATCCTCATGCTCACCACATGTTTTCTCCACATAAAACAAGTTTCTTTGTCTCCCAAAAAAATGAGATATAAGTTTTTAGGAAACTTAAGAAAAAGGTTACTTTAAACATTAAATGTTTAAGAACTAATGCTAGCATTGGTTCTTTAACATGGAACTATTCTCTTTAACTTGGAAATGTTCTGAAATTTATCCTAAGTATGGCCTCGATATGAGGCCAAATAAGATGCCAAATTTTTTCATTAAAGTATTTCATAAGCCAGGAAACATATTATTGTTTTATTGCGTCGAGATGTGCACTCTATAGCTCAATATGTAGGTGATGTGTAAGTATGTCACGTCTCCAATAAAATAATAATAATAATAATAAAATGTCGACCCAAAACAAAAATGAAAATAACCATATAGATAAAAAAAAATTACAATAAAATTCAACAGAAAAAATCGAAAATCCTGCTCCAAAATCTTTTAATATTTCTTTTAATTAAATATTTTTAAAATGAATCTTTAAAAGGAAAAACCATATCTAATGGATATATTAAAATCTTTAATGACATAAATATTTCCACATCAAAGTTGCAATATTTGAAAATATTAATTTTGTTATCATGCCACGTAAAAAACATCTAATATTAATAGTAAAAGATTAATATTTATACCAACCAAGATCTATCTTAACCCATATCTAATATTAATATTAAAAGATTAATATTGATACCAACCAAGATCTATCTTAGCCCTAGATATATCAAGCGGCTAGAGGGATCAAATCTCTTGAGATACAAACCTCTTTTACTATGAAAAGAGACTTGATCACTCTCGGTGCTTGATAGATCCAAGATTAAGATGGATCTAACCTTGTTTTAATACAAAAGAAAACTTTGGTTAAAAGGAAAAAAACCTTTTTTTGTTTTTGTGTCAAACTAATAAACATTATAAAAAACAATTACTATAGTCCCTACAACCCCAAGAGGCAAGGACTAATAAAGATAAATACAGAAATTATCATTTTTAGTTAGTTGATTATATGGTCTAGTATAAATTAAATTATCTTTTCTTTTTCTTTTATTGTAAAAGTTTTATATTTCGTTATGAACTAAATTAAATTGTCATAATTATTTAAAAGGTTTTCAATAAAAGTTATTTCAATAGTAATGAATAAAAATAAACTAGTTTATCAAGTTTAAAAATTATCTTTTACAAAGAAATTGAAATAATAAAAGAATGAATTTAAATTATCAATTAAATTAGTTAAATTAATTTTGGATCTCTGAAAATAACACAACTTACCCTTAGTCATTATTGAGATTTTTATGCAAGATAGATTAGTCTCACAAATTAAAGCTTACTCTTTCTTAGCCATACATTACATTAGTAAGAGATTGGTGGAGATTTGGTATTCATTATTAGAGTAAATATACTAATAAATTATAAGATATCACATGGTTCTTATACTAGAAATAAAAGATAAACTTGGAATGATGAATTATTGATTATGTCATGACTTCTTACTAAACTTCTTACTAAGAATTTCATTGATTATGACATGACTTCTTACTAGAAACTTTAGGTCAAAAAAAGTTAGCCTCACAAGCTAAGGTTGGCTTACATGTGACATAACTTATTAATTGGAACTTCAGGTCAAGAAAAGTTACTCTCGCAAAGTTGAGGCTTCCTCACATGTTAATAATATCTAAGGCTTCCTCACGTGTTAATAATATCTATGTTTCTGATATCTATGTTTCTGATGAGAGTAAATAAATAAATTTTTTAATGTTAAATAATTACATAAGATTATTCAAAAAAGTTAGTCTCACATGTTAAGGCTTCCTCACACGTTGATAATATATATTCAAAAAAGTTAGTCTCACATGTTGAGGCTTCCTCACATGTTGATAATATATATTCAAAAAAGTTAGTCTCACATGTTGAGGCTTCCTCACATGTTGATAATATATATTCAAAAAAGTTAGTCTCACATGTTGAGGCTTCCTCACATGTTAATAATATATATTCAAAAAAGTTAGTCTCACATGTTAAGGCTTCCTCACATGTTCATGTTAATAATATATACGATGATTCACAAACCGGTGAGAGTAAATAAATAAATTTTTTAATGTTAAATAATTACATAAGATTATTCAAAAATAGGTGGAGAAAAATGAGTGGAGTTTTGGTAGTGATTATTAAGGAGTAAATTCACTAACAAATGATTGCATTGCATGATGCAAATCATTTTCACTTGTTCCAAAAATAGAAAACCAATTTGGATTTATGTTGGTAAAGAGAGCCTTTTTCCTAAGGGGAAAGTAAATATGGGCATTGATTGATTGTATTGATTAAGTCTTTCTTATAATTGCAATCTAAGACTCAAAGTGTAGGTATGAATATTCTTTGTTTTGATGGGATTGATGGAAGTCTTTCTTATGATTACCCAAGAGAATCAAACGAAATTTTATTTAACTCCTTTATACTCATGTTAACTTGGCACATGTCCACATGCCCACTGAAATGCACAATACCCATCCTTATTTAAACACCACTAATTGTGGTTCTCAAACCAAGTCAATGCATTGATAATTGAACCCAACAAGCCCTTTGCCTACAATATGCTTTTCATTATCAATACATTGTGGTGGTGTTGGTATAACAATATCCTTCCATCCACTTGTACCTTGAATACTCATTACAATGAGTGGTTAGGCACAAAGATAAAGATAAGGGTAAGGGTAGGTTATGAAATAATATATTTTAAAAATTATATATTTTTTTATAAGTGTTTTAATTAGTATGGAATTATTTTAAATATGGATTTAACTAAATTTTTTTCAGTTTAATTTTATTTATGAGTTTATATTATTTAAATGTTTTGTATAGTTAATTTTTAGTTGAATTGAGGCTTCTCTGATCCATAATAGTTGAAAGAATAATTTCTGCTTAAATCACATGTAAATGACAAATGTCTGTCTACATGTGATTTACGCCGAAATTATTCTTTCAAATAGTTAATTTTTGTTTTTTAGATTTTTTATTTCTGTTAATATAAACAAAATTTCAATTTTAATGATACACTTTTACACATCAAACTGGAATGTAAAATAAACATTTCAACTCAATAATACTATATTTTATATTATTAATATTTTTATGTTTAAATTATATATATTAAATTAACTTTTTATTTACGAATAAACATGTTGAATAAAATATATACTGTTAAAAATCATGGCCCTACCACGTGGATATTTAGAAGGTAAGGATCACCACAATATGGTTTGACATAACATTAACCTACCCTTTACTGTGCATATCTCTGACAAATATTATAAAATTAGCTATTTACAGTTAATAATTACTCAACTTTTACAAAATATTATTAAATAAATTATTAAAAATTGACTTTAAAGAATAAACCTGATTCCAGACTTTTACACCATTAATTACAAATTAAAAGTCAAGCGCGAGGCACTGCAAATTAAGTAAAAATTTGATTGTCTGCCTACCTTTTGACAATGGAAAGTAGGAAATATTTGATACATCAAAGTAATTTGAACGATTTGCGCTGGCCCACTTTATCCTGCCTGCAATTTTTAATTACTCCAGTTTTGATTGGAGATGCAGCTGCAGTGTGAAGAGTATAATAGTTACATGATTGGGAGTGATTGAGAGTATAATTTGTTTGGTTTTATTTCATTTAATGTGTGCTAGAGTCATAATGATAATAGTTTTATAAGATTGTCAATTTTGAATTTTGACTTTATCACATAGTGGTTGGTTTTGATTTTGAATCTCCATATCATTCAGATAATTTATATTGTTTTCTAAAGAGAAAATTTGTAATTTTATTTAACTTAAAAAAAATTATATTTTATAGATGTTAAATACATTTAGTAAGAGGGGTTTTTGGGTCTCTATGTCAAATACATTTAGTAAGAGGGGTTTTTGGGTCTATGTGTGTAAAAGGAAACAAATTGAAAAAATTATATAAGAATTTTCGAATACTTAATTTCTTTTTTGGACTTCCTACCACCTTTTGAGTTGGGATCTATTGATACCATTGTCGATTCACTTCTTGTTGCCTTCGATGAGAGTTCTTTGTCTAAATTTGAACTTTCAAAGACATGAACTCTCTTTGTACTCACCATCCCATTTTCTTTGTGTGCCTCATTTTTCTGTTGTTCTAGTGCATGGATCTCTTCTGTTTCTATACCATTTTGCATGTGCGTTGCATTGTCGTTTTAGACCGGAGCATACCCTTTTGCTTGGTTTGGAGGGTTCTCCGTGATTTCTTCTTCTTCTTCCCTTGTGAGGTAGGAATGAAAATGTTGGCATCCTTTTGTTTTGTGGGTCTCACCCTTTTTCTTTTTTGGAATTTTTTTACCTACAAGCATTTGTTTTGCGAGTGTCCTATTTGGTAAGATATTGGACATCTAAATGTCATATTTTCATAATCTAAAAATTAGTTCCACTGAACATTTTTATGTTTCAATGGAATACGATTAGGTAAACCTTTACTGAGGTATATTTCTACACAGATTTCGGTGAAGCTAAATAGACCTTTCTTCATTATGTCAAGGTCCATCTTTTTGAATGACCCCAAGGTTTTTCCAATTTCCTCTAGAACATTTTGGTGTTAGAAAGGAAGGGGGAGATTTGATACCCTCACTCATAACAGTGGAATCAGAAAAACAATGGAAGAAGTTATATAACCTTTCATAGCAGATGCCTTGTAACAAACTTAGATTCCTCATGTGCATCTTGTAGCATTTCCCCACTGTTGTATGGCTCTATAGTCTACACTTCCAAGGTCACAAGCATAATCAAGAGCAACTTGCAATGAATTTTCTGGAACATTGGTCATGTCCATGCACCGATTCTGAGTCCTTGATGAGGTATACATGTATAATTTTGATAGAAATTTCAACTGCTCAAGGTTTCAAACTGAACAATAAGAGACACAATTCTACTCTACAATTTTGCGGAATGGAAATCACAATTTAGAGACACATGCAAATACATGCAACAAGAAAAACCATAAGTACACAATGATTTCTAGGGAAACCCAACTGGGAAAAACCCCTCAAGCCTTTTTGCATTAATCAATTGTATAGAGAAACTATTAGAATTGCATGCTCTAGCTTTGAGCACCACCTCCAAAGGTAAAATGTTTCTCCCTACTAACTGAGTATCTATGGCCAACACTTAGCCTCTTAATGCCTCCTCAAAACTCGTATTTCCTTGCACAATTTTGAGCTAATTTGAGCTCCTAAACAATAGGAAAGGTCCCTATTTCCTCGTGCAATTCCTAAAGATGGATCTCCTTACTCATGCAACACTTGTACACTCAAACTAGTATACAACTCATGTTACACTGCCTTGTCATCTCCACTTTAGCTCAAGAATTTGAATTTCATGCATGCATTAGCTATTTTGGGTTGATTGATGAGTTAACTGAAAGATCCCTTAGTTAGACTATTGTCTCACTGCACAACTTACCTTGAACTGACTATATCAATAGTTAGAGGTCGATTAACTAAATACAACTGAAAATAACTGAACTAGATTGCTAAATTTTAGCAATCAATACATGCATGACTGAACTCCAAACCCCTACCTTGAATTTATTGAGCTAACTGAATGACAAGATCTATGTCACACTAGTTAACTACCTCCAAGTTGTCCTGCTGATGTGGAAATTTGATTTACTCAATTTGACTAAGGCTAAAGTCAAATTAAACCTTTCTTGCTACACTTTCTAACAATACACACGTGTTGTTGCATGCAAAGGTGGTGCAATTTATTTTATAATAAATTTGCAGTTGAAAGAATATATATATATATATATATAATAGGTAAATACAAAAAAATAAAACTCATTAGGTATCCACGTGGGGCTTGCATGCAGCCCCCACATGCCCCCTCAAGCAAGCCCCAACCACTAATTAGTTACGCGAGTATGAGTTCTTCATTTTGGAATCCAGTAGGGAAGGCTTCAACATCTCTCATTGAAGCAACTAAGGATAAGTACGATAAACAATGAATGAAGAGCTAGTTATTAAACCCCAAAGAAAGAGCATTGTCAATTGTTTTCCTTCGCTTTTCTTAGGAAGGTTCTAGGGGCTTGCTTCATTAACTTCCACCCTTCTATCTGAGGCTTAGGGGCTTAGGCAAGACATCCTAATGTGGCTACTATGCTCTAGAAAGTGAGTAGCCAACTAGGGTAAGGAAAGAACAACCAGGATGGGGATGGAATGGACCAGGGCCTTTCGAAGGAAAGTGCGAAAGGATTCCAAATTTTCTCTAAGGTCCTAATTGTTACCCATGTGTATTAATTAGTGTAGTTCCTCACCTCATCTAGTTGTCTGGCTAGCTTATAGTAACCCACCACAAGAGAAAACAAATTTTTCAACATGTTGGAGTTGGAACCTTCATCCTACCCATGCTCAAGTAACAAGGTATGCAAGCCATAAAGAGCCAGTGAAGCCAACTTATCTACCACTACCAAAGCTAGTTATAGCAAGTGAAACCCAGATGAAGGAGACTGAACTCACTCAGCGAACCTAATTGTGAAAGGATGGTTTTTTTTTCCAAGAGTTTTGCTTGGCGTATGACAGAGGGGATCACACGAAGAATTTGATGGAATTATTTAGCCTGGTCAAATACCTTATGGTTGTTTCTTCTATGTCTCTTTCGTTGTTGGAAACGATACTTTCATGACCTCAATGAATACCAGATTCCACATGATTTTATTTGTGAAATCATAACATCTAAATGTAAAATGTCAAAATATCCCTATTAAAATGATAAAATCTTTTGAAGAGAGCTTATACATAGCTAAAAATAGTTCCTTCATTATGTTGCCTGAATTATAATCAAGATATTTTGCTTTGGAAATGTTTTTTGAGGCTTTCTGAGGAGGCTTTCTAAGGAGGCTAGCAGTTTACTCTACAATGATTTTCTGAGGAGGCTAGCAAAAATTCCAACTTCAAAATGTAAATAACTCGAATAACAACACCTTCATGAACTAACTCTCTAGCCAGAAGGAAGAAGAAATGCCAGTCATGGAAAATTTCTATGTTGCCAGTGAGGAAGAAATCTAGATTATCAAAGTGAATCTTGTAGACAGTGGCAAAGACAAAGACTTTCATGAACGGGCCTAATCAAGTTTGATCAAATATGTTTGATAAAGTATTGTTGGAAGCCAAAGACCACACCACATGGTGACTCAAGGATTCTTGCATCCTCATGCTCGCCGTATATTTTCTCCACATAAAACAAGTGTCTTTGTCTCCCCAGAAAAATGAGATATATGTTTTTAGGAAACTTCAAAAAAAGGTTATCTTAAACATTAAATGTTTAAGAACTAATGTTAGCATTAGTTCTTTAACATGGAACTATTCTCTTTAGCCTGGAACTGCTATGAAATCTATCCTAAGTATGGCCTTGATATGAAGCCAAATAAGATGTCTAAATTTTTCATTAGATAGAAAAATTATTTCATTAGCGAGGAAACATATTATTTTTTTATTGCGCTACAACCCAATATGTAGGTGATGTGTAAGTATGTCACATCTCCAATAAAATAATAATAGAATAAAAATAAATAATGTCAACCCAAAACAAAAATGAAAATAACCAAAAAAAAAAAAAAAAAACAAACAAACAAACAAAAAAACAAAAAAAAAAAAAAAAAAAAAAAAAAAAAAAAAAAAAAAACAAAAAAAAAAAAAAAAAAAAAACAAAAAAACTACAATTTAAAGTTACAATATTTGATAATATTAATTTTGTTATCATGCCATGTAAAAAACATCTAGTATTAATATTAAAAGATTAATATTAATACCAACCAAGATCTATCTTAACCCTTGATCTATTAAGCCCAGAGAGGGATCAAATCTCTTGAGATACAAACCTCTTCTACTATGAAAAGAGACTTGATCCATGTCCGTGCTTTTGAGATACAAACCTATTCTACTATGAAAAGAGACTTGATCCCTGTCAGTGCTTGATAGATCTAGGATTAAGAGTGGATCTAACTTGATTTTAATACAAAAGAAAACTTTGGTTAAAAAGAAAAAAACTTTTTTGGTTTCTGTGTCAAATTAATAGACACTATAAAAAAACAATTACTATAGTCCCTACAAGGGGAAGAAGCAGAGACTAATAAAGATAAATATAGAAATTTTTGTTTCTGGTTGGTTGATTAGGTGGTCCACTAAAAGTTAAATTCTCTTTTCTTTTTCTTATATGATAAAGGTTTTATATCTTGTTATGAACTAAATTAAATTGTCATGATTATTTGAAAGGTTTTCAATAAAAGTTATCTCAATAATAAAGCATAAAACAAATTAGTTTATCCAGTTTAAAAATTATAATGATATAGATGGAAATTGAAATAATAAAAGAATAAATTTAAATTATCAATTAAATTAATTTTGGATCTCTCATAGTGACACAACTTACCCTTAGTCATTATTGAGATTTTTATGCAAGATAGATTTGTCTCACAAGTTAAATCCTACTCCTTCTTAGCCATACATTACATTATTAAGAGATTGGTGGAGATTTGGTATTCATTATTAGAGTAAATATACTAACAAATTATAGGATATCAAATACATGACTTCTTATTAGGAACTTCATTGATTATGACATGACTTCTTATTAGGAACTTCATTGATTATAACATGACTTCTTACTAAGAACTTCATTGATTATGACATCGGCTTATTACTAAGAACTTCCTATCAAAAAATTTAGTCTCACAAGTTAAGGTTGGCTCACATATGACATGACTTATTACTAGAAACTTCATGTGAAGAAATTAAAGCTTCCTCACATGTTAATAATATAAGGCTTCCTCACATGTTAATATATATAATGAAGAAAAGTTAGTCTCACAAGTTAAGCCTTCCTCACATGTTAATAATATAAGGCTTCCTCACATGTTAATATATATAATGATTCACCCATTGGTGAGAGTATTTGGTCTCATAAGTTAAGGCTTCGATGATTCACCAATTGGTGAGAGTATTAGTCTCACAAGTGCCTCACATGTTAATAATATATATGATGATTCATCCATTGTAAGAGTAAACACATATTTTTTTTTTAATGTTAAATTATTACATAAGATTAATAAAAAATGAGTGAGTGGAATTTTGGTAGTGATTACTAAGAAGTAAATTGACTAACTAATTGCATTGCATGATGCAAATCATTTTCACTTGTTTCAAAAATAGAAAACCAACTTGGATTTATGCTGGTAAAGAGTGCCTTTTCCCTAAGAAGAAAGTAAATATGGCCATTGCTTTATTGATAGTATTGATTGAAGTCTTTCTCATAATAGCAATCTAAGACTCTATTGAAGTCTTTCTCATAATAGGCATGAACACTCTTTGTTTGGTGGGATTGATTGAAGTCTTTCTTATGATTACCAAGGAGAATCAAATGAAATGAGATGTTATTTAACTCCTTTATAATCATGTTAGCTTGGCACATGTCCACCTGCCAACTTTGATATGACTTTTAAAATGCACCATACCAATCCTTTTTTGAACACCACTAATTGTGGATCTCAAACCGAATCAATGCATTGATAATTGAACCCAACAAGCCTTTGTCTACAATATGCTTTTCATTATCAATACATTGTGGTGGTGTTGGCATAACAATATCCCTCCATCCACTTGTAGCTTGAATACTCATTACAATGACTGGTTAGGCACAGATAAAGATAAGGGTAGGTTATGAAATAATAATGCATCCACTTTGGCAAGTTCATGGGGAAATATATTTAGAAAATTATAACTTCTCTTATTGTGTTTTAATATTGCTATATTTTATACTGTTGTAATAATATATTTTTTATGTTTAAATTATATATTGAATCAACTTTTTATTTACAAATAAATATGTTGAATAAAATAAATATATGGTTGAAAATCATTGCCCTCCCACGTGGATATTTCCAGGAGGTAAGGATCACCACCACATGATTTGACCTAACATTAACCTACCCACTACTGTACATATCTTTGACCAATATTATCAAATTAGTTATTTACAGTTAACTAACTACTTAACTTTTACAAAGTATTATTAATAAATTATTAATATTTTTTTTATCAATAATTTACAGTTAACAACTACTTAACTTTTACAAAGTATTATTAATATTTTTTTTTTTTATCAATAATTGACTTTGAAAGAATAAACCTGTTCCAGACTTTCACGCCATTAATTAGGAATTAAAAGTTAAGTGCGATTCACTGCAAATTAAGTAAATATTTGATTATCTGCCTACCTTTTGACCATGGAAAGTAGGAAATATTTGATACATCACAGTAATTTGAGTGATTTGCACTGGTCCACTGTATCCTGCCTGCAGTTTTTAATTACTCGAGTTTGATTGGAGATGCACCTGTAATGTGAAGAGTATAATAGTTACATGATTATGATTGATTGGGAGTATAATTTGTTTTGTATTGGTTTTTTAATATTTGTAAAAGTTATAATGATAATAATTTTAGTAAGACGGTTAATTCTGAACTTTGATCTTATCAAATAGTTGTTGATTTTGAATTTTCATTTTATTTAAATAATTTTTATTATATTGTTGTTTTCTTAAAAAAAAAATTTGTAATTTTATTTAAAATTAAACAAATAACAAAATGTCATTCTATAGATGTTAAACAGGAGCTTTTCGCTTTTGTGTGTTAAAGAAAACAAATTGGAAAAATTACATAAGAATTTTCAAAATAGAGTGTGATAGTTATCACTTAACTGCTTTTTCTTGCTTTTCTTTTTCTTGACCCTCTACCATCCCCATGAGTTGGGATCTATTGGTACCATTGTCAGTTTGCTTCTTGTAGTCTTCGGTGGGAGTTCTTTTTTTGAATTTGAACTTTCAAAGATATGAACTCTCTTTGTACCCACCATCCCATTTTCTTTGGGTGCCTCATTTTTCTTATTGTTCTAGTGCATGGATTTCTTCTGATTACCATTTTGCATGTGGGTTGCATTGCCATTTTAGACTGGAGCATCCCCCTCTGCTTGGTTTGGAGGGTTCTCCATGATTTCTTCTTTTTCTTCCCTTGTGAGGTATGGATCAAAAGGTTGGCATCATTTTGTTTTGTGGGCCTGCCCCTTTCTTTTGGAGTTTTTTTTTGCTTGCAAGCATGTGCTCTAAAGTGTCCTATTTGGTAAGATATTCGACATCTATATGTCATATTTTCATAATCCAAAAATTAGGTCCACAGAACATTTCTATGTTTCAACGAAATACGATTGGGTAGACCTTTATTGAGGTATATTTCCACACAAATTATGGTGAAGGTAAATAGACATTTCTTCATTCTATTGAGGTCCATCTTTTTGTTTGACCCCATGGTTTTTCCAATTTCCTTTAGAACCTTGTGGTGACAAAAAGGAAGGGGGAGATTTGATAGCCTCAACCATATTGATATTGCTGAGACCACCATTTTTGTGGCATGAAAATATAGGAACCAAGGGGTAATGAAGTGCTCAACTATTTCCCAAAACCAGGACCCATCTTTCAATACTCTCTCTAGATCTTCCTAAGTATCGAATTTAACAATTAAGAAACCCTTTGACCCTAGATAAATATCACAATTGGGGATCCAAATTGAAAAGACCCACTAGTGCAAAGCATTAGATCTAAGCAAAAAAGAATTGAATGTGCAAATCACAACCCTACATTGGAGAGCAGAAAAAGGGTGGTTTATCTCTGATAGATTTACCTCCATGTCAAGTACTTGTTTCGTTTATTCAACAATATAAGGTCTTGGGTTGTATTAAGACAAATCCAATGCATTGGAGCCCTTCCCTTGTGCCACATGCTGGAAGGAGATAGAACCTCCAAGGTTCCTCGATCACGAAGCACCTCCATGTAGCCTAAGGTTCAAGATTATGGTGGAGTTTCTTGAAATGCAGTACTCCTTCATCTAAAATAGACCCCGAAGCAACTTTCCTTCAAATAGAAGACATTGTATATTTGCAAGAATATCCAGCGTATTCTCTATATGTTGCTTCAGTGACTGAATCCAAGTCCACGACCTAGAAAAGAAAAGACTTCTCATTTAGATTCTTGATGAAAATCTAGAAGTCCTCTTGTTTCACCTCATCCTTTCGTCCATCCCACCCAAATCAATGTAAACCAGGGAATTCTTCTTGTAAATCCGAGATATGCAAAACGATGGGCAATGACTCCTTCACAACTTTGATGGGAACAAAGAGACAAATCTAGAGAAAAAAAAAAGAAAATATAAAAAACTTGAATTTGAGAATATATCAAAATTAATTTCAGAAGATTTGTTTTTATCTTCATTTAATTTAATCTTTCCAAAACAATTTACTGACACTAACTTTAAAAATTATAATAACCACCGACTTTAAACCTTTAACTCACCCAAATAACCCTTACCAATTGCCTCTATATTTCCAGAAAACAATTACAAACCTCAACCTCAACACCAATTCCCCTGTATTTCAAAGAAACAGTTACAAACCTCAACTTCAACCTTAAAGAAACAGTTACAAAAGCTCAACCTCAAAGGTTAAAGATAAAAGTAGTATCTTTAAACTTAAAAAGATAAAAGTAGTAATGAATGCTGCCAAGCGAGTGTGTGGTGGGGACTGTCTATTGTCCTCCCGAGTCCCCACTGGCGTTCTAAATTCAGACTCCCATCAAGTAAATTAAAAAAAAGAGTTGTCTATAATGCGATTTTTTGGAGATTCCGGTGACGGAATCCGGCGGAAGAAATTGAGGTTAAATCTTGATTTGTTGTGGTTAAAATGGTTTTTTAACTACATATTTGGATTCAGCACCCTCAAAAACCTCTAGGAGGCTTTCATTGTGTAGAAACTAGCTATCAAACTTGCGATTCCAATAAATTCCTGCTGAATTTCGACCAAAAAAACCGGCCGAAAAAACTTTCAAAAAATCGCGTTATAGACCACTGCTTTAAAAAAGAATAATGAATGAAACATAAAGTAATTGTGACCTCATCCATTATTGAAGAAGTGGCAAGTAATCATCCTTAAAAAAAGCCGGGCAAGATTCAAATCCCCTGGATAAACCTCACGCCGAAATTCAGGAAAACTCCATCCAAACTACTAGATTCAAATCCCCTAGGTAAACCTCATGCCAAAATTCAGGAAAACTCCATCCAAACTACTAGTGCTTTGCTGGCATCTAAAGATTCAGAATTTGATTTTGAATCTTCTTGTCTGTAGCAAAGAAGATGACCCGTCATGAGGGGTGGGACGCAGAGGTTGTTGAGGAGGACCAGTCACTATTCTTCCAGGTCTTCACATATCTCGTGTTGATCCACTGCTTACTTTATCAGAGAGCATCATTCGGGTCCGCCATGTGTATCTTTTGCTGTGCAGGAATTTCAGTAATTTCAGACTCCATTCTGACTCATATACACAACAACAAGTCAACTATATATATCCCATCCATTGAATGACAGAAACTCTAGGTTACAGAGGTTTCTGGTTTAAATACATAAACTCTGGAAAAGGTAAAACTTGAGTTACAATCTTATCTGCTTTCTCAGATTTGGTCGGTAATCACAGTTATAAATATAACTTCCAGCGGTCCACACCTTGTCATATTTGTGCAATGATTGCATGCAGCATGTGTGTCACAGGGTCAGTGCTTTATGAAAATCTTGGTTAGGGATTAACTAGGGATTTCATAACACTCTCGTGGCGCTGGTACCACTTTCAGATTCCTGAGAATTCAGACACATCTGTAGAAATACGACTGTGAAAGGGAACAGCAGGATGTAATGCGTAGAAATACGACTGTGAGAGGGAAAAACACGATGACGATATTTTTGTCATGAATCTCCGTTGTGAGGAGGAGATGAATCAACGTGTTTCCTGTTGTAGATCTGGCTAAGACTGAATATTGTATCTTTCTCCATGGCCAATGTGTTTCTGATTCCCCGCTGACAAAGCCCTCTGAGGATTCATGGATTCTATATATAAGGACTTTAGTCCAGCCATTAGCAGCAAAACCCGATTTGAGTGAAATTGGGATATTGGGATTTTCAAAGCTTCATCTGCATTCATGGTTCTGAGGTTCTGAGGTGTTATATCCCTTATTCAGTAAATATATCTGTCATTATGGGGTTGAAGGAAACAGTAGCTTTTGTAAAGTTCGTGGTTAATAGCAGATGGTTTGTTCTGTTCGTAAGTTTTGTAATAATGGCGTTCACAGGGGGTACATATATATTTGGCATTTATTCTCCTGCAATCAAAACAGCTCTGAAGTATGACCAACAGACGCTGGACACGTTGGGGTTCTTTAAGGATTTGGGAGCGAACGTAGGGATTATTTCTGGCCTGTTGTACGAAGTTGCTCCTCCATCGGTGGTGCTTGCAGTGGGTGGATTAATGAACATCACTGGATTTTTTATGGTGTGGCTCACTGTCACAGACCGTATTGCCACCCATAAAAAATGGTTGATGTTTGTGTACATAACAGTGGGATCCAATTCCCAGACCTTCACCAACACTGCAGCTGTGATAACAAGTGTGAAAAACTTCCCTCACAGCAGAGGGATGGTGCTGGGGCTTCTCAAGGGATTTGCAGGACTGAGTGGAGCTATTTTTACTCAGATCTACCATGCATCTTATGGGAACAATCCCAGCTCCTTGATTCTGCTCATTGGATGGTTGCCATGTGCAATAAGCTTCGGATCCATGTTCATGGTACGCCTGATAAAGTCAGATGCAGAGAAAAATGAAGAGAGCCTTTTTTATACATATCTATACATAGCCCTGACCCTGGTTGGGTTTCTTTTGGTTGTTATCATTGTAGAAAATCATTCCAAGTTCCCTTCCATTGGGTTTAAGATTGTGGCTGCTGTAATTGCAATTTTTCTCATGGCACCCCTGGGAGTGGTTGCAAAGGAAGAATTTAACAAATTCCAAGCAGAGAAGAGGGAGCTTGGGTTGGCCCAGACTCATGTAGATCAGCCCAAAGATGTCCAGGAAACAAATCTGGATGGTGATTCTGTAACAGGGGTACTGAAAAAGTTTAGAGTAAGTCTCACAAAAGTATATTCATGGTGTATCAAGGCTCCTGGTTCTGTTTCAGAAGAATTCAAGGAGCTTGGATTAAGAGGAATATATTCAAAGTATATCAAGGCTCCTGTGCGAGGAGAAAATTACTCAATTCTTCAAGGCTTGTTGAACTTAGACATGTGGATTCTGTTCATAGGGTCAATATGTGGTATTGGGGCAGCTCTCACTGCCATAGACAACATGGGTCAGATTGGGGCTGCCCTTGGATTCACTTCAGTGGATGTGAGCACATTTGTGTCTCTCATTAGTATCTGGAACTTCTTGGGCAGAGTGGTTGCAGGTTTTTTATCTGAATTTTTGTTAAAGAAGTACAGTTTCCCTAGGCCGCTCATTCTAACAAGTGTTTTAGCCATTTCTTCTATAGGCCACCTTTTCATAGCATTTGCAGTTCCAGGGGCTCTCTATGTGGCTTCCATTGTAATAGGCTTTTGCTTTGGAGCTCAGTGGCCTATGATTTTTGCCATAACTTCTGAGCTTTTTGGGTTGGAACATTACTCCACTTTCTATAATTTAGTAGGTTCTGCTAGCCCCATTGGAACTTACTTTTTATCCGTAAGAGTTGCAGGATATCTCTATGATTTAGAAGCTACAAAACAACAACATAACTTGGCACATGATTTGATTAGAGCCTCCTCACCTACCTCTGCACCACACCAGAGCGAACTGACATGCATTGGAGTGAGTTGTTTCCGTGAGACATTTATCATAATGGCAATTGTGGCAATTGTGGGTTCCATGGTCTGTGGGTGGCTTGTGATGAGAACCAAGGATTTTTACAAAGGGGATATCTATGCCAAATACCAAATTAAAGATGACCACTCCAAAGATGAAGAAAAAAATCAACATGAGGTTAAAGATGACTATTCTAAAGATGAAGAGAAAAATCAACATGAGGTTTCTAAAATGTAATAGAATGGGGTTAGAATTTCTAATTATAAATATTAATGAGTGTTTTTATCATATATTTTTTTTATTATTAATGAGTGCTTTTATGGCATATTTTTCTTTAAATTTTATGTTTATATATTGAAAGGCTTTTAATACCTTAATGTGATACTTTACATTATCTATCTACAAAGAATATAACACATGTTTCACATCAGCGAGTCATCCATATTAATCACTTTTTGTTGTCAATTTATTGTAATCATTTTCATCTTTAACATAGGTTTGTATTGGTGTTATAGTTGGCATTAATAAGTATCCTTATATACTAGTTATTTTAAATATCAAAGAAGAAAAATGATAGTTTTGATGATTTTTAATGTTTTGTTTTAAGGATAAAATTAATTCTATATCACACTAAACATTTTATTTTAGTGAATGGCAAGTGGTTAACTATTTTGTCTCTATTTGTTAATCTTATGAATTTTCCTTAATGAATTTAATATAAATTAATTTGGTCTCTATCAATGTTAGATATATTAACTCTACATTATCACACAACATTTTATGTTAATGAATGGCATGGGGTTATCTATTATGTTATTGTTTACTAATGTTATTAGCTTTACATAATGGATTAGACATAGATTACTTTGGGTTTACCAATGTTAAATATCTATTGAATTGGATTTCTAGTTGTTTGTCATGATTATGTTCATTTATATATTTTTAGTTTCTTTTTTATTTCATGAATGTTTGATGATATGGAAAACATGACTTGTATCTTTCTAATTATTTTAAAGGGACAAAATTATTTTCTTTATTAGATGTGCTAATTTCCATGAACTTTGCACCTTCAACTTAGGGGCATATTTATCATTCATATAACAAATATTTTTATGAAAATGTGGGCCGGTTTGCCTAATGAATTTAGGCCATTTTATGGAGCGAACACAACCTTATACTTAATTATTCATTAATTATTAATTAAAAAAAAAAAAAAAACTGAAAATTGTTAACTACTTGTGCAATGCTTAAATTTCATACTTTCCAATTAGTTATGCATGTTTTTGTTAGGCCATGAAATTATGATTAAATGATCATCTAAAAATAAGTACCCAAACTCCATGGAAATTTCTATTATTTGTATCTACTTTTCATTTAGTTTGACATTCTTAATTTGAATGTGATTTATGTGATAACATTGGACTCAAGATATGCATGATTTACAGAGCCAAATTTTCTTTCACTTGGTTTTTCCAAGTATTGGTTCTCCAATATGTTCTAAACTCATAGTTATCTTAATTAATTATATTTCTCTTAAGTGTACGATTTTTAAAGTAGCATGAAGAGTCTTAGGACCTATTAGTCACTTTTTCTTTTACATGAAGAGTCTTAGGACCTATTAGTCACTTTTTTCTTTCGCAGAAATCTTCTATGGCACTATCTTTTAGATTGACCTTCGATTTTGAATGGTTTTCTTTACATACCATATTCTTATACTCGTTTTCTAGACAATATATGCATGGTTGAGTTTGAGTTATGAAAACATAAAATTGACATTAGATAAGAGGCCCAAAATTTCCCAAAATTTTAAAAGCAAGTGCAAAAAACACACACATGTTAAAAAATATAAAATAAAAGTAGGAAAACAAATTATCAGCCCAGTGGTTAGCTCAAGTGTTTGAGTGCTATGAATTAGCTAATAAAGACAAGTTACTAAGCTAATTGTTTCTGTGAATATTGTGGGCATCAATTGATCACGGGGTCTTCACCAATGAACCTATGTAATAGCATGTGCATTTGTTAGATATTAAAGAATACTCTAATTTCACTAGATATTGATAAATAACTCCCAAAAATATTTTGTTAAAAACCCCTCTCAATACATATTTCCAATAAAAAAAATCTTCACTTGTAATAAATACTCCTTTTTATATCTCCCAATACTTATAAACCCCCAAACACCCCACATCCCCCCTACTCCCCTCTACAATACCCACAATATATTGACTGTTTTTCACAATTTTAATCCCCCCTTTATGAATGAACATAATAGGATATTGGTCAATAATGTGAATGCACCACGTAATTGTCATTTGTAGTGTGTTATGTTGTCAAAAATGCAACTAATTGAATAACCTTGCGTACCATCCCTAAAATAAGGAGAACTACCTTATAAGTTAGGTTGCAAAAAATGCAACTAATTGATTAACCTTGGGTACCATCCTCAAAATAAGGAGAACTACCTTACAAGTTTACCCATGATGTACATGTAATTGGAAAAAATACGTTATTATTAAGATAATGAAATGCTATCATTTTGAAGTGGGAGTCAGATGATGGAGTTTGCGTAGGAAATTAGGTTTTCATGCTTTGTGCTTCACCCATATGCTGTGGAGGGTTTTTGGCATAGTCTACGAGCTATGGTTTCGCCTCGGTTAGGAGGCACAACACCTAGTTTTATCCTGGATGTATACATATAGACCTGTTTGGATTGGCTTGCAGTGGAAAGAATGGTTATCCACAACTCTTTAGTTATGATCTCAGTAGATAGAGCTAGGCTCTATAATGTTGTATACTATCAAGAATGGCTTAGTGTTGTTGCCAAATCCACACAACGTAGACTCACTATGGGACTCAAAACTGATTTCACGATATATTTTTGGTCTTCCTTGTGTTGGATATGGAGAGTGAGTGCATTTGGGTTGAGTTATTTTATTTTTGCTTCTCTAATTCGTCATTTCCTAAGAGTTTATTTTTGGGTGTGTTGGGGCTGGTGATGGCTTGTGTATCTGCTTCCAAAGGGATTTATCCCACAAAAATAGGTTACATGCCCTATCTATCTAAATTGTTTTGATCCTCAAGAAGGGGGGATTCGTTTTCTTTCCATATTTTTATAAAGAATGCGCTAAAAAAGACATCCCTTTTCCAGACAAATGCCTTAGACTACGTAAATCTTCTAAAACATAGTATTGAGTATAAGTGGGGTATTCCTGTGGAGCTTCAAAGTCTAATATATGAATGGAAGCTTCTCCAAGATTGTTCATAGATCAAAGACTATGGCATCTTCAAGAATTCATTCATAGTTTTGAATTTGTGGTTGCATGGAGGAGCCCTTGGATCCAAGACACAAAATGGATTAGTTTCTTACAAGGATGCGACAAAAGGAAATGCTCCCCTCCCTCCCGAACAACCTCAAAATATTCCTGGACCACATATCCAAAATAATCTTGGTCCCTACATTGTTGAACAATGGAGAAAGTTCCATCCATGGAAGTAAATCTTTCATAGTTAAACTCTCTTTTTTGTACTCAAATCTAAGGTTGTCATTTATAGGTTTAATGATTTTTGGCCCAAACCTGAAGCATTACACTAATGGATTTTTTCTCTTTGGATGCCAAATTGCAATATTTATTTATGCTCCAAAGGTTTTTTCATTGTTCAATTTGACACTCAAAAAGAACTGGATTTTGTACTAAATGAAGGGCCATGGTTTTGGGGTAATGTTGGGCTTTTCATTACGCCATGGTTCCCAAAATTCGATGCTACAACTATGGTGGTTTCTATAATTCCAGTATGGGTGAGACTTCAAAATACCCCCCCTACCTTTCTGGCACCACAAGGCACTAGAGAACATTGGGAATACTCTTGGAAAATTCAAGAAAATGGACTTTGAAAGGATGGAGAAAGGTATTTTTACTTTTTCCAAAATATGTGAAGAGATAGACCTTAGTAAATGGATACCTAGCCATATTCAAATGAAACACAAAACTTCAAGTGGACCCAAGTATTAGATTATGAGAATACGATTTTTAGGTGTCGAATATGTTACCAAATTGGACACTTGCAAAACACATTTCGTCAAGAAAAGAAGAACGAAAAAAGAAAAAGACGCAAACCTATAAACAAAAAGGATGGGAGTTTCCATATTAACACATTTTAGATGAAGAGGAAGAATAAATCATGGGGGGCCAACCAGTCCAAGAAGAAGTAGATGCACAAGTTCATCATGGAATCCACACAGTAGGGGAAGATGTGGCTCATGTCAATGCTACCCTTAATAAGAAAAGGGCAGATACAAAATCAATCCCAGTTTCAGATCATTAGAAAAAAGAGATACTCATGGAGGATGGATTGGTGGGCACAAAGCATGTCCATGTATCAAAAAGCTCAAACTCGAATAAAGAACATACTCCATAGAAATTTTCAAGTGAGTTGGATTTGGTTCCATTTGGCCCCAATCCCGGGGAATGACAACAAGTCCAAAAGAAGAAATGAAAGGAGCAAAAGATAAGTGACTTCTACTTTACTTGATCTGGATCCCCATTGTATTATATTTTATTTTTTTCATTCTTTTGTTTATGCTTATCTTCAGTGTTTTTCTGGCCATCTTCTCTAAATGCTTTAAACATATGCACTTTTTTACAAGGATCTGGGTAGATCCATGGTGAATGCACATGTCTAATGTGTATATACAAAATGTATCTTCTTTCGAATTTGAATGAAAGTACGTTTTTTTGCAAGGAAAAAAGGAAATGCTATCATTCATGAAATACAACTTGTTTCCTATTGTAAAATTCAATTTCCCATATTCAAAAGTCAAATAATGTGATAATTCCATATAATTAAGTTTGCAAAATATTTAACATCATGCAAGAATGACACAATAATGTTTAGCACAATATACCAATAATATAAAATCATAATTGCAAAAATGGTGTGTATGAGTTATATAGCCAAAAAAGAAATGTACATCACTATAATATATTAGTTATTACAATAATATAATTTTAATTCTATCACTCTAATTGTTAGATGGTTAATCATTGATCATGTTTTTACACCCAAAATTCCTATTTATAAATGTCAACATTAACATAAGAATTGAATGACAATCATATAAAATTTTCCCAATTGTAATCAAAACACTATTTCAAAGAAAGAAAAAAAGGAAAGAAAGAGTATACACACATTATAAACGATAACCACAATGAAAAAACAACACTGTCAAAAAGAAAAAGGAAAAAAGAAAAAAGGAAAGAAAGTGCATATACAAAGGATAAACACAACAAAAAAAAACATGGAGACATAACACGTATGAAAAGTACAAATAACAAAAAAGAATGGGGCACACATTTACATCCTTTTTAGGGAAATTAGAAATTTCTACAAATCCATAAAAAGTACAATGAGCAAGGCTTTAAAATTGAGCATGTTATAATTTATAGAATCCCTTTAGATGTTTACATTGTGCTGTGAAGAACACAAATAAACTTTAAAAAGTATTATTTTTCCAACATGTTTGCCTCTATTTGCTCAATTTACTAATGGAGGATTAAGAGAAACTCATTAAATACATTGAAGACCATTGCACTAGAGGGAAGTGTAGAAATTCCTTGTAGATTCAAACTGCTAATTGTAATATACTAAAACAATAGACTTGAATCTACTCTACTCATCAGTGGAAACAATTAAATGATTGTGAAATCATGAAGCATACAAGAGAAAGAATTCAATCAACACATTACATAATGATTTCCTAGGGAAAACCACAACTAAAAACCCATGCTATCTGTATATAGTATTAATCAGAAAATATGATAATATTACAATGCTTTGCTCAAGCCTGAGCAACCTCTGCACTATCTCTATCTATCTCATTGCTTCCTAGGCAAGCCTTGGATGAATACAATATGCTATGCTAAACCTTGAGCTCAACTTGCACAAGTATTTTCTATCCTCTGGCTGACTGACTACCTTTGGCCAATACTTAGTCTAATTTCCTAGCCTCCAAGCTCCTACTTCCTTGCCTTGTTCCCTTGGGAATTCGCCCCTATTTAATGGGGAAATTCCTCAATTACGAATTGTGCAATCCTCATACGACTTTCTTTGACTGCATGCACCATATGTTTAATTTAGATGATTTTACAAATGATAGTACATTGTACCTGAACTCCAATCTCAACTGGGTCTTTCTCTAATTTGACATGCATGAGTTAATTATGAGTGAATCTTCAGTTTACTGGTTGATCATTGCGGGCAACACTACATTGCACTTTAGGCAACACCCAACTGCACTTCAGGTAGCACCCCACTGAACTTCAAGCATCACCCCATTTTACTTCAAGCAACACTACACTCGTTTGCATGGAACACCCCACTACTAGAGCTCCCACTAATTCCTCCATCAGTTGGAACTAGTTTTAACCAACTTTAACTCAATTAGGCTGAATTAAATAATTACAACTCAAAATAAACTCAACTAGTGCTCCTAATTTTAGGAGACACTCTACATGACTCTAGTTAGACCCTCAACTCGAATTAACTGAGATAACTAAGTCAAATTAACTTAGTTAACTATTACAAGTTGTCATGAGATGTGGAATTATAATTTATTCCCAATTTAATTCAAGGAAAAATTAAATTAGGATTTTTCTTGATGCTATTTTTAACATTTCTTGTTTCTATTTTCAACACTCCCTCTCAACAAGAAAGGAATTCACATATATCCCAATCCAGTACCTTTGGAATGTTCTACATGCAACTCTTGTCACTATTGTTATTGCTGCAACATCTGCAACCAAAAAGCATCCAAACAAAATATATTGAATCAACTGTGTCTGCAATGTCTACTGGGAAAAATTGTGTTGTTGTTGACTCTGCTACCGAGCCTCTCGCTTTTCTGTCAATTCTACACTGCACTCCAGTATCTGACTGACATTGATCCTCTTTCTACGGAATATGTTGGGGCCCCATAGCAAGGTAATGATCCATGAGACTAAAAACACCTCAATGGATCTTGCCCAAATTTCTGCACTCTTGGGACTATTGCTTCACATCAGCCCACCTCTCACCTGGAGGTATGGTTGCATGTGCTCCCTTTGCCCACTTGGCTCAAAATTCCCCCCTACTGGAGGTCTCTGCTTAAGTGGATGTCTCAACTCGGTCTCCTCTCTGCTTCTCTAATTGTGGCTGCTCCACAACTTGTTGAGGTTGCATGTTGAGAGGTAATTTATGCTCCCTCTCAACCACTAAGTCTCTAGTCTCTGCCTTACTCCTCAAGGATTTTCATGCATGAGATAAATATGATCTACTCATACTACTTCTACATTGTTGTTGCAACTATTAAAATAATGAGTCTGATCTTCCCAGATCCTGAAGTAATATCTTCCATAGGGTTTCTCCCTCTGAAACTAAACTCCCTCTGAGTCTCAATCTCCATATGGGGAATCTCTCTACTCCTCATTTTTCCAATCTCAATTATTACAACTCCTTTTTGTGTCACTAAACATTGACTCACTGATCTGGCCACTGGAAACCTTCTAGCTCCACTAAGAAGTCTGCACATTGGGTCTTCTGGATCTGTCTTGAACTAGAGCTCCATAAATCTGCAAGGACAACTTCGAATTCTTCTCTTCTATTGTGATTTTAGCTCCGATACCATGTAGATATTTCTACAAATCTAGCTCTGATACCATGTAGAAATTCCTTGCAGATTCAAACTGCTAATTGTAATATACTAAAACAATAGACTTGAATCTACTCTACTCATTAGCAGAAACAACTAAACGATCACGAAATCACAAAGCATACAAGAGAAAGAATTCAATCAACAAATTACATAATGATTTCCTGGGGAAAGCCACAACTAAAAACCCCTGCTATCTGTATATTGCATTAGTCAGAAAATATGATAAGATTACAATGCTTTACTCGAGCCCGAGTAACCTCTGCATTATCTCTATGTGTATCACTTCTTCCTAGGAAAGCCTTGGATGAATACAATACGCTCTGCTCAACCTTGATCTTAACTTGCACAAGTATTTTCTATCCTCTGCCTGACTGAATACCTTTGGCCAATACTTAGCCAAATTTCCTAGCCTCCAAGCTCCTGCTTCCTTGCCCTATTCCCTTGAGAATTAGCCCCTATTTAAAGGGGAAATTCCTCAATTACGAATTGCGCAATCCTCATACGACTTCCTTTGACTGCATGCACCATCTGTTTAATTTATATGATTTTACAGTTGATAGTACATTGTACCTGAACTCCAATCTCAACTGGGTCTTTCTCTAATCTGACATGTATGAGTTAATTATGAGTGAATCTTCAGTTTACTGGTTGATCACTGCGGGCAACACCACACTGCACTTCAAGAAACACCCCACTGTACTTTAGGTAGCACCCCACTGAACTTCAAGCAGCACCCCATTATACTTCAAGCAACACCACACTCGACTTCAGGTAACACCCTACTACTAGACCTCCCATTAGTTCCTCCATCAATTGGAACTAGTTTTAACTAACTTTAACTTAGTTAGACCGAATTAAATAATTACAACTCAAAATAAACTCAACTAGTGCTCCTAATTGTAGGAGACACTCTACATGACTCTAGTTAGACCCTCAACTCGAATTAACTAAGCGAACTAAGTCAAATTAACTTCGTTAACTATTACAAGTTTTCATGAGATGTGGAATAACAATGTATTCCCAATTTAATTCAAAGATAAATTAAATTAGGAATGTTCTTGATGCTATTTTTAACGTTTCGTGTTTCTCTTTTCAACAGGAAGATTAAGAGGAACAAACCCCAAAAAGAATGAACTTCGAACAATATCACCATATGAATGCATGGATTCACTATTGTAAATAATTTCTATCGGTAATATAATATTCTCTCCTCAATTTTTGTTTGTAAATGATGGAATTTTTTTTTCCATACTTTGTGATATAATATCCTCCCCTCAATATTTTTTTTTTTTGAAAGTTATAACTAGGGTTTTGTCATGGTAGAGGGGAAATCATTTTTCTTGTCTTGTATGTGTGTTGTTTGGATTTGTTTATCCAAACTCTTGCTCATCCTGTTGCACTTAATGTTGTCATTGACAATAACAAGAGTTCATTTATGTCAAAGGGGGTGCGTGAAACAATATAAACAATTCCATCCTTGAGAACCAAAGAATCATAGGACTATTTATGAACTGATATGACAGTGGGATCCCTCACCATGCCTCATCACACAAAGATATGGGTGTTTGAATTTATTTAAGTTTTTGATGAACTTATGATGTCCAAAATATCCTATAAACAAAATGGTTGCATATAGCTTGTCGATACCTTTCCAATGGTATATCTTGCTTAGAAAAACTCCTCCGAGATGAGAAGTTATGACAAGTTGAAAATCAACATTAGTTGGGGCAAAGTGAAAGGAAAAACTATAGGGCCAAATTCAAAATAATTAAAAGCTTAAATAGTGCACATCTCTTGGCTACATCTACCTTTCATTATATTTACCAATGGTGGATTTCAGCTAATGTGCATATCCATTAGTCATGCTAAATAATGTGCACTTTCTACGGTTCAAGATAAACACTATTAGATTTTATGATGGATGAGAACAATACTTGCACGACCTTTAACATATATCCATGACCCAACAAAACTACACCATGTGGGCCAATATCTTTATGACACTTGGCGTGATATTACTGGAAAATAGCTCAGACACAAGGCAAGCATCTACAAGATGTGGTGTGGTAGAAAATATAGCATGGCAAGACACGTCGATGCTGACATTAACATAGTGACTGTTGGGCCTAAGAATTATCATTAAAATACATCCACTTTCACTCCATTCAACATCCACTTTCTCTTCATTCACACATTTTATCACCTCTATTCCACCACCATGTCATCACATTAACTTCACCTTCATCATTATATGGGTTATCCTTGTGTTTTCCAAAACATTATTAATTCTTAGTATTTTTAAGTGAATTTGTGGTTAAACTTTAGAAAATAATATCCATATTCTTATGCCTAACAATTAGAATGAGTTTGTTGACACGTGTAGGTACAAAGGAAGCTTCCAGGGCATCTTTATGTGGCACTCTATGTTCAAATTCGAATTTGAGGAGATCATGGACCTCATGGAGGAGATCATGGAGGATAGGGTTATGTGTCACCATTGGTTGAGAAATATGTGGATCAAAGGAGGGAATAGTGGATTTACATTTATGAGTTTGTTATCATAGCTTTTGTATAAATAGGAGTGTTATCTCCTTCATTTGTAATCTTCATTTTGTAATCTTAATTTTAGAATTTTAGAACCTAGTCCTTCATTTGTAATTTAGAATCTTAGTATCTTATAGGTTGGTAATGAGAAGTTAGATTTGGATAATCATTGTAATGGTTGTAATTGCAATTTGCAATTGATGATGAATAAAATAGAGCTTCTTTGGTCCTCTACATTTGACTTCTCTTTTGGTGTGCTTGTGAATCCTTGGAAGGATCCCCATTGCTTAGAAAGTACACTTTTATTTTGGTAGGATTTTATTTTATGTTTGTTTGTGAATTTCATTAGATTAAATTATTAGGTTCATATGTTTGAAATATTAACGAATGACCTTTCGTAAGAAAGTATTAATGTTTCCTTCAATGAATCTGAGTGTCATTAATGTTTGATTTCATTAGTTTAAGTTTCTGATTTATATGCTTGAGATATAAATGAATAGTCTCTTGTAAGAGAGCTTTAATATTTCATGCAATCAATCAGAATTAGGTTTTGTTGATTAAGATGATTAGAAATATTAATGAGTAGTCTCCTGTAAGGGAGATTTAATATTTCTTACACTTATCACAATGTCTTTTAATTTTTAGATTTAATTTTGTTAAATGACTAAATAGATGTTGGAGACCCCAATGAAAAACGTCTTGTAAGGGAGATTTGGCATTTCTTCACCTAGCTTAGTCTAGTTTGTCTCTAAGTCCACATACGGTGGATGTTCCTCAAAGTTTTACTTACCCGGGTTGATAGTAAATGAAACTCTAATTTGCATCCACATTTTATACCCAACATTTTGGCACTGTTTCCGGGGATCGAACCTGGGTCCCCTACATTGCTTTTGATATTCCATAATCTGTTTCATTTTGGCATACAATTTTTGCGTAAGCATCAGGAAGGGAATGACCATCTCTTCTTGAACAAACTTATGTTCTTTACGCCAAGTTTGTTTAGCAGGTTTCAGATGATCAACTGATCATTAAGGAGATTAAATTGTGACGACAATTAGTCTTCAAAAGACTATTTTCATGAGAAATTCAAAAGAACAAGACCATGATCATAAGAACGACATTTCCAGAAAATTACAAGTTCTTTTAACTTCCTGTAAGGGTTTAATGGTTTGATATGTTGCATGACAGATTAGAAAATTCGAAGAAATGGGGGTTGTTCCTAAATGTACAAGGATGGTGAAATACCTATCCACACTTGAATATGATGTCTACAGGTGGCTGGTCAACGCTAATCAAACTTAGTTATTTCAACAGAAATTCCAGAAGTAATGAGCAAATTTGCTATTTTTGAGATTTTGCATTCCATAATTCACATTTTCCCATCAAGAGTCATTATCCAATTCTCACAATCCAAATACACTTCATTACATTTTCATCAATTTTAACCCACCAATAAAACCAACAAAGCTCATCTACAAGATTTTTGTTCCACTTTACATATTCATTGTCAGTTTCCTTTTTCGTACACTTGCAAATAAAACCTTGCTTCCATACACCATTGGGTCCATAGTTCTTGAGTCTAAATATTGTTCTAAAAACAACTTGAAGCTTGCATGCCTTAAGGGAAAACTATCATGTCGATAAACAAAGGGAATACATCAATGTCCCTTGTTCATCGGATCTTCTAAGTATTCGAAAATAACAAATTCATTCATACTTAGAAAGATGTGTTCGGGGCATCTTGACTCTCATCCACATCAAAGATGGGAGCTCTCGTGTTGACTAGTGGCATCCATCAATGGCCACTAAGTTAACAATTTCTTGTTATGTTCGACACCGAAACATTTATTCACGTGAAAAGAAATGTGCCAATGAGCTGGTTTCGTTGAAGACTTGAAGACCAATCATTTGGTAGCAGACGAAGCAGAATTACATTCATTACTTTTTAGTTTTTTTTTATGTAAATGACTTGAGGACAAGTCAATAAATAAGGCTGGGGGGAAGTGTAAATTCTAAATTTTGTATACCTTCCAAGCCTTATACATTTTTAGCTACAGTCAACAGCAGATTCTGAACATTCAATAGAAGATCTAGTAGCAGATTTAGCAGCAAATGCAACAACAATAAAAATTCACTTTTTCGACTTCAACCACCATTTTCACAGCCAAGTAAAGAAAACTATGATCAGAATTTTGTAGCCACACATGCACGACTCTCATCCATTTTTGAAAGGTTAAGTTGAGGTATGATATTTTCTAACTTTTAACCATTTAATTCCTTGAAAGGTAGAATGATAATTTTTGGAAAAAACTTCCTTTCTTCATTTTATAAAATTGCCAAAACCATCAGTTTGGGGGGGATACATTTACATTCATACTTTGTCACATTCATATTTTTCCATATTCATATATCACATTATAAAACCCACATAACTTCAAAATCTATTCATTATTACATGAGCATATAAATGGCTTTGTAAAAAGTACTTAAAAGCTAATTGGATGCAACACAATCATGGTTGTTACACAAGAACCAACCATGATGCATTCCAACAAAAATACTTTGCAATAAAAATCACATTATCATTATGCAAAGATCATACATTGAATTTGAATGCAACCAACAAAATATGGTTGAAACACAAGAACCAACCAAGTTGCAATTCAACAAACACACTTTGCAAAAAGTTAAGTAAATAATATCATGCAAAGTTTAAGCCAAAGCTCAAGTATCAAAAGTAATGTAATAGATTGCATGAGGACATGCAATACCTTCAGTTTGGGGGTATGTTGGGCCTAAGAATTATCATTAAAATACATCCACTTTCACTCCATTCAACGTCCACTTTCTCTCCATTCACACATTTTCTCACCTCTATTCCACCACCATGTCATCACATTAGCTTCACCTTCATCATTATATGGGTTATCCTTGTGTTTTCCAAAACATTATTAATTCTTAGTATTTTTAAGTGAATTTGTGGTTAAACTTTAGAAAATAATATCCATATACATATGCCTAACAATTAGAATGAGTTTATTGATATGTGTAGGTACAAAGGAAGCTTCCAAGGCATCTTTATGTGGCACTCTATGTTCAAATTCGAATTTGAGGAGATCATGGACCTCATGGACGATATCATGGAGGATAGGGTAATGCGTCACCATTGGTTGAGAAATATGTGGATCAAAGGAGGGAATAGTGGATTTAAATTTATGAGTTTGTTATCATAGCTTTTGTATAAATAGGAGTGTTATCTCCTTCATTTGTAATCTTCATTTTGTAATCTTAATTTTAGAATTTTAGAACCTAGTCCTTCATTTGTAATTTAGAATCTTAGTATCTTATAGGTTGGTAATGAGAAGTTAGATTTGGAGAATCATTGTAATGGTTGTAATTGCAATTTGCAATTGATGATGAATAAAATAGAGCTTCTTTGATCCTCTACATTTGAATTCTCTTTTGGTGTGCTTGTGAATCCTTGGAAGGATCCCCATTGCCTAACAAGTACACTTTTATTTTGGTAGGATTTTATTTTATGTTTGTTTGTGAATTTCATTAGATTAAATTATTAGATTCATATGTTTGAAATATTAACGAATGACCTTTCGTAAGAAAGTATTAATGTTTCCTTCAATGAATCTGAGTGTCATTTAATGTTTGATTTCATTAGTTTAAGTTTCTGATTTATATGCTTGAGATATAAATGAATAGTCTCTTGTAAGAGAGCTTTAATATTTCATGCAATCAATTAGAATTAGGTTTTGTTGATTAAGATGATTAGAAATATTAATGAGAAGTCTCCTGTAAGGGAGCTTTAATATTTCTTACACTTATCACAATGTCTTTTAATTTTTAGATTTCATTTATTTAAATGACTAAATAGATGTTGGAGATCCCAATGAAAAACCTCCTGTAAGGGAGCTTTGGCATTTCTTCACCTAGCTTAGTCTAGTTTGTCTCTAAGTCCACAATACGGTGGATGTTCCTTGAAGTTTTACTTACCCAGGTTGATAGTAAATGAAACTATAATTTGCATATGCATTTTAGACCCAACAATGACACATAGAACCACAACGAGTTGCCACATGGAAGGGCGATTTCACAGTTTTGGATTGGTCAAAAGCGAGAAAATAAGTGACAAGCGGGCTGCCATGTGGCATGATGATTTCATGATGACATCATCATGCGAGAGACCTAGGACCCCTAAAGACCTAGTCTTGAAGCATGGTCACATGGAGAAGTTGTATTTAAAATAAGGAGATAAGATGGATGACGAGCCCCAAGTCACATTAACGCAGGCATATGGTATAATTGGTTGGATTTAAAATCGGTCAATGAGCCCCAAGTCATGTTAGCTTTGGTCCAAAGCCCCAGGCTATTGGGCATTATAATCGATGGTTTGGGTTGGACCCCTCCCATGGATCCACTAAATATATCAACCCTTCCTCCTAAACGTAACACATGAAGAATTGAGTAAATGATCTGATGCAAATGATAGTTAATGTACCTGCTTCAATTTGGAGGAATAAGTTTAGTGTTATGGTTACACATAAGCCAAAGGCTTGATTACGTTGTCTTTGGTTATGGTTTGAAGTCATTTGGCGATGTTGTTGATTTGAGTCTCGTTCTGACTATGGGAGGCAAGGTCAAGAGCCCAACTATTTGTTTACATTAATTTTGACCTAAGTTTCATTCTGACTATGGGTGGAAAGGTTGAGAACACAAATTCTTGGTTACATCACATTTAACTGAAGTCTCGATGGTGAACAAGACTAGTTACATTTCATTCTCATTTTGAATATGGGTGGCGAGGTCGAGAGCCCAGCTACTTGGTTACATCATATTTGTAGAAATTATGGTGTAGATTTGCAACTTCTCATGAAGTTTTAATCAAAATCACAAGACACAAACCTACTCTTCTTCTCTGCGGAAATCAATTCACAATTTAGAACATCAAGCATAAACATGCAATGAGAAATAACACACATGCACACATTATTTTTCTAGGGGAAATCAATCTGCTAAAAAACCCTTTGCTTGCTTGCATTAATCTGATGCATAGAGATTTATTACAATTGATTTGCTCAACTTAGCACAAATTGCAAGTGAATAACCTATCTCTCTGCTCACTGAGAAGCTTTGACCCATACTTAATCAATTTTTTCCTCTGCTTGAGCCCCTATGTAGAAATTCCTTTAGATTCAAATTGGTTATGTAATTTGCTAAAACAAAAGACTTGAATCTGCTCTACTCATCAGCGGAAACAATTAATCGATTGAGAAATCACAAAACATGAGACAAGATTCAAACACATATGCTCATAGATTTATCTAGGGAAAAGAAACTGCTCAAAACCCTTTACTATTTGTATTGCATTAATCAGAAAATAGAGAATAAATGCAATGCTTTCTCAAGCTTGAGTAACCTCTACAATGGTATAGTCTATCTCACTGCCTCACAGACTAACCCTGGCCAATACTTAGCCAATTTCTCAGTCTTCCAAGCTTCTATTTCCTTGCGTTGTTCCTTGAGGAATTAGGACCCTATTTGAAAGGAATCTTCCTCCATTGGATTGCGCAGTTCCTTTAGGTTCATCCTTTGAATGCATGCACCACCTGTACAACTTGGAATAGTTTACAACAGATAGTACACTGCCCTTGAACCCAATCTCAATTGGGTAACTCGAATTTCATGCATGCATGAGCTAATTTAGGCTGATTGATTAGTTAACTGGTTAAACATTGAAGTTACACCCCACTGCTAGACCTCCCACTAGTTCCTCCAATAGTTGGAACTAGTTTAACTGACCTTAACTCAATTTAAATGAATTAAATTGTTACAACTGAAATTAACTCAACCTAGGCTCCTAAAATTTAGGAATCATTGTACACAACTCAAGTTCATGGCCCCAACTTGAATTAACTAAGCTAACTGAGTGATAACAACTATTTCAACTCAGTTAACTCATTCAAGTTGTCTAGTGATGTGGAATTTCAATTTTCTCCTAATTTAATCAAAGGAAAAATTAAATTAGGAATTTCTTGTTGCATTTTCAACACTCCATCTCAGAAAGAAAGGGATTCACGTCTACCCTGATCCAACAAATTTGGAATTTACATCATGCAACACTTCTCTCTGTTGCTACTACTAATGCAACATCTGCAACTTAGAAGCATCCAAAAATAAAAATAACCATTGAATCAATCTACAACTATCTACAGGGAAAATTGTGTTGTTGTTGAATCTGTTATTAGGCCTCCTGCTCTGTTTTCAACACTACTCTTCACTCCTCAATATCTGATTGAAATTTATCCTCCTCCTACTGAATATTGTGGGCCTCTGTAGCAATTTAATGATCCATGAGACAAACACACCTCCATGGACCTTGCCGGAATTTCTACAACTCTTGAGACTAGGGCTCTACATCTCTCCACCTCACTCTTGGAGGTATAGTTGCATGTGCTCCCTTTTCCCACTTGAATAGAACTCTCCTGCTACTGGAGGTCTCTGACTGGTCCTCTTCATGATCATCCTCCTGGTCAACCCAACTGCCAAATGGTTGAGGCTTCCTCTTGAGAGCTAAATCATGCTCCCTCTCAACCACAACATCTCTAATCATTGCCTCGCTCGTCAAGGTTGTGCATGCATCTTCCTCTAATGTGTAGAAGCTATCGATCCTGAAACCAAATTGCTTGATTTGACATGAAGCAAGATGCTTGAGGTAGGCCTTCCCATCTATGAAGACTACCTCATACCCTTTGTCTTCAATCCTCAATTTCTTCATCAATTCAAGTTTCTTGGCTTCATTTCTATTTTTGAATAGCTCATTGAGATTCTTCCACATAGAAAGGGATTCTCTTTTCCATGTAGTTTGAAGACTATGTGGTCTCTCATACCCTCTAGGATGATCCTCCTAACTCTAGCTACACACTTATTCCAATCTGCTAGATTTTGAGCATCAGATGTTGCCGGTTTCTAGATATCATTATCAATGAATTCCTTCAACCCATTATTTTCTAACATTGCCTCCATGTAGTCCTTCCAAGAAATCCATCCTGCTAGCTTTGAAGAAATGATCTTGGAAGTTTGATCCTCCTGCAATAACAAGATCAAAATCTATTCTCTATTGTGAAACCTGCTCTGATACCATGTAGAAATTCCTTGTAGATTCAAACTGCTTATGTAATTTGCTAAAACAAGACTTGAATCTACTCTACTCATCAGCGGAAATAATAAATCGACGAGAAATCACAAAACATGAGATAAGATTTAGTCACATATGCTCAGATATTTATCAAGGGGAAATCAACTGCTCAAAACCATTTACTATATATATTGCATTAATCAGAAAATATAGAAGAAATACAATGCTTGCTCAAGCCTGAGAAACTTTTGCACTAGTATAGTCTATCTCACTGCCTCACAGAATAACCTTGGCCAACACTTAGCCAATTTCTCAGCCTGCCACATTCCTATTTCTTTGCGCTCCTTGAGGAATTAGGCCCCTATTTAATAGCAATTTTCCTCCATTAGATTGCGCATTTCCTTTAGGTTCATCCTCTGAATGCATGCACCACATGTACAAATTGGAATAGTTAACAATTGATAATACACTACACTTGAACTCCAATCTCAATTAGGTAAATCGAATTTCATGCATGCATTAGTTAATTTAGATTGATTGATCAGTTAACTGGTTAAACATTGAAGTTACACCCCACTGCTAGACCTCCCAGTGGTTCCTCCAACACTTGGAACTAGTTTAACTGAGCTTAACTCAATTTAACTGAATTAAATTGTTACAACTCAAACTAAATCAACCTAGGATCCTAAAATTTAGGAATCACTATACACAACTCAAGTTCATGGTCCCAACTCGAATTAACTAAGCTAACTCAGTGATAACAACTATTTCAACTCAGTTAACTCATTCAAGTTATTTAGTGATGTGGAATTTCGATTTTCTCCTAATTTAATCAAAGGAAAAATTAAATTAGGAATTTCATGATGTATTTTCAACACCCTATTTCCTTGCACAATTCCTTGAGAAATTAGGCCCCTATTATTTAGGAATTTCTCCAAAAAGGATTATACATTTCCCAAGGTTGATCATTTGACTCCATGCAACACTTGTACACTTAAGACTAGCCTACCACTGATGTTACACTGCCTTGGAATCTCCACCACAAATGGGGGACTAAAATTCTTTGCCTGCACTAGCTATTTTGGGATAATTGATCAGTTAACTGGATGATCATTGAGTTAGACTGAAGTCCCACTTCACAACTGACCTTCCACTAGTTCCTCCAACAGTTGGAACTAGTTTAACTGAAAACAACTTGAAATAATTGACCTTGATTGCTACAAATTAGCAATCACACAAGCTTAAATGAACTCTAACTCCTCTAACTCAAATTTACTGAGTAAACTAGGTAACATAAGCGATGTCACACAAGCTAACTACATCCAAGTTGCCTACTGATGTGGAAATTCAAATTTTCTCAATTAAATAAAGGAAAAACAAATTGAGAATTTCTTGCTGCATTTTTCAACACTCCCTTTCAACAAGAAAGGGATTATCAACCATCCCTATCCTAGACCCGTGGAACTCAAAATTCCCTCTTAACAAGGCCCTTGTCAAAATGTCAGCATCTTGTTCCTTTGTCGGAATGTATTATAGCAACATTATCCACCTCTGCACACTTATAAAAGGTGATACTAGATATCTATATGCTTGGATCGATCATGAAATACATGATTCTCAAAGAGCTTGATGCAACTATGATTATCACAGTAGATCACAATTTTATCCTTCACCTGACCAAACAATCCCACAAGTATCTTTCTCATTCAAATTGCCTCACATGTTGCTTGACTTGTAGCCATGTATTTTTCTTCTACTGAGTTGAACGCCACAAATCTTTACTTCTTGTTGTACCAAGAAACAACTATGGACCCAACATTGAAAATTCTACCTGTTGTACTCTTACAGTTTGATGGACTCCCTTCCCAACCTACATTTGTGAATCCACACAAATTCACTCCTGCTATCCATATGTACCATAGTGAAAATTGGGTGGTGCCTCTAAGGTATCGTAAAACATGCTTAACTTCCTTCCAATATAATTTGGTTGGACTAACCATATCTTGGCTCAGTTGGTTGATTACATAGCACATGTATGTTCATCTATTCACAAGATACATTAGTGAACACACTAGATGCCGATAAATGGTAGAATCCACTTCCTCACCTGAATTGACATCCTCCTTCCTCTAGTTAGTTGTTAGAGGTGTCTCCATGGGTTTACAATTACCCATACAAAAATTTTGTCGTATCTCATTTGCATACTTTCCTTGAGACAAAACCAATTCCTCATCACCATGCCATACTTCCAACCCGAGGAAGTAGTACATGAGACCCATGTCCTTCATTTCAAATTCCCTTGCAAGGTCCTCCTTGAAACATATGATCAGCTGCTCGTCACTAGTTAAAGTAAAATCATTAACATATAAGATAATAATAAGCAATTTACCTTCTACCAAGATATGATAGAGGCTTCCATCCACTTCACTTTTGGTGAAGCCCAAACTAGTGAGATATCTATCGATCCTGGTGTACCAAGCACAAGGTGCTTGTTTGAGACCATATAATGTTTGCTTGAATCTGCACACATGAGACTCTCGATCAAAAGTCTCAAAACCTTTTGGTTTCTCGATGTACAACTCATCCTCAATAAATCCATTGATAAATTTTGTTTTTACATCCATCTGGTGGATCTTCAACCCCATCTTCCCAACCAGACTAAGAATTGATCTAATGGATGAGTACCTCGCTACAAGAGAAAAGGTCTTCCCATAGTCAATTCCCTCAAATTGAGGGTATCCCTTGGCCACAAATATATCCTTGTACTTCTTTATGCTTTTGTATGTTGCCTACTTGACCTTGAAGATCCATATTGAACACACAATTGATTTATCCTTATGTCTTGGGACCACTTCCAAAACACTATTATTTACAATGGATTCATATTCCTCCACTATTGCATCTCTACTGCTTCCTCGAAAGAGGATGGCTAAGTCTTTACAAGCTCAATCATTAGAGCCATGTAGTCAGTGTAACAATCATGTGACCTTCTCTTCCTGCATAAATTTGAAGGAGCTCCCACATTCTCCCTCACATCCTGCACAAGTCTATTAGATTCCCTTGTCCTTTTCTTGCCTTCGTTGGATGGTTCTTCTTGAATGGATGTCTCCACTCTCTTCTCCTCTACTTGTGGCTTCTCCAAAACTTCTTGAGGCTCCTCCTTTGTAGCTAAAATATCTTCTTTTGGTGGGATTTTAAGCTCCCTCTCAAGAGAGCACCACATCGCTTTCTCCTCATCAAAATTTACATCCCTTCACACAACTGTCATTATGAGGGATGACAAGTACACACAGTAGTTGTGTGGAGTTTTCGTGTAACCCACAAATACCCCCAATTCTTCTTTTGGCTCAAGCTTCTTCCTTGATTCTTTGGAGACATGGTAGTAAACAGTGGCTCCAAAAATCCTAAAGTGCAACACATTCGACTTTCTCCTCGAGAAATCCTCCTTCGGTGTAATCATGCCAAGAAGCTGATGAGGAATCTAGTTCTACAAATAGACTATTGTGTTGCATGCTTCAACCCACAAATGTAGAGGTAGGCCTTGGTCATGTAACATAACCCTCGCTTCTCCCACAATGCTACGATTCTTTCTCTTAGCTACTCCAATATACTATGGGTTGTGGGGTGTTGTCAACTCTCCTTGAATGCCTTCTTTCACACATAAATTTTTGAATTCATTCGACACATACTCACCTCCATTATCGATCTTGAGAGCTTTCACCTTCTTTCTAGTTTCTTTCTCAACTAGTGCCTTGAATTCTACGAACTTGGAGAATGTCTCATCTTTCTTCCGCATGAAGAAGATCCAACACTTTCGTGAGAAGTCATCAATAAAAATAACAAAATATTTGTGTCTGGCATTTGAGGCTATTGAGAAAGGTCCACAAAAATTAGATGGATCCTTTCTAAGGCTACATGTGCTTTTCTATCTCGATCATGGAATGTGGATTTTGTGTACTTTCATAAGATACATCCTTTGCGTACATCCTACTGTTCAATTGCTCCTTTAGGGAGGCTAGTGGTTATTTGTTGCATAATCTTCAAGGTGCCATGATGCAAATGGCCAAGTATTCTATGCCAAAGTTCACTAACACACGACCCTGCACTTTCTCCACCTTAGTGCTTAATGTAGCACAATCTTCCACATCTAGCTTATACAAGTTCTTCACACGAACTCATATCTGCTTCACCTGTCCTATGGCTATGTGTCTCAATAATTTTTTTCCTTTGGTGAAGATCACTTCATAACCATGGTCTTCTAAAACTACAACATAGATGATATTTTTCTTTAAGCCCAGAACAAACATGACATCCTTGAGTGATCCAAGATCTTTTGCTTATAGATGTATTAAATAATTACATGCATAAATTGTAGCTTAAACATAGAAATTTAATGTGCACATGAGAGAATAGGAGAAACACATAAAAGCATGAAAGAAGACAAGAGACTTGATAACGGAGTTTGTCCAATTTGGACTACGTCTCCGGGCCCTGCTCAATCAACAGGGAGGCCTTCATTCATTAAGTGGCATGAGAAAGGAGAACAATCATCATTTACAAAAAGGAGTCTTATACCTCCATACTGAAAAATGGCCGAAAAATGTAGAACTCTATTGGAGAAACGGACAACACCATTAGTTTCGTGGCGTCGAGAAATGATAAAGCCATATAAAATTTGTCGAAATCCGACAAAGTGAAAATCTGGCCCCCTGGAGAAATTGCTTAGATCATGGTTCCACCCCTCTCTCTGCACTGCTCATGGTTTCACCACCTGCAAATTAACTTGCCTCGAACTACATGTGCGCTCCTCTACTTCCTGAGCGCACTAGTGAACTGAGTTTAAATATTAAAAGTGGGTGGATTTTTCAAAAACTCCGTTGGGTGGAGTGGTTAGAGATCTGGTTATTGTGGAGGGGGTCAGGCGGTGAAACCCTACCCCCTCCCATTTTACATAACAACATATTTTTTTGGAAGGGAGGTTGGGTTGGGCCCGCCTTGGGCACCCCGCCTACCTCACTTGTCCCTTTCTCTATGGTGGCCCATACACATTTAACAGGTAGTTGTGTTAATGGGGTTGTGGTTGGGTTCGTGCCCCAAGGGCTGACCCACCACCTACTCTTCCGTGCAACGGTTCCGCCAGGTATGGGGGGAGGGGCCGGGGGTAGTGGCCCACCCCTCCATAAAACATATATGATAAGGGTTGGGGTGGCGCGGTTGATGGCTTGCCACCCGCTTTTTTTAATAATTTTTCTGTTATATAACAATATGGCCGTTTTTAAAAATTCAGAATTTGGAACAAAGGATACGATTTAATGAGGCAAAAATTTCACCCGGAATCCTACCGGAGTTGGTCGAATTCCATCTACCAGAAAACTTCCAAATTGTTTCTCCATTAAGCCTGCCTAGTGAGCAAAATTCAACCAAAACTTTGATTGCCTCTATCTTCCTCATCTAGACTCGGATTGGAGTGTCATTCGCACCGTTGGAAATAGAGCAACGAGCACTTCGATTTGATGTCAATTTAATCGACTTTCCACCACTTTGAATTTTGAGCCTTTTCCATGCCACTAGTGTCTAGAGATCCACTTGGATCAATCCTCCCAATTGAGGAGCTTTTGGACCGCCAAAAGCTTTATTAGTCAATTGGAAAGTGAGGGAATTATTCCCTCACTCTTTCTTTTTCCAACCATTTTTCCTTGCTAGGGTGAATCCCTTTGAAACTAACTCGAAGGTATTCCACATCTCCCCATCGTGAAGTCCTAGTTCTTCTGTCAAGGATAATATCTTCAGGTAACTCATTGAGATACTTTGGTGCAAAGTCATCAACTGTAGGAACTGTGCCCACCTCTTTAGTGTCCATAATCAATGGTGGCTCATACAACTTGAAGTTTTCCACATTCACTATGGAGTACATTTTCATATATGTCGAAAAATCGAGATGGAAGGCATTGTTTCCAATCTTCTCCAAGATGGTGAATGGACCATACCGGATTGGTCGCAACTTCTTCCCTTCTCCCTTCATCCTTTCCTTGCTAACATGGAACCACACTTTGTCGCCCACTTGAAATTTATGGTTGACTCGATGTTTGTCATGTCGAGCCTTGTACTGAGCTTGACTTTTCTCCAACTGCTCCTATACTGCTTGGTGAACCAACTGGATCCGCTGAATGAACCACTGCACTTTGTCCCTGTCATCACGTCCACTGGAGTCATCTTCCCTTCCAAAGACCATATCAAAAGGATCTTTTGGTAGGTAGCTAAAACATGTCTCAAATGGTGAACGATGCATGGATGAGTGCACTGCTCGATTGTAGGAATGCTGCACATATGGAAGATGCTCATCCCACAACTTAGGATGTTTCCCACAATAGCCTCACAACAAGTGTACCATGGTGCGATTGACCACCTCTGTCTGTCCGTCGGTTTGTGGATGAAATTTTGTGCTTCTTTTCAACTTGGTATCCATCATCTTCCACAAGTTGGTCCAAAACTCTTCAAGAAATCGAGAGTCCTGATCTGACACAATCAATGTGGGCAACCCAAAATGGACCCAAACATGCTGAAAGAAAAGATAAGCAGTTTGCTCTGCATTGATCTACTTTTTACAAGGCATTAAAATACACATCTTACTAAAATGGTCAACGAAGAAATACAAATAGTCATGACTTTTTCTAGACAAAGGCAAACCTCCTACAAAATCCATCGACACACTTTCCCATGGACGACTCGGAATAGGGAGTGGTGTGTAGAGATGGAGTTTTCTATTATAGTGCTTTGAAACAGAACACATCACACATCCCTTTACATAGTGAGTCACAATGTTCTTCATATGAGGCCAAAAACAAAATCTTTGTACATGACACAAAGTTTTTTCAACGCCAAAATGACCAAACACAAGGGAGGTGTGGGCCTCCTAGATTACATGTACCCTTTCCCCTGTGGGTATGCACAATTTACCAAGGTGTTACAACATTTTCCCCTGCAAGTGATAGTTGTCCACCTGTGAATCATGGGTTAGTTTTACATAAATCTCCTTAAAGTCGTCATCGTTAGCATATTGTTTAGCATAAATGTCCACCTGTGAATCATGGGTTAGTTTTACATAAATCTCCTTAAAGTCGTCATCGTTAGCATATTGTTTAGCATAAATTTCAAAAGATAACGAAGCATTATGCAAAATAACAGAAGAAGAAATAGGAGGGAGAGATAGCATATCGGCCACTTTGTTGCTAGTTCCCTTCTTATACTTTATTACCAGATGAAATTGCTGAAGAAAACCCATTCACCTGAAATGACGAGATTATTACAACTTGGTTTATGACTAAAGATACTGCAAGGGCTGATGATCCATATGGATGATGGTCTCCTTGCTGATCAGGTAGTTTTCCAATTTTTCGCACTCTAGACCAAGGCATATAACTCCTCGTCATAAGTGGGATAGTTTATCACAACCTGAGAGAGCTTCTATAAATGGTAACATATCGGCTTCTTTTGTTGCATCAGTACAGTTCCCATGGCATATCTGCTGGCATTTGTCTCAATCTTGAATGGCTGTTGGAGATTTGGTAAGGCTAAGACCGGTGCGGTGCTGATATTTTCTTTCAACGTTTCGAAGGAATTATGCTGCTTTATTCCCCATTGAAAGACTTTATTTACACTTGTCATTGTGTGTAAAGGCGCTGCAATAATAGAGAAATTGGCAATAAATATCCTCCAATATTATACTGCACCCAAAAAGTTTCGAACCTTGGTTCCACTAGTAGGCTTAGGCCAACTTACAATTGCTTCAACTTTAGAAGGATCAATTTTTAGCTGACCATGACCAACAATATGACCTAAGTAAACCAAAGAGGTTTTCCAAAACTCACACTTTGACAATTTTACATAGAGTTTTTCTTTTTTCAATACATCAAGCACGCACTTCACATGGCATACATGTTCATTCCAACTTTTACTAAAGACAAGAATATCATCTAGATATACAAGAACAAATTCATCAATCAAAGGCCTAAAGAGATCATTCATGATCCTCATGAAAGTGGTTGGAGCGTTGCAAAGTCCGAATGGCATCACCATCCATTCGAACAACCCCTATTTGGTCTTGAAGGCGGTTTTCCACACATCCTGCTCTGCAATTCGGACCTGGTGATAGCCACTATGCAAATCCAATTTGGTGAGATAGATAGCATTATTTAACTGATCTAATAAATCATCTATGTGCGGAAGAGGGTAACAATTTTTCACCGTGATTTTGTTTAGTGCTCGGTAATCGATGCACATCTTCCATGTGCCATCTTTCTTCAGCACTAAGACAATTGGTGAGCCGCATGGAGAGGTGCTCAGTTTGATGACCCCTTGGTTCAATAGTTCCTACACTTGATTTTGATCTCCTCCATCTCAATGGTCGACATCCTATACATGCCAATATTTGGTAAAGGAGCATCATGCTACAAATGGATCTCATGTTGGATTTCCCTCTTCAGAGGTAATCCCCTTGGTTCCTAAAACATCTCATCATAGTTAGAAATTAATTCACATAATTCCTTTTTATGCACATGACCACAACCCTGGAAGCATCATATAATTCTGCATCTTTCCCTCTTACAACCATAAGCATGCAACCCTTACTGGAATTCACCAACCTCTTCATTTGTCCTACACTTACAAGGTTGGCATTGATTTTAGTTTGATGAGCCCTTACAATATATTCTACCCCATCTTTTGTGATTTGGTATTTGTTTTCCTGACGGAAGAAGATTGCTTTTATATCATATAGATATGGACTCCGTAATACCATGCCACAGATATCCAATGGTATCACATCAAGTTCTACCTCATCCACTAACTTATAAGCGATCACAAATTTAACCTTGCACTGCTTAGTTACATCCAATTTTGCTTTATCATGTATCCATCCAAGTGGGTAAGGTTTTGGATGTGGTTTGGTTTCTAAGCCTAGTTTCTTTACCAAGGACTCCGAAATTAAGTTTTCTTGGGATCCGATATCAAATAGAGTTTCCACTTTTGTATGATTTATGATAACTCTAATATGAAATAACTCAATTCTCTTTCGTTCATTAGGAAGAGACTCATCTATTGAACTAGTGCCTTCATGTGATTTAGAATTAACATGAGGTGTAAGAGTACCTTTTGTTCCTGCTGCTATGATCAATGCTTCATCTCCAGAATCAGGTCCAAGGTCTTGCTGCACAGTTGCCACTATCTTCTGCTTGCCTTGTCCTCCATACTTCTTTGGTCTCTTTTCTGGGTACAGTTTCCAACAATGATCGTCGTCATGATCTTCATTTTTGCAGTGAGTGCAATAAGGCCTTTCTCCTTCATCTTTCTTGGTTGATGCCATCCACTTCTCCTTTCCATTTCCTTTCACTTTGGGTTTTCCATTTGGAGGTTTGAAAGGTGGTTTCTTGAAATTATCATCTCTTTCATTTTTTCCTTTGTTCTCAAGATGGATGGCCTATACACTGGTCGAGTCAATAGTAGTTGGTTCAAACAATAATAATGAATGTCTAAGGTAACTATGTAATGGTCCAATATACTTAGCTACTACTTCAGGTGAGTCAAGTGCAATGCCCAAATTAAGTGCTTGTTTTCTAAACTCCTTTGTAAAGCTTTGAACATCTTGACCTTTGCCTTGCCTTAAGTATTTCCAATCCATTAAGGAATTTTTCTTATAACCCAGGGGATTAAATTGTTCCTTTAATGAAGAAATGAAACTAGGCCATGAGGAAAGAAGATTACCCACACTCTTACTTCTTCGCAATTTTCTCTCCCACCAGACGAGAGCGGTGCTACTCAGCCGAAGAGAGGCCAGCTGAATCTTTGCCTTGTCCTCTTCGATCTGCCAAATCCTGCAGTAGATTTCAATTTTCATAATCTAGTTATTAAGCTTTTATGCATTACTTTCACCGTTAAACATGGGAAGATCAAATTTGACATCTAATTTAAAGAAAGGTTTCTTAGATGCATCCCTTGAATTTCTATGATGATGGTGATGAGAGGAAGAAGAACTTTCACTCGTGGAAGGAGAAGGAGGGGGTTCTTCTTCACCATTTCCATGCACTGAACCTTGTTCTTCTGCCTTTTTCCCTTCTTCTTTCTCCAGCCTTGAAAGCAACTGACCGACATTTTCTGCCATTGTATAGAAGGTTTTGCAGAAATTGAGCTCCTCTTCATAATGAGCCTCTTCATCTACCATGTTTCTCCTTCGATGTGCATGCCCCGCTTCGGGATCGAAAGACTTTAGTTTCCCTTCGCCTCTTCGGAGCCTATTTCTTGTTAGCATACAAACATGCAATTCACATCTACAAAGACCTGCTCTGATACCACTTGATCCAAGATCTTTTGCTTATAGATGTATTAAATAATTACATGCATAAATTGTAGCTTAAACATAGAAATTTAATGTGCACATGAGAGAAGAGGAGAAACACATAAAAGCATGAAAGAAGACAAGAGACTTGATAACGAAGTTCGTCCAATTTGGACTACGTATCCGGGCCCTGCTTAATCAATGGGGAGGCCTTCATTCATTAAGTGGCATGAGAAAGAAGAGAACAATCATCATTTACAAAAAGGAGTCTTATACCTCCATACTGAAAAATGGCTGAAAAATGCAGAACTCTGTTGGAGAAACGGACAACACCATTGAGTTCGTGGCGTCGAGAAATGCTGAAACCATATAAAATTTGTCGAAATCTGACAAAGTGAAAATCTGCCCCCTGGAGAAATTGCTTAGATCATGGTTCCGCCCCTCTCTCTGCACTGCTCATGGTTCTGCCACCTGCAAATTAACCTGCCTCGAACTGCGTTCGCACTCCTCCACTTCTTGGGTGCACTGGTGAACTGAGTTTAAATATTAAAAGGTGGGCAGATTTTTCAAAAACTTTGTTGGGCAGAGTGGTTAGAGATCCGGTTATTGTGGAGGGTGTCAGGTGGTCAAACCTTGCCCCCTCCCATTTTACATAACGACATATTTTTTTGGAAGGGAGGTCGGGCTGGGCCTGCCTTGGGTATCCTGCCTACTTCACCTATCCTTTGCTCTACGGCGGCCCATACACATTTAACGGGCAGTTGTGTTAATGGGGTTGTGGTTGGGTTCATGCCCCAAGGGCCGGCCCACCACCTACTCTTCCATGCAACGGTTCCGCCAGGTATGGGGGGAGGGGTCGGGGGTAGCGGCCTGCCCCTCCATAACAAATATATGATAAGGGTTGGGGTGGCAGGGTTGATGGCCTACCACCCCATTTTTTTAATAATTTTTATGTTATATAACAATATGGTCGTTTTTAAAAATTTGGAATTTGGACCAAAGGAGATGATTTAACGAGGTGACAATTTCACCCAAAAGTCGGTCAGGGTTGGCCGGATTTTGTCCACCGGAAAACTTCCAAATTGTGTCTCCATTAAGCCTGCCCAGTGAGCAAAAGTCAACCAAAACTTTGACTGCCTCTATCTTCCTCATCCGGACTCAGATTGGAGTGTCGTTCACACCGTTGGAAACAGGGCGACGAGCACTTCAATTTGATGTCAAGTTAATCAACTTTCTGCCACTTTGAATTTTGAGCCTTTTCCATGCCACTGGTGTCTGGAGATCCACCTGGATCATTGAGTCTGATAGAGGATCACGAATCCCTCTGAAAGGTGACTGTACCAACCTCGGTCACGTTTTACCTTCCGTCATCCCCTAGCTCGATGTGCATTTGTAAATATTTCTCCTCCAAGTCACTAAAAAATATCTACACCTTATCATGTGGAACAATGCACCTGATTCCAAGTACCACACACTCCCCATCATTGTGTTGGCCATGCATGTGATAAGGGTAAAGTTAAGCTTGAACTATGAAGCCAAGGCTTCACCCACTTCTCCCCCTGATGTCTTCTTGCTTACCTTTTTGTGTGGACACTTTGTGGCACAATGCTCTAATTCATGACAATGGAAGCATTTAATTTTGGACAAATCTTTCTTCTTAACCCCTTGGCTGGATTCTAGTTTGGTTTTAGATTCTTCCCTTTTCCCTTCTTTCCCTTTCCAACCAATGCAAATTTTTATTCACCCTCGGCCTTGGATGAAGTTCCATCTTTGGTATTCCGCATTTTTTCCTCCTGTACCAAATCGAACCATAAGTGTTCCCAATTCGGTAGTTTCTCCCCCTCATTCACCGAATCTTGGTAGCTATGCCAACTCTTGGGAAGGCCTAGAAGGGCTAGTATTACCAATTATCATATGAAACAGTAACACCAACTCCTGCAAAATCATCACTTGTGTGAACTTGATCAGATACTGTGGAATAGTTTCATTCTTTTGCATCTTGATATTTCAAAGTTTATCCTTGAGCGCCAGTTTCCTATAGTCGCTACTATTCTAGAACAGATCTGTCAGTACCTACCATATTGCATAAGGAGTTTCTTTCCCATGGAGATTGGTGACAATGTGGTCCTGTACGCCCTCCAATATTATTCTCCTCGCCTTGTCTACATCTTTCTTCCACTACGCAAGGTTATCGACATCAGATTCCACTAGTTTTACAACATCTCTCTTGATGTATTCTAGCAGTATGTTGTCATCCAATACCGCCTCCATGCAATCCTTCCATACGATGAAATTAGAGCTGCCTTCCAAGGCATACTCTAGCCTCAGCTAGTTGAAGGTCATCTTCTCTGCTCTGAAGAGTTCCTAATACACTAGACTACAAATTCGAACCTCCTGAGAAACAACTTCAAAATTCCTGCTCTAATGTGAATCCTCCTCTAAAACCATGTATAAAATATGGTGTTGTTGACGGTGCTGGACCTACCAACATGTCAAGGGGATCTCCCTAGTAAGAAGTCCCAATTAGACCTCAAATCGTTTGGTGTAGGAGTCCTGGCAGTGGGTCGTAAGGTAATGCCTTGACCGCGATGTCGCACAAAGGCAAGTAAGATAACTCTGTCAAGAGCAAGGGTGTGATGCCGCAGTGAGTCAAGGAAGGTGAATGAGAGGTTCTAACACATGGGGGATGAGATGAGTGCACCCCTTAGCAACCTGTAGCAGTACTCAGCTGAGAAGGGAACACACGAACGAAGATGCATCACAAGATGGAAAGCAGATCAGTCGACAATCCAAAGTGAAGGTTTAACCCACAACACATCTGCAACAAGATTCATATAATTGCATACGAAGCAGTTCATACACAAATACGTAAGTTAAACAACATATATTGCTAAGAAACCGGAGCAGTCCAACTACAATAACAACATATGCATGAAAATGTGTTGGCTCTTATTATATAAAGAAGTGTAAGTCCCAATCATACAATACATCCATGCAAACTTGCTAGCCCTAATAGTTGAATGTTAAAGCCACATCCGCCTGCTCCTCTAAAGAGATGAACTATTTCGGTGCATTGGAGAAGCCAAGGCACATTACAATACTATCCAAGCTTTCTTCAAGATAGTCTTATCAGAAGCTTGGCTGACCAAAAGCCTATACAATGAGTTATGAGGGACTATTTATAGCAAAGGGTGGGGTGGCCCTTGACATTCCCCTTTGTGACTGTTCAATTACCCTCATGACTCTTCACATACTCTATGACTGCTACATTCATTATTGACACTTGACTTACACTTGACATGACTCAACATTACAATGCACTTGTACCCATGTGAACACAATGGCTTGAGCAAGCCAAACTAGAAATCACTATGACTTAGACAACTATAGAAGTCCAACTCCTCAACATCCTCATGCTCATCAACAGTAACATATTTGATGCCAAGATCTGTAGTATCTGATAGTGTCCATGTGTTCCGCGGTGACATCCGTCTGAAACCTGACCTTTTCCTCCATAGCATCCGGGTACACTGCTCGAGCTCCTTTATCCAACTCGTCTGAAAACATGTGCATCATTGTCTTCAATGTGGCCGGACTAGCAACATACCTGTGCATGATGTCTGCACTGATATGAAAGTCTGGGTTGGTGGCGATGCACATCAACTCATCGAAGTATGAGTCAAGCTCTAGTCAGACCTGCTTCTTGGTCTTCGCCCTGGTGAGAGTCCCAAGTGTTGGGATCGCATGTGTGTGCATCACAATATCCATGCTCTTGAATACTCATGCATGGGAAGCCTATATGCTAGTAATGAGTTGTGGAGGTCCTCATAATTCCAGATCTGACTCCGGATACATGCTTTCACCTCAACCGCATTTGGCCTCATCATCTTTGGAAAGTGAAGTGGGGCTCCCTTGTACTTCATCGTCCATGTTTTCATGTCATCAACAACAACATGTATGCTTGTCAATATGCGTACTCTCCTAACACATCGCTACTACCATTCGTTGAGATAGACGACTGCCTTGTGCACGGTACCAAACTTGGAGTACAATGCTCGCATAACTGTGTCAAGAGACAATACTTCATCTAGTATTGCCTTCTTCAATTCAGCTCAAGTGGACATTGTCACCAAGTATCCTCCTTGCTTGGCCACCTGTAGTTCCTTCGTCATTCGCTCATTCTTAGCTATAAGAAAATGAAAAATTGAGCTAGTGGCTTCAACATACACTCTGGTTGCATTAGCCAAAGCAGCTAGATGCTTGTGCACATCAGTCACAATCACTCGTTCTTCAACTTGCGCCGGGGATGATTGATCCTCCGGAGTCGACACTCTACGAGACTGCACAACTATATGTTTGGATTCATCAAACAAGATGTTGTGCATCTCTTCTTCCAGTTGATCACCAAGGATCTCAGTGCCTCCTTCGTCATCTAACACTTTCTCCTCTTCTGGATGCATTGAAGCGGGTGAGTTGACCTCTTTGTGGTGAGGCATGAGGTTGGTGTCCTGTTCCAACTCCTGCTGCTCCATGTCTGCATCGAACTGTTGAAGTGCATGTTCTATCTCATGAGCAAAGTCTTATGCCTATGATGGTTCACCCTGTTTTCCTGATTCCAGATGTTCATATGAATCAAATACAAGTACGGATGCTGCTTCGTTTGTTTTCACATGATGCACCCCCTGTTGTATATGCTGCTGTTGTGCTTCCCTCTCCTGTTTGCACAACTCTTTTTCCTTTCGAATTTTCTCCCTCAACTCATGCAACTCCTTCTCTGCTTCTTCCATTCTCTTCTTATCCTTTTGTCTTCGCGCGATTCGCTTGTCGTGCTGCTACCTCTTTGCCTCTATAGCCATAGCTGCTTTCTCTACAAGTGGATCTGCTCGAAACTTTCAGCTTTTCTCCTCCTCCATGCGATCTAAAATCTTCCTCTTCCCTTTGTTGCACATTAGTATGCTTGGCTCTGTTGCTGCTGCTGCTACTATTGGTGCTCTCTGTGATGCTTCTTCACACGGCTTTGCTAACCACTCCACAGTGAATCCGACCAGCTCATTGGGTCTAGAGAAACTGTAGCGATATATCTGTGGGGTCCTCCTCAGCCCAATGAAATGCCCCGTAGATCTAGTTGAACTGAACTCTCGTGTAGTGGTCCTTCACAATGCAATGTGGGTCATACATATTGTAGCTTCGGAGGCCGAACATGTATTTCTTCATCAGTTCTGCTTTGACATCCGCTTGCTTGATACTCTGGATCTCATATAACCCAATCCGCAATGGAAGACTGGGCCAAGGTCCCTTCTTCTTCCGCTATAGTCTAGCTGTGAATCCTGTCGAGATGTGATAGGCTACTTCCTGCATGACAAGTACGTCCAAGGCAAACTTTGGAAAAACATGAAGAGGCTTCTCCGCACTGAACATTCAGATGAAAGTGCCGGACGGTGAGGCATACCAATCTGCAATATCTATCAATGCTTCCATTGCTTCCTTGACATGCAGGGTGGATCTTGTTCGAATATCATCGTGTACAAAAGAATGACAAAATGATCGGACAACCGTGTGATTACTCCTTTGAGCCTGTATTCAGACAACAACTTGAAATATGTGTTCACAGCAGTCTCTGCCAGTGACAATGCCCACTCCAATCCTGGGAACTTGTGTTGGGCATAGATTGCATCTAGGATGTAGGCGGACAAGTAAATCTCTGCATGCATAACTTCGGGTGACTATCCAGCCTTCGTGACTTGCTCCTTCAGCTGATGAGCCAGTATTTCAGACTAGTTACATGGTTTTCCTTCTCTAGCCACTTGGTCCAGTGCAACCACCTAACTCTGTGGGAAGGTTTCTATGCTTGCTTGGCTATACAGTCGACAAGAAAATATGATCAAGTATTGGTACGTCTTCCTCAGTATCTTTGTCTTGTAGACCTGGTTGGGTGTCATCCTGAAACGAGCTGGCTCCTTTACCCAATCCTTCAGAATGTCTCTAGAGTTAGCACTGCTATTGGGTAAGATGAATGGAGTCTCCATGATAGCCACAGGCTTTGACATTTGATACATCTCATCATAATCTTGTTCCCAGAAGGTTGCAATCTCCGTCCCACTGACACTACTCAAGGTCATCGTCTCGAGATCAGTGTGAGAGACGATCTAGTGTATCATGTCTACGCATGGGAACACGAGATATCTACATGCAATATGGTACAAGCTGGACTTGTGAATTTTCACGTACACTTGACGGTCTTCAAGGTGTTCCCCAAATGTTCCTGCAAATGTTTCATTGACTTCTTGCCACTTCAGTTTGATGTCCTTGTCTAGATAGAACTTTATATCTTCATAGATCGGTAGACTAGAGGACATTTTCTTAGCTGCTACTCCAGCTGCATTTCCATTAGTGTCTTGAGATCTTGTTCTCTTAGAAGCCATTATGACAGATTAACACCTGAAAGATCTAGAGACAAGAAACATGCATGGCAAGAAATATGTCAGCGAAAGCAAAGCAAATTCCGGGGAATGACACAGCACACACCTGGGAAACTGATGAGCAAGATTGCACAATTTCTTCTGGGAGGCTGGGTGACTGGTTGCCAGAACTGTGCAAAAGGTAGTCTGGGCTATCTGGGAGGCAGGAATAACTGCTGGATCTACACAATGCGCAACCCAGACTGGCTTCTGGCTGCTGGGATTGTGCAATGTGCAATTCTCGCTGGGAAGGATTACAGGCCCAGGGACTGATTTGCATAATTTATTGGGCTAGCAGTCACTGTTCTCCATAAATAAGGAAAACAATCCTGGAGACCAGTGATGGGAAAAATGCGCATTTCTGGAGAGGAAGGTAGAGCCTTCCTTCCCCATATTGTGCAAAGCAGTCTTAGTGAGGCAGAGTCCGAGCCAAGGTTGGCCTGACTCACCGACGGGAAACTGAAAGCAAATAAGACAGTGAATGCATGGCGACACTAAGTGATAGCAAAAGTGATTGACAGTGCATGCAAAAAATTAATGAAAGATTCAACAAACATATCAACATATATGTGGGTGAAGCGATTTTCCAGTTCGGCAAACATTCGTGCAAAACAATTTCATGCACGCAACAACAGTGAGACAACAAAGACAACTGATACAGAGCTAGGACAAACTAGTATACATGTAAACGACAACAAGAATTCAAAGAAATCAAGCAATCAACCCTCATACAAGCGAATACACAAAAAGTGACAGAAACGCTGAAAAAGACAAGTTGAGACCACTTACCTGTGAATAGCTGAGCTGGATGTGTCGAAGAGTCCTAGATGTGTTGTGGGATGTAAGAGCTCCAAGATCGATGTGAAATGAATAGATATTATGCGTTGATTAAATAATTTTGGGCTCATGATGCGCATGCCACAAATATAGGAAAAGGCGACACTTGGAGGGAAACTTCTAAAACAACTTTGCATGTAACCCCCAACTGCTAAAAATAGCTCCCTAAATCATGGAATTCATTTTGCATGTTGCCTTTTTCTATTCTAGGAAGAACAAGTCAAGTTTCCTTGGTCCCGGGTGGAACTGGTCAACTGGACTGCTTATGCATGCAACTGCTCAATTGCTTGAGAAAAATGTGCATTTCTTGCTAGGAAATGGGCTGACTGCTCAGGAGGTTTGCGCAATTTCTGGGTAGAGCAGTTGACTACTGCCCAAATTTGGAAATTCTGGGCTAAGTAGCCCTGCTGGGGAAATTTGCGCAATTTTTGCTGGGAGTGTTGGCTGGCAGAATTGCGTAATCTGGGAGCCCAGCAGGCTGCCAGACATAATTGCACAATTTCTAGAGGGGAGGCTGGTTTCCCTCCAGAAATACACAATTTTCTTGGGGAAGCTACTCATCCTGCAACTGGACCAATTTTGGGTGAACAACCTGTGAGGGAAGTGGATCAAGCTGTGATTGATAGGTTGCCTTTGTGCATAAAAAACATTGAAGCTTGTGTATTTGACAAAGCAAGACAAGGTGTTGTGAAAGGCTGGTAGGGAGGCTCCAAAACGGGCTAAGGAAAAATTTTGGAGGGTGGTTGTAGCCACTACAACACTTGGAGACACATTGGTAGAACTCCAGCTCTATGAATGGACCTTGTTCGTGAAAAACAAGTCTAACACCTCCGGAAGTATTGTTCAGTTCTCAGCTCATCTTGGTTTCACACTGGCTTGATTTTAAGATGTAGCATCTGCCAAGCTCTTGGTCAATTTAGACACATTCCAAGCCAAGGCAACATAGTTGTTTCAAATGGGTTGAGGGGTATATAGGTGCACAAGAAGTATAGTTGTCAGAGTCTTAGTTTCATCTCTGGTGTTTCTCCACTGCCAGCAGGCCTTGATAGTACCCCGGTGGAATCACATAGGAACAAAAGCATGGCTCCACTGCCATCGAGCCTGGTTAGTACCCCAACGAAGTTACTTGCATCATCTCCCTACACAGGAAGGTTTTCTATTCTTTTGCCTTATTCACTTTTCATGTTTCATTTTTTGTCATTTCATTTTTTCATTTTTCATTTTTCAACTGTGCATAACACTTATTCATTTCAGAGGCGGAAGAGGGATCTCGACTTATTGAGAGCAGAAGAGGTTTTTCTAGTATAGAAGTAGTTTATTGTATCTCTGACGTGCCTGTTAAGGTTTTCCCCCTCACCTTACTCTACTTGACTGAGCTAACAAGGGTTAACCCAAAAAAAACCGACTCGAGAAGGTGACACTAGTTAGTGTGCAAGCGTTGTGTTTTCACCAAGGTTCACTTTGAACAGTACATATTTTCCTTCAACGTATCATGGACTGAAAGTAACAAGCTCTTCATACAGAGGAAAAATGACAAATAACCAAGTAGTGATAGCTGTACAAGCCCTCTTGTACTTCACCCAGCTCATTTCAAGAGTCATACATGGTTTCATGCAAAACTAACCTACGAATGAAACAAACGAACTAACAAACATCAAAGCAAAGCAAAAGAAAAATCAAAAGTGAAAGCAAAGAAAGTAAAAAAAAAAGCAAGAAGACAAAAAAGCAAACAAAGTGAAAGCAAGCAAGCAGACTGATTGAAAGAAAACACTACTCCTACTCCTACACTAACGGTGCATGGGCCTGGTCACGTGAAGTGATATTTCCAATGCAACCACCAACGCATTGGTAGACCCATGGTGGTGAAGACTTGGTCCGCAAGAAACCTAGTTGTGTGAACCAACAAGCAAGAAAGATATAACAATGAAGACAACCACACTTCATGTCTTACAGTGCCCACATGACATAAGTGAGTACGAGTGCATGATGGGAAATCCGTGGACTTATCATGGTGTTGTGTGACACTACATGCAACTTTAAAGCATAAGCACACTCTTGATTGAGACAGGAAAAAAAACGAAAGAAGAAAAGACAACTTGCATCGTACACATGTGCTTGCAATGTAAGATTCCTCCAATGCATGAGCGATGGGATCATGCAGTTTGAGTGGAGGAGATGTTATTTGTGTGTGAGATGGATCTTAAATGCATACAGATGAGTGATGAGGAGCCTTGGGTGATTGAACAGTTTCATGATCATAAGTGAGACTAACCCCAAGAGAGTGAGGACCTGACATAACCATCAGCTCGGGCTGAAGTGCCTCGACAATATTGGGTGTTTCAACTTCATCATCGGGTATATCATCATAAACTAGTGGCTTTGAAAGATCAACTGTGATAGAGTCATGATCGTGATCAAATATGGAAACAAATGGATCACGACCGCCACGATCAGAAAAATCAATGATTTCATTGGCATCCTCATGATCAGATGAATCAAACAGAGGGGTAGATGAAAAGCGAATAAACTCATCCTCTATGTTTCTGGAAAAGACAGATGAAAGATCAAGTGGGTTTTCAATGAATAGCGTATCCTCTCCATTGTTGAATTATGGACCAACATCCGACGAGTCCTACGAGTGATCAACAATGGGTGCATCCGTGGATGAAGACACACATGCGAAATCATGGATGGCAGGTTCACCAAAGAGGTTAGGAAAGAACGGAGGGGGCTTGAATGGAAGGGAGTCATCCCTCGCCGAGTGTTGATGCTCAAGCTCCCACTCATACTCTTCATGAATGATAGCACATGATGGTTGTGCAACACTAAATCCGTCAATGGGTTGTTCCTTGTTCACAACAAGCGAAGAGTTTGGAATGGACGAACACAAGACAAAATCATCTGGAGGAACACCTGAGTGCGAAGACGGAGGTCTTAGAACAGAATTCATATGAGAACTCAAAGGAATCACAACCAAATTTGCGTGAAAATTGAGTGAAGTGATGTTGGGAGCATGTGAAATATGAACAAGTGTGTGAGCATGATCTTCAACATTACTTGGAAGTGGTGGAGTTGTTGAATGAGCGGGAGGCAGACAGTCAGTCGAGATAGTGACCACATCCACATGAGATTGTGCAGCTCCATCAGTGAAGAATGTTGAGTGAGGCTTGATCTCAAGCTTCTTCTTGGGACGGGTAGATTTCTTAAGGAAATACTCGAACCAGTCCCAAAGATAGGAAAATTTCATCTGGCTCCTTGGAGCTTGAAACTGCAAGTCATGGAAGTGCTGCCAAAAATCAATAATCGATTCATGCAGAGCCTTCCATTGCTATAATAGTTTTCGGTCAAGATGGTCTGGATCAAAATGATAGAAAGTGTCTTCAATAAGATCACATAAGTGCTCAAGTGAGTGCACGCTGTCAGCCGGTAGGCTGAGAAACCATCTACATGGAGATTCATGAAGTGTGTGTGCAAGCAACAAGTTAGCCTATTCATCAGAACACCCATCTTCCTCATGAAGCATGAAAAGAAAGCCATGTAAGTACTCAGGCCAGGCCACATCGGCTTCACCATCATACGTGAAAGTGGACAAGAGATTGAAAAAATCCCCCGTGATGGAGACATCTTCACAATTCAAAAAACATCGCAGAGGGAGAAGAGTGCAAGAATCCATGAAAGGTATGCAAAGGTTCAAAACTAGATGAGAGGACACAACTTGTCATCAGGCCCTCCTTTTAGCGCCAGAAATGTTGACAGTGCTGGACCCACAAACATGTCGAGGGGATCTCCCCGGTAAGAAGTCCCAATTAGACCTCAGACTGTTTGGTGTAGGAGTCCCAGTAGTGGGTCGTAAGGTAATGCCTTGACCGCGATGTCACATAGAGGCAAGTAAGATAACTCTATCAGTAGCAAGGGTGTGACCGCTGTAGTGAGTCAAGGAAGGTGAATGAGAGGTTATAACACATGGGGGGTGAGATGAGTGCACCCCTTAGTAACCTGTAGCAGTACTTAACTGAGAAGGGAACACAAAATAAAAGATGCATCACAAGCTAGAAAGCAGATTAGTCGACAATCCAAAGTGATGGTTAAACCAACAACACATCTGTAACAAGATTCATATAATTGCATACGAAGCAGTTCATACACAAATACATAAGTTAAACAACATATATTGCTAAGCAACTGGAGCAGTCCAACTACAATAACAACATATGCATGAAAATGTATTGGCTCTTATTATATAAAGAAGTGTAAGTCCCAATCATACAATACATCCATGTAAACCTGCTAGCCCCAACAGTGGAATGTTACAGCCACATCCGCCTGCTCCTCCAAAGAGATGAACTAGCTCCGTGCAGTGGAGAAGCTAAGGCGCATTACAATACTGTCCAAGATTTCTTCAAGATAGTCTTATTAGAAGCTTGGCTGACCAAAAGCCTATACAATGAGTTATGAGGGACTATTTATAGCAAAGGGTGGGGTGGCCCTTGACATTTCCCTTTGTGACTATTCAACTACCCTCATGACTCTTCACCTATTGTATGATTGTTACATTCACTATTGACACTTGAATTACACTTGACATGACTCAACATTACAATGCACATGTACCCATGTGAACACAATGGCTTGAGCAAGCTAAACTAGACATCACTCTGACTTAGACAATTAAAGAAGTCCAACTGCTCAACATCCTCATGTTGATCAACAGTAAAATATTGATGTCAAGCTCTGTAGTCTCCGATAGTGTCTGTGTGTTCCGTGGTGACATCCATCTGAAACCTGACCTTCGCCTCCATAGCATCCAAGTACACTGCTCGGTCTCCTCTATCCAGCTCGTCTAAAGTCATGCACATCATTATCTTCAATGTGGCTGGACCATTAACATACTTGTGCATGATGTATGCACTGATGAGCAAGTTTGGGCTGGTGGTGATGCGCATCAACTCATCGAAGTGCGAGTCAAGCTTTAGTCGGACTTGCTTCTTGGTCTTTGCCTGGGCGAGAGCCCCAAGTGATGGGATCGCATGTGTGCGCACCACAACATCCATGCTCTTGAATGCTCATGCATAGGAAGCTTGTATGGTAGTGATGAGTTGTGGGAGGTCTTCATAGTTCCGGATCTGACTCCGAATATATGCTTTTAGCTTGGCCACATTTGGCCTCATCATCTTTGGCAAGTGAAGTGGGGCTCCCTTGTACTTCATCGTCCATGTTTTCATGTCATTAACAACAACATATATGTTCATCAAGATGCGTGTTCTCCTAGCACATCGCTTCTACCATCCATTGAGATGGACGACTGCCTTGTGAACGGTACCAAACTTGGAGTACAATGCTCGCATAATTGCATCAAGGGACAATACTTCATCTAGTATTTCCTTCTTCAATTCAACTCAGGTGGACATTGTCACCAAGTCTCCTCCTTGCTTGGACACCTGTAGTTCCTTCGCAGTTCACTCATTCTCAGCTACAAGAAAATGAACACTTGAGTTAGTGGCTTTGGCATACACTCTGGTTGCATTGGCCAAAGTAGTTGTATTCTTACGCACATCAGTCACGATCACTCGTTCTTCAACTTGTGTCGGGGATGTTTGATCCTCCAAAGTCGACACTCTATGAGACTACACAACTCTTTGTTGGGATTCATCAAACGAGATGTTGTGCATCTCTTCTTCCAACTGATCACCAAGGATCTCAGTACCTCCTTGGTCATCCAAGACTTGCTCCTCTGATGGATGCATTGAAGGGAGTGAGTCAATCTCTTTGTGGTGAGGCATGAGTTCGGTGTCCTGTTCCAACTCCTGCTGCTCCACATCTGCATCCAACTATTGAATTGCATGTTTTATCTCATGAGAAAAGTCTTGCCCCTATGATGGTTCACCCTGTTCGCTGGATGCCAGCTGTTCAGATGAATCAACTACTTGTACGGCCGTTGCTTCGTCTGTTTTCACATGATGCACCCCCTACTGTATATGTTGTTGCTGCGCTTCCCTCTCATATTTGCGTAGCTCTTGTTCCTTTTGAAGTTTCTCCCTCATCTCATGAAACTCCTTCTATGCTTCTTCCATTCTCTTCTTATCCTTTTGTCTTCACCCAATTCGCTTGTCACATTGTTGCCTCTTTGCCTCTATAGCCATAACTGCTTTCTCTACAAGTGGATCTCCTCGAAACTTGCAACTTTGCTCCTCCTCCGTGCAATTGACAATCTTCCTCTTCCCTTTGTCATGCATTGGTATGCTTGGTTCTGTTGCTGTTATTGCTACTGATGGTGTTGTCTGTGATGCTGCTTCGCTAACCACTCCACAACGAATTAGACCGGTTAATTGGGTCTGGAGAAACTATAGCAATATCTCCATGGGTCCTCGTCAGTCCAATGAAATGGCCCGTAGATCCAGTCAAACTGAACTCTCGTGCAGTGACCCTTCATAATGCAATGTGATTCATATAGATTGTAGCTTCCGAGGTCGAACATGTATTTATTCATCAGTTCTTCTTCAACATATGCTTTCTTTATACTTCGAATCTCATACAAACCAATCCGCAATGGAAGATTGGGCCAATGTGCCTTCTTCTACTACAGTCTAGCTGCCAATCCTATCGAGATGTGATAGGTTACTTCCTGCATGACAAGTACATCCAAGGAAAACTTTGGCAGAACATGCAGAGGCTTCTCTGCACTGAAGATTCAGATGAAAGTGTTGGACGGTGAGGCATACCAATATGCAATACCTATTAATGCCTCCATTGCTTCCTTTGACATGCAGGGTGGATCTTGTTCGAATATCATCTTGTACAAAGGGATGACAAAATGATCGGACAGCTGTGTGATTACTCCTTTGAAGCTCCATTTAGACAACAACTTGAAATATGTGTTCATAGTAGTCTCTGCCAGTGACCATGCCCACTCCAAGCTTGGGAAATCGTGTTAAGCATAAACTACATCTAGGATGTAGGCGGACATGTAAATCTCTGCATGCATAGCTCCGGGTGATTGTCGAGCCTTCGTGACTTACTCCTTTAGCTGATGAGCCAGTATTCTAGACCAGTTACATGGTTTTCCTTCTCTAGCCACTTGGTCCAGTGCAACCACCCAACTCCGTGGGAAGGTTTTTGTGCTTTCTTGGCCATACAGTCGACAAGAAAATATGATCAAGTATTGATATGCCTTCCTCAGTATCTTTGTCTTATAGACTTGGTTGGGTGTCATCCTGAAACGAGCTGGCTCCTTTACCCAATCATTCAGAATGTCTCTAGAGTTAGCAGTGCTGTTGGGTAAGCTGAATGGAGTCTCCATGATAGCCACGTGATTTGACATCTGATACATCTCATCATAATCTTGTTCCTAGAAGGTCACAAGCTCCGTCGCACTGACACTGTACAAGGTCATCATCTCGAGATTAGTGTGAGAGATGAACCAGTGTATCATGTCCACGAATGGGAACATGGGATATCTGCATGCGATCCAATACAAGTCAGACTTGTGAATGTTCACGTACACCTGACAATCTTCGAGGTGTTCCCCAAAAGTGCTTGAAAATGTTTCATTGATTTCTTACCACTTCAGTTTGATGTCCTTGTCTAGATACGCCTTTGTATCTTCATAGATCGGCAGACTAGAGGACATTTGCTCAACTATTGCTCTAGCTGCATTTCCATCAGTGTCTTGAGATCCCGTTCTCTTGGAAGCCATTGAGAAAGATGAACACTTGAAATATCTGGAGACAAGCAACATGCATGGCAAGAAATCTGTCAACGAAAAAAAAGCAAATTCTAGGGAATGACACAGCACATACTTGGGAAACTGATGAGCAAGATTACGCAATTTCTTCTGGGAGGCTGGGTGACTGGTTTCCAAGATTGCGCAAAAGGAAGTATAGGCTATCTAGGAGGTAGGACCGGTAGCTGGATCTGCTCATTGTTCAACCTAGACTGGCTACTGGCTGTTAGGATTGCGTAATTCTAGCTGGGAAGGACTGTAGGCCCAGGGACTAATTTGCGCAATTTCTTGGGCCAACAGTCACTTTCCTCCAGAAATGTGCAAAACAATCCTGGAGGCTAGTGCTGGGAAAAAATGTGCATTTCTGGAGAGGAAGGCAAAGCCTTCCTTCCCTAGATTGTGCAAAGCAGTCTTAGTGAGGCAGAGCCTGGGCCAAGGTTGGTCCGACTTGCCGATGGGCAACTGAAAGAAAATGAGACAGTGAATGCATGTCAACACTAAGTGATAGCAGAAGTGATTGAAAGTGCATGCAAAACATGAATGAAAGTTTCAATAAACAAATCAACATGCATGTGGGTGAAGCGATTCGTCGGTTCGATGAATGTTCATGCATGCAATAGCAGTGAGACAGCACCGAAAACTGAAACAGATCTAGGACAAGCTAGTATACATGTAAATTACATCAAGCATTGAAAGAAATCAAGCAAACAACACTCATACAAGTGAATACACAAAAAGCGACAGAAATGCTGAAAAAGACAAGTTTTGACCACTTACTCGTGAATAGCTAAGCCAAATGTGTCAAAGATTCTTGGATGTGTGGTGGGATGTCAGAGCTCCAAGATCAATGTGAAAGAATGAGCTTTGATGCATCGAATAAATAAGTTTTGGCTCATGACGCGCATGCCACAAATCTAGGAAAAAGCGACACTTGGAGGGAAACTTCTAAAACAACTTTGCATGTAACCCTCGGCTGCTAAAAATATCTCCCTGAATCATGGGATGCCTTTTGCATGTTTCCTTTTGCTATTCCAGGAAGAACCAGTCATGCATGCATGTAAGTCAAGTTTCCTTGGTCCCGGGTGGAACTGGTCAACCGGATTTCTCATTCATGCAGCTGCTCAATTGCTTGAGAAAAATGTGCATTTTTGGCTGGGAGCTGGGCTGACTGCCCATGATGTTTGTGCAATTTCTGGGTAGAGCAGCTGACTACTACCCAGATTTACGCAAATTCTGGGTTGAGTAACCCTGTTGGGGAAATTTGCGCAATTTCTGCTGGGAGTGCTGGCTGGGAGTGTTGGCTGGCAGAATTGCGCAGTCTGGGAGCCTAGCAGGCTACCAGATAGAATTGCGCAATTTTTGGAGGGAAGGTTGGTTGCCGTCTGGAAATGCGTAATTTTCTTGGGGAATCTGCTCAGCCTGCAGCTGGACCAAGTCCGAGTGAACAACCTATGAGGGAATTGGATCAAGCTGTGATCGACAGGCTACCTCTGTGCATAAAAACGCTGAAGTTTGTGTACTTGACAAAGCAAGACAAGGTGCTGTAAAAGGTTGGTAGGGAGGCTCCAAAATGGGCCAAGGAAAAATTTTGGAGGGTGGTTGTAGCCACTAAAATAGGTGTATATTTTCAACTTCTCATGAAGTTTTAATCAAAATCACAAGACACAAACCTACTCTACTTATATGTGGAATTAAATTCACAATTTATAACATCAATCACAAACATGCAACGAGAAATATCACACATGCACATCATATTTTTCTAGAGGAAAGTAACTTGCTAAAAACCCCTTTGTCTACTTGCATTAATTTGATGAATATAGATTTACTACAATTTCTTTGCTCAACTAAGCACAACCTACAAGTGAATGACCTATCTCTCTACTCACTAAGAAGCTCTAATCCAGACTTAGTCAATTTTTTGTCAAGTATCAATGTCAAATCTATGTATCAACTCACATTCAAGTCTGTATGTCATGTCTATGTGTCAATTCAATGTGTCATGTTACTATCAATTCTAGATGTCTATATGTCAAATCACTATCAAACCTATATGTCAAGTATACATGTCAAGTATATATGTCAAGTATTTTAGTTTAAGGACATTTTCTGGATTCCACTGCATATCAATGACTCAATCTCTTTATGCAAGGATCGTTGTCTTAGTTGAGAACACTAGCATTCAATCCGCCATAGTTATTTATGCTTGTTTTATTGTCACATATATACAGTCATTGTGGTCAAGTGTCAAATCACTATTTCACTATCCATAAAGTTTATGTCATGGTTTAGGTTGTAGCCAAGAGTTACATCTAATGATCTATCAATATTTTTGTCAATATCCTGCACTACTTAGGCAATGAGGATATATGCATCAAGAAAAAAACATTTTCATATGAGATCCATTTTTGTATAAGTGAAGTTAAAATCACTAAAAAGTATATATATAGAGCCAAATCACAACAAAAGTCAATAATTGGCTTAGTACATTTTATTCCTTGAGGTTACTCATTGACATGCAAAGAGATTACTGCCACTTTTTTATGGTGAGAATAAATATCATATATTGACATGGGGACAAATGTCACTTTCAAATCTATATGCTCAGATTACAAGCACAAAAGTTCTGAAAATTGTGCCCTAGATGTATACCTATAATGATTGATCTGATGCTTAATTCATTGTTGGATAAGGTTGTACTTCGAATCTATTAGACCAGATGCCATATCACTTAATAAACAAACATGTGTTGAACATATTTTCACAAGACAAGGGGATGATGGAGATATGCCCTAAATGAAGAGGCTAAACTTGATTTCATATTTGCAAAGGTTCTCTGCCAAGAAAATCCTAACAAAGAATAAAAGGATAGGTTACAAAACCTTTACTGACTGAACTTTAAAATTCAATAGATTAAGATTAGAGCAGCCCTAATGAAGGTTGAATAGGGTTGCTTGACCTTAGTCTTCAGATTCTTGCAAGAGAAAATACTATCAAAAATGAATCCCAAATATCGAACAAAAATTAAAAAAAAAAAACTTTACCCATGATCCCAAACCCATGAAAATAACCCTTTCTCATGCCGCAACAGATAAGAAGTAATTATATCACAGAGTTGAAGATACGATCTCATTTCTGAGTAGTATAAACTTCACTTTCCTAGGTTGCAAGGAACTTCACTTTCCCTTTCTTCCATAGAAAGTACATGATTGAAACCAAAACAAGGTCAAGGAACCTTGTCACCAAAAGAGCCTTCCCTTTCTTTTGATCTTGTGTTACTTCCACAGGAGGTCAAATAAATTTCAGAGGTATTTTCATAAAGATGTTTTATTTTCATATATTAAAGGGTAATGATAGGTCTACTTCTATAGATACTAGTTGGGCTAAGGTAGGGATTCATATTTTATCGTTGGAGGTATCTTTAGGAGCTTATAGATTGTTGACTTTTGATAATAAAGGTAATTTCTTGGTTACCTTAATCTCTAAGCAAAAGAAAATTTCCCTTATGGTGAAGAATTAGACTTTTTAAATAAGGAAGTGTTATAGACAATTTTGTGCCTTACAGCATCAAGCATGAATTGTCAATAATCCAAGGGATCCAAAGTCCCTAAACATGATGTTCCTACCCCTAGAGGAACAAGGTCAGCAAACCAACAGCTCTCAGATCAGTTCTCCACCTGAAAACACTCAAAAACAAGCAATCCTGAAATCAAAGCAGGTGCTCCACTAGGCTTCTGCGCTGAAACTCAACTCCTCCATGGTGTACCTGCGTTGCAAAGAAAGTGGAACAAAGGCCACCTGCGCTGAGCGAGATGGGACAAGTGGCACACTGAGTCATTGCTCTGGAATCTTCCAAAAATGACACTTGGATCAGGGATTTCGCCTTGTAATGAGTCAGAGGCTCTGTTTCTCCAAGTGGAAGCAAGGTTCTCCAAGTGGACTCAAGAACTGAAGATCAACTGAAGAGAGAGAGGACACAAGGCAGCTACACATCAGTTGCAAGCTGACTCATCCTTTCTCAATTCATCTATATATTGAGCTCTCTCCTATGAGCTCAGGAGGCTGGAATTTTGTGCAAAGTAATGATATGCTGTTGGTTTCACTATAGAGCTATTGGGTGATTGCTTGAAGGAGGTGAAGAGGAGAAATTCTTTTTGCTGGGAGGTGTTGCTGGATTGGGGCCTTCAATGGTTGTAACCTTCTCAGAACTTTACTTCTTCATTAATAAAAGCTATTGAGGTTCTTCTATATGCACTTGTTTCAATGATGTATTGTGATAATTGTATATTTGATTTATGCTAATCCGTGAATCAGTTATGATTGCATGCTTCTTGTAGTTTCCTTCTTTCTTATTTTGCAGGATCTCATTGTAGCTGGGCCAGCAAAAGAGCAAGGAGCTGGGAGCAAGCAGCGAAGAGAAGAGTTTGGATTCGACATTAAGCGCAAGGCAACGGTTAGTGCATTTCCTCATTCTCTCTTGCTTTCGTAAAGAAGTAAACCTTAAGTAGTTTTCTTTACAGTTGTTGCTGAGGTACTATCACCCTTAGAGTGGGATAGGGTCATCCGAATCGGATACTTTTCCCTACAACAAACTGGCGACTCCGCTGGGGATCGTATCTGTTTGATTGTTTGTAGTATTTTGCTATTCATTTCCTGAACAAAAGAGTACCAAATCGAAAAGCTTTTGACTATATCAAAAGCGAAGTAGAGGGCAGCTACTCTAGCTCATTTCTGAGCATGTTCATGATTTGAAGAGCTGATCTACAAGGATCCTTGTAAGCTCTTAGTGATAGATTTTCATCCTCCTAGTCATCCCTTTGTGTGTGCTTGACTAATTGCTTCTGATTTGAGCAAAAACTGTGCATTTTTGAGAAAATTGTGACCCGGAAACTGAGAAAACGCAACTTTCGTTTTCCAAAGCAGGTAGTACACAGGCTACCTGCTTTGCAACGCAGGTCCCGAAGGGGCTACCTGCGCTGAGAGCCAGACTGGCTGAGCATCACCTCCGTTGGCCCAATTTTGCCTTGTGCATTTGGGGTTTCCTCCCTTTTTCTTGCCTGTTTTCACTATAGATTTGGCTGCCAGTTACCAGTCTTGTACCTATTCTGAAACCAACCTTACTTGCCATCATTCTGCCTCTGTTATATAACGAAATTGTACTTGTTCTTTTGTATTTCTTTCGTCATTTACAATTTCCCATAACGAAGAGTAAACTAGTCTTGCTTTGGCCTCTTAGATCTGAACCTGTGTTAGGCATTTTGCTGGTCTAAAGAGTTAGCTTGTTTGCTGTCCATAGCTGATTAGTCTTTTTACTTTCGTCATTATGGTTTGATTTCATGTATTTCCAGTGATTAAACAAGTAAATCTTAAGGTGTCTTTTGATTTTGGACTAGCTTGTTTACTTTCGCTTTAAATCGAAATCAAAGTTATATAACAACTTTCTTTTTGTAATACATCAACATTAAGAAAGGGAAAAGAAAATACATGCATTGTGCATTTTGCATTTGACTGTTTGCATGACGATTTAGGAAATTTTGCATTAGTGTGTGCTCTATGATCTGTGTGAAAATATTTGCCTTTCTTCTCCTCAGTAGTTAAGATTTTCAAAGTTGAAAGATTGAAAAGTTTGCTTCTCATCTTAGACTGCATTCAGGAATTTGTTACATACATCTCGTGGTGATCCTTAAAGGCAAACTGCTAAACAAGATCAACATTAAAATAAATTCAATTTACATAACAACGCTTTGTAACATAACGCAAACACTTAGAGGTCTAGGTAGAGACGTGTTCCGGCGTCGTTAAACATAGTGACTGTCGATCTCTACGAAGGTGGGTGATTCCTCCTGAGAGTCGGTGGCACTAATACGGACTTGTGCTCCCACGTACTGTCACGTATATATTGGGAGACCCCTATAGGAACAAAGCCTTTATCCATAGGAAGTCGTGTCGGCCGCCCTACTGATCGTGATGCAGTGAACACAACATTCACGAAGATCGACCACCCGTACCGTAAAACGTATTCTGTGGTTTCGCGAAAAGTTTGGCACACCCTCTGCCTAGAACTCCAGAGAAGTTTCTTTTGGCCTTTTTCAAAATCTATAACTGAAAAAGTCCATCCGAGCATTTGTCACTTCGGGCTCGTTAAAACATCGAAGGAGACTAGAGTCATCTTTAGCTTTTTCTCGACTCTTAAAACATGAAAAAGCAAAGTTGTGTCTAAAGCGTCGTTAATAAAATTTATTTTAATCGGAACATAATAACCTGTTATTCCCACGTTGATCTTTCAGTTGAAAAGTATGGAGCCCACCAACCAAGGAAGTCACCTTGGTGGAAGTCCCAATCCCTTCTCCTCTTGGGGAGATGTTGGTGCGCCTCATATGGCCACATTGTCACTTCCAGGATTGACAATTGGCCTACCTGTATGGCTCTTTTCAACTAATGTAGTTCAGATCGCCACTAATCCTGAGCAGTCGAATCAACAGTCAGACCAGTCTAGAGCTACCCACCAGCCTTCCACTTCTTACAATTCTTCCTCTGATCCTTCATCTTCGCAAGGTAGAGCCGGCAAAAGTCAGCCTCCCATGGAGAAGAAGGAAAAGAAGAAGAGAGAAAAGAAGCAGAAGGGGCCTATGGCGAAGGCGACTGGGGGCAAGCAAAAGACATCTGACAAAAATCCACACACTGCACCGACCGGGCCTAAATCGCCATGTGTCATTTGCAAAGGGACCCACTTCCATCGTGATTTTCCTTGTATTCCCCGGATACTAAGGGACTGGTCCCCCAGGTTGCACAATCCGGTAGCATCAACCTTTGGTAGTCATGTTGATTGCAGTCCGTCAACTAGCGAGAGTGAAGGACGAAAAGGGAGACCAAGATCACCCTGTATGTTGTGTGAAGGCGATCACGCCATCCACCGATGTCCATTCTTAGATGAGGCGAAGAGAGTTTTGGAAGATCGTCCGGTATCACCGTTACGACTTCCTCCTGGATACCAAAAACTCGTGCCTAATCCCTCGATAGTTGAAAATCCAGCTGGCCCGCTCAAGTGGTCAGCTGAAGTGTCAGTCATTGAGAATGAACCTGCTGAATCCAGACCAGACGAAAGTCTAAAGGTCGAAACGGCAGTTGACCCGGTTCTTCCTTCAGAGGTTTCATCCTCAAATGACACCGTCATTGAAGACCCATCTTCAAATGACACCCTCACTGAAGAGGATAAGGATGACACCGTCCATATTCTTTTCATCAACACAGACTCTGATGAGCATCAGGGCAATGCGCCCATTCCTTTATCGCAGGAAGGAACATCGTCAGGGTCGTATCCGGCCGTGTATTTGGTCCCACCACCAAGCAACCTGGTTGTATCCTTTGATTGGAATCAACTAGGCAGACCCCGATTACCAGCCAGTATCCCATTCAGAATCATCGTCCAAATCTACAGAATGGTGATGGCTGGAACTATCATTGATGAAGGGGCATCTGTGAGTATCCTTTCCTCTATTGCTTGGAAAGCACTGGGTTCCCCGGCGCTTTTACCTGAGATGAGAAATCTATCAGGTTTTGATAAAGGAACCAGTCACCCATTAGGGATTCTCCCCAATGTTCCCATTACATTGAAAGGGAAGACAGTTCATATGAACGTCATGGTCGTCCAGGGACCCTTAGTGTATAACTTACTCCTTGGACGAGACTATATATATTGCATGGAGGCGATAGTGTCCTCACTCTTTAGAGTTATGTGTTTTCCGCACGAAGGAAGAATGGTCAAGCTCGTAGACCAACTTTCATTTCCAGGATCACGCATCGCAAATAGTCAAATACCATCCCTTAACGGTTTATTCACTCAAGGAATGCCTCCACCCCCGGTTCTACTTCCCGATGAATGCGAGTGATTCGGAAAGAAAGAACTGGGACCCAGGGGGCATGCACCCTGGCCTGCCTTGGGCAGAGAAAACCTTGGGTATAAAGTAAATTTCCGCAGAAGAATGGACTAGTCCATACCCCGTCCGAAGGAAGGAAGAGAGGGTTGTTCTAGGATAAAGTTCTTTTGTCAAAGTTATGTGAGCGAAATAATCGGCTCCCTTTGTCTAGAAATTAGGCTCTCCTGAGGGAGGAGATCCATTTGTGGCGGCAAGTAGCCACCATCTTTGAAGGCAAGCCTCACCCATTAAAACATATGTTTTGAAGGATAAGTAGGGGCAGCCTCCAAAGAAAGAGATGAAATTGCTGCAACAAGTAGTCACCATCCTTAGCAACCTAGTAATAGACATCGCCGGAAAAAGAGTTTAGTTTGCGGTAGCGAACCGAACCATTTTTCGGATAATAAGTAAGAGGAAGACCCTAGAAATTATACTTTATACCTGGGGGCATGCGAACCTTTTGGAGTGCAAGCACGGGACGACTATTTATTTTTTAAATTTTTAGGTCCTCCCTTTAAACCTGTAGGTCTAACCCGTTAAACTCGTAGGATTAGCCGTTTCCAGCTTGCATAAATAAAGGATGTGGGGCAAAAGTTAAAACTTGCCAAATAGGAGCATAGCTTCGTGAGATAAAGCTCCTTAAAAAATAGCTATCTCACCTGAGGCGTTTCTTGTATTATGACTGGTATTATCGAGCAGTTTTAGCACACAGTTCATGCTCGTTAAAAAATAAACGCAAGATTCGAGCAGTTTTAGCACACAGTTCATGCTCGTTAAAAAATAAACGCAAGAACCGAGCAGTTTTAGCACATAGTTCATGCTCGTTAAAAAATAAACATAAGTTGTGAGCAATCTTCCCCTAGAGTTCAAGCTCACCCAGAAAAAATGAACCGGTAAATAACCTTGAGAAATGTAACCTTTGACAGCCATATCAAAGCCCTTGGTCGTGTTCTTGCAGTCTCACCTCCATCCGTTCATTTGGCCAATCGTTCATCTCCATATGTTTGTTTACCCATTTTGAGGAACAGCTGCGAAGAGTGATTTCACTTAGCCATCCTTGTGACACTGCCGTGATTGGAAAATTCCAACTTGTACCTGGAATCTGCTGCTATCCCTGTTTATCACTCGTTCCTCAAAAGACGAGTCTTCTTTGAGCTCTTTTCACTGACTCGTAAAATATGAAAAGTTTGCCGAGTTTTGGCCTTCCAGCTCGTTAAAACGACCGGAAAGCTATCCCTCCTCTAGATTTTAATCTTTTTGGACCTGAGGGATTATTGCACAAAAAGATCGAGCGCTTGTTTTGTTCGGCTCGTTAAAGCAATCGAAAATTCATCCCTTCTGTATTGTTTTATACTTTTTCGGACTTAAGGGATTAGATGACGAAAAAGGAATTCTGGAGTTGACTTTATGTACCTTTTCAGACTCTCCAAAAATGAAAAGGACCGAGTTATCCTTGTCGTTAGACTCGTTAAATTCATTAAATAGCGACAAACTTGTCTTTAGACGAGAACGAGTTTCCCTATCGCTAGGCTCGTTAAAACATAGCGATGGGCTTGCCCGAAGGGCAGGTTATAGAACAAGCATATGTTATCCTCCTCAAGCTTGATAAAAATAAAGAGGTACTGGTCAGCAATGACTGGGGAAAAATTGGGAGAACCTCACAGCTTTAATGGTAGCAAGTCGCTCTTGAACATGACACTTTGTCCTCCGTATCACATCGGGTTGGGTTGTTTCATTCACCGGTCTCATCACCATGGTCCTCGCCACACCATCCACATTTGGGGTAATGCTACCGATCCATCACATCAGTGTCGTTATATGTTCAAGAGATGTTGTTCTGCAAAGAGTCAACCGTGTCCCATCCACTGCCATACATTGTCCTTCATCCATTTCATGACCGCCACCCTGAATCATACATCACAGTTTGTTTTCACCTCATCACAATCACTAGCTCCGTTCCGTGTCACTGATGTGGGATTCATTAAGGCCCTCCTTTGACGGATCGCTCCTTGTCGACATCAGCTCATTATCCAAGGAGTAGATCTAGGAACAACCCCTTCAGTACTTTGAAGCTTGCATGCCTCAATGGCAAGTTTCTCACTTCCGGCGACAGGTATACATCAATGACCTTCGACCAGAAGATTTTGCATGGTGGTCGACGCCAAGTCCTTTATTCCCACCATGTGAATTGTACTGCCGTACCTTGAGGGTCATCATCCTTATCGATGATTCCTCTCGCGCTTGTTAACGGTTTACATCATTGACCGGTAATCAAGCGATGTCTTTCCATGTTCGACTTCAAGAAATTCTCACATGGATCGACTTGTACATCGAGTGAAGATCGGAAGAGACTGAAGACCCCGGATCTAGTTTCATCCATCCGGGCTGCGATATACATTCAGGATATAAAGACATTTGATATGTACATCATTGCAGCAGATGATCATCCTTCTCAAAGGATGATAATTACAGCAGAGAATTATCAGTCTACCATCAGACGATCGTCTGTGCTATGTACCAAAATGAATTTATAAAGCTGAGCATGGGAATGCCCGCCTCAGCTAGATCATGAAAAAATATGAAAAATAATGTATTGTATTGTATCTTATTACAGGACACTTCTCAGCAGATTGAATGAACTTCGGATCCTCCTAATAAAGCATTTCACCTGATAAACGACCTCATACTTTAGGGGGCATCTGTTATAGACAATTTTGTGCCTTACAGCATCAAGCATGAATTGTCAATAATCCAAGGGATCCAAAGTCCCTAAACATGATGTTCCTACCCCTAGAGGAACAAGGTCAGCAAACCAACAGCTCTCAGATCAGTTCTCCACCTGAAAACACTCAAAAACAAGCAATCCTGAAATCAAAGCAGGTGCTCCACTAGGCTTCTGCGCTGAAACTCAACTCCTCCATGGTGTACCTGCGTTGCAAAGCAAGTGGAACAAAGGCCACCTGCGCTGAGCGAGATGGGACAAGTGGCACACTGAGTCATTGCTCTGGAATCTTCCAAAAATGACACTTGGATCAGGGATTTCGCCTTGTAATGAGTCAGAGGCTCTGTTTCTCCAAGTGGAAGCAAGGTTCTCCAAGTGGACTCAAGAACTGAAGATCAACTGAAGAGAGAGAGGACACAAGGCAGCTACACATCAGTTGCAAGCTGACTCATCCTTTCTCAATTCATCTATATATTGAGCTCTCTCCTATGAGCTCAGGAGGCTGGAATTTTGTGCAAAGTAATGATATGCTGTTGGTTTCACTATAGAGCTATTGGGTGATTGCTTGAAGGAGGTGAAGAGGAGAAATTCTTTCTGCTGGGAGGTGTTGCTGGATTGGGGCCTTCAATGGTTGTAACCTTCTCAGAACTTTACTTCTTCATTAATAAAAGCTATTGAGGTTCTTCTATATGCACTTGTTTCAATGATGTATTGTGATAATTGTATATTTGATTTATGCTAATCCCTGAATCAGTTATGATTGCATGCTTCTTGTAGTTTCCTTCTTTGTTATTTTGCAGGATCTCATTGTAGCTGGGCCAGCAAAAGAGCAAGGAGCTGGGAGCAAGCAGCGAAGAGAAGAGTTTGGATTCGACATTAAGCGCAAGGCAACGGTTAGTGCATTTCCTCATTCTCTCTTGCTTTCGTAAAGAAGTAAACCTTAAGTAGTTTTCTTTACAGTTGTTGCTGAGGTACTATCACCCTTAGAGTGGGATAGGTCATCCGAATCGGATACTTTTCCCTACAACAGGAAGGACACCTTTTTGGATTCTAATTTTTTGGATAGCCTTCCTAAACATGATCTCTCCTCAAAACATGACAAAGAACGCATATGCTTGATATTTGATGCCCAAAACTAATAAAATTATGCCATGTCACCTTCCCTTGGGGTTTTAGCCCAGAAATTGGGGTCTCTCAAACTAGGAGGCCTCTCGAGGCATACCGCATACCACTAGAAACATCTGGATGAGGATAATCAAATGGCATGGATCTGCAAGCCAAACTCAATGATTTTCCACTTCAAAAACCTCCAACACGTTCGGGGTATATCCATTGACCAAGGAACCCAATCCCTAGGACTAGGGTTTTCAACCATCCAACAATGGAGCTTCCAACGTGATGTAATCCAAAAAATGATTAAGAAGAGTTCATTAACAATTTGACATTAATAACTGGTGTTTCATTCAAAGTCAAACCAAGTGAAACCCAAGGGTTGACATCAATGAAAGCATCCAACAAAAGAGCACCGAGCCAAATGTTGGATACAAAATTTAGTTGATGACTCTATCTTTGACAAGATAGCCAACGCATCAACAACAAAATAAGCTTGGGATATTCTCAAAGCTACATATCAGGGTAATGATACAGTGGAGATTGTTAAATTCCAAAGATTGAGGGTTGATTTCGAAACCCTGAAGATGACTGACATAGAGAATGTTGACCAGTTCATGACTAGAGTCATGGGCATTGCCAATAATATCAAACTTATTAGTGAAACCATTACAGATCATAAGTTAGTTGAAAAAGTCCTTTGAAGCATACCAAAGAAATACACCATTCTTGTAACAACCATTCTAGAATCCAAATATCTTACATCTCTTAGAGTAGAACAATTGACTGGATCACTTCTGTCACACAAAACAAGACTTAACCTCCGAGAAGATTCCATGTAACAAATTTTCAGAGCACAAGTCTCTCTTGGCAGAGGTAGAGGCAAATGCAGAGGATATAGAGGAAAAAACAAGCAAGGAAGAGGCAGAGGGATTTTGAAGCATTAAAATTGATAGCTTGTTGGCTTGAATGTAAAAATACACGAGAGTTATTTGTAATAATAATTTATTATTATATAAAAATGGATAAGTGATGTCGAATGTTTACAATGAGGACCCGAATATATACTAGGCAGGTGTCTATTCACAACTGGGCATGTCTTTTAGACATGCCTTTTTGCTCAACCAGATGACTAACTAACATAACCATTGTTTGATTATTTATCATTTACATTATTTATATTAATTCTATTTTGTTATGAATTATATTCATAACATTTCCTTCCTCTTCGAAAAGTTGTCCTCAAAATTGATGATAATATCTTCCACATTTCCTACACTTTGAGCATGTGTAAGTGGCACCGTTGAGCTTAATCCATTTTCCTCTCGCCTCATATATGTACATATATATATATATATATATATATATATATATATATATATATATATATATATATATATATATATAGTTTAAATAAATAATTTTTGTAATAATATAATTAATTATATTATAACTATATTATACATATAGTTATTATTTGAATGATTATTGGTAATTATATTGGATATATATATATAGTTTTACCAATTGTTACGAACCAATTTGAGATGAACGGAAGACGTTGTTGATGGATCATGTTGTTTGACTAACACATCGATTAAACAATGATTAAACATTTCAGGGAGGGTGTCCCAGTGGCTGGACTTCCTATCTGAGTAGTGGTTCAGTGCCCATGCATTCAATTTACAATACAAATCAATAATCCAAGCTATGTCACTCACCCTAGGATGGTCGTCATCAACTAGACCTACGAATCTCAAATAGTTGGCATCATCCTCACCCATCCTCTCCAACAGTGAAATATATCGAGAAATGTCCTAAACGTTGAAGATCACAAATATTGTCAGTATCACATTGTTCTCCTTTCAGTGATGCGATATGTTCATATAAGAAAGAGCTTTGTAGAAAGTTGACAAGTAACTGTAACTACTGCGGTTGATCATTCTCACAATCTCCAGATGGCCTATTCAGGTCATGTTTAGGCATTCAAGAACCTCAAGACATCTCATAAACACTAGTTCTTCGACCTTCGGGGATGTTAACTCGCCCCTCCAAACCAACCCATCCAGATTACTCTGTTTTGCGGCCTCCGTGAATGTTGCATAGTCCAACACACAAAAGATTCGAGTCACCCACCCTACACAAGTCATGGCTTCAAGGGACAAGGGCAATGACGAGGGATTAGTATGGAGGATATTGTTTGCAATAGATATTCGTATTGTTCAAAATAACAAAATTCTTGGTAGTCCCTGTCCTTGAGGAAGAAAAAGTCAAAACATGCGGTAATCCATGTCCTCATGTAGAAATAGAAAGCCACGCATGGGGTTTTCATACTCAATTCGCAAAGAACCAACCGTGGTTGATTTCTGCTGAGAGGTGCCTCAACCTACTTGATTAAAAAGTAGTTTGATGAAAGAAATTCGTTCCCTTTCTTGGAGATCATGTCATAACTATACCCAATTTCAGATGTTTTATTGGTTGATAATTGTTTCTCAGTAGTTTGACATCAAGTAGCGTCACATAATATACTAGTTGTTGATTTATTAATGCATGCACACTTGTTAATACAAAAAGAAGTATGGTCATTACCTGACCAACCATTTTGATCACTTACATATGAAATATCATTGATTAGCAACTCGAGACAGATAGTTTTTCAAGAACTATCCACCTACAATTTGGCTTTCAAAGATTTTCTCTTTAAAAAGATACTGTTGGCAGCCCCATAATCCAAATCATTTTTCAACTTGTTTGAAGCACATTTCAGTTTGTCCCATGAAGATATTGGATCCAATACAATGGCTACCACATCACCTTCTACAACCATATTTTGAGCAGCTACTCTGTTAATGAGGATGTTAGTTGGCACACCTTCTAATGTGAAAAATCCCTAGAGACAATTATGCATTAACACAAAATATAGCCTTAAAATCTTTTCCTTTCTCTAAAGTTTCATTAATGGCCTTAGTCATCTTTGATGTTTCATTCAATTCACCAGCTAAAGTGGTGAATATTTCCATGCCATCCACATCCTCAAACAATATTAATGCCTTGCTCTTATTCTGGTTGCAACGTCTTTCATCAATACCATAAATATGTTTCTTCTTTTCAATGAGTATTGGTGGTTTAGTAGCAGCAGAAATTGCTACAACCTAATTTTCATTCTCATTTTCATCCAACATCTCATACAATCTATGGATATTTTGTGTGTTTGTTGTCTCTCCTTGATGACATAGTGAAAGCCCAACTGTCACAACCAATGAAGTCCTTGCAGTTCCTCCAAATGAATCACGAAGCAATTTTTTGGTTCGCAGCAAAGGAGCAAGCAACGTCTGTAATTTTGCCTGAAGGTCAGCTCCAGTGTGAACATCACCCTGCAACCTTGTTATTAGAGGTGTACCAAATGGTTTCCAATATCTAGTACTTTTAAAACTGAAGTAATCTTCCTCCTTCCGATGATGCATAAATTCCAGCAAGGATGCTTCTTCCTGACAAAGCCTGTATGCTGCAAGGTGCTAATCATCCCTGATAGGAGATAGTGGATCAAATGGATTTTCTAAGAAACAAATTATTTTATGATTAAATATCTCTACCATTAAAAGCCTCTCATAATTTCTTAAGGAGAAAGCAATACTTACATCCTTCACAAGATCCTTGCACTTTCCCTGCTTGGGCACAGTAACAATATAAGGTTTAGGTGGGGTATTACCATCTGTATTAATTACTGTTACTTGGCACAAATCAACAATGTCTTCTTCTTCATCTTTCTCATTGTTATTATATTGTTCATTTTCTCGTTTTTCAAGATGGTCCTCATCCCAATCAATATCAACGTCATCTGGATTTCTACAACTCTTGGGACTAGGAATCTACATCGCTCCACCTCACTCCTGGAGGTATAGCTGCATGTGCTCCCTTTTCCCACTTGATTCAAACTCTCCTCCTACCGGAGGTCTCTGACTGGTCCTCTTCATCATCATCCTCCTGGTCAACCCAACTTCCAAATGGTTGAGGCTTCCTCTTGAGAGCTAAATCATGATCCCTCTCAACCACAACATCACTAATCATCGCCTCCCTTCCCAAGGTTGTGCATGCATCTTCCTCTAATGTGTAGAAGCTCTCGATCCTGAAACAAAATTGCTTGATTTTACATGAAGCAAGACTTGAGGTAGGCCTTCCCATCTTTGAATACTACCTCATACCCTTTGTCTTCAATCCTCAATTTCTTCATCAATTCAATTTTCTTGGCTTCATTTCTATTTCTGAACAACTCATTGAGATTCTTCCACATAGAAAAGGGATTCTCTTTTCCATGTAGTTTCAATACTATGTGGTCTCTCACACCCTCTAGGATGATCCTCCTAACTCTAGCTACACACATATTCCAATCTGCTAGATTTTGAGCATCAGTTGTTGCCGGTTTCTGGATATCATTATCAATGAATTCCTTCAACCCATTATTTTCTAACATTGGCACCATGTAGTCCTTCCAAGCAACATAATTCTAGCTTCCCTCAAGGGTATACTTGAGTCTTAGTCCATAGAAATCCATCCTGCTAGCTCTAAAGAAATGATCCTGGAAGTTCGATCCTCTTGCAATAACAAGATCGAAATCTCTTCTCTATTGTGAAACCTTCTCTGATACCATGTAGAAATTCCTTGTAGATTCAAACTGCTTATGTAATTTGCTAAAAAAAGACTTGAATCTACTCTACTCATCAGCAGAAATAATAAATCAACGAGAAAGCACAAAACATGAGATAAGATTCAGTCACATATGCTTAGATATTTATCAAGGGGAAATCAACTGCTTAAAACCATTTACTATCTATATTGCATTAATTAGAAAATATAGAAGAAATACAATGCTTTCTCAAGCGTGAGAAACCTTTGCACTAGTATAGTCTATCTCATTGCCTCATAGAATGACCCAGGCGAATATTTAGCCAATTTCTCAGCCCGCCACCTTGCACTCCTTGAGGAATTAGGCCCCTATTTAATAACAATTTTCCTCCATTGGGTTACACAATTCCTTTAGGTTCATCCTCTGAATGCATGCACCACATGTACAAATTGGAATATTTAACAATTGATAATACACTACCCTTGAACTCCAATTTCAATTAGGTAACTCGAATTTCATGCATGCATGAGTTAATTTAGGTTGATTGATCAATTAACTGGTTAAACATTGAAGTTACACCCCACTGCTAGACCTCCCACTAGTTCCTCCAAGAGTTGGAACTAGTTTCCTAAAATTTCACTGAATTAAATTGTTACAACTCAAATTAAATCACCTAGGCTCCTAAAATTTAGGAATCACTGTACACAACTCAAGTTCATAGTCCTAGATCGAATTAACTAAGCTAACTCAGTGATAACAACTATTTCAACTCAGTTAACTCATTCAAGTTCTTTAGTGATGTGGAATTTATATTTTCTCCTAATTTAATCAAAGGAAAAATTAAATTAGGAATTTCTTGATGCATTTTCAACACCCTATTTCCTTGCACAATTCCTTGAGAAATTAGGCCCCTATTATTTAGGAATTTCTCCAAAATGGATTATACAATTCCCAAGGTTGATCATTTGACTCCATGCAACACCTGTACACTCAAGACTAGTCTACAACTGATGTTACATTGCCTTGGAATCTCCACCACAAATGGGGAACTCAAATTATTTGCATGCACTAGCTATTTTGGGCTAATTGATTAGTTAACTGGATGATCACTGAGTTAGACTGAAGTCCCACTGCACAACTGACCTTCCACTAGTTCCTCCAACAATTGGATCTAGTTTAACTGAAAACAACTTGAAATAACCGACCTTGATTGCTACAAATTAGCAATCACACATGCTTAACTTAACTCTAACTCCTCTAACTCAAATTTACTGAGTAAACTAGGTAACATAAGCCATGTCACACAAGATAACTGCATCAAATTTGTCCATTGATGTGGAAATTTGAATTTTCTCAATTAAATAAAGGAAAAATCAAATTGAGAATTTCTTGCTACATTTTTCAACACTCCCTCTCAACAAGAAATGGATTATCAACCACCCCTATCCTGGACCTGTGGAACTCGAAATTCCCTCTTGACAAGGCCCTTGTCAAAATTTCAGCATCTTGTTCCTTTGTCGGAATGTATTATAGCAACATTGTTCACCTCTGCACACCTGTAAAAGGTGATACTAGATATCTATATGCTTGGATCGATCATGAAATACTTGATTCTCAAAGAGATTGATGCAACTATGATTATCACATTAGATCACAATTTGATCCATCATCTGACCAAACAATCCCACAAGTATCTTTCTCATCCAAATTGCCTCACATGTTGCTTGACTTGTAGCCATGTATTTTTCTTCTGCTGAGATGAACGCCACAGATATTTACTTCTTGTTGTACCAAGAAATAGTTATGGATCCAACATTGAAAATTCTACCTGATGTACTCTTACAGTTTGATGGACTCCCTTCCCAATCTGCATTTGTGAAGCCACACAACTTCACTCCCTCTGTCCGTCTATACCATAGTCCAAACTGGGTGGTGCCTCTGAGGTACCGTAAAACATGCTTAACTTCCTTCCAATATAATTTGGTTGGACTAACCATATCTTGGCTCAGTTGGTTGATTACATAGCACATATATGTTCATGTGTCCACAAGATACATTAGTGAACCCACTAGCTACCGATAAATGGTAGCATCCACTTCCTCTCCTGAATTGACATCCTCCTTCCTCTAGTTAGTTGCTAGAGGTGTCTCCATGGGCTTACAATTATCCATATAGAAATTTTGTAGTATCTCATTTGCATACTTGCCTTGAGACAAAACCAATTCCCCATCGCCATGCCATACTTCGAACCCGAGGAAGTAGTGCATGAGACCCATGTCCTTCATTTCAAATTCCCTTGCAAGGTCCTCCTTGAAACATATGATCAACTGCTCATCACTAGTTAAAATCAAATCATTAACATATAAGACAATAATAAGCAATTTATCTTCTACCAAGATATGATAGAGGTTTCCATCCACTTCACTTTTGGTGAACCCCAAACTAATGAGATATTTATCGATCCTGGTGTACCAAGCACAAGGTGCTTGTTTGAGACCATATAATGTTTGCTTGAAACTTCACACATGAGACTCTCGATCAAAAGTCTCAAAACCTTCTGGTTGCTTGATGTACACCTCATCCTCAATAAATCCATTGAGAAATGTTGTTTTTACATCCATCTGGTGGATCTTCAACCCCATCTTCCCAACTAGACTAAGAATTGATATAATGGATGAGTACCTCGCTACAAGAGAAAAGGTCTTCCCATAGTCAATTCCCTCGAATTGAGGGTATCCCTTGGCCACAAATATGTCCTTGTACTTCTCTATTCTTTCATTTGTTGCCTACTTGACCTTGAAGATCCATCTCAAACACACAACTAATTTATCTATTTGTCTTGGGACCACTTCCAAAACATTGTTATTTACAATGGATTCATATTCCTCCACTATTGCATCAACCCATACAGGTTTCTCTACTGCTTCCTCGAAAAAGGTTGGGCTCAGTATTTACAAGCTCAATCATTAGAGCCATGTAGTCAGTGTACCAATCAGGCGACCTTCTCTTCCTGTGCAAATTTGAAGGAGCTCCCACATTCTCCCTCGCATCCCACACAAGTCTATTAGATTCCCTTGTCCTTTTCCTGCCTTCGCTGGATGGTTCTGCTTGAGTTGATGTCTCCACTCTTTGCTCCTCTACTTGTGGCTTCTCCAAAACTTCTTGAGGCTCCTCATTTGTAGCTAAAATATCTTCTTTTTGTGGGATCTGAAGCTACCTCTCAAGAGAGCACCACATCACTTTCTCCTTATCAAACTTTACATCCCTTCGCACAACTGTCATTATGAGGGATGACAAGTACACATGGTAGTTGTGGGGAGTTTATACCCCCAATTCTGCTTTCAGCTCAAGCTTCTTCCTTGATTCTTTGGAGACATGGTAGTAAACAGAGGCTCCAAAAATCCTAAAGTGCAACACATCCGACTTTCTCCCTAAGAAAGCCTCCTTCGGTGCAATCATGCCAAGAATCCGATGATGACTCTGGTTCTACAAATAGACTGTTGTGGTTCATGCTTGAACCCACAAATGTAGAGGTAGGCCTTGGTCATGTAACATAACCCTCGCTTCTCCCACAATGCTATGGTTCTTTCTCTCAACTACCCCAATCTGCTATGGGTTGTGGGGTATTGTCAACTCTCCTCGAATGCCTTCTTTTGCACATAAATTTTTGCATTCATTCGACATGTACTCACCTCCATTATCGCTCCTGAGATATTTAACCTTCTTTCTGGTTTCTTTCTCAACCAGTGCCTTGAATTCTATGAACTTGGAGAATGTCTCATCTTTCTTCCACATGAAGAATATCCAACACTTCCGTGAGAAGTCATCAATAAAAATGACAAAATATTTGTGTCAGGCATTTGAGGCTATCGAGAAAGGTCTACAAACATCAGATGGATCCTTTCTAAGGCTGCATGTGCTTTTCTATCCCAATCATGGAATGTGGATTTTGTGTACTTCCCCAAGATACATCCTTTTGTGTACATCCTACTGTTCAATTGCTCTTTTAGGGAGGCTAGTGGTTATTTGTTGCATAATCTTCAAGGCGACATGATGCAAATGGCCAAGTATTTTGTGCCAAAGTTCACTGACACCGCGACCCTGCACTTTCTCCGCCTTAGTGCTTAATGTAGCACAATCTTCCACATCTAGCTTATACAATTTCGTCACACGAACTCATATCTGCTTCACCTATCCCGTGGCTATGTGTCTCCAAATTTTTTTTCCTTTGGTGAAGATCAAATCATAACCATGGTCTTCTAAAACTACAGCATAGATGAGATTTTTCTTTAGGCCCAGAACAAACATGACATCCTTGAGTCTAAGAGGGGATCTCGACTCCCTCTGAAAGGTGACTGTACCAACCTCGATCACGTTTTACCTTCCGTCTTCCCCTAGCTCAATGTGCATATGCAAATATTTCTCCATGGAACAATGCATCTGAGTCCAAGTACCACATGCTCCCCATCACTATGTTGGCCATGCATGTGATAAGGGTAAAGTCAAGCTCGAACTGTGAAGCCAAGGCTTCGCCCACTTCTCCTCTTGAGGACTTCTTGCTTGCCTTTTTGTGCGGAAACTTCGTGGCACAATGCTCTAATTCATGACAATGGAAGCATTTAATTTTGGACAAATAGTTCTTCTTAACCCTTGGCTGGATTTTGGTTTGGTTTGAGATTCTTCCCTTTTCCTTTCTTTCCCTTTCCAACCAATGCAAAGTTTCATTCACCCTCACCCTTGGATGAAGTTCCATCTTCGGTATTCCACGTTATTTCCTCCTGTACTAAATCGAACCATAAGTGTTCCCAATTCGGTAGTTTCTCCTTGCTGTTCACCGAATCTTGGTAGCTATGCCAACTCTTGGGAAGGACTAGAAGGGCTAGGCTTACCCAATTATCTTATGAAGCAGTAACACCAATCCTACAAAATCGTCACAAACTTGTGTGAACTTGATCAGATACTGTGGAATAGTTTCATTTTTCTGCATATTGATATTTCAAAGTTTATCCTTGAGCGCCAGTTTCCTATTGTCGCTACTATTCTAGAACAGATCTGTCAATGCCTACCTTATTGCATAAGGAGTTTCTTTCCCATGGAGATTGGTGACAATGTGGTCTTTTATGCCCTCCAATATTATTCTCCTCGCCTTGGCTACATCTTTCTTCCACTGCGCAAGGTTATCGACATCCGATTTCACTAGTTTTACAACATCTCTCTTGATGTATTCTAGCAATCCGTTGTCATCTAATACCGCCTCCATGTGATCCTTCCATATGATGAAATTAGAGCTGCCATCCAAGGCATACTCTAGCCTCAGCCAGTTGAAGGTCATATTCTCTGCTCTTAAGAGTTCCTACTACATTGGACTGCAAATTCGAACCTCCTGAGAAACAACTTCAAAATTCCTGCTCTAATGTGAATCCTCCTATAAAACCATGTATAAAATATGGTGTTGTTGACAGTGCTGGACCTACCAACATGTCAAGGGGATCTCCCAGGTAATAAATCCCAATTAGACCTTAGACTATTTGGTGTAGGAGTCCCAGCAGTGGGTCGTAAGGTAATGCCTTGATCGTGATGTCGCACAGAGGCAAGTAAGAAAACTCTGTCAGTAGCAAGGGTGTAACACTGCAGTGAGTCAAGGTGAATGAGAGGTTCTAACACATGGGGGTTGAGATGAGTGCGCCCCTTAGCAACCTCTAGTAGTACTCAGTTGAGAAGGGAACACACAAGCGAAGATGCATCACAAGCTAGAAAGAAGATCAGTCGACAATCCAAAGTGATGGTTAAACCAACAACACATCTGCATCAAGATTCATATAATTGCATACGAAGCAGTTCATACAAAAATACATAAGTTAAACAACATATATTGCTAAGAAATCGGAGCAATCCAACTACAATAACAACATATGCATGAAAATGTGTTGGCTCTTATTATATAAAGAAGTGTAAGTCCCAATCATACAATACATCCATGTAAATGTGCTAGCCCCAACAGTGGAACATTAAAGCCACATCCGCCTACTCCTCCAAAGAGATGAACTATCTCAGTGCAGTGGAGAAGCCAAGGTGCGTTACAATACTATCCAAGATTTCTTCAAGATAGTCTTATTAGAAGCTTAGCTGACTAAAAGCCTATACAATGAGTTATGAGGGACTATTTATAGCAAAGGGTGGAGTGGCCCTTGACATTCCCCTTTGTGATTGTTCAATTACCCTCATGATGCTTCACCTACTCTATGACTGTTACATTCACTATTCACACTTGACTTACACTTGACATGACTCAACATTACAATGCACATGTACCTATGTGAACACAATGGCTTGAGCAAGCCAAACTAGACATCACTCTGAATTAGACAACTATAGAAGTCCAACTGCTCAACATCCTCATGCTGATCAATAGTAACATATTGATGCCAAGATTTGTAGTATCTCATAGTGTCCATGTGTTCCGTGGTGACCTCTGTCTGAAACTTGACCTTCACCTCCATAGCATCTGGGTCCACTGCTCGAGCTCCTTTGTCCAGCTCATCTGAAAGCATGTGCATCATTGTCTTCGACGTGGATAGACTACATCATGCATCATGCATGGGAAGCCTGTATGCTAGTGATGAGTTGCGAGAGGTCCTCATAGTTCTAAATTTGACCCCGGATACATGCCTTCAGCTGGACCACATGTGGCCTCATCATCTTTGGCAAGTGAAGTGGGGCTCCCTTGTACTTCATCGTCCATGTTTTCATGTCATCAACAACAACACGTATGTTTGTCAAGATGCGTGCTCTCCTAGCACATCATTGCTGCCATCCATTGGGATGGATGACTGCCTAGTACACGGTACCAAACTTGGAGTACAATGCTTGCATAACTGTGTCAAGGGACAGTACTTCATCTAATATTGCCTTCTTCAATTCAGCTCAAGTGAACATTGTCACCAAGTATCCTCCTTGCTTGGCCACCTGTAGTTCCTTCGGCATTCACTCATTCTCAATTATAAGAAAACGAGCACTTGAGCTAGTGGCTTTGGCATACACTCTGGTTGCATCAGCCAAAGAATCTGGATGCTTGTGCACATCAGTCACGATCACTCATTCTTCAACTTGCACTAGGGATGATTGATCCTTGCGAGACTGCACAACTCTATGTTGGGATTCATAAAATGAGATGTTGTGCATCTCTTCTTCTGGCTGATCACCAAGGATCTCAATGCCTCCTTGGTCATCAAATACTTGCTCCTCTTATGGATGCATTGAAGTAGGTGAGTTGACCTCTTTGTGGTGAGGCATGAGGTCGGTGTCCTGCTCCAACTCCTGCTTCTCCATATCTACATCCAACTGTTGAAGTGCATGTTCTATCTCATGAGCAAAGTCTTGCCCCTGCGATGGTTCACCTTGTTCGCTTGATGCCAGCTGTTCAGATGAATCAACTACTTGTACGGGTGCTGCTTTATCTGTTTGCACATGATGTGCCCCCTGTTTTATATGTTGTTGTTGCGCTTCCCTCTCCTGTTTGTGAAACTCTTGTTCCTTTCGAAGTTGCTCCCTCAGCTCATGCAACTCCTTCTTTGCTTCTTCCATTCTCTTCTTATCCTTTTGTCTTTGCGCAATTCGCTTGTTGCATTGCTACCTCTTTGCCTCTATAGCCATAATTGCTTTCTCTACAAGTGGATTTGCTCGAAACTTGCAACTTTGCTCCTCCTCCATGCGATCGAAAATATTCCTCTTCCCTTTGTTGCGCATTGGTATGCCTGGCTCTATTTCCGTTGTTGCTATTGTTGGTGCTCTTCGTGATGCTGCTTCACACTACTTCGCTAACCACTAAACAGTGAATCCAACCAGTGCATTGGGTCTAGAGAAACTGTAGAAATATCTCCATGGGTCCTCCTTGGCCCAATGAAACACCTCGTAGATCAAGTTGAACTGAAATATCATGTAGTGATCCTTCACAATGCAATGTGGGTCATATATATTGTAGCTTCGGAGGTCGAACAGGTATTTCTTCATCAGTTCTGCTTTGACATCCGCTTTCTTGATACTCTGGATATCATATAACCCAATATGCAATGGAAGAGTGGGCCAAGGTGCCTTCTTCTTTCGCTGTAATCTAGATGTCAATTTTGTTGAGATGTGATAGGCTACTTCCTGCATGACAAGTATGTCCAAGGAAAACTTTGGCAGAACATGCAAAGGCTTCTCTGCACTGAACATTCAAATGAAAGTGTTGGACGGTGAGGCATACCAATCTGCAATACTTATCAATGCTTCCATTGCTTCCTTTGACATGCAGGGTGGATCTTGTTCGAATATCATCTTGTACAAAGGGACGACAAAATGATCAGACAACCATGTGATTAATCCTTTGAAGCTGCATTCAGACAATAACTTGAAATATGTGTTCACAACAGTCTCTACCAATGACCATGCCCACTCCAAGGCTGGGAACTCGTGTTGGGCACATATTGCATCTAGAATGTAGGAGGACATGTAAATCTTTGAATGCATACCTCCGGGTGAATGTCTAGCCTCCATGACTTGCTTCTTCAGCTAATGAGCCAGTATTCCAGACCAGTTACATGGTTTTCCTTCCCTAGCCACTTGGTCTAGTGCAACCACCCAACTCTGTGGGAAGGTTTTTGTGCTTGCTTGGCCATATAGTCGACAAGAAAATATGATCAAGTATTAGTACGTCTTCCCAAATATCTTTGTCTTGTAGACCTGGTTGGGTGTCATCCTGAAACAAGCTGGCTCCTTTACCCAATCCTTCAAAATCTCTCTGGAGTTAGCACTATTGTTGGGTAAGATGAATGGAGTCTCCATGATAGCCACGGGCTTTGACATTTGATACATCTCATCATAGTCTTGTTCCCAAAAGGTTGCAAGCTCCGTCCCACTGACACTGCTCAAGGTCATCATCTTGAGATCAGTGTGAGAGACGATCTAGTGTATCATGTCCGCGCATGGGAACACGAGATATCTACATGCAATATGGTACAAGCCGGACTTGTGAATTTTCACGTACACTTGACGATCTTCAAGGTATTCCCCAAAAGTTCCTGCAAATGTTTCATTGACTTCTTGCCACTTCAGTTTGATGTCCTTGTCTAGATACAACTTTGTATCTTCATAAATCGGCAGACTAGAGGACATTTTCTCAGCTGCTACTCCAACTGCATTTCCATCAGTGTCTTGAGATCCTATTCTCTTGGAAGCCATTGAGACATATGAAAACCTGAAAGATCTAGAGACAAGAAACATGCATGGCAAGAAATATGTCAGCGAAAACAAAGAAAATTCTATCGAATGACACAACACATACCTGGGAAACTGATGAGCAAGAGTGTGCAACTTCTTCTAGGAGGTTGGGTGACTGGTTCCTAGAACTATGCAAAAGTTAGTCTAGGCTTTTTGGGAGGCAGGATTGGCTGTTGGATATGCGCAATGTGCAACCCAGACTGGCTTCTGGCTGTTGGGATTGCACAATGCACAATTCCAGCTAGGAAGGATTGCAGGCCTAGGGACTGATTTGCACAATTTCTTGGGCCAGCAATCACTGTCCTCTAGAAATGCACAAAACATTCCTGGAGGCCAGTGCTGGGGAAAAATGCACATTTCTGGATAGGAAGGCAGAGCCTTCCTTCCCCAGATTGCGCAAAGCAGTCTTAGTGAGGCAGAGTCCGGGCTAAGGTTGGCCCAACTCACCAATGGGCAACTAAAAGAAAATAAGACAGTGAATGCATGGCGACACTAAGTGATAGTAGAAGTGATTGAAAGTGCATGCAAAACATGAATGAAATATTCAGTAAACATATCAAGATGCATGTGGGTGAAGCGATTCGCCGGTTCAACGAACGTTCATGCAAAACAGATTCATGCATACGACATCAGTGAGACAACAACGACAACTGAAATAGAGCTAGGAGAAGCTAGTACACATGTAAACGACAATAAGCGTTCAAAGAAATCAAGTAAACAACCCTCATACAAGCGAATACACAAAAAGCGACAGAAATGTTGAAAAAGACAAGTTGAGACCACTTACCCATGGATAGCTGAGCCGAATGTGTCGAAGAGTACTGGATGTGTTGTGGGATGTCAGAGCTCCAAGATCGATGTGATATAATGAGCTATTATGCATCAAATAAATAAGTTTGGGCTCATGATGTGCATGCCACAAATCTAGGAAAAAGCGACACTTGAAGGGAAACTTCTAAAACAACTTTGCATGTGACCCCCAGTAGCTAAAAATAGCTCCCTGAATCATGGGATTCCTTTTTCATGTTGCCTTTTTCTATTCTGGGAAGAACCAGTCATGCATGCAAGTCAAGTTTCCTTGGTCCCAGGTGGAACTGGTCAACTAGATTACTCATGCATGCAGTTGCTCAACTTCTTGAGAAAAATGCGCATTTTTGGCTGGGCGCTGGGCTAACTGCTTAGGAGGTTTGTACAATTTTTGGGTAGAGTAGCTGAATGCTACCCAGATTTGCACAAATTCTGGGTTGAGCAGTCGTGTTAGGGAAATTTACACAATTTCTGCTAGGAGTGTTAGCTAGCAGAATTGCGCAATCTGGGAGCCCAGCAGGTTGCCAGATAGAATTGCGCAATTTCTGGAGGGAAGGCTGGTTGCCCTCCAAAAATGTGCAATTTTCTTGGGGAAGCTGCTCAACCTGCAATTGGACCAATTCCGGGTGAACAACCTGTGAGGGAAGTGGGTCAAGATGTGATCGACAAGCTGCCTTTGTGCATAAAAAACACTGAACCTTGTGTACTTGACGAAGCAAGACAAGGTGATGTGAAAGGTTGGTAGGGAGGCTCCAAAACGAGCTAAGGAAAAATTTTGGAGGGTGGTTGTAGCCACTACAACACTTGGAGACACACTGGTAGAACTCCATCTCTTTCAATGGACCTTGTTCATGAAAAACAAGTCTAACACCTCCAAAAGTATTGTTCAGTTCTTAGCTCATCTTAGTTTCACACTGGCTTAATTGTAAGATGTAGAATTTGCCAAGCTCTTGGTCGATTGCCACACATTCCAAGCCAAGGAAATATAGTTGTTTCGATTGGGGTTGAGGGGTATATAGGTGCACAGGAAGTATAGTCGTCAGAGTCTTAGTTTCATCTTTGGTGTTTCTCGACTACCATTAGGCCTTGACAATACCCTAGTGGAGTCACATAGGAACACAAGCATGGCTTCATTGCCAGTGAGCATAGTCAGTACCCCAACGAAGTTACTTGCACCACCTCCCTATGCAAGAATACTTTCTCTTCTTTTGCCTTATTCATTATTCATTTTGAATTTTTTGACTTTTCATTTTTTCATTTTTCATTTTTCAACTGTGCATAACACTTACTCATTTCAGAGGTGGAAGAGGGATCTTGACTTATTAAGAGCAGAATAGGTTGTTCCAATAGAGAAGTAGTTTATTGTATCTCTGACGTTCTTGTTAAGGTTTTCCCCCTCACCTTACTCTACTTGACTGAGCTGAAAGGGGTTAACCCAAAAACAACCGACTAGAGAAGGTGACACTAGTTAGTGCACAAGCGTTGTGTTTTCACCAAGGTTCACTTCGAACAATACATATTTTCCTTCGACATATCAAGGACTGAAAGTAACAGGCTCTTCATACAGAGGAAAGATGATAGATAACCAAGTAGTGATAGATGTACAAGCCCTCTTGTACTTCACCTAGCTCGTTTCAAGAGTCATACATGGTTTCATGAAAAAATAACCTACGAACGAAACAAAAGAACTAACAAACATCAGAGCAAAGCAAAAGAAAAATCAAAAGTGAAATAAAAGCAAGTAAGAAAAAAATCAAGTAGACAAACAAGCAAATAAAGTGAAAGAAAACAAGCATGCAAGCAGACTGACTGAAAGGAAACACTACTCCTACTCCTACACTAATAGTGCATGGGCCTGATCACGTGAAGTGATATTTCCAATGCAGCCACTGGCGCATTGGTAGACCCATGTTGATGAGGACTTGGTCCGCGACAAACCTATTGTGAACCAGCAAGCAAGAAAGATATAACAATGAAGACAACCACACTTCGTGTCTTATAGTGCCCACATGACATAAGTGAGTACGAGTGCATGACGGGTAATCTGTGGACTTATCATGGTGCTATGTGACACTGCATGCAACTTTAAAGCATAAGCACACTCTTGACTGAGACAGGCAAGAAAATGAAATAAACAAATAAAACTTGCATCGTACATATGTGCTTGCAATGTAAGATTTCTCCAATGCATGAGCGATGGGATCGTGTAGTTCGAGTGGAGGAGATGTTATTTGTGTGTGAGATGGATCTTCAATGCATACAGATGATTGATGAGGAGCCTTGGGTGATTGAATAGTTTCATGATCAGAAGTGACACTAACCCCAAGACAGTGAGGACCTGACATAACCATCAGCTCAGACTGAAGTGCCTCGACAATCTTAGGTGTTTCAACTTCATCATCGAGTAGATCATCATAAACTGGTGGCTTCAAAAGATCAACTGTGATAGAGTCATGATCGTGATCAAATATGGAAACAAATGGATCATGACCGCCACGATCCAAAAAATCAATGATTTCATTGGCATCCTCATGATCAGATGAATCAAACAGAGGGGTAGATGAAAAGTGAATAAACTCATCCTTTGCGTTTCTAGAAAAGACAGATGAAAGATCAAGTGGGTTTTCAATGAATAGTGTATCAAATGATGGAACAACATCCAACGAGTCCTACGAGTGATCAACAATGGGTGCATTCGTGGATGAAGACACAGTACATGTGAAATCATGGATGACAGGTTCACCAAAGAGGTTAGGAGAGAACAGATGGGGCTCGAACGGAAGGGAGACATCCCTCGTCGAGTGTTGATGCTCAAGCTCCCACTCATACTCTTCATGAATGATAGCACATGTTGGTTATGCAACACCAACTCTGTCAATGGGTTGTTCCTTGTTCACAACACGTGAAGAGTCCGGAATGGATGAACACAAGACAACATCATCTAAAGGAACACCCGAGTACCAAGACAGAGGTCATAAAATAGAATGCATATAAGAACTCAAAGGACTCACAACCAAATTTGTGTGAAAATTGAGTGAAGTGATGTTGGGAGAATGTGAAATATGAACAAGTGTGAGCATGATCTTCAACATCACTTGGAAGTGGTGGAGTTATTGAATTAAAGGGAGATGGATAGTCAGTCGAGACAGTGACCACATCCACATGAGATTGTGTAGCTCCATCAATGAATAATGTTGAGCGAGGCTTGATCTCAAGCTTCTTCTTGGGACGGGCAGATTTCTTAAGGCAATACTCGAACCAGTCCCAAAGATAGGCAAATTTCATCTGGCTCCTTGGAGCTTGAAACTTCAAGTCACAAAAGCGTTGCCAAATATCAATAACCGATTCATGCGGAGCCTTCCATTGCTGTAACAATTTTCGGTAAAGATGGTCTAGATTAAAATTATGGAAAGTGTCTTCAATAAGATCACAGAAGTGCTCAAGTGAGTGCATGCTGTCAGCCTATAGGTTGAGCAACCATCTACATGGAGATTCAGGAAGTGTGTGTGCAAGAAGCAAATTGGCATGTTTGTCAGAACACCCATCTTCCTCATGAAGCATGGAAAGAAAGCCATGTAAGTACTCAGGCTAGGCCACTTTTCCTTCAACATCATACGTGAAAATGGACAAGAGATTGAAAAACTCCCCCGTGATGGAGACATATTCACGATTCAAAAAACATCGCGGAGGGAGAAGAGTGCAAGAATCAATGAAAGCTATGCAAAGGTTCAAAACTCGATGAGAGGACATAGCTTGTCATTAGGCCCTCCTTCTAGCGCCAAAAATGTTGATGGTGCCGGACCCTCCAACATGTCAAGGGGATCTCCCTGGTAAAAATTCCCAATTAGACCTCAGATCGTTTGGTGTAGGAGTCCCAGTAGTGGGTTGTAAGGTAATGCCTTGACCGCAATGTCGCACAAAGGCAAGTAAGATAAATTTGTTAGTAGCAAGGGTGTGACTGCTGTAGTGAGTCAAGGAAGGTGAATGAGAGGTTTTAACACATGGGGTGTGAGATGAGTGTGCCCCTTAGTAACCTATAGCAGTACTTAGTTGAGAAGGGAACACAGGAGCAAAGATGCATCACAAGATGGAAAGAAGATCAATTGACAATCCAAAGTGATGGTTAAACCAACAACACATCTGCACCAAGATTCATATAATTGCATATGAAGCAGTTCATACACAAGTACGTAAGTTAAACAAAATATATTGCTAAGCAACCAGAGCAGTCAAACTACAATAACAACATATGCATGAAAATGTGTTGGCTCTTATTATATAAAGAAGTGTAAGTCCCAATCATATAATACATCCATGTAAACCTACTAGCCCCAACAGTGGAACGTTACAGCCACATCCACCTGCTCCTCCAAAGAGATGAACTATCTCTGTGCAGTGGAGAAGCCAAGGCGCGTAACAACACTGTCCAATCTTTCTTCAAGATAGTCTTATCAGAAGCTTGGCTGACCAAAAGCCTATAAAATGAGTTATGAGGGACTATTTATAGCAAAGGGTGGGGTGGTCCTTGACATTCCCCTTTATGACTGTTCAACTACCCTCATGACTCTTCACCTACTGTATGATTGTTACATTCACTATTGACACTTGACTTACACTTGATGATCTGAATTGGAACCATGAAGAATAATCAAAAGAACCATGGCTATACTAGGTCGGGACAAAATTCAAAGAATCAAGAACAGCAATCAAAAACACCTCTAAAACAGTGGCAGTTAGCAGCGAGCATGGAACGACGAGGACCTCGGTCAAACCGCGTGGACCAAGGCCCATGGAGACTACGCAAGAGGCGAAACTAGCCCCTAGGGAGCCCTGATCAGGAAACAGAGGGAGTTTTTGATGTGCTAAGCGCTAATCGTGCATCGCTGGGCAAAAACCCTCAAGAAGGAGAGGCCCCAAGTATCTGGTCACGTGGGAGCCGGGGAAACCGTGGGACAAAGGCTAACGGCTAAAGGTGGGACCTGCTCCAAAACCGACGGTATTGATCGGAGGCATCCTTAGGCGGTAAGCAGTTTTGGTGAAATCGGAGCGATTCCACTCAGCGCCCGACGCATGGCAAGCAGAGGAGAGAGAAAACCACCGCTCATCGTGTGCTAACGGTTGAGCAAGTCAACTGCGCGAAATGAGCGGATGGCGTTGGATCTAGGGGATCCAGATCTGACGACCGATATCGCGCCCGATGATAAGACCAGAATTAACATGGGAATAAGTTGCGATTTAGAAGAATTTGAGGTCTGCTTTGACCGCCAAGGTGGCGGAAGACTCATCCCATGACATAATCGAAGAATTGAACCAATGAAGTAGGCTAGCGCAGTTTGTAGGAGGACAAGTGGCTGCTCCTTGTGAGCCTGATGATGACGCTGAGACAGGGAACTACAAGTGCAGTTGCAAGCAGGCGATCCAATGGAGGCGGAAGAGGAATCGAACCACCATGAGATCGAATGGACTTAAAGCCATGAACAAAGAACATAAAGAAGACAGAGAGAACACCGAAGATAGAAGACAAAGAAGAGAAGAACCAGTGAAGCAAAAAGCAGAAAGAAGACAGAGGGCCGAGCTGACCAAAGGCAGCGTCGAGCACCAGAGAGCTTGAGAGATTCAAGCCATCCCTGAGAGGATATGTCAGACCAAAGAGGTCAAAGAGCTGGTAAGGAAAAGAGTCTGCGTACTCCAGTGGCTTGGGGAATCCAAGAACCACCTTTCCTAGCCAAGCTATTTCAGGAGACCCATATTGAGCTCGTTCATTGTAATTCTCTACTTTAAGACACAATAAAAGAAGGCCACCACTGAGAGCTGGAGTGGAGATGTAGCCCTGGAGGATAGGGTGAACTCCTTATTAATTTCTTGTGTTCTTGTATTTGCTTAATGTATTTCTCTGCTATTCTCCATTTCAAGTGTCTATGTATTTGCAATCTAATCGATCCATTGCTTAAATAACATAGACACACACCAACACATGAGTCTGTAATACCTTCATTTAATAAATATTTAACTGAGGTCACCCATAGGGTGATTATCATATCAAGTGGTATCAGAGCTTTAGGCTGTAAGGTTAGACAAGCTTGTGTTGGTTTAGCTGTTGAATGCTCACTAGATCAAAGCTCAAATTAGGAGAAGGAGAGTTGGTCGAAACTAATCCTGAAATTGGGAGAGTCTATCCTCGGAAGACAATGTCAGAGGAAGGTTCTGTGGGGCTAGACCCTCAATTCATAGAAAGTTTCCTAGCTATAAAGTCCATGGTAGAAGAAATGTATAAGGACTTTAGAAAGCATAAGGATGAAGATTCATCAGGTTCTAAACAAGACAAAGAAGAAGATGAGTCTCATTCCCATGACCACTCAAAGGGAAAATGGAAAGAGGAAAACTTCCTCACACCTCCTAATAGCCCTGTGCATAATAAGAAAGCATCTTTGATCAAGCTAGATGTTAAATTTGACTTGCCTATATATGATGGAGAGCTAAATTCTGAAAAGTTGGACAATTGGATTAGACAAATTAATGTTTATTGCAGAGTACAGAACATTGACTTAGACAAGAGCAAATTTAGCTGGCAAGCCTACGCCTAGGAGGCACTACCTTGGTTTGGTGGGAAGGCAGAACCCAAGCTGACATGAAAAGACATGGTAAGACTATCTCTGTCTGGAGTGACTTTGTTTCTGCAATCAAGAAGCAGTTCTATCCATTGGCCTACATGCAACAAGCCATGATGAGTTGGCAGACTCTTCGGCAGTTGAAAGGGAAAAGTGTGCAAGGGTACACTCAAGAATTTAGAAAGAGAGCATTGATTCTAGGAATCTCATTAGACTCACCAGAGACTCTTTTGAAGTACATTGGTGGTCTATACAGCTACATGAGGCATACCATCTTCATGTTTAATCCCACTAGTATAGATGAGGTATTTGTACAAGCTACTCATCTAGAAGCTAGAGGAAAGAATGGAAATCCAGAAGTTGGGGGACCATCCCAACCCACTGAAAACAAGATCAAGGAGAAAAGAAAGCAGAAGTGGAAAGCAAGGAAGGCAAACACTGCACAGAAAAGCAAAGCTTCATGCACTCACTGTAAAAAGGATGGGCATGATGATAAGCATTGCTGGATTTTGCATCCAGACCTAAGACCTAAGAAGTCCGAGGGCAAGAAGAAGAAGACTGTTGCAGCTATTCAGAAAGATTTGGGGTCTGACTCGAGAGATGAAACAACCATTGCAGCCACAGGTATAAAAGGTAAGAATTTTGAAGCATCTACCAGTAATTCTGCTCAATCTATTATTGATGAAGAACATGAGAGAAAAAGACATGAGCTTTTCCATATTCGATTTGTTTCCAAATATCAAAAGATTGATACTTTGTTTGATAGTGGCTCACAAGTAAATTTGATTTTTGAAGCAATTGTAAAGAAATTGGGATTAAAAACTACACCTCACAAGAAACCATACCCATTAGGATGGTTGAATGATAAAGCACAACTACAAGTGACTAGACAGTGAAAACTCAAGTTTTCTTTTGGTTCAACATTTGTAGATGAGGTTGAGTTAGACATAATTCCTTTGGATATATGTGGAATTGTTTTAGAAAGTCCTTACTTGTATGGTAGAACAAGTATCTACTTGTTAAAGATGGAATCGAATACTTTGTAAGAGCGCATAAGCTCAAGAATAATTATACTCTCATAAACTCAGGGCAGATGAAAAGAATGATAAATTCATGCAAACAATTCTTACTGATGGTTGTAAAGGAAAAGAAACTTGATAAAACCAATGTATTTGAGGGCTATAATGCTAAACAACAAGCTGATATAGAAAAGGTTGTTTCAGAGTATGATGTCTTGTTTCAAGAACCTAAAGGTCTACCACCCAAAAAGGAAATAGTACATGATATTATTTTGCAACAAGATGCTCCATTGCCTAACATTGGAGTGTACAGGTTGTCTGCTTTAGAGAATGGTGAAATCAAGAAGCAGGTGCAGGAGTTTCTTGAGAAGGGGTTCATCAGGCCTAGCACATCACCATGTGGGTCACCAATCGTTTTGGTGAGAAAGAAAGATGGCTCGCGGAGAATGTGCATTGACTACCGAGCACTGAATAAGATAACAATCAAAAATCGTTATCCACTTCCTCACATAGATGATCTTCTAGATCAATTGAAAGAAGTTGTTTACTTCACCAAGCTGGACTTGCACAGTGGATACCATCAGGTCAGAGTTACAGAACAAGATGCATCGAAGACTGCTTTCAAAACAAAGCAGGGATTGTATGAGTGGCTAGTTATGCCTTTTGGCTTGACCAATGCTCCTGCTACTTTCATGAGATTAATGAATGATGTACTCAGACCTTTTCTTGATGATTTTGTTATTGTGTATCTGGTTGACGTTCTGATTTTTAGTAAAATGTGGGAAGAACACTTAAAGCATGTTAAGTAGACATTAGATGTTTTGAAAAGAGAAAAACTTCATGTTAAACTCTCAAAATGTGAATTTGGTAGAACATCTCTAAATTATTTGGGTCATATAGTAGGGGGTGGTAAATTGAAAATAGATCCCTCTAAAGTGGCAGTCATTGCAAACTGGCCTAAACCCAAGTATGCTACAGAAGTGAGAAGCTTCTTAGGAGCAGCACAATATTGGAGGAAGTTCATTTCTAACTTTTCCTCAATTGTTGCTCCCTTACATGCTTTAATAGGATTGAACAAGGTGTTTCAGTGGGGAGGAAAACATCAGAAAGCCTTCGAACACCTTGAAAGAAAATATTAGTACAACACCTGTACTAGCACTACTTGATCTACAAAGACCTCTTGAGATCGAAACATATGCCAGTGACTATGCCATGGGAGCAGTGTTGACACAGCACGGTAAACCCATATGTTATCATTCTGAGACTTTTAATCCTGCAGTAGTTAACTATCCTACATATGATAAAGAATTGTATGCATTAGTTCAAAGTGTGAAAAGTGGAAACATTATTTAACGGGCAAAGAGACAGTAATACATACTAATCATCAACCACTTCAATATCTGCACTCCCAAACTAAGTTGCAGCAATCAAGACACTACATATGGATGGGTTTTCTACAACAATTTCATTTAGTCATCAGATATAGAAAGGGCATACATAAAAAAGTTGCAGACATGTTATCCAGACCCACTATAAATGCATCTACTATACTTAAGCATAATTTGGTACTACATGAAAGCTACATTGAACAATATGCTCAAGATATAGACTTTAAAGATGTATATGCAACTTTGAGTCAAGGCAAAAGGGTAGAAGAATTGGATTATGATGTAAAGGACTGACTCTTATATCATTGTGGGAAACTCTGCATTCCACAAACTGAGAGAGTAAAGATAATTAGAGAAGCACACACTTCTCTGATATCAGGTCACTTTGGGGTAAGTAAAACAGTTTCACAGCTGCAAATATTTTGTTATTGGCCAAAAATGAATGAGACAGTTTCTAGATATGTAAGAGGGTGTACTATGTGTGCTCAAAGCAAGCCCAGCAACAGAAAACTAGGCTTGTACACTCCACTACCAGTTCCTTCTCACCCTTGGGAAAGTGTTTCCATGGATTTTGTTGGAGGATTGCCTAAATCTAGGAAAGGTCATGATTATCTATATGTTTTTGTGGATAGGTTCAGCAAAATGTGTATTTTGATACCCTGAAATAAACAAATTACAGCTGAACAAACTACAAAATTGTTCTTTGAACATGTATGGGTTCATTTTGGATTACCCACTTCCATTGTGTCTGATCGAGACAACCAATTTGTGGGGAAATTTTGGTAAAGTCTGTGGGAACTGATGGGCACCAAACTGAAGAAGAGCACAACTTTTCATCCACAAAATGGTGGTCAGACAGAAGTATTTAACAGGACAGTAATCCAACTACTCAGAGGATATTGCAGAAAACATCCTAAGCTTTGGGATGAACATTTGTGCTATGTGCAACATGCTTACAATAGAGCAAAACATTCTTCTACACATAGATCTCCTTTTGAGACCTGTTTTGGTTTTACACCAAGGTCTCCTTTGGATTTTGTCTTTGGTAAAGATACCATAGTTGATGGAAACAATGATGTGGACAAGGCAACTAGGTTCATTGAACAGATCTAGGAGATCCACCAGGTAGTTAGGAACAACTGGAAAAGAGCCAAGCCAAATACAAGGCTAGGCATGACAAGCATCGGATGGAGCATAGTTTTCAAGCTGGTGACCAGGTCTGGCTATATATAAGCAAGGACAGGATGCAAGGTGAAGGTAAAAAGCTAAAGCCTATAAGGTATGGACCCTTTAGGATACTTGAGAAGATTGGTGAAAATGCTTTTTGCCTTGATCTACCAGCTTACATGCACATCTACTCAGTCATAAATGCAAACTGGTTGATATTGTTTGAACCTTCAATGATTGAGGATCCTAAAGAGTAGAGTCAGTTGCCTTCTATTGATGACCTGCTACCTGAATATCTTAACGAATTACAGGAAGACACAATCTTGGACAAGTAGGTGAGGACAACATGCAAAGGAGATGTTGAGTACCTCGGAATTAGGCTCAAAGGTTCAAATCCGAGCAATGCAAAGTGGATTGAGATTGGACAAGTGAGACAGCAGTACCCTCACTTAGTCGACGCTTGAAAAACCAACTTTTGGTGGTCCAAAGGATTTTCAGTGGGAAGGCCGTGATCTGAATTGGATCCATGAAGAATAATCAAAATAACCATGGCTGTACCAGGTTGGGACAGACTTCAAAGAATCAAGAACAACGATAAAAAACACCTCTAAACCAGTGGCAGTTAGCAGCCAGCGTGGAATGATAAGGACCTCAGTCAAAATGCGCTGACCAAGGCCCATGGAGACTGCGCGGGAAGCGAAACTAGCCCCTGGGGAGCCCTGATCGCTGGGAAAAAACCCTCAAGAAGGAGAGGCCCCGAGCGCTCAGTCGTGTGGGAGCCGAGAAAACCGTGGGACAAAAGGCTAACGGCTAAAGGCAGGACCCGCTCCAAAACCGACGGTATTGATCGGAGGCATCCTTGGACGGTAAGCAATTTTGGTGAAATCGGAGTGATTCCACTCAGCGCCTGATGCATGGCAAGCGGAGGAGAGAGAAAACCGCTCCTCATCGCACGCTAATGGTCGAGCAAGTCAACTGCGTGAAATGAGCGGATGGCATTGGATCTGGGGGATCCAGATCTAACGGCCGATATTGCGCCCGACGATAAGACCAGAATTAATAAGGGAATAAGCCGCGATTTAGAAGAATTTGAGGTCCGCTTTGACCACTAAGGTGGCAGAAGACTCATTCCACGACGTAACCTAAGAATTGAACCGACGAAGCAGGCTGGCACAATTTGCAGGAGGAAAAGTGGCTGCTCCCTCTGAGCCTGATGATGACACCGAGACAGGGAACTCCAAGCGCAGCTACAAGCAGGCGATTCGACGGAGGTGGAAGAGGAATCGAACCGCCATGATATCGAATGGCCTTAAAGCCATGAACAGAGAACATAAAGAAGACAGAGAGAACACTGAAGATAGAAGACAGAGAAGAGAAGAACTAGTGAAGCAAAAAGAAGAAATAAGACAGAGGGCCGAGCTGACCAAAGGCAGCATCGAGCACCAGAGAGCTTGAGAGATTCAAGCCATCCCTGAGAGGATCTGTCAGACCAGAGAGGTCAAAGAGCTGGTAAGGAAAAGAGTCTGCGTACTCCAGTGGCTTGGGGAATCCAAGAACCACCCTACGTGGCCAAGTTGTTTTAGGAGACTCGTATTGACCTCCTTCATTGTAATTCTCTGCTTCAAGACACAATAAAATAATGCCACCACTAAGAGCTGGATCAGAGATGTAGCCCTGGAGGATAGGGTGAACTCCTTATTAATTTCTTGTGTTCTTGTATTTGCTTACTGTATTTCTCTGCTGTTTTCCATTTCAAGTGTCTGTGTATTTGCAATCTGATCGATCCGTTGCTTAAATAACATAGACACACACCAGCACATGAGTCTGTAATACCTTCATTTAATAAATCTTTAATTGAGGTCACCCATAGGGTCATTATCAGATCACTTGACATGACTCAACATTACAATGCACCTGTACCCATGTGAACACAATGGCTTGAGCAAGGCAAACTAGACATCACTCTGACTTAGACAACTATAGAAGTCCAACTGCTCAACATCCTCATGCTGATCAACAGTAACATATTGATGCCAAGCTCTGTAGTCTTTGATAGTGTCCATGTGTTCTGCGGTGACATCCGTCTGAAACCTGACCTTTGTCTCCATAGCATCTGGCTACACTGCTCGGGCTCCTCTGTCAAACTCGTCTAAAAGAATGCCCATCATTATCTTCAATGTGATCGGACCAGCAACATACTTGTGCATGATGTCTGCACTGATAGGAAAGTCTAGGCTGGCGGCGATGCACATCAACTCGTCGAAGTACGAGTTAAGCTCTAATCGGACCTACTTCTTGGTCTTTACCTGGGTGAGAGTCCCAAGTGATCGGATCACATGTGTGTGCACCACAACATCCATCCTCTTGAATACTCGTGCATAGGAAGCCTGTATACTAGTGATGAGTGGCGGGAGGTCTTCATAGTTTTGGATCTAACTCCAGATACATGCCTTCAGCTCGGCCGCATTTGGCCTCATCATCTTTAGCAAGTGAAGTGGGGATCCCTTATACTTCATTGTCCATGTTTGCATGTCATCAATAGTAGCATGTATGTTCATCAAGATGCATGCTCTCCTAGCACATCGCCGCTGCCATCCGTTGAGATGGATGACCTCCTTGTGCACGGTACCAAACTTGGAGTACAATGCTCGCATAACTATGTCAAGGGACAATACTTCATCTAGTATTGCCTTCTTCAATTCAGCTCGGGTGGACATTGTCACCGAGTATCCTCCTTGCTTGGCCACCTGTAGTTCCTTCGCCATTCGCTCATTCTCAGCTACAAGAAAATGAACACTTGAGTTAGTGGCTTTGGCATACACTCTGGTTGCATTGGCCAAAGTATTTGGATGATTGCGCACATCAGTCATGATCACTCGTTCTTCAACTTGCGTCGAGATGTTTGATCCTCTAGAGTCGACACTCTGCAAGACTGCACAACTCTATGCTGGGATTCATCAAATGAGATGTTTTGCATCTCTTCTTATGTCTGATCACCAAGGATATCAGTGCCTCCTTGTTCATCTGAGACTTGCTCCTCTTATGGATGCATTGAAGCGAGTGAGTTGACCTCTTTGTGGTGAGGCATGAGGTCGGTGTCCTGTTCCAACTCTTGCTGCTCCATGTCTTCATCCAATCACTGAAGTGCATGTTCTATCTCATGAGAAAAGTCTTACCCCTATGATGGTTCACCCTGTTTGCTTGATGCTAGCTGTTCAAATGAATCAACTACTTGTACGGGCGCTGTTTTGTCTGTTGATGGCCCCCTACTGTATCTTCTGCTTCTGCGCTTCCCTCTCATATTTGCGCAACTCTTTTTCCTTTCGGAGTTGATCCCTCATCTCATGCAACTCCTTCTCTGCTTCTTCCATTCTCTTCTTATCCTTTTGTCTTCGCTCGATTCGCTTGTTGCGCTGCTGCCTCTTTACCTCTATAGCCATAACTTCTTTCTCTACAAGTGGATCTGCTTGAAACTTGCATCTTTGCTCCTCCTCCATGCAATCGACAATCTTCCTCTTCCCTTTGTCGCACATTGGTATGATTGGCTCTGCTGCCACTGCTACTACTGCTAGTACTCTCTGTGATGTTGCTTCATGTTGCTTCGCTAACCACTCCACAACAAATCCAACCGGTTCATTGGGTCTGGAGAAAATGTAGCAATATCTCCATGGGTCCTCCTCGGTCCAATGAAACGCCCCATAGATCCAGTTGAACTAAACTCTTGTGTAGTGATCCTTCATAATGCAATGTGGTTCATACAGATTGTAGCTTCAGAGGTCGAACAAGTATTTCTTCATCAGTTCTTCTTTGACATCTCCTTGCTTGATACTCTAGATATCATATAACCCAATTCGTAATGGAAGAGTGGGCCAATGTGCCTTCTTCTTCCATTGCAGTCTAGCTGTCAATCCTGCCGAGACGTGATAGGATACTTCCTACATGATAAGTATGTCCAAGGAAAGCTTTGGCAGAACATGCGGAGGCTTCTCCGCACTGAACATTGGATGAAAGTGTCAGACGGTGAGGCATATCAATCTACAATACCTATCAATGCCTCCATTGCTTCCTTTGACATGCGGGGTGGATCTTGTTCAAATATCGTCTTGTACAAAAGGATGAAAAAATTCGAACAACCATGTGATTACTCCTTTGAAGCTCCATTCGGACAACAACTTGAAATACGTGTTCATAGCAGTCTCTGCCAATGACCATGCCCACTCCAAGCTTGGGAACTCATGTCAGGCACAGACTACATCTAGGATGAAGGTAGACATGTAAATCTCTACATGCATACCTTCGGGTGACTATTGAGCCTTCATGACTTGCTCCTTTAGTTGACGAGCCAGTATTCCTGACTAGTTACATGGTTTTCCTTCTCTAGCCACTTGGTCTAGTGCAACCACTCAACACTGTGGGAAGGTTTTTGTGCTTGTTTGGCCATATAATTGACAAGCAAATATGATCAAGTATTGATATGCCTTCCTTAGTATCATTGTCTTGTAGAACTGGTTGGGTGTCATCCTGAAATGAGTTGGCTCCTTTACCCAATCCTTCACAATGTATCTAGAGTTAGCATTATTTTTGGGTAAGCTGAATGGAGTCTCCATGATAGCCACGAGATTTGAAATCTGATACATCTCATCATAATCCTGTTCCCAGAAGGTCACAAGCTCCGTCCCACTAACACTGCACAAGGTCATCGTGTCGGGATCAATGTGAGATACAGTCTAGTGTATCATGTCCATGCATCGGAACATGGGATATATGCATGCAATCCGGTAAAAGACGGACTTGTGAATGTTCATGTACACTTGACGGTCTTCGAGGTGTTCCCAAAAAGTGCCTGCAAATGTTCCACTGACTTCTTTCCACTTCAATTTGATGTCCTTATCTAGATACAACTTTGTATCTTCATAGATCAACATACTAGAAGACATTTGCTCAGCTGTTGCTTTAGCTGCATTTCCATCAGTGTCTTGAGATCCTGTTCTCTTGGAAGCCATTGAGACAGATGAACACCTGAAATATCTGGAGGCATGCAACATGCATGGCAAGAAATCTGTTAGCGAAAACAAAGCAAATTTCGGGGAATGACATAACATATACCTGGGAAACTGATGTGCAAGATTGCACAATTTCTTCTGGGAGGCTGGGTGACTGGCTACCAAAACTAAGCAAAAGGAAGTCTGGGTTGTCTGGGAGATAGGACCGATTGCTGGATCTGTGCAATGTGCAACCCAGACTAGCTACTGGCCGCTGGGATTGTGCAATGTGCAATTCCAGCTGGGAAGGACTGCAGGCCCAAGGACTGATTTGCGCAATTTCCTGGGCCAGCAGTCACTTTCCTCCATAAATGCGCAAAACAATTCTAGAAGCTAGTGCTAGGAAAAAATGTGAATTTCTGGAGAGGAAGGCAGAGCCTTCCTACCCCAAATTTCACAAAGCAGTCTCAGTGAGGCAGAGTTCGGGCCAAGGTTGGCCTGAATCGCTGACGGGAAATTGAAAGAAAATAAGACAGTGAATGCATGGCGACACTAAGTGATAGCAGAAGTGTTTGAAAGTGCATGCAAAACATGAATGAAAGATTCAACAAACAAATCAACATGCATGTGGGTGAAGCGATTTGACGGTTCGATGAACGTTCATGCAAAACAATTTCATGCATGCGACAACAGTGAGAAAACACTGAAAACTGAAATAGATCTAGGACAAGCTAGTATACATGCAAATGACATCAAGCGTTCAAAGAAATCAAGCAAACAACACTCATACAAGCGAATACACAAAAAGCGACAGAAATGATGAAAAAGACAAGTTGAGACCACTTACCCATGAATAGCTGAGCCGGATGTGTCGAAGAGTCTTGGATGTGTTATGGGATGTCAAAGCTCCAAGATCGATGTGAAAGGATGAGCTCTAATGCATCAAATAAATAATTTTGGGCTCATGACACGCATGCCACAAATCTAGGAAAAAGTGACACTTGGAGGGAAACTTCTAAAACAACTTTGCATGTAACCATCGGCTGCTAAAAATAGCTCCCTGAATCATGGGATGCCTTTTGCATGTTTCCTTTCGCTATTCCGAGAAGAACCAGTCATGCATTCATGTAAGTCAAGTTTCCTTGGTCCCGGGTGGAACTGGTCAACCGGACTGCTCATGCATGCAGCTACTCAACTGCTTGAGAAAAATGCGCATTTTTGGCTGGGAGTTGGGCTGACTGCCCGTGAGGTTTTTGTAATTTCTGGGTAGATCAGCTAACTACTGCCTAGATTTGCACAAATTCTGGGCTGAGCAGTCCTGCTGGGGAAATTTGCGCAATTTCTGTTGGGAGTGTTGGCTGGTAGAATTGCGCAATCTGGGATCCCAACAGGCTGCCAAATAGAATCGCGCAATTTTTGGAGGGAAGGCTGGTTTCCTTCCAGAAATATGCAATTTTCTTGGGGAAGCTGCTTAGCCTGCAACTGGACCAAGTTTGGGTGAACAACCTGTGAGGAAAGTGGATCAATTTGTGATCAACAAGTTGCCTTTTTGCTTAAAAACACAAAATCTTGTGTACTTGATGAAGCAAGACAAGGTGCTGTGAAAGGTTGGTAGGGAGGCTCCAAAATAGGCTAAGGAAAAATTTTGGAGGGTGGTTGTAGCTGCTACAACAGGTGTATATTTTCAACTTCTCATGAAGTTTTAATCAAAATCACAAGACACAAACCTACTCATATGTGAAATTCAATTCACAATTTAGAACATCAATCACAAACATGCAACGATAAATATCACACATGCACATCATATTTTTCCAGGGGAAATTAACCAGCTAAAAACCCCTTTGTCTACTTGCATTAATCTGATGAATATAGATTTATTACAATTGCTTTGCTCAACTAAGCACAACCTGCAAATGAATAACCTGTCTCTCTACTCACTAAGAAGCTCTAATCCAGACTTAGTCAATTTTTGCCTCTACTTGAGCCCCTATTTCCTTTCACAATTCCTTGAGAAATTAGGCCCATGTTATTTAATAATTTATCCAAAATGGATTGTGCAATTCCAAAGGTTTATCATTTGACTGCATGCAACACCTATACACTCAAGAGTAGTCTAAAACTGATGTTACACTGCCTTGGAATCTACACCACAACTGGGGAACTCAAATACTCTACATGCACTAGATAGTTTGGGCTGATTAATGAGTTAATTAGATGATCACTGCATTATACTGAAGTCCCACTGCACAACTGACCTTCCACTAGTTCCTCCAATAATTGGAACTAGTTTAACTAAAAACAACTTAAATAATTGGCCTTGATTGCTACAAATTAGAAATCACACATGCTTGACTGAACTCTAACTCCTCCAACTCGAATTTACTGAGTAAAATGGGTGACACAAGCCATGTCACACAAGCTAACTACATCCAAGTTGTTTACTGATGTGAAAAAATGATTTTTCTCAATTTCATCAAGGAAAATCAAATTGATAATTTCTTGCCTTATTTTTCAACAGCATTTGACCTGAATCTCAACAACAAACAACATTGGTTACATTACATTATCGTTCTGACTATGGGTGGTGAGGCCAAGAGCCCAATTGCTTCGTTACATCATATTTGACTCGAGTCTCAGTGGAAAACAACACTGGTTATGTTTCATTTTGATTATGGTTGGCGAGGCCAAAGGCTGAAAAATAGTGGTTATGTAGCACTTTACATGAGCCATGGTTATGGTAGTGAATTAGAAAGGCCAACTGTTAATCATCATTGGTTACGTCACATTTTATTTGAGCCACGATTTTATTTTTTGTGATTGGCAAGGGCAAAGCCCAATCAACACTAGCTACATTGCATTTGGTTTGAGTCATTGTTCTATTATTTGTGATTGGCGTGCAAAGAGGCGAAGGGTCATCGATCCAATAAAATTTGATCAATTCATGTGCCTAGTCTGTATGGGATCCAACAATAAATGAATAACAGTGTCAATACCTCACAAGATACGAAGCACAATGCAATTGGTATCAAGCTTTGTTGTGAACCTGGTGGTCACAAGTTCAATTCTCGATGGTAGACATGTCATGTTTTTTTTGTATAGAATACCATTTTGTCACATGTTTACCAGTATCCAATGGCTAGTACAAAAATCCAACAATGCTTTTGAAGGGCACCAGGAAAATTCCTATTTGAAGTACATTTAATTGATTATATAGTTATATATGGTTGTTTTGATGTTTTGGAGTCATTATTTATCCAAATTGAGTTATGGAAGAAGTTGGACGATTAGGGTTCATAGATGAATCTAACTAGAGGGGTTTGATGTTCTTTTGAATCCTATTTGATGGCCATAATCTCATATGTTTGTTTTGAATGTATATGAGCATGTTGCAGGTATTTTGGATACATGAAGCATATGGGTTTTGAGAAGGGGTTTGAATGACCAATTGAAGAATTGGTTGATGCATTGTATGGACAATAGTATGACAACTAACAACAATGATTTTGTAGTTATCACAATGACATAGTTTGCAGATTGCAGTGATAGCCTGTGGAGGTTGAGTTGATGGTACAAGTTGTGATGGTGACATAATTTTGTAGATTATGATATTTCTTATAACTCAGTGATATATGATGACAAAGGATCCAATTTGAAAATGAGATGAAATAAAGGTCCACAAGGAAGTTGAAGAAGGTGGTTGGACCCTCAATCAAATCAGAGCCTAGAGTAGGTTGGAGCCTACTCATCACTGAGGTTGGAACCTAGAGCAGGTTAGAGCCCACTCATCACAGAGGTTGGAGCCTCAATCAAGTTATATCCTACAATGAGCAGTTTCTTGCATCTTTTGAGGTTGGTGCCTCAATAACTCTGCAAGTGGTAGGTTACATTTTTGGGGTTAGTTTCCTCCAATAGGTCGGGGCCTGCAAAATTGATGTATTGAATTGAATATTAATAAGAGCATTGGTGGTTTTCTCCCATATGGGTTTCCACCTAAAATTTTTTACTCCTTGAGATGTGATGGCCTTTTGTGTTGATTGATGGTTTATTGTGACATTTCTTATATGATGATACACTATTATAAGTAATGAAATGATGTTTATGGTTCACTTCTATATGGATATATGGTTGCGTGATTAAGAAAAAAATGTGAAATTGTGAAATTGACCTCTAATTGATTAACCCCCCCTCTCAGTGTGAATTTTGGGCTAACACATGATATTAGAGCAGGTTCAATCATGAAAAACTAATTGCTAGAAATTTGAAGATCAAGGAGAAATAATAATGACCATTATAGTGGGGAAGCGCTCTATGTTTAATGGAACTAATTATGCATTTTGAAAGATAAGGATGGAGACATATCTCATCTCTTTGGGAGCAAAACATTTGGAAAATTGTGAACAATGAATATAAAGTCCCCAATTCTATTATGATAGATGCAACAGAGAAGGCATTTTTCACATATAATGCACAAGATAAGAATGATATCTTAAGTGGCTTGGAAGAATCAAAATTCGTCAAAGTAATATAGTGAAAATCAAATCATGATTTATGGAATAAACATCAAACTTATTATGAAGGAGATAAGAAAGTTAAAGAAGTATAGTTACAAGCTCTTAGGGGACAATTTGAAATCTTGAATATGGGAAGACGATGAGGACATTGCTTCATATTTTCTTCAAGTAGACAATATAGTTTAGTTTATTGCAGGTCTTGGTCAAGAAGACCCAGATAGATATGTTATTTGAGAGGTATTGAGATCACTCCCTCCAAGATTTAATACTAAAGTTTCAACCCTTGAGGAACTAGAAGAAGTAGACAATATTTTTATGGATCAACTTCACAAAACTCTCTCCGCATATGAGTTAGAATCAAGAAATAGAATTCGGGAGTCAAGGAAGAATCTTTCAAGGAAACAAAAGAAGATAAAAAGCAAAAGGATCAAGAAGACTCCAATTTTGATAATGAAGAAGCAAATTTTGTTCGAAAGCTCAAAAGAAGAACCGACAAGTTCAAAGGTACACTTCCTGTCAAATGTTTTGAATGTGGAAGGAACGGTCATAATACTTAGTAACAATCCTCTTGGATGAGAAATTATGGCCAATTCAAAATCAACATTAGCTGTGGAAAATTGAAATTCGAAAATATAGGGACAAATCCAAATAACCAAAAGGTTTAATAGTGTGAACCTCTTGGGCATATCTACCATTCATTATCTTGATCAACAACAAATCTCAACTAACATACATGCTTGTTAGTCATGCTAAATAGTCTGCACTTTATTGAGAATCGAATGGTTCAAGATAAACACTATTAGATTGGATGATGGATGAGAATGATAGTTGCACGACCTTTAACTTATATCCGTGACCCAACATAATTGCACTATGTGGGCCAGTCTCTCCATGACACTTGGCAGGATATTATCGGCAAATATCTTGGACACATGGCAAGCATTTATAGGATGTGGTGTAGCAAAGAAGATAGCATGGTAGGAGACATAAATACTGATGTTAGCATAGTGACATGTGGTGCCACCAGAAGCTGCCACATGGCATGGTGTTTTAGCAATTTTGGATTGGTAAAAAGCTAGAAAATAGGTGACACATGGCACCCCTATTGGGTTGCCACATGGAATGATGATTTCATGATGATGGCATCATGTGAGAGACCTAGGACCCCTAAGGACTTGGTCTTGAAACATAATATCATGGAGAAGTCGTAATTAAAATAAGGAGCTAAGATGGACGATGAGCCCCAAGTCACATTAACATGGGTATATGGTATAATTGGATGGATTTACCATCAAAGGAGAAGCCCCAAGTCATGTTGGATTTTTTCCTAAGGCCCGAGTTACTAAGCATTATAATCATCATTTTGGGTCAACCCCCCTCACATGGATCCACTATATATATGGGCCCTTCCTCCCAAAAATAACACATGAGAAATTATTGATCAATTGATCTAAATGGTGCAAACAATGGTCAAAGTATTGGTTTGGTTTGGAGGAATAAGTTGGTACCCATTGGATGTGGAATTTAATTCTGCATCCAATGGGTGTCTACACTTGGAATTTTAGTAAGCCTACAATGAAATAAGATGAAGATAAAATAAAAAATAAAAATATTTTTCTTATTATCCCTCTAAATTATTCTCCCATGGGGATGATTTCATTATTTTGAATCCTATTGGTTCTTTTAAAGTTAATTTTGTTAGTACATTTTTTAGACCCATTTTTTACCTTAAAATTCTTCTAATGAATTCAATGACAGTCAACGTAGCACTTTTTCCGGTCTTGTACTTCCTTTAGCCTTTCCTTGATCATGGTCATTTTCTCTTCCATCTCTTGTACTACTTCTAGTCCTATCAATACCTAGCCTTCTAGTTAATCCCAATTGAGAGGAGTTCTTTAAGACCTTTGTTATAGGAACTCAAATGGTGCCATCTAGATGGAACTTTGGTAACTGTTATTGTAAGGAAATTCCACCAATGGTAGAAACTCTTTCCATATTTTTTGTTGGTACATCACATACATCCATAACATGTCCTTGAGGATTTTGATTAGTCATCTCTGTTTGACCATCGGCCTCAGGGTGATAAGTTGCATTGAAGTTCAACTAGATTCCCAAGGCTTCTTAGAAACTAGTACAAAACCTTATGGTAAATATCACCCCCCTATTTGATATAATCTTCCTTTGAACTATATGTAATCTCACAATCTCATCAATGAAAACCCTGGCTATCTTAGGCACCCTAGATGTAGTTTTAATTGGTATGAAATTGGTGCTTTTGGTTAGTGTGTCGACCACTACAAATATAACTTCATGTCTCCATGATTTCATTTGTAGTCCCATGGTGAAATCCATTGATATAACTTCCCACTTAGAATTTTGTATCTCATGGGGTTGCCATAAGCCTGTTGGATGTTTGTGCTCAACTTTTAATTGTTGACACTTTAAACATCTTTCCACAAAATTTACAATTTCCTTATTTATCATGCTCCAAAAGAATAATAGTTTTAGGTCGGAATTCATCTTCTTAACACTGGGATGTGCCATGTATACTTCTCAATGAGCTTTCCTCAAGATCCTTTAGTGCATTTCTTCATTCAATGGAATGTATATCCTTCCATGGAATCATAGTAGGCCATCACTATATAGAGAATACCCCTTATATTTTAGGATCATCATTTCATCCCCCCCTTAAACTATAGCTAACCTCCTTGTACTAGGTGTCCTAAAATTATAATTTAAGCAACCTCTCCCTCAAATTTTTCTTTAGGGTAATCATTGAAAATATTCAAGGTGCCCTACTTTAGCGTCAACTACCCTATTTAATATTCCCTTTATGTAAGTAACATTAAATTCATATTTACATATTAACTCTGACCACCTTCTTTGTATCATGTTTAAATGACCTTATGTGAATATCTGTTGTAGTCCACAATGATCCATATTTAGTTCAAACTTCCTTCCTAGCAGGTAGTATCTACAAATTTTTAGGGTGTATACAATAGCTTCCATCTCTAGATTGTGCGTCGCATAGCTCTCCTCATGGGGTTTGAGTTTTTTATATGAGAACACTATTGCCTTTCCATCTTACATTGGCATGCACCTAAGGCCTTCATTGGAGGCATTGGTGCAAACCAAAATTCCTAATCCATGTCTGGTACCTACAACATCAGAGCAATTGTTAGCAACTATTTTACCTTCTTGAATGCTTCTTCACATTTTTCAGTCCAAGCAAACTTCTTACTCTTCTTTTGTAGTTTAGTAATGGGGGTTTCTATCTTTGAAAACCCCTCAACAAATATTCAATAATACCCAACCATGCCCATAAAATTATGTATTTCATGAACATTTGACATCCCATTCGCCTACATTTCATTAGCTACATCGATGAGATGAACCTTAGGAACACCCCTCGGTTCATTCCCATCAAGGATTTTCTCTAACCTTCATTGTCTGTGAAATTTAGTATATTGTCCTTGCAGTCTATAACCTTATCAACAACTCAAAAGGTTTAGCAACGGGTCAAGGATGATATGTACTCAACACATTTTTCACCATTTTTTTGTATTAGAAGCTAGAAAATGAGCTACACAGTTCAGCTGGAGGGAGCTCAGATTGTTATAGGACCTCCACATCGATATCTGGTTTGCATTCTAACCTAGTTGTTAATTGTATGGGCTATTGATGTATCATCACTCATGCAAGGAATTAAAATTAGATGGGTTTGGAAATCCTTTGAATTGGCTACTCCATCAGATTTATGTGGCCGTAAAAATTGTGGCGGATGAAAAACAACATAAGAAAGGCACACCATGATCAAATCCTTTATGGAAAAGTACAAAAAAATAAATAAAGGAAATTTTCCTTCTATTTCTCTAACACACAAAGAAATCAGTGGTTATTATCATATTGTAAGAGAAATTATGCAGGAACTTAAATAAGAATCTAAATCATTTGACACTTTGGGTACAAATTTAAATGTCATGGAGCCATAGAGACCATCAATAAGACATTCTATACAACCTTTGTCTATTCCAGGTGAAATTTCTGTGTTGATTTCTAGTTCAAGTAGTCAAGTTGTAGAAAGTAATTACAACTTAGAATCAATTGAGGAAAAATATTAAGATGTTTTACGAGATAAGGATGAAAAATATATTTTGTGGTATAATGACTAGAATCTAGCAAAGTAGGAGATTCAGGTGGTTGATGGTCCACCAAGGCCAATTACTACACCTATGTTGGTGGGTTCATAGAATTTGGAGGAAATGAAAAAAGTACAATCCTTCAAAAATCATAAAATTAACAAATCTAAGAGCTTCATGTGACATGAGAATAAAATAATGAAAACTCCAATGACTTGACAATTGTCTCCCACATCCAAGAAATTGGAATTGTTGGCAAAGGAAGCATGATGGAGTCCTACAAATCTCAAGTGGAGAATGTATACAAGCATGAAGCCCCCAAAACTTAGGAGAAAGATTTTAATGCGATTAATGACAATAGGTCATTGAAAATTATTTCAAGTGAAGATGTGTCACTCGCAGAAATGCAATCTTCTTATCATTTGGGCCTTAACTATTTTGAGAAACGAAATTTGACAAAACCATTAGAAGAGCTGGAAATTGCATTTCCATTGGTCCTTGAGAATGCATCAATATATGTTACCAAGAAAATGAAAATCTATCATATCCCTTTAGTAGAGAACTCAAATTTCTTAGCATATTCTAAAGGATATGACACACATAGCCCCTTGGGTACTTCCCATACTATCTATTCAACATCAAATTCACACTCTACCACACTTTTAACAGAATTACGAATCGATTTGGCAACCAGGGTGAGGAAAATTCTCTACTTTCAAATTCAAAAAATAATATGGTAGAGGAACCTACAACTCTTCTAGATAAAACAAACTTGTCAATGGAAAATAAACAACTACTACATGAGACACTACTGAAATCCCAGATGGTATGATGGAGTGTCAACAAATATCCAATCCTGACATTGATCAAGAGAAAACGCTGACTAGAGTTCAGTACACACTCTAGATGATCATAAAAAAATTCTCAAGTGAGTTGAAGTCTAAAAACTTGAGCAACTTTTCGTCCTCAAACAATAAGAAAGATTTAATTGGTAAGGAAACTAGTGTTCCATTGTCTATTGTTTCTCAACAAGGTCAAAGTATTGGATATGAAAATAAAAGCATGCAAAACAATAGTGATGATGAAAATCCTATTAGTATTTCAAAGAATATTTATGGTACATCTACAAGAACCAAGTGTTTTGAAGGTACAAAGAAACAAGAAAACAACATAATCTTTTCCATTTTGAAGACAATGGTAGAAGGTAATATGTATTTGTTCAAGGAGTAAACAAATCCACCTCAACGAATATTAGATTGTTTAAAGGTCTCATAGTCACTTGTTTCTTTTGGGAGACAATGAATGCTATTTGTTGTATCATCTACAATTTGTGCTTAGAAGTTGGAATACAATAACCAATTAAATTACACTCTAAAATGAATTCATAACAATGGATGCTCCATTATTGGATCAACTCTCTCATGTTTTGTCGGTACAAGCTTCTATAATGGTTAGAGGTTAACATATGATAGTATGTATAGTATTACTTTCATAATGATAGAAGAGGAAAGTAGAAGTGAATGGTGTTGGTACCTAGTTCTCATGTCCAATCACTGCAAAGTAGTGAAACTTTATTTGAATCACTTGTATTTTCCCTCAAGTAGGTACTCGATATCAGAGACAACTATATATTGAAAGTGGGGATGAAAATGAGAGTTCATATGTTCTTTTACACTTTCTTTTTCAAACATGGTGAAAGTCTTCAACCACCATCCCATACCATAGAAATGAACATTTCCCATGTTGTTGATACATGAGACAATTAATCAAAGTGCACATATAAATTTTCTCACAACTAGATTAACATCCATTGATGTTCATCTTTAATGCTAGGCATTTATAAGTAGGTTATGTCCCTCTACACGCTAGAAATTTAGTACAATATGGGAAAATAAATGTACATACACAAAAGTTTTATCACAAAACTAGAATATCGTCCATTTATGATTGACTTCACAGTCATAATTAAGATCAATTGTGTGGACACTGTGACGGCGTCACCTTTTAATATTTGTTTGAATTAAAAAAACGTGTGATGATTTTAGACATGTTTTATCTTTGTCACTGGATAAGGTTAGTTTTCTGACTGGATTAGATTAGGTGAGCTCTCAAAAAGACTAAAGCCCTGGTCCACATACTTTCCCAATATAATTTTATTTCGACTGTCATGAATTCATTCATTATAATTTTATTTCGGTTGTCATGAATTCATTCCAGAAGTTTCGAGAGAATAAAAAATATATATATACAACGAATAGAAATGGAGAAAGTTTTGAAACGTGTTTGGTAAGTATACATTTATTTAAAGAATATAATTTCATGTCTCTGATGGTAGGAAAAACGTGTTTGGTAGGTATACATTTATTTAAAGAATATAATTTCATGTCTGTGATGGTGGGAAAAAAAACACATGGCATATGGATATAAAGATATTGTTAACGTGAAAGATTTTTATTTACTATTTTTTTATTGGTTTATGTTATTTGGAAAGGTGGTAAAATTTATCATAATTTAGTTGTCAAATTAACAGTGAGGACAGTCATTTTTCGTTGTTATTCGGGAATGTAGGCTGACTCATCACCCTTATTCAAGGGAAACTAGGTGCCTTGGAATAATTCGGGAAACTAGGCCCCTTGGAATAATTCACTGGTGGTAAAGGCAGACAGGTCTCTAGGTCTTGGGCCGTTAACGTGTTTCCTTAAGTTAGAGAAAAACGAGCTCTTAGCCATACTCCAAACCAATCTACTAATTTATGTTTTCAAAATAATTATTTAATTATTTTACAAATATTTTAAAAATAAGAAAATTAAACAAAACATTTATTAATTATATATATATTTTTATTTAATATTAATATTAATAATCAATATATGAAATACAAGAATGTAGGAAGTATGTAGAAATTTAATTTAAATAGCCCATGTATGGTGTATGAAACATTTATATGATTGTATGTACATATAAAAGTTGGAGGCATATATATATATATATATATATATATATATATATATTTCTTTGACTCAAATGCTAGTTCGAGAAACATTAAAGAATGAAGCTTGAAGCGATTAGCATCACTTCTTTCCACTGTTGATGTGATTTGGAAGCAAATGAAAAGAAATGATATTTTAAGGTCCACGAGACTAAAGATAGTCTATGAGACCATTAGTTCTTTGTTTTTTTCTTTTTGCAATTCAGTCCTTTTCTGATTCAAATTGATAATGAGCTGACCCAACCTTCCAACAATCTCCTTGCTAAAAAGATAATGCCAAGAAACTGATGCTAACATGTTCTCATAACTTTCTCTGATGTCTTTGAATGCATCACATTCCAAAATGAAATGTTTTTCCGATTTCACAACCCCAGACGTGCAAAATGTGCACACCCTTTCTTCCCAAGCTTCTTTAGGTCTTTTCCACTGTCCTGTTTCACACTGAAGTTGACGTGAGTTGGTCCTTAATTGAGCAATAAGAATCTTTGCCCTCCACGAAATGCTAGCTCCAATGAACTCTTTTTGTTGTAAATCACACGTAGGGTTGAATTCCTCAATGTAATATTTCTTATTTCTACCCAACTCTTTTCCCCATACCATTTTACGAAACTTCTCCATAACAAAATCCTTTAGCTCCTTGCTATTTGTGGGACAAACATTGAGGTAGATATCCCATTTTTGCATCCATGTGTAGTTTTGTTTCATCCATGTTTTCTTTCTTTCACTGATGCCTTCATTGAAGATAACATTAAGCCATCTACCTACTCTCATTTGTTCAATTATTTTTAGGTATCTTATGAGCCGCACCATAGCAATTGCTTCAATGGAAGTTGCTCCTGTTTCACTCAACATTATCTCATAAGGTACCAAACTTTTTATTTTGAACTTGCTCATGATCAAACGTTTTTGGATTTTCTCAATTTGTTTCCATTTTGAGACAGGAGTGCTGCTAGCCCACAATTCACACCCATATAGCATCACTGGACAAACTAGAAGTCCAAAAAGCACTTTAATCATTTTCCAAACTCATAACTCTGCCTCCCTACATTTGTTTTGAAGAGCATATAATGCTTTCCACCCTCCTAAAATTCTCTTCTTTCTACAGTCCTCCCAATTGAGTTTGTTGTTGAAATCAATCCCAAGGTACTTGTACTCCTTTACTTCTTCAAGAATGTTGTCTTCAAAGAAGAAAGTATGCTGGCTATGCTTCCTTTTATTAGAAAAAATCATTATTTTGGTCTTGCTAGTATTGACTTGCATCCCCACTTCTCTACAAAAATGCTCGAGGGCATATAAGTGCATTTTCAATCCATTGGCTGATTTAGAAATCAATACAATATCATCAACATATAAAAGAAGTTTTATCACAAACTCCCCCAATTGAACACCATCTCCCCCTTGCAGATTTAGCCATTCTTCCAATTTATCAATATATAGACAAAAAAGAGTGGGATAGAGTGTAATCTTGCTTGATTCCAATGTCACTTCTAAAGCTTTCTGAAATACCTTTTGAGGCTCTAATTTTGAATTTCACTTCTTCATAAAGTCTATGGACAACGGCTCTATAATGCACAGGAATTTTAAGTTCTTCCATTCTACACCACAATTTATCCCTAAGGACTGTGTCAAATGCTTTTTTGAAGTCAACAAAGCAACAAAACACTTCTTCTTTGTCCTCCCAAACCTTTTCAACAATGCATCTCAACGTGATGCCATGATCCACTGTAGAAATTTTCCGCCTAAAACCCACTTGTCCTCTTGCCCTCTTTTCTTTTACTTCTGCCCACTTGCTAATTTTGTCTTCTACCATGCTGTCGAAAATATTTGCAAACAAAGGATTGATCATGATTGTTCTATAGTTGGATGGATTATTAATGTCTCCACTTTTAAAAAGGGGTATTGTTAGGCTAGTTGTCCAATCTCTTGGGAATCCTTGCTGAATGATGTTGTTGAATATTTTCATGATGTGCAGTGAAGAGCATTCATTCCCCATTTTAGATACTTTGCTTCAAGTTCAACCAAGTCCTTTGCCTTTCCTATTTTCATCTTCTTAATTCAATTCTCCACCTCTTGTAATGTGAAGAGCTTTGAATTTGTGTTGATCTTGGGGGGACTCTGCCTCAAATTCTTTCTCATAGAGTTGCCTTGCATAATCAAACCATTGATTGGCTGTAATATTATTTTCAATTTGCTTCTTCTTTGGTTGCATTTCTTGCCAGAAAAGCTTTGGATTATTCTTGCTTAAATATATTAACTCTTCTCTCCTTGTTTGCATGAACTCATCTTTTTTCCTTTTTAGTATCTTCTTATATAACTTTACATTCCTCTTCCCTTTTCCTAGTTTTTTCAAGGTTCTCCTTGCCATTTTGCATTCCTCATCAAACCAAGCATTTACAGGAAAGCAATTTTATTCTGATTTCCTATTTTTTTCTCTTTTGCACTTCTCAAGTGCATTTTGGATTATATTTGTTAACTCATGGCTGCTGAAGCGTTTGAAACCAGTTTTCTCTTTTTGAATTAATCTCTCTAACATTGTCTTGAAGATAGTACCATTTTCTTGTGTTAGAAGAATTTTTCCCCTTGATAGTGACTGTCGAGAGCATTGGGTTTTCCTCTTATGTTGTCTTTCTTCTAACCATGATAACCTTATAAAAATTGGATTATGGTCTGATTTTAAGTCCCAAATATGCTCTCCAATACTAACTTCATCTATATTTTCTATTAATCTTTGTAAACACATCACATCATCAACGAAACTTGCCCTATTGTATGTGTTGCAAGTGAAGTTCCTAGACCTTTTCCATCTATCTAGACCACTGCAAATAATTAGGTTGAAAGCCCCACACATTGTAAGCAACTCATCTCCAAAATGATTGCTAAGTTTGTCATCTTCTGAACACCTCACCCATTGGGGATTATCCTCTTCAGTGAGCCAAATAGGATTGTTATCCTCTTTGCAACAAAGGATGCTAGCTTGATTATTTGTTGTTCTAGCATTGAAATCTTCCACTAAAAGAACTTCTCCTTGCTCAGAGTACATGACAATATCTTATTTTAAAGATTCATATGGATCCTTGCTATCAAACCCCTTATTTTTGTAAGTTTTTGAGACTTGAGGGGAAAACTAGCATGCTGCAATTCTTATGTGATTTTCATTCTCTGATATTTTCAACCATAGATATTGTTTATTTGCATCTTCTTTAATTAACCGAATGTGACAACCTTATTTTTCTTTCACTAAAACTAGTATTCTCCCATACTCTTTGCCATTTTCTGCTACCTTGTTCCAAACTGCCAACTTCAAATAACCGTCAAACGCAGGAGTTTTACAACCATCATGCTCATGAGTTTCTGTGAGACAAATTATGTCTCTACCTTTCGCAATAGGCCCTAACCCATATCCCCTCCTCCAAGGATAACCTCTACAATCCCAACAAACTAAACTTAGGTAGACCTGGGTAGGATTTAACTGCTACGCAATTTGGCACATAAGACTCAAATTTGAGTCTTCACCCCTTTTTGTCCATGCTGCTCTTATTTTTTTCGTCTCTATTATTGAATTCTCTATTAATTCTTCACCGTCAGCTTGCTGTCTTGATTTGCCTGGAGGCCCAAACACTGCAATAACGGCTTTCCCATTGTACAACCATGCCCTTTTCCCTTCATTTCTTGTTGTTCTAATTTTCTCCACTACATCCCTTCTCTCCTCTTGTTGTTTTTTGGTTAATTCCTCATCAAGGAAGAAGTATGAGTCTTTCAAGAGTTTATTTCTACCCAAAATCTGTCGTTTTTCTTGTATGCTTTCCATGGTGACTTTTATGGGTCGAGGCCTCTTTTCCCTTTCCAATGTAGTTTCTCTTTTAGAAAGTCTCTTGTCAAATTGAGAGTACTTTCATTCTTCCCATAATCTCTTACTCCCCTGATAATAAAGTTTGTTTTTCTGTCCTATCTTTCTTCTTTTTCTATTTCCTGTGCTCTGTGATCACTTGCATCTTCTTCTTCCTTTGTCCTTATGTAACCATTAGTGTCTTCAACTCTAGCTTTGATTTTTTTGGACTATCTTTCCCATTGTTCATTTTTGCCTTCTCCTTGGAAATGTCTGTTTGTTGAGATATTTTTGTATCTACCTGAGTTTGTTTAGAAATTATCACATCTCGGTTTGTTGTTATTACTTCTTTCATGTTTTGCCATTCTTGTTTCCCTGTCTCTAAAGCCTATTGTAACATTGTTACCTATTCTTTTAAAATTCTATTACCTTCCATTAGACATTGGTTTGCAACTGTGATCTCTAAAATTTTGCTGTCTTTTTCCTATTCTTTGGCTTCCACAATCTCCAGTCTTGTTTTGACCTTCATCAGTTCTTGGACATATAGATCTGATGACCAAGTAAGAGGTGTAGATGTGGGACTGTAAATGATTGATTCTTCTTTATTTTTGTTTCTCTTATTTACTTTCTTTTTCTTTTTCTTAATCTTGATCAGTTTTCTTCTCATTTGTCCCCATTTAAGGCGAGTAGTCCTACGCCTTAAAATGCCCTCATATTGCTTTGCGTTTACCTAAATCCACCTTCCTGTTTTGTCTGTTGAAGCAATTTTGACTTGACACAAATGGTTTGTTTCCACAAAATATGAAATTTCCTTGCTCTTTACGCCTTGGTTCTTTTGAGCATTTTCCATGTTCTGAACGTTTACTTATTTAGAAGTTGATCACCTCACTGCTTTGTGCTCAAGAAACCCTATTCACGCTGCCTGTCCACTATGCTCACAAAACCATTTCCTCTGCTTGCCTACCTGTTCACGCTGCCTGTTCATGCTGCTTGTTACCTGTAAACAGTAAAATGCCGAACCTGTTACCTTTTACCTACACTGCTCTCTGAAATTTGGTTTTGTTCAAGCGGCTGCCTAAAATCTTTGTTCTCTGCACTCACCCATGCTCCACGAACCACCTACCAATTAAGAGGGTTAAACCTTCCAAACCTACATACAACAAGATATGGAGACACTGCGTATGGAGACCAGGTAGCTGCCTTGTTTTGGACCTCTACGCCTGTTTCTGATTCTTCTCATGGAAAAACTAGGATGGGTTGCAGCTACCTAAGATTTAGCGCTCTTTGTCTCTCTGTGGAACGGCCTCCCCTGAATTTAACATTCAAAATTTTTCCGTATTTAGAGAGTATATCATATATTTGATGTGTAAATGACCCGAGATGGAAGATGCTCTCGCCGATATGCACTTTCAATGGTCATCTTTTCACCTTCCAAACCTGGATTAGCTGCCTTGTTTTGGACATCTACGTCTTGTTTTGGACCATGACTAATTTATTACATTACAGATTTGGTTTGTTTGATAAAACAACTAATAATAGGAATTAACTTGAGCCTATTAGGTAGATTTTAAATTTGAGATCCACAAAGGAAATTGGAGATTCAAAGACGATTAGTTTATCTGATCAATTCAATGTCCACGAAGGGTCAACTAAACTGGTGGTAGGGCCATGGTTGGTGGGCTGTAGGCGGAGTGTGGCTTGACTTGCTCATAGTGGTGTAGTAGAGCCATGAGGTGAGTGCACCGCGGAAGCAAAACCGAAAGGAGTTGTCTTTAGTGAGACTTTTTGGAAGCTTTTCCGGTGGGTTTTTCTGGTCAAATTTCTCTAAAATCCGGCAGCAATTTATTGAAATCACAAGTTTGATAGCTAATTTCTGCACAATCAAAGCGTCCTAGGGGTTTTTCAGGGTGTTGAATCCAAATATGCAGTTAAAAAACCATTTTAAATAATACAAATCAAGATTTAACCTCAATTTTTTTGGCCGGATTCCGTCACCGGAATCTCCAAAAAGTCGCACTAAAGACAACTCCAAACCGAAATGCACCCAGAGCTGGAACCGTAATTCTACGAGCCAGAGTGGGCCCGTTAATGGGTGAGCAAGTTGGCACCCAAAATTGATCTCCACCGTCATATTGATGCAATTTCGGCCATTAGTTTTTTTTTTGTGGGTGCCAACTTTACCATTAACATTCGTGCTAGTTGCCATCCGAATCTGATGTGATTTTCGACTCATTAGTTTTTTTTTTTTGGTGCCAACTTTGCTATTAATGTTCGTGCTAGTTTCCATCCAAAAAATATGAGACCTTCTAATTGCTAAGATCTAGACGTCGATGGAGAGCACATATGGTAGATAGGGCCCGTCGTTTGATTTATTCGTGAGTTTTATAAAATGGTTTGTTAATGTGATGTCTTCATGTATGATGCATGGCAGTGGAGGAAGAGCTTTCGAACGAGTACCAATAATAAGATTAGTGTGTATTAAAAAGGTGCAAAGACATGTCGATAGAAGTGTATATGGATGTAGAATGATGCACAAGTAGCGTTATAGGGAACAAAGAAGTGGATGTGGAAGGCATGAAGAACTAGGAGGCGAGGGGTGGTGGGGGAATGGGAAGGAATTGGTAAAGTAGAGAGCTGCATGTGGGACATGGGTGGGTTATCTAAATCTAGTGAGTTTGTTGAGGCAATCAAGGTCTTCATAGAAGCACCGAGGAGATAGAGATAGCCACAAACTAATAGGGTAGAAAATGAATCAAGCAAGTAAATTTTTAGAAATTAAATTTGCTGAAATAGTGAGACGAAAGCAGAAGAAAACATAAATGGAAATGTTGGCATGCACAATATCGCATTGATTTTCTATAATTATGCTTTGCTTGATCCATGAGCTCATCAAGTCTCCACTCTTCACCAACTCTGCATCTATAAGAGGTGTTTTAGGTTTTCTTTTACCATCTGAAAATATATACAATAACATTTGAAATAGAAGGGTTTCTAATGTCTAATTGGAGGTGAGGGATTGACTGGTCAAAGGGGTTCACAGGTCGGGTATCTCTTAAAAGGTCTAATATGGAGAAGTTCTATAAATGTATATGGGCAAAAGAGTTGGGTAGAAAGAAGTACTATGTTGAGGAATTCAACCCTACTTGTGATCTCCAAGAAAAAGAGTACATTGGAGCTAACATTTTGTAGAGAGCAAAGATTCTCATCGCTTAATTAAGAACTAACTCACATCAACTTTGGCATGAAACAAGATGGTGGAAAAGACCTAAAGAAGCTTGGGAAGAGTGGGTGCGTATTTTTTTGCAATTTTGGGGTAGTGGAATCAGCAAAAAGAAAATCATTTTGGAATGTGATGCTTTCAAGGATATCAAAGACAATTATGGAAATATTTTAGCAATGGTGTCTTGGAAGTGTCTTTTTAGCGAGGGGACTATTAGAAGGATGGGCAACCTCATCATCAATTTAATATAAAAGAAGATTGGATTGAAAAAGGTGAAAATCATGAGGCTGGTAGTCCCATAGACTAGTTTTAGTCGTGTGGATATTAAAATATCATGCATTCATTCATATACTTCTAAAAGGAATCTAAACTACAATCCCATGGGAACGAAACTTATCAGAATCCTTTATGAAATCTTTCATTGTTCGAAACTAGACTAGAGTATTCAGGGTTTCGCTGTGAGAAATACAACGCGTAGTTTAATTCAAATCAACTCACAAACATCAATAAACACACAATTTGTCATTTCGTTCAAGAGGAGCTTGAACTGAGACTCAATTGAACAAACTAATTTTTTGAAGTGTTGACCATGACATTGAATCTAAAATGTAGAATGTATGAAGCAAGATATCTGGAAATGGATGTGGTTGTCATGATTCAAGTTAATAACACCATAGACATGCAGGGCATGCTTTTTTTCTTCAATCTATCTAGTTTCTACAATCATAGTGTTAGCACTCTCATTAAGGTTAGCCGACAGGAGCTTCTCATGGTTCTGCAGGTCAACAAAGAGAAGGGTTACATCGACCTCAACAAGTGCATGGTTTCAGATGAAGGTATTTAGGTACGCAAGGAGATGTGTACTGAGAGAAAGCTAGACCTAGAGGATTTATACATCCATGTTGGTTGGCCTTTGTACTAAAAATATGGACATACTTTTAAGGAATTTAAGGTGATAGTTACAGAACCGGATTATACCTTGAATTTGTTAACCAAGGATGTCAAAGAGATAAGCCCTAATGGACAAGAGGTGAAAAAAGTGGAGTGGCACACACATTATAGAACAGTTAATTCTACACAATATCATACTAAAATATATCTTTTGAAAATGTTTTGGTAGAATAAGAATCCATAAGACATCGTCAAAAGAAAAATGCTTCGTAGCAACAAAAGTGGACAATGAATGGGGCTTAAGCATGGTGGAGCTAGATTCTCTAGAAAAGGATGTCTTCGAAAAGCTTGTCAACCAACATCAACAAACTTCTTCGTAGGGAAACTAGGAAATTCCTTTAGATGTTACATCATCCCCACTAAGAGAAGGGGTAGCGAGGTGGCCATTAAAATTTTTAGCGATAAACTTGGGAGAATCACTATAGAGACTTAGTATGGCTAGAGCTAGATATGAATGGGATCAATATCAAAGGGTTTGGAAGCGCTTAGTTTACTTACCCAAATTGTAGCATGTATCCATGCAATTCCTCCACTTAATTTACTTACCCAAATTTTAGCAAGTATCCATGCAATTCCTCCACTTAACTTGTCTTCTATATGTGGAGCAAGAGAATATGAATTAGGCCTAATCATTTCTAGAGAAAGAAGACAACAAAGTTCTAGTCTTTGCAGGATTATGAGTGGAGTAAAACAAGGCCATACAATACATTGGTTGGCAGTCTCGATAGAATAAAAAATAAAATTTATTTTTTAGGAAAATATATTTAATAAATGACGATCGCATTACCAACGTAAGCCATCATAATGAGAGAGTAAAGGAAACTTGCCAATCTGTGGCAAGGAGGCTTTGGAATGTAAAAGGGAATGGACACTTCCAAAGAATGCATTGAACGATCTTTTAAATTCCTTTGACATAATATCTTCACTTTCTATAGCCATTGAGGATGTTCCACCACTAGCATTTCCAGATTCGTAGGCCATAAGAAATCTTGGTAATTGGAAAATCAAAGTAAATATCTCCTAAAACTGCTTTAGCAAGACAATCCTTATGGCAAGGAGAGAAACATATGCCAAATATTAAATATTTATGTAGTGGTAAACAACCTACTTTATATTTTCTACAATAGACATTGGAAATAACTTATGTTTGAACTTTTAAAAAGGTATCTTGAAGGATTTCCCTTTCGTGCATGTTGGCACAACTTTTATTTTTTATTTTTTTAGTTTTGTGAAGGATTACATTGTATGTATGGTAGCTACATTTTTTCTTCACCTACCATTATTATAGTAGTCTCAATCAAAACCTATCATGACACTTATGGAATTTAAACTTCAAAGGGTCCCTAGGTTCTAGAGGCTGAACCTAGGCTCTTATACAAAGTATAGGAACCCTCTTAAGTTTTTATATATCTAGATAAAAAATAGCACAAAAACAAAAGACAAGATAGATCAACGACTTGATAATAAGCCATTTTGAAGGGGCAACCTCCCTTTACATCACATAAATGAAAAATTCTTGGATGATTGAAATGAAAAGACCTCCTTGATATACATAGGAGTCTAAAGGGTCAAAATATAATTAGGGCCTACATACCAATAATAATGTAAGTGCTCAATAATAACAATAGTGGGCTTCTATGGGACATAACAATAACAATATGGGGGTTGCACTAGTATTATAGGGACCTAACATGTATGTCTGCTTCAAAAAAGTGTTGTCCTCAATGCTTGAGTAGTTCTAGATGCTTCTTTATGAAATGCTCATATTATTAATGCTCCTTTCCTTTGTTGAAGACCACATAAAATTCTTCAACTCCCAGGCGAGGAGATTTAATTTGATTGTCGATATTCCACCACAACATCCCATGTCAAGAAAATATCTAATCTATGATGTAGAAATAAATAAGAACTTTAATAAATCTTTTTCATCATCCATGGAAGAATCCCACGTGCATGATAACTTGGATTATGGTAAACCTGATAATGTTGCTTATGACACAAACCTACCCTTGTTTAGTCTTCTTGTTTAGCTTTCCCTAAAGGTTATTTCCATGATCCCATTGTGAACTCATTAGAATATTATTTTCAGTTAGGACCCATGTCTCATGGTATTCACCTTCTTGTGCTTCGTCAAGTTTTGTATGGGCACGGGCCTCGTGATTTTTGTTGTTGTGGAGTTTATTGTGTGGTAGAGCAATTGAGTGTAATACACCATTGTGGTTGCACTTCTTGTTTTCGTCAGTCTGTACAAATGTTTTCACGTTTTAATTTTTTCATTGCACTTCTTTTTGTTTTTATTCTTCACAATCACATCTTATTCCATAAAGGTCATGAGCAGCTTTGTTGGCTGCATTGGAAGTTTCACTTTACATGACCTGAACCCCTTTTTTTTTAGCTTAGGGTAGGATAGGTTGCATGTAATTAAATGCATTGCATTATTTTTCTATATTTTCATCTTTCATATTTCAATTTTATCCTTTTATTTTTCTTTGACTTTAAATAAAATTAGTTTTGAGATTTGAGATGACTTGACTAATCTTTTGTGAAAGGCAAGTTGTAGTATTGCACAACCCTTGGCTTATTTGTTACCCTCTTCCTTAAATTGTTTTATCACTTTCGAGTCAATGATTTTTGACAGAAAATATGATCCTTCAGTTAGGAAATTGTAAGTAAACCATGAGGCTCTCATCTTTTAGGATTCTCTTTCCTACACTTGGTCTTGTTATAAAAATGTGTTCTTTCTTATATATCTGTGTAGAGTAAGATAAGGAGAAAACTTTCAGTGAAAAAAGATTGAGAGGTATAAAACCTATCTCTGAAGGACCAATGTCCTATGCTCTCAATAAGTTAGGATCCCTCTTTCGCCTGTTGAAAAAAGAATAAGTGCCTATGCACAGTCCTATGGAAAAGAAAAGAAAAATAAAGGGTGAAAGAAGAGAAAGGCTTCCTGCGCAGGGAGGTGAATCAAGGTTTGTGTTCCTGAAGCAACTTTTTCGAGGTACTTTCCAAGCATGATAGCAGCAAAGCAATGCTAGAAATGTAAAAATCCTTATTATTTTATTTCTCCATAGTATGTTACTCTTACTTACATTGACAGGATAATGATACAACTTTTTACATTGTTGTGTTTCACCGAGTAATGGAGTTGGGGAAGACTATATATTTAACTAGGTAAGAGTGGAGAGCTAAGGTAACCCACTGAATAAATCAATACTTCCTAAATAAATGAGACATTGTGCTCATAAGGAAACCATTTCAGAGAAGTTGGGGTTCTCCCAGTGTGTCGCCAAGGGTTGTTGTTGCGACAACAACCCTCCAAAACTTTTCCTATGTCAATTTTAGAGCCTACAATAACTGTTGTTTCAAGCCCCCTTGAGTTGTCATGTTGTTTAATTTGTCATCTATGTGTTTTCTCCTAGTTTCGTATCCTCGTAACTCAATATTTCCTATGCATTGTCACTTAACCTTTAGAAGCACTTGAGTTAGTTATTTCTTGGCTAGGTGAACTCATGATCTTTTTTAACTTAAAAACTTTGCTTATCGCCATGCACACACTCGAAAAACACTAAAAAGCATGAAAAAGAAAACAAAAGCAAGAAAAAACAGAAAATAAAAAACACAATCCACGTTGGTGAAGACATGAGTGTTGAAAAATGTAGTACGAAAATCTCAGTTTGACTTTACCTTTGTCAAACTAGAGAAAATTCGAATTTCTATTTCAGCAAAAATATTAGAGGTAGTTAATTGAGGTGACATGGAACTTGTCACTCAGTTAACTCAATTAATTCGAGTTGGGTAAGATTGAGTTCAGTTTAGTATGATTGATTGCTAATTTCTAACATTTTATTTTAGTTAAATTGAGTTATTGTTAGTTAAACTAGTTCTAACTATTATAGGAACTAGTGGAAGGCCAAGTTGTGTAGTGTGACTTCAGTCACACTCATTGATCATTTAGTTAGTTGATCAATCAACCCAAAATGATTGATGTATACAAAGAACTCAAGTTATCGAGTTGAGATAGAGATTCAAGGGTAGTGTACTATCAGTTGTAGACTATTCCAAGTTGTACATGTGGTGAATGCAGAGGAACAACCTAAAGGAATTGTGCAATCCAATTGAGGGAATTTCCTAATAAATAGGGGGCTATTTCCTCAAGGAAAGCGTAAGGAAATAAGAGCTTGGAGGGCTTGAAAATTGGCCAAGTGTTGGCCAGAGTTAGTTAGTTAGGCAGAGGGATAGGCTATAAACTTGCAAGTTGTGCTCAGACTGGAAAGCATATGTATTCATCTCTACTTTTTAGTTAATGTAATACATATAGGAAGGTGTTTTGAGTAGTTTCTTTCTGCTAGATAAATATTTGTGTATGTGTGATGTTTCCTTTTTCGTTTCTATGAATTATGTTTTAGATTGTGAATTGATTTCCGCAAATGAGTAGAGTAGATTTGGGTCTTATGATTTAGTAAATTTCATGAGTAGTTTCAAATCTACACACAATTTCTACATGGTATTAGAGCAATATTCATAGTAGAGCAGAAATTTCGAGTTTGGTTCTCAGAATAGTCGAATTTGCAGTTTAGTGTTGTAGGTTCTCTTCAAGGTTGAGAAGATGAGCTTCAATGGGTTGAGGCTAGAGTATGCCTTAGAAGGAGACTCTAATGTCATCGCATGGAATAATTGAATGGAGGTAGTATTGGATGAAAATGGTTTGTTGGAATATGTCTAGACTGACATACCACAACCACCTTCAACAGATGTCAAAGACCATGCTCAATGAAATAAAAATGTGGCCAAGGCGAGGAGAATTATCTTAGTGGGAGTATGAGATCATATTGTCTCAAATCTCCATGCAAAATATACTTCATTCTCAATGTGGAAAGAACTAACAGAACTATTTGAGAACGATAGTGACCATAGGAAGCTGGAAGTCAAGGATAAAATTCGGAATATAAAGATGCAAAAGAATAACTTCATACCTCAGTATTTGAGCAGGTTCACACAATTTCATGGTGAAATTGGCAAGGTTGGTGTTACCATTGCAAAGGATGATTTGGTAAGCCTAGCCCTTCTAGGCCTTCCCAAGAGCTGTCACAACTACCAAGATTCAAGTGAATGGGAGGGACAAACTACCAAATTGGGAACACTTGTGGTTTGATTTGGTACAAGAGGAAATAAAGCAGTCTACTAGAGATGGGACTTCATCTAAGGGCGAGGATGAGGAAAAATTTGCATTGGATGGAAAGGAAAAGAACGGGAAATGTAATAAATCCCAATCCAAATCAGAATCCAGTCAAATGGGAAAGAAGAAGGACTTCTCCAAGATTAAGTGTTTCATTTTTTGTGAATTTAGGTACTATGCCACTAAGTGTCCACACAAGAAGACAAGAAATAAGACCTCAGGAGGAGCAACAGGTGAAGCCTTGGCTTCATAATTCGAGCTTGAATTTACTCTCATTGCATGCATGGCCAACATAGTGATGGGAAGCATTTGGTACCTGGAAAATGGTTCCTCGTTCCATATGATGGGGAATAAGTATTTTTTCAGTGACTTGGAGGAAAAATACTTGCAGATGCACATAGAGATTGGGGATGATGGAAGGTACAAGGCGATCAGGGTCGATACAGTCACTTTTTAGAGGGAGTCAGGATCCCCCCTCAAGCTCAAGGATGTCATGTTCATTCCAGACCTAAATAAAAATAATGTCTCTATTGCAGTTTTGGAAGACCGTGGTTACAATGTGATCTTCAACAAAGGAAAGGATTTCTTGAGACACATAGCCACAAGACATGTGAAGAACCTGTATAAACTAGATGTGAAAGATTGTGTTGCATTGAGCACAAAAGTGGAGAAGGTGCAAAGCCACAATGTTGGTCAACTATGGCATAGAAGACTTGGCCATTTTCATCATGGATCCTTGAAAATTTTGTAGAAAATTACCACAAGCCTTCCCAAAGACGCACTAGAGCACCAAGATGTGTGCAAAGGATGTACTTTGGGGAAGTACACAAAATCCACTTTCCATGATCGAGATAACAAGGCGCATGCAATCCTTGAAACGATAAACTATGATATTTTTGGACGTATCTCAACAACCTCCACTACCAGACACAAGTATTTTGTTATCTTTGTAGATGATTTCTCACAGAAGTACTGGATCTACTTCATGCAGAAGAAAGATTAGAAATTCTCCAAGTTCGTTGAATTCAAGGCACTTGTTGAGAAAGAAACTGATAAGAAGGTGAAGGCTCTCAAGAGAGATAATGGAGGTGAGTATGTTTCAAATGACTTCAGTTTTTTTTTGAAAAAGAAAGCATTCGATAGGAATTGACAACACCCTACAACCTACAACAAAATGGGGTGGCCGATAGAAAGAAACGTAACATTGTGTGAGTTGCAAGGGATATTTCGCATGATCAAGGCCTACCAATACATTTGTGGGCAAAGGCATGCAACACAACAATATATTTGTAGAACTAGAGTCCTCATCAAATTCTAGGCATGATCACATCGGATGAGGCTTTCTTAGGGAGAAATCCATATCTGTCGCATTTCAGGATTTTTGGTGCATTTGTGTACTGCAATGTATTCAAAGAATCAAGGAAGAATCTTGAACCAACAACAAAGTTGGGTGTATTTTTGGGGTACAAAGAAACTCCTCACAACTACCATGTATACCTGTCATCCATCAAAATGACAATTGTACGAAGGGATACAAAGTTTGATGAGGAGAAAGCGATGTGATGCTCTCTTGAGAGGGAGCTTTAGATTCCATAAGGTGGGAAGATTTTAAATCCAAAGGAGGAACACTAGGAAGGTTTGGAGCAACTACAAGTTGAGGATCAAAGAGTGGATACATCCACTCAAGTAGAAACATCCAGAGAAGGTTGGAAAATAACCAACAAAGCTGAGAGATTATTGCATGATGCTAGAGAGAATGTGGGAGCACCCACTTCAAAACATAGGTAGAGGAGGTCACATGATCGGTATACTGGCTACATGGATCTAATGACTGAGCTTATAGAGACTGAGCCATCCTCTTTTAAGGAGGAAATAGAGAAACTTGTTTGGGTTGATGCTATGGTGGAGGAATATGGTTCCATTTTCAAGAACAATGTTTGGGAAGTGGTCCAAAGACCAACAAATAAATCAATGGTAGGTTCGAGATGGATCTTCAAGGTAAAGCATGCAACAGACTGAAGCACAGAAAATCATAAGGCCAAATTTGTGGTCAAATGATTCTCTCAAGTTGAGGGAATTGACTGTGAAGAGACATTTTCTCTTGTAGCAAAGTACTCATCCATTAGATCTACTCTTACATTGTCTGCACAGATGGGGTGGAAGATCCACCAGATGGATGTGAAGACAACATTCCTTAATGGAGTTATTGAGGAGGAGGTGTACATTGAGCAACCAGAAGGTTTTGAGACCTTTGATCGAGAGTCACATGTGTGCAGACTCAAGTGAGCATTGTACGATCTCAAGAAGGAACCTCGTGCATGGTACACTAGGATCGACAACTATCTCAATACGTTGGGCTTCACGAAAAGTGAAGTAGATGCAAACCTTTATCATATATTGGTTGAAAGTAAATTGTTAATTATTGTCTTATATGTTGATGATTTGATTTCAATCAGTGATGAGAATTTGATCAGATCTTGCAAGAGAATTTGAGATGAAGGACATGGGACTCATGACTACTTCCTAGGATTGGAAGTATGATAAGGAGATGGGGAACTATTTGTCTCTCAAGGAAAATATGAAAATGATATTATGAATAATTTTTCATGGACAGTAGAAAACCCATGGAGACTCCTCTAGCTACAATTTAGAGGAAAGATGATGCCACTTCAGGGGAGGAAGTGGAGGCTACCATTTATCAATAGCTTGTGGATTCACTAATGTATCTTGTGAACACATGACCAGATATGTGCTATGCAGTCAACCAACTGAGTCAAGCTATGGTTAGGGCAACCAAATTATTTTGATAGTCATTTAAGCATGTTCTACGGTACCTCAGTGGTACCACCCAGTTTGGACTATTGTGCAAACAAATAGAGGGAGTAAAGTTATGTAGCTTCATAGATGTATATTGGGCGGGGAGTCCATCAGACTGGAAGAGTACATCAAGAGGAATTTTCAGTGTTGGTTCCACAACGGTTTCTTGGTACAACAAGAATGAAATATCAGAGGCACTCAATTCAGCAGAAGCAGAATACATGGATGCCAGTCAAGCAACATGTGAGGCGATTTGGATGAGAAAGATTCTTGTGGGACTGTTTGGTCAGATGATGGATCCTACTATGAGCTACTGTGATAATTAGAGTTGCATCAAGCTCTCTAAAAATCATGTATTTCATGATCGACCCAAGCATATAGATATTCAATATCACCATCTACGAGATTGTGTGCAGAGGCGGATAATGTGAATACGTTCCTACAGAGGAAAAAGATGAAGATATTTTGACAAAGGCTTTGTCAAGAGGAAAATTCAAGTTCCATAGAGGCATGGTTAGGGTGAAAAATAATCCCTTTGTTTCTGAGAGGGAGTGTTGAACAAATGCAACAAGAAAATATTAGTTTGACTTTGCCTTGGTCAAACTAGAGAAAATTAAAATTTCTATTTCAACAGAAATCTTGGAGGTAGTTAATTGAGGTGACATAGAACTTTTCACTCAGTTAAATCAGTTAATTCAAGTTTGGGTCTTGAGTTCAAGCTAATATGATTGACCGTTAATTTATAGCAATCTATTTCAATTAAATTAAGTTATTGTGTCGAGATGGCTGGTCCAAGAAAGGATTCCCGAGGCTTAGATAAGGAGGAACCCACTTGGGTAATTGTTATAGTTGTGCAGTGCGACTTCTGTCACACTCAGTGATCATTCAGTTGTTTGATCAATGAACCCAAAATAATTAATTCATGTAGAGAACTAGAGTTATCGAGTTGAGATAGAGATTCAAGGGTAGTGTACTATCAGTTGTAGACTATTCCAAGTTGTACAGATGGTGAATGCAATCAGAGCAATAACCTAAAGAAATTACGCAATCCAATTGAGGGAATTTCCTAATTAGTATGGGCATAATTCCTCAAGGAACAATGCAAGAAAATAGGATCTTGGAGGGCTTGAAAATTGGCTGAGCGTTGGCCATAGTCAATCAGTTAGGCAGAGGGATAGAATATACACTTGCAGGTTGTGCTCAGGCTTGAGAAAGCATATGTGTTCATCTCAATTCTTTTGTTAATGCAATACAAATAGGAAGGGGTCTTGAGTAGTTGTTTTCCCCTAGATAAATATATGTGTATGTGTGATGTTTCATTTTGCATTTCTATAATTTGTGTTCGGATCGTGAATTGATTTCCATAGATTAGTAGAGTAGCTTTTATGATTTAGTAAATTTTATGAGTAGTTTCAAATCTACACATAATTTCAGCAATGCGCTCAACTTGAGCGCACTCCTTCAACCCAAAGGAGTGTGCCCTCCTTGAGCGCACTGCTTCCTACTAAACAGATGTGCCCTCCATGAGTACACTTCTTCATGTCGGAGACATGCGCCCTTCCTAAGTGCACGCATGAGCCAACCTTGTTGCATGTGAGCGCACTCCTAGAAAATAGGAGCCCACTTAAATTCTTTAACTAACCCTCTCATGCAACGACAAGTGGCACTCATGCATGAATCAATTTTGCATGTTAAATTCTTTAAATCAACTTAGTTAATCATTCTTCTTGCATAATCATTCCATCTAAGTTGGGTGCACAACTGGGAATCAAGAATCTCTTCATCAACCAGTGCAGCAAATAAGTTTTGCATGTCAAATCTTTCCATTTCATTTCATGATTTCACTGCCAAATCTTGCTTTTCTTGCTTTCGATATTTCATTTTTCAGTTTTTTTTTAGATTTATGTTGAATCTTCATGTTGTAAGTGTTAATCTGCTGTTGCATGCAAAAACTCCTCACATTCTTGAAACCTTTCATATTCCACTATGCATGTAAAAACAAATATAAAGCCTTGCAGATATTCCTCTTCCTCATCTTAGCATCAAATCTTGTTTTTAAAACTTTTTTCTGAGCTTCGAATAGGTAGACCACACTTCTTAATATCGAATCCCAATCAACCTCAAAAATTGTGCCCTGTTTGATCAAGTTTTCCTCTAGAACACACTTCTTCACCCCTAAGAACTGCACCCTCTCTTGAGCACATGAGCGCCTCATGACGACATGGATCATCTACATTCAAACCTTCAGCTTAAAGGTAGTGCACCTTCCTTTTCCTTAAGCACATGGGAACATTGTGAAGACCCAAAGCCTTGCTAACCTCTTCCTTCAACCCTTCAGAGTGCGAAAATGCAACCTCCCTATCTCCTTGAGTGCATGAGCACATAGGGAAGACCCAAAGACCCATCATTCCATCCCTTCAACCCTTTAGGGTGTGCTGTTGTGCCCTAGATGAGTTATTCCTCTTGCTTGAGTTCATGAATGCACTATAAAGCCTTGGATGACCCTGCATGTCCCTTCGTCCTTTGAAAGTGCACCCTCTGAGTTTTCATGCGTATTTTATCATGCATGCAAGTTTTTTTGCACTGTCGTTCATAGTTCTTCATGTTCTATCATCTGTGATGGATCTTGGTACATGATTTACAAGTATTGTTGTGTAAGTAGGTTGATTTAAGCTAATATTGTCACTATGAGTGTGTTGCCCCAAACAGATGTTCATGCTACAAGTTGGAGCCATACCGCCTCGCAAAGTGACCTCCAAAGAACCTTAAAAAATAATCACTAATGAATTTGTAGAAGCTACAAAGTCAGATATTACCATATATGCATATACATAGTGTCTTATGGATAAGGATACAGAGGTCACATGGAGCAAGATTTACAACAAATTTATGCAGGAAAGGTTTGCTAAGGACTTAGAAGATTTTCATGCATACATCAACATCAAGAAGTCTAGGATGCATAGGATCGCATGCAGATTCCTAGTCATGCCATGTGCAGAGGTGATTGAATGGATCATTACACATATGGATGACTCTCACCTTGTGCTACACAATGAGAGTGGCGGTCAACTCGCCACCTATATTGGTGAAGATATGTAGTCATATTATAAGATGCTCAAGCTCAATGAATATGAAAATGATAACTTCTACACAAGATGGGAAACTGTTGACACTAGTGACGTGATCAAATCATGGTGTCAATATCCTACCAAGTTTCTCCATCACCCATCCACAGTCTATCCGACAAATATTCTCAAAGACGTATATCAGTACTTGATAACCATGTATTGTATTTGTGTATGGGTGTAAGAACGCTGAGGTGTTAGTAGAAAATTGGATATACATGCTCAATATAGTGGTGACTCATGGTAGAACTTTCAATTGGGAAGATATCCTATCATTTGAGTTGCAGTGTCAGGTCAGGTAGGAAAAAACATCTTTACAGGTGAACCAGACACCATAATTATACATGTCTAAATTTCACTAAGACAAAATCTGTGCACAGTATATATTCCAAGTAATGAACTGGAACTAGACCCCTGAGGAGAAGTTCCCAGTTTACTTCCACTACAGAGTCTTATTAGAAGCAAGCTTTAGAAGCGTATACGAAAAATTTGCTGAACAGTTCTTCATAGTAATTTTTCACATGATTTTTGAGATCGATCCTCCTTGCATGACCAATCATGTAAAGGAGTCACTTCGAGACACTGTGGACCAGTTTTCATCTCCTGAGCATACATACATCAGGTGCTTTGGTTTTCAAATATCCCCTCATCTTATGTCACAATACGTGACTAACAAGGTGGTAATGCAAGAAGTTTCCAATCAATTGGACAAGGGATTTTCAAGAATTCTTCACAGGAGGAAGAAATATCGTTGGCCTATCTTTCTGTTGAGGATCATACTATATGGGTTAAAGAGACATAATGCGACAATAATAGAGATACAGGTGCTGGACTGCCTACATTTCGCTACTAAATATTTCCATGGATATGATCCATGGTGAATTGTTAGGAAACATTGTCAAAGGATTGGTCACAATACAATATATTCATCAATTTCCACAATAGAATATGAGAAGATAAAGAACTGGTACAATGTGAACATGAAGAAAAATCCACTAATGGAGAATAGATCAACCCACAATTCACCAGCTCAAGACTTGCAATTTGAGGAGGAGGAGGAGATAACACCTCAAGGAAAGAAAGTAGCTCCCAAGTAAAGAACTTCAACACTGTGGAATGGAAGTCAACCATGCAAGAAGAGTTGGGGCCAATGGAGGATACCTAGTGTGACTATATGATGATATGATACCTATACAATAGGTCATTTCTCCTCTCATTATCATTTAGAAGAACACACAGAAAGTGGTGAAACTCTTGAAGATAGAAAATAGAGTAGTTGATCAAATGTAGGAGTGGACTTCCAAATATCCAAATGCTCTGCAACAATTGGAAAAGATGGATAAAATTGTTGCAAAAATAAATAGAGTTCAGTCGAGACTCCACCGACACAACTAATTGCATCTTGGAGCATAGTTGGTTAGTACTATGGTTGTGTATAATCGACTGCATAATGGGTTTGAGTCTCTAACATAGAAACATGGGATACCTGCCATCAGATCTCTTGAATCAATTAGAGGTAGAGAAGTTATCTTCCAAGAGATCAGAGAATATATTGAAAAAATCAAGAAATAAATGGAATGGGAAGGCTTGGAGGTAACCAACATTATTCTACAGTACACCTTTGCACCAGTAAAAGTGCACATGAAGCTCTCATGGCTGTGGAATAATGTACAATCAAGCTCCAATAACATACTGACGGAGGCACTAGAGGTGAAGATGCGCTACAAAGGGAACTTGCTAATTCATGTCGAAGCCATCACAAAGGAGTTTAGAGCATGGCGCACTTACATTACAAGTGAACTGCATGAGGAATAAAATTATTTATCCATTTGATGAGTATTCGTCCCATTGTCAGTTTTGTATTATTAGGCCATTGTCTCATTTGTAAATTGTCTTATGTAATAAATCTTATGTAATGAAGTCCAAGGGAGACATGTGGAATATGAAAAGCCACACATTGGAATGTAATAAGTCAAATATAGAATATGAATATTCATAGGAGTCAAAGAGTCATGAGGAAGCTCAAAGGTCATTGTAAATTGTTATAAGTAGCCCCTCATAACTCAAGCAAAGTGGATTTTGGAAGGCTTTATATTCTAGATGTCTTTCCTTGGCTTCTCTAGTAAGACATATGAGATAGATCTTTCTTTGGAGAAGAAAGTTGTGGTTTTGTGTTACATTATTGGATACAATGTTTCATTCATGTAACAATGAAATTGGGATATTACACTTTTAATCAAATTTTGAATGAGCCAACATTCCTTCATACATGTATCGTAGATGTAGTTGGACTATTTTGGTTATGTTTATGATCTATGTTGCTTTATTTACATACTATGTTAATGGCTATTATTGAATTAATGTTGTTATGCTTTACGATTGTTGTTTATTATGTGGACTAATATGCAAGTACTCAACAAGTCTTTCTCTTTATTCTCAGGCCCCTCTTTAGGATAGTACTATTAATTTTCTAACCATTGGATCATTTCCCTCACCAACTATGGAAGTCTCCCTCATATACTTTATATTAAATGTCTCACAAAGCCCACATTCTTGCTGCCCCAAAGTAGTGTGTGTTCTCTTGTGTTAGTTGGTACCTAAGGCATATCTTTAAATCATTCCAATGGTTTTTGAACCATATGACCGGATGGGACTCCTACACCAAACAATGAGGTCTAATTGGGACTTCACATTGGAGAGAACCCCTTGCAATGTTGGCAGCATGCAACTCCTTCAACAATACCATAGTGAATCATTTTTCTAGATAAATGTATGAGATGCACTGGAACCTTACTGCAAATTTTGAATGGGTGTCCACACCCCTTCGTCATTCTTCCATTCATACCTTTCTTTAGTTATCCAATTAGTTTGGATAATATAAATGGAAAAAGTAATGCTTCCACATCCTCATCTCTTCTTGAAAGTGAATCTTCAACAACATTTTTCTTCCCTATTTTGTAGATGATTTCAAAGTCATTAACCAACATATTTGTAACCCATTTTTTTTATTCTTCTGAAGATAATATTTGTTCCAAGAAGTATTTAAGACTATCATGATTTGTGTTTTTCTTGAAGTGTCTTCCCGTTAGGTAAGGGCGTAATTTCCTCAAAGCATGCAGTATTTCCTACATTTCATTTTGATAAGTAGGTTTGTGTAAATACGTTTTCTTGATTGGAAGACTTGCAAAAGCAATGGGTCTCCCTTCTTGCATCAAAATAGCACCAATTCCATTTCCCAAGGCATCACAATCCACAATAAAGTTTTTTTCAAAGTCTGGTGCAGCTAAGACCGATGCTCGACACATTGTATATTTAAGATATTCAAAGGCCTTAGTTGCTTCTGGAGTCCAAAAAAATACATCTTTATTTAGTAATGTTGTTAGTGGTATTGATATTTTCCCATAATTCTTAACAAACTTGCCAAAATACCCTTTCAACCTGAGAAATCTTCAAAGATTCTTTAAGGTTGTGGGAATTTTCCATTTGTTTATGGATTTAATTTTGTTAGGGTCTACATTAACACCCTCATTAGATACAATATGACCCAATATTCCACTTCCTTTAACCCAAATAAATATTTGGATGGTTTTGCATACAATTGTTTCTCTTCTAATAGTTATAGCACCCTGTCAACATGTTGACCATGATCTTTCCAAGACTTGTTGTAAATTAGTATATAATAAAAAAATACTAACACCAATTTTCTAAGGGTTTGAAAATGGAATTAATCAAACCTTGAAATGTGGGAGGTGCATTAGTAAGTCCAAAAGGCACGACTAAAAATTCGTAATTTAATTAATCAAATTAATAATTTAATAAATTAATAAACATATTAATAAAGGAATAAATAAAAAGTATTAATTAGTCAACTCTTTAAATAATAATAATAATAATAATAATAAATTAATAAAACAAATAAATAAATTAATAATTAGTTAATTAATTAAATAATAAATTAAAAATAATAAATTAATTAATTAATTAAGTAATAATAATAATAATATATGATATTATTATTATAAAAGAAAAAAAATGGCCGACCTAATTTCTCATATCCTTCCTTAATAACCTATATATATACCCTAAAAATAGCTCATGGATACATCATTAATATCTGAAGAATATCTATTGACGCATCCCCTAATGATGGACTCACGTGGTAGTCTGAAACGTTGGGTTCACAAAACTCTATAACAGGTCATTCCTCCTCTATCTAAAACTATCCTCACCTGTATGGATTCATTATTTAACGACCTTCATGAGTTCGGAGTTGTTTTTGGAATGTCTTGTCTTCATTATAATTTGGTGATATCTTGAGAGAAGATCCAACTTGGTGAAGTAAATTGTTCCAGGTAGCTCATCCAACAATTCTTCAATGCCAGGAATGGGAAATTTATCTTCAATAGTGAGCTTATTGAGCTCTCTATAATCCAAACACATACACCATGATCCATTCTTCTTATGCACCAATACTACTTGAGAAGAGAAATAAATTTCGTTAGGTTGAATTACACTTGCCTCAAGAATTTTTGCAACCATATGTTCAATTTCACTCTTATGGGCATAGGGATATTTGTAAGGTTTGATTTTTGGAGGAACACTTACTGGAATCAAGTGAATAACATGATCGTGATCACGAATAGGTGGGATACCTTTAGGATTCTAAAATACCTTGGAATAATTGTCAAGGACTCTTTGGAGATTTGGATAAATGGATAAATGGATGACTGAGATGTTTGAACATCTAGTGAGAATAATTGTGTAATTACCCCTCGTTGTTCTTTCTTCAAAATATTTTTCATGCCATTAGAGGTAATTATATTCCCAGATTTCCTTACAATACCTATTAATTCAATTTCTTTTCCTTCCTTGAAAAATTTCAAGAAAAGTTCTTGAAAATTAAAAGATATCATTCCGAAAGATTGTAACCATTAGACTCTTAATACAACATCAACACCACCCATTGGAATCGAAAGAATTGGACTATTCAATACATATTCCCCCATGGTTAGATTGATATTATGGAATTTCTATGAGAAATTTATAGTTCCTCCATTTGCAACCATCACTTGACACTCTAGTGCAGGATATAGAAAGAAATTAGAATCCTTGGATATCTTACAAAGAATAAAATTATGGGTACTACCTAAATAAATCATCACTATTACATTTTTTCTTGATATATCCTTATATATTGAGAGTTTTAAGAGTGGTAATTCCCACCAATGCATTTCAAGATATGGTTATATTCATTTCTTCTTTTTCATACATTGGGGTTGGTTCCTGGTGTATTTCTTCTTCTTTTGACGTTTCTTTTTCCTTTTCTTCCTTCTGTTCACAATCTATGTACAATAATTTCTTCTCAACACACTTATGACCTTTAGTGTATTTGTTATCACAACTGTAACAAATCCCTTTTTCTCTTTTTTCCTCTAGTTGTTGTGGTGTCAACCTTGTAGGCTATCAGAGGCTAGGGGTGGAAACACTTCCATCTTTTTAGTTTTAAGTGGTAGACCTCTTTGTCGCAATTTTTTTTTTTTTTTATTTCAACTTTTCTTGCCACCCTAAATGCATTCTCTAATGACTTAGGTTACCATAGGAAAACCTCATGTTAGATGTTATCCTTTAAAGTCCCTAGGAATACATCAATCCGATGCTCCTCTGAAATATCGATTTATTTGATATTTACTCTTTGGAACTCCTCCATGTGCTTCGTAACTGAACCCTTTTGTTTGAGATTTATCAACTAGCTAATGAAGGTATTGCACTTTATATCCTCATAATTTGTTATCAATGCCTCCATAAAAAAATTCCAAGTGATAAGTGATTTACGAGAACAAAGCCATCGATACCACACAAATGGAGTGGGTTTTGAATATAAAGATGCAATGCATAAATTTTGTGTGTGTTGCGCATCATGTAAATCAAAGAAATTCTCCATTTGTAGAATCCATGTTACTGGATCCTTGCCATCAAACTTCCTCATATCGATATTTGGAATATGGTTGGTATTTAATGCAAAGTTAGAGTCTCTAAAATGATTCATATTCTTTTTTTTTCTCATCATTAGTTTGATGGACTAACTTATCACCACTAGGAAGCCTTTCTTGTAGAAACTTTGTCAAACCATCTTTCAAACCTTCCATGTTTACTTTTATGTCTTTTTTGAAGCTTTCCATTTTTTCTTCTAAACCATCAATCTTAGCTTCCACTTAATTGTTGGTTTGTCTTTGTGATAGCGAAAATTGTTGCACTTCGTCCCATGATTTTGATATATCATGTTGCATTTCTTCTTCTTCATGCATAGATCTTCCTTAGGGCTTGATGGGCGTAGATTTTTTTTTTTTGGAGGAATTTTAAATAAATTAATGATATTTATGCTTCACTGTGCCATTTGAATCACTTCAAACTAATTTTTCAAACAAAATTTATGCAAATTTAAAAATACACACCTTTTAAGAGCTTGATTTTGAGCTTGTAGATAAGGTTGACCTTGAAAGTATTGTATCTCTGTGATTTGGGCCTCCCAAGGTATGAAATTGCTTCTTGTGGTATCCCTATGTGTCTTCTCTCCAACCCCACTAGTTATTCCATGATTGGATTCTTTGATATGAAGTTATGCCAAATATCCCACGATGACCTGATTATGAGCTGGTTCAATAGGGTGAACTTGTATGGTATGCCATGTGTCATTGTTTTAACCTTTGTACCTGAAATTGATACAAAAAAAATAAAGTCTATGCACTTTAAGTCACTTTTTATGAAATTCAAATCTAATGCACAAAGAGAAATTTATGATTATTTTCCCTGTAACACCTATTTGAGAATGAATTATGGATCATGCACAAACCCTAACTTCCTTGGACCATATCTCTGAATATGTTGTGAACCAAGCTCTGAAATTGTAGCTATATGTTCATAAAGATTTCTCCTTTATGTGGTATCAATTTCACAGTCTGAATCTTCGTAAATATATATATAGTGAAACCTCCATGACAACCCTTTTAAAGTAGCAAAAACCTAGGATCCAAAGCTTTCATACCAAATGTTATGTACCTAGATCTAAAATAGCACAAAAGAAAAATTAAATATAGGTCAACAACTGGATAATAAGACACTTAGAGTGTTGTGTGTGTTTTATATTCTATCCACGACTAGTCGCACAAATAGAAGGGTCACAAGGTGGGGAAATAACCCCCCTTATTTGTTGCATTGAGCGTAATAGGGGGGTCACAGGGGGGTGATAGCCCCCCTTGTTCTTTGTGTCGAGCGCAACAGGGGAGTCACAGGGGGGTGCAACCACAAAATTTCTTTTTTAGAACCTATATTAGGTGGAAAGACCTACCTATGGTTTTGTGCATGGGTTTTGAACATGATTTTGGGCATGATGGTTTTCTACCCATGGTATTTTGTAGATACGGTCAAGGGAACAACTGTTATGTTCTAATCCAGGGTTAAGGGATTAGGGTTTATGAATGCTTTTGCTACAAACGAATTCTTAAAAATAGAATATATAGAATGGCGAGAAACACAAAACAAATACACGAATTCTATTTTTAAGAATTCGTTTGTAGCAAATTTATGTACAGGTTAAAACCTACATTTGGTATCAAAGTTGTTTCAGCTTCAAGGGGACGCCCTTGCTAGTGAGGGGTTTTTCTCAGGCCTATGGTAGACCCTGTTCAGTGGGAGGTATGCAGAATCGATTCTTGCGGTGAAAGAATATGGTGAGTAGTGGAAAGATAGAGATCGAAAAATTTAATGGTTAGGGTTTTGAATTGTGGAAACTCAGATGGAGGATCTGCCTGTGGATAAAAATCAGTGGATCATGGTAGATCCGGGTACTAAACCGTCAACAATGTGAGCAGAAGATTGGGAGAAGTTGGATCGAAAGGAAAAGAGCACAATATGGTTGTGTATCTCAGATTCAGTATTCTTGATTGTATCAGGGGAAGCTACAACAAAGGATTTGTGGGTCAAGTTAGGGAATTTACCAATCTAAGTCTCTGGTGAACAAATTGTTCATGCAGAAAAGTTGTATAACCTGAGGATGAAGGATGGAGACTCTGTGACAGAGCATCTAAATGCCTTTAATACTATGGTAAGGTAGTTGTTAAATTTTGATATATCAATTTAAAATAAAGATAAGTGCATCAGTTTGTTGTGTTCTATACCAGATTCGTGGGATAGTCTAGTTGTTGCAATAGGTAGCAATAGAACTACCTTGAAGTTTGATGAAATAGTCTCATCCTTACTATTGGAGGAGATGGGACAGAAAAATATGGAGAGCCAGAATGGAGATGCCTTGTTTGTACAAGGAAGATCTCATAACATAAATAAAAATAATTCCTCGAGTGGGAGATCTAAATCCAGAGGAAGATCTAAATCTCCAGGAAAACCTGTAAAGGTGTGATGGAAATGCGGAAAGGAAGGGCACTTCAAAAAAAACTGTAGATCTAAATCCCCTGAGAAAGGAAATGGATTTGATGATGCTCCTTCTATAGAGGAAGAAACCACCTCAGATGAAGGTGGGGATGTGTACTTGGATTCTTCTTCAAGTACACATGTAGATCATGAGGCATGGTTGATTAACTCAGGTGCATCCTTTCACTTCATTCCCCGTAGGGAGTGGTTCTATGAGTATGAGAAATATGATGGTGGTAATGTCTTTTTAGGGGATGATAGGAAGGCTAGAATCATCGGACATGAAAAAGTCAAGCTGAAGTTGAAAGGTGGAAGGATTAGAACACTTCCAAGTGTTCTGCATATTCCTGTATTGGCCATAAATATTTTTTATATAAGCAATATGGATGATGAAAGTGTAAAAATAGTGTTATGGATATGGGGAGTTTGGATTGGAACTATGTACAAGATTTTGGGTAGTACTATTATTAATTGGTTCAACAGTTCATATGGTTCTTGAAAGTGGAGCAGAAAATCTAGTGGTCTCTACAGAAAAGACCATGCTATGGCATCAAAGGCTTGTACATATTGGAGAGAAGGGCCTTCGAATACTTCATGGTAATGCTTTGGTAGAAGGTATGTCTAATTTTTCTCCAGATTTCAAATTATGTGAACATTCTGTATATGGGAAGAAAAATCGGGTGAGTTTCCCTCTGGTGCTAAGAGGGTGAAAGGGATATTAGAGCTTGTGCACAATGATGTGTTTAGACTTGTGTGAGTTCCATCACTAGGTAAGTTTGTTTTCTATGTATCATTTATAGATGACTTCCCAAGGAATACATATATATATTTCCTCGTGAAGAAATCTGAATTCATTGAAAGGTTTAAAGAATTTAAGGCTCTGGTGGAAAACCAAATAGATAAAAGGATAAAGGTTCTTAGGAAAGATAATGGTGGATAGTTATGCAAGAAGGAATTTGAAGAGTTCTGTAAGAAGTGTGGTATAGCACGACATAAGACTACTACATACACACTTCATAAAAATGGACTTGTAGAAAGAATGAACAAGATGTTGATGGAAAAGGCAAGAAGCATGCTCAGTGGTGCCGGGTTAGGACAAGGATTTTGGGCAGAGGCAGTAGAGATTGCATGTTACCTGGTCAATAGATCAACTTCATTAGCATTGAAGGATAAGACTCCACATCAGGTATGGACTGGTAAGAAACCCTCTCTTTCACATATGACTATATTTGGCTGTGATGCATATGTACATGTTCCAAAGGAGAAAAGAACCAAGTTGGATAGTAAATCTGAAAGGTGCATCTTTATTGGGTATAAGGATGGTTTGAAAGGTTATAAGCTTTGGAATCCATAAACAAGGAAGCTTGTGTACAACCGATATGTGGTTTTTAGAGAGGTGAAATATATTATTAAACATGAATTCCTACCAAATGAACCCGAGAAGATAGAGTTTGAGTTAAAGGAGGAAGAATTAGACTCTACAACATAACAGGAATCAGAAGATGAAGAGCCACAAACTCCAATTGTGAGAAGATTAGTTTGAGAAAGAAGGAAACCATAAAGGTATACTCCATTTGATTTCTATTCAAATTTTTCTTTATCTATTACTGATGATGATCCTAGAACTATTAGGCAGGTAGTAGATTTAGAAGATGGAAAACTATGGAAAGAGGCCATGGTTGATGAAATCACATCTTAGGAAAAAAATGAGTTTTGGGATCTGGTGGAGTTTCCAGCTAGAAGGAATCCCATTGGAAGAAAATGGGTGTTTAAGATGAAGATGAATGAAAAAGGAAAGGTAGAGAAACACAAAGCTTGGTTGGTAGAAAAAGGTTATTCCCAGGTGTCGAGAATTGATTTTGGTGATATTTTTTCTCTTGTTTCCAAGGTAGATTCTATTAGATTACTTTTATTTGTTGTTGTTGTTTTTGATTTTGAGGTAGAACAGATGGATGTGAAGACAACATTTTTTCACAGGAATCTGGAAGAAGAGATCTACATGAAGCAACATGAAGGCTTTGCGGTGAAGGAAAAGAAAGAATTGGTATGTAGGGTAAAAAAATACCTATATGGGTTAAAATAGTCACCAAGGATGTGGTATCAGAAATTTGATATATATATATATATATGTATATGTATATGTATATGTATATGTATATGTATATGTATACGTATACATATATACATATATATATATACATATATATATATATATATATATATATATATATATATATATATATATATATATATATATATATATACGGGGACTTGGCTTCACATGAGCGAAGCATATCATTTTGTGTATTTTAAATTAATTGGTGACTGTGTTATTTATCAGTTCTTGTATGTGGATGATATGTTGTTGATTGGAAATGACAAAGAGATTATCCAAGATTTGAAAACCCAATTGTCCTCCAAATTGGACATGAATGATCTTGGTGCTGCAAAATATATTTTGGGCATGGAAATTAAACAAGATTGGGCAAAGAGGAAGCTCTGGTTAAACAAGAGGAAGTATGTGGAAACAATATTGCATGGGTTTAATATGTAGGATAGTAAATGGGTGAAGTTTCCTATTCCTGTAGATGTAAAGTTATCTATTAAATAGTGTCCCAAGACATAAGAAGAGGAAGAGGACATGTCCCATGTTCCATATGCAAGTGCAATCGGTAGGTTGATGTATGAAATGGTAAGTACTATACCAGACCTTGTACATGCAATGGGAGTATTGATCAGGTTTATGTCAAAACCAGGGAAGGAACAATGGACATCAGCGAAGCGAGTTTTCAAGTATTTACGCAGCACTAGTGATTATGGTATGTGCTATCAAGGAAGACCACGATTGGACATAGTTTTGGACATGGCTTTGTTGATGCACATTGGGCTAGAGATCTAGATTAGATAATATCTACAAGTGGGTATGTGTTTAACCTATTTGGAATAAGTCAATTTGGATGAGAAAGGGACAGTCTATGGTGGCAATTTCAACTACAGGGGCAAAATACATGGCAACCACTCATGCAACAAGGAAGAAATTTGGTTGTAGAGATGGTGTTCAAGTATGGGGTTAGTACAATGAGCTATAATGATAGACTGTGACAGCCAAAGTGAAATTTTCTTGGCAAAGAACCCTTCTTATCATTCAAAGACAAATCATATTGATGTTTAGTATCACTTTGTGAGGGATATGGTTCAGGACAAAAAGGTGTTACTGGTAAAGGTGGACACTTTGAAGAATGTTGTAGATGCATTGATGAAGCTTTTGAGAACTAAGAAATTTTCTTGGTGTAGAGAAACAATGGGTGTTGCAGGGATGTGCCAATGACTAAGCTCTCATGTGACCCCTTGTGTGGAAAAGAAAACAACAAGTGGGAGAATGTTGGATGTGTGTTATATTCTTTCCACGACTAGTCGCACACGCGAGGGTGGGGTACAGCCCCCCCTGTCAGGGGGTTTCAGTAGGGTGGTATTCCCCCTACATGGGCTCTTGGGTAGTGCCCCTAGAATTTTTTTTAGACCCTATAGTAGGTGGGCGAGCCTACCTATGGTTTTGTGTATGGGTTTTGGGCATGATGGTTTTCTGCCCATGGTATTTTGTAGATCTGGTCAAGGGAACTATCGTTATGCTCTAATCCAAGGTTAATGGATTGGGGTTTATGAATGTTTCGACATGTATATATTTGTATTGTAATATTGAAAAGAACATAATGAAAAAATAATCTGGTATTCCCAATTTTGGGATCCAGAGGAAAATCTCTGTGTATTTTTTTTTTGTTTCTCGCCATTGTATATTTTCTATTTTTAAGAATTCATTTGCAGGTAATTTTTGTATAGGGTTAAAACCTACATTGAGGGGGAAAATCCATTTACATAACATAAATTAATACTTCTTAGATAATTCAAATGACAAGACCTCCTTGGTATATATAGGAGTTTAAAGGGTCAAAATATAACTAGGGCCTACATAACAATAATAATGTAAGGGATCAACAATACAAATAATGGGCTTCTATTGGGTACAACAATAACAATATGAGGCTACACTAGTATTATAGGGACCTAACATAAGTACTCAATTTTATTTTTCTTTAAAATAGTTTTCATACTCATGGTGCCATACATATAATAAATCTTACAAAAAAATAAATTGTGTATCCAAAAGTCACATAATTATAAAAAAATAAACATGAGTAGATTATATTTTTAAATGTAGTAACCCTTCTAATTACTCTTTTTTTTTTTCATTCATACTCATGGTGCCATAAATACAAGGAATCTTTTCAACATAATAAATTATGTATCCAATGTTCACAAAGTTATAAAAATAATAAATTCGTAGTGGATTTTGTCTTTAAATTAATTCATCCAACAAATGATGACAACTAACATAAAGGATTATACACATACAAGTAAATGAAGGTACATATTCCATCAATCAAGGATTATAGACATACAATTAAATCAAGGTACATATACCATAAATCAAGGATTTTGCAACTATTGAACATTCCTTCAAACTTTTACAATAAAGTAACTATTATAACAATAATAATACATATAGAAAACTTTCTATAAGAACATCGTTTTCGTACAACAAGGGAATTGAATTTGAAATTAAAACCTACAAATTCCTTGTGCACACATGGAATTTTCGTGTCCTCATCGAACATTGTCGAATCACCAATTGACCTCTCAACCTTTCTTTGGAGACTCTTGTTACTCGTGGATCCTTGAGTTATGATGGGCCTATACAAAAGACAAAAACATTAGCGAGTTGAAGAGAGCACCCACTCTCAAGAATTTTCGACTCACAAAGCCTCCACTTCCACCAAACTCACCACAGATATTAATAGCCACTCTAACTACACAATGACATTAAGATAGTCATCCAATAGTAGTGTCATGAGAGAGTTCCCTTTTCATAACTTCTTATTTTTCTTCTTTAATAGAAGGTTTCAATAATGACACTTGTCATCTTGTGCAAAATAATTGCTTTGTTTATTCCAATATTTTGATTATTCATATCGCCATGTGTCAACCTCTCACTAAAGCTCCCTTGAAATTATTTTCTTAATTTCTTATTAAAAGAGTTATTTTCCCTCACCCATACATGTTTCTCTATGTCTTCTCCTAGTTGTCCCTTAATCTCAATTTTTACTCCCCATTTTGTGTTCATTAACTTAAATCAATAGGTATATCTCAGATATTAGTTGGATATTTTTTGTGATGCTTTTTCCACATGGAAGTTCTCTCGTGAAATTGAATTTCTCAAATTTTAATTTTAATTTTTAATTTTTATTTTTTTCATGTACAACACTCTTTTCTTAATGTGAGTAAATTGTCATTAGGTTACTGTTTCTATTTTAAATCTATGTCTTGTTTTCCCTTTGTTATTAGAAAAAATTAGATACTTAGGATTTATTTATATATACATTCATAATTTAAGGTTTTCCAAGAGTGAGGAGAATATGCTTACTTATTTGATTCAACTTTTATAATTATACCCATTCTCCCTTTCTCGAAAGTTTACTTCTAATTTATTTTTCGCAAAATATTCTTGCTTACATTTTGTGTGTTAGTGCATATAATTGTATGGGCATGAACCATCATTTATCTTCCATCTTTTTCTTGGTCCCAAGGGTTCCAAGTCGGCCACTCCCTTCAATAAATTCCTTTCAAATTTCTAAGAGTGTCACAACACTTTCCCTTCATCCATCCATGATTGAGAGAGGAAACTAGGAATGAAGACAAAGACCATTCTCATCTCCTATGACACCCTCTATGGTGAGACCGATGGTGCTAGGGATCAAGTAATATGCCTCAATACACACCCCCCTAGTAAATTCTTGTAAGCACCCCAACCCAGGGCCTGACCTCATAGCATCATAAGCTTCATGGTGAAGGTATCCCAATACCTTCTAGCCCAAGTCCTAGTAGGAGTGCTAGTGGGTGGAATCAAGGACATTGTACCACCCCTCCTATGGAGTTTCATCTATCATGTACAACCCAATAATCCATGTGTTGTTGAAAAGTGTAACTAGGTTTGGTCTTCGTAATGACATGTAATTGTGATTTTATGTAAAGATATGTAAAGAAGAAAAAATAAAATATTTTAATGCTTGCATCATGGGTTTCATGAGCAAGAGATTTTATTTTTGAGTCGAGGCTCCCATTGAGAGCCTTTAGGGATTTTTTCATCTAGTCATAAAAGAATAAAAGAGTCATTGTCATGTAAAGAATTCATGTTACACATTGTAAATAGTCATACTTGTCTATGTAAAGTAATCCTCCAAGACTTTGTCGCTAGCCCTCTCCAATTTGGTCTACAATGAATGAAGAAACCTAGAATATGATGTTGACTCTCCTCCTTATGATCATGTCGGCCTAAAGGAAATGAGGAAACATGTATATATAACCACACTCGATCCCACTTGAAGGCAAGAAATTCGATAAAGAAAAATTGCAAAGAAAGGGACTAGAAAAGAGAAGCGAAGAGCAAAGAAAGGATATCGAAGGAAGGGATTATTCTGGGGATTCTGATTAGGGCTTGTATACTCTCCCACATATGAAGGAAGTAGGTATGAAAGCATAGAGAGAAGGTGAAGAACTTATTGTTGCATTAGTATAACCTTGTTTGGGTATAGGATCTCATAAGAAGAAGCTGAGGAGAAGTATTATAGGTATCTCTCTTGAAGAGACTAATCAAGGAGTGAATATTGTTCTAGGGTTTCTAAAATAGGGTTAATCTAAGAGGCAGAGATTCTCTAGGAAGATGAAAAAGAGAAGGTCGAGAAGAGCAGTTCGAGACTCTAGAAGGAATCCAAGAAAGGGAAGAGGTAAAGAATCATGGAGGCTAGTGAAAAGGGTCTTGGGAGGACACTAAAGTCAAGGGTCTTGGTGTCCATCAATTAAATATCTATAAGAATAATTTCTGATTGGGTTTTCTTCTCAAAGAATGAGAGGTTTTGGCCCTAGCTGACAAGCCTACATATTGTGTCTCTTGTCTTCTATTGTTTATCTGGTAATTGTCTTAATGAAAAGAACATGTTAATAATATAATGAAGAGAAGATCATAATCCAAGAAGTAAGATTATATCACAATCAATTATCAAGAAGAGAAAACTCCTAATCATTGAAACCCTAGATTTCTCAACATGGTATCAGAGCTTAGGTGTTGAAGTCAAGAAGGGGAATTCAAGCAAGAAGACACATGAGAATCGATCTTCAAAGAAGGATCAAAATAAAGTCAAAGAACACAAATAAATAGATCGAGATCTTCATCATACCAAAACCCTAGAATCATTTCCAAGATCATCAACAAAAGAAGGCTAGAACATTCAAGAAGGATCGTGAATCAAGCCATCTCTCATCAATTCTTCAAGGAGTAATGTTCAATCAAAATCAATATTAAGGAGGAAGAAAGAATCAATCACTCAAATAAGTTTATGCCTTCATTTGATACTCTCAAAATGTCTTTTTGCAAGGAAAGCAACAAATTTTTTGGGGCTTCAAACTTCCTTGCATGGAAGAAACCAATTGACCTAAATCTCATTGAGAATGAGGTCATGGATCACATCAAGGGGTAAATAACTACCAAGAATATACTCAAGCACATGACAGATTCATGAAGGGGGAAGTGAGGGCTAAGAAGATTCTCATAGAATCCATCAAAGACTCTCTTATCCCATATGTATAAAAATTAGACACTATAAAAGCTATATATGACAAACTGGTAGAGTTGTTTTCTGTAAGCACTACAGGAGAGGTAATCTCATTAAGGCAGGAACTCTACAAGATAAATATGATAAAGGAAGATGGAATAACCTCATACTTTATGAGGATTTTTGAGATAAGAGATCAACTGCAAGATCTAGGAGATGTCATGTCTGATAGAGAAATGAAAACAATGGTACTAATTGCACTACTGGAAGAATGGGGTAAGTTTAATTCAATTATTTATGGGAATAAAGAAGCTACTCCATTCCAATATCTATGGTCTCTATATAAGATCAAATAAACTAGGCTAAAAGAAAATATTTATGTAGGATCAAATGAGTAGAATCAAGTATATGCTGCTATGCCAAGAAGAAAAGGAAAGTTTGGAAATTTGGTCCTCAGAACATGAAGAAGAACATGGATGAGGTATAGTGCTATGGATTTCAAGAATATGGGAACTATCAAAGAGATTTTCCTAAGATTAAAAGGGACAATAACAAAAGAAATAAGGAAGAATCCCATATTACCGAAGAAGTAGAAGAGCCTGAGACAAAGAAGCCTAAGAAGGAGGAAGTGAAAGATATCTACTATGACTAAGAGAATATCTTTCAATAAAAATGTACTCTTCTATTGTAAATAGGAAGTATTGTAAATGATATAGAATGCATTATATTAGAGAATGACATCATGGTAAAAGGATTAGAAGTAAGATCTCATGACATATGTAATATGATGGATGTCTGGAAAAAAACCTATGGAAGTCAACTATGTAGGATATAGCTCTGGGAAACCTCATTGAAAGATCAAATGATAATTATAAGAAGTCATCTAGAAAAATGGTTATCATACATTTTTCAAAAGATAGCATTGGAAAGATAGGATATGCAAGATCCTCAAAATTCTCTTATAGAATCTTCAATATAAGATTCTCCGATCAAGAGGAAAAGTAAGTGTTTCTTCAAGAATTCCAATCTTGTGGAATTCATAGAATGATGATATGATAACATGACAGTGAATCAGATCAAGGGAATGAAATTCCTTCATTCAAAGGAAGTTGTTACAGGAAGTATGGATGGCCCAAAGGAAAGATGAGGTATGTATGCTCAAATTTAATATTGTGGAAGTCATGTCATATGGTTGCAGACAACATGGATCATTGCTCTTAAGAGGCATGATCAAAGAAGGAATATCCTCCCTCAAAAGGATGCTAGAATGCATGAGTCACATATTTATTATATGAAATCAACATAATATGTCCTCATTTGGAAGTATGAGGTCTTTGATTACAACTGAGGAACTCTGAAACCCCTGGGAATAAAACGTGTGAAGAAAGGAAGGAAGAGATCATGAAGCTATGAAACTATGGTAAAGGAGGTCAACATCTGAAGAACCAAGAATATTTGACTATGATATCTCCCAGAAAGATATGAAGACTCTAATGAAAGTCTGGAAAAAGATCGAGACCCTTGACAAGATATATCTTTAGGAGATGTGTCAATGTATATGCAAGATGTTGATGCGTATAGGAAGATGTCATGATGAATAACCATGTAGAGGGATGCAATAACTTTCTGGAAAAAAAATCCTGATGAAGGTAGCCTAACATGAAGTAATGCCAGATGAAGACTGATTGATCACTTTCCAAAGAAAGGAATGATGACATTACTGATGGATGAAAGTGATGGATGGTCTGTGCTCTATGAAGAAGTCCCAAAAGAGGAAGAATCCACAACAAAGTATAAATTCATGACATCAAAGAAAGGAGTTCTTCAAGAAGTTGGTTGTCCCATCATATCCACATGAGGAGTTGTTTAAGGTCCTTATTTTGAGAGGGAGCCTAGAAAGTTTCTTACTTGGAAGAAACTTGGAAATTCCTAAGCCAAGAGGGAGATTAGGTACATTCCTTATGTACGAATGAGTAAATTCCTTTAATGGAATAGATATGTCCTCCCTAATTTAGAGGGAGAGATAGACTCATCATTATGGTCTTCACCTGGGAAGACATAATGAGAGGATTGGGTAATCATTTGGCATCTGATACTATTTGAGGATGAGATAGGACATATGATAGAAGAGCAGTGGTGGAGGACCGATATTATTTGAGGGCTGAGGAGTCCAAGATAAGAATAGTCCTTATGGAACAGACCCTAAGTACCTGGGTAGGGTATGTTTCGAGAGAGACAATGATGAGAGTGTCTAAAAATCATTGGTATCACCAACATTGAGCTCATATCTTGTGGAGAGATAGCGCTATTAGTCAAGGCCTTTCTATGTTAGAATTTTGATTGATATGATGCTAAACAAATGGGTTACCAAACCGATTCTTCTTATGAGAAATTCTTCATATTGAGAATGACCAAGTACCATTATGAATACCTCCATAGTTAAGAGGGAGTGTTGAAAATTGTGACTAGGTTCGTCTTCATAATGGAACATAATTGTGATTTTATGTAAAGAGATGTAAAGAAGAAAAAAATTAAATATTGTAATGCTTGCATCATGGGTTTGATGAGCAAGAGATTTTATTTTTGAGTCAAGGATCCCATTGAGAGCCTTTAGGAATTTTGTCATCTAGTCATAAAATAATAAAAGAGTCATTGTCATGTAAAGAATTCATGTTACACATTGTAAAGAGTCACACTTGTCTATGTAAAGTAATCCTCCAAGGCCTTGTCACTAGCCCTCTCCATGTCGGCCTACAATGAATGAAGAAACCTAGAAGATGATGCTAGCTCTCCTCCTTATGATCATGTCAGTCTAAAGGACATGAGGCAACGTGTATATATAACCACACTTCACCTCATTTGAAGGTGAGAAATTCGGAAGAAAAAATGCGAAGAAAGGGACTAGAAAAGAGAAGTGAAGAGCAAAGAAAGGATAGTGAGGGAAGGGATTATTTTGAGGATTCTGATTATGGCTTGTATACTTTTCCACATATGAAGGAAGGAGGTTTGAAAGCATAGAGAGAAGGTCAAAGAACTTGCTTCTTCATTAGGATAACCTTGTTTGGGTATAGGATCTCGTAAGAAGAAGCCGGGGAGAAGTGTTATAGGTCTCTATATTGAAGAGATTAATCAAGGAGTGAAGATTGTTCTAGCGTTCTTGGAATAGGGTTAACTTAAGAGGCCGAGATTATCTACGTAAGTTGAGAAGAGAAGTGAGGAAGAAAAGAGACTGAGATTCTCTAGGAAGATGAAAAATGGAAGGTCGAGAAGAGAAGTTCAAGACTCTAGAAGGAAGCCAAGAAAGGGAAGAGGCAGAGCATCAATGAGGCTAGTGACAAGTGTCTTGGGAGGACACTAGAGTCAAGGGTCTTTGTCATGGTCTTGTTTTCCATCAATTTAAGATCTATAAGAAGAATTTCTGATTTGGTTTTCCTCTCAAAGAGTGAGAGGTTTTGGCCTTGGCTGACAAACCTACATACTGTGTCTCTTGTCTTCTATTGTTTATTTGGTAATTGTCTTGATGAAAATAACACATTAATAATATAACGAAGAGAAGGTAATAATCGAAGAAGTAAAAGTATATCATAAGAAATTATCAAGAAGAGAAATATCCTAATCATTGAAACCCTAAATTTCTCAACATGTGTGAGTCATTCATCCAAACAACTGACCTGTGCATGCAACCACCATCATGAAATTAGTAACCATAAACAAAAAATTAGTTAAAATTTTAATTCTAGTATCAATAGTATCCAATTAATCAAACCAGAGGTCATTGACTCATCACATGTATTTGTATCTAGATGGCTTCCTGCTACACTGAAATAACCATAAGTAACATTATTTCATAAGGTTAGTCCATGATATAAATGCACATGTTAGAAGGTCATTATAACATAATCATCAACGCAATCGCTAACTATAATCAAGAATATAGTCATCAAAATATGTAAATGTGGTAGCATATAATGGAATTCTCATAATCCTGAATACATATAATCACAAAATAGGTCCATCACAGTCATATTCATCACAACAAAACATAACATCATTTTGGTACATCACATCCATTAATAATAATAGTGAAATAATTGGACCCTCAACCTGACGTCCTCAAAGAATAATGTATGTTCTCTAAGGCTATATCAAGGTTAAGATAATATCAAAGTCAATCAACCAAAGTAGGACACTACAATTGTGGTGTTTACAGTTATATTAGTGGGTATTTTTGGAAAGGATTTTCCTTAAGAGACAATGAGACATGTTTGTTGATATTACGATAGTTATACACTAGTGGAAAGAGAGTAATCTAATTGTTCAAAATATGAAAAATTAGTTATATGATATTGTTCACTAAGAGGTTACCAATGATACAACCATATTGTTCATGGTACTTGGGGAAATAAATTAACTTGATTCAAGATGGAGATCAAGTGGAATATTAAATATGGATACCAAATAAAATTACGAAATAGAAATTAGATTTGATATCTACAAAGCCTTTGGTAACCTATGATACTATAATAACATTTTCAAGAAAAGGCTTTGTCATGATAGGTTACTCCAAATCCTTATGATGAAAATTGAAACTTGTTAGGTCTAAGAATTTTGGAAATCAATACAAAAGGACTAGAGTTAATACAATGAAAGGAGATTAGATTAGAATTCTTACACCATATCAAAACATAACATAGCTTTGTCTTCAATTACCCATATTTAATTAAATGGAAAATGTGTAAGCTTCAACTCTTATAGGTGGTATGGGTAGATCCAAACTCACAAGATAAGAGGTGAATTTTCTAAAAACTACATAGCTTCTACAAACATTCCTTAACAAAGTTGGGTTTCTCACTAGATTTGGAAGTGAGGACTATAAAACAAGGTTTTGTGCGCCAAATTCAAATTCATACCATGGGTAATTGAAAGACACATGTCCATTATATGGTCCCAAAACCAAATTGATAGGATTTTGGGTTTCCAAATTTAAATTCTTTGGCCATTTCTTAAAAAACAAAGCATTAAATTAATAAATATGTGATGATATATTAGACTAAGAATATCCTCCTATATTTTGGAAACATGATTCTACCTCATACTTACTAACCCAAAAATTAGTTTTATATAAACTAATCCCTTAAAAAACTTGTCATTGCATGAAATAATAATGAACATTATTCACAAATACCGAAAAATAACTCATGCACCATAGTGTCATCAATGAATTGTCAAAGGGAGAATTAAGCATGATATTTCGAGAACAAATCATGACTCATGGCCTTGATTGTGCATTATTTAAGAGTATAGGAAGGAATATAGAATACATGATGATTTCATCACATAAAGAAAAGTAGAACGTGTGTAATAAAGCCAAAAATTCATATCATTTGGAGAGAAAGTAAAATTCCATTACAACTATAAGAGAAATGTCTTATCTAATATAAATTCATTTAAGGCATTCTCTTTAAAGTGCAGGAGCCAAGTTTTATTTCAAAACTTGACACAATAACAAAGCAATGACATTTTCTCTTGCATGAAAAGGTCTCATGTGTAATATGGATCCTACATTTAATTCCAAAATATGATATAATAATAGACATGCGAGGGTCTCCTCAAGTACCTTCAATACCATTTGCAAGCTACAATTGCCAGAAGTCTTTTATCTTTAATAGATTGTACAAAGAACAAGATGGTGGTCAAACTATGTATAGATAATAGCATAAAGACAAATAGGACACAATGATAGAATTATTTAGAAAAAACACAAAAAAATACTCAAACATGAAGTAAAAAATAATAGAAATAACATGGTTAAGAGGAAGAGTCTTAGAACCCCTCTCATCATTGGTTACTCTCCTTTAAACATGACACTGTAAAAGAGTATAAAATTGGAGATGCAGTTAAGAAAGTTAAAAAAGATAGTGGATAAGCTATTAAGAAATGGATGCGCTATTCAAATCAAAGGTGTTGGTTATCTCATCAACTATTGATTGGTTGATTTCATTTTTTATGGGGAAGAAATGGTTAAGGCATCTTCAAACTTTCAAATTCTCACTAGAAAGGTATTAGAAACTAGATCACTACTGAGGTGGGGGAGGAGGGGGAGTGGTGGGGGTGGGGGGCGGGGGTGAATTAGTAGTGATGACCTTTATATCAATTTTAAATATTTTTACCGCAATATCAAATAGCCATGCCTATTCACAACATTAGCTTAACTAAATATGAAAGAAACAATAAACTCAAAGCATAATACCCATGAGAAACATCAACACAAGCATGCACACACAAGAACACAAGTATTTCTGGTGGAAACCCTTTCAGGAGAAAAACAACCTGTTGTTGTTACGCTGCTCAATTATTTTATTAATCTAATGAACAAATTTTAAATGGATTAGATTACACCCATAAGTTGAAAGACTCAGCTTCCCTCACAATATGTTGGCATGTATCAAATAGGAAATATGTTTCTCTCATGGATCTACAGACTACCATCCACTAGAAGCTCCGATGACCAATGATCCTCACCCAACCACCATTGGACTATCCAACCTCTATTGGATGGAGAAATCTATTCCTTATATTGAATCCGCCAAATCAATATCTACTCTGAAACCTCCATGCCTTCACTTCCTCCATGTGAACCATGTTTCAAAATGTTTCAGTCTAGGTTCTCAATATGCTCAATGTGAGCAACCCAACAACACCATCGTTCTGACACAAAATCTGAATAACAAATCTGACCAGAAGGAGGGAAATTCTTTACTTCTTCTCACATCAAAACACTACTCTCTAACACTCCACAAGCTACCAATTCTCTGCCACAAAACAACACACAAAATATGAATCTTCTTCTCAACTCTATCTCTGATTTATGTATACAATTCTCTGATATAACTCTGCAAAACTATGTGAGAAATTGTTGTAATCTCTACTCACTATCAATGCCCTCACAATGGCATGCTCCCACACACTCAAGACAACCATACTAGCATCTGGGCCATCAAACTGCTCCATAATGACTCTGCCAAAAGTATCCATCTCCTAAACATGTGACACATCCTCCAATGCCTGTACAACCATCTCAAGCATTTAATGACACTTGTAGATCCTCTCCAATCCATATGTATCATAAAATCAACATGTGGAACTAACTGGGACATGGAGACCTAATCAACAAGGCTCCTCACCTCTAATTCATGTATTATCCACCAACACCTGCAATCCAAGCAACTACGTTGACATCAATGACAACCACAAACACATCTGCAACACTGTAACACACATCATTGCCAACAATCTCCCCCTTTGGCATTGATGGAAACTCCTACTGAAAAAATTATCTTAAGCTATCCACTGAAAACTTATCAACATCCTCAGGTTGTATCCCTTTGACATCAATGGAAAAGGGCTAAATATGTCAAGGAAAAATGCTATATTCTCCTCTCCATGTAATGAGCTCCATAAAAAAAAAACATATGCTCCACTCAATATTATATGCAGGTGATGAAAAATGGAGTGCAAGACTGAAATATAAGAATAAAAACAATACTCCACCACATAACTAAAAAATATGTTCACTAAACTCCCCTTGGACACAAGCTATGCCCAATCAACAACACACTAGAGTAGCAGTATACATCTCCTAACAGAAATATCTCACTCCTAAGGCATCATGACAATAACCAACAACAACAATAAATGAAACTCATGCTCTCTCCCTTGAAGCAATCTCAACATAATCCATGGTATAATAGTAATAGCAGATAAAATCACCAACATATAGCATCATCATCATAATGTGACTAGCTAGAAACAACAACTCTGATAAACTCCATAGCAGCAACAACATATCTCCAACCAAATCTAAAACAACAACATCAAATACATCCTCTCTGCAATGTACTATCCAAAAATATCATACATCAGTGACAACAATGACTATCTAAAATCAATATCTCTTTGAACAAGACATGGTAGCAGCAAATACATGATGACATGGTCACAACAGTATGACCAACCATACTCAACTGAATACAAACATATCCATGGATGAATGTGAACTGATCTATATATATATATATATATATATATATATATATATATATATCACTGCCAATGTCTCCTTGTGATATGCAAGAGGCTACTCCACATGGACCAATGACTATGACCAGGAGAAATGAAAAAGAGTATAAGGTTTCATAGTCATATTACATGACTACTAAAATGATAATACATGATTGTACAATGACAACATAGGCCCATATATGGTTGAACCATGAAGCACATGAATCTCTCTCAATGCATGCATGATTCCATAGATCTATCCATGTATAGTGTACCAATCAAGATAGAACAATGATAATACATGACTCTTACAATCACGCGCAAGTGTGCTTACCCAATTAATGATGTAACATGAGTACATGGTATCCATGAGCAACAATATATGCTCCATGTGTAGCAGCAATAAATAAGAGTTCCATAGATAGAACATGGTATTTCATGGCTAATCTCAACACCTCAGCCTCTCACTAGCCGCATATGTATAACAACAATAATAAAAATTGCAGCAACAACATAATAATAACCACCATGCTCAACATACACATAACCATCTAAAATAAACAACATGGAAACATGGCATAGAAGCAACAACATGTCATCAATGAGATTCCATAGCAATCATTATAAGCAATAGAAACATATGACTCTGCAACATAGCACCATCATCTCTTGACCTCATCCCATCGACACACTCTCTTCTCATGAGAGTAGAAACTAAGTAGCAACAACATAAATGAGCACATCAATAACTCGATCCAAAACCATGTGGAATAATGCACTTTCTCCATATAAGAGAAACAATATAAATTACATAAGAGACATGTATCAGTCTCTCCAAATCATCAACCATGGAATCAAGATGTTGGTGACAGTAATCACCAATACATACAAGAAATCATTACCCCAAAATGCATAATACAATCCATTTGCATGTTAACTCATATAAGCAACTTATAATCCATGAACAACCAAATTACTAACTCTTGCAACAACGTCATGTCAAATAAGCACATAACATGGAATGCATAACCAGCTCCTTCAAGGAAACATATGCCATCAAAACCATCGAAATATTGGAGGCATACAAAGTGCTCCCCCTGAACACGTGCCATCATGTTTTTTCAACCTTCCTTCTAGAGATATTTGTGCTCATTCTCACATCACAAATCTTGATCACAACAACATTAGAAAAGACAATCATTAGTAGCAAAAACAAAATCCATCATCATGAAATCATAAGCATCATCAAAAAAAACTTCTCAACAAGCATATATATTCACATATACTTCACTAGCTATGGAAACACCATCAATGATTCTACATGAAAAACAAGATACACCATTGCTCTCCCTGAAGCCATGCAAACCTCAATTTCTTCTTTTCAGTCCTTACTGCTCCTTCTTCCTCCAAAATTTGAGTGGTTGTTTTCTTGCATGAAGATGTCCAACTGTCATCTTGTTTGGCCTGTTTTTCATATTATTTATTACTTGATTATGTGGCATTAAGTGTCTTGGACTCTTGCAATCCTTGGAAATATGACCAAGATTATCACATATGTAGCCTCTGATATGACCAAGAAATGGAGGAAAATATTTGAATCTCTTGGTCTTCCTTTTGCTCCTCATTGCATGCAACCTGAATTCAATAACCTTGTGGCCAAAATCATTGCATGAGTTGCAATAACCATAAAAATGACCATTATATCTGATTTTGGTTGAACTCCAAGAAGTGGCTTATCTTGCTTGCCTTTTTGCTTGATAGGAACTTCTACACCATTAACTCTCTTGCTGCATGGATCTACAATTTGCTTGCAATATGTCCTAGTTTCTAGAAATTGTAGCATCTCACATCACCCAAAAGTGAAAATGATCTTCTAGGTGATTTTCTTGGCATCACCTTCAATTTTTGTTCCTTGAGTTCCTTCTTTGGTTGCTTATTCTGTCGATCGCTCTCTTTCTTGCTTATTTTACTACTACCATCATTGGTTATACCTGTGGCTACAACAAAACTATTTCTCCTTTGTGCATGTTGAAATATGACTTAATAGATGAGGAAGGGGTTTTTTCCTCTAAATTATTCCGTAGAGAAACCACTTATGATTCCAATCTCTCACATTACTCCTCTTTATCTCTATATTGCTTTCTCATTTCTTCCCCAATATTCTTTTCCTCCTCAAGCTAAATTTTCAATCCATTGATTTCTTCTCTTAGCCCATTTTCTTTCCCATCAGAAATCTACAAAAGTCTTTTATGATCTTTACATGTAGTGGTTAGTTTTTCTACTTTAGAAGATAATTCCTTGATTACAATCAAAACTGATTCATATTAAGCCTTAATGAGAACAATATCCCTCTCATCATCACTATCAAACTTAATAGAATCATCACAATTACAATTAAAAAATTCTTTCAACATATTACCTCGCGTCACAACTGTTTTGGCTGAGATTTCAGAATTTGCTACTTCATTCGAAATAGACTGATTTTTTTCCTTCTTCAAACAATTTTTCTTCTGAGACATCCTTCTCTTTCTTCTAGCCATGATTCATGATCTACTCTCCAAGCGATCAAGCTTCATTGAAGAGACTAGGCTTTGATACCAATTGTTAGAAACTAGATCACTACTAGGGGGGGGGGGGGGTGAATCAGTAGTGATGGAATTTATATCAATTTTAAATATTTTTACTACAATATCAAATATCCATGAAAATTCACAACATTAGCTTAACTAAATATGGAAGCAACAATAAACTCAAAGCATAATAACCATGAGAAACATCAACACAAGCATGCACACACAAGAACACACATATTTCTGGTATAAACCCTTTCAGGAGAAAATCACCATATTGTTGTTGCGTTATTCAATTCTTTTATTAATATGTTGAACAAATTTTACATGGATTAGCTTACACCATAAGCTAGAAGACTCGGCTTCCTTCACAATATGTTGGAACCTATCATACACGAAATTTGTTTCTCTCATGGATTTACGAACTACCATCCTCTGGAAGCTCCCACGACCAACAATCATTGCCCAACTGCCATTGGACTATCCAACCTCTATTGGATAAAAAAATATGTTCCTTCTACTAAATCTGCCAAATTATTGTCTACTCTAAAGCCACCGTGCCTTCACTTCCTCCATGTGAACCATGGTTCAAAATGTTTCATACTGGGTTCTAAATTCACTCGACATGAGGAACCCAATAACACCATTGTTCTGCACATAAAATATGAATCAAAACTCTGACCCAAAGGGGGGAATTTATTCACTTCTTCTCACACCAAAATAATACTTCCTAACACACCACATGCTGCTAATTCTCTGCCACAAAACAACATACAAAATCTGAATCTTCTTCTCATCTCTATCCTTAATTTCTCCATAAAATTCTCTGATATAATTTTGCAAAACTATGTGAACAACTAATACAATCTCTACTCACTCTCCATACCCTCACAATGGCATTCTCTCACACACTCAAGACAACCATACTAGCATCTGGGCCATTAAACTACTCCACAATGACTCTGCCATCAATATGTAGCTCCAAAACATGTCACCCATCCTCCAACACCTGTACAACCATCTCAAGCATTTACTAACGCTTGTAGATCCTCTCCAAGCCATATGTATCATAGCATCAACATGTGGACCTAACTGGGACATGAAGACCTAATCAGCAAGGCTCCTCAACTCTAACTCCTGTAGCATGTACCAACACTTGCAACCCAAGAAAGCAGGTTGACATCAATTCCAAACAACAACACATCTGCAACACTAAAACACACATAAATGCCAAAAAAAGGGACTCTATTGTTGATTTTTTTTGTAGCATTGATAGGTATTCCTACATGCCTAAGTTGACCTAGAAGAATTATGAAAAATTACACTAAAATTTGAATTTTGAATAACAAGTTGGCCTAGGAGTGTGAAGGGACGTGTCCCTTGGGTTATTTTATTGGTCCATTCGACTATTATATATAGATGATGTCATATTTTCATTTTCTCCGCTAAGAAAGAGCAAGTATGAGCAAGAAGAAAATAAATTTTAGAGATCACCCTATCTATCTTTTTATCTATCTCTTGACCGCACATGTGGAGAAGAAATTGACCGAGATTTTATCTTTATCTGTCTAAGTTAAATGTGCATTGAATGAGTTTTTTTACCTCTAATTTGACTGCAAAACTCTACAACATTGACCATAGGGCCATAGGGCCACAATTTACCGATACTTTTATTGTAGATTTTGACTAGTTTGACCATCGAATTCATAAGTGATTTCTGATAGAATTGACTAGTAGAAGTTTGATAAGGTTTTATTGGATATTGGCACAAATTTCTAAACAAAATTGGTGATTTGGAAACCTTGCTTGAGGAAAATTTCTGCTAAAGAGAAGTTGTTGGGATTTCTCCCAAAGTTGGGTTTCCTAAGGTAAAATTTGTTGTCTCTATTGTGTAAGATTATCTTTCTATTATCTTTGTTTTTTATGTTGCATTTTTTGTTGATATTTTTTGAAGTGTAATTGCTCAATGATATCAGTGGCATAAAATACTATGTGAAAATCATTAATAAGTAATTATCTGGAAAAAAGTTGTATTCTATTTTTGCATCTTGTATCAAATTTAACATGGGGTCATAGCTTTGTTGAAAGAGAATCCATTAAAATCAACATAAGAGACAAGTTTTCAATAGCTTGATTGAATTTTTGATCTCTTGCCAAATGATGCCAAATTGTCTCATAATGGAAAACAATTTGAAGAATGTTACCAATCTTCAGAAGGAAGACAATCCAGAGCCAGAGGGAGCTAAGGATAAAGTATTTGTTTCCATTCTTTCAGGCATTATTACTAATAGCGGTGATACTTGGTTGGTGGACAATGGTGCTTCTATAAACATGAAAGTTTTTCAAGATTATCTAAGAGCGATTCAACATGGGAAGTGGAACTTGGAGACAATGCCAAGTACACTATGAAAGAAGTTGGGACAAATTTAGTTCAATTGGAGTCCAACTATTTTATACATATGAATGATGTATTGTTTGTACTAGGTTTGAACAAGAACCTACTCTTTATTTCAGAGTTGGAGAATAAATGCTACAAATTTGCAATTGTAAATGGTCAGGTTCTTGTATGGCCTAAATGCTTGAGCATAGACTCAATAGGAATGATTGGTATTTGAGAGGAAGGACAACATATATTATTAGGACAACTGCCCCAGGAATTGGTGCCAATGGATAAGAAGAAGGATATGTCAAAGGTCAAGTGCTTCATTTGTCATGATTTTGGACACTATGCCAACTAGTGTCCTACGAAGAAAATGAAGCAAAATCAGCATGCATCAATAGTCAATGCTGATGATGATGATGAGAATTCACCTCATAAGAAGTTAAAAATTTGTCAGAAAGGGAGTTAAAAATCCTCAACAATTTCTTCCCTAATAAAGAGATAAGTAATTCCAATCATATCCCCCCCCCCCCCCCCCTTGATTATTATTATTATTATTATTATTTGACCAACCTCTTGTCCTTATATCATTTTCTTGGTTATAATTTTTCTTCCATAGCCTCCCGAATGGAGTTTGTAGAAAGGAAGAATAGGTACATTGTGGAGACTACTAATGCAATGATTCATGCAACAAATGGTAGCATCAAGAAGTACAAAGCACGGTTTTTTCAAGAGGGTTCTCCTAGTAAGAGGGAGTGGACTTCAAGGACATTTTTTACTCCACTCACCGGATGGTCTATGTTCAAAGAAGGAAATTGTATAGGTTTTTAGGAAATCCAGAACTTTGTCAGATGATTAGAAAACAATTCATAGGGAGAAAAGGATAACATGGGATGAAATGAGAAACCTTCCAAGAGGATGTCTGGAGTTGAGATTGTCATATGCTTAGAGACGAGAGACATATAGGAGCTATATTCCTTTTATAAAGGGACCATGTCAGATAGAAAAGTATGCTTCAGTGACAAAGGGAGTAACAATGGCAGAAGGACTTGCTTACGTGACAAAGGGAGCATCATGGATTCCTACAGATGAATCTAGTTTAGTGTTAAAGGGAGTTTTGCCTTGAAGTTTGAGATGAAGGATCTCGTCTTGATCTATTATTTCTTGGGACTGGAAGTGGGCCAGAAACTAGATGATATCTTCCTTGGGTAGGGGAAGTACATTGTATGTATTTTGAGGAAATTTGGTATGATGGACTGCAATTCCATAGCTACACCTATGGTGACCAATCTGAAGAAATTGAGTGATTCTACTTCAGATTCAAATTTGATCGATCTCATGAGGTACAGACAATTGACTAGATCCTTGATGGATTTGGGTAACACCATGCCAAATATTTTATTTGCAGTGAACACCCTAAGCCAATATATGGTTGAGCTCAGGCAAATACAGTGGATTGTAGAAAAGCATTTGTTGAGGTACTTGCATGGTACTTGGATATGGTTTGAGATATGTCTTAGGAGGTGAAGTGAGGCTATAGGGATATACAAATTCATATTGACAAAGGAATTCATAGGAAAGAAGGGGCACCTCAGGGGTGCTTCTTCAGCTTGAGATCATCTATTATATATTCGTTTAGCAAGAAGATGATTTTTATTGAACTCAGTACAACAAAGGTGATGTATATCGCAACTAGTGGCATGAGTCATGAAGTGGTGTGGCTTCAAAATATTCTTACAAGACTATTTAATCAAGTGACTTCATCCGAAACATGGTGCAAAAGAGAGTAGTGAATCTCCAGTACATATCCACAGACGAGCAGATTGTAGACATTCTCACCAAGCCTCTATCTAGAGAAAAGTTTATATACTTAAGGGGAAATCTTGGCATGATGTAGATTGTTTCCCTCATTGAGAGAGAGTGTTGATGTATTTGCATGATCAAGTTGACCATCTCCTGTGTAGCCATGATGATTTGGTTGGTTCATGTTGATTTCACCAAGGGTGAATGGCCTAGGGAAACTTCAAGATTGGGCACATCTCTTGAGAAGCCATGAAGGAATTTGTCTAGGTCATGCTAATTTGACCATAGGATATTGATGTAAATCACCTAAGAATACATGAAGGACTTTGGGTAGGCCATGTTGATTTGGCTAGGGTTGAATGGTCCAAGGGCATATCCTCTCTTAAGAATCATGAAGGAATTTGGCTAGGTCATGTTGATTTGACCAGAGGTCATTGATACATTTACCTAAGAAGGAATGATGATTTGATTAGGCCTTGTTGATTTGGCCAGGGGTAAATTCCCTCGGATACTCACATTTCCTACTCTAGGATGGAGTGATTTATAGATTTTCATGTGAGAAGTCACATTTCATACTCCAAGATGGAGTGATCTATAGATGTGCATGTGAAAAGACACTGCATCAATATAGCAAGTTCATGAACTTTTCTTGTGGAGGAGAAATTTCAGCTAAGTAGAAATTTGTTTGCAGCCAAGGAGAATACCTCCCTTTCTAAGAGGGGGTATTGATTTTCTTATGTAGCATTGAGAGGTATTCTTGTATGCCTAAGTTGTCCTAGAAGAATTATGAAAAATTAAATTAAAAGTTGATTTTTGAATGACAAGTCGGCCAATGAGGGTGTTGGAATGTGTCCCTTGGGTTATTCACCCCATTCGACTAGTATATATAGATGATGTGACATTTTCATTTCTCCACCAAGAGAAAGTTTGAGAAAGAATAAAATCAACTTTGGAGATCATCCTATCTATCTTTTTATCTCTCTCTTTACTGCACATGTGGAGAAACAATTGAATGAGCTTTTATCTTTATTTGATTGAGTTGAATAGGTGTTGACCTGTTGTTTGACCTTTGGATTTACTACAAAATTGTACAATGTTGGCCACAGGGCCATAGGCCATTGAAGTAGGGCCACAGTTGACTAAGACTTTGACTGTGTTTTGAGCATATAGTTTGACCAATTTGACCACAGAGTTCAGAAGTGATTTATGACAAAGTTGACCAAGGTTGAATAGTATAAGTTTGACTAGGTTTGATTGGAAATTGACTTGGATTATTGGAACATATTTATAGATAAAATTGGTGATTTGTAAACCTTGCTGAAGAATAATTTCTCCTAAAGAAAAGTTGCCAAATTTTCTCTCAAGGTTGGGTTTCCCAGGGTAAAATTTGTCATCTCTATTGTCCATGGTTTTCTTTCTATGATATTTACTATTTTTGTTTCATTTATTGTTGATGTTTTCTAAAGTGTAATTTATTAATGACATCAGTGACATAGAATATTGTGTGAAAATCATTGAGTAATTATATGGCAGAAAATTGTATTCTACTATGCATCTTGTAGAAAAGTCATATCTATGATGCTAGATACTTTACATTCAATGATATCATGCATCCATCCAACTATGGATCAAGATGACATAGATTATATAAAGTTTTATGGATTTCTAAGAAATAATCACACACTAAACCAAATAGTTAAAACAACCTCAAAGGCCATGCTTTGGTGTAATTCCTAGAAGATATAAAATATTTTCCTGAAATCCAACTATGTAATTGTCTTTGGACCTTGATACAACTCATAGTGGCCTTCCAAAGTTGGCCACCCAATGTATTTTGCAACTCTTGTCTAGAGCTAAGTAGTTGAACAATTCCATATCCCATTTCCTCCATGTGAGCTCAAAACATCCTAGAACATTTGACATGAAATTAAATTTGGGTCTAAAGTTTAAAAAAAATGCCTTAGTTTTACATTTGGGATTTAACAAAGCAACAATATTACTATTGGTACTACCAATTAAGCGTACCTCCACCCAACTTCTTTCCCTAACTCTAGTGGAATTACGACATGTCATTAGAGAAGATAAAGACTCATTAGCATTGAAGGCATGACATGATTTATAAGAAGGTTAAATGATATAACACTTAACCAAATTAAAAAAAAAAGCCCAAGCTTATCTTTATTTTTACATTTTTTTCACTATTAGGTTGTGCTTAGGTTGGGGCTAGCCCACATGTTGGATAGAAGAAAAATTTACCCAATAGTGAGATGTTTTCATCAGGATTGTGTGAGAGTCACTCGATGCTAAATGCCCCTTGGGATAGTGTAACCCCCATAAACGACTCCCATACTGAACCCCTCTCCACAATATTTGAACCTAAGTTTTTATGGGGACTAAACCCCACATAAAACAATTGGTCTAAATCTCATCGGTAATTAGACAATATGAGAAAGAATGCAAAGGGCAAAGGGCCATATAGCAAGGCACTTAAGTATATGCTCGTTCCATTAAAATATTATGTTAAACATTCAAAAAATATATATTAATAAATGACAAACAATTTTAGACTTGAAGCACCATTAAACCTAAAGCTCATATCTTCAAGTAGATATATAAGAAGACACCAAATAGAAATCCTTAAAATCATGCAAAATTAAAATGGTAAATCCATCAATAGATCATTTCAAGAAAGTAGGCATGTTCATGCAGATGATTTAACAAAAGTTTGAAATGGTACCCCAAAAGTTTGTAGAATGATCAAGTTGTTCATGACTAGTTTATCATCATAGGGGAAGAAAAGTAGCACTTTAGAAACATGTTTTAAGACTTAGATATATTTTGCAAAACCTCAAGGTCAAAACTTCAATATTCCAAGGCACAAGGGTATGGAGACAATCCATAAGAGATGCAAATTTTTTGAAATTTTTGGATGTGCATAGATGCAACTAAGCTAAAATTCTAGCCTTTATACTCTTTTTGTCTTCAAAGCTTCTTCTATGGTAATTTGGCAAGATGTACAGAAAACTTAAAACGAAGTTACTATATGGATGTGAAAACCTATATCATTAGTTAATTGATCTCAGATTTGAAAAACCACGAGACTCTCTGGGATACCCATGAGTATTATAGGTTACTAGACTCTCCACTCTAAATGAGTTAATTTAACCCTAGCTAGATGGTTTTAGCCTATCACTGAGTTGACTTGTCCAAAAATTCCCCAAAAACCTAAAACCATAACATTTTAGCAAGACCCGTTGAACAAAAACAAGGACTGTTAAGCCAACAAAGAATTATTGAGTTATACAATTACAAATTTGGCCCAAAGTCTTGAATATGAATATGACAGTTTATTATTTGACAAAATTTGTTAATTTTGGTTCATGAATGATAATTTCACACTATGGTCCATGAAAATTTTATATTTCGATGGATGAATGATTATATGATGTGTGTCTATATTTGGACATGTTATTTTTACATTATATTCAATGTATTTGCATTATATTCCATGAAATATTTAATGTATTATAACTATACTTTAAAAATTATGTTTTTCTATATTATATGTATTATCCATGGCATCAAGTAATTGGTAGGCTCACTTGCAAGTTTTGGTTGAGTTGTGAGAGTTTGACCCTTATGTTAAAACAAGTCTTGTGTCAAGTCTAGTGAATTTGATTTGAACCAAAGTATTGGTGGCTATATATGTATAGTAGTCTTGAGGCTCCTCCTCAAACTCTCTGGTGGCACCAATAAGAATATCCATGGCACAAGTGAAACTAAACGTGTAACTAAGGCTAGTAAGAGAGAATACATAACTCGTTAGAACAAAATTGTGATGATAAACATTTTTTATAATAGCATGTTTCCTATAATGCATATGTGACTTGCTAAGCAAAGGGTTTACTATAAAAAATGATGCAAATGTGGATCACCAATATCCTTGATGTATACTAAACAATGTTTTAGGGTGTATGGTGAATAATGTTGGAAGCAGTTATCATTGATGTCAAAGGGTGAATGATCATCATTGGTTTCATCCTTAGAAGAAACCTAATTTTTTATAAGACAAATAAGTGTGAAGGGCTGTGAATTTGTTAGAAATATCAACGTCATTTTATTGTGCTCATTATGTAAGTCATCTCGGTTACAAATACATTCACATTGTGTTACCCCAAAATTTGAATGGGTTTTGAACAACTGAAGAAGATGATATTAAAGGGTTAAAGAATTTTTTGAGCCCTTTCCAACAAGATGTGGCTTACCCCTAACTCCTCTCAGTTGAGGAGATATTATTTTTTCAACACAAAAATGAATTATCTTTGGCCCTAGTCAAGTCGGCCCTCCCATAGATAAAGTCAGCCCTGCTTGGGTCAAATTGGCCTTTTTTGAGGGTCAATGGGGCCTATAAATAGGTTAAACCCTCACCCAATTTAGCCAAGCATTCAGTCAATAAAAAAGAGTAATTCAGACCTGGAGTAGCAATTCATATCTCATGAACTAAGGGCTTAGTTTCTAAGGGTTTTTGTTTTATCCTTTTATGTGGAGATTCACTAGACATGTCGAGTTTTGTGAGGGCCATTAAGGGTTGTTTTTGAAGTAGTTAAAGCTAAATTGTGAGTATGATGATCGAATTAAGCCTTGGGCATATTAATGGCTGAATTAAGCCTCAGGAATCCACAAAGAAAAGGCTGAATTAGGCCTAAAGAAACCACAACGAGAAGGGTCAAGTTTTGGAAAGAGAGTGATGGAAATTAAGGCCAAAATCAGGCTTGTTCTAGACCGCAAAAAGGGCTGCAGTAAGGACACTATTGAAGAGTTAATTTGAGGCTTTTATTAAAGCCAAATTTAATGACAAAATAGGGACATAATTGAGCAAAGATTTGAGTAGAGTTGAAGAAAAATTGAGTACCTCCCAAGTAGTCACTTTGAAGCAGATCATACGCAAGTTGGAGCTTATGCCTCAAGGGGTTGTATCCTCCTTCCTATTGAGCAAGAAAACCCAAGGGAGTTGGAGATCCTTGTTAGTTGTAGCTAACAGAATCCTATGGAGTTGTAGCTTCCTTTAAGATGTTTCTCATAAATTTTGGAGATTGTTATCTCATGTATATGTAATCGATTATGATTTTATTAATATATTTTCATCATTGTATTTTTTTATCCATATATAGATGTACTCTTGATAATCCCTTGCACACCAATTTATTGAAGTAAAAGTTATAAATATGTTCAATACCGATTCACCTTCCCCCCCCCAGCCCGCAAATATTGTTGATATTTCCAACAATTGGTATTAGAGTAGGTTACCCTAAAAATAATAATCACTAGAGGGAAGTTTGCGAATAATTATGGATCAAGTGGAAATGATTATGCATTATGGAGCAATAGAATTGAAACCTACTTGAAGGCTTTAGGAGTGGATTTTGGCTCTACATTGTTAATGGCTACAAAATTCCAAAAAATCCTCTACTTGATCCTGATGAGAAAAAATTGTTTAAATGCAATTCAAATGCTCATCATGTTATCACAAGTTGATTTTCAATAACCGTTCAAACCAAAGTGATGACATGCACCACAACTAAAGAGGTTTGGGATAAACTTAAAAGTATTTATGAAGGTGATGATAAAGCCAAACAGGTCAAACTTCAATGACATAAAGCACAATTTGAAAATCTCAAAATGGATGAAATAGAAAATATTGCATTCTATTTACTCAAAGGTAGATGAAGTTGTAAATGCCATCAAAGGATTAGGAGAAGAAGTCAAATAATTATTGTTAGTACAAAAGGTGGTAAGATTACTTCCTTGGATATATGACGCCAAGGTATCTTCCATTGAAGAAATGAAGGATTTGAACAAAATGACACTGGATGAATTACATGGCACCCTTGCAACATACAAAACGAGAACATACACAAAAGTTGGACAATCAAATAGAGAAGAAAATTTTAAAGCCACAAAGAAGACAAGAAACAAACTCAAGTTATAAGGAACACCAAATGATGAATCAAATGAAGAAGAAGCAAATTTTGTCAGGAAGCTTAAAAGTGGAACTGAAAAACACAAAGTTAAGTTATTCTTTAAATGTTTCATTTGTGGCAAAATAGGTCACTATGCTAAGATATCTTCTTTTGGGGAAACGAAAAGCTTCCACAAGAAAAATATTTACTCTAAAGAAGATAGTAGTGCTTCAAATGAGAGTGATACAAAATAAGGGGATGCAAGAGTTCTCTTCATAACCCACAAAACCAAAAATAATGATGATGATCTCAGTTTTGACGAAGAGGTCATTGATTCAAATGAAGAAATAGAAGAACCGAACATTAAAATAGATTCTTTTTGGGGACTCAAAAATTATTAATAAATCGAACAAGAAGATGAAGATATTAGAGAAAATTGGAAGAATAATGAAAAGGAAAATTGCAAGCTCAGAAACAAAAATTTAGAATTGAAAAGCCTACTTGAAAAACACAATGAATAAGATATCTCTTTAAAGTTCCAACTTGAAGAAGCAAAAATATTTGAGGAAGAACTGAAGATCTTGTTAGTGTCAGCCTTTGTAGCCTTCCTCCAGTGATCAAATATGCTCTTACAAAGTGGTCTCAGAGTGTCAAGGTCAAATTTTGTCATTTCAGTGAGTCTTCAAGCAAAATTTGGTCACTAGGCATTAGGTCTAGGGTTTGCTTTCACTCTTTTCAAAATTGCCCAAATGCCAATCTATGTCACTATTCTGCTGAGTCTATCATCATTCATATGGTTTTCATCATCATGTCAAGTTCCATTGGGTCATTTTACACCTTGTTCATGCTTCAGTTGCGCTTAGGCAAGGTTCATTTCCCTCTCCTAGGGTTTTGAAGGCAATTTCTCTTGGACGGCCAAATCATTAGCAAAACTTGTATCCGGATGTTCATACACCTTCCCCTATCCTTCATGTACCCTATCAAATGCTTCCCATCACTGAGATCCCCCAAATTCTTCATTTTTGCACAAACCCTAGTTTCTTGCTACAACTTGGCAATTTTCTAGGTTGGGCATGTGTTTTGCCCTTTTGGACCCCTTCCCCTCACTCGATCTCCTCGATTTCACTTTCCCCTGCTTCCTAACATCCCTCCCTACTTCCAAAAATTTCCCCAAGAATTTAGAAGCCTCTTATCCCCTTCATTTCGCTTCATTTCGACAAAATTCCTTGTTTCACACATCGGGATAAGTATCACTCAAAAGATGTTTCAGAGCAATCAAAGATGAATTTTGGAAACCTGAGAGAGGTTTTAGTCCAAAACATGCCAAAGAAGAAAAACCTCCTTCACTTTTTACACAGGTGTCATGGTTTTAGAGAAATGTCAAAAATACAATCGTCAGATCCAAGGAGGTTGAGCAAAGCACTAAAACGGAGAAAAAGGCCCGATCCACTCCAAATTTTGGCCAAAGTCTCTTTGACTAAGCATGGTACTTGATTGGGGACTCCCAGCCCAAATTTCAAGAAATTTGGAGAAAATTTTGTCAATTGTGAATTTTTTGTGCCACACACAGGTTTTTGCCCTCAACGCGTAGCGCGCCGCGCACTACCCTGAAGATGGGCAAGTCCATTTCTCAAAAACTCAGAATTTTTGGATTTGTCATGACAAATTACACTTTCTCAGCAATGGCCAAGACATTTCATCAGGTTTTGAGCCCTCAGAAGGTCAAAAAACATGCAAAAAATGACCTTCTGCCACTTTTTGGACACACAGGAAGCATTCTTGGAAGATTGAAATTTTGGAGGGGCAAATGGCCACCAAATTGAAAATTCCACTTGGGTTGGAAAGTAGACATCCAGACCTTTCCAAAAAGCCCACCTAAGTTCAATTCGGATGCCGGGAAGTGCCCCAAAAGTGGGCTGAACGGCGCGCTACGCGTTCAGGATTGGGGCGCTACGCATCAACACATTTTCTCAATTTTTCATCTACAGCTCAGGAATTCGCCCAGCTTTGACCAGTTTTGACTTGTGATGGGATTTTTCACCTTCTTTGATGTAATTAATGTATTTTCATGTTGACATGACACTTATTTACCTATTCTAGAAGATTCATTCATGAAATAGCAAACATTTAATGAATGAATTGGTTTCCTAGCTTATAGAGGCAAGTTGTTTTGACTGCCTAGATTGTAGTGCTTTGTTTAGAATTGGTTGAAACAACTCCTAGGATGATGAGCTCGACCCCTAGAGGCAAGGAAAGGTGTTATCTTGCCTATATTATGTGTTTTCTTAGTCATTTTCATGGTTGGACTCTTGAGGGATAAGCTTCTATTGTATTACACTTTGTATCTCTGCAATTTTGGCAAAGGAAAAACCAGGGTTTTGCAACACTATTTGGGATTCCTGTGGTTATTGTGTTGATGGTGTGATTCTCTCATTTACTTGTAAGATTTTTTATGTGTATCAATTTCCTATTTCTCTTTTCTGCACATTAAGTAAATGAAGTGTTAAGGTAGAATTCATAATTTATATGCTTTGCCTTTAAGTTTGCTTAATATCTATGTTTTCCTCTGTCTAAAGAGAAATCTCGATGGTTTCTTGCTCTCTTTAGCCCCTCACCGGTCATTTCCATCCATTCACTTAAATCAAAGGCATCAAGACAATCTCCTACCTTGCCCCAAAAAGACCTCTGCAAAAGTTGTGTCCCATCCCCGCACCCAAAATTGCTTTCCCCCTATTTTCCACCAAAACCCTAAAAATTTGAAATCAAACCTTCTCAATCAGTTTACTAGCCTAAAATTAGTGTTCTTTATTGGTAAGACCTTTTTCCGAGATAGACCCGGAGAGAGCCCTCTCCTGCCCCGTAGGGCTAGCTACGAGGCTAAGTGGTTTGATGTTGCCTTGGATTTTGTCTTTTTCAGCCTGAAGCCAAATTCAAGTGCTAACATATTGGCGACCATACTGGGGAAGAACAAATGGTTGGCTGGTTGATGTAATTTGTTTTATAAGCTACAGACGGAGCCTGAAGTTATTCCAGGTAGCCTTTGAAACGCTTTTGCTTTGCATTAGCGGAAGTAGATAACCTCTACTTCAGTCAATCTCCGGTCTAGCTTGTAAACGTGACATTTAACTTGTTAATTACCCCAGTACATGTATCAAGTTCAGATCTGATGGTTGATGGTGGACAACGATCAGACACTTGAAAGGCTGAAATCATTCACCTGACGACTCTAAATAATTTTTGAGATCAGATCCAAAGACTCCACTGGAGGATGATTCTGACCAGCAGAAACATGAAAGGACAATATGAACATATCAGGTATTCAAGTTGGAATTGCATCCAAGACATTTTGTTCTTTGTCATAAATTATTTCTTCTCTTTTCCCAAGAATGTCAAGACTGCGTTGCAAAGTATACTGTATTTGAGAAGAGATCCTCGGCCTACAGTTGATTCTTTCCCTTTGAAGATTGTGAATACCAAAGATTTGGATGCCTTTGAGCTTGATCAAGATCCTTTTTCCGAATTTTGTGATGACCATATTCAAATTGATGAATCTCAAGAGACCAAGACTAATTCTATACCTGCTGTACATACCCCTACACCTTGTAAAATCCCAAATCGGTATAATCCTCTTGTTTTACCTTTTGTTCTTCATGCTTTCCCCAAAAACTATGATCTATACTTGTCGAGGTTTGATGGTGAATGTAAGAATGTCAACAATGAGCAACATGTGCAGAATTTTGAATCTTTTCTAGATCTTTTTGAAGTTGATGAAGAAGATGTCAGTATAAGGCTTTTTGCTCTTTCTTTGCAAGCCAAAGTCAAGAGTTGGTTCAAAGCCCTGCCTGATGCGAGCATCTCAGATTTCCAGCAGTTCGTCAAAGTTTTTCTCGATAGGTGGATGATTGGGCAGAACCTTTTCTTGATTGTAGAAGAGTATAACCAGCTGAAAAGACTACCAGGGGAGACAGTACAACAGTTTTCGGCCAGATTTAATCAAGTTTATTATTCAATGCCAGTTGAGATAAGGCCTACTCCTAGATCTGCTCTCTTGCACTATCCGGGTGCCTTTGATCTGGAGATGGAGTTTCAGCTAAGAGAAAGGGATATTACAACGCTTCATGAGATGCAAAACAATGCAGTAAATGTAGAGGCGCATCTGCTAATCCGAAGGGCAAGAATGAAGGAAGAAGAGATGAAAAACATAGATCCAGAAAAATCGACATCTCTAGAGGTAAAGCTTGATATTTTGGTAAGTGCAGTAGAAGAGATGATGCAAAGGATCACCCCAAGGAATGATTATGATGTTCAATCTCATGGCTCGCTGATTGAAGAAGAACAAGTTGCTGATCCAAAACATTTTGTTTCTAATCCCAGTTGTCATAGTGATTGTTTTATAGATCATTGTGAAGAAGAGAGAGTTGTTGATATGATGTGTATGTTTGATGATGAATTGCCTCAGTTTGATCAGTATGATGATGATTATGTTCTCCAAAAAGAAGCTAATCTTGCAATCAAACAAGCAGCTAGTTTGTGGGAGGAAAAAGTTCACTTACAGCAGCTCGAGTACAATGATCAAATGATGCATAGAAACTATGAAAATGATGAGGAAAGTGCAGCAAAGTTTGAAGTAAGTGAAGGATCTTTGCCTTTTTGTTTTGATTCTTTTCAGTTCATCAGAGATAACTACCATGCAATCAGAAATCAAATGTCAAAAAGTCTTGATTTGAATCATCTTGAGAGCAATGAAAATTTTGTTCAAGACTTCTCATATTCAGATTTGCAACCCTCGAAAGCCCTTGATTGTCAAGTTGCAGCTGAAGACTTGGAAGTGGACACACATGATTTAATGATTCAAGGTGACTCCGTACCATTCTGTTTTGAATCATTTCAGTTTTTGAAGGGTAGATTGCATAGTAAATCTTCAAATGAACAACCTATAACAAATCAACAATCTCTTAGTGTTACTGTTGAGGATGAGACAGATAACAAAATTCTTGAGCAGGCTGTAGCATCAGATTTGCAGCCACCAAATGAAATTGAAGGGCAGATTACAGATGAAGCTGTGGAAGACGAAATACATGATTTGATGATGCAGGAAGATTCTATACCCTTTTGTTTCGAATCATTTCAGTTTATAAGGCAGAATCTTCATACAATCTCTCAAGAAAAAGATGAACAGCTAGAAGGATGTCATACATTTTCAATGGATACATTGCAGCAGTCTTTTCAAGTTTTTCATGATCCAATAGCTGATGTTTTGGATGAGGTTTGCAGTCAAAGTCTTTCTCCATTGACTACATGTGAGCTTGAAACATGTGCTGACATGAACTTGATCCGGCAGTCGGTTTCTTTGTCATTTTTAGCAGAGGTCTCATCACAAGGCTTAGATCAAAGTTTGCATTCATGGTATGAGGAGAAGAGAAGTAATCCATTGGATGAGCTAAGTCCCACTGTGCATGAACTTCAAGATCCCTATGCAGTGTTTTTGGAGGTGGAGAGAGAATTCATATCATTCTACGGATCTGTTTCCAAGTTTTCATGGGAGTTGCCTTTCAGTAGTTCTCTCTTGTTGTTCATAAGTGAGCACTTGCGGAGAATTCGAACAGCAGACAGGATACTTACTTGGTTACATTGGTTGTTTCATTTCACTTGATCAGGTGATGAATGAAACTGTTAGAGTAGGTTTTGATGAATAAGCTTCACTTTGAGCATCATTTTCAGTTGGTCGGTTGTGTTTAAGTATCGCGTCATTTTTTAGTTGAGTGTTAAGTGTCAGTTTTCAGTCATGCATTTCAACTTGAGTTTTTGACTCCATTGCCCAATGGATGAAGGCACTGGTCTGCTCTCCCAAAGATCTGTCGTTCTTGGCACCTCCAAGGAGCTACCATCCCCATTGGAGCCAATGTTAGTGTCAGCCTTTGTAGCCTTCCTCCAGTGATCAAATATGCTCTTACAAAGTGGTCTCAGAGTGTCAAGGTCAAATTTTGTCATTTCAGTGAGTCTTCAAGCAAAATTTGGTCACTAGGCATTAGGTCTAGGGTTTGCTTTCACTCTTTTCAAAATTGCCCAAATGCCAATCTATGTCACTATTCTGTTGATTCTATCATCATTCATAGGGTTTTCATCATCATTTCAAGTTCCATTGGGTCATTTTACACCTTGTTCATGCTTCAGTTGTGCTTAGGCAAGGTTCATTTCCCTCTCCTAGGGTTTTGAAGGAAATTTATCTTGGACGGCCAAATCATCAGCAAAACTTGTATCTAGATGTTCATACACCTTCCCCTATCCTTCATGTACCCTATCAAATGCTTCCCATCACTGAGATCCCCCAAATTCTTCATTTTTGCACAAACCCTAGTTTCTTGCTACAACTTGGCAATTTTCTAGGTTGGGCCTGTGTTTTGCCCTTTTGGACCCCTTCCCCTCACTCGATATCCTCGATTCCACTTTCCCTGCTTCCTAACATCCCTCCCTACTTGCAAAAATTTCCCCAAGAATTTAGAAGCCTCTTATCCCCTTCATTTCGCTTCATTTCGACAAAATTCCTTGTTTCACACATCGGGATAAGTTTCACTCAAAAGATGTTTCAGAGCAATCAAAGATGAATTTTGGAAAACTGAGAGAGGTTTTAGTCCAAAACATGCCAAAGAAGAAAAAACTCCTTCACTTTTTACACAGGTGTCATGGTTTTAGAGAAATGTCAAAAATACAATCGTCAGATCCAAGGAGGTTGAGCAAAGCACTAAAACGGAGAAAAGGGCCCGATCCACTCCAAATTTTGGCCAAAGCCTCTTTGACTGAGCATGGTACTTGATTGGGGACTCCCAGCCCAAATTTCAAGAAATTTGGAGAAAATTTTGTCAATTGTGAATTTTTTGTGCCACACACAGGTTTTTGCCCTCAACGCATAGCGCGCTGCGCGCTACCCTGAAGATGGGCAAGTCCATTTCTCAAAAACTCAGCATTTTTGGATTTGTCATGAAAAATTACACTTTCTCAGCAATGGCCAAGACATTTCATCAGGTTTTGAGCCCTCAGAAGGTCAAAAAACATGCAAAAAATGACCTTCTGCCACTTTTTGGACACACAGGAAGCAGTCTTGGGAGATTGAAATTTTGGAGGGGTAAATGGCCACCAAATTGAAAAATTCCACTTGGGTTGGAAAGTAGTTATCCATACCTTTCCAAAAAGCCCACCTGAGCTCAATGTGGATGCCGGGAAGTGCCCCAATAGTGGGCTTAAAGGCGCGCTACGCGTTCAAGATTGGGGCACTACGCATCAGCACATTTTCTCAATTTTTCATCTACAGCTCAGGAATTCGCCCAGCTTTGACCAGTTTTGACTTGTGATGGGATTTTTCACCTTCTTTGATGTAATTAATGTATTTTCATGTTGACATGACACTTATTTACCTATTCTAGAAGATTCATTCATGAAATAGCAAACATTTAATGAATGAATTGGTTTCCTAGCTTATAAAGGCAAGTTGTTTTGACTACCTAGATTGTAGTGCTTTGTTTAGAATTGGTTGAAACAGCTCCTAGGATGATGAGCTCGACCCCTAGAGGCAAGGAAAGGTGTTATCTTGCCGATATTATGTATTTTCTTAGTCATTTTCATGGTTGGACTCTTGAGGGATAAGCTTCTATTGTATTACACTTTGTATCTCTGCAATTTAGGAAAAGGAAAGACCAGGGTTTTGCAGCACTATTTGGGATTCCTGTGGTTATTGTGTTGATGGTGTGCTTCTCTCATGTACTTGTAAGATTTGTTATGTGTATCAATTTCCTATTTCTCTTTTCTGCACATTAAGTAAATGAAGTGTTAAGGTAGAATTCATAATTTATATGCTCTCCCTTTAAGTTTGCTTAATATCTATGTTTTCCTCTGTCTAAAGAGAACTCTCGATGGTTTCTTTCTCTCTTTAGCCCCTCACCGGTCATTTCCATCCATTCACTTAAATCAAAGGAATCAAGACAATCTCCTACCTTGCCCCAAAAAGACCTCTGCAAAAGCTGTGTCCCATCCCTGCACCCAAAATTTCTTTCCCCCTGTTTTCCACCAAAACCCTAAAAATTTGAAATCAAACCTTCTCAATCTGTTTACTAGCCTAAAATAAGTGTTCTTTATTGGTCATCTCCGCCCTTTGAAGACCTTTTGCCGAGATAGACCCGGAGAGAGCCCTCTCCTGCCCCGTAGGGCTAGCTACGAGGCTAAGTGGTTTGATGTTGCCTTGGATTTTGTCTTTTTCAGCTTGAAGCCAAATTCAAGTGCTAACAGATCTAAATGATGAAGAAAGAAGAAGATTGTATGAATCTTGAAAATGAAGTTGTGTCATTGATGGTTGAAGTTGACAAGCTCAATAAGAACTTGAGGAGTTCGCAAGCATTAAATACCATTCTCAACTATCAAAGGTCATCATGCGATAAAATAGATCTTCACTTGTCTATACAAGTGCATCTTCAAGCAAAGATCACACAAGTTCCAAGTCTCCGAAGGAAGAAACTAAAAAAGACTCTTAGAAGTGTTGCTCATCACAGAGAAGACAATAATGAAATCAAGAAAAAAGATCAGCAATGGTTTGAACCTCACAGAACAATTTCAAAACATCATCATGGTAGTCCTATTCTCCTAGGTATGAAAATATTTTTCTTGGTTATTGTTACTCTTGCAAAAATTTCACGCAAAAAGCAATTCATTGTAAAAATAATAGAATATGCAACTATGCAAGAAACAAGAATGGTTATGGATATGAAAGAAATGGCCATAGATCAGGAAATGTTCATGGATCTACTAACATAAACTACAATTCATTTGAACCACTAATGAATCAAAACATTGTATGATACAAGTGCAATAAAATTAGTCACAAGGCACGTGAATATAGGTTTATAAAAGAAAATACTCCATTCATAAAGGCAGAAAATCCAACTATGATATGGGAAAAGAAAAGGAAGGAAGATTATGATTTAGCGTTGATTGATAAAGATAACAAAGATGAATGGTACATAGACAATGGGTGCTCGACAAATATGACAGGGGATCAAAACATAATATCCAACCTAAAAAGAAAAAGTGACAGTGTTGTGTTTGGAGATAACTCCTTTGTCATGATACTTGGAAAAGGTGTACTAAATCTTGAAAGTAAACATGTAAAAGTAACAAATGTTTTTCTAGTTGAGGATTTGAAGCATAGTCTTCTCAATTTTGGAAAAATGTGTGATCAAGGGTATAATCTCTTGTTTGGTTCCCAAAAATATGAAATCAAGAAAGAAGACTCAGGAAGATTGGTTGCCAAAAATACAAGAAGACCAAACAACATATACACTGTTACACAGTAATTTGTCACCATCCCTGTTACTCCTCTTGTCGTACCTTGGAGGACTCATCCCGGGAGTTATAAGAAGTGACAAAGTCTAAAAACACTTGCATTATGTTCCCCTGAGTATGTACTTCATGTTCCCTGAAGACACCTTCTACAGATTATCCCTGAAAAGTGCTCTTTTTCCATTGGCGCAGGTCCACAGTATCTTACCAGCGCCAATCATGGAGATCCTCAAAAGAGGGCACGGCCATTGGCACTCTGTCTTAGAGTAGCAGTCGCGCCAACCAAGTTTGGTCATGCTTTTTGCCTTAACGCACGTCTGACTGTTGTTTCCTTCATTACATGGAGCTTTTTGAGGATAAAAAATCAGTCTTTTGTCGAGTTCTATCCTATCTCCATCTTTAATGGCTTTTGGGGATAATGTTAATCCACAATAGATGTCCTGGTTCATCGTATCCTCCTCCCTTCTTCATCTATATAAGCTTGTCTTTATGCATTTGACAAGCTAGTCGTTAGTCATGGAGTGCTAGATGTTGAGTTCTTGAGTTCTTGGAGGAATGCTAGTGAGTGCTAGAGAGGTTATGCTGCCGGAGAGGAGATGCATTGCAAGACACATATAGTTACTCGCCCATCCAGGAGAGGTTCAACGTCAGAACCATGGTTGTAGCTTTTCCTGTTTATTATTAATTGATGAGCGACTGCTATTATAGTTCCAATCTCATTGTCTATTATGGTGATGTGTTGATTTATTTCCTTTCTTACTGAAATATAGTTGTGCCTTGGTAGATTTTATGTTGGTATCTGTCTCTCCCTTTGCATGTGCAGGTGTTCGTTTATGATCTGCTGGAGCGAGGGAGCGGGAATATCAACTCTGCTTCAATCATAGCGTTGGATTCCAGGTTGGTCTTCTTAATTCACCTTTGATGCACAACTAGGAACTTGCGTAGCAGCGTGGTTTGATTGTGGCTAGTTCTGTTTTAGGCTAGTGGGATCGCCTCTGTCCGCAGAGGGGATTTACCTACCCAACATACATTATAGGTAAAGTAGAGAAAAAGAGAATCACAACCAAGCAAAAGAGTGTTATGGACAATAAATAAGGGAAGGGTAAGAAGACAAAAGTTTTTTTGAGTGTCATGTATTCAGGAGGAGCAACCCCAAAGAAACAAATCACCCTTTGCCATTGATGTCAAAGGGGAAGACAAAGGAAGTGAAGAATGGAAACAAGGGGAGCACGATTGTTGACTTCAATTACATTTAAGGGGGAGACTCTTGGAAGTTTTCATTCATATCAAAGGATGAATGATCGTCTTTGATGTCATCCCTAGAAAATCCTTCGTTCTTGTTAAGGAAAATAAATGTAAAGGGTTGTGAATTTGTTAGCAAGATCATCATCATTTGATTGTGCTCGTTATGTAGGTCTTCTTGGTTACAAAGACATTCAGATTGTGTTCCTCCAAAATTTAAATGGGTTTGACCAACTGAAGAAGATCATATTACAAGCTTAAATATTGTGTCGAGATCTTTCTAATGAGGTGTGGCTAGTCCCCTAACTCCTTTCAGTTGAGGAGATATGAATTTTTCAAGACAAAATATTATTTATTTGGCCCCAGTCAAGTCAGCCCTCCAATAGATCAGGTCAGCCCTGTTAGCTCTGCCACATACATTGATATCTTGAGGGTAAAATGCAAGCTTGGCTATATGGTTCATACTCAAAGGAGAATTCGCACCAGTCATCTTCATGCTTCTCCTTTATCCCACCCACTCTCTTCCACCCACATTGCCTCCGTTTTCCTCTAAAACTCTGCATAAACCCATATCCCCTCAGACCCAGAGCGTGGAGCTTAAACCATCATGTAACCATGTCCACATGACCCCATGCTCCCGTAACCCTCCACCGCAATCTTAGTCGTTGATCTCCGACACCATGATCCAACGGCCCTCCCGTCACATCAAACGAACTGACCCACGCAATTAAATACCCACCGTTCGATCACATACGCCGCGATCGAATGGCATCCACTTCCCCCTCAACCATAACGTAAAGGTGCGCTAACGCGCGATGAAAAGCAGTTTCATCCCTCCCCATCCGCCACGTGTTGCACTATAATTGGGATCGCGCGCCATTATACTATAGAAATTTTGAATAATATGACACTTATTCACAGAGATTATCCCTATTATAGACTATTGCGGAATACATGCATAATACATAGGCTCCTCTACGTTGATCATCAATTTTGCAGAATTAAAAACAATGAAACATCAATTGCATGCGCACATTAACATAGTATGTAACCCGGGGAAAGCATATAGCTGAAAACCCCACACTATCTGTATATTAGAATGATTGAGAACATGTAACAATACATAGTACAATACTCCTCACAAGTACTCAGTACTATCTCCACCTGTTACACACAAACTAGCTCAGATCTTAATCAATCACAGGTTCAAATCTCCTCCACTGTCTGCCTACCTCCACTGCGTAATCCTGCATGAGAATAGATGAGTATGGCTGATCCAAACTCATATTTCCTTGGTTGAACCATGCAATCCTCATTGGCATTACTCAATCCATTGATTGTGCAAATCTCATGCACAACTATAGTCACAACTGATAGCAATCTCAACCTCTAACACCTGTCTCCACTGAACTGTCCATGCACTGAGTTAACTGATGTATTCTTTAGTTGCTTTATGAATTAATAATTAGTGAATTAATTAAAAATTAATTCACATCACTCATCACTAGTGTATTCTGCAGTTAGACTAAATACAACTAGTTTAACCAAGTCAAATTGAACACAACTCCATCAACTCCACCAAACTCAACCACATGAGTTCTAACTGAAGTCCACCATGCAATAGCTCAACTAACCCATAAGAAAATCATATTTCCTTCTGATAGCTGCATGTGCCACATCTGTAGCTCAAACTGAAGTGCTCCAAGAGGATAAGATAATGTTTATAGTCCAAATATTATTATGAGCTAATAATATTCGACTGTTCTATTTTTAGCTTGGCAGTCTAAAAATAGAATCCGCCCATATGTCTAAAAATAGAAGTCCATCTATTTTTACCAACATGACCAATCATCCACAAATAGCATCCTGCAACTCATAGACCATGATCCATATGTCTAAAAATAGACATAGTCTAAAAATAGACTTTGCCCCAAAAATAGCCTGCGGCCCACTTAGTGAAGACGACTCTTTCCACTAAGCTCCATCATCTTGTTGCATTCTCAACACTCCCTCTCAACAAGATATGGATTATCAGCAACCCCTATCCTGCCTTGGTGGTATTCGAATTTGCTCCTGGTGAGCACCTTCATCAAGATATCAGCATCCTGATCCTCCGTTGGAATGTATGAAAGTAACATGATTCTCCGTTGCACACAATCTCTGACATGATGGTACCTGATGTCAATGTGCTTAGATCTATCATGAAATACTGGATTAGCCGAGAGTTTAATGCAACCCTGGTTATCAAAATAAATCACTGTAGGCTCCAAGCATGAACCGAACAACCCGAGCAGGATCTTCCTCATCCATATAGCCTCGCATGCAGCCAAACTTGCTTCTATATACTTGGCCTCTGCTAAACTGAGTGCCATGGATCTCTGCTTCCTTCTGTACCAAGAAACTGATGTTGACCCGATACTGAAGACCCCTCCAGATGTGCTCTTTCTGTCTATTGGGCTCCCTGCCCAATCTGCATCCATGAAGCCACATAGCTTCACCTCATCCTCCTGTCTGTACCACAATCCATATCCTGATGTGTCTCTGAGATAACGCAATACATGCTTGCATGCCTTCCAGAAGAGCTTGTTTGGCTTAACCATTGCTTGTGAAAGCTGGTTAAAAGCATAACATATATCGGGTCGTGTATTGACCAGATACATAAGCGACCCCACCAACTGTCGATAAACAGTGGCATCCACTACTTCTGCTGAAGTAGCATCCTCCTTCCTCCAACCTCTAGGAAGAGGAGTATCAACAGGCTTGTAGCCATGCATGTTGAACTTCTCCAGTATCTCCCGAGCATACTTACCCTGAGAAACAAATATTCCATCACTGCGCTGCCAAATTTCCAATCCCAGGAAATAATGGAGGCCCAAGTCCTTCATCTCAAACTCCTTAGCAAGATCATCCTTGCATGAAAGTATCAACAACTCATCACCTGTTAGAATCAAATCATCTACATAAAGTACAATGATAAGCAACTTACCCTCCACCACAATCTGGTATAGGTTAGGATCCGCCTCACTCTTGGAGAATCCAAGTCTGGTGAAATAATTGTCTATCCGTGTGTACCAAGCACGTGGTGCTTGTTTCAAACCATACAATGCTCTCTTGACCCTGCACACATGTGACTCGCTGCTGAAGATCTCGAACCCTTCGGGCTGCTCTATGTACACCTCCTCCTCAATGACTCTGTTGAGGAACACAGTCTTCACATCCATCTGATGAATGTGCCACCCCATCTACGTTGAGAGAGCAAGAATCATCTGTATGGAAGAATACCTTGCGACAGGTGCAAAGGTCTCCTCATAATCGATCCCCTCTATCTGTGAGAAGCCTCGGGAAACAAATCTTTCCTTGTACTTCTCCACACTCCCGTCAGCTGCCTGCTTCACTTTGTAGATCCATCTCGAACCCACCACTGATTTCCCCTCCGGTCTTGGGACAATCTCCCATGCACTGTTTCTGACAATCGAATCATACTCTTCCATCATGGCATCTACCCATGCGGGATCCTCCACAGCTTCCTCGAAAGAGGATGGCTCAGTCACAACACATTTTCTCACAAGAGCCATGTATCCAGTGTACCAATTAGGTGACTGTCTCTGCCTACGTTGAGTTGTAGGTGGTCCTACAACCTTCTTTACATCTTGAGCCAGTCGCTCAGCTTCTGTCATACGCTTTCGCCCTCTGATGTTGGCGCTGCATGAGTGGTCTCTTCCACTCCATGAACTTCGTCCTGTGGCTGATCCACATCCTGAAGCTCATCCTTAGGAACTAATAGCTCCTCATCTACATGAAAGTGTGGCTCCCTCTCAAGCAAACACTTCATGGCTTTCTCCTCCTGAAATTTTATATCCCGTCGCACAACAGTCTTGCAACTGTCTGGCAAATACACACGATAGTTATGGGGCATATCAGTGTACCCCACAAATATCCCAACCTCTGTCGTCGGCTCCAGCTTCTTCGTGGCATCCTTCGTCACATGCATGTAAACGTTAGAACCAAAGATCCTCAAATGAGAAATATCAGGCCTCTTACCAGAATAAGCCTCCTCGGGTGTACTCATGCCAAGTATCCTGCGAGGACAACGGTTCTGCACATATACTGTTGTATTGCATGCTTCTGCCCATAAGTGAAGGGGTAGGCCCTGATCATGCAACATCGCCCGTGCAGCACCCACGATCGTTCTGTTCTTCCGCTCAGCAACCCCGTTCTGCTATGGGTTATAGGGAGCTATGAGCTCTTTTCGAATCCCTTCTGTGCTGCAGAAATCCTTGAACTCGCCAGAGATGAATTCACCACCATTGTCGCTCCTAAGAGCCTTCACCTTCTTCCCCGACTCCTCGACCAGTGCTTTGAACTCACAGAACTTTGAGTATGTATCGCTCTTCTTCTACATGAAGAATATCCAGCACTTTCGAGAGAAATCATCAACAAAGATCACATAATACTATGCTTTGTTGTCGAAGCTACTGAGAAAGGTCCACACACGTCTGTGTGAATTATCTCAAGGATCGTCGTGGCCCGACTATCCTTCTCGTGAAAGGTGGCTTTCACAAATTTTCCCAAAGTACACCCCTTGCACTGATCTGACTATGCAAGAGCGCCTTTAGGAAGCCCAGTAGTAATCCGTTGTAGTATCTTCAAGGCTCCATGGTGAAGGTGGCCCAATCTCCAGTGCCACAGCTCGCCCTCATCCCGGCTCACCAATCCTTCTGCCTTGCATGCCATTTCTGCACAGCCATCCACATGCAACTGATAAAGGTTCCTGACTCGAACCCCTATCTTTCGGGTTTCTCCAGTTGTCTTACTGCATAGGAAAGCCTTTCCCTCGCTGAAAACAACATCATATCCCTTGTCTTCTAACATCTCCACAGAGATAAGATTCTTCTTCAATCCTGGAACATGCATCACTTCCTTCAATACAAAGGGTTTACCAGACTCCCTCTCAAAGGAAATGGTACCGATACTGGTCGCACTGTATCTACCATCATCGCCCATCTCGATGTGCACTCCAAGATCTTTCTCCTCCAGATCAGAAAAAAAAATCTTGATCTCCTGTCATGTGAAAATACGCACCACTGTCCAAGAACCATACTGATCCCATCACACTTGATACCAAGCATGCAATCAATGAAAAATCAAGCTCAAACTGTGAGGCTAATGCCTCTCCTGCTGTAGATCCAACAGTTTGCTTATTTTTCTTCTTCTGCAGACAATTAGTGGCATAGTGTCCGTGCTGGTAACAGTGAAAGCACTTCACCTTGGACATGTCCTGCTTCTTGCCTTTCGCACTGGAATGAGAAGCTTTATTGTTCTTCCCCTTCTTTGCTTTGACAGCCAAAGTGCAATTTTCTTCATCAGTAGCCTTTGATGAAGATCCGTCCCTGGTATTCCGCCTGATCTCCTCTTGCACAAGATCTGACCAAAGTCTCTCCCATCTTGGCAATTTCTCCCGACCATTGACAAAGTCCTGATAGGAATGCCAAATCTTCGGAAGATTAAGGAGAGCCAAGCTCACCAAGTCCTCATCATCGACAGTCACCCCCACACTTCCCAGCTCATCCCTGCACTGAGTGAACTTCGTGAGATACTTGGGCATATTGTCTCCCTTTTCGCACTTAATGTTTCTGAGTTTATCCTTGAGCGCCAACTTCCTCTGGTCGCTCTTGCTTTGGAATAGATATATCAACGCTTTCCACATCAAGTATGGAGAAGCCTTTCCATGCATGCTAGACACAATGTGATCCTTCACGCCATCCAATAGAATCCTTCAACACTTTGTTGTCTTCTTTTGCCAAGCCTCAACTTGAGCAGTATTAGTAGGCTTTGGGACCTCAGCCTCTATGAACTCCTTCAACCCATTGTCATCTAACACCGCCTCCATCCTGTCTTTCCATGCAATATAATTCGAGCTGCCCTCAAGAGCATACTCCAATCGCAATCCGTTGAAAGACATTTCAACTTTGACACAAAGAACACACTACTGCAAATTCAAATTCCACCAGCTCAAAACTCAACCGCTCTGATCTAAAATTCATGAGAACAAAGTATTTCTCGTATAGAGATTGACTGTATGGGCTTTTACCGAATATCTCACCTTCCAAAGGAAGGATGAATCCAGAGGCTACCTGGCCTGATTACAGACTCTGCTTGAAGAAGTAAAATGTAAACACTTTCTGAATAATAGATCTGATGATCAACAGCTCCGATACCATGTAGAAATTTTGAATAATATGAAACTTATTCATAGAGATTATCCCAATTATACAATATTGCAGAATACATGCATAATACATAAGTTCCTCTACATTGATCATCAATTTTGCAGAATTAAAAACAATGAAACATCAATCGCATGCGCACATTAACACAGTATGTAACCCGGGGAAAGCATACAGCTGAAAACCCCACACTATCTATATATTATAATGATTGAAAACATGTAACAATACATAGTACAATACTCCTCACAAGTACTCAGTACTATCTCCACCTGTTACACACAAACTAGCTCAGATCTGAATCAATCACAGGTTCAAATCTCCTCATTGTCTGCCTGCCTCCACTGCGCAATCCTGCATGAGAATAGATGAGTATGGCTGTCAGCTGATCCAAACTCGTATTTCCTTGGTTGAACCACGCAATCCTCATTGGCATTACTCAATCCATTGATTGTGCAAATATCATGCACAACTATAGTCACAACTGATAGCAATCTCAACCTCTAACACCTGTCTCCACTGAACTGTCCATGCACTGAGTTAACTGATGTATTCTTTAGTTGTTTTATGAGTTAGTAATTAGTGAATTAATTAAAAATTAATTAACATCACTCATCACTAGTGTATTCTGTAGTTAGACTAAATACAACTAGTTTAACCAAGTCAAACTAAACACAACTCCATCAACTCCTCAATCAACTCCACCAAATTCAACCACATGAGTTCTAACTGAAGTCCACCATGCAATAGCTCAACTGACCCATAAGAAAAGCATATTTCCTTCTGATAGCTGCATGTGCCACATATTTAGCTCAAACTGAAGTGCTCCAAGAGGATAAGATAATGTTTATAGTCCAAATATTATTATGAGCTAATAATATTCGACTGTTCTATTTTTAGCCTGGCAGTCTAAAAATAGAATCCGCCCATATGTCTAAAAATAGAAGTACATCTATTTTTACCAACATGACCAATCATCCAAAAATAGCATCCTGCAACTCATAGACCATGATCCATATGTCTAAAAATAGACATAGTCTAAAAATAGACTTTGCGCCAAAATAGCCTGGGGGCCCACTTAATGAAGGCGACTTCTTTCCACTAAGCTCCATCATCTTGTTGAATTCTCAAAATTTACCTTTACCACTCGAATGTTAACAGTGGTGCGAGCAATACCATTTACCACCCGTCCTCGGTCCCCGCCCGTTAACTGCCGCGCATCTCCTTTGTTTGATAGCCGTTGGATCTACCCACCCGAGATTCGACAGCTCACGATCATCTTGTTCCCGATACCTCTCGCCAAACGATCTCCACTGTTTATCCAATGGCTGCTTTTCTCCTTCCATCATGCTCGTACATCCACCATGCACTCCCTTGCCCTGATCTTTCCGTGCGCCCGAAGGATGAAGATGACCATCTACATGTACCTAGTTCATTTCCTCCTCAACCACCACATTCAACAAACTGTATACCCAAGAAGAATAAGGAAAAGGCTCGATCAGAAGCTTACAGTTAACAAGCATGGCGTTTTATCTGATACGACACTCCAGCTACCTCAGAGGATAGCAGAGCACACGAAAATATCACATCCATCAACTGCAACAAACAATCGCACCAGAGACTCCATCAGATAGTTAAAGCGGTGGGTGGTCAATTATGACCTCCCCATACTTAGAGTGGCCGAGTGCCTTTGTATTCAAACTCTATATATACCTAGAAACAGGATGTAATTAGGGATGATGGTTGTTGCTTTGATGTAAGGTTCAACTTCTGGAGACTACAACTGCTTTGATACTTGTAGCGTCTCGTCTTCATTTTCAGCTAATACAAGCTTCTTTTGTTGTTAATTGCTCACTTTCCATTCTTCTTCTATTCCAAGCTATGCTTGATATGCTGCATTCTTTAACTCTTAATGTTTAGCATTAGAGTAGTTGTCATCCTACCTCTGTGTTAAAAAATTGTATGTATCAGTGAATGAGTTATTCAGGTTTCTCTTGCACTAGTGCCAGAGAGCTATCATCCTGTCTGTGCATTAGGGGATTGGATTTGCAAACTTCTTTACTGGTTGTAGCCAGCCATCATAGGGTCCTGTGCATCTGCTGGTGTGGTCAGTATTCTCCATATTCACCCAATCCTTAATCTATGAGTAATTGGTGGTCTAAAGCCTTGTAGTCTAGGGGTGTTCACACATGTCTGGAGTCAAGCAAAGTAGAAGTGGTTATCTAGCTTGAACACGCATCATTCCTTCCATTCATCCATTTACAACATTAAGTTGAGTTTGTAATGTTCCCGAGCATCTCCGAGCTACAACCTAGGAGAGTTTCTTGGGGTGATAACATTAATTGGCGCCATTGCCGGGGAGAGGAGATTGAAGCTCAACTTCCATGGGAGAACGACACAGATCCAGCTTTGATGATAGATAAAGTCTGGACACATTTCTGGTTGTAATCATCTATCTGGTGACTCTACTAGAGAACCAACCTAGTGGCAACTCCACATTACAGTTCTCTCTCAGTTTGTGAGGCATACCCGGAGAAATCCTCAGAAATCACTAGCTGACCCAGTGCCTGACCCTGAGAAGATTGCTAAGCGAGGGAAAACATCACAGAAAGGAGCATCAAGATCAGGTAAGCCTAAGAAAACTCATTCATCTCTGAAAGAGAAGGTTATAGCTAAGGATATACAGTTTGAGCAAGGTCTTCCTAAAACCTGTTTTCAATATTTGTCTTCTTCTTTCCACCTCTTCTATTTGTATCTTTAGAAGAGTGACCTTTTTTGCTTCTTTATTAAGGATCTATATATGTTCCTTCTTATTTTCATTTTCTTTCTTGAGCCTATCAATTTTTGCAATAGTTGTATTCAATTCCTTTTACTTTTCATCAACTTCAATTACATGCCTTCGACTAGATTTTTTTAATTTGCTTGCCAGGTATTCCTATTCCATTTATGATTTCTGCATTTGTTTCTTAAGCTTATTAATCTCTGTAATAGCTATATCAAGTTCTTGTTGTTTTTTATCAACTTCTTCCTTGACTATGTGATTTTCTTCTTTATTCTTAATTAATACTTCTTCCTCTTTTTCATCGTCTTTCTCATTATTAGAATCTTCCATATGAGAGTCTACTTGACTTGAAGCATGATAATTATCATCTTTTTCTTATCTTGCATGAATTTTGGATTCTCTCCCAAAGATGTTTGGCAGATGAATATCATCCTATATTGGATTTCATAGAATCTAGCAACGTGCTTAAGATTATACTCATGGTTTTGGTATTGTATTTTATTGATTTATCATTAGAAACATCTCTAGAAACAACAAAATCCCATACCTCATATCCAATAGCTCCTAAATAAGCTTCCGTTCTCTCTTTCCAAAATTCAAAGTTTGATTCGTTGAACAAAGGAATTGGACCAACATGTTTCTCTTTGTTAGTTGTAATAGGTTCTGAAATAATTTCAATGCCTGGAACTTCCTTTGAATGTTTGACGACTTGCTTCTTTGATTTTTCCCATCTCTGTACTCTAAGATCTGTCTTCCAGTTGTTAAGATGCTACTAAAGGAAACTTCTCTAATACCAACTGTTGGAAATACTAAGAGGGAGGGTGAATACATATTTCTTAGCAATTAACACTTTATTAATATTTTTCAAAGAATTAGTCAATCTTCAGTAGTGTTATTATTATTCAATATCAAATATAAAAAAAAAATGCCATATAAGAATGCAGAAATGTAGAAACAACAAACACAAGAATTTTAGATGGAAAAAACCCTTCATGTTAAAAAGCACCGAACACTTCTTAAGAATTGTCTTCTACTTTTTTTAAAAGAAAATAATTACATCAAGTTTTCATATCCAATTGAAGGAGGCTCCAACCCTGTGGTTTACAATAACCAACCTAAAGGACACACCAACGCCCTGCTACAGGGTCTAACTTTCCCTAACACCACCTTTCTGCCCTGAATTGTTCTCAGGAACCAACTTGAAGATGACTCCAATCACCTGCCTTACACCACCATACCACCTTAAAGAGTTGGCGGACCACGTTTCACAATTTTCACACTATATCCCCCTATGCTCTGAATCAATATTAAGAAGTTGTCAAGAAGATATTGTTGCACTATATACACTACAAAAAACTTCTCAAACTAACCACTATTCAATCAAGCCACTGAACAAGTTGCACACCAAATCTTATGTATCAATGTTGTCACATCAACTGACCACTGCTCAACCTGACCACTGCACAACTCTACTCGAACTAACCACTCACAACACTTCTTAAACTGGCCATTGCAAAACACTTCTCAAACATGATGCCAAACTGAACCACTGCACTGTACAAAGTGCACATCAAACTGCAAATTTGTTCCTACATCAGTTGTACCAAAAAAACAAATTCACTACACTATAACAACTAATCAATGCACTCTACAATGGTCATTGTCACTGCACTGCACTTCTCATGAATAGACAAGTGATTAAGAGCTCATGAAGCAGTCATCCAAAACATTGTGCCAAACTGCTAATGTTGTTGCAAGTATTGAGCATTGAAGTCTTATGATGGCTCAACCAAAGATGCCTCAGGTCATCCCTATGACATGCTTGCAATGCTCTCAAACTTTGACCAAGGAGGGCTACCATCATATGTCTTATCGTTGCTCAGATGCATCTATACAATTCTTTCCCTATCTCACTACTTAGGCATGCCATAGTCAAGAATCGTATCAATGTCTAGTCATATATGCACATGAAGGTTGCTCCAAGATTACTTAGATCTTTGCTAAGTATCAATGTCAAATCTATGTATCAACTCAATATCAAGTTTGTATGTCAAGTTGATGTCAAGTCAATATGTCACGTTACTATCAAGTCTAGATATTTATACATCAAATCACTATTAAGCCTATATGTCAGGTATACATGTCAAGTATTTAGTTTAGGGACACTTTCTGGATACCACTACATATCAAGGACTCAATCTCTTTATGCAAGAATCATTGTCTTAGTTCAGAACACTAGCATTCAATCTGCCACAATTATTTATGCTTGTTTTATTGTCACATATATAAAGTCATTATGGTCAAGTGTCAAATCACTATTTCACTATCCATAAAGTTTTTTTAATGGTTTAGGTTGTAGTCAAGAGTAACATGCAATGATCTTTCAAGATTTATGTCAATATCCTGCACTACTTAGGCAATGAGGATATACACATCAAGAAAAAATCATTGCCACATGAGAGCCATTATTGTATAGGTTAAGTTAAAATCACTATCAAGTATATATATATATATATATAGAGCCAAATCACAACAAAAGTCAATGATTGGCTTAGTGCATTTATTTCTTCAGGTTACTCACTGATATACAAATAGATTACTGTCAATATCTTATGATGATAATAAATGTCATATATAATTTTTTTTGTAAGCTACGGTAGAACCCATTCTATTACTCGGTAGAAATAAACAGTTTACAAACCATCAGGATAGTGCAGAGAACCCGCCCTCATGGGGAAACCGGGTGATAAACCACCTATAGTTTCTGGTGGCTGCCCAGAAATAAAAAGCCCATAGTCTCAAAATTTTAGCCAAAATTACAAGACAGTCCTTAGATTTTCTAAAACTAATCATCTGTAATACGCAGATATCAGCCTCTACATAACCCAAAAAACTACAGTTAAAAAGGTATTGAAGATTTTCCAGCATATCTTAGCTCAGGCGGTATCCAGGTCCGGTTGCTGTCGCGTTCCTCCAACATCAGCTCCTTGCATGCTCCTCAGCATTTGATGCAGGGCCTCCATCTTCTCCTCCTGACGTTCCATAGTAATTCGAATGAAACTCAGCTCCCTGCGCAGGTCCGGGTCGCCCTTGGCCAACTTCACCATCTCTTGAGCCACCTGCTCAAGCGCCTTCGCCAGGAGACCTTTCATCACCTAGTAAATGTGTAATGACTGTTTGAAGAGCGTCATTCGCCCCCTAGTATGGCCGGGGTCGTGCAGCAAGGATTCCCATTCTTCCATCTCGTCCGCAGACTGGTTCTGGAGGGACTCCTCCTCCAAAAACTCCATCACTCTCCGGACCGCAGGGTTAGACTCCTTCTTGAACGCCCTTTCCGCCCGTTTAAGTCTGTAATTCACCGTCAGCCGAGTCTTTTTCTCCGGATTCGGCACCCTTCCCATCCTCTCACTTTCCTTCTGCACCCTCTTCCTCGGGCCCCAACCTCTTTTTCTGCTTCCCTCCTTTTCCTCGACAGGGGTGGTAGCACTGTCCCGCAACCCCAGGCGTCGCCCCTTCTTGCCGCTTGGCTCAGAGCACCCATCACCCTGCTGGTGCTGGCACTCAGCAACCATCCTCTTCAACGGAATCGACCACCCTCCTTCTCCGTCAAGAGGAATTTCCTCCTCCGACTCGTCTTCAATTTCCCAAATTTCTGTCGAAGGGCTGTCCTGGGCAAGTCCTTTCCCTTTCTGCTTCTGCGCCTCTGTCGCCATCCTTTGGTGTTCTTCGGCCTCCTTAGTCCGCTGTCTCGTCTCCATCTCTCCCTGTCTCCCTTTGCTGGGCAACCCCTGGTACTCTGCGCTCTCCGTCCCAGCCAGATATCTTACCAGCGCCCTACTCTCTCCGCTCCTAATTTGGAAACAAACAGGAGTCTGAGCCTCTTCCCCGATCTTAATATAAGTGGAGGTGTTTACCTCATGGTCCCGTTTATCACCGGCTGTCGAATGCCGCCAGTTACCAGCACGGTTGGCATCATTAATGGTAGTTATTGTATGATTTATGTTTGCTATCGAGGCTTCTGACAGCCCACCATTCTCTCCACTAAAAATACACAGGTTAATGCTCGCACTTTGGGCAAAATCAAGTGCCATTACCTTCTCACACTGCCGCAGTACATCTCTGCACTCAGTCATTATGACATTCCACTTCCTCGAGTGATCATTGATCAGACATCGGGATCTCCACGGCCTTAGATCATGCCAGCTCATTGATCCGACCGGGTGCTTATGTGGCTTGGTCATAATCCAATTTGATGATCCCGGCTAACTCTTGCCACTCGCTATGGCCACTCACAGCCTTCCATTGTTGGTCCATCCTGTTACCCCTCCCTCTGCTGCCCCAATTGGCCAGGTAATCAGCTGCCTGGTTACCTTTCCTGCGTACATGATTAACTACCTTATATTCAATCTTTTTTAAGAGAACAGCAATGTCCTGAACGATCCCCTCAGTACGCCAACTGCTGGTGGCTTTTTCCCAGCTCTTACCATTATTTAGTTTCTTTACCATGTCCACGGCAATCTGGGAATCACCTGTGATTTCCAGGTTAGAGTAACCATTTCTAACTGCAATCGTGAGTCCTTGATGGAGGGCCCAAAATTCAGCTTCGTTGTTGGTCATCTCCCCTCCTCCTTCTGCAAATATCCATCTGACCTATTTATTACTGTCCCTGAATATCCCTCCGAATCCTGCCTCTCCTGGGTTTCCTTTTGAAGCCCCATCGAAATTTAATTTAACGAAGGGGTCCCTGGGAAAACTGAATTTGTCAGGGCTCGGGTTCCTCATGTCCTGAGGGACAGTGAGCTTGTGCTGGACCATCTCTAGTTTTAAGTTTAGCTTAATCAAAATTTCTTGTTCTTCTTGATTTGTTTTCCAATCGTCCTCGTACCACCTTTCCACTAGGACTGTTTCCCGCATGAGTTCAATCGCTTTTCTCCAAGTAGTCCCTGGGTCCTTGGACAGATTCTGGAAGATCCTCCGGTTTCTCTCCTTCCAGAGCATCCACATGACAAACCCCGACATAAGGCTCCAGGCCCTTTTCACAACCTTGCATTGAAAAACCTCCTTGTTCCAGTTGAAGACCACTTCATTGAAATCACTGATAACGAATCCAAGTTTATTGAAGGTTCGTTTGATGTTCACCCACATATTTTTGGAATACTGACATTTAATTAGGAGATGATCTCTGGTTTCCCCCTCCTTCTTGCATAGACAGCATATCGATGGCCCATTAAAACCCTTCTTCTGGATTCTATCCCAGGTGAGAATCTTATTTTTTGCAGCCAACCATATGAACATGGATACCTTTGGCCACCAATTGTTTTCCCAGACAACTTTCCAGTCAAGGTGTCCCATATCCCCATTCTGAGAATCGCTTAAATAATAGGCTTCTTTTGTGGTAAACAGGCCTTTCATGGTGTTTCCCCACCTTAGGATATCTTGGCCTTCACGAGCTCTGATTTTCCTGGATCCAACTTCTTTTTTGTAATTGTCTTGCGTATCTTGATCAATCTCTCTGTCCCATTCCATTGGATCAATCCATACTCGCCACCCTTCTTCCGCCGGCTGAGCTTTCCAATAATCTCTAACACAAGTTTTGTTTCCTTCAATTCTGTTTCGGATTTGATTAAGATCAGGGATTCTGCTCAGTCTTTCCCTCTGCTGCCACCGATCTTCCCAAAAGTTTGCCTCTGCTCCTCCACGGATCTCCCAGAAAGCTTGTTGTTCCACCAGGTCCCGGTTTTGGCGAGCCAGGTCCCAAATGGAGGAACCTTTAGGCGTTATCTGTTGCCTTAGGATCTCTAACGTTGAATCAGGCATGTTGTATTTAGTCCTCCATATTTTCTTCCACAGATCATTGCCTCCCCGGAGCCATCTCCACCACAACTTGGCTCCCAGGACCCTGTTGAGAGTTTCAGGGTCTCTCAGCCCCAAGCCTCCTCTCTCCTTCCTCTTTGTTAACTGTTCCCAGGAAACAAGAGCCCACTTCTTTTTTTGATCAGACCCTCTCCAGATGAAATTCCTGATAATCTCTCTGATTTTAGCACAAACCCCCAGAGGAGCAGCCATTATCGAGAGAGAATAAATAGGGATAGCTTGCAGTACAGATTTCACCAAGACTATTCTACCTGCAATATTTAGAGCTCTGAAGGCCCAATTTGATATCTTAGCATGCAGTTTATCCAAAATCCCCTGCCAGTTTTTCACCTTTTTTGAGGTAAGATCTAAAAGATTGCCTAAATATCTCGTAGGAAGCTCCCCTCTTCGAAAACCCAATAGTCTGATAAGATGATTTCTAACCTGGTCTGTCGTATTGAAGATGAAGATACAGGATTTGTCTCTGTTGATTTCCAAGCCTGATGCCTCGGCGAATAAATCCAGAATTTTCCTGATCTGTCTGACTTCTTTGGCGGTTGGTTCTCCAAACAGCATAATGTCGTCTACAAATTGTTGGTGGGTTAAGGGAAAATTGTTCCCCCATAGCTTGAGACCCTTCAACCTGTTTGTCTCTCTTTCTTGTTTAATGTACCGACCCAAACCTTCAGCTGCAAGTATGAACAGAAAAGGGGATAGAGGGTCCCCTTGTCTAATCCCCCGGGAGGCATTAAAAGTTTTTGTTGGAGTGCCATTAACTAAGATAGAAAAATTTGGGGATGAGATCAAGCTATGGATCCAAGCAATCCATCTCTTATTGAACCCAAAGCTCTCTAGGACTTTGCCCAAATAGTTCCAATTTAACCTGTCATAAGCCTTAGACAAGTCCAGCTTGATCAGCATACCCTTTTGCTTTCTAACTTTGAGAGAATGCAAAACTTCCTGGGTTACAACAAGCCCATCAAGGATTTGTCTTCCTTCAACAAAACCAGTTTGTTCTGTGGATATTAGCTGGTCGAGAAGGGATTTTAATCTCCTGGCTATCAGGGACGTTATAATCTTGTAAATTACATTACACAATGCTATTGGTCTAAAACCATTAGCATCCTCTAGATTTTCACCTTTGGGGATTAAAGCAAAAAAAGTAGAGTTGAGAGCTGGCCATACCTTTTGATTCCTTCTTGATTCTTCCACCAGATCAAGGATCTCTCCCCCCAGGAAATGCCAACCCGCCTGGTAAAAGTCTACTGTGAAGCCATCTGGTCCTGGGGCAGTCCCCTTTTTCATTGCTTTCACGGTCTCCTCTACCTCCTCGAGGGTCGCCGCTCGCATTAAGGCCTTGTTTTGATCTTCAGTGACTATGCTGGGGATGGCCGAGCAGATTTCCTGTATAGCTCTAGATCTATCAGCCTGCGGTTCAGATAGGATCTCTTTGTGGTGGTCCACCAGAATCTGTTCGATCTCTTCTTGCTCCACAGCTCTCCTTCCATTCTTATCTTTGATGGAGTGGATTCTATTCCTCTGTCTATGTTTAATCATTTCCTGGTGGAAGAATTTAGTATTGCGTTCTCCCTCTCTTAACCATTTTATCCGAGATTTCTGACGCCATAGCACCTCCTCCTGTTTTCGTCTTTCTTCCAATTTCCCAAGGATGATCCCTTCTTTGTTAATGCTATCCTCTGTTCTGCCTTCTAATATCATATTCTGCTGAATGCTTTCCATTTCTCCTTCTAATTTTTGCTTATCCTCAAAGATGTTACCAAACTCTTCTTTGTTCCACTTTTTGATTTTGCCCTTCAGCTCCTTCAGTTTTAATTGGAACGTTTGCATTTGTCCCCTACCCTGCACAGAAGATTGACACCACCACTCCTCGAGTTTCTTGATAAATTCCGGGTCTCTCAACCAAAAGGATTCAAACCGGAAAGGTCTCTTCCCACGATTTTTTTTTATATCAATTTCGAGTCTAATCGGCCAGTGATCCGATCCCAAGGAAGGTATAATCTTCGCCTCTACAAAAATGTCTTTGTTCATGATAGCTTCTGTAACTAGGAATCTGTCCAGCCTGGAAGCTATTTGATTTTTGCCCCCTCTCCTGTTATTCTAGGTGAATATCCCATTGATAGTTTGAATGTCAACTAGTCTCAATTCCTCTATCATCTCATTGAATCTATCCATGATTTGATCCACCTTCCTCACTCCTCCTTTTTTCTCATCCAAGGATCTGATTAAATTAAAATCTCCCCCTATGATCCAGGCAGCTTCAGGATATAATCTGTGGATGACTTTCATGCTTGCTATGAAGTTTTCTTTTTCCCCTATGGAGGGGGGGTCGTAAACCCCTGAAACAACAACCTGCTCCTTGGTTCCCACTATCCTACCCTGACCAGTAAGGATTCTACTCATACTAGTCCACCGATCCATGATAATATCATTGGGGTTCCACAGAATTGCTAAACCTCCTGCAGACCCAATAGCATCCAACCCCATCACCTCGTAATGAAGATTACTTTTTCCTAAAATACCCTCAAGCTGTTGCACCGATATTTTAGTCTCCTGCAGAATCATAATGCTAGGTTTTTCTCTTTTTAACTTGTCCTTCATATACCTTTGTTTACCCTTACTGTTTAAACCCCTAATATTCCAACTTATGACAATCATTTATAACTTTTGATAAGAGGGGAAAAAAACCTCTGACAGAGGTATCACCTTACCTGAATTGATCAACTCTTCACCCACCGTCTGTATTGTTTCGCTCATTGTTTGACGGCCTCTCTTCCAACTATTCTTGCCAGAGCTGTCCATTCCCACCATTCCTGTCCCCTGATCATTTCCGGTCATCATCTGCTGGACTATATTCTCTCCCATTTTCTCCTTATATTTCTGGAATACTTCCTTATATAGCTGTTTCTGTTTTTCCGGGATGAATCTGCTGTCAAGGTATTTCCATTCTTGAAGAAGTCTTCTCATTATTCTCTCCTCTTCAACCGCATTTGTTGTCTGGTGCTCCACTTCCATGTGTGATTGCATTGTGGTATCTTCCCCCTGCTCTTCCGGTCGTTCTCTCTCGATTTTCCTTGGGTCCTTTTCCTTTTCCTTGTCTTCCCCTGTGATTTCCATCGGGTTGTTCCCAGGATCCTCATCATCTTCTAGATTGATTTCATAATCCTCCTCATCATCCTGTAATACCTGAAATTTGTTCGGGCTTGTCATTGGAGCAGGTTTCCCTTGAGATTGCGATCTAGGGCCTTCTTTATTTTGCCTTCGTTTTCTTGTAACCTGCTGGAAACCCCCAGCCACTGCCTCCTGACTTTTCTTCGGTTCCTCCTCATTATTTAACGGGCATTGCCTGTATAGATGACCGTATTCGTGACAGTTTCGGCATCTAAAAGGGATGTGCTCGTAATCTACTGGCTGTTGCCAAACCTCATCATGATATTCAACCTCAACGGTATCAGGAATGGGTTCCGCCAGATTCATGTAGACACAAATTCTTGCAAAGGAGTTATATTTGCCCCATTTTGTAGCCTCTGCAATTTTAACAAACTTCCCGATTGTATTACCTATGCCTTCTAATGTTTCAGGGTCCCAGAATTCGTCGGGCAAGCCAAAGAGTCTGACCCAATTGGTGCCTCCAGCAGTTTTTCCTTATCTGGGCTATATCGTTCCTCCCAATATTTCATGAACAGTCCTGCATTGTTCAAAAAATAGGGCCCTTCTTCGAATATCCTGTTCTTGTCTTCCACGTTTGTGAAGATTGCTGTAAAAAACCCCTTGGCCCCCAGTTTGAGGTCTATATGACCCCGAGGTTTCCATTTCTGGTCGATCCATCGAAGTAACTCCCTTTCCGAAGGCCAATAGCCAATGAATTTACATATCAGGGCATGGTCTTTCATATAGCAGTTGTATTCCTCCAGCTTATTACAAGGAATGACATACCTCGGTTTTTTTTGAGCTCGCGGTACACATTTCCCTTTCATCCTTTTCTACCAGAGATTCCCCATGACTGGGGCCTGGCTGTCCGTCTAGTTATTCCTCATTCCATTCCCGCTGCTCTCCCCAGTTACCACATTCTTGAAGGAGGGGATCTCTCCCCCCCCGTCTACTCTGCCATTTCCTCTCAGCGCTTGACTCTCTGTTGATATCCTAGTCCAATAGTTTAAGAAAACTCAGCTATCGGGTCTGACCCTCCTGGCCGGATCTCTTTCCTGTTCTGCCGTCTTCAGCCTTGTCCGCGACGTCCCGTGCAGCAGTGATCGCTGGTCAGGTCCTGCTGTGGCAGCGTCTGCAAACCCTAGCAGAGCCCATTCTACCTCCGTCCCCTCCAGAAAGAAGTCGATAATAAATGTCATATATTGACAAGGGGACAAATATCACTTTCAAATCTATATGTTCATATTACAAGCACAAAAATTCTGAAAATTGTGCCCTAGACATAGACCTATAATGATTGATCTGATGCTTAATTAATTGTTGGATAAGGTTCTAATTATAATGTATTAGACTAGATGCCATATCACCCAAATTGTCAAGCCAGGGGGTAACTCCTCAAATCAATTGTGCTTCTTCATTAAGATTACCCATGGTTATACATGAGGGAGTGACTCTTGAGTTTCACCTCCCGATGACTCTTCGTTTTCCATTATTTGCTATTTACATTATTTACAAGTGTTCACCCAATCCCCATGATTAGGTGTCATCATTGCCCCCCTTAATCTAAAGGCATGTTGGTGAGTCCAAGCATCATTATGAATATTTCAAGCTTTTATCTTCCAAGCGCTTTGGTGAAGATGTCTGTAATATGCTCATTAGTGGAACAATGGTGTAGATGGATTATCTTGGCCTCAACATGATGTCGAATTAGATGGTATTTTGTATTGATGTGCTTCGTTCGATCATTGAACGTTGGGTTCTTGGCCAACGTTATTGCAAAGGTTTTTTCAATCATGAGTGGAGTTGATTGTACTTGTTTTACTCGCAAATATTCCAGAATTTTCCTGAGCCACACAATTTCTTTTGTTGCCTCAGCTGATGCCACATATTCTGCCTCTGTTGTGGAATCTGTTGGAACTAATGGTTGCGTGATCTTCAAGAGACAGCTCGTGATCCAAGACTCATAACATAACTAGAAGTAGATACCCTAGTTTCTTTGTCTCCATTGAAGTCTGAATCATAGTATCCAATCATGTTGAAGTCACCCACCTATGTATACTTGATTCCAAAGTCTTGAGTTCCCTTCAAGTACTTTAGAACTCTTCTTGCAGTAGACCAATGTCCCTCACAAGGCTTTTTCATAAACCTGGAGAGGATTCCAACATCAAACAAAATGTCTGGTCTGCTAGTAGTCAGGTAGTTGAGACTTCCTACAAGCTGTCTATACTTTGTTGCATCCTCAAATTCTTTTCCTTCAATGGAGGTGAGCTTTAAGTTTTGTTCCATTGCAGTAGTCAGAGGATTGCGCTCATCCATGCCAAACCTATTGAACAGACATCCAGTGTACTTCTTTTGAGAGAGGAATATAAACTTCCGATGTTGAGTTACTTCAATACCAAGATAGTAGTGAACATAGGCCAAGTCAGTCATTTTAAAACCTTTCGTCAATTCCTTCTTTATGGATGCAATGTAGCTCTCATTGTTCCCTGTCATCAAAACATCATCTACATATACCACAAGATATACAACATTTTTTCCAACTTTCTTAACAAACAAAGTTGCATCATCAAGATCATAATGTTTGAATTTGAGTTTTAGAAGATGCTCAGTTAACTTTTCATATTAGGCTTGCGGTGCTTGCTTGAGGCCATACAAGGATTTCACAAGTTTGCATAATTTATGTTCATGTCCTTTCACAACAAATCCTTCAGGATGGGACATAAAAACATTCTCTTTTAGATCTCCATTCAAGAAAGTAGTTTTTACACCCATTTAATGGTCTTTCCAACCGTTCTAGGATGCTGGTGAAAAGAGTGTCTGGATGGTAGCCCATTTCGTTGTGGGGGAAAAAGTCTCCTCATAATCAACCCCTTCCTTCTATACAAAACCTTTTGCCACAAGCCTGGCTTTGTGCTTTTCAAGTGAGCCATCAAGTTTAAACATGTTCGTGTAGACCCACTTGCAGCCAATTGGTTTGGTTCCCAATGGAGGATCAACTAGCTTCCAAGTGCCATTCTTTATCAAGGCATCATACTCCTTTTGCATCGCTTCCTTCCATTCATCATGAGAAGCGACGTCTTTGAAGGAATTTGGTTCAAAATCTCTAGAGAAATTCAATTCACAATCATAAGAAACAATCATATCAACAGGCGAATCAAAATCATCTACATCGCCCCCATTTTTCCTGGTTGAATTTCTTATTCCTGTCTTTCCAACTTCATAAGGATGAAAACTTTCAAGTGTCTTTGTCAACCACTTTGGGGGACCTTTCTGAGATGGTCCAGGCTACTCAATTGATTGAGTTGGGACTGAATCAAGATTGAGTCTCCCAATTCTATCAATCATATCACTCAAAGTATCATCAGTTGTTGGAGTTTCATGTGGGGGAGAGAGTGCTTCAGATGAAGAGTCCACATATTGATCCAATATAGGAATCCCCCCTTCAAGATGTGGAATTTGATTATCAAATTCTTGAAATTATTTTTCATTTCCGAATCTATCCAAGAAATGAAGTTGCTTCTCAACAACATTGTCAGCTTTGGAAGATTAAAACAAGATTACATCTCTAGATACAACAAACTTTTTATTAACTTCATCATAGAGATGGTATGCTTTGGAGGTATCTAAATACCCCAAGAAGATACACTTATGACTCCTTGCACCAAGTTTGTTTCTATGTACTTTTGGTATGAAGGCATAACAGGTGGAACCAAAGACCCTGAGATGCTTTAAGGAAGGAATGTAGCCATACCACATTTCATAAGCAGTCTTGTCTCTAATAGAATTAGATGGACATCTATTCTTTACATATACAACACATAGAACTGCTTCAACCCAAAACATCAATTTTACATTCTTGAAAAACATCATGGAACGTACCATATTTAAAATTGTCCTATTCATTCTTTTAGCTACTCCATTCTGTTGGGGATTATAAGGCACGGTTGTTTGATGTTTGATCCCATGTTGGCGAAGATAGTTTTCAAATTCATTTGAAGTGTATTCTTTCTCATTATCAGTGAAAATAGAGCCAATATGAGATTGTGCATCATTTTCAATCCATGTATGAAAGTTCCTGAATGTTTGAAAAGCATCAGATTTGTTCTTCAGTAATTAAACCCAACACATTCTGGTGTAGTCATCAATAATTGTCATCATATATTTATTTCCATTTGCAGAAGGAACAAGCATTGGACCGCATAAATATGAATGAATGAGTTCAAGTTTTCTATGTGCTCTGGAATGTGAATCATGAAAACACTGTTTGCTATGCTTTCCTAGAATGGAAGCATCACATTGCTTAAGTTTCCTAGGAATTGTAGGAAAACCAGTAACACCATTTTTCTTCAACAAGTGAAGGCTATCATAGTTCAAGTGTCTAAATATAGCATGCCATAATAGGCTTGATGGAAATGTACCTTCATCATAATGAGAATTGTATGAGAAATTTTGTGCACGAGGAGAGGTACCTTGCAGCTTGAGAATCCTTTCTTCTTCTATCCCCGCCATGACAAGTGAGAGATCTAATGATTTTCTCACCTCAACCTTACCATCAAACATATTAATGGAGTTTCCTTGTTGGCGGATGTGGACCAAGGAAAACAAGTTTCTCCTCACTTGTGGTAGATATAAAACATCATGCAAAAGAAATTTTGGAAGACCAGGCAATTTGAGCCTGATTGTGCCAAGACCTAATGGCTTGAGTTTTGATTTGTCTACAAAGTAAACTGATCCATCAACACTGTCAATAAATTCTTCAAAAAAAATCTTTTCTAAAAATCATGTGGCTAGTTGCTCCTGAATCAAGCAACCAATCATTTTTCCAAGAAGTAAGCGAAGTATTAAACAAGTCTTCATTTACTCCAATATTAAAATGTGCCACAAGTATTAAACAAGTCTTCATTTACTCCAAGCCTTTCTCTTTGTCATTGGTTTTACCTTTGGGTTGATTATTTCCTGCTCAATTCTGTCCCAAGACAACTTGCATGTGGATGCATCAAGTGATCTATCTCTATTGCAACGTTTGCAATGAAGATCAAACTTTTCTCCTTGAGAGTGTCTGCCCCCCCCCCCAACATATGAAATTTCTTCCTCCTCTTCCTCTTCAACCACCTCTTCCTCTGGAAGAATCTTAAGCATGATTCTTCTCTCTATGGGCAAGACACACAACTTCTTTGAAAGACTGAGGAGTTGTCTTCTTCACAAAATCTTTCTCTCTCTCAACAAATTTATTCACAAGGGAGTCAAAGGTAATTTCTTTGAGGTTTCCATTTGCTTGCAATGACTCAAGATAATTTGAATAAGTGGGATAAAGTGGCTTGACAAGAGCTATCAGAGAAATGTCTAGTTCGACACTAGTGATTTTGATATCATGCATAATAGATTTTACTTCTGATGCAAGAGCAAGAGGATCGCCATTTTGTAATTCAAGGTTGAACAATTTAATCATCAGTTGGAAAACTTCAAGTGCAGAGTGTGAGTCATAGAGTTCCTTCACTTTTTGTAGTGAAATATGGCGACTCACCTCTTCATTTACAGATGCTGCAATCAAGGCATAGGCCTTGCTATTATTTTTTTCCCAAATAGCGAATTCCTTGTCTGAGGTGGGCTTTGTTGATTCATTGTCTCCTTCTCCAACACAAACTCCTTTCCACAGCTCATTAAAAATGAGAGTATGTTTGATCTTCTGCGACCATTCTGGATAGTTCTCTTTGTCGGTGAGAACCACTCCCACAATAGATATCAATGAATGCATTTTAAAATCTGTGTACTACAAAAAAAATCTTCTACTGCCACTAGACTATAAAAAATTGCACCTCTGCTGATAATATACTGTGAAAAAAACTTCACTTCTATTCTGGTGTCTTTTTATTTTATTTTTGGAGAGAGGTATTATGTGGGGAAGGGTTATATGGGGAATGGAATATATGGGGAGGTATTAATGGGGAAGGGTTATATGGGGAAGGGAATTTGATGTAGGGAGCTTATGTATATGGAGAAGCAGCGCTTATATGACTGTATGGAGTAGTGCTTATGGAGGAGTAATGTTTATATGGCAGCGTATTTGTATGGAGGAGCAGCGTTATATGGTAGCGTTTGAGGGAGGACCAACTGGAGTAGAGAGGGTCGACTGTAGTGGAGAGGAGTAATACAGTGTGCAGAGAGAGGAATGGTTCATTGGACATGAGCCCACAAAGGGCGGTTTAGGGACAATGTTATATAGCAGAGTGGATAGGCATAATAGGCCTTCAAACATTCAATCAATGCGTTGAGTTGGAGAGAGGGCTAAAGCCAAGGGGTGACTTCTCCTTCTTATTCAAGAAATTTTCTCTCACTCTGATATGCAGCCAAGGACCAAAGCTATCAGATCCTTTAGAATCTACTTCAATCGGTTGGCCTTCGCCAAATCTATATATCCAAAGCACAAGGCTCTCTTGGACTTGTTAGGTGTATAGGAGGGACTGTGGTGGAGAGAAGCGGGTTGATTACCAGGGCTGACTGTGCATGAGTATGGGCAGTGCGAAAGAGGGTGAAGGGCTGAGGTATAACAGTGCGGAAAAAAATTAACACAATCTACCAAGAGTAGAGCTACAAAAAATTTGGACAGAGGAGCACTGACCAAAGATATTCAATCTGTCTTTCGAATCTTTGTGTTTTTCCTCTTCAAACTTCTTGCTCCAGACTTCACATCTTCCGCTGCACCATGATGTCAGAACCATAAATTTCTTCAAAAAACTAAATGATATTACCTTTTTTTTAGACCCACCAACATTCAATCCTCCATGCTCATCGCACAGTCTCCACAATCTCCATGCTCACGGTTATGCAAGGTAAGAAATGGAAGGAAATGCAAGACATATTTTCTTTCTAAGGAGAATAATGGCAGACAATGATAGGAGTTACAACACAACAGGTAATTTTGGGAGTTGGCTCTAATACCATGTCAGGCCAAGAGGTAACTCTTCAAATCAATTGTGATTCTTCATTAAGATTACTCATGGTTATATGCATGAGGGAGTGACTCTTGAGTTTCAACTCTCGATGACTCTTCATTTTCCATTATTTACTATTTACATTATTTACAAGTATTCACCCAATCCCCATGATTAGGTGTCAACACAAATGAACGACACAAACCAAAATAAAAATATCAATAAACAACCTTGTTATGAACCTCTTTTCACAAGACTAGGAATGATGGAGAGATGACCTAAAAGAAGAGGTTGAACTTGATTTCTTATTTGTAAAAGGTTATCTTCCCAAGAAAATACTAACAAAGCATAAAATAATAGGTTGCAAACCTTTACTGACTGAACTACAAAATTTGATAGATTCAGATTAAGGAAGCCCTAATGAGGACAAAATAGGGTTGCTTACCCTTAGAGTCTTCAGACTCCCGCAAGAGAAAATATTGTCCAAAACGAACCCTAAATACCCAACAAAAATATTAAAAAAAAACTTTAACCTTGATACCAAACACATGAAAGTAACCCTTGCTCGTGTTGCACCATATAAGAAATAATTACATCACAAAGCCAAAGATAAGATCTTGGGTCCAAGTAGTATGAACTTTGCTCTCCCAGGTTGCAAGGAACTTCACTCCATTTTTACCGCATAAAGTAATTGATTCAAACCAACACAAGGTCAAGGAACTTTGTCACCAAAATAACCTTCCATTTCTTTTGATATCGCATTACTTCCAGAGGAGATTGAATAAATTTCAGAGGTATTTTCCTAAAGATGTTTTATTTTCATATACTAAAGGGTAATGATTGGTCTCCTTTTATAGGTAATAGTTGGATTAAGGTTGGGCTTCCATATGCATCAACAGTTGGAAGCTTAATGTATGCAATGGTATACACAAGGCCTGATATTGCACATGCAGTGGGAGTTGTAAGCAGGTACATGAATAATCTAGGAAAAGAACATTGGATGGCAGTGAAATGGATTCTCAGATATTTGAGAGGTACCACAAATCAAGCATTATGCTTTGGTGGTTCAAACATTTCTCTACAGGGATATGTTGATGCAGATATGACAGGGGACAAAGATAACAGGAGGAGCACTACAGGATATGTATTCATTGTAGGTGGAACAATTGTCAGTTGGGTTTCAAAAATCCAAAGTGTTGTTGCACTTTAAACAACAAAAGTAGAGTATGTTGCTACTACAGAGGCTTGTAAAGAAATGATTTGGTTACAAAGGTTTATGAATGAATTGGGTAAGAAGCATGATATGGGCACGTTATACAGTGATAGCCAAAGTGCCATTCATCTTGCAAAAAACTTAGCATTTCATTCTAGGACTAAACACATACAGCTCAAGTACCATTTCATACGATCATTGTTGGAAGATGGAGAGTTGAAGCTGGAAAAGATACACACTAGCCAAAATCCTGCAGATATGCTAACAAAATTTGTAACCAAGGAGAAACTGAGAATATGCTCAGTTTTAATTGGTCTTCAAGGATGACGATGAAGATGAGAAATAGTCAAGTCTAAAGAGGAGTCATTTTCCAGCAAATGAAGCAGTGGTGGAGTTGCTACAATCATTCTCCAAGTGGGAGATTGTTGGGTGTGGAGCATGATTATCATCCAAATTTAGAGGTATTTGTTTCAGCTGGATGTATACCCCAGGAAGATTGTACACCCCTCCATGTAGGGGGGTGCAGGGGGGACTTGTCCACCTCGCGGGGGTTCGGGGGGGCCCATCCCCCCCGGCTGGGGGGTCTAGGGGCTAGCAGTCCCCCGGCAGGGGTTTTGGGGGCAGCCACCCCAAAGCTAAAAACAGATGTAAAATTGCCTTGTAAAAGTATAGTAATTTCTAGTCAATCTAGGTCGTGCATTAGGTGGATGATCTGATGGTATAATTTCTGTTTAGTTTATGGTTTTTTTCCCTAGAATGCAACCCCTCTCTTTATATGAGGGTATTGTATTGAGGCTGTGAGATAGATGTGTATTCTCAGAGCGAGAAATAGAGAGGTGAGACGGTGAGAGAAAACAGAGGATATTACAGTGGATCTGCTGTAGGTTGTGTCTCTTCAATTTGCTGGATAATAGAAAGGAAGGACTGGTTGTTCAGGGTGGACGTAGCCCAAACTGGGTGAACCACGTACATCTGTGTCTCTCTGGTTTTATGTGTTTGTGTTTTTCCGCATGTTATATGTCTTGCATTTCTCTGTCACATATAATATTTTTCTAACAGATTGTTGGAGGTATATTTAAGATTTTAGACATTGTTGAATTTTTCTAATAAACATAGTTTCTTGGTTACCTTAAACCCTAAGAAAAATAAAACTACCCTTATGGTGAAGAATTAGACTTTTTAAATAAGGAGGGACACTTTGTGGATACTAATTTGTTGGATACCCTTCCTAAACATGATCTCTCCTCAAAACATGACAAAGAACCCATATGCTTGATATTTGATGCCCAAAAATAATAAAAGTGTGCCATGTCACCACCCCTTGGGGTATTAGCCCAAAAACTAGGGTCTTCAACTTCAAACGTGAATATATCTAAAACTTGGAGGCCTCTTAGGGCATATCACATACCACCATAAACATCTCAACAAGGAGAATACAATTGAATGGATATCCAATCCAAACTTAATGATTTACCACTTCAAAAACCTATGACAAGTTCAGGGTATATCCCTTGACTAACCCAATCCCTAGGACTAGGTTTTTCAACCGTCCAAAGTCAAGCTTCCAACTTGATGTAATCTAGAAAAGTATTAAGAATCGTTCATTAATAATTTTACATTAATGATTGTTTTTTCAATCAAAGTCAAACCAAGTCAAACCCAATGGTTGACATCAATGACAACACCATACAACAATATTCCCCTTTGTCATTGATGGCAACACACATACTCCTTCTGTGGGTATAACTCCCCTTGAGTTCATGCTTCCATCTTCTTTCCATGACTTCTCTTCTTCTCATGATTTCTCCTCCCCTTTGATATCAATGGTAAAGGGTGATTTCCCATTATAATATGCCAACTTCTTATTGATCTGCAACATGCTTGTGCTCCCCCTAATGAGAAGCCTGCTTCCTATGGACCTATAACTTGCTTGAGCTCCCCTTGACAAGAAGCCTTCATTTATCTTCCTGTAACTACCTGTCCCCCCCAATTATAACGTGCTTCATGCAAATTGCCTCTCCTGAAAATGGATCAACTTTTCATTACCATCTGTAATCCTAAAGTGTTAACCTACTATCAATGTTGATTCTTCCTTTGAGTTCTTCTAATAATTTGTCATTTTCAATTACTATGGACATGTAATCCTTTAATTTTTTTCTCCCCCTGAACCTACTATGGATTTGACATATATGACTTGAGGCTGCTATTTTTCCCATACTGTGTATCTGTCAATTGTAGACGTGTGTCACATATTATTGCATATACTCCCTGTCTTCAACATTTAGGGAGTCAACAAGCTGGTCTTTTCAAATTAATGTATCGCCTAGCCCTTCAGCTGGACCTTCGTGAATGGTGTCATCGTCCGATGTATATGTTGATTCATCATGAACTTTTTCATTTAGGAATCCTGAAAGCATGATTGTTGAGACTTTCTTATTTGTTTGATCTTCTTGTACCTTCTCTCTTCTCTAGACCTTCTTATACCTACAATCTCGAGCTATGTGCCCATAATTATGAAATTTGAAGCATTCAATGTCATCCATAGAAGATTACATATGGTATTTTCAATCGCGAGCTATATGTCCATAGTTATGGAATTTGAAACATTCAATGTTTGTCCCATATAACATTAAATTTCTGCTAAGAAATTTATTGTGAAACCTGCCTTGTGATCTTGCAATCTTTCTTCTAGGGTTTTGCAGATGCCTTTGATAATTGTACATGTCAAAAAATGCATAAGCCCTAGCCATATGTCCATAGTTAATACATGAAAAACAATAATCATTAAACAAATTAGTGTACTTGAATGACCTTTTATATTCATTCTTCTTCGGAGGTGGCGGTGTAGTCTTTTGTTGTCCTTTGTCCTTGATTGCTTCAACAACATTCTTTCTAGTTGCAACATTCTTCATCTTCTTCAGTATTTCATCTTGATCATTCATTTCATCAATCTGTCTATTCGAATTCTTGGAGCTTGTGCCTTCATTGCATGGAGCCTTGCTTGCTTTTTCTACCTTGATCTTTGATAGATCCAATTCTTGATCTTTCCTTTCAATAACCTATAAGTGTTCCTTTTGCCAATCCTTTAAATTGTTGATTTCATTAAGAGTTGTGTCCAGTTCTTCTTTCTTTTGAGCAAGGTCTTATTGAAACCTGTTTTCAGTATTTGTCTTCTTCTTTCCGCTTCTTCTATTTGTATCTTTAGAAGTGTGACCTTTTCTGCTTCTTTATTAAGGATCTATATATGTTCCTCCTCTTTTCATTTTATTTCTTGAGCCTATCAATACCTGCAATAACTGTATCCAATTCCTTTTACTTTTCATTAACTTCAATTACATGCCTCAGACTAGACTTTTTTTAATTGGCTTGCCAAGTCTTCCTCTTCCATTTATGCTTTTTGCAATTGTTTCTTAAGCTTATTCATCGCTGTAATAGCTATATCAAGTTCTTGTTTCTTTTGATCGACTTCTTCCTTGAGTATGTGATTTTCTTCTTTGTTCTTGATTAATACTTCTTCCTCTTTTTCATCATCTTTCTCATTATCAGAATCTTCCATATGAGAGTCTACTTGACTTGAAGCATGATAATTATCATCTTTTTCTTATCCTGCATGAATATTTTGGATTCTATCCCAAAAATGTTTGGCAGATGAACATCATCCTATATTGGATTTCATAAAATATAGCAACGTGATTAAGATTATACTCATGGCTTTGGTATTGTATTTTATTGATTTATCATTAGAAACGTCTCTAGAAACAACAAAATCCCATACATCATATCCAATAGCTCCTAAATAGGCTTCCATTCTCTCTTTCCAAAATTCAAAGTTTGATTTGTTGAACAAAGGAATTGGACCAACATGTTTCTCTTTGTTAGTTGTAATAGGTTCTGAAAGAATTTCAATGCCTGAAACTTCCTTTGAATGCTTGACGGCTTGCTTCTTTGATTTTCCCATCTCTGTACTCTGAGATCTATCTTCTAGTTGTTAATATGCTACTAAAGGAAACTGCTCTAATACCAATTATTGGAAATACTAAGAGGGGGGGTGAATACATATTTCTTAGAAATTGACACTTTATTAATCTTTTTCAAAGAATTAGTTCATCTTCAATAGTATTATTATTATTCAGTATCAAATAGAAAAATCAATAAAAAAAATTCCATATAAGAATGTAGGAATGTAGAAACAAGAGACACAAGAATTTTAGGTGGAAAAGCCCCTCCATGTCAAAAATCACCAAACGCTTCTTAATAATTGTCTTCTCCTTTTTTTAAAAGAAAATAATTACATCAAGTTTTCATCTCCAATTGGAGGCTCCAACCCTGTGGTTTACAATAACCAACCTAAATGACACACCAACACCTTGTGTTTTATCAAAACCCACTGAAAGGATGCACCAACGTCGTGCTGCAGGGTCTAAATTTCCCTAACACCAACTTTCCACTCTGAAGTGTTCTCAGGAACCAACTCGAAGATGACTCCAATCACCTGCCTTGCACCACCATACCACCCTGAAGAGTTGGCAGACCACATTTCACAATTTTCACACTATATCATCCTATGCTCTGAATCAATATTAGAAAGTTGTTAAGAATATATTGTTGCACTATATACGCTGCAAAAAACTGCTCACACTAACCACTATTCAATCAAGCCACTGAACAAGTTGCACATCAAATCCTATGTATCAATGTTGTCACATCAACTGACAACTGCTCAACCTGACCACTGCACAACTCTGTTCAACCTGACCACTGCACAAATCTGCTCAAATTGACCACTCCACAACATCGATTAAACTGGCCATTGCACAACACTTCTCAAACACGATGCGAAACTGAACCACTGCACTGTACAAACTGCACATCAAACTGTAAATTTGTTCCTACATTAGTTTTACCAAAAAAAAAAAAATTGCGCTATAACAACCAATCAATGCAATCTATAATGATCATTGTCAATGTATTGCACTGCTCATGAATATAAAAGTGATCAAGAGATCATGAAGCAGTCATCCAAACCACTGTGCCAGATTGTTAATTTTTCCCAATTATCAAGCATTGAAGTCTTATGAGGGCTTAACCTAAGTTGCCTCGGGTCATCCCTATGACCTGCTTGCAATGCTATCAAACTCTACCCAAGGAGGCTACTAGCATATGTCTTATAGCTTCTTAGATGCAACTATACAATGTTGTCCCTGTCTCACTGGTTAGTCATTCCAAGTCAAGTCAAAGTCAAGAATCATATCATTGTCATATCATATATACACATGAAGGTTGCTCCAAGATTACTTAGATCTTTGTCAAGTATCAATGTCAAAGCTATGTATCTACTCATTTTCAAGTTTGAATGTCAAGTCTATGTGTCAATTCAATGTGTCATGTTACTATCAATTCTAGATGTCTTTATGTCAAATCACTATCAAGCCTATATGTCAAGTATACATGTCAAGTCTATATGTCAAGTATTTTATTTTAAGGACATTTTCTGGATTCCACTGCATATCAAGGTCTCAATATCTTTATGCAAGGATCATTGTCTTAGTTGAGAACACTAGCATTCAATCTGCCATAGTTATTAATGCTTGTTTTACTGTCACATATATACAGTCATTGTGGTCAAGTGTCAAATCACTATTTCACTATCCATAAATTTTATGTCATAGTTTAGGTTGTAGCCAAGAGTTACATCCAATGATCTATCAATATTTATGTCAATATCCTGCACTACTTAGGCAATGAGGATGTATGCAACAAGAAAAAATCATTGTCATATGAGAGCCATTGTTGTATAAGTGAAGTTAAAATCACTAACAAGTATATATATAGAGCCAAATCACAACAAAAGTCAATAATTGGCTTAGTGCATTTTATTCCTTGAGATTACTCATTGGTATACAAAAATATTACTACCACTGTCTGATGGTGAGAATAAATATCATATATTGACATGGGGACAAATGTCACTTTCAAATCTATATGCTCAGATTACAAGCACAAAATTTCTGAAAATTGTGCCCTAGATGTATACCTATAATGATTGATCTGATGCTTAATTCATTGTTGGATAAGGCTGTACTTCGAATCTATTAGACAAGATGCCATATCACCCAAGCGAACCACCCAAACCAAAATAAAAATATTAATAAACAAACATGTGTTGAACATATTTTCACAAGACAAGGGATGATGGAGAGATGCCCTAAATGAAGAGACTAAACTTGATTTCTTATTTGAAAAAGGTTCTATGCCCAAACAAATCCTAACAAAGAATAAAAGGATAGGTTACCAAACTTTTACTGACTAAACTTTAAAATTCAATAGGTTCAGATTAGAGCAACCCTAACGAAGGTTGAATAGGGTTGCTTGACCTTAGTCTTCAGATTCCTGCAAGAGAAAATACTGTAAAAGATGAATCACAAATGTCGAACAAAAAAAAAAACTTTACCCATGAAAATAACCATTTCTCATGTCGCAACAGATAAGAAGTAATTATATCATAGAGTTGAAGATAAGATCTCATTTCTGATTAGTATGAACTTCACTTTTCCAGGTTGCAAGGAACTTCACTCTCCCTTTCTTCCATAGAAAGTACATGATTGAAACCAAAACAAGGTCAAGGAACCTTGTCAACAAAAGAGCCTTACCTTTCTTCTGACCTTGTGTTACTTCCACAGGAGGTTGAATAAATTTCAGAGGTATTTTCGTAAAGATGTTTTGTTTTCATATATTAAAGGGTAATGATAGGTCTACTTTTATAGATAGTAGTTGGGCTAAGGTAGGGCTTCATATTTTATCGTTGGAGGTATCTTTAGGATCTTATATATTGTTGACGTTTTCTAATAAATGTAATTTCTTGGTTACCTTAATCTCTAAGCAAAATAAAATTTCCCTTATGGTGAAGAATTAGACTTTTTAAGTAAGGAAGGACACTTCTTTGGATTCTAATTTTTCAGATACCCTTCCTAAACATGATCTCTCCTCAAAACATGACAAAGAACTCATATGCTTGATATTTGATGCCCAAAACTAATAAAATTTTGCCATGTCACCCTTGGGGTTTTAGCCCAAAAACTAGGGTCTCTCAAACTAGGAGGTCTCTCAAGGCATACCACATACCACTAGAAACATATGGACGAGGATAATCAAATGAAATGGATCTCCAATCCAAACTCAATGATTTTTGACTTCAAAAACCTCCAACAAGTTTGGGGTATATGCATTGACCAAGGAACCCAATCCCTAGGACTAGGGTTTTCACCCATCCAACAATGGAGCTTCCAACGTGATGTAATCCAAAAAATTATTAAGAAGCTTTCATTAACAATTTGACATTAATGATTGATGTTTCATTCAAAGTCAAACCAAGTGAAATCCAAGGGTTGACATCAATGAAAAAAACCAACAAAAGAGCACCGAGCCAAATGTTGGATACAAAATTCAGTTGATGACTTTATCTTTGACAAGATAGCCAACGCATCAACAACAAAATAAGCTTGTGATATTCTCAAAGATGCATATCAGGCTAATGATACAGTGGATATTGTTAAATTAAAATCATTGAGGGTTGATTTCGAAACCATGAAGATGACTCACATAGAGAATGTTGACCAATTCATGACTAGAGTCATTAACTTATTGGTGAAACAATTACAAATCATAAGTTAGTTGAAAAAGTCCTTTGAATCCTACCAAAGAAATACAACATTTTTCTAACAACCATTCTAGAATCCAAATATCTTACATCTCTTAGAGTAGAACAATTGACTAGATCGCTTCTGTCACACAAAACAAGACTTAACCTGAGAGAATATTCCATGGAACAAATTTTCAGAGCATAAGTCTCTCTTGGCAGAGGTAGAGTCAGATGCAGAGGATATAGAGGAAGCAACAAGCAAGGAAGAGGCAGAGGCATATTGAAGCATTAAAAATGATAACTGGTTGGCTTGAATGTAAAAATACACGAGAGGTATTTGTAATAATAATTTATTATTATATAAAAATTTATAAGTGATGTCAAATGTTTACAATGAGGACCCGCATATATACTAGGCAGGTGTCCCTTTACAACTAGGCATGTCTTTTAGACATGCCTTTTCACTCAACTAGATGACTAATTAACATAATCATTGTTTGATTATTTATCATTTACATTATTTATATTTATTTTATTTTGTTATGAATTATATTCATAACATTGCCTTCCTCTTCAAAAACTTGTCCTCAAAATTGACAACAATATCTTCCATGTTGCCTACGCTTTCAGCATGTGTAAGTGGCACCGTTGAGCTTAATCCATTTTCCTCTCGCCTCATATATATATATATATATATATATATATATATATATATATATATATATATATATATATATATATATATATATATATATATATATATATATATATATATATATATATATATATATATATTATATAATTTATTTATTATTTTTTTCTAAATAATATATATATATATATATATTTACCAATTGTTACAAACCGGTTTGAGACGAACGGAAGACATTGTTGATGGATCACGTTGTTTGACTAACACATTGATTAAACAACAATTAAATGTGTTGGGGAGGGTGTCCCAGTGGCCGGACTTCCTATTCGAGCAGTGGTTCGGTGCCCACGCAGTCAATTTACAATACAAATCAATAATCTGAGCTATGTCACTCACCTTAGGATGGTCGTCATCAACTAGACCTACGAATCTCAAATAGTTGGCATCATCCTCACCCATCCTCTCCAGTAGTGAAATATATCAAGAAATGTCCAAAACGTTGAAGATCACAAATATTGTTGGTATCAAATGGTTCTCCTTTCAGTGACATGATATGTTCATATAAGAAAGAGCTTTGTAGAAAGTTGACAAGTAACTGTAAATACTGCTTATGATCATTCTCACAATCTCCAGATGGCCTATTCAGGTCATGTTTAGGCATTTAAGTACCTCGAGACATCTCATAAAAAATAGTTCTTCAACCTTCGGGGACGTTAATTTGCCCCTCCGAACCCACCCGTTCAGATTACTCTGTTTTGCAGCCTCTATGAGTGTTGCATAGTCCAACACATGAAAGATTCGAGTCACCCACCCTACACGAGTCATGGCTTCAAGGGACAAGGGCAATAACGAGGGATTAGTTTGGAGGATATTGTTTGCAATATATATTCGTATTGTTTGAAATCACAAAATTCCTGGGAGTCCCTGTCCTTGAGGAAGAGAAAGTCAAAACATGCAGTAATCTAGGTCCTCGTGTAGAAATAGAAAGCCACAAATGGGGTTTTCATACTCAATTTGCACATAACCAACTGTGGTTGATTTCTGCTGAGAGGTGCCTCAACCCACTTAATTAAAAAGTAGTTTGATGAAAGAAAGTCGTTCCCTTTCTTGGAGATCATATCATAACTATACCCAACTTCAGATGTTTTATTGGTTGACAATTGTTTCTCAGTAGTTTGACATCAAGTAACATCACATAATATACTAGTTGTTGCTTTATTAACACATGCACCCTTGTTAATACATAAAGCAGTATGGTCATTACCTAACTAACCATTTTGATCACTTACATCAGAAATATCATTGATTAGCAACTCGAGATAGATAGTTCTTCAAGAACCATCCACCTTCAATTTGGATTTCAAATATTTTCTCTTTAAAAGGATACTGTTGGCAACCCCATAATCCAAGTCATTTTTCTGCTTGTTTGAAGCACATTTCAGTTTGGCCCATGAAGATACTGGATCCAATACAATGGCTACCACATCACCTTCTACAACTCTATTTTGAGCAGCTACTCCGCTAATGAGGGTGTTAGTTGGCACACCTTAGAATGTGCAAAATCCCTCGAGACAATTATGCATATTAACACAGAATAGAGCCTTAAAATCTTTCCCTTTCTCTAAAGCTTCATTAATGGCCTTAGTCATCTTTGATAATTCATTCAATTCACCAGCTAAAGCAGTGAATACTTCCATGCCATCCACATCCTCAAACAATATCAATGCCTTGCTCTTATTCTGGTTGCAACGTCTTTCATCAATACCATAAATATTTGTCTTCTTTTCAGTGAGTATTGGTGGTTTAGTAGCAGTAGAAATTGCTACAACCTGATTTTCATTCTCATTTTCATCCAACATCTCATATAATCTGCTGATATTTTGTGTTTGTTGTCTCTCCTCGATGACATGGTGAAAGCCCAACTGTCACAACCAATGAAGTCCTTACAATTCCTCCAAATGAATCACGAAGCAATTTTTTGGTTCACAGCAAAGGAGCAAGCAACGTTTGTAATTTTGCTTGAAGGTCAGCTCCAGTGTGAACATCACCCTGAAACATTGTTATTAGAGGTGTACCAAATGGTTTCCAATATCCAGTACTTTGAGTACTAAAGTAATCTTCCTCCTTCCGATGATGCATAAATTCCAGCAAGGATGACTGTTCTTGACAAAGCCTGTATGCTGCAAGGTGCTAATCATCCCTGATAGGAGATAGTGGATCAAATGGATTTTCTAAGAAACAAATTATTTTATGATTATATATCTTTGCCATTAAAAGCCTCTCATCATTTCTTAAGGAGAAAGCAACGCTTACATCCTTCACAAGATCCTTGCACTTTCCCTGCTTGGGCACGGTAACAATATAAGGTTTAGGTGGGGTATTACCATCTATATTAATTATTGTTACTTGGCACAAATAAACAATGCCTTCTTCTTCATCTTTCTCATGGTTATGATATTGTTCATTTTCTCGTTTTTCAAGATGGTCCTCACCCCCACCATTTTCAACGTCATCTAGATTTTCATCTTGATAGATATCCTTTTCATATTCATCATTATCTATCACATCTTCATGTTCATGATCAAAATATTCTTCTCCCGCTTCACCTTGTTTCATTTCTTCACTGTTGTTATCATCTTCCTTATTATTGATTTCTTTTCAACATGCTTTAACTTCTACATATGATTTTTCTAAACGATGAAACACTTCTTGAATTTTACTAAACTTCTCCATGAATTTAGGATGTGAACGTAATGGCAATTTGTGTGGTGAGCAACTTTCAAAGACTCGCATGATTATATTTTGCGCCATGGCTTTGATACCACTGAAGCATCAAAACTGATAGCTTGTTGGCTTGAATTTAAAAATACACAAGAGGTATTTGTAATAATAATTTATTATTATATTAAAATTTATAATTGATGTCGAATGTTTACAACGAGGACCCACATATATACTAGGCAGGTGTCCCTTCACAACTAGGCATGTCTTTTAGACATGCCTTTTTGCTTAACTAGATGACTAATTAACATAATCATTGTTTGATTATTTATCATTTACATTATTTATATTTATTTTATTTTGTTATGAATTATATTCATAACACAGGTCAATAGAACATCATCATGTAGCAAAGCAATTGAGATCTTCACAGAACAGACACAAAGAAGCAGAACATGGAGAAAATCGAATGTTCAATGATATTACTACAAGAAATTTTGGGCATTATGAACATGAATGCATAAAGAAATAGTTAGATAAAAAAAGTGGCAGTGTCCATATATCCAATATTAAAGGAGAATCCTATGAGACCATGTTTCCTTCCTGCCATCTTTCTGAAGACAATCACAACGAAGACCTTTGGTTGTTGGATAATGGTTGCAACGACCATATGATAGGTAACAAAAATATACTTTCTTGCATTCATGCTTCCATAACATATGAAATTACTGTTGGAGACTATTCCTGCATAAAAGTTGAAGGGAAAGGTATTGTTCATGTTCTCACTAAACAAAATCAACAGAGACATACACCTGATGTTTACTATGTTCCACATCTGAAGCATAATATCTTTAGTGCAGGTCAATTGATGGAACATGGTTATGATGTAATATTCCAAGGGACGACATGTCATATCTATGAAAAACCTCCCAGCAAAAGACTGATATCAAAGGTAGAAAAACCAAGAATAGAATCTTTCCCGTGACTTGTAGAAGTTGAAATCGCTCATAGGTTTTTGTACACAATGTGTCAAGGATAGATGAGTCGCAGTGATTGTTGGGAAATGTAACTATGTATGGTCTTCAATAATTTACTTGAGTCATTATGTAATGTACTTCTCAAAAGGATAAAGAAAAGAAAATTTACTATTATAATTGTGACTTATTAATGCATGGGTTTCATGCTTGGGCCACCATGTTTTAGGTCAAAGTCACCATTGAGGACTTCTAGGATTTATTTTGAGTCTATACAGTTATTATACATTTAAAGAGACCCTTGTTGGGCTTTTGAATTATGTAAAAAGGTTAAGTATTGAATCAAATATGAATTATATAACCTCCACACCATGTCGGCCTAGAAGAAGTTCCAGTCGGCCTAAGGACCCTATTCGACCCCAAAAGAAGCCTATAAAAGGCAGCACATCGAATTCGTTTAGATCACAATTCTCTCATCAAGTTCGAATTCTCTTGTTGCTGGGCAGAAGTGTGAAGTTCTCTTGAAGCTAGGAAAAGGTGTGAAGTTTGTTGTCGTGAAGTCGAGTGAATGTGAGTTTGGGGAAGTCTAAGGAGAAAGGAAAATCAAAATTTTGGTTCCTCTCTCTCTGTGTTTCGTGTCCTGAATTGGAAGAATGAAGTCTCCTAAGTTTCTATGTTAATGGAAGCTTCCAATTGTTGTGAGATGCTGCCCTAGTCGAAGCTACTGGAAAGAGGTCGAAATTCTGGGAGGCTGACTTGGTGTGGAGGGAAGGTCTTGTCTTGGTCTAAGGTGAAGAGTCTCAAAGAATTCTATTGAAAGGAAGAATTATCTTGACTGGGTTTTCCCCTCGAAGGGGGTTTTTCCATGGCATGTGCCTACATCTTGTGTCTATTGTTTTATGTGTTGTTTTTTTGGTAATTGCTTGATGAACTAAATAAAGAAGATATAAAGAATCATAATAATAAGAAAAATCACAAGTAATTATCAAGAAAAAAAATATTTACTGCCTTTCTAATTTTCCAACATGGTATTAGAGCTTTGGTGAAAAAGGAAAGAAAAAGGTAGTCTCAAGCACTTGATCCATTCATAGGTAATATGTTAGTGAAGGAGTCTATTATATTCAAGGAAGATGTCTAACTCAATCAAGGGTGAGAACAAACTTGAAGGAGCATCTAACTTCAGATCCTGGAAGAAGAGGATTGACCTAATCCTCCAGAAGAACAAGGTGTTGGATTTAGTAAAAGGAAATGTAAAGAAGTCTATAGAAGAAGCCAGTGATGCCAATAAAGCAAAATTCAGGGATTTAGAATTTGTGGCTATGACTCTGATGGTAGAAGGGATAAAAGACAATATTGTCCCATTCATAGCTAGCATTGATCATGCTTAGGAGATGTATGAAGCCTTGTCAAAGTTGTTCACTATTAAGAGCATTGGTCAAGTAGCAAGTTTGAAGAATTAGCTGAGGACTATGAAGATGATTAAAGAAGATATTGTGGACCTTCTTTGTGATGATAGCTAGACTTAGGAATGATCTCTTGGCCATTGATGAAATTGTTCTAGACAAAGAACTGGTGATCACTGCTCTATTAGGATCGCCACCCTCTTGAGGTGCATTTGTTGTAGGTCTCAACAGTTGGAAGGTAGCTCCCACCTTTGAAGAGTTATGGATCCTCTATAGTCAAGAAGAACTCCCAAAGATAAGTATCTCATGTCTTTTCAATTATGGGTTCATGTACTCATTTAGTTTTGATTATATTAAAATACTAATCACCTTTCTCTCTTTGTTTTGTCGATTAGGGAAAACATTTGCAAGAAGGAGGATCTCTCAAGACAAGGTTAGTCAAGAAACAAAGGTATGCTTTGAATTCATTGATTGAAAGGATTATTCATTTGATAATCCGTTACAAACTTTGTTGTGACTAGCTGTATTGAATCTTAGTGATTCTTGTTTGGGTGATTCATCTCTTGATAAATCTACCCACCCCACTCTTAACTGATTATGTGGAACCCTAGACAGGTTTTGGAAAACCCTAATCGAAGGGTATGCTAATGTGAATGTATGAAAACCATAATCGAAGGGTATGCTAATGTGAATGTATGAAAACCCTAAACTGCTTAGGGTGATTGCGAAATTTCATTTGAAGTTCTTATTGATGATGTCATGTTTGGGATTTTGATATGGTCAAGAAAATCTAACTTGTTAGGGTTGAATGATAAGGTCTAAAATCCTAAAATTTTGAAGTTTTGGTAATGTTGGGTTTTCTATATTTCTACATTGAAACCCTGGCTCATTAGGGTTTGGTGGAATGTGTGAGCAAGACCCTCATATTGTCTTAGAAATGATTTCCTCAGTATGTGTGTTTTTCTCTGATCAAACCCTAGTGTTATCAAGATGATTGTGTATCTAACTCTTATTGACATTTGTGAAGTTGGGTTTGACTAACACATGATATCAAATATATTTGCAAGATGATGAAATCTAGGCATGTATAGATGTGTCCTTTTGATTGAAACCCTAGCTTGCTTGGTCTAGGTCAGATGTATTAATATTGATGGACATATGATATGTTGATGTATGGTTATGAATTCCTAGATATATGTTGAGCTAGTTATTGAAGGTCATAAGTCTTACGACTTAATGGAAGTCCTTGTTTCAAGATTTAATGAGAGTCCTTGTCTAAAATTTTAGGATGATGATATTTGGAAATCTAGGGTTTTGTAGCTAGACCTTACAAAAGTTAAAATTGTCTAGTATGTGTGATATAACAATATGAAATCTATTAGATGATCGTTGAAAATGAAAATCTAGGGTTTTGCAGTTAAAACCTAGTAGTAACATTGCCTAGTGTGAAGTGAAACAATTTGAGATCTATGTATTTAATGATTGTTGAGATTGTGGAATTCTAGGGTTTTTTGAGTTCAACCTTAGTCAAAGTAAAATCTCTTAAATCTCTGATGAGCGTTGACTATATAATAATTTGAGATTTGTGAAGAGATTGTTGAAATTTGAATTTTTGGTTGAGTATTATGATTGCTTGGAAATCTAGGGCTTGCAAACTAACCCTAGTGGTAGTTGGTCATGTTAGTGACTGTTTAATGGTTGATTGAAAATCTAGGGGTTAGAACTAACTTTAATGGAAGCTAGTCAAGTTAATGACTAAGTTGTGATTGACTTTGTTTGATTTGTTTGTATGAAATCTAGGACTTATATTGTTAAGTTATGGTATGTTCTATGCTTATAACAGTTTACTTCTTTTTCTTATTATATTCCACAGATTAGAAATCACATGTACATAAAGTAAAGTGCAGATAGAACATTAAACGATCAACAGAAAACAAGCCAAGACAAGAGACACAAGATGTGGCGGCTAGCCAGGGACAAACCCCACAATGTGTGGGGAAACCCTTTGATCAAATATTCTTTTATCTTTAATAATTCAGCAGAGAGAAATAGTACAATAAATCTGATTCCTATCAGCAGTAGCAAACCCTAGATCAACAGTATTAGCATTAGCGGCTTCATTACCAAACCAGGGCAGACGATATCTCACAAACCAACCGTCAGATTGACTTCATTCCACCACCAAAAGTTTCGGCTTCTAGAGGAGGTTCAGATGAACCTACAAAACGGTTCCAAAGAGGAGATCTTCTAGGCCACGCAAGTCAATATTTGCTTCTGCAGTTGCAGCTTCAGTTTCAGCAGTTTCCGGCTTCAAACTAGGGCAGTCGATAGCTTGCAAACAATTCGTCGGATTGACTTCATTCCACCACCAAAAGTTGCGGCTTTCAGAGGAGGTTTAGATGAACCTACAGTGCAGTTCCAAAGAGAAGATCTTCTAGGCCACACAAGTCAATCTTTACTTCTGTAGTTGCAGCTTCAAATTCAACAGCGTCCAGCTTCACATGTGTGAGAGAGAGACCCATTTCAGCGCAGTAGAGAAGAGACTCATTTCTACGCAGTAGAGAGAGAGAGAGATGTGATGAGATGAGTGAGTCCAAATGAGGAAAAGTCCTCTTATATTTATACACAATTTTGGTGGGTGAATAGATGCGACTATTGGGCTTCTGAGCCTACATGAGTTGTAGGTTGACTTGATAATAATTCCATAATCAAAATAAATTCATATCTCCATGAATACTTATCGAAATCAGATGATCTTTATATCAATCCTACACCTCTCGACGAGAGGAATCTAATAAAAATATTATCAGCCATGAATAAGATGACCCACATGAAGTTTTGCCTTGGTTGCCAATTTTAACACTCCCTCTCAACCAGGGAGAACTTCATCTGCAATCTGTCTATTGGTCATTACTATTCATCCATCAAATGCACTGCCCTGTATAGCCTGACCCTTGCCTTGCTTTGCTCTATTCTTCCTGTTCTACTTTGTCTTGTTCTGCCCTGTACTGATCGACACTGTTTTTCTCTGTTCTGCTCTGCTCTTGCATTGTTCTTGTTCTGCTCTGCTTTTGTCCGAATTATGAAGAAGAAGAAATGATCGAGGATGTATCATATTAACTCAAAAGTCAGTCTCAGAGTATGTACCATTGGTCCCAGACCAGTCTCAACCAATCCGAAGTCAGCGTCATAGTGAGTACAACTCCACTGGTCCTAGACCAGTATCATCCTCCAATGACTCAAAGTCAGTCTCAGAGTGTGTACCACTGGTCCCAGACCAGTCTCATCCGACCCGAAGTCAGCTTCATAGTAAGTACCACTCCTACCACTGGTCCCAGACCAGTATCGCAGTCTCAGAGAGTGTACCATTGGTCCCAGACCAGTCTCAACCGACCTGAAGTCAGCATCATAGTATGTACCACTCTCACTGGTCCTAGACCAGTACTGCACTGACATGAAGTTAGTCTCAGAGTATGTACCACTGGTCCCAGACCAATCTCAACCGACCCGAAGTCAGCGTCATAGTATGGTACAACTCCTACCACTGGTCCCAGACCAGTATTGCAGTCTCAGAGAGTGTACTACTAGTCCCAGACCAGTCTCAACCGACTCGAAGTCAATGTCATAGTATGTACCACTCTCACTGGTCCGAAACCAGTACTGCATTGACACGAAGTCAGTCTCGGAGTATGTACCACTGGTCCCAGACCAGTCTCAACCGACTCGAAGTTAGCATCATAGTATGGTACGACTCCTACCACTGGTCCCAGACCAGTATCATTGATCCCAGATCAATGGAGGTCATCCTAGCGTAGGGAGTACGGTAGATACAACGATGCGTCCATCGATACTACTATGGTCCCTAACTTCATTTCCCTGCTCATTGATCAGATGAGAGGTACTTCCCATGAGTCCCAGACTGCATGGGTAGGATGCCTCGACAGGAGAACTAATCAATCCTGTCCTCATAGGAGAACACATCAATCTTGCTACAATCGCCATGGAGAACACATCAATCCAGGCTTCACAGGAGAACTAATTACCCTGCTACACAGGAGAGCGAATCATCCTGTTCCACAAGAGAGCGAATCATCTTGTCCCACAAGAGAGCAAATCATCTTGTTCCAGTGCGCACCACCAGGGGAGGATGAGTCACCCTGTGGTCGTATGTTGCTCCAGTAATAACCGCAAGCCCTCAGAGCTCCCAAAGCTCAATGTATGCAACATGCAGGACCCTTGTACAAGGGTTTCTTGCCGACTCCAAGTCGTTTGGGAAAATCACAGATTAGATCTTTCCTCGTGGCTTTGACAAGGTGTATCAACCTGTACATCATCTTAATGTGATGGAGCCTCCTTTCTCATCAACTTACCATATCCCGGATGATGTCTATCTGCTGGAGCAATCGACGAATACGGGATTCCTCAATAATCGAATCCCACCTCTGGTTGTTACAGAGAATCACAGTGGTATCCAATGTAAATCCAAACAACTCACTGAAGAGCTTTCGCAACCAGACTGCCTCACACGAGGTCATGCTAGCAACAATATATCCTACTTCGGCGGTGCTCAAAGCCACCGACTTCTGCTTCCTATTCATCTAGGATATCGAAGCAGATCCCAAGGTGAAACAACACCCGAAAATTCTCTTATGGTCCACCACACTGCCTGCCCAATCAACATCAGTATATCCAAGTAGTCTCACATCTTCGACAGTGTATCTTAATCCATGAGAGATTGTGTCCTCAAGACATCTCAGAAGATTCCTGGCATCAATGCAGTGAGGCTCAACCAAATATGAGCTCATAGTGCTAACTGCAAAGCATATGTTCGGACAGAGGTTCACCAAGAACATCAATGCGAATGAGTTTTTGAAACTCAGAGGCATTTCCCAAGTCTGGTCGGACATCACTACCATATAACTTCTAAAGGTTAAGATCATCGAGGTAGTCACAAGCTTGTAGTCCATCATACCAAATCTTTCCAATATCTTTACCACATATTTTCCTTGAGATAGGAAAATTTCCCTTGGCTTCTGCCATACTTCAAGTCCTTGGTCCTTTATTTCAAATTCAGAACCAGCTCCCTCTTACATTTTTGAATGAGAGGGTTTGCACCTGTTAGAAAGAGGTCATCCACATACAACACCAGTATGAGAGGCTTGTCATCTTCAACCTTAAAGTAAAGGTTAGGATCGGCTTCACTCCTAGTGAATCCCAGCTTCATCAAGTAGCTATCGATCCTCTCATACCAAGCTCGGGGTGCTTGCTTCAGCCCATAGAGAGCCTTCTTCAACCTGCATACATGAGATTTTCAATCATAAATCTCAAATCCTTTAGGTTGCTCCACATAGACCTCTTCTTTGATATAACCATGCAAGAACACGGTCTTGACATCCATCTGATGTAGGTTCCATCCTTGTGAAGCCACAAGGGCTATGATCAAGCGGATGGTCGTATATCTGGCAACAGGTGCAAATATCATAGTCTATACCTTCCTTCTCTGATAAACCACGAGCAACAAAATGAACCTTATACTTTTCCATACTTCGATTTGCTGCATGCTTTATCTTGTAAAGCCATTTTGAAGTAACAATTGTCTTGTCCAGGGTCTGGGAACTACTTCCCAGACATCATTCTCCATAATAGACTCATATTCTATGGTCATAGCACCCTTCCATAGTTAATGCTTGACGACATCTGAGAATGATGAAGGCTCATTTTGTATGATCGTGCTCATGATGGTCAGGTATCCCTGATACCTGTTAAGTTTCTTACTTTGACGGAAGGTTCCTCAGGGTGCAGCATGTCCTTCAACATCATTAAGTATTCCCCTAAGCCATGAAGGCCTCTTCCTAGAAGAGGAAGGCTCATGTGGATGAGAATCAATCAGATCCATGGGTTCTTCTATATCAGGCATTGATTCATCATCCTTTTCTTTCGGTTCCCTTGTGTCGGCTTTTTGAGAGCTCCTCAAAGTCGGAAGATTGTTCACCTTGTGGTGAACTTTTCTTCAGGAGTCTTGGAACCCAATGCTTGATGAGGGCATCAATTTTGTACATATACGGCGGTGGTTGTAGTTTCAGCCCATAGAAACTTCGGAAGTCTTTGATCATGTAGCATGGCCCGGACAACTTCCATCATCGTGCGGTTCTTCCTTCCCACCACACCATTCTGCTCAGAAGTATGTGGTGTAGTAGTCTCCCTCTTAATGCCAACCTCAGGTATGCCTGAGTGAACCAATTGTAATATATCGGAGGTCTTTCTTTGTCTTGAGGGGAATGGTCCCCTTTTGATCTTTCCTTCGGCACATCCTGGACATACACCTTCTTTCTCTACTCAGAATTTGGGCATCCCTGCCACCATTTGTCTTACATCGAGTATAGCTTTATAATGAAGGGGGGAAAACCTCTAATGTCAAAGTTCGGACTGAAGAGATGTGTCATAAGACATGACACCTAGCAGACTTCTATCGACCTGATATAATGAATCAACACTAAACCCAAGAGTAAAGGCATCTTTAACATTATTTATCCATATACGTACCTTGCCATCGTTGAAGGTTACCTTGTAGCGTTTGTCTTCCGTTGCTGAGATGGACACTAGGTTCTTTTTAAGGTCAGGTGCATTTAATACATCCTGGAATTTCTAGCCTTCTTGAATGCTTGTCCTCTTCCTTGATTCCCAGCTCTCCTCTTACCTTTGCTGTTGAATTTGTCATTCCTTTGATTGCCATCAGAGGGATTTCTAGTTGCACCACTGCATACTATACCATGTTGCTCTAATCATGATTATCATCATGCTGCCCATGTCCATGATTTTATCCATCATAATGCTGCTCAAACTAGTGTGCATCATCATCATGTTGTCCTATATGTCCATGACCTCATGTTGCCCTTTATGTCCATGATCTCATTCATCATGATGCTCATGATCTCATTCATAGTGACTTGCTTTATCGCAAATGTAACATCGTCATTTTCTTATAGCCTTAGGTCCAGCCTTTCCTTTTGATTTAGTCCCGAAATTATTTCTTTTCTTAGCATGAGAAGAAAAGGCAACAGGAGGACCTTTAGGCATGGGCATTTCTTGCACTTCTTCCCTTGTTTCTTCTTGAATGCATCTAGCCATTAATTCCTTGAAACCAAGAATTACATTATAGTTCAGAAGAGTAGTCCTGAACACGTACCATTCGGATGGTAATCCTCCAAGAGTCGTGAGTGCCATTTCCTAGTCTATCGTAGATTTCCTTGGAGGTGTCCAATTCAGAGATGTAGGATACCAAGTGCTTGTCGATAGAGTCACGGATGATCTTCTATTTTGAATTCTCCATTTTTCCATTTGTTCCAGGCAGCAGCGGATGCATTTGATGGAGGCTCAATAATATTTCCTCTCACATGATCCAACACTCCTTGATTCTCAAGGATTAGATCGATAGACATCTTCCATCCGTGATAGTTAGCTTTCTCACAGAGCTTGTCTTCGGCAGGAAAGAGTGTTGAGGACCCCATAGTTCTTTTAGGATAGCCTTGCCAATCTTCTCTTAGATGATTGCTCTTGCTCTTGCTCGGGCTTTGTCTTCACCTCAGCTTTGATACCATGTTAAGTTATGGTATGTTCTATGCTTATAATAGTTTGCTTCTTTTTCTTATTATATTCCACAGGTTAGCAATCACATGTACATAAAGTAAAGTGCAGATAGAACATTAAACGATCGACAGAAAACAAGCCAAGACAAGAGACACAAGATGTGGCGGCTAGCCAGGGACAAACCCCACAATGTGTGGGGAGACCCTTTGATCAAATCTTCTTTTATCTTCAATAATTCAGCAGAGAGAAACAGTACAATAAATCTGATTCATATCAGCAGTAGCAAACCCTAGATCAGCAGCACCAGCATTAGCGGCTTCATTATCAAACCAGGGCAGACGATATCTCACAAACCGACCGTCGGATTGACTTCATTCCACCACCAAAAGTTTCAGCTTCCAGAGGAGGTTCGGATGAACCTACAACACAGTTACAAAGAGGAGATCTTCTAGGCCACACAAGTCAATCTTTGCTTCTGCAGTTGCAGCTTCAGTTTCAGTAGTTTCCGGCTTCAAACTAGGGCAGTCGATATCTTGCAAACCGTTCGTCGGATTGACTTCATTCCACCACCAAAAGTTGCGGCTTTCAGAGGAGGTTCAGATGAATCTACAGTGCAGTTCCAAAGAGAAGATCTTCTAGGCCACGCAAGTCAATATTTACTTCTGTAGTTGCAGCTTCAAATTCAATAGCTTCCGGCTTCACATGTGTGAGAGAGAGACCCATTTCAGCGCAGTAGAGAAGAGACTCATTTCTGCGTAGTAGAGAGAGAGAGAGAGATGTGATGAGATGAGTGAGTCCAAATGAGGAAAATTCCTCTTATATTTATACACAATGTTGGTGGGTGAATAGATGCGACTGTTGGGCTTCTGAGCCTACATGAGTTGTAGGTCGGCTTGATAATAATTCCATAATCAAAATAAATTCATATCTCCATGAATACTTATCGGAATCAGATGATCTTTATATCAATCCTACACTTCTCGACGAGAGGAATCTAATAAAAATATTATCAGCCATGAATAAGATGACCCACATGAAGTTTTGCCTTGGTTGCCAATTTTAACACTCCCTCTCAACCAGGGAGAACTTTATATGCAATCTGTCTATCGGTCGTTACTATTCATCCATCAAATGCACTGCCCTGTATAGCCTGACCCTTGCCTTGCTCTGCTCTATTCTGCCTATTCTACTTTGTCTTGTTTTTCCTTGTACTGATCGACACTGTTTTGCTCTGCTCTTGCATTGTTCTTGTTCTGCTCTGCTTTTGTCCGAATTATGAAGAAGAAGAAATGATCGAGGATGTATCATACTAACTCAAAAGTCAGTCTCAGAGTATGTACCACTGGTCCCAGACTAGTCTCAACCAACCCGAAGTCTGCTTCATAGTGAGTACAACTCCACTGGTCCTAGACCAGTATCATCCTCCATTGACTCAAAGTCAGTCTCAGAGTGCGTACCACTGGTCCCAGACCAGTCTCAGTCGACCCGAAGTCAGCTTCATAGTAAGTACCACTCCTACCACTGGTCCCAGACCAATATCACAGTCTCAGAGAGTGTACCACTGGTCCCAGACCAGTCTCAACCGACCCGAAGTCAGCGTCATAGTATGTACCACTCTCACTGGTCCCAGACTAGTACTGCACTGACACGAAGTCAGTCTTGGAGTATGTACCACTGGTCCCAGACCAGTCTCAACCAACACGAAGTCAGCGTCATAGTATGGTGCAACTCCTACCACTGGTCCTAGACCAGTATCGCAGTCTCAGAGAGTGTACCACTAGTCCCAGACCAGTCTCAACCGACCCAAAGTCAATGTCATAGTATGTACCACTCTCACTGGTCCCAAACAAGTACTGCATTGACACGAAGTCAGTCTCGGAGTATGTACCACTGGTCCCAGACCAGTCTCAACAGACTCGAAGTCAGCGTCACAGTATGGTACGACTCCTACCACTGGTCCCAGACCAGTATCATTGATCCCAGATCAATGGAGGTCATCCTAGCGTAGGGAGTATGGTAGATACAACAATGCGTCCATCGGTACTACTATGGTCCCTAACTTCATTTCCCTGCTCATTGATCAGATGAGAGGTACTTCCCATGAGTCCCAGACTGCATGGGTAGGATGCCTCGACAGGAGAATTAATCAATCCTGTCCTCATAGGAGAACTAATCAATCATGTTCCAAAGAGGAGATCTTCTAGGCCACGCAATTCAATCTTTGCTTCAGCAGTTGCAGCTTCAATTTCAGTAGTTTCCGGCTTCAAACTAGGGCATTCGATATCTTGCAAACCGTTCGTCGGATTGACTTCATTCCACCACCAAAAGTTGCGGCTTTCAGAGGAGGTTCAGATGAATCTACAGTGCAGTTCCAAAGAGAAGATCTTCTAGGCCACGCAAGTCAATATTTACTTCTGTAGTTGCAGCTTCAAATTCAATAGCTTCCAGCTTCACATGTGTGAGAGAGAAACCCATTTCAGTGCAGTAGAGAAGAAACTCATTTTTGCGCAGTAGAGAGAGAGAGAGATGTGATGAGATGAGTGAGTCCAAATGAGGAAAAGTTCTCTTATATTTATACACAACATTGGTGGGTAAATAGATGCGACTGTTGGGCTTCTTAGCCTACATGAGTTGTAGGTTGGCTTGATAATAATTCCATAATCAAAATAAATTCATATCTCCATGAATACTTATCGGAATCGAATGATCTTTATATCAATCCTACACCTCTCGACGTGAGGAATCTAATAAAAATATTATCAGCCATGAATAAGATGACCCACATGAAGTTTTACCCTAGTTGCCAATTTTAACATCTGTGAATCTTAGTGAGAAGTCTAACATATGTATTTTGAAAGGTTGTTAGATACTTTATATATGTGTGTGTGTTTTGAAGTGTCTCTAGGGTTTGCTATATGTTGTAGTAAGGTATGTCATACATTTGGAAGACACATTGAAGCCCTAGATGGAATGAATGTTGTTATGAATTAGTCTAAGGTGTATAACAAAGTCCCTAGCAAGATGTTTAAGAGTATATGTCTCATTTGCGTATATGATATGCATAAATGTGAAATGCTTTCGTGATTCTGATATGGCTAACATCATGTTTTTATAGATTTGGTTGTACTTTCTATTTAAGTTGTGCAGGTACATAATCTTCAATATGGTGAAGATGCTCATTGATGTGATAAACATGATGGGGATGATAATAACTCTGATGAAATGGTTGGAAACCACGAAAAATTCTCCGATGACGAAAATAAGAATTAGAACTTCCTAAGTTAAGAGGGAGTCTGGATGAAATCTCCTAAGGTTAAGAGGGAGCTCAAATGGAAGGAATCTCCCTAGGATAAGAGGATGGTTGAGAATATTCCTTGTATAGGAATGATTAGATCCTCTCCGTTTAAGAGGGAGTGACAAATATGATTCTCTGTTTCATGTGTCATGCACTAGACCAGGACTAACAATCGTAAGCATTAGTGAGGGCCATGAGTAGGAGAAGGAAATTGGAGAATGCATTTTGAGGTGCTGCTGAAGAAAGGAAAGCAGGATCCGATTGAAGAATATGATGTTGCATATGAAGTAGGAAGAATAATGTATGACTGAGGAATCTTCTGTCAAAGATTCAGTTGACAGGCCTACTATGGAAAGTTGAGAAGCAACATCTGTTGTCCAGTAGAACCCAGAGATTTGTATTTGATTATGTATATATGAAAATATTATTGATTGGGGTTGTGTTTGTACAGGTGAATCTCTCAAATGATTTGATAAAATGTTGGTTCCCAATCAAGTTTGATTTGGAGAGATTGGTCATTCTTGATTTGCCAGATCAAGGGGTATTTAAGCTTTGTGAGTGAAGCATTGTCTGAGAAGACATATGGTTGACACTTTGTGTTGATGTCCAAGTCCCGAATTTGGAAAGGTGGTGTTGATCAAAGAGATATGTTTTGGATACACACTTGGATTTTTGGGTTGATGGTTAGCAAGTAAGCCCGAGAGTACCTAAAAAGGCTGAAAGCTTGAGTCCATCTTAGTCCCACCTAGATAGATTTCCTTGGTTATGAATCTAGTCCTTGGCATTACAGTGACTAAACTATTGAATGATTGTTTGGATAGATTTCCCTGGTCAGAAATCTAGTACATGACATTGTGGTGTTTAAATTTCTTCATGGTTCATATAGTTTGAGATATTCCATTATATTCGTACATTATGAATGCCTCCCTAGTTAAGAGGGAGTGTTAGAAAATGTAACTATGTTCGGTATTCAAGAATGTACTTGATTCATTATGTAATGTACTTGTCAAAATAATAAAGAAAAGAATTATTATTGTTATTATTGTGACTTATTAAAGCATGGGTTTCATGCTTGGGTCACCATGTTTTAGGTCAAAGTCCCCATTGAGGACTTCCAGGATTTATTTTGAGTCTAAAGAGTTATTGTACATTTAAAGAGACACTTCTTGTGCTTTTGAATAATTAAAAAGGTTAAGTATTTAGTCAAATATGAATTATGTAACCTCCACACCATGTCAACCTAGAAGAAGTTCAAGTTGGCCTAAGCAACCTATTCGACCCCACAAGAAGCCTATAAAAGGAAGAACAACGAATTCATTTGGAGCATCATTCTCTCATCAAGTTCGAATTTTCTTATTGATGGGCAGAAGTGCGAAGTTCTCTTGTAGCTGGGAAAAGGTGTGAAGTTTGTTGCCAGGAAGCAGAAGTGATTGCAATTTTGGGGAAGTCTAAGGAGAAAGGAAAAATAGAAATTTTGGTGCCTCTCTCTATGTTTTTTATTCTGGATTGGGAGAACAAAGTCTCCTAAGTTTCGTTGTCGCCGGAAGTTGCCAGCTGTCGTGAGTTGTTTCCCTAGTCGAAGTTGCTAGAAAGAGGTTGAAATTCTGGGACGCTGACTTGGTGTGGAGGGAAGGTCTTGTCTTAGTCTAGGGTGAAGAGTCTTAAAGAATATTATTGAAAGGAGGAATTACCTTGACTGGGTTTTCCCCACGAAGGGGTATTTTCCTTGGCATGTGCCTACATCTTGTGTTTGTTGTTTTATGTGTTGCTTCTTTTAGCAATTGCTTGAAGAAATAAAGAAAACAAATATAAAGAACCGTAATAATAAGAAACATCACAAGTAATTATCAAGAACAAAAAAATATTTACCGCGTTTATGATTTTCTAACAATTATGACATTCTAAGTATGGGTATATTCCCTTCAAGAGTCTAAGTCTTCTTCAAAAACATTATATGGTCATTGGTCTCCCTGTTGTGAATGAAAAAGATTGTGACTATGAAATTGTATTGTAGGAAAACATAAAAGAGACAACTTTCCCACATCTTCCACTAGAGCAAAAGAGCCCATTTATCTAGTTCACACAGATATATGCAAACACAATCCATTGGTGGTAGTATTTATTTTATGACTTTTATTGATGGCTATTGTAGAAAAATATGTACTTATTTTCTCAAAAATAAGTTTGATACTTTCTCAAGATTCAAAGGGTTCAAAGCAGAAGTAGAAAAGCAAAGTGGAAAGCCTTTGAAAATACTCAGGTCAGATAAAGGAGGAGAATACAGTTCTAATGATTTCAAAACATTTTGTCAATAGCAAGGCATCATCATGCAGAACACAAGAAGATACACTCCGCAACAGAATGGAGTAGCAGAAAGAAAAAATCAATCGATCATAAATATGGCAAGATGCATGCTTCGTGAAAATTTGTCCAATGATTATTGGGCTGACGTTGTTGCTACTACAGTGTATGTTCTCGATAAATCTACAACAACTAATGTCAAAGATGCAGTGCTTCAAGAAGCTTGGGATCGTAAGAAGGTGAATGTCTCTCACTTTCGAATTTTTGGTTGTGTAGCAATTGCACATGTTCTTGAGAAGCCACAAAAGAAACTTGATGATAGAAGTGGAAAATGTATCTTTGTAGGCTATAGTGAACAGTCAAAAGCCTATAGACTACAATCCAATCACCAAGAAATTTGTTTTAAGCAGAGATGTTAAACCTTTTGAAAATAAATCTTGGTAAGATCAAATTGATGAAGCTTTAAATTAGTATGCTCATCTGCGATGACTTCCAATATTGTATGTACATGAAGAGCCATACCACTCTGAAAATGGTACATCTTCCAATAGTGATTCATCATCTTCGGAAGATAATCAAAAAACTAGAAGCATCAAGGAAATATATGAGCAGGAGTGTAACTTTGATCAACAAAATCAGTCTTTCTTTCTTGTCAACCAACCCATTTTGAAGAGGTAGTAAAAGAGAAACATTGGGTTGATGCAATGAATCAGGAAATCACAGCCATAGAGAAGAATGAGACTTGGGAACTAGTTGATCTCCCAAAAGACAAAACCAACATTGGCATCAAATGGGCCTACAAGACCAAACTGAATGAAAAAGGAGAAATCAATAAACATAAGGCAAGGTTGGTTGTCAAGGGATTCTCACAACAATTTGGTGTCGACTATGGTGAAACCTTTGCTCCAGTAGCAAGGTTAGACATAGTCAAAACTATTATGGCCACTGCAACTCAACATAAATGGCAAGTTTTTCAACTTGATGTAAAATTTGCTTTCTTAAATGGCATATTGCAAGAAGAGGTTTATGTGGATCAACCCCTTGGTTTTGAAGTTCTAGGACAAGAGCATAAGGTGTATAAGTTGAAGAGATCCTTATATGGCTTGAAACAAGCTCACTGAGCTCGGTATAGTCGAATCGATACTTACCTCATCAAAAGTGGATTTTGCAAAAGCAGCCATGACCCAACCCTTTATACAAAAACTCGTGAAGGTAAAATTCTCATTGTTTGCCTTTATGTTGATGATCTGCTTAATACAAGAAATATGATGTTGCAAGAATTTAAAGTTGTCATGCAAACAAAGTTTGATATAACTGATTTAGGGCTCATGAAGTGCTTCCTAAGAATTGAAATTCAACAATCTGCTAATGGAATTTTTTTATTTTTTATTTTTTATTTTTTTTCTGTCAACAAAAGTATGCCATTGACATCCTCCAAAAGTTCAGAATGATCAACTACAAACCAATTGACACTCCAATTGCTCTAGGCACAAAATTGAGCAAATAAGATGAAAGACCATTAGTTGATTCTACATTGTATAAAAGTCTAGTTGGTAGTCTCTTGTATCTCACTGCAACTAGACCTGACATCATGTTTGCAGCTAGTTTTGTTTCCAGATTTATGGAATCACCCAAGAATTCCCATTGGAAGGTTGCAAAAAGAATCTTAAGATATGTTGCAGGGACACTAGACTATGGCTTGTTCTACACACATTCTAAAGATTGCTCACTTTTAGGCTACACGTATAGCGATTATGCATGCAACTTAGATGATCAGAAAATTACCTCAGGGTACGCTTTTCACTTGGGCAAAAATCTCATCTCATGGGCCTTCAAGAAACAACCCATTGTTTCAATATCTTTTGCAAAGGCAGAGTATGTAGTTGCAACTTCAACAACTTGTCAAGCAGTATGGTTGAGAAGGCTATTGAAGGATCTTTCAAATGTTCAAAAGGAGCCAACTTCTATTTTCTATGATAAAAACTCTGCCATTTCTTTATCAAAAAATCATATCTTTCACAAAAAAAAAGTAAGCATATTGGAACATGCTTTCATTTCATTCGCAAGCTTGTCAATGATTGAGATATCTTTCTTGATTTTTGTGGATCACGAGATCAGGTTGCAAATAGTTTTACAAAACCATTGGACAAAAATGTATTTGAATTTCAAAGAGGACACTTGAGCATTATAAGTGCCAATAATTGTAACAATTGAGATTAGGAGGGGGTGTTAAGAGCATTAATCTCACTGTTTGTTGTCTCATAGTCAAATTTTATTTCGTTCAATTAGTTGAGTTTTAGTTGGGACTTTCTCCAGTTATTTGTTGTTGTTTGTTTCCTTGTCTCCTATGTAGTTTATTTAACTGTTATTGAATGACGAGAAGAGTTGTTTGCTCCATTCCCAATTTTGAATCTATTCTCTTATAGTTCTGCCTCTGCAATCTTTGTCAAAAAGGACTGAAACCTACATAGCATAATGTGGTTTCCATAAACAAAATACTAAAGTTAAGCTTGATACTAAAAAATCAATTCTTCTCGAGCTTTTTGGCTTGTTGTATAGCTTGCTATCATTAGAACCAAGTTGACTTAACAATTCAACTATACATGAATGCGTCGCAACAATTGTCTAAGTTTCAGGACAAGTGAGACATATAGACAACAATCACAACTTAATGTGAGCTAACATCACATATAATATGCACATTGAATTCAACAAGTTGAAATGCTTGAATTCATGTTGAACGCTATGTCATAGGGATCATCGAATTTGAACCTTCAGATTTGAAATTTGACTAAACCTCAAAAAAATGTTTTGGTTTGTTTAGGTTTGCTTATACCATAAGTCGCCGCATTCACCGGATTAATGACCATTTTACCAATCAAATGAATGAATTCATGCATTAAATTACCAATTAAATTACTACTCGAATTACAACAAAAATCTACAATTGCTATGTATGCAAATGGATTGGCAGAATGACACAACCGTAGTTGTGCAATGTTTGTTTTATTGTATGCAATTAAACTAATTACTAAACCACTAATTAGGTAACATGAGCACATTTGAAAACAAATCCGACTCGTGTAGAAAGGAAATAAATCTAGCAAATTGCTCGACCTATAATCCAACATGCACATGCAATCGGAAATCGCGTGTACCATTTTCTATTAATCTATGTTAATTAATTTCATGGTATATAATATTAATGTATGTTAATTAATTTCATGGTATATAATATTAATCAATGTTAATTAATTTCATAGTATCTAATATTTATTAGAGATGTTATTTACATTATAATATAAAAGCGTTGTTTAACTAGTGTTTGTTTTGGAGTTTTTGGTTGGAAATTGGTGAAACAATTTTTTGGCCAAATAATGATATTTTATTGTTTAAAATGCATCTTTGACTACATATATGAATTCAACACCCTAAAAAATCCCTAGGTTGTTGAAGTTGTAACTAGAGTCGGTCTTCATAATATAAATTTATCATTAATGTATTTATTATTCTTATTATTGTTTACATTTATTATATCTTGTCAAAGCGTGTTCCTTGTGATTAAAGAGTCAAAAAAGTAAGAAAGAAAATGTATTTGAGTCATGTCCCATTTGGATATTTGAAAAGAAAAAGAATTTGAATTTTATCGCGAGTCAAAAGTCCACAAGAAGACCAAGTCAGCGCTCCTTGACAAGTTGGCCTAGACCTCCAATAAACACCTATTCGACCCTCCTGGACAACTATATATAAAAGACAAGTTTGATTCATTGGGAGCTCATTCACATGCACAACAAAAAACGGATCTAAACCAAGAAAACGAGAAGAGAAAACCAAGTCAAAGGAGAGAGAAGAAAGAAGTCAAAGACAAGAATATTCCAAAGTTGACCGAAGTTTGACCTTGGCTTGTAACATTTGTAAAATTACCAATTAAATTACTACTCGAATTACAACGGAAATCTACAATTGCTATGTATGCAAATGAATTGGATTGGCAGAATGACACATCCATAGTGCAATGTTTGTTTTATTGTATGCAAATAAATGAATTACTAAACCACTAATTAGGTAACAGGAGCATGTTTGAGAACAAATCCGACTCGTGTAGAAAGGAAATAAATCCAACAGATTGCTCGACCTATAATCCAACACGCACATGCAATCAGAAATCACATGTACCACTTTCTATTAATCTATGTTAATTAATTTCATGGTATATAATATTAATCAATGTTAATTAATTTCATAGTATCCAATATTTATTAGAGATGCTATTTACATTATAATATAAAAGTGTTGGTTAACTAGTGTTTGTTTTGGAGTTTTTGGTTGGAAACTGGTGAAACAATTTTTGGCCAAATAGTGATATTTTATTGTTTAAAATGCATCTTTGGCTGCATATATGAATTCAGCAGCCTAAAAATCCCCTGGGTTGTTGAAGTTGTAACTACAGTTGGTCTTCATAATATAAATTTATCATTAATGTATTTATCATACTTATTATTGTTTACATTTATTATATCTTGTCAAAGCATGTTCCACATGATTAGACAGTGAAAAGAGTCAGGATTAATTATTATGAGTCAAAAGAAAATGTATCTGAGTCATGCCCCATTTGGATACTTGAAAAGAAAAAGAATTTGAATTTGATCATGAGTCAGAGGTCCATAAGAAGACAAAGTCAGCCCTCCTTGACAAGTCGGCCTAGACCTCCAATAAACACCTATTCGACCCCCCTGGGCAACTATATATAAAAGACAAGTTTGACTCATTCAAAGCTCATTCACACGCACACCAAAAAACAGATCTAAACCAAGAAAACTAGAAGAGAAAACCAAGTCAAAGGAGAGAGAAGAAAGAAGTCAAAGACAAGAATATTCCAAAGTTGACCGAAGTTTGACCTTGTAGTAGCTTGCACGTGTGGACTGTAACATTTGTGAAAGAGGTCAAATTCTTATGTAGTTGCGGACTGAAATTTAGCCCTAGTTGCAGGTCCGAATTTCTAAGGTTTGATAAATTTGGAGAAAAATTGACCAGCATTGACTTTGACTTTGAAGGTGACTTGGTCTTTTGGTGGCAATTTGGTTTTGCCCTGGCTAACAACCTGATTTTGGTTTCTTTTGTCTCTTTGTGATCTTTGTATTCCTGAAACAGAAAGATTGAACATTTGAATGATTGCTTGACGAAAATGTAAGTAATAAAAGAAGACATTTAATATTCACTAGTAATTATCAAAAAAGAGAAATTAGGTGTCGATCTTTATTACACTTGGTTTCTCAACATGGGCCACTTGAATTGTGGAGAGTTCACAAATCAAACGTGTGATTCCAATAAACCCCTACCAGATTCTAGGCAAATCATACCAGAAAATATGCCCAGAAAAACTCCAAATCGGACTACCACTTATATAAACTTTTAACATTATTTTATAAAAGATTGATATACATAAATTTGTTCGATATGTGAATTAAATCATTTGTAAGTTAATTGATTAGCATATATATATATATCCAAACTTAACGGTGAACTTCATTCAAACCTGATTGAAAATTTTGAATTCAAATTGAACTTGATTGTTGCTGAACCCAAACCATGTGACGTTGGTTGAACTTAAAGCGAAACTACCTTCAACCAACCTAGTTATATGGATGATAGCCCCTCATTTCAAATGCACCAGAAATCAGAATCATTCCTCTTAGATTATATCAGCACCATTTAAGGATAAAAGCATCAACAAATAGATCAGGATACAAGAGCATGAAGCATCCTGTTCTACAGGTTCAAGTAAAAACATGTCCTTACAAAGCAGATTTTGATCTGCAACATGGGAGCTGAATGACATCCATGGAAAAAGAAATGAACTGAATACAGAGCTTTGCATTCTATGATATCTGGCAACAGACTTTGTCATCAGGGGCTACATCATCGTGGACGATGGCAGATACTGCAGACTGTCATGGAACTCACATTTGAAAATGTACAGTGAGTGCAGCTCCAGCGGCCTGCAATATCTCCAGTCCTGCTTGAACGAATTTTTGAACCTCCAACCTTTAAAAATCCACCTTTTCCCTTGCTGCTACCAGAAGCTTTCGAGGTGCTGGTTCTGCTGCTAGCTGCTTGTGAATTGTTCACATCCGACAGACCATTCTCCAATGCTCGAACAAGGTTCTCAAAGTAATTGCGTGTCACACTATATCATTGTCAAAAAAACAGAATCAGTGTACGTAAAAAGGCAGGAATGCATGATAATACCACATTTGGGATACAAAAAAAATCACATTTGAGACTCACATTCAATTAATCATAAAACTGGATATTTTGCACAAATAACATGCTCACATACAAATATGAATTCAAAATAAATATAAAATAAACTTGGGCATTGGGAAACAGATACAATCGAAATTCTGGCATCATCGCCACAAATCCACTTGAAACCAGCCATCCACCAACTAACCTAAATAATAACATTCTAACTGTTACTTACATTTTTCATTTTCTGTCGAGTTTCCCCAAAATGTTTGGCATCTCTAGGTTATGAGCCTCATTGTCTGAGAAACCATTTGCATTGCCGATTTTTGCAACTCCTGAACAATACTTCCATATATGCATCGACATAGTTGTACTTTCTTCAAGAAATATATTTTTCTTATATAAAGCTTCATCTTTCTCGTGTCCTTTTCCTTCCCCCTCCCACCCCGCTAATAATGCCAGTAAGTCATTCAAATAAATAAAGAGCTACCTTATGTGTATAACTGTTTGCATATTTTTTGACCTGGCGTAGAATATCTCCTACATAGAAGGGCTTTCACTAAAAGCATCAAAGCCACAGGATGGCAGAGAAGAAGCCTACTGTACTAGCTTGAAAGACTAGCAAAGATACAACTCAATTAAAAACAATGTTTATTAAATAAACTTCTGATTGCTTTAAATGAATTACCAGACCCGGGGTTTTTAACGTTCCAGTCACCAGTGCATGGGGCAAGACAATGTTTAACAAGTATAACACATGCCAAAAGGAAGACTTTAGATGTTTTGCTAGACCAACAAAGGATGCAGCAACTATAAATTATAATAAAACTGATTGAAACTAACATGAAGAAGGCATCCTACAGATTATAAAGATTAAGAAAAGAAGATGAACACTAAAAACTACTAAGAATGAAAGACTAATAAATAAAAAGAAATGTAAACATGAAGAAAATTTACCATAACATGGAAAGGTAAAATAAGAAACAATCAACTATTGGATAGGACATTGGTACAGGCATTCACTACAGCTGGAGACTGGAGGGATGACACCAGGTGACAAGAACAACTAAATGGGCAGAGGTAGTAATGGCTTAGAATTAGTTAAAGTTTTAATGGTCAGTGTCAACTTTTAAATTAGTTATTAGATTTACATTTTTTGAAGTCCATAACTCTTTGCTTGTTTTAAAATCTATAATGTATCCTCATCTGCAGTCCACTATGTGACGGTTGACCATACCCGCCACAGCTCAGTCATTCATCAAGTTGAGTGTACAACAGGATATCCCCACTCATCAGATAGCCAAAGATGTTCCCAAACTGTACTATTGTATCCAGAGTTACTACGAAAGCAGGGAACACATCCCAATCCCTTAGGATACATTCACATTTTAAAAGGTAAAAGTCTGGCTTCAATGATTAGGCCATACATGATACAGGATTGCAAGAGACAAGCTATAGTTCCTATGTAAAAAGAGAGGCTTAAATCATGCCACAAAATAATGGACCAATACCATGTCTAAATTTTTCATCACAAATAATGCTAATGAACATCTAGCAGAATGGACCATGCTTGTATTTGGTTGCATAGGAGGTTTCACATCAGGCATGCTTTATCCTCTCTTTCATGGTTCCCAGGTTTATGGGCAGTAACCAATTACCCCTAGAGTTTGAGAAGGCTTGATTGAATGCTAACCATATCATTTTTGTTAAAAAAATGCAACTGCGGTCCAAAATTCCACTATGGACAGCTCACGTGATGGAGATAATGATTGCATTGAATTCCTCTTTTTGAGAGGACCAAAATCGACCTAAAGATCACTCAAATCGGATAAGGGAAAGCGAACTTATGAAGAAAAGCCCACATGTGCACATTTGATCAGGTTGGCCCTAAATCAAAATGGACCTCCTTGAAAGGCTATAAATACAAGTGCCCTCTACCTCATTGGACACAATGATGAGACACGCTTCTATCTTATTTTTGGCTCGCACAGGTCTGAGGCTCGTACACGGAGGATTGGGTTCGCTTTGAGGTGAAATTGTAGGGTCCGAAGCTCTATCTCTGATTTAGGGTTTTGGGCCCTAGTCGCAGGCACAAAACAGGAAGGGTTCAATTGTAGTCGCATGCACAGAAGCTCATCCGTGCGATCAGAGCCTTCCAGTCGCACTGACAACTCTCCATCCATGCGACTGGGGGTTTAGGGTTTCTGATGTCCATATATGACCCCAGTTGCTTGCATTCCAGACTTAAGAGAGTGATTGGGAAAGCCATAGTCACTCACATGACACCTCCTCTGTGCCACCGGGATCTAAAAGATGAAACCTCAGTATTCTGAAGATTTCGCTCAGTGACCGCGGGTTTCGGCAATTGACTAAGACAGTAACAGTGCATTACAGTGTTCAGAATTAGAGTTTTGAGCATATACATTGTTGGGTTCATTTCATGGATGTTGTAGTTGTTTTGTTGGTTAGTTGCATAGATGAAGATATGGATTATTGTACTCTCTTTTGCTGAATCATTTGATGACAATCTAAGAAGAAGAATTTGCAAGGGTTCTTCCTCATAGTGGGTTTTTCCATGGTCTCCTACCAATCCTGGTGTCTCTATGTGTGGATGATTTTCTTCTATTGTTCATGTATGTTATGTTGCATTGATGACGATGGTATTGTTCTTTCTATTGGTGGCATATGCTACTTAATAATGATGTAAACCTGAATAACGTTATGATGTTATGGGGTGAACTTAAGGTATTAATGAAGAAATGCAATTATCAAAGCAAAGAACAATATAGCCCTAAGAAAAATTAACATAGTTTCAGAGTTGGGCTAAAGAAAAGTCATAGAGATCACCCCCATGGAGACACCTTTGATGGAAGCAAGAAGAGGACGGTGGAGACCTAAAAGAATTCTAGGGTTTGAAGAAAACCTTAGGGAATTTGTGCATTAGTGTTTGATGGATATTATGAGGTTAGGGTTTGAGAGAAACCCTGGTTTATGAAAAAAAATATGAGATATGAAATCTAACATGGTCAATGTAAATATGCTCAAGCACTTGTGACAGATTTGATGAAGCCCTAGATGGGATAGTCTCTAGTAGGTCTGGTTGTTGATAAAGTTGGTTGAAATATTGAAGGCAATATTGTTATATGGACAATGGACAATGATGGCTCTCGAAGGTTGGTTCAAGACGGAGAGGATCACCCTCATTGAAGATAAGTATCTCTTGACTTATGATGCTCCTTTATGTCTTTACTTTTGTTTAGACTCATGGATTTGATTATTGTTTTGATCATTACTTATACTTTTTGCATATATATTTGAGTATTTGGATGTTTCTAACCTCCTTGAGGATCATTTAAGATGTAGGAAAGAAAAGCTAGAGCTAGAAAAGGTAAAGACGCACTTGATGAAAAGATGACTTAAGTGGTACAAGTTGCCTAAGTCAAATGAAAAGGTGCATAGGTATTTGAATACTACAAGGTATGCATGGTATATTGTTTCAATGTTATGTTTCAGCTGTAATGGAATGGTAAGCCCTAACGTATGATGAGAATGTCTCTTTCTCAAATGGCTCATGCATGCATATGAAAGTGATTTGGATCCACGCTTCTTATGGTGAAATGGTGCACTTGGTATTGAACAAGTATTTTACTTCTTGATCATGATGAACTTCTTGATTCTATGAGGCTACTTAATATTGATCTTTGATATGTTGGTAAACTTTATCATCTAACATTTTTATATATCTTGATCCCATGAAGAAGGCTAGCTTCTTGATTCTAATAGATGGTAACTTGATGCACTGATTTTGTTTGTGGAAAGCAGATAGCCATGATGATAGAAGTATAACAATGAGATTGGTATTCATGATCTTTTGTTGACCATGGTTTTGCTTTGATGTACTTAGTAATTATAATTGAATGCCTTGACTTGATGGATTGAATTACGTGACAAAGTAATGTTGTGATCATGATCCTTGAAGTATACTCCTATTAGCTATTTGACACTAACCCTTGATGAAAGATTCATGTTGATGTAATGGTGAAATAGCAAATGTTAACATATATGACCATGATGAATGTGTCTGAATTTATGATCTAACAGATCTACTGATGTATGACAGTATTATCGACAAGTTGATGGCATGAATGAGGATGACTGAAGTGGATTCCCATTTAGAGGGGAGAATCTCTCCATAAGATCTCTTCTCCTATTGCCATTTACATTATATCTATATTCTTTTATTGTTTAAGTATGATTTATGGGCATCTGACATTGTTCATCTACAACAAAGTTCTAATCTAAGAAGAGAAAGTTTTCCCTTACCCTAAACCTCAGTCACACAAAAGCAAGTTCACAGGTGCGACTGTAGCCTTTGAGCTACATGAAAGTAAGGTCAAGGGTGGGAATATGCCTACAGGACACAGAAAACGAAGTTTTGTGCATGAAATTGGATGCTCACCTGAAAGATGTCAGTGTTACAGATGTGGAGCAGACATTAGAATGATCTGTGAGAAGGAAAGTTTGAATGTTTACTATATATATATATATATATATATATATATATATATATATATATTGAACTTGTGTTTGCAGGTGACTGGGACATGCATACAAATATGTCATTATGTTTAAAGTTTGTGCAACAAGAGTTTGACATGATTTCGCTGATTGATATAGATGAGCAATGTTTGGAGTTTTGACATGATGCTTGATAATGACTTAAGAACTTTGACTTGATATGTTCTAGACTAAAGATCTCTCTATGAAAGAAAATTTGGGATTTGACTTGATGACTGATTATTTGATTCGACGACTGATGATTTTCCTTGATGAGAATGACATATGAACTTCCAATGACTAATATTGGTATTCGATAATGGTTTTGAATTGGCCTCCTCGTTCTTAGCACATTGGTTGAAGTATTGACAATTGTGATTCAACATGAAGCTATCTCCATGAATGATTGGAACTCGCATGGCTTATCCTTGATGTATGCATTTGCATCTAGTGACTTATATTACGATCATAAGGATGACTTGATGAAATTTGGATTGATATTGCTTATGACAACTTGTCGGCGTGATAATAGATGAAGTCATGACTTGATGAGAGCTCTCCCTGTCACTTGGTCTAAAGAATCTGATACTGTGATATTGTGATGATTTTGATATTGGTTCTAATCTGGCATCTAAACTTTGATGAGCTGTCTTCATTGATTTGATTGTACCATATTGTAAGTCTAAGCATGTTGGTTTGGAAAAATGTTATATTTGCAGAGAGCATTGTATGAAGCAAGCTCCCCGATCCAGATATGTCTGCATTGACAATTATCTGGTGAAGCCAAGAAGATGTGTTGATCCAAACCTCTACTTCAGAAGTGTTCCAAGGTACGACTTTGATTTTGAATTTGGTTTTATATACTGATGGTCTACTCTTGACAAGAAATGAGCCTCTGATGATCTAAGAGGGAGATGGCTTATGAAGCTCGAAATACTAAATCATGGCATGATGAATCGATTTCTAAAGTTGGGAAAAGAAAATCTATATTGTGAAGCTATTGAAGAAGTATTGGAAAGTGGAAATGAAAATCCTTGGACACTCTGATTGAATTTCAAGAAGTTGTGAAGAGATATTGTTGAACTTGACTTGGTAATCGACAGTTGATTGAAGCATTGATGTTCTGTTTTGAACATCCATCTGTATATATACATGATATGCATAGAAGCCGAGTTGATTCATGATTGAGCGCTTCATTCAATTTGAGTTGTTGCCTAACATCCTTAAAATTACTTGCATGGGACGATTAACTTGTCATATGTGACTACTTGGGTGTACTAATGATGATTAGGATCGTTATTGATGAGATGAGCACATTTGGATGTTGCCTTAGTATGTGACCTGCCATGATATCTTGGATGAGAGGTCCATAGCACAACTAAGGTTGAGTACGATATTGCTAGCATGACTAGCCATGTGGCAAGAAGAAGAAGCTCCTTGGAGAGTCGTCTGAGAAAGATTTGGATATGACGTGGATACATTATGATGACAAAAAGTGGGAACCGATTGGTAGTGAATACCTTCATATATTGAGACAGTGTTGTTGTATGAGACAAGCTCAGGGTTGTGATTAACACTTCCTTGAGAGGGAGGTCAAATATGGTATCCTTTTTGTGATATATATGATTATTTATGTTCTAATATGATATTTGATCTCCTGTATAAACAAGAGACAACTGCTATTGAGACATGATGATTACCAAATATGAGCACGATGATATGTTTCTGATCTATAGAGAGTAGGACTGATCAAGAACACTAAGCCAACTCTTCCTCCCCTGTTTGAGCTCCCAAGGCGTGGAATTGAGATAAAGGGCTCCTGGGGTTGAGGGAACTTTGGACAATACGGTATCACCCATATTTGTTACCCATAGGGTTGGAGTAGTAGCTCACCCTATCTTGGTCTTTGCAGAGTATACCCCAGTTGGCATCATACCCACAAGTAGGGCTTGTTGGGATTGTCACTCCTCGTCTGGCCAACGAGTTGAGGCTTGGAGGCCTGTGATCCTTACCTCTTGGTAAGTTGAGCATCTCATCCAAGCTTGAATTATGATGCTGGTGTTCTACCACGACTCTTTAGGGTCATTGTTGGGAAGATCAGTAGGCAATAGGATGTGTTGAGTAGTAGCACCCCTATATCACCTATTGCTTGATATGGGGTCATAGTAGTAGCTCCCCCATGAGATTTTGAGTTAAGTAGTAGCTCCCCAATGTGGTTTCAAGTTGAGATGTGCTCGCTGATGATATGCTCTCCGATCATGATGCGGGTCATAGATCTGACTTCTCACTGATATTTTTGGGTAATAGACAGTTAATAGAGTTTCCGAGTAGTAGCTCGCTGACAAAGATTCTGGGTAGTAGCCAAATGAATAGAGGGTGGTAGCTTAGGCTCCCCTCCAATGAAAAATTCTTCTTCTAGATTCGAGAATATTTTGCATATGAGCAGGGACAATTAAGAGATAAGCAAGAATGAGCAAGAGATGAATTGAGATGATCAATGATGATACAAGATTATGAGATACTTGAGACTAGATATGATTTGATGAGAGGATACACATGACATGATGCAGGTGGAATTCTCTTTAGTTGAGAGGGAGTGTTAAAATATTCAACTGTGGTAAAATTTCACTTTGGACAGCTCACCTGATGGAGATAATGATTGCATTGAATTCCTCTTTTCAAGAGGACCAAAATCAACTTAAAGATCACTCAAATTGGATAAGGGAAAGTGAACTAACGAAGAAAAGCCCACATGTGCACATTTGATAAGGTCAGCCCTAAAACAAAGTGGACCACCTTGAAAGGCTATAAATACAATTGCCTCGACTCGCACAGGTTTGAGGCTCGTTCGCGGAGGATCAGGTTTGCTTTGAGGTGAAATTGCAAGGTGTGAAGCTCACATCTCTAATTTAGGGTTTTGGGCCCCAGTCATAGGCACAGAACAGGAAGAATTCGCTTGTAGTCACATGCACATAAGCTCATCTATGTGACTGGAGCCTTCCAATCGCACGGACAACTCTCCATCCATGCGACTGCGGGTTTAGGGTTTCCACTGTCCAAATCTAACCCCAGTTGCTCGCATGCCAGCCTTAAGGGAGTGGCTAGGAAAGCTATAGTCGCTCACATGACCCCTCCTCCATGCCACCAGGATCTAAAAGATGAAACCTCGGTCTTCCGAAGATTTCAGCAATTGACTACAGACAGTGACAGTTCATTACAATCTTCAAAATCAGAGTTTTGAGCATATACATTGTTGGGTTCATTTCATGGATGTTGAAGTTGTTTTGCTGGTTAGTTGCATAGATGAAGATATGGATTATTGTACTCTCTTTTGCTGAATCATTTGATGACAATCTAAGAAGAAGTATTTGAAAGGGTTTTCCCCATAGTCTCTGACCAATTCTGGTGTCTCTATGTGTGCATGCTTTTCTTCTATTGTTCCTGTACGTTCCTTTGCATTGATGACGATGATATTGTTCTTTCTACATAGTTGCATATGCCGCTTAATAATGATGTAAATCAAAATAATGTTATGATGTTATGGGGTGAACTTAATGTATTAATGAAGAAATGTAATTATTAAAGCAAAGAACAATATAGCCCTAAGAAAATTAACAATTTTATTGTAAATTTACATGCATATTTAGTGGTTGGAAGGCATTAGGGAGACACACTTATAAGACTCTGTTCTCACTTGTAAACATACAATAAATGGATGGAAAATCCATACAATCATCTCTTATCTATGTTAAACCAATAGCAAAATCCAACTTATAACCTCTTATGTGACATGATCTGTTATGTGGAGATTGATACAAACCAGTGTAGCACAAGGGCATATTTCGTAGGTGATGTAACGTGGGGTGGGCAGAAAACATCCCTTGCCATCACTAGAACACAGAGAACAACTAGGTAACATCCTTGAGTCACTCCCTATTTGATGGGTATGTACCTTGTTGTAAAGGATGCTAGGTCATCTCTTGGCCCTTTTATGATATATGAGCATTATTTTGCACATCCTATCACATGTGACCTAAGTCACGTGACACAAGGACACGGGACACGAGGATTCAAGTGTCCAATACGAGCACGTTGAACCCCCCCCTGAAATAGGGCACGTTATATATTATTTTATTATATATATTAAAAATTAGATATTTCGTACACAAATTCTCATTCATGATACAAATTCATTGATTCAAACATAGATCTTCCTCTAGATGTAAGTTTTACAAAGTAACATTATGCATACAAATACAACTGTGACATATTCATCAATGATCCAATAGGAGAAATACAAGACACTGTAGTTTTCTCATGAAGTCATCAAAATCAAAATGTGTTACATAGGTAGTAGCAATCCCAATGTCAAATAGAAATAGCAAATAGAAAACAACTACAAGCCTCAAGGCAGTAGGTAGCTCATGAGTCATCAATCATCATCATCAAAATCAGCATGACTGTCATCATCATGGTCACCATTGCTCTCCTCTGCTGCATCGTCCTCCTCTGTATCCAATGTCATCTCTGCATCTATTGGTGTGGAGGATAACCCCTCTACAGTATTACCATCATCAAAAGTGATGGGCTTTAGCACTGACTCATTAAGATCCAAGTTGGCCAATGCCAACTCAACATTATTGTCCAAACCCATATCATCAGGAAAGACATCCCACATCTTTGTATTTCCCTTCAACCACTCATCCCTCTGCCTGTAAATAAGATGAACGTTGGTGTGCACATACAACATCGTCTATGCCCTGGACTGCTCAAGCCCGCTCTTCTTGACACTATATAAATTCCCATATGTGCTCCAATTCCTCTCGCAACAAGAGGATGAAGTCACCTGAGAGAGGAGCCTCATGGCTAACTATTGTAGAGGAGGGCTTGTTGCCCCATGAGTTGCCCTCCAAGAATAGGGCTTCTTAGCCCCCCTGTCTTTAATCACATCATATCCTGCAAATCAACCAATGCCAGTGGAAAACTCTGCAAAGGCATCCTCCACCTCATCAAGGGATACTCTATCATGAAAATTCTGCCTCAATGCATCTTTCTTCCCCTGTGAAATTTCAGCATCCATGTGAGGAGGGAATCTGTGGGAAGGTCCATCATTCAGCCACTCATGGTTGTAGTATTTTGGGTTCAATGAGTGAGCAAAACAATGCAAAGGTGTAAAATTCTTGTCCCATCTGCTGACAAGAATATCCTGTATGGTGGTGAAGAAGGCCTCTGATGATGTCTCATAATCGAGGCACTCACTCTATAAAATAATGCTCTTCACAAACTCAATCATGGAATCCCATCCCTCATAAGCCTCTCCTAGGATAGGTTGGTCTGTATCTACAAATCGTGGCAAAGAAATGATACGGTCCATGATCTTAATAAGTAGATCTACCCTCTCCCACCAAGAATCATCTAACATTGTGTCCTTCACTCTTTTTGAGGCTGCTTGCTCTGTGTTTCTCCAAAAAGACCAATACTTTGAAATAACCATGGCCCCAAGAGCGGTCTTGACCTCCAACCTCTGCAACATGATGAATGAAGAGACAAACCATGTATCTGCAATCTTCAACAATGATAGTTTGATGTACTCTTTGTAGATAGTGAGGGCATTTGTATAATTTTGTACAAAATAGCGGATATGTCGTGCATCTTCAATAATACTTCCAATCCAAAGCACATCAGAAGCAATAGATTTAAGTGTTAAATTCAAAGAATGGACAATGCAAGGTGTCAAAAATACTTGTGGATATTTAGCTTCCACAATCATGCCAACAACCTTGCAAACAGGTGCATTATCTGTAATGATTTGCACGCAAGAATCAACACCTACATCTTCAATAACTTTAATGAACAACTCACCCATATATTTTGCATCCTTGTATTGTCCAAGTGCATTCAGTGATTTCAAGAAAACTGGACCATTCAAGGAAGACATCATGAAGTTGATGAATGGGTGGCATGCTGGATCTATCCATCCATCAGAAACAATACTAACCCTAGATGTTGGCCATGCTAATTTAATAGGCTCAAGCATTTTTTCCACCTCTTTCTTTGCCTTAGTCAACAATGTGGTTCTAAGCTTCTCTGACCCAGGAGGCACATACCCTGATGGAGCCCCTTGAGTTAGAGCTCGACACATCTCAATAAATAAAGGTGAGCGTGCAACATTAAAGGATATGAAGTTCTGATAGAAAAAGAATGCAATGGTGAGATCAAGTTCTTCTCGTTTCTCTCTCTGAAATGACCATTGGACCAAGTGCCACTGCCTTTCTTTTTGCTGCTTGTCCCCCACCAAACCTCTCAAATGGAAATTGTTGCTGCTTTTCCTCAAGAATGGAAGGGGATCATCATTCTTGTTTTTTTAGATGTTGCAGCCACCTTTTCCATAAAAACATTGGCCTCTTTTTCCATTTCTTTCCTCTTAGCTAAAGACACTTGTAGACATGTTGCGAATCCACAACTTGGTAAATCCAACAAATGAGATTTCACACAGTAATTTGTGCTCATGAAATGATTGTTGCAATAGTTGCATTTCCAAGCAACATTGCATCCTCCCTTCAACTTGCTTCCTGGCCCTTGCTCTCTTGTGACACATTTCCACAAGGGATATTTGTTATCTTGAAGCTGTTGTCTTAACTCAACATTTGAAGTTGTTGTTGCATCCAATAGAGGGAACACTTGCAAACCTTGATGAAATTGGAACAAGAGGGGCATCTCCAATGGGGACATTCTTCCCCTTCCCTGCTGCCCTTGGTTGAGCCATGAATGTTGTAAAAAAATAAACAAAAAATGCAGATGCAAACCGCTATAATAAAAATGAAAAACAAATAGAGACAAAATGCACTTACCTTTTCTTTGAATCGCCTCCAAAATGCTCCCAAACCCTTTGCTATTCACTCCCACACCCACAACAAGAGAGAAAATGAAAAGTCATTGTGAAATGGGCCAAAACTGCCCTTTATGGGCAGCGCAGCACGCTAGACAAGGGGATTTGTGTCCCAGGATTGAGACACGATAGAGTCCGTCCGAACATGCTCAGGACACGATCTGGAGGACACATGTCGCAGCAAATTGTGTCTGTTTCACCCAATTCATGACACGACAGGGGTTAGGGTTGAATCTTGTTTCTTAGCATGTGGCATATACTTGCAGATGATTTGGGCATATGATTGTCCTGATCCAAAGTGCATTTATGGATACACACACTTTCCCTAGGATTACCTTTATGGTTCTACTAACTGTTGAATTTTGTAGCTATGGTCGGTTTTCATAATTAAGTTTTAGCCCTCCAAATAAATAAGAAATGATAAATATAAATGAGAGTACCAAGTCAGCTTCAAAAGAGGGAATTTTACTTTTTTAAATTTAAATTTCACGTCTCCAACAATTCAAGTCAGTCTGCCCCTATAATCACACATATTTAGGCTTATGAGATGAATATGTATGTGCTACTTGATTTCCTCCTCAACCCACAAATTTGGATCACATAATAATAATATCTTATGTTCATCTAGGAGAAGAAATCACAAGAAAAGAAGGCCGGAGTTGATCAAGGCAGTCCAGCACTTGACCGGACTATTGTTCTCTCTCTGTTTGACCTTGCACGTGTGAAAGGAGGCTGAAAATATGCTGAGCATTTTGTTGGAAGCAGACCAAATCTTTTGTGAAAGAGCAGCAGGCCGAAATTCAGCCTAGTTGACCAGAATTGACTGAATTCTTTGAGCAACAGTTTGACTTGACTTGTGAACAGTTTGATCAGGTTTGACCTGGGTTTTGTTGCTGGTCTGTTTGACTTTTTTTTCGGGTATCCCAGAGGAACCCAGTAGCCCATCTAACACGTAACTACTAGTAAACCTTTGGGGGTTTACAAGCTATCCTCCTTGCCATAAACTGGGCTTGCTACAGGGAGGATTTGAACCTAGGTTGCCTTGCTTCCACGATTTCACAAACTTTGAATTAACCAATTGAGCTGCCACCCCCAACACTGGTTTGTTTGACTTTATTTTGACTGGAAAGATCAAATTGTATCTCTTGTTGAATTGAATAATTTCTCTAAGAAAAGGTTGTTGGGTTTTTCCCTAGATGAGGGTTTTCCCAAGGTAAATATTGTTGTGTCTTTGTACATCATTGTTCTATCGTGATCCCTTTCTCCTGCATTTTATGGTTGAATTTCTTAAGTGTAATTGCTTAATGATAAACTGGAAGTGTTAAAGATAATATCAATATCATTAGAAGTAATTATCAGTTCTAGAAATTTGTGCTTGTATCTAATGCACTTGAAAAATCAACATGGTACCAACGTTTGGTTAAGAAAGGATTTGAAGATCACTCTTGAAGACATCTAGAAGAGGACTAAGTTTGTTCAAAGATGAAGTGTTTATCGAAGCCCTTGAAGTCTATGACAAGAGTGGATCAAAAGGCCTTAGACAGTGCTCAGAAAGGTCCGAAAATGTGTCTGTATGATGAATAGAAAGGGCCGAGAAGGTTAAGGAAGGATGAAGAACTACTCTGCAGCTAGGATGTTGTCCAAGAAGGAAGGTGAAAGCCTCAGCTAAGGTAAATAAGGATCTTTGACCCTAAAACACTCAAATCTGAAAAAGAACTTTGTCAAAATAAGGACAACACAAATTTTTGGACCAGGTTTCTCACACAGCGGAAAGCAAAGGCTTGCACATTTGTTTCAAATTGAGTAATTCCTTGATTAGAACTTGAAATTTATTTGTTTGAAGTTTTTATAAACAGTGGTGTTGAAACCATGGTAAATCTGAAGTACCTTTGTATATTCTAAGCGTTCTCAAGCTGGTTAATGGGTTTATTATATCCATGTCCTTGAAGACAAATATGTATTGAACAAAAACTAGATAGCAAGGTATATTTGAGAAAACTGTTTTGCTGGACATGTATTCACCAAGACTTGGAAGGTTGGCATATCTGAATAAGGTATTATATGCACATCCAGACAGAGAGTGTTGGAATTTCTATGTCTAACTGTTAGAAAACCTTCATTTACTTTTCTGATTTATTTCTGCCTACTTGTTCTGATTTACCACGTAAATACTGAAAATAAATACAAGTACATGCTCAACACATTACAGATCATCAACTGAAGGAAACAAAACAAGCACACAAGTGACACCATTGTTTTTGGACCAATGTCCCCGGAAAAACCCAATGCGGGAAAACTGCTACAGCTATATGAGGGTTTTATTATTATGCAGTTTTTGAATACAATTTGGGTGCCAAAACCAGCTCACCCAACAGAGAATAATCTCGACAGTAGTACCTCTCTACTCGGAAGCAGATATTTCGGTTGAAACCCAGAATAAACACTCTGACAGTTTCCAGCTCCAATTTGCCCCACGAAAACCCCAACATCAACCTCTAGGGACTGCATCAGCCCTTCCTGGCCCAGTGTCAACCTCTAGGGACTGCGTCAGCCCTTCCTGGCCCAGCGTCAACCCAATAGCCCATGCGTCAACCTCTGGAGGCACTGCGTCAGCCTCTAGGGCCTTTGCGTCAGCCACGTCGGCTCTCTGAGGCACTGTGCAGCTCCTGGTTGCCTATGCGTGGGCCCTAGTTGGCTCTGCGTGGCCTCTGGTTGGCTCTGCGTCCCTCTCTCCCGACTTTTACACTGATTCTCCCGGTACCCTCTCTACCTCTCTGCTTCTGTATTCACTTCCCCTCAGCTGCAACTCTGATCACTCTTTCGACTTCCTCAGCAAACCCTACCCCAGAAAATCGAAATCTTGATCAACTCGATGTGTTCTCCAAGTGACCCTCAAGCCTCCTTATATACTTTTCTCGTTGACAAATCAACGACCGAGATTAAGTCCCTAAGCAACAGCTAAGATTAATTCTGGCTTGATCCATGACTTTTGGACCCTTCTAACATACTTTTATATTAATTCACATTAATATTTTATTTTCCCTAAGTTTAGACTTAGGGACTCCATTAAAAAAATTAATTATTTTAATATCTCCCAAATTGTTTAGAATCTGCGCAAACCATTTTTGGGTATTGGAGATCTCATGTGCTTTGGCCTCTCCACCAATTTTCGTGGCTAGAGCACATTTGATGCTACCCTAAATCAACAGAGAGAGCTCAAGGAAGAATTTATTAATCAAGAGGTGAAGTCCCTGTAAGCATTTGGGAAGAAGGACTATCTATATAATGTGCAGTGGTCAATAACTTTTAAAGTTATTACTCTAGAAATGGCTAAATCAAGAGTCTTCAAAACTTTGCATTCTCCCACAATGAAGAAGGGGCCAATAGAAAGAATCTATTTTCTTCAACTTACACATGAACCGAGTTCATTTGGCTGACAGTTGAGGTTATGAGGGTTGCAAGTATGTCCAAGAAAGACAATATTGTCCCTAGCTTGAGGCCTCGATGGTAACTATAAGGTTGTCCTAGAGAAACTTTTTGATATGATGGAGACATCTCCTTTCATAATTGAAGCTGGAAGATGTTGCTTCTTTATAATGTTAAATAGTTAGAATGCAAGCCTTACAAAGGCTATCATTATAAATATGCTTGGACTAGATGGAGCATTCCTTGATTGCCTAATAATATCACTTTGTTAACAATCACATATGCAAAGGCATGAGACTCCATGGAAAATGCTTTTGCTTTGGATGAACTGTCAGCATCTATATTGACTACAGCAAGAAACGTTGTGCACGACCTTACTTGATGATCTTATTTGTCAACCCTAGAAGACCTGAGAGCATATAAGCCACCTTGATAATTCAAGAAGTAATGACACCATCACAAATTTGGATTATGGTTCAAAGTTCGATAAGGCCTTGCATAAGCTGCTAATGATTGTATTGGCTAAGTTACGTTGCTAGTGCTAGGGTGTCATTGCTTGGTCCTTGATGTTACAAATTGAAACAAAGGAGAAAAGGTTCTTCACCTATAAAGCAACAAAATCCAATTAGCACATGACAAAGTCTGTATTCTGAAGTCCTAGGGTTTTATGGCTTGGATGAGAAAGCCCTAAGGTTTGTTGATTAAACCCTAGAGCTACCCCTAGATCAATGTTCTGCTAAAAGAAGAAACCCTAGCTTATGCAAGGAAGGAAAGGAAAGAAACATGGTAATGATGAGGATGAGGATGATGAGTTTGCAGATGGATATTATTTCTGCAAGAAAGCTAGGATCAAGAGGGAGTTGACAAATTTCCTACAATCCTCAAAAGATAAGTACTTTATAACTCTCTTCCTTGATTATTATCGCTTTATTATTAGTTATCCCCTTGTCTTTATTTCTTTTGCTGGGTTATAGTCATTTCTTCCACAACCTCCTAGTGAGGGTTGCAAGTATATTGTTAAGGCTGGCAAGGCTCTAGCAGCAGATGGACACATTGGAAGAATGAAGAAAAATTTGTGACAAGAGGATTCTCCTAGGATCAGTGATTTGTGTTCAAGAGAGAAATTGTACTAACTGTACCTAATGACCAAAAGAGCTCCTAGATTAGTCTTTAGAGGGAGTAGGCAAGCTAGCAAATTTGAAGAATGTTATGATGGAGGAAATTGTGCCAAAGAGAAGTCAATGGTGACTTCCAAGTGAATCTCGGGATGAAGTATGAGGTAGATGGAAATAGAGAGAAGTACAAAGCGAGATTCATGAGGATACTCCCAGAAAGAGGGAGAGGACTATGTGAGACATTTTCTCCAGTTATTAGGTACACTTCTGCTAGAACTGTTATTTCTACTGCTTCTATTATGGGTTGGAAATTAGAATCCGGTCGATGTGGAGACTGCTTTCGTCAATGGAGTGATTGAAGAAGAATAAGTGTACATAGAGCTACCACGGGGCTTTGAAGTAAATGAGAGGGAATCTCATGTTTGCAAATTAAAGAAGGCTTTAAAGTTTATACAGACCTCAGGCTTGGTATTATCGTATTGATGGATATCTTATGAGTCTTGGTTGATCTTATATGACTTGTTTCTAATGAGAGCAGGATTCATGTGACAGAGGGAGCAGTAGGCAGGAGGCTTTGCTTCAGTGACAGAGGAAGCAGTCAAGCCTTGCTTCAATGTCAGAGGGAGTTGACCTTTGAGTTCGAGATGAAGGATCTTGGTTGGATACCTTACTTCCTGGGACAAGAAGTGTGGCAAATGCTAGGTGAGATCTTCCTTGGTCAAAGGAAGCAATTACGATCCTTTAAAGATTTGGGATGATGGACAACCAGGCCATGGCCACTCGCATGGTAACCAATATGAAGAAGGTAAGTCGCAGAGGGAGCAGCCAGGATTGCCACAAAATGATCTATTTCAATGTCGGAGGGAGCACCTAGTTAAGGTCACCGAAAAGTAGTTGTGACACGACTTGTGTTGAGGTACCGACATGGTACAATTGGATGTGAATTGAGATATGCCTCAAATGATGAAGTACAACTATTGGAATATACATATTCAAATTGAGCAAAGAGTGTTGAAAATAGGGAGAGACCATTAGTATGATAGTTCAATTTTGATTATGCTATGATATCCTGGATGAGGAGGAAGAAGACATCTATCACACTCAGGACTATAGACGTTGAGTATATTGCAGCTTGTTTGGAAAGTTGGGACACAATGTGGCTTCAGAAGCAATTCACAAGATTGTTTGATTAGGGGCAGGAGACAACCATGACGACAGGTTGAAGCACATTGAGATCATGGCACCACCACATTCGAGACATGGTATAGAAGGAAGTATTGAGGCTCTAATGAATTTCTATGGGCAAGCAGGTTGCTAAAATTCTCGCAAAGCCTTTGTCCCATGATGAAGTTTGTATACTTCAAGGACGAGCTTGGAGTGGTTGAGAATGCTTCCCTTGGTTAAAGGGAGTGTTTATGTTGCAGCATCATGGGGCGAAGATTCTCCCTAGGTCAGGATACTGACAAGTCATGGATATTGACTAGGGGCCATGTAATGTGGCTAGGGAGATTGGCCTAGATAGCATCAAGGCCCAAAGTACTCCCCTGATCAAGGGTTACCTGACCATATTGTCAATGGTTATTTGGCTAGTGGGTTGGGTGAATGCCTATAGCATTGGGCAAGTGATTTTCCATTCAATAGCATGTGACGACATGTGGGAATGGTAAATGGGCCCAAGGTTCCACCATGTGTCAGGGGGTCCTTGATTCCAAGTGACGACTTTATGGATTGGTGAAACAAGGACTACTCTTGACCCCAAAAGGCCAAAAGGTATTTGGCCAACAGGACCCTACAAGGCCTTTGGCTAGTGGGTGACTAGATCCATTTGCAAAGGGGATTGGTCTAGTGGATGACTAAATTCCTTTGCATGATGCTGATGCATGATGCTTTCCACATGGTCTTGGTATACAACATGAGGTGGATGGATTCATCAACATAGCTAGTTCATTCAACCTTTTCTTGGGACAGAGAAATTTTTCAACAAGAGATCATTTGAAGAAGTTATTATGAGTACCTCCCTAGCTAAAAGAGGGAGTGCTAAATTTTGTAGCTATGGTCGGTCTTCATAATTAAGTTTTAACCCTCAAAATATATAAGGAATGATAAATATAAATGAGAATTCCAAGTCGGCTTCAAAAGAGGGATGTTCAATTCTTGAAATTTAGATTTTATGTCTCCAACAATTCAGATCAGCCTACCCTTTTAATCACACCTATTCAGGCTCATGAGATGAATATATATGTGCTACTCAATTTCCTCTTCAATCCATCAATTTCAATCGCACGATAATAATATTTTTTGTTAATCTAGGCGAAGGAGTCACAAGAAAAAAGGCCAAAGTTGACCAAGACAGTGCAACACTTGACCAAACTATTGTTCTCTCTCAACTTGACCTCACACGTGTGAAAGGAGGCCGAAATTCTTCTGGTCATTTCGTTGGAAGCAGACCGACTTTTCTATGGAAGAGTAGCAGGCCGAAATTCAGCCTAGTTGACCAGGAATTGACCAAATTCTCTAAGTAGATGTTTGACTTAGCTTGTGGACGATTTGACCAAATTTGACCTGGGTTTTGTTGTTGGTCTATTTGACTTTATTTTGACTGAAAAGATTAGATTGTATCTCTTGTTGAATTGATTAATTTCTCTAAGCAAATGTTGTTGGATTTTTACCTAGAAGAGGGTTTTCCCAAGGTAAATCTTGTTGTGTCTTTGTGCGTCATTGTTCTATTGTGATCTCTCTGTCCTACTGCATTTTATGGTTGAATTTCTGAAGTGTAATTTCTTAATGATAAACTAGAAGTGCTAAAAATAATATCAATATCATTAAAAGTAATTATTAGGTTCAAAAATTTGTGCTTGTATCTATTGCACTTGAAGAATCAACACTAACTAAATGCTCAATGGTTGCGTATATGATTCCTAGAGGAAACTAAATAGTGAAAAGTTATTGGTTTATGTCCCTATGCATTAAAAATATTTTCAGTGGTTATGCGTTCAACATCGCGATTGAGATTGTATCTTGTTCATGATAGAGATCACTATGTTAGACATTGTTGGTGATGGATGAAACCTAAGAAGACACTGACACTTTGGTTATATTTCATCAATGTTTCCACCTTGGTATTATGGATATATCTTTATCATTGATCAGTTGGCATATGTGCTCCCTTTTCACATTATTACACATATCATTATGATTATTTTACTTTTGGTATCACGTGATCTTGAGGCTCATGTTGGAGCACCCTAGACATTTTGTGGTTTCATGAGGGTCCATTCTATGATGACGTTGAGTCTCAGTTGCACGATACGAGGAAATGGGTATGAGTTTTCGAAATGGGTATGGGTACGAAACATGACCTCCCCGAATTTTGGAAACAGGGAAAAACGATATATATATTGTTGGGTGTGGAGCCTATTACTGCTCAAACTAGCAAGGGCATAAAAGGGACTCCTAAAGGGACAACTGCCAGATCAAGGGCAACGATGGAGGCTTAGCCCACTGTCACCTCAGCTAAGACTCCCTACTCTTTACGAACTTTCACTGATGGGAGGAGACCCAGTATATAGAAAATCACTTGTGAAGGATGGATCAACCAATGGATGTGAAATGACCTTAATGATCCTCTTCCTAGAAGGGGGGTTTAAGAATAGAGCGAGCTTTCTTTTAAAGCAAGGTACAATGATTTCTAGGATGAGGTGAGGATTTGAGGGTTAGGTTAGAGGAATATGCCTTATGAAGGAGTTTCATAATCCTAAAATCCTTATTGGACTTGACTTCCCGAATGGTTCTTGAAGATTTGACCTTTCAAAAGTGCGGTACCAAGTGGACCCAACCTAGGTTAAGTGGGAAGAGTCTAGCAACCAATGATGTTCTTAACCCAGACTGTTAGAAAATCAAAAGGCAGAAATATTTTCTTATACTTGATAATTGCTTGTGATGTTCTTGATTTGTTATTAAGGTTCTTTATATCTTCTCTCTTTAGTTCATCAAGCAATTACCAAAGCAATAGTACATAAAACAATGGACCCCCTCGAGGGGAAAACCCAGTCAAAATTCTCTTCCTTTCAATAGTATTCTTTGAGACTCTTCACCCTAGACAAAGACCAAACCTTCCCTCCACACCAAGTTAGCGTTCCAGATCTTCAACCTCCTTTCCAGCAACTTCAACTATGTAGCGGCTTCCAGCATCAACAAAACTAGGAAGACTTCGATCTCCCAAACTAGGGCACAAAACAGAGACAGAGAGAGGCACCAAAATTTCGCTTTTCTTCTTCTCCTTATACTCCACCCAACTCACACTTCTTTTGGCTTCCTTAGACCCACTTCGCACTTCTCCAGCTTCCTTAGACATATCGAACTAGCTTGAGATGAGATGCTTCAAATGAATTCGACTTGCTTCTATTTATAGACTTCAAGGGAGGTCCTTAGGTTGACTTGATGTGGAGGATACATAAATTATATTTGACTCAATACTAAACCTTTTTACATGATTCAAAAGCCCAAGAAGGGTCTCTTTAAAAGTACAATGACTCTATTGACTCAGAATAAATCCTAGAATTCCTCAATGGGGACTTTGACCTAAAACATGGTGACCCAAACATGAAAACCATGCTTTAATAAGTCACAATAATAAAATAAAATTCTTTTCTTTATTCTTTTGACAAGTAAATTACAAGATGACACAAATACATTTAATGAAGATCGAACCTAGTTACATTTTCCAACACAGACAAGGAAGGGGAAAGGATCAAAGAAAGAATTTCTACTTAAAGGTGTCAAATTGATCTTATGAGGCACTAGCCTAGGGAACACCAGGGCAAAGTTTGGTCTCAGAGCTAGGGATTAGGTTATCTCACAACTCCACCGTTGAAATAGCTTCAAAATTGGAGGAGGCCTTGAGGACACACCAACGTAGTAGAGACTAGGAGATTGAACTTTTACTTGGGCTATTTTGTCAGGAAAATGATGCCCTAGGTGACCCAACTTGGCTAGACCTAGGAAAAAGTGAAAAGGAGTTGAATTTTGAGTGACCATCTCTTGGTAGATCAGTGCCTTAGTCTTGGGAGAATGGAGTCTAGGATAAATATAAATGAGGGCCTTGTTTCTTAGTTAGGGAGGCTTTAAGACTACCTCGCTAGCCCTCTTGGGAAAAGGCAAGCAACCTTACAGCTTTTATACTTTGACTTGCAAAAGGTGATGGCTTATCAGGATGAATTCATTGATAGAATTATCCCTAGGAAATTTCATTCAAAATTACATAGCCCATACATTGAGAGATGCTAATATAGAGACAATTCCACAATTTAAGCAGTAAATGCATGCAACAGTTAGCGCTAAAAATAGTGAAATTCCCAATCCAATGTATATGACAAAGTAAAACAAGAATAGCATTAAAAGCATGTACTTACATGTAATATAAGATATCCAACCATCCACAATTTGACAATAGAGAAGTTCCAAGATAAGATAAACCAAATCCAAATATCAAAATTCATCCATAAAGCTCCAATTCATCATCCAAGAAAAAGTGCGAAATTCTCAAGAGAGAAGAGATCCAATCCAAAGTGATGATACAAAGTGAATTCATCTAACTCCCACTTATACACTCATTAGGAGTTCGAATTACCAAATTGGGCCTACATTAGCCCCTCAAATAAAATAATGTGCAAATTAGCTAACTTTTGGTGACAAGCCCACCAAACTAGCTCACAAATAAAATAATAAGCCTCTCAAGAGGTAAAATAATAATCTACGCATTTCGTAGGGCCCTCCAAGAGGCCTGATGAGGTCCATAGGTTGCATAATGAAGAATAAGACCCTCAAAAGTGATGGATAAGGGGTTGGCCCCTTGTTCTCCAAACAATAAACCTGTGGTGCTCCCAATAGGTGTGGGCAAGGGGAAGGGGAGAGCTAGCCCTATGTGGACCCAGTGGGGAAATGTGGAACTAGGTGGGAGAATTGATGAATAGGGTAATAATGAGTGGAAATGGGTAATATATGTGGATGGGGAAGTGGGACCACGCAACCAAAATTAGGGTTTCCTATGAAATCCCACCCCTAAAACCAAAAGGTTAGTAGAAGAGATCCCACAGGACTAGAATCCAAGTTTAACATCCAAAAGGGGTCTAGGGGACAAGAGCACAGACCTAACCCATTCATTCCATCGAATCCCCCCATTAATCCATGCCCAGAAGTGTCCATGATAAGCAAACTGCAATACTCAATTACTAAATGACAAGGCATACCTTTAGGTCTGAGAGGCCCACCTTCAAACATACGATCATGGTAGATGGGTGAGGGACCACATGGCTGGCTCAGGTGATGGAGAAATGTCACAATGAGCTAGTTGGTGGCTCCAAGGGGTTGTTGGCTACAGGCTAAGGACCATCTTGGAGAACAAATTCTCCTAGGAATATCACCCACAAAATGGTGGGAAACAGAGCCTAATTATCTTCCTAATTCAGAGATCTTGTTTTAGCCACGTTTGGATCCTAGTCCTTGACGATGGAGTGTGGGGGGGCTTCATCTCTAACACCAATCTAGGGATCTAGGTATCGTATCTAAGGTCGAAGCTCCACATGACTAATGATACCCTCCCTACATTGAGATCTAGACATCATCACACGCTGACCAGATGTCCTCCCAAGCATCTTGTAGCCCCAAGATGCTTCATCTCTCCCTATCAACTAAATCAGATATATCCACCAGTCCAAACATGCTTCAAAATGTTCAACCTTCTTATGGAGAGATTTGCTAGTACAATCACAACCCCAATTAGTAATAAATTTTCAATATATATATATATATATATATATATATATATATATAGGACAAACCTTCGGGGTCCTTAATCATTTTGATGTTGCTTAAATTATCATCATATTATCCAAACACATCTCATCGGAAGCTTTCTTCTATAACTTCTTCAGCGGCACCAAACTCAGCGTCAACACTTCTCAACACAACCAAGTCTTTGTTTGCAACTTCATGAATCAAGAACATTTATTTGTAGTGTTTTATCCATTCTTTGGTCTCATTCTTTCTTCAACGCCTTCATTATAGCTGTCACAACATGCCCTCCATCTTAACTGGGGAGATATAGACTTTCTTTAATCAAGCTGCCTCTCAGCGAGAGACAATTCCATTAACAACTACATAGGTTCTTTCTTTCGCATCATCATATCATTGTAGAATTTCAATCTTCTAGAACATCATTCCTCTATCTTGACATGTTACCAAGGTCATCTATCAATCATCTTTCCTGTTATCAACGTTCTTATAGCTCCCTCTTTCCATCATGGTCAACATCACCAATATGTCATCAAGAATGAGGTAAGCACCTTTAACATTTTGAAGATTATGTACCTGCAAAATCTTTTAGCAACAAGTACAACTGAGTACAAATAGGTGCATGAAGTTAACTTTACCTGAATAGGGTTAGCATGTCATTACAATGGGAGCATTTATCAAAATAAGAAATCAAACTTAGACATCAAAACCTAAAGCTAGTTAAGTTGATAATCAACAATGGTTACATCTTTCATACCCTAGACTTATTATAATCATTTTGATAGGGTTTGTGTTACAAACCCTAGATTCCATCATTAAGACTAACAACTAAAGCATTTGTATCTAGGGTTTCATTATCAAGCCTTCCAAACTTATATCAGTCTCTACTAGGGTTTTGGTCGTAAACCCTAGACACAAACATTAAGACTTCAATGTTAGACGTACAACTTGACCAACTCGTGTTTCAATCAAATGAAAACACATACACCTAGGGTTTCATTCTTAGGATTTTACTAATACAAAGGTTTTGCCATAAACCCTAATTTACCAAACCCTAAAAATCTAGGGTTTCATTGTATATCTTAGATATCTACAACAAACCCTAAAAGGCTAGGGTTTCATCAAACCCTAAACATCAAGAGAGTAGGACTTTATTAACAAACCCTAAGCAGGCTAGGGTTTCAACATACCCTAAGCATCAAAAGGCTAGGGCTTTACAATGAACCCTAAAGGTTAGAGTTTTACCAAAGTGAGTACAAGATAGATAGTATGATAAGGATTGATTTGATCTAAAGATCAATCATCCTTAACAATATAAGAACCTTTATAGCGCAACCTTAGACATGAAAAAGTCAGTAATATAAAGCAAATTTCAAAAATGATTAAACCTTCTTCTTTGCTACACATTTTCAACTTTACATACCCTGAATTGTTCTTGCAACAAACCTTGTAGGGTTTACAAATGAATGTGTTAATTTATGGTATGTTCTATGCTTAAAGCAATTTACTTTTCTTTCTTCTTATTATTCATATATTAGCAATCACATGTGCATAAGTAAAGTGCAGATAAAACATTAAACGATCAACAGAAAACAAGCCAAGACAAGAGACACAAGATGTGGTGGCTAGCCAGGGACAAACCCCACAATGTGTGGGGAAACCCTTTGATCAAATCTTCTTTTATCTTCAATAATTCAACAGAGAGAAATAGTACAATAAATCTAATTTATATCAGCAGTAGCAAACCCTAGATCAGCAACATCAGCATTAGCGCTTCATCATCAAAACTAGGGCAGTCGATATCTCATAAACCGACCGTCGGATCGGCTTGATTCCACCACCAAAAAATGTGGCCTTCGGAGGAGGTCCAGATGGATCTACAACGCAGTTCAGAAGAGGAGGTTTGATGGTCAACGTTGGTCAAAGTTTGGATCTGCAGTTGCAGCTTTAGGTTCAGTAGCTTCCTTCCACGTGTGAGAGGGAGACTCTTTTCTGCACAGTAGAGAAGAGCCTCTTTTCCGCGTAGGGGAGAGAGAGAGATGTGATGAGATGAGTGAGTACAAATGAGGAAAAGTTCTCCTGTATTTATACACAATTGTTGATGTTTGAATAAATGCGACTGTTAGGCTTCTGAGCCTACATGAGTTGTAGGTCGGCTTGATAATAATTCCATAATCAAAATAAATTCATATCTCCATGAATACTTATCGGAATCGGATGATCTTCAGATCAATCCTACACCTCTTGACGAGAGGAGTCTAATAAAAATATAATTAGCCATGAATAAGATGACCCACATGGAGTTTGGCCCTAGTTTCCAATTTTAACACTCTCTCTCAACTAGGGATAACTCCATCTGCAATCTGTCTGTTGGTCACTACTATTCATCCATCAAATGCACTGCCTGGTACAACTTGACCCTGCCCTGCTCTGCTCTGTCTTGTTCTGCTCTGTACTGATCTGCACTGTTTTTCTCTATTCTGTTCTGCCCTGTACTGATCTGCACTACTCTGCTCTGTTTTGCTCTACTCCGCTTTGTTTTGTTATGCTCTGTCTTGTTCTACCTTGTACTAATTTGCACTGTTTTGCTATATTTTGTTCTGCCCTGTACTGATCTGCACTACTCTGCTCTGTTTTGCTTTGCTTTGCTTTGTTCTGTTCTGCTCTGCTTTTGTCCGAAAAATGAAGAAGAAGAAATGATCGAGGGTGTATCATACTGACGCAAAGTCAGTCTCAGAGTATGCACCACTGGTCCCAGACCAGTCTCAACCAACCCGAAGTCAGCGTCATAGTGGGTACAACTCCTATCACTGGTCCCAGACCAGTATCATCCTCCATTGACTTAAAGTCAGTCTCAGAGCGCGTACCACTGGTCCCAGACCAGTCTCAACTGACCCAAAGTCAGTGTCATAGTAGGTACCACTCCTACCACTGGTCCTAGACCAGTATCATTGATCCCAGATCAATGAAGGTCATCCTAGCATAGGGAGTATGGTAGATACAGCGATGCATCCATCGGTACTACTATGGTCCCTAACTTCATTTCCCTGCTCATTGATCAAATGAGAGGTACTTCCCATGAGTCCCAGACTGCATGGGTAGGATGCCTTGACAGGAGAACTTAATCAATCTCATCCTCACAAGAGAACTAATCATCCTACTACACAATCGCCATGGAGAACACATCATCCAGGCCTCACAGGAGAACTAATAATCCTGCTACATAGTCGCCACGGAGAACACATCATCCAGGCCTCACAGGAGAACTAATCATCCTGCTACATAGTCGCCACAGAGAACACATCATCCAGGGCTCACAGGAGAGCTAATCATCCTGCTACATAGTCGCCACGGGGTGTACATGTACACCACCAGGGGATAGTGAATCACCCTGTGGTCATATGTAGCACCAAGAAGTACCCCGCACCCCCTCGGAGCTCCTAGAGCTCAATGAATCATACAGGACCCTCATCAGAGGGTCTTTGAACAACACCAAGTTGTTTTCAGAAAGTCAGGAATTTGACTTTCCCTAAGGGTTTTGTTAGAATGTCGGTGACTTGTTCATCTGTACCGATATGTTGGAGCCTTATAGCTCCCCGCTGCACCATATCTCGAATATAGTGGTACCTGATATCGATATGCTTGGAGCGATCATGAAATACGGGATTCTCTGACAAACGAATCCCACTCTGGTTGTCACATAGGATCACGGTGGTATCCAGTGTAAATCCAAACATCTCACTAAAGAGCTTCCGTAACCAGATTGCCTCACAGGAGGCCATGTTAGCAGCAATATACTCTGCCTCAACTGTGCTCAAAGCCACCGACTTCTGCTTCTTGCTCATCCAGGATATCGAAGTAGATCCCAAGGTGAAACAACACCCAGAAGTGCTCTTACAGTCCACCACACTGCCTACCCAATCAACGTCAGTATATCTAAGTAGTCTCACATCTCCGACAGTGTATCTTAACCCATAAGTGATTGTGCTACGAAGATATCTCAACAGATTCTTGGCACCAATCCAATGAATGTGATGAGGTTCAACCATATGTTGACTTAATGTGTTGACTGCAAAACATATGTCTGGATGGGAGTTCACCAAGAACATTAATGCTCTGACGAGTTGATGATACTCGGTGGCATTTCGTAAAATAGGTCCAGCAGCACTACCGCTTAACTTTTTGAAGTCAAACTCCATTGGGGTAGTTACGGGCTTGCAGTCCGTCATACCGAATCTTTCCAAAATCTTCACCACATATTTTCCTTGAGATAGGAAAATTTCCCCTGGCTTCTGCCAAACTTCAAGTCCTAGGAAATAGTGCATCAGTCCTAGGTCCTTCATTTCAAATTCAAAAGCCAACTCCCTCTTACATTTGTGAATGAGAGGGTCTGCACTTGTTAGGAAGAGGTCATCCACATACAACACTAGTATGAGAGGTTTGTCATCTTCAACCTTAAAGTAAAGGTTAGGATCGGCTTCACTCCTAGTGAATCCCAACTTCATCAAGTAGCTATCGATCCTCTCATACCATGCTCGGGGTGCTTGCTTCAGCCCATAGAGGGCTTTCTTCAGCCTGCATACATGAGATTTTCGATCATAAATCTCAAATCCTTCGGGTTGCTCCATGTAGACCTCTTCTTTGATCGAACCATGCAAGAACATGGTCTTGACATCCATCTGATGTAGGTTCCATCCTTATGAAGCCGCAAGGGCTATGATCGAGCGGATGGTGGTATATTTGGCAATAGGTGCAAATATCTCATCATAGTCTATACCTTCCTTTTGGGAGAAGCCACGAGTGACAAAACGAGCCTTATATTTTTCTGTACTTCCATCTGCTAAATGATTTATCTTGTAAATACATTTAGAAGTGACAATTGTCTTGTCCTGGGGTCTGGGAACTATTTCCCAGACATCATTCTTCAGAATAGACTCATATTCTTCGGTCATAGCATCCTTCCATACTTGATGCTTGACGGCATCTGAGAATGAAGAAGGCTCATTTTGTATGATCGCGCTCATGATGGTCAGGGATCCCTAATACCTGTTGGATTTCTTACTTTTACGGAAGGTTCCTCGAGGTGCAGTGTGTCCTTCAGCATCATCAAGTAGCCCCTGAAGCCAAGCGGGCCTCTTCCTAGAAGAGGAAGGCTCAGGTGAATCAATAGGATCCATGGGTTCTTCCACATCAGGGATTGATTCATCATCCTTTTCTTTTGGTTCCTTGGTGTCGGCTTCTTGAGAGTTCCTTAAAGTTGGAAGATTGTCCACCTTGCTGAGAGCCATATCTTCATCAAAGGTGACATCATGACTAATCATGACTTCCCTTTGACCTACAACGTAGATTCTATAGCCCTTAGTATTTTCACCATAGCCCACGAAAATTCCTTTCTTTCCAGATGCACCCAATTTACACCTCTTCTCTTTCAACAAATGAAAATATACAGGGCTTCCAAAAATTCTAAAATGAGTTACATCAGGTTTCTTACCAGTGAACATTTCTTCAGGAGTCTTGGAACCCAATGCTTGATGAGGGCATCGGTTTTGTACATATACAGCAGTATTTGCAGCTTCGGCCAATAGAAACTTTGGAAGTCTTTGATCATGGAGCATGGAACGGACAGCTTCCACAATCGTACGGTTCTTCTTTTCTGCCACACCATTCTGTTCAGGAGTATATGGTGTAGTAGTCTCCCTCTTGATGCCAGCCTCTTTACAAAAGTCATGAAACTCATTAGATTCATATTCAGTCCCGTTATAAGTCCTTAAGATCTTGATCTTCTTTTCGGTTTGATTCTCGACCAAGGCTTTGAAGTGTCGAAACCAAGAGAACACTTCATCCTTCTTCTTCAAGAAGTATATCCAAGTCTTTCGAGAATAGTCATCTGTAAAAGTAAGGTAATATAAATATCCTCCCAAGGAGTTCACAGGCATCATACCAGATATGTCTGAGTGAACCAGTTGTAATATGTTGGAGGTCTTGCTTTGGCTTGAGGGGAATGGTCCCCTTTTGAGCTTTCCTTCAGCACATCCCGGACATACACCTTCTTTCTCTACTCGGAATTCGGGCATCCCTGTTACCATTTGTCTTACATCGGGTAGAGCTTTATAATGAAGGTGGGAAAACCTCCGATGCCAAAGTTCGGACTAAAGAGATGTGTCACAAGACATGACACCTAGCGGACTTCCACTGACCTGATATAATGAATCAACTCGAAACCCAAGAGTGAAAGCATCTTTAACATTGTTTTTCCATATACGTACCTTGCCATTGCAGAAGTTCACCTTGTAGCCTTTGTCTTCCATTTCCAAGATGGACACTAGGTTCTTCTTGAGGTCAGGTACATATAATACGTCCTGTAAGTGGATCGTATTTCCCTGATTCAATTTAAGAGAGACATTGCCTACACCTCTCATGGGATATTTCATATTATCTCCAAGGAGAATTTCCAAGTTAGTTTCTTTCTCTATCAGATTATGGAGAACTTCTTTATAACCAGTGAAGTGCCTTGAGGCACCACTATCAATGAGCCAAATTCCCATTGAGTTCGAAGGAGCAGAGGTAGATAGAGCAACTAGTAGATAATATTCATCCTGCTTATTTTCAACAATGTTGGATTCATACCTGGAATTTCTAGCCTTCTTGAATGGTTGTCCTCTTCCTTGATTACAAGCACTCCTTTTACCTTTGCTATTGAATTTGTCATTCCTTTGATTGCCATGAGATGGATTTTGATCATCGTCCCGGTGTGAGTCCTTTCTATCAGGGCACTCCCTAGCATAGTGACCTGGTTTATCACAAATGTAACATCGTCCTTTTCTTCCACCCTTAGATCCAACCTTTCTTTTTTATTTAGTTCCAGAATATTTTCTTTTCTTAGTATGAGAAGAAAAAGCAGCAGGAGGACCTTTAGGCATGGGCATTTCTTGCTCTTCAACCCTTGTTTCTTCTTGAATGCATCTAGCCATTAATTCCTTGAAACCAGGAATTACATTATTGTTCAGAAGAGTAGTCTTGAACACGTACCATTTGGATGGTAATCCTCCAAGAGTCGTGAGTGCCATTTCCCTATCAGTAATAGTCTCCCCAATAGATATGAGATCGTTCCTGATCTTGGTGATTCTTAAGAAGTACGCTTGCATACTCTCATCTTTACCCTTCTTAATTTCCTTCAGCTTATTTCTAAGAAACAAAACTTGATTTGCATCATTAACTTTAAATAAACTCACCAATCTATCGTAGATTCCTTGGAGGTGTTCAGGTCGGAGATGTAGGCCACCAAGCGCTTGTCGATAGAGTCCCGAATGATCTTCTTTGTTTTGACTTCTCCGGTTTTTCATTTGTTCTTGGCAGCATCGGTTGCATTTGATGGAAGCTCAACAATAATGCCTCTCACATGGTCCATTACTCCTTCATCTTCTAAGGTTAGATCGATAGGCATCTTCCATTTGTGATAGTCAGCTTTCTCATGGAGCTTGTCTTTGGCGGGAAAGAGTGATGAGGACCCCATAGTTCTTTTAGGATAGCCTTGCCAATCTTCTCTTTGGTGATTGCTCTTGTTCTTGCTTGGGCTTTGTCTTCACCTTAGCTCTAATACCATGTTAATTTATGGTATGTTCGAGCAATTTACTTTTCTTTCTTCTTATTATTCATAGATTAGCAATCACATGTGCATAAGTAAAGTGCAGATAGAACATTAAACGGTCAACAAAAAACAAGCCAAGACAAGAGACACAAGATGTGGCGGCTAGCCAGGGACAAACCCCACAATGTGTGGGGAAACCCTTTGATCAAATCTTTTTTTATCTTCAATAATTCAACAGAGAGAAATAGTACAATAAATCTGATTTATATCAGCAGTAGCAAACCCTAGATCAGCGGAATCAACATTAGCAGCTCCATCATCAAAACTAGGACAATCGATATTTCGCAAACCGACCGTCGGATCAGCTTGATTCCACCACCAAAAAATGCAGCCTTCGGAGGAGGTCTAGATGGACCTACAACGTAGTTCAGAAGAGGAGGTTTGATGGTCAACATTGGTCAAAATTTGGATCTGTAGTTGCAGCTTTAGGTTCAGCAGCTTCCTTCCACATGTGTGAGAGAGAGTCTCTTTTCTGCGCAGTAGAGAAGAGCCTCTATTCTACGCAAGAGAGAGATAGAGATGTGATGAGATGAGTGAGTGCAAATGAGGAAAAGTCCTCCTTTATGAGTTGTAGGTCGGCTTGATAATAATTTCATAATCAAAATAAATTCATATCTCCATGAATACTTATCGGAATCGGATGATCTTTAGATCAATCCTACACCTCTCGACGAGAGGAGTCTAATAAAAATATAATCAGCCATGAATAAGATGACCCACATAGAGTTTGGCCTAGTTGCCAATTTTAACAGAATGACTCCCTCTGAATTTGTTCCCTTTGGTGAGAAGATGGAGGCGTCTCCTTGAAGAACTTCTTTATCAGATCACCTTCTCTATATGTACCTGCAACATTTGTTTGACAAGTGCTATCCAAAATACACAAGTACAAGACTATGATTGTAACCTAAGGTTTTCCAGATCCAAATCCAAAAATATCAGATCTAGGGATTTCAATTCCCAATTAGGATTTCCAAGTATCATTTAGAGTTTATAATCCAAAAATCTTTCAACAATTCGAGGTCCATATAAACATGTATCAGAAATCTAAAGCCTATATTCATTTATTCATAAAAACAATTATGCATACCTTAAGGACCACATACCTTAGTTCTTCATGATCACTGAGAGTTGTTGCAATGTTTTTCTCCTTTCTCCTTGAGACAGGGACTTTACACAAGTCTTCTTACTGCTATGATGCAAAAGGATCTTATCAAGAGGATCTCCTCCTATAAGAATACCTGTAGCTTTTCAAGATAATTAACTGCCTTTCCAATGATGTCTATTTGCCAAGAGAGATAAACTTCATATGTTGTTATGAGAACTTGTAATGACCCTCTGGTTAGGGCTTCTTCAAAAACACTGATATACCCAATAAGTGTGCTCAAACATAAGTATGCCTTCTGCTTTAGAATGACAATCTTTTGTAGTGAGGAGACTTCTACAAGTCTCGAGAACAATATGTATATATGTACCCTTGACTGTCAAACATTGAGGAGGTTTCAAAATCAGATTCTAATTCCACTGTCCAGACTTCTAATATATATATATATATATATATCCTCAGAATAGGGACCACAAAGTCGACCTCAAATATGACTGTTCCAGCTTGCAATATATATGTATATATGTTACAGGACTGCCAACATTTGCCTCAGATGTCTTGGCTTCTATACCACTGTATACGATAGATACAGGACTCTGAATTTACTCCAAATATGGTGACTGTATATAGGTGATAGACCAATCTTGTAGATTTGGCCTTGGGTCCTTTTCTATGTATAGGTTTTCGGCTCCTTTTGTAGATGATAGAGGCTTCAATTCAAGCCTTCCAAATACACTTATGCTCGAAACTTTGAGGGAGTCTCGGCTCCTTGTAGCTTTAGGATAGGCCTACCTATTAGGCCTATAATGCATCAAACAGACTTTGACTTTGGTTTATCAACAAGCTATCTTTTCGCTGGCTATCAAGGCTTCACAAGATGGTCTGAGATAAATTCGGTCATCCACAAAAGTGCACAGGATACTGAGGCTTCGGATCTCTGAGTTGCCACAGAGAGTTTGGACCCCTTTAATAGTGATTTCAGACCTTATAGATTATGCTCAGAACTGTGTTTTCTTCTTCAGGATTCTCGGCCTTGTATAGGCTATTGATTTAGCTTCTTGGTCCTTGTGAACAGAGCTTTAATTCTTTCCAAAAACCTTTGCTCCTCATGCACAAGACTGTGGCCTTAGTCATGGTGATAAGGACTTACAAATATGCCCAGAACTGTCCTTTTCTTCCTTCTAGGAGCTCAGTCCTAGAGATTTGACTTCTTCTTAATGTCTTGAAGCCTTGTATCACTTGCTTGATCTTCCAGCTGTCCTCATGCCAATACCAAGCTCTGATACCATGTTCAGAAATCTAGGGCAGATTAGTTAGGGCTTATATAATTGATTTCTCTTAACTTTTATAGTTGCTTGTGACAGAATTTTATATTATTCTTGTTATTGTTTCTTTATCATCAAATAGCTACCAAAACATGAAGAACATCAAAGACAAATGGACACCAGATGTAGGCACTCAGCCAGGGGAAAACCCAGTCAAACTCCTCCTCTAATAGAATCAAATCAAGTTGAGACAAACCAAGACCCTTTGACCTAGACCAAGACCTCCCTCCATCCATCAAGTCAGCCTTCCAAGCACATAAGCCATCTTCTAGTTCATTTCTTCATAAATCAAAATCAAACAGTTGTACTAGGGTCTTGACCCTCTCTGTCATCATGTATCTTAGGCTCCAAAACTTCGGTGCTGTAATAAATTTAGCAAACTTTGGTCCTGCAACATCTTTAGCAAACTTTGCTTCTGCAATTTCTTTAGCGAACTTCGGTCCTACTCTTTCATTGATTTTAACAGATAGTTCTTTCCTTTTGTGCCTCTTTGAACTTCCTTTTTCAATAGACATTTCAGAATGAATGATAATAGTTTTGGTTAATCTCCACAATGGATCGAATGCTCCTTTATATATAGTCTTTTGCAACGTGGACGTGTTCCTTTATTAGGCCGACTAGACTATTGAGGAGGTTGACTTGATATAAGGCTAGGCCTACTTGATGGAGGAGAAACAAGACCTAATTTTTGACATAAAAATATTTTCTTTCTTTGTCATAATGAGCCCAAGAAGGGTCTTTTACATAATGATTTTGACTTTGACTCTGTACAAAAATCCTAGAGCATACAATGGGTGCTTTGACCTATTGACCAATGACCCAAGCATGAAACCGATGATTTAATAAGTCAATTTTTTTTACAATAAAAAAATTCTTTTCTTTTGACAAATACATTACAGCATGACTCAATTATGAAGACCGATACTAGTTACATTTCTCAACACATGGGACTCACAGGTGGTTTTTGGAAGTGGTTTTTAGCAAACCATGGTAGGTTCCCCACTAAATTTGGCCCCATAAGCTTATAAAAAGATGCCTAAGCTCCTATTTGCCTCACACATTTGATTTCTAGTGTTTGTGAGCATACGAGAGCTTGCATAGTTCTACAACAACATTGAGTTTTGGAGCAACGACAAGAAGTTTGGAGGTTCTTTGTCATTTTGGAGTTGGTTTGGAGCTATCTAGTGGAGTTGGGGGGTGTTGATCCCAATGCAGATGTAGTTGTTGAACCAGGAGTTGAAGGAAGTGAACCACCAAGACCAAGCATGGCACATAGTGACTTGTGGGGGAACCAGTAGTCGTGCATCTTAGAGAACTCGTACTTCTAGTTCTGATAGGCCTAGTGTTGTTACTCATGCTACTACAAGTACTTTTATTGAGGCTCGAGAGGAGTTTGACGAGTCCTTAAACTCTGAGTTAGATGATGTTTATGGAGCTCTTGGTGATGATCCCATGTGTAGTAGTGGTGATGAATTTGATGAGCGATCATGTTGATCATGTTGAAGAATCTAGGACAATTTGGTGTAGAGTTATTCTTCGGGACTAGATAACAATTTGTGAAGTCTTTTTACAATTTGTCTTTGTTAGCTTAATCTTCTTCTTCTCTTATTAATGCATGTGTGTGTGCTTCATCAAACTGCTATCAAAACATAAAACAAGAACACAAGATGTTGGCTCTCTACTAGGGCCAAAACCTCTCTTCTCTTGAGAGGAAAACACGCTTCGGTAAGTTTTCTCTTATTGAAGCTTCTTACTTAATCAATGCCAAACCCTAGACCCTTGACTAGAAGATTCTCCAAGCACAAGTCAAGTCCTTCCTTTTCTCTGCACTATGTCTCCCCGACACTTTGTCCACCTTCTGGCACTTCATTCTTCCTTCCACTGTTAGTAGTCCTTCTAGAAGAGACACTTATCTTTTGTACTTAGTGAGATCCTTCACCTAAGGATACTCCTTCCTTCTCTTGACCAACAAAGTTCCTTCTTGATGTATAGTTGTAGGCTTTGTGTGACAGCACTGCAGCCCTAATTCTCGCACGTGTGAGAGTTCTTGTTGATGTTATATGGCTCCTCTTTCCCTCCATCGCTTGGATAGGAGGCCTAGTAGGCCTAGTTTGTAGCCCAAACGATGAGATATGAGCAACTTTGATGTTGCTGCTGTAGTGACCGCAGACAACCCTCCTATTCCTCGCACGTGTGACTGCAATTCACCCTAAAACAGTCCTTTAGAATTCGGTTATATCTCCTCCTTCTTTGCTACACTAGAGGCTCCTTTAAACTTGACTTTTCCACCTTTTATTTGAATTCACTTGCTCGTTGATTTCAGAGATGATTGTGTTCTCTTTGGAGGAGTGGACAACCTCTATATATAGAGGATTGTCCCTCCTTTAGGCCGACTTGACTTCCTTTGCTTCGATGGGTGCTTTTAATGGTGCCATTGCTTCTTTTGATGGTGTCTTTGCTAGGAGGAGACTTGACTTTGCTTGTTCTGAATCAAATCTATTAAAAAAAGGTTGGCAAAAAGTTTTTTCCAAATTGACTATTTGTTCTTTTGTCAAAGGCGTTGTAGAAATCTCTTCGATCGAGGAAATATATCTCTTGTCATGAACAAATGGATTCAATCGAGTTAGTAAATTGAAGGATCTATACAAATCATAGATTAATACAAACGTTTGGTCACCACTTCGTTTTTGTTTTAAATATTTAGGTAAGAATATGTTAGATACTTGTGATTTGATGAATGAAATAGTCTCTTTTTCTGAGTGAACGGGTCTTATTTCACTAATGGGCAAGGAAGATAGACTTCTTTGACTCTTATTCACAATGTAACATACCCTTAAGGTCTTTAACATAATTCTTTTGACCTTTTGACTTACCTATAGCACTTTAACATGTGCTAGAACTTCTTCAATGAGCAAGAAACTCATTGACATATATCATAAAAATAATATTTCTTTTCTTGGATAAATACAAATATCAAAATTACATTTATGAAGACTGAACCTAGTTACATTTCCTTCAACACTCCCTCTTAACTAGGGAGGTATTCATACAACATTACAAGGTGCTTCGCTATTATCAATCTTGAAGAATTCACATAGGAGAAACCGTATTTGCAATCCATCTATTATAGCATTATATCAATCGGCATTGTCATAGTGCAAGGCCTTGACTAATAGCTCCATCTCTTCATAAGACCATGAGCTACAATGCTGGCAAGACCAATGATTTATAAACACTTTCATCATTGTCTCTCAAGGTATATACCCACACGGGTGTTCACTGAGTATGACCTTGTAGGACCATTCTTGTCTTGGGTTCCCAGCCCTCAAAGAATATTGGTCCTCTTGCCTACTCTTGTCTTGGATGCCTCAATCCTCCCATTCTTTCTTTCCAAGTGAAGACAAGAATGTTGTGTCTATCTTGTGTCTACATTTCCATTCATGGCTTTCATCTAGACATACGAATGTTAGTCCTGGTCTAGTGCATAACACATGAAATGAAAAACACAATTGTCACTCCTTTGTAATCAGGGGTGATTCAAAACTCCCCCTTGATTAGGGACCTGTCGGAGCTCCCTCTTAACTAGGGAGTCTTTCATTCATCAGCAACTTCTTCTTCATGGGTCCTTCAGCTGCTTGATCTCCTTCCTTTCTTTGATGTCATGAAGTCTTTGTTCGAACTTCTTCTAGGTAGGGCACCATCCATCAATCACTTTCCTTCCTGGTTTGTCATGTCGTCACTTCCTTCATGGAAAGTGGCTTTCTTGTCATACATCAGGTTTTCTTGTCATCTGGCTACTCCTTTGTCATCTAACCATGCTTCAGAATACTCTTCTCATGGATGCTTCATTGTACTTGCTTGTTTACATGCTTCGACCTAGTAGCCCACCATGACTTCATCCTGATATTGCTTAAACATTAAATGGTGCATTTGCTAGATGGCTTTTTCATCATGACATCTTCATAGAGTAGAATCAGTTATCTGCATCTTCCATATCTCGAAGGCCTTCATAGGTGTCAAGGGTCCTTCCTTCCTTTATCAGAGTTGTCCTGCCTTCTTTCAGGAGATATCTTCAATGGTTCTTTGTCAGATAGTGATTCTTTGTGATCATGTTGTTCTTCACAGCTTGATCTCTTTCTTCATTTGCTTCTTCTTGGATAGATTGGTCAACCACCTTATGCTTCTTGTGAGAGCACTTCTTCATTGCTTGCTTCCTGGACTAGTCAACATTTCCTCTTGCTTCTTTGCCAACAATCTTATATTCCTTATGTGAGCATATCCTTTTGTTGACCTATATTGCATTGTAGCACATGTCATTCATGAAACAAATTCTTTCCTACTTGATCATGTTATAGAACTATTACCATGACTCAATGATATACAAATGATAACATGACTAAACTTTGATGTAAACATACCTCATCTTGATTCTCCTTTGATCATCTTAGCCTCATTTGGTTGTCCTTGGTGTGGCCCTTCTTGCTTCATCTTAGCTTGCCTGCATATCATCCTTTTCTTGAATCCCATGAACGAGATTCCCAATGAGACATCTGCTTTGGTTCATGAACCTTTTTTTGAAGATTCCATCATAGGTTCTCAAATATCCTTGCCTTGCAAATGTTTCTTTTCTTTTGATGATAGAGGTCTTCTAAGATTCTTAATCATGATCAATTTTCTTTCATTGTGGATGAGGTCCTATTCTAGGTCTAATCCTTCTACATGAATATCTTGAGCTATGTCCCTCATGCTCCTATATTCTAGAAGATATTTCTAACCATGCATTTTGTTTCTCATTTATAAATGCTCTTTCTACATGAGTATCTAGGACTCTATGTACACCATGCTTCTAGATTCTAGAAGATGTTTCTAGCCATGCAATTTTTATTTTATTCCTACATGTTCCTATCCTACTCAAAACTTTGAAATAAGACTTTAAGTGAAGAGTTTGACTTAGTCATAGTAGAGATCTGGAGGATCTTCCTTCTTTTGCTTCTTTTCTTCTTCTTTCACCTCTTGAGTCATGTGAGCTTCTTCCCTCTTTCTTTTGTTGTTGTTGTCCTTCTTAAGCTTAGGACAATTCCTTTTGTAGTGTCCATATTCTTGGCATCCATAGCATTGGATTTTGGACATATCTTTGTTGTTTGTTCTTCGTGGACCAAATTTGACAAATTTTCCCTTTCTCTTGGCCATGGTAGCAAATGCTTGCTCCTTTGATCCCACATCTTCCATAGCTTTGAGTCTGGATTCCTCTATGTTACATAGAGACCACATTTCACTTAGTGTGGTAGCTTCCTTCTTGGCATATATGCTAGATGTGAAGTTGCCCCAATCCTCAGGTAGAGCATTAAGTACTACAATTGTCATTTCTTTGTCGGACATGACTTCCCCTAGCTCTTGAAGTTGATCTCTCATCTCCGAGATCTTCATGAAGTAGGGAGATATTCCTTCCTTTGTTATCTTCATCTTGTACAATTCATTCCTTAGAGATATCACTTCTCCCGTTGTGGATACCGAGAATAACTCTACTAGCTTATCATAAAAAAAAAATGTCTCAAATTTGGAGACATAAGGAATGAGAGAGTCCTTGATAGATTCTATTAGAATCCTTTGAGCTCCTATCTCATCCTTATTATACTTGGCTAAGGCTTGAGTTTGTTCCTTAGCAAGGATAGTGATATTCCCTTTGATATGTTCTAGAAGTTCATTCTCGTTGAGAAGTAGATTAGTCCTCTTCTTCCATGCAAGAAAGTTATTGGTACCTACCAATTTGTTGCTTTCCTTGCAAAGAGGCATTGATGTATATTCAGAAGGGGACATATACTTACTTGATATATTTTGAAATGTAGTTGACTTATTTTCTCCTTGAAGTCTTGATGGCTTGCTTTCCTTAACTCTTGATGTTCCTCGAGATGAATTCTCCAAGTGGGCTTGCTTGATGATTTGTGGCTTGATCTAGGTCCCTCTTTGATCTACTCTTCTTTGTAGGTGCCTTTATATAAGGCTCTTCTTCTAGCTTTGTAGTCTCCCCTAATGAATGATAGATGATAGACCTTCTTGTCCTTGATGTAATAGAGACTTCTTGGCTTCATGCTTCAACTTTTGCAGATGTCCTTCCTTGATGAGTGTTCTTGAGATGCCCCTTCCTTAATGTGTCACCTTAGCTCTGATACCATGTTGAAGAATCTAGGGCAATTTGGTGTAGAGTGATTCTTCGGGACTAGATAACAATTTGTGAAGTCTTTTTACAATTTATCTTTGTTAGCTTAATCTTCTTCTTCTCTTATTAATGCATGTGTGTGTGCTTCATCAAATTGCTATCAAAACATAAAACAAGAACACAAGATGTTGGCTCTCCACTAGGGCCAAAACCTCTCTTCTTTTGAGAGGAAAACCCTTCGGTAAGTTTTCTCTTATTGAAGCTTCTTACTTGATCAATGCCAAACCCTAGACCCTTGACTAGAAGATTCTCCAAGCACAAGTCAAGTCCTTCCTTTTCTCTGCACTATGTCTCCCCGACACTTTGTCCACCTTCTTTCGGCACTTTGTTCCTCGACACTTCATCCTCCTTCCGACACTTCATTCCTCCTTCCACTGTTAGTAGTTGTTAAAATTGGCAACTAGGGCTAAACTCCATGTGGGTCATCTTATTTATGGCAGCTAATATTTTTCTTGGATCCCTCTCATCAAGAGGTGTAGGATTGATCTAAAGATCATCTGATTCCGATAAGTATTCATGGAGATATGAATTTATTTGTATTATGGGACAATTCGTCAAAGTCGGCCAACAACCAAAATGCCCCCTCTCATCCTCAACGTAGCACTATAAATAAAGGTGACTCTCAAGTCATTTCACACACCTCTTGTGATCTCTTCCTCTCCACTTGTCTTTGGGTTTTGGTGGGAGGAGAGATCTCAAGATGATACGCTACCCTAGAAGAAGCCCTAGACCCTAATGTTGTCATGGAGGAGACACAGTTTCTCATACGTTGTCAAGGAGAAGCCCTAGACATGGAGCTGTAAAGGTTTTATAAGGAGACCTACGTTGCCCTAAACTACAGCCCATAAAGCCATCCTTAACACTAGTATAGAGAAGCCACTTGATGCCCTAATACGTTGTGCAATACGTAGCAAGAAGAGACACTTAAATGTGATCATGGTCACAGCAAGGATTGGGCAATCATATTATTCCCTAGCTGCAACAAAAGAGACAGTGTGAGGACAGCGTGAAGGGCCTAATTAGAGGCTGAGTTGTTGTGGGGATGCGGGTTGGTTTGAGGGTTGTTTGAGGGTGCAAACAGGCCCAAGAACAAGGTTGTCTCAAAGGAACAAGGAGTTGGAGATTAGGCCACTTAAGGAGGCTCCTTGCAGGCCTATCTTGAAGGCAATTCAAGAGCACCGAGATGCTAGAGTAAAAACAGATAGGGCACTTCTATTTGAGCTACAGAGAGAGATTACTACTGCGTGGGAAAGGAGGTTGCATAGGAGTTGTGTATAGGGTTGTTAGGCCAAGTATCTATAGGAGCCTAATCAAGGTTGTTTGAACAACAATCAAGGTAAGATAAATCTGTTTTTGGGTGAGCTGTAGATGACAGCTGAACTATGGTAGTTAGCGGGTCAATCCATTAGGACTATTGCAGCAATCCTAACTCATACCAATTACATTGGCATTGCTAAGTGCTAGGCCACAGGCCATAGCACCATAGCAAGCAACCTTCGTATCTTAGGATGAACGTTGTGATGCATAGTGATAGTACAACAGTTCTATGAGACTCAGTGAAGGTGCAGCATGAAGGACAACTGCAAGTGGGACAACTACAAGCTTGGTGACACATAGGGACAACTGCAACATGGGACGCTTCAAGCATGAAGAATCATGGACAACAGCAACATGGTAAAGCATGGACAGCAACAAGTACAGTGCAACAAGTACATTGGGACAACAGTAATCATGGTGCAGGAGTGGCACTATGTACAACAGTGCTAAACACTAGGGCAGTAGCAGCATGAGGTCCAACATTGTGATGATGGGTGCAACATGGTGCATCACGGTGAGGTGCAACATGATGACGAGATGCAGCACTATGATAGGTGAAGCAGTCACCTTGGAGAATCAATTGAAGCAACATGTCTTCAATTGACCTCATGTATCATCATCGTAGGAGATGATCTATGCTCTTATCTAGATAAGTCAAAGTGTTGACTTCTGTTGTAAATGTACTATCTCTATCTCTCTCTCTCTCTCTCTGCTGAACTATTGAAGATCATATAAGTAGAATTGACAAAGTGTTTCCCCACATTGGGGCTTGTCCCTAGCTAGCGCCACATCTTGTGTCCTCTTGTCGTGGCTTGTCTTCTACAATTTATATTTATGTTCTATCTGTGGTTTACTTTAATGTTGATGTGATTGCTAATCTGGAAAAGATATCAAGCTAACTGTGAAAATTGAAATAAATTGCTCTAGCATAGAACATACCTAAACTTAACATGGTATCGGAGCTAAGGTGAAGACAATGCCCAAGCAAGAGTGAAAGAGCAATCACCAAAGACAGTTGGGAAAAGACAAAAGGATCAATGGATTCCTCATCCCTCTTCCAATTCACCAAGGGTGAAATCGAAGCAGAGAACATTATCAGAATGGTGCAGTGGAAGCTTATGATGGCCTACCTAAAGATCACTTCATTGGAAAGTTCGGATCTAAGGGTGGAAAGAAAGACAGATGACTTGTTCCGCCATTATGCGAAGGAGTGTTCGAATGGCAGGGACACATCACTTGATGATGATAACAATCATTGCAGGGACATCTTCAATGATTAAAGGAATGACGGGTAATGCAGGCCATCAAGAAAACAAACGACTCTTCAGAGAAAGGAAGGAACCCCATGTATGAAGAATCAAATGTAATTTCTAATAAGATAAAGAAGTTTTATCTTGTATTGGCCCTCTCCTTCAGATTCTTTGGGAATCTGGCTTATTGATTGTAGTGCTTCAAGGCACTCCATCGAATAGAAGGGTGCTCTCTCTCTAATTTGGTAGAGATGGAAACATTCGTGGGATTATACTTGGAGTCGATGCCACCTATCCCAAAAAGGGTGTTACCCCTCAATTGAATGAGGGTAACTCGATTCATTCACAAAATCTCTTTTATGTACCTGATCGCAAGAAGAACTTGGTGTCCATTTCGGCAATGGAAGTCAAAGGTTTCAGGGTGGCATTCATTGATGGAAAGGTACGTGTTTGAAAATAGAATTTTCAAAAGATACTTTTTCTCATGGGTTCAGAGTTGGCAATTTGTATCAAGTTGTAGGATGGTCCATTGGGGATCATGTCAATTGACATATCTCATCTATAACACCGGGTGTCTACTTATGGGGCCCTACCCGACGTGAGTCCGATGGTGACAGGGATGCCTGAATTCAAGAAGAGCATGAAGGTACATGTTTGAGATGTAGCGAAGGAAAATCCTACAAGGGTACCATTTCCCTCATGTAGCAGGTCCACAGGTTTGGAACAACCCGAGGAGTTTGAGATTCATGATCGGGAATCTCATGTATACAAGTGGAAGAAAGCCCTTTGTGGCTTGAAGCAAAATACCTTGGGCATAGTATGAGAGGATTGATAGTTGTCAGATGAAGCTGAGATTCACTAAGAGTGAAGTCGATCCAAAACATTGTTTGAAGGTTGTGGATGATAGACCTCTCATACTGGCACCTTCTAAGAACGATCTATTTCTGATAGGTGCTGACCCTCTCACTTGTAGAAGTAAGAGGGAGTTGGATTCCGGATGTGGAATGGTAAACTGCAAGCTCATGACTACCTCGAGGATCTTAACTTTCAGAAGTTATATGGTGATGATGCTAGACCAGATTTGGGAAATGCCTCTGAGTTTCATAAACTCATTTGCATTGATGTTCTTGGTGAACTTCCGTCCGGATATATGTTTTGCAGTTAGCATGGTGAGCTCATATTTGGTTGAGCCTCACTAGATTGGTGCCATGAATCTTCTGAGATATCTTCGGGGCATAATCTCTCATGGATTGAGATACACTGCCGGAAATATGAAGCTGAATGATTATTCTAACGCTGATTTGGCAAGTAGTGTGGAGGATCACTAGAGCACTTCTCAGTGCTGGTTCTCTTTGGATTCTGCTTCAATATCATGGATGAGTAGGAAGCAGAAGACGGTTACTTTGGGCACCGCTAAAACTGAATACATAGCTACAAGTATGACCTCATGTGAAGCTGCCTGGTTGTGAAAGCTCTTTAGTGAGTTGTTTGTACACATGATGAATACCACTATGATTCTCTGTGACAACCAGGGGGGATTTGATTATTGAGGAATCCTGTATTCGATGATTGCTCCAGCAGATAGACATCAGATACTACCTTATCTGGGATATGGTAAGTTGATGAGCGAGAAGGCAACATATCGGTACAGATGAGCAGGTCGCCGACATTTTTTACGAAGCCCCTGGGAAAGGTCAAATTCTTGACTTTCTGAGAATGACTTGGTGTCGTTCAGAGACCCTCTTATGAGGGTCATGTATGATGTACACAATGAGCTCTAGGAGCTTCAAGGGGGCACAGGGTACTTCTTGGAGCGACATACAACCACAGGGCGACTCACCCTCACTTGGTGGTGTGCTATGTAAGGGTGACAAGTTCAACATTCCCCTGTGATACCCCATGGCAATTGTGGAACAGGATGATTAGTTCTCCTATGGGCCGGGATGATTAGTTCTCCCGTGGCAACTGTGAAACAGGATGATTAGTTCTCTTGTGGGCCGTGATGATTATTTCTCTCGTGGCGACTATGGGACAAGAGGATTCGTTCCCCTGTGGACAGGATGATTAGTTCTCCTGTCAAGGCATCCTACCCATGCAACCTGGGACTCATGGGAAGTACCTTTCATCTTATCAATGAGCAGGGAAATGGGGTTGGGGGTACTATTGATGGACGCATCGTTGTATCTAACGTACTCCCTATGCTAGGATGACCTCCATTGATCTGGGATCAATGAAATTGATCTGGGATCAATGAAACTGATCTGGAATCAGTATGAGTGGTTTGAGACACTTTCTTGTGATATTGATCTGGAATCAATAAAACTGACTTCGGGTCAGTAGAGCATGGCATGAGACATTCTCGATCAATTCTTCTTCTTCATGGTTCAACAGAGCAGAGTAGTACATGGCATTGATGGCAAAGATAGTACATTTGAACAGATGGATCAGTGGATGGAGTTCTCCCTAGTTGAGAGGGAGTGTTAAAACTGGCAACTAGGGCCAAACTCCATGTGGGTCATCTTATTTATGGCAGTTGATATTTTTCTTGGATCCCTCTCGTCCAGAGGTGTAGGATTGATCTAAAGAATATCTGATTCCGATAAGTATTCATGGAGATATGAATTTATTTGTGTTATGGGGCAATTCGTCAAGGTCGGCCAGCAACCAAATTGCCCCCTCTCATCCTCAATGTAGCACTGTAAATAAAGGTGACTCTCAAGTCATTTCACACACCTCTTGTGGTCTCTTCCTCTCCACTTTTCTTTGGATTTTGGTGGGAGGAGAGATCTCAAGATGATACGCTGCCCTAGAAGAAGCCTTAGACCCTAACGTTGTCATGGAGGAGACACAGTTTCTCATACACTATCAAGGAGAAGCCCTAGACGTGGAGTTGTAAGGGTTTTCTAAGGACACCTATGCTGCCCTAAACTACAGCCCATAAAGCCAACCTTAATGCTGGTATGGAGAAGCCACTTGATGCCCTAATACGTTGTACAATATGCAGCAAGAAGAGACACTTAAATGCAATCATGGTCACAGTAAGGATTGGGAAAACACATTATGCCCTAGCCACAACAAAAGAGATAGCGTGAGGACAGAGTGGAGGGCCTAATTAGAGGTCGAGTTGCTATGGGGATGCGGGTTGGTTTGAGGGTTGTTTGAGGGTGCAAATAGGCCCAAGAACAGGGTTGTATCAAAGGAACAAGGAGTTGGAGATTAGGCTGCTTAAGGAGGCTCCTCGCAAGCCTATCTTGAAGGCAATTCAGGAGCACCAAGATGCTGGAGTAAAAACAATTACGGCACTTATATTTGACTTGCAGAGAGAGGCTACTACTGCGTGGGGAAGGAGGCTGCATAGGAGTTGTGTAGGGTTGTTAGGCCAAGTATCTACAAGAGCCTAATTAAGGTTGTTTGGACAACAATCAAGGTAAGGAAATATGTTTTTGGGTGAGTTGTAGATGACAACTGAACTATGTTAGGCAGCGGGTCAATCCGTTAGGACTATTGCAGCAATCCTAACTCATACCAGTTACATTGGCATTGCTAAGTGCTAGGTTGCAAGCCAAAGCACCATAGCAAGCAACCTTGGTATCTTAGGATGAACGTTGTGATGCATAGTATAATAGTTCTGTGAGAGTTACTGAAGGTGCAGCATGAAGGAAAGCTGCAACATGGGAAGCTGCAAGCATGAAGAATCATGGACAACAGCAACATGGTAAAGCATGGACAACAGCAATTACATTGAGACAATAGTAAGCATGGTGTAGCAGTGGCACTATGTACAGTAGTGCTAAACACTAGGACAGTGGTAGCATGAGGTCCAGCATTGGATGATCGGTGCAACATGGTGTAGCACAGTGAGGTGTAGCATGATGACGAGATGCAGCACTATGATAGGTGAAGCAGTCACCTTGGAGAATCAGTTGAAGCAGCATGTCTTCAACTGATCTCATGTATCATCATCCTAGGAGATGATTTATGCTCTTATCTAGATAAGTCAAAGTGTTGACTTCTGTTGTAAATGTACTATCTCTATCTCTCTCTGTCTCTCTACTGAACTATTGAAGATCATATAAGAAGAATTGACGAAGGGTTTCCCCACATTGGGGTTTGTCCCTGGCTAGCACCACATCTTGTGTCCTCTTGTCTTGGCTTGTCTTCTGCGATTTATATTTATGTTCTATCTGTAGTTTAGTTTAATGTTGATGTGACTGCTAATCTGGAAAAGATATTAAGCTAACTGTGAAAATTGAAATAAATTGCTCTAGCATAGAACATACCTAAATTTAACAGTAGTCCTTCTAGAAGAGACACTTATATTTTGTACTTAGTGAGATCCTTCAACTAATGATACTCCTTCCTTCTCTTGACCAACAGAATTCCTTCTTGATGTATAGTTGTAGGCTTTGTGTGACAGCACTACAACCCTAATTCTTGCACGTGTGAGAGTTCTTGTTGATGTTGTATGGCTCCTCTTTCCTTCACTTGAGGTCCTTCCTTCTTTGCTTGGATAGGAGGCCTAGTAGGCCTAGTTTGTAGCCCAAACGATGAGAGATGAGCAACTTTGATGTTGTTGTTGTAGTCACCGTAGACAGCCCTCCTATTCCTCACACGTGTGACTGCAGTTCACCCTAAAACAATCCTTTATACTTCGGTTATATCTCCTCCTCCTTCGCTGCACTAGAGGCTCCTTTAAACTCGGCTTTTCCACCTTTTATTTGACTTCACTTGCTCGCTAATTTCAAAGATGATTACATTCTCTTTGGAGGAGGGGACAACCTCTATATAGAGAGGATTGTCCCTCCTTTAGGCTGACTTGACTTCCTTTGCTTTGATGGGTGCTTTTAATGGTGTCATTGCTTCTTTTGATGGTGTCTTTGGTAGGAGGAGACTTGACTTTGCTTGGAGGTGACTTCTTTGACTCTTATACACAATGTAACATACCCTTAAGGTCTTTAACATAATTCTTTTGAACTTTTGACTTACCTATAGCACTTTAAGATGTGCTAGACATACTTCAACGAGAAAGAAACTCATTGACATATATCATAAAAATAATATTTCTTTTCTTGGATAAATACAAATATCAAAAGTACATTTATGAAGACCGAACCTAGTTACATTTCCTTCAGCAGATCATTGATTTGTAGTAGGCTAGTGGCCCAGTAGCTTGAGTTGTAGGCTTTTGTTTTTGGACTGTGGAAGTCGTTTTAAGCCTCGTTGTAGCATTGTTTTTGGACTCTAGAGGCCATTCAGAGCCTCATTGGTTATGTATTTTGTCAATGATATCATTCCAACCAATGTTATTAGAACTGGATCGGAACCGGTGGATCCAGCTAGTCCGACCAGTTTGGGGACCAAACTGGTCTGGTTAGATGTGAAAACTAAAAATGTGCCGAACCAGCCTTTTTTCACTGAACCAACCAGTTTTGTACCAAGCCAACCGGTTCGGTATAAGTTGATCAAAGATGTTTGAAACACCGTTTTTTTAGAAAAAACAAGAATTTTTGTGTGGGGAAAGCCTAATATTCAACCCTATGGCCCTAGTATTGCTATGCATTTCATGTTATCCTCCCTTTTGATCCTTTTACTTAAATTTTTAACATTACCATGAAATGACTCAAGATGTTTGAATGGTTCCGACCTCATTGGATTTCATATGAAGAAAGTAGAATTTTAGATCTCACTCAAAATCCAGCAGACTTAACAGTTTTTTAGGATTTCAGGATAGTGGGGGTAGTAATACTTTCATCAAATTTGGTCATGTATGAGGGTATGGAAACTAGCATTTAATCAAGAGCACCAAACCCTCTATGTACCTTGATTTTAGTGGCATTGGTTGTTGAAATCCTCGATCACGACCCTACAAAAAATGTACCCATCATTCAAACAAAATCTTGACTCAACATGCCATGTTTTTTCCTATGTTTCACGAATTTGCGAACCCGAAGGTGGGGTTCTCAAACCCGTCTTGAGTTCTTGTCCACAAATACTGGATTCGGGTACAGGTGCTTCTGAGAAGAACTGTCTACGAAGAACCAGGTTCTGCATTAAAAAAATTGGGTTCTTTTGTCTTAATAGGCACAGAGAACCCTGATGATGGGTACCTGGAATCCCAAAATTGAGTTCTTTGGAGTTTATTTTAGTTTTTATTTTTAAAATTTTAATTAATTTAATGGCCTTCCCCTAATATTCCAGGTAGCTAGTTCTTCATCTTGCGAGAGGAATTGGAGTACTTATGTCTTTATCCGTTCAGTAAAGAGAAATAGGTTGGGCTCAAAGAAGGCAAAGAACTTAGAGTACGTTCATAGCACACTTCGTCTCATATCTCGAAAAAACCCTAGGTACAAGGAGGGTCCTTTCAAGAGATGGGACCAATACACAAATGATGCTATGTGTGTGGATGAGGAGATACAACCAAATGGCCTTATTGAGCTACCTCCAGTTGCTATGGATGACCAAGAGCCTCAAGATGAGAGTAATTCCTACCTAGAGAGCATGCTAACTAAAGATCTGAGTGATGTTGATGACATGGCTTGACGAAGCCATTGTCCATTATTAGCTATTTTTATTTTAGTATTTTAAGATTTCCTAGTTCATGTTTGGAGATGCCTTAAGGCAAACTTTGAATGTAGTATGACAATGGACATATATCATGATTCTTATTAATATGTAAACGCCAATTTGCATTTGATATCAAACTAGAAATTTTGAAATTTCAATGTGTATGTTGAATGTTCAATGATGTGCATGTTTAAATCTTTAAAGTTTAAATCATAAATATTATAGTTTTATTGTTTAAAGTTGAAAAATATACAAATTCATATATATTATAATTTATAAAATATGATATTTATATTATATATATATATATATACCCCCGAAAAAACCACGCACCTTGTTTCAAAAAATGACGTACCAGTGCTCGTCCCTGTCCTCGAACCCACGTTTCCTAGCAACATAGGCTTTTTCTATGTTATTTTAATGATTCGAGGATGATATTGATGATGAAAATCTTAATATAGGCAATAATTTTGATGATAGGTAGGGATTTGTTGTAGTGTGATTTTATTGGGATGTTAAAGGCTATCTAAAGCCTGTTTGTTGATGTATTTTCGGTTCAGAGACAGACTGCACTCGATGTTATTTTGGTCATGTACATCTTTATTTGTGCATAAATGATGTCTGGTTTTTTTACCGGTTCCAGTCCAATTCCAACTGGTTCCCGGATCAGAGGGTTTTCCGGTTCGATCACCTGTTCGGTTTTGATAACATTGGTTCAAACCGCTTGCATTATTCTGGATTTTTTATCTGCTTGGATACTAGTCCTTGAGGGAGAGCTGAAAATACACCTGAGTTAACTCTTGTGACAGTTGTCCCTTGTATTCTTTAAGAAGCCTTTTAACAGACTTTTAAAAATAGCTTGGATGCAACCTCAAATACTTCAGATGCCTACTAGATAATGAGGAGATTTTAGCTTTAGCAAACCCTTGCACAAATGATTCTTATTGCACAGAGTTCAACAAGTCAACTCACTGCTCTTTATGATGATCTCCATTCTCTGCTACTGGAACTAGCCAAGCAAGTGTCTTATTCACCCTTTGGAAGACAGGCTGAAAAATCCTTATATCAAACACTAAAAAGGGCAAGAGTCTCAAAAGATCCACACGAAACAAATGTTGAAATTGTGTCAACAAACAACTTTAGATCACTGCAATTAATTGTCATGGCTGTCGTCACAGGGAGGTGTCTTAGAAGATCATGAACCACCGAAAATCCACCCAAGGAAATGCAAAATATTTAAGCCAAAAAACTTAGTCGAGAACTTGGCCAAGAATGAATATGCAACAGAGAAAAAGGAGCAACGAAAACACATATTATTTTTTGATGGAACCTCTAAGAAAAATCAGGGCATGGCAGGTGCAGGGGGTTCTTCTGGACAATGAAGGGAAAGAAGAAACAATTTTCGAAAGGGGGCTGAGCAACGACACCAAAAACAAAGCAGAGGCTCTTGTTTTTCTCATGGGAGTCAGGATCATCAGCAAATGGCAAATTAACTTAGTAATCGTCATAGGTGACTTAGCTATCTTCTTTAACCAAATGATAAGAAAGAAGGAATTCAGCAATATTGCTCTATCTCAAATCTCCAATCATATCAGATCAATTCTCAAAAGTACAGCAGAGGTTCAATTCCTTCATGTTCTGAGAGAGAATAATAGTTAGGCAAATCATCTGCCCAACAGCATGTGTGCAAGGCTGCAACGAGAAGCAGTCATCAACTGAATGCTTATGGAAATCCCCATTCCTTACTTTTCCAAATAATCAGAGAAGGCAATTGCTGCCCTGAGTAATGCGGCACTGGAGCAATATCCTAGCTTAGAAAAGTTTACCAAGAAGTTCGATCATCTGGGAGAGGGACCATCCCTTTGTTGTTCAGCATCGCAAATGACCCCGAGGAAGCAATCAACTCAAAGCACAGTTTTCCAGCAAACTGGCGCAGATTGGAATAGCACTACGTCTCATTGAATTTTTTGAATTATGCTCTGTAAATTTCTGTTGTTAGTAGGACAATTCGTCTGATAGTATAGTAGAATAGACCATTCAGCAAAGGACAGAAACAGAAATTATCTCTTCAGCATTGTAAACTTAGGTGGTCTAGACCTTTCATATCTCTTTGTCCGCTCTCTTCCAGTTTTGTTTGAGAACTCCTTTTTAAATTCAATATAATCAATTGCTTTTGTCAAAATAAGTGTTCACCAAATTGTTGTTGGTATTTTTATCTCATTATTCTCCCTAGACAAAGTTTTTCATCAAGTTCTTTGAGGTGAACTAAGTGTAGCTCCCTTCCTTATTTACCCTTGAAAATTGCAGGACACCTAGGTTAAATTTCCAAGAAGCACAAGTGGGTCGCCCTTACTCTTTTAAACCTACATCCTTTCCATATTCCTACCAATATTGTTGATACTTGATTTCATTAGCCCTAGATTGAGAAAGGAACTAGTCCTCTTTATTGTAGCAATCACCTATACTTTAAAAATCATTCATTTTATTGTTTAAAGTAAATTAGGATACAATTACTGCAAATCATTTTCTTTCAGCATTTATTAGCTTAGATGTCATTGTCTTAGGGTTGGATATTGTTTTGAATATATTGGAAAACCAAAGTTGTCATTTAAGGTGTATTTTTCATACATAATTTAGGGCTGATGTCTGGAGCTTTAATGTTGTTATATGTTCTTTTACCACAAGAGATTCTTGTAATTAATTCTCTTATTTACTCTCACAATAGCCCTTAATTTTTCACTTTACTATAATAGATTCTAGGGCTAGTTGTATTGTTGCTATAAACTAGTGTATTGCTACAATTTCTAAATTTTCATGCTAGTTTACTTTATTCAAGTGTAATCTTCTGATTGTGTGTTTGGGAACCTTCATTGAGCCTTATTGGCATGGTTATAAAACTTGGAAACAGTCTTTGAACTGGCTACCTATCAAAGCAAGTTTTGAACCAGACTCAGGTCGCACTAGATTCAATGAACAATGTAATGTTCCAAACTAGGGAAAATAGTGCTATGCAAAGCGGACAATAAAAATAACACCATAAAATTAAATCAGACCATCAGACCACAAAATTGGCAACCAAACTGCGTTGTCTACTCATTTTATTAAATGGGAAGTGTACAACAAGGTGCTAGAATGTGCCCAAAAAATTCTATAAAATTAGGAGTGAGATCCTTTCCCAAAACCCAAAAAGGGTTCCCCTTGGTTCCAACGTTCAAAAATTGACTCTTCACAGCTTGGCCCTCCTCCAATTTCGAATTTTGTTGCTATGATTGATCTTGTCAATCTCTACTCTCCCAACTCCAACAATCCTCCTCAAATGGTCCTCCAAATGATCTCCCAGCACCCTAACTCCAAACTCCCCCGGATGGTGCTACCTGAAAGAGTCTCACTCCAATGACTGTAGTCATGGAGGAGATGACGCAGTCCTACATGTGATGAAATGAGAGTTGCATGTAGGATGGCCCTCTTGTCTTTAGCTGCCCTCTATACTCCTGAAAATGATGAAAGGATGCTCCTATCACCCCAACTTCCCGAAGTGCCTTATGTTGTGACTGCGTAATCCCTACAATGTTTTTACTCCCCCTGTTGTTGGTACTCGACTTGCAGTTGTTGTAACTCGTCCTCCTACTACTGCTACGAACTGAGATGAAGAAGAACTCCCTCCTAGGTCTGGCACTTGAAATCCACCGAAGCAAGGGTTGAGATCTCCGCTCGGAGACACTCGTGTGCTAAACATCACAGTAACCCAACTAAGGAGCTTGAGCAACTAAGATTCAGTTCAATATGTCACAAGATAAGATATCCAAATGAGGAAGGCTTCCTTCCTTATATAGATTTTGTGGAGCACTTTTCCCTCCATTGTGGTTCCCTCACCTAACCATCGATTTCCTCTCCGTGCAAATGGAAGTAGGGAATGTGTATTCCCCTAGTATGGGTTGCCCCCAGGGCCCCACGTATACTAACCACATCGAAATAACTTGTACTAAGTCTAGCCTCCTAATAAAATCGAATGGGCCCCCATCACCTCCAAAATTGGCCCCAAAATGTAGAAATTAATACTGCTCCAAAATAATTTAGGAAGGGACATGATAGTCCCCCCCTCCCAAATGTTGCTTGTCCCTAAGAAACTTCAGTGTTGGATGCTCAAGTATGTGCTCGCCCTCCCAAGTAGGATTCTCAACTGGCAAGCTCCTTCAATGCACCAAAAATCGCTTGTCCTTAAGCAATCCTTGAACGAGCATCCTCTGTAACTGTTGCTCCCCATTGTCACTGCAACATGTGCCAAGGTCCCAGATGTGCCACTGAATCGTCCCTGACCTCAACAATGTCCTGATATAAAAGAATCCTTCAATACCAGGATCCCAGGGCATCCTTTCCAACTTGAAGCTCCCCTCGCTCCACTCACTATCCTGCTTGGTGCAAGTACCAGAAGCCCTTTGCTCCATCAGTGACTCGCTAAAGCCCAATGGAATATCTGTATGATCTCCCCCTGTAGTAGTCGGCGCATCCCTAAAGGTTATTGAGTTGTGAAGAGTTGTGATGCCCCAGTGCCCAGCTAGTCCCAAAGTGGTGCCACCATGTTGACATTGCGCTACTCTGACTATGTCATACTCCCCATCGGGTGAAGACAGTATCCTCCTCTCTTGAAACTCGATGGTGGAATACTCAAAGAGGCAAGACACATCATGCCTAGGCATCTCCATGGCACTAAGGCCTACCCATCCAAATCTAACTCTGAACTTGTGCAGCAACAGAGAATGTTTGCCTCCCCATATGATGAAACCCTCTGTGAACCCCCATGTGTCATCCCAGAAGCAAACTATATCACTCTTTGCCACAACTCCGCTCATCATGAGTGATCTATCGATCAACTGAATCCCTGCATCCCATAGCCAGACCTACTGTGACATAGCCGTGACAACGAATGGAATCCCTCTGGCCCTCATCTCTAGTCCCTGCATGCCACCCATATATAGGCTCCATACATCATGAACTAACCTGAAGCATGCTAAATTGTCTTGTGCCTGCCATTGTGTAGTACTGATGACCACTAGAAGCCATGTGTGCCAAATAGCTACCCCCTTAATGCAACCAGTAAATGGGTATCTGATATGCGTAATCGACTCAGTGTATGTGGATCCATCCTGTTCCTGCCAACCATTGCCACTGGTTCGGCTACCCACCCCGGGAGAATGTGTCGATACAATGTCAGGAGCCTTGATACATAATGGACAACTATCTTAGCCGTACATGGTATCCTCTGCTCATGCATGGTCCAAACATGCCCTGTGGAAAGAGTGACACATGTCTCCTTTGTGACCAGCTCCCCAGGGATAAGATCAAAGATGAATAATATGCCATCCTTGTTGGTGATCACCTCATCCCCCAACCTGTGGCTGTCAACTTGCGCACCGACTCGATGCCTCTGCTGAGAAGTCTCCCCTCTATCATACCAAGTGTCATCCAAATATCTTGGGTGAGCTCCCCATTCCCTGTTGCTCGTGCCCAGATTGCCAAAGGACAACAACCAGATCATCCGTTCCTGTCAATGATGTAGAAGAGGATCAGGCGTGTGAGTCCCCGTGGATACCATCAAGTATTGCTCATTTGTGTCCCCATCGATCCTGGGTGAACTACACCCAAAGGTATGCTTGGTATCTCTGTCCATGGGTGTCCCTAGAGGCAACACTCCAAGACCTCATTGTGCAGCACCATACGCCTCTGCATACGACCAATCATCCCAGTACTCCTGGACATGCCACTGTACACCGCGGCCACCCATGTGCACTGCTAGATACCCTCAGCTACAACTATTCCATCCTGTATCGTCATGCTTCCCACCTGTGTCACTACACCTGTCACTCCCCGCATGTACTCAATGTGATGTGAGGCACTCCCACTCCACAATGTAGTCCAACACTCTACAACACACCACAATGCATCTCCATGCCCACCTGTAGACCACTGCTCAATGCTAGATGCTCCCACACATCCCTGGATGTGATGGCCTAGAGCTATGTCTCTACGTGTCAGGCCACACTCGATTAGTATCATCACCTCCACCATCGCATCATTATCCCCGTCGATGAATGGATCTTCCCTCCCCCTTGAGGGATCCGAGAAGTGACTCTCCCTATCTGTCACCAGTGATGCCACCATTGCTCCACTCCTTTGCATCCTTTGTGATCCACACAAAAGTGAAGAGCCCCTAGCTCCATACAAGGCACCGTCTGGTGGCCTACCAATTCCACCTCCTTCGACAAACTCCTACCAGAGTATGTTGATCACCTAGTGGTCTCGTGTATAAATGCCATACCAAGAAAACCAAAAGAATCTATCCATAAACTGGTCGGCCACTAGCGTTGACCGAGACTCCCCTAGCAAATGTGCATGCTCAACTACTAGGTCAACTGCACCATCCCAGTTGTAGTCAACCGACATACTTGGGAAATGATAGGTAGTCCCACTCGAAACTCAATGCCAGTGTGCGCTGCTAGTATCCCCAGTGCATGGAAGCTCCTGCTGAGCTACACCCAGGTCCACCACCATCTCCATAGCCCACTCCACAGGGTACCAACTTAAAATCTCTCACCACCCAACCCCAAGAGAGGGATCGAATGCACGGACTCCCACACATAGAACAACACTAGCATGCGGGTGTTGCACCCTATGCAACTCAGGTCATCTCATCTCGCTATCTTAGTCAATACCTGAAATCTGACTAGGTAGCTCTGTCTTTCTCTGCCCAATGGGACAAGGTAACTTAACAATGCTGCAAACCCCGTCTATCGTCTCATCTTGCTATCTTGGTCAATACCTGAAATCTGACTAGGTAGCTCTGTCTTTCTCTGCCCAATGGGACAAGGTAACTTAACAGTGCTGCCAACCCTGTCTATGTATGCCCGAAGAGGGCTGCTCTCACGCCCCAACGTGCACTCTAGCTGCACCATTAGGGAATCCAACCACTCCCCAACGTGCACTCTAGCTGCACTAGTAGGGAATCCAACCGCTCCCCAACATGAGTCAATTTGGCCGTGGACTCAACACAAACCATTCCCATGCCCTCCAACTCCTCATTCTGCTGCAGAATAGCCACTCGCACTAACGTGACCTTCCTTTGTAATGCTAGAAGGTCGGCATGAAACTGGTGGAATCGTCGTGGGCATCTATCACTTGTAAACTTGGTCACAGTTCCAGATACCTCAGCGACGATTGGCATCTTCTCTATTGGTGGCACCCTCTCAATAGATGGCTCCATGTGTGTAGGCTCTATCCTCTCCACCAAGGTGTCAATTGGGGCTATCAAAGAGGTCTCTAATAAAGGTGACTCATGCACCACACTAGATATATCAATGTGATCCTCACCATCTTGTGGGCTCGCAACATCATGCTCAACCTCCTCCTCATGCTCCTGATATCTAAAGCCAAGTCTCCACCAGCAAAAGCGCCCCCTGGTCTCACCCTCTAATTGTCTTTGTCCTGCTTGCTCCTTTTCAGGAGATCTGGGGCCCTGATCTGGTTGGCTTTCCCCACATGATGTAGATGGCTGCACCCCCACGACCTGTTCACCTCTAACGTCTCTGTTGTAAGGGCGAGGATGGGTTTGGTCTGTCACCCTCTTCAACTAGGCCAACCTCTCATCATCCTAATGAATTCTACCCGAGAATTTCTGCATACTAGATTTTCCTTGAGCCATGGATTTGTCACTGGTTTCACTTGTCACTGTGCACTCATACCCAAACCTTCCATGATCTTCTTTCTAATTTCCCACAACTGGGCCAAGATCATGCTCTAATACCACTGTAATGTTCCAAACTAGGGAAAATAGTGCTATGCAAAGCAAACAATAAAAATAACAACATAAAATTAAATTAGACCATCAAACCACAAAATTGGCAACCAAACTACGTTGTCTACTCATTTTATTAAATGGGAAGAGGTGTACAACAAGGTGTTGGAATGTGTGCACCTGGGCTTTCTCTAGGCAAGCTAGCAAAAGCCCAAAATGAATAATCGAACACCCTCCTCAAATTTGCTAGTAATCCGGCCCAAGAGTTGCATGTTACTGCCTTGAAAGGTATTGCTGCCTAAAATGATCTGTTGTTAGAGCCTTCCATGTTGCTCAGAAAATTCTGGGAAATTAATCCCAGCCTCTATGCAAGAAACCCAGAATAACCCATGAAGAAATTGGCCAAATGTTGCCCTCAGAATTTTGGCCCAAATTCCCCTTAGCTCTACTAGTTGTTCGCTAAGTTGGGACACCCCTGTTTGACCCCTCAGATCTGCCTAGAAAATTCTATAAAATTAGTAGTGTGATCCTTGCCTAAAATCCAGAAAAACCCATAAAGGGTTCCCCTTGGTTCCAACCTTAAAAAATTGACGCTTCACAGCTTGGCCCTCCTCCAATTTCGAATTTTGTTGTTGTGACTGATCCTATCAATCTCTGCTCTCCCAACTCCAGCAATCCTCCACAAATGGCCCTCCAAATGATCTCCCAACACCCCAGCTCAAAACTCCCCCAGATGGTGCTACCTGAAAGAGTCTCACTCCAATGACTGCACAGTCATGGAGGAGATGACGCAGTCCTACGCGTGATGAAATGAGAGTTGTGTAGGATGGCCCTCTTGTCTATAGCTGCCCTTTATACTCCTGAAAACGATGAAAGTATGCTCCTGTCTCCCCAACTTCTCTAAGTGCCTCACGCTGTGACTGCGTAATCTCTACGATGTTGTTACTCCCCTTGCTGTTGGTACTCGACTTGCAGTTGTTGTAACTCGTCCCCCTGTCGCTGCTACAAACTGAGATGAAGAAGAACTCCCTCCTAGGGCTAGCACTCGAAATCCACCGAAGCAAGAGTTGAGATCTTTGCTCGGAGACACTCGTGTGCTAAACATCACAGTAACTTGGCTAAGAAACTCAAGCAATTAAGATTCAGTTCAATATGTCAAAAGATAAGATATCCAAATGAGGAGGGCTGCCTTCTTTATATAGATTTTGTGGAGCGCTTTTCCCTCCATTTTCCCTCCATCATTGGTCCCTCACCTAACCATCAATTTTCTCTCCATGCAAATCGAACTAGGGAATTCGTATTCCCCTAGTATGGGTGGCCCCCACGTATACCTAATCACATTGAAATAATTTGTACTAAGTCTAGCCTCCTAATAAAATTGAATGGGCCCCCATCACCTCCAAAATTGGCCCCAAAATGTAGAAATTATTACTGCTCCAAAATAATTTAGGAAGGGACATGACAAACCAGTTCTAAAAAAAATACATAAAATAATTAACTTTAATGAAAATAGTTACTTCCAATATTCCAAACCATTAGAAAAAAATATGCAAAGTTTGTTCATCTATACCATGAAAGTGTGCATATATTAAAATGGCACCAAGTACAATATCAGCAACAAAACAGATAATCAATGAGGCTCTAAATTGCATACAGAGTCCAAAAAGCATGCTAAAATCTATTGGACCACTAGCCTACTAAAAATAATTAATTGACATGACCACTCATCAAGCCCATCACCACTACTAGAAATGGGATCACCAACAAGAGCTACATAAACACTATTTGGCTCAAAGTCTTCAGATGACTCAAACTCCTTAGGGACATCTACAACCTCAGTAGTAGCAGTCGCAGTGGTTATATTAGTACTAGGCCTAGCAAAAGCATGAGTTGGCTAAGCTACAAGACTAGTCTTTCATGTGCCATGCTTGGTGCTTCACTTCATCTCCCAGTTAGACTACCAGTTCTACAAGAAGATCAAACCCCCCCCCTAACTCCATGGCATAAAACTCAAAATTAGCATCAAATTCTGCTCGTTGAGACCCCTCGACCCATTCTAAATTTGGATAAATGTCATCCAACACAATATGCTTTGTATCAAGTCTTTTGTTACACAAGTGTTAGGATCTTAATCGGAGCATGTACTACATGAAGGACGAGATCATCTAATTGTTTTTGTTCCAAATGGTTTCACTTCCTTGTGTGATCCTTTCAAAAACAGACTAATTGCGCTCACACTTAAAAGAAATGCCAGTTTTGCTAAGGACTCTACCTACAAACATTTGCAATTAAGGACATTGGTTGTTTGAGTAAACATGGTATTCGATACAGGATGAACACCAACAATAACTGCTCACACAACAACTCCTAAGGAGACCCCTCTTTTACTTGGGAAAAAATAAATTTGCACATGGAAAAATATTATTATTATGTTGGTCCAAGTCAACATGAAAAAGGTCAAGTCGGCGTAGAGAGAGAAATTTGACCCTCCTCCAACCCAAATAAATATGAGCTCGTTGACCTCACTTGGAGACATCATCTTCACAACACATCGTCATCAAAAGGTTTGATATATTCTGAAATTGCAGGGACAAGTTCACACGCGCGAAGGAGAGAGAAGAGCTTATGTTTGACTTTTGTTGACTTTCTGTTTTGGGACTTTTTGACCAATGTTGACTTGGGTTGATCTGTTCTACTTTGACCGGATTTATGATCTGTCTCGGAGGTCGAGCTGAAGAAGACTTTGACCAAATCATTTTGGGCACTTTGACCAACTTTGACCACAAATTTTGTCTAGGGTTTGATTGCACGTTGATTGTGGGATTTGATCGAATTGTAGGAAGGTTTTTGGATCTGTTTTCACTAGGTTTGACTGAGGAAAGAAGGTCGTATTCATTGTTGGGTAGACTGAATTTTTTTGAGCAATTTTGACATTGACTTTGACTAGTTAGGGTTGGCCATCAACTGTAGTTCATTGTACTTTTACTGGGCCGAAAATTGCAAACTGGTATTTTGAGTAGATTTGTCTATTTCTCTCATCTTTGAAAGGTTTTTCGACTAGTTGAATTAGAATAGTCAAATCTTGAATTTTTCTTGTTCATGGATGTACTGTGTATCTCATGTTGAACATCAATTAACTAATAGAAGAAGAATTTGGTTGGGTTTTCCCCCTTGTGGGGTTTTCCCTGGTCTTTGACCTAAATCTTCGTCTCATTGATCTTGGTTGTCTTCTATTGTGCATACATTTTACTATTCTATCTACAATTGCTCATTGTTATTGGGTGATTGAATATTAAATTAAAAAATGAATGTTAATGGAAGAAGAAATTGTTTGAGTAATTGTTACAACATAGAACATTGTTAAAAATTAACAGTTAAAACCCTCTGAGAGGGAAACAATCCACAACCCTAGCCAACACGGCCACTTGAGGCAATTTTGTTAATGTAAAAGAAAATATTTTACATAAGAGAGTTCTCACTATCAATCATCAGCCATGACCCCTTATGCCCTTTAAATAAAGATCGTGAACAAATTGGGTGTTAAGCCACAGATCAATAGTAGTTAGTATCGAGGAGAATATGAGCTATCAAATCATTCTATGTCTAGAACATATTGTGACCATCATATTACAATGCAACTGATGCATACTAAAGAAACATATTTTTACCTAAGGCACATTAGACCAAGTCGAACTAAACTAACTCCTAAGTGTCTAAATATCCTAACATCCCCCACCCCCTCTTAAGAACAATTTGGGATAGGATTGAAGGATTTACTGTTAGTTTTTGTAGCGTTGGAGGTGTTCTAGTCTTGAGACGTTGTGGAGAGGCTAAAACACAAGAGTTCTCCATAACCCAGAAATCATTTCTGGAAATTCCACCTAGAAATGTCTCAATTAGATTATTAGCCTATTTTTCAATATTTCCCAAGTCTAAACATAGGAAAAGGGTTAATTAATCAGTATTAATTCAGAAATGCGTGAATCATCTAAAAACTTACATGGATTGACTAGGAAATAATCTCAGCCATTGACTAAGATATAATCTTCGTTATTGGAATCCCAACTGAAGATTATAAGAAGAAGTTGATGGGTAGATGGAGATACACACTTGAGACACTTGAAAGTGATTTCCTTGGGCAGTTCGATTTTCCAGAAAGCAGCGACAGTTGTCAGAAGAGTTCAAGCCATAAAAGAGAAGCAGAGACAAAGAGGGGCAAAGGCAGTGAGTCTGGAGAAAGATTTCCAGTTCCGGAGAGACAGAGGCAACACAGAGCCTTAAGAAGGCAATTTGATCATGTTGAAGAGGAAGATATCTCCAATTCTAGGAGGCCGAGAAAATTTTCTAGAGGGTCGAAGAAGCATTTTCCCAGTGAATAGCAAGCAAGATGGCTAGATTGATAGTTGATTCAGGCAAAGCGTGTAAGGGACTTCACTAGTGTGATGCAAGGTCTGCGCAAAGTTGGTTGGAAGACTAGCTTTTCAGAGGCAATCAAGTGCCGGGATTGCTCAAAGTGATGGCAAATTCCCTCAAATATTTTTTGCCAATATTCCTTTTGAGTAGATTCGCCAGTTTGGCAATATTTATTGTACTCACAAATTCTCACCGCTGCTTAATAATAAAAACCCTCAGTTGTTGCATCGGTTATCCTAAGTTGGGCTTTTCCAGGGACTTTTGTCCAAAAATAATTGTGTCATATTTTTGAGTGTATGTGAGTATCTTCTCAATTTTCAATTTATCCTCTATAGAATTTATTTTGGTGAAAACTACAATTGTGAATTATTCGTTGTTTGTCTGAGCAAATGCACTGTTAATTAATTTACAGTTAGAAGAATAATTTCCAGTTGCTGCAATAGTTGAAATTTTCACATGGTATTAAAGCATATTTGATCAAACAGGGAAGCTCAGAAGAGGAAGAAGAATTTTTTTTGTTTAGAGGGCACAGCAGGATGAATTTTCTGGGGTTGCACCGTGCCTAGCCAGGCAGTGCGAATTGCTGGGAAATTCGGATTTTCAATGCAGTGTTGCAGAAAAAGTAGACTCGCTAGAGTGAGTGAATTCAGTAGGCAGAGGGAGCACCATTAGATTTTTGCTGACCAGGTTCCTTGTTTGGGCACAAAAGGGTTTTACAATAGTTTTGCTAGAGCAAAATCAACGTTGAGTGGAAGAGAAAAGTGCACACATAGACGGAATTTCTCTCAGACGGTTTCTAGTTTAGAAATCTAAATTTCCAGTTGCAGTTGAAAGTAGCTGCAAGTAGATTTTCTCACTCAAGAAGGAAGTGCGAATAGCAAAATCAACAGTCGAGAAAGAGAGAGGGAGATTTCCGTTCCAGTTCCAGAGATTGCTACGGCTGGGCTTTGAAATCAGGATAGGTTGGAGGGAGCCTCCAACTATGTCATCTGGAAGGCTAGGATGTCCTTCCTATTAGATGAATTTGGCTTGAATACTTATGAAGAGAATGTTTTGGCAGAACATACTAATGCAGATCAGCTGAAGGAATTCTGGAAAGAAATGGCCAAGGTGAAGCCGATGATCCTAAATGGAGTCTGGGACTATATAGTTTCACATATATTTGGCAAGAACACTGCCAAGGAGATGTGGGATGCTCTCACTCAGCGATATCAAAATCCTTCCAAACAGCGGAAGATGTTCTTGAAAGAGAAGCTAAGAAACATCAAGATGTATAAGGGTGAAGGCATTGATCCCTTTCTCACCAGAATTCAGGAAATTTGGTATCAGCGTGCAACAGTTGAGGAGGCATGTCAAGATACAGAGCTTGTACGTTTGGTACTGAACAATGTCTCAGAGGATTGGGAGATCTTCGTCCAAGGCATCCTAGGACGATATACTCTACCCAGGTGGGATAAGATGTGGTCAAACTTGCAGCAGGAGGAGATGAGGCAAGCTCTTGTGAAGACCTCCATCAGTGGAAACAGCAGTAAGGATTTGAAAGGTGAGAAGGAGGAAGAGAATGTGGCCCTTACATCAAAGCGTCCCAGTCAGGGATAGGAGGAGAAGAAGAAAAAGGACTTATCTAAGGTCAAGTGCTTCAAGTATGGCGAGTTTGCCCACTACAATACTCAGTGTCCTCAAAGGAAGAAGGACAAGCAGGACCCGGCGACAACATCCACAAAGATAGACAGGTTGTCCTCCAGGTTGGAGGAAGATTTTTCCATGTTTGTAGCTATACCTCTAGGAGTGAGGTGGGGCGATATGGATTTATAATCCCAAGGCAGCGTAGAGATGGGCAAGGTCTATTGAGGTGTCCTCCTCATGGATTATTACCTTGCTATGGGGGCCCACAGCATTCATTAGTAGGACAGATCAGTGTCTGGTGATGCAGTCAGATTCGAGAGTGACAGTTGCAAACTAGTTGGAGTTAGGTGCTGAGGAGTGCAGATGCAGTGTTGACAGCAAAGCAGTTGGTTTAGTGCAAAATTAGCAGCAACGCAAATTCTTCAATAGATAGTGCAGAGGCTAGTAGCAATCAGATGCTCAGGAGACAATTGCAACACAAAGACATAGTTGATTCAATATTTTGAATGCTTCTCAATTGCATTTGGTGCAGTTGCAACAATAATAGATGAGAGGGAATTGCAGTACAAATGCAGAGTTGACAGCAGTACAGTAGTGTCAGCAGCAACACAGATGCAGCATCAGAGTTGTGCAATGGGCAATGGTAGGCAATCACAGTGGCCAAACATCAACAGCGTGACAGAGGGTGATACAGAGACAGGGTGTTGTAGTAGTGCAGCACTAGAACACCTTCCTCGCTAAGAGGAAGTGCTAGTTTTTGTAGCATCAGATGTGTTCTAGTCTGGAGACTTTGTGGAGAGGATAAAACACAGGAGTTCACCTAACCCAGAAATCGTTTCTGAAAATTCCACCTAAAAGTGTCTCAATTAGATTATTAACCTATTTTTAAATATTTCCTAAGTTTAACCTTCGGAAAAGAGGTTAATTAATTAGTACTAATTGAAAAGGTATGACTCATCTATAAACTTAGATGAATCGACTAGGAAATATTCTCAGCCATTGATTAAGATTTAATCTTGGTCGCTGGAGTCACAAGGGGAGATTATAAGAAGTTGATGGGTAGACGAAGATACACACTTGAGACACTTAAGTTCAATTTCCTTGGGCAGTTCAGTTTTCCAGAAAGCAGCAACAGTTGTCAGAAGAGTTCAAGGCAAAGAAGGAAAGCAAAGACAGAGAGGGGCAGAGACAGTGAGTTCGGAGGAAGATTTTCCAGTTCCGAAGAGTTGGACAAAGGAGGCCGAGATTTTCTCCAAGAGGTTGTGCAAAGACAACACAGAGCCTCAAGAAGACAATTCGATCCAACTGAAGAGGAAGACATCTTCAGTTCTAGAGGCCAGGAAAATTTTCCATAGGGTCGAAGAGGCATTTTCCTAGTCAACAGCTGGCAGGATGGCTAGATTGGCAGCTGATTCAGGCAGAGTGTGTAAGGGACTGCACTAGGGTGACACAAGCCTGCGCAGAGCTGCTTGGACGACTAGCTTTTCAAAGGAAGTCAAGTGTAGGGATTGCTTGGAATGAGGGTAAATTCCTTCAAATAATTTTTTCCAGTATTCCTCTTGAATAGATTTGCTAGTTTGGCGATATTTATTGTAATCAGAAATTCTCACTACTACTTAATAATAAAAATCCTCAGTTGTTGCACCGGTTTTCCCAAGTTGGGTTTCTTCAGGGACTTTTTTCCAAAAACAATTGTCATATTTTTGTGTGTGTGCCAATATTTTTTAAGTTTCCAGTTTATCTTCAGCAGAATTTATTTTGGTGAAAATTGCAGTTGTGAATTATTCGTTGTTTGTCTAGGCAAATAAACTGTTAATCAATTTAGTTGTTGCAATAGTTGAAATTTTCACATTTACAAAGGTGAGACAACAGGAGAAGGAAGGAAGCATTAGAGCCTATTCGCCCTTAATGACAACTTCTTACCTAACATTGATCGAAGTTAAGAAAACTTCGCTTCTATAAGAGACTGTGAAAATGTCTACAACTTGATCATTTGTAGGGCAAAAGTGCACTTAAATAAATTAATCATAAAGAAATTTTATGATGAAGTGCAATTGTAGCTCAATGTGTTTGTTGGGTTGATGTTGAATTGGACCTTTGGCGAGCTTGATGGCACTCTGACTGTCACACCAGAACGTGGTTGGATGTTGTTGTTGGAATCCAAACTCAAAAGGTTTTGTTGAAGCTGCAAGACTTCTTGACATGCATTAATCACAACTCAGAACTTTGCTTCCACTGAAGCAAGAAGAATGGCTAGCTTCTTTTTATAAGCCCAAGTGATAGGTTCAGAACTTAGATTGAAAACATAACCTACAATGGACTTCCAATCATCAAGTCCACCAACCCAACCTGAATCAGCAAAACCAACCAACAAAGGAATCCCCCTAAACTTAATGTATCCCAAACTGGACTATACCCTGAATATATCAAAGTACCTCTTTTGTTGCTTTCCAATGACTTTCATGTGGTGTTTGCATATACTGCGCAACAAGACCAACAACAAAGGAAATCTCAAGACGGCTATGAGTCAAATATAAGATGTTACCAACTAACGGATAATACAAAGTGGCATCAACTTAAGATGCAATGCAAGTGGCAAAAGTGCAATTCTTGATTGAAAGGGAGAAGGGGTCAGTATACAATCATGCATGTGAAAACAATAAACGAGTCACGTGCATACTAAGATTGGGAAAGAAAAATGCCTTCCATCATTTGCAAGACTTGCAAGCCAAGGAAATAATGTAAATATCCTAAGTTTGTCATTTCAAACTTCTTCCCAACACTGGACTTCACATGGGTTAAAAGTTTAGAGTCATTACTAGTGACGATAAGGTCATCAACATAACGAACAAGGATTATGAGATGGCTTCCTACTTTTATGGTGTAGACAATGGGGTTAAAATGACATCTAGAGAAGGTGGTGTCAAGAAAAAAGCTATGCATTTTTGAATACCAAGCTCAATGAGCTTGTTTAAGATCATAGAGAGATTTCTTAAGGCGACAAACAACGTTGGAGTCACTTTGAACATAGCCAAGAGGTTGTTCCATGTAGATTTCTTCTTTTAGATCCCCATGAAAGGAGGATTTCACATCCATCTAATGGAACTCCCATCCATCTAAGGCAACAAGGGATAGAACAAGTTGGATGGAATTCATTTGGAGATAGGGGTAAAGGCTTCATTGTATCCAATTCCTTGAAATTGAGAGAATCCTTTAACAAATAACCAGGCCCTATGTCTTTCAACACTTCCATCTAATGCATATTTAGTTTTGTATACCCATTTACAGCTGACAAGTATTCATTTATGTGGATGAGCTACAAGTTCCCAAGTATCATTCGCCATCAAGAAATGATATTCTTCTTTCATTCTTGTTTTCCAGTATCGATGGCTTGAAGCTTCTACAAATGTTTCCAAATCATGTCTCTAAAAATTGAGCCAAAAGGAAGGAGGTTCGCTAAAAATGTGAATGGGTAAAAATTTGATTTGTAGGATCACCGGCAAGGTCACTAACTGCTTCTTGTGTTAAACGGGCCCATTTGGGAAGTTGAGGTGTTGGTGCAAGTTCAAATTCCATGGAATCATATAGAGGAATGTGAGCAAGTGGAGGTGGATTTTCATTCCCAATGTCATCATTTGAAGAAGAAACGAGCATAGGAAGAGAAGGTGGCACAAATGCCAAAGACAACTCATAGGTTGAAGAGGGCACAACCGTCGAATTAGGCTCGTAGGCCAAGATATTTTGATCAAATTTAACATCTCTTCTAATCAATGTTATTGGAACCGAGCCAGTGACTGAACCAGAAAACCTTGTGGACCGGAAACCTAAGAAAACCAAACCGGAACCCAATAAAAAATGGTCCAAAAACCAATTGACCAAAACACAAAATATTCAAATTTTAAACAAAAACATATATATACATGTGCATCCATATGAATCCAAATTGTTTATACACAAATAAGCAAACTTTCTCATTTATATAGCATGTAAGGGTGCAACATAACCAAAATAACATTGAGTGTGATCCATCTTTGAACCAAAAATAGATCAACAAATAGGCTGTAGATGGCCTCTAACATCCCAAAAAAAAAAATTCATTCTACAATAAATACCAACATATCATCAAAATCATTGCCCATATTCGGATATTCGTCATCAATATAACCCTCTAAGCATTAAAATAAGATAGAGAGAATGTAGCATGACAAGTCAAGATTTTGTTTGAGTGATGGGTACATTTTAGTAGAGTCATGATAGGGGAGTTCAACGACCAATGCCACTAACATGAAAGTAAATAAAGGGATTGGTTCTCTTGATTAAATACTAGTTCCATACTCTCATACTTGATAAAATCCAATGGAAGTGTTGCAACCCCCCCAATCTTGAAATCCTGAAAAACTGTTAAGACAATTGGATTTTGAGTGAGATCTAAAATTCTACTTTCTCCAAATGAAATCCAATGAAGTTGGAACCACTCTCAAACATCCTGAGTCATTTTATGGTAATGTTAAAAATTTATGTGAAAGGATGAAAATGAAAGAAAAAGGATATTATTTTAAGAATTTAATATTACCATGAATTGCATAGAAATACTAGGGCCATAGGTTTGAATATTAGGTTGGCCTAGGGGAAAATTAGAAGTGGGCCAACCAAATGAAAAAATAAAAAATAAAAAAGGGTAAATTTCTTAAGCTAGCTCACATCGGTACAAATCGCACGAAACCGGTCCCAACCTAGTAAGTTCGATGAAATAGGTCGGTTTAGTACTGAACCAGTCACTTATGTTATATAACCAACTAGTTTGGTACCAAAATGGCTTATTCTGGTTCTGAAGCCAGAATGGCACTGGCTTTGGGCACAAACCGGTTGGACCGGCCAGTTCCAATAACATTGCTTCTAATGATTATACAAGGGCCTTGTAGGCCAAGAACAAGTAAAAAGCTTCGCTCTTAAGTTCTAAGAAATAAACTAGAGTGTGTATGGAGAAGTCAACAAAGAACGTTAAGAAGTACTTGAATCTAGAAAAGGAAGGAGACAAAAGTGGACAACATAAATCACTATGAAAAAACTGCAAATGGGTTGAGGCATGCCAAGAGGCATGTTTGTCAAAATTGTCCCAATGATGTTTGTCGAGAACACAACCAACACAAACACCATCTATGCAAGAAACGAGAGGTAGACCAATCATCATATTTTGATTACATAGTTATTCTAGTGAGAGATAGTTTCGATGACCAAATCACTCATGCCAAAGTTTGCTTAAGTTATCATTATGAGCAATAAAAACTAACGGAAAAGATCTTAACCCAAAGTTGTCAAACATGTACAACTGAGTAATATCATCAACTATAAAAGTGGTAGGGACATGCTTAGAGTTGGAATTTCCATGCACCCTAGGTCTGGTCTATGCAATAGCTAGGGACACAAACACACTAGAGATGCCCAACTTTAAACAAATTTGCACAACAGGAAATAATAACAACGAGTTCAACAACTGAACATAAGATTTCATGGCCCAAAACACATTCCTTATTTTTCCATTAATAAAAATCCTTAGGGATCCCATATTAGGGATCATGGCCCTTTACAAACCCTAGTACAATACTAATATACACAGTCAGCCCTTTCACCAATACAACTAGGATTGAGGCCTAGCCCATCACACTCTCATCTGCCCAACTACAAGTACACCTACAACTATCAAATCAATATTGTTGTAGCATTTCTAGGGCTTATATTTCTACCTTGATGTTAGTGGCATTGGTTGTTGAACTCCTCTATCATGAGCCTACTAAAAAAATACCCATCACTCAAACAAAATCTTGACTTGACATGCTGTGGTTTTTCTATCTTATTTTAATGCTTAGAGGGTGGTATTGATGATGAAGATCCCAATATAGGCAATGATTTTGATGATATGTAGGCATTTGTTGTAGCAAAATATTTTTGGATGCTAGAAGCCATGTGGAGTTGTTTGTTGATGTATTTTCAGTTTAGAAATGGATTGCACTTGGTGCTATTTTGGTTATGTGCACCCTTACATGCTATATAAATGAGAAGTTCTGCTTATTTGTATATAAATGGTCTGGATTCATATGGATGCACATGAATATATATGTTTTTCTTTAAAATTTGAATATTGTGTGCTTTTGGTTGACCATTTTTTGGTTCGGTTTTTTTTTTTGATTTCCATACGGTTCTAATTGGTTCCCAGTCCGGGGGGTCTACCGGTTTAATAACCTATTCGATTGTGATAACTATGATATGGAGCCATACTGAAAACTACTAATGCATGCAAGACAACCATTGGATCCAAAATTTCAAGAGGAATCCGAATATGGTGTCTAAATTGCCATGCAACACAATGCATGCGTGAAAACTCAACTAACACTGAAAGTGCTTGCATGTCGCATGCGATCACTAGAATATTGAAATGATGAATATGTTCCTTGTATCAATGCATGTGCCATGTGATTGCTTGATCTCCTCCAAACTGGAAAGATCTCTTGTGTCATGTCTCGGGCCCTATACTAAGAAAAATCGCTACACCAATTTGCAATAGACTATGATGGTAACTCGATTGGTCTACTCTCTGTGTCTGGGTCGTCTAGCCTGATGGTGTTGGCTAGTGGTTGACTCCCAGTTGCTTACTTGGTTGGTCCACATCTCTTTTAATCACTCCTAGGTTTTTGCCAAAAGGCACTTGTGGCCCTAGTGAAAGAACTAATTTGTTGATGCATTTCCAGTTGCTTAGCCTCATTAGGGACCATGCACTCCAAGAACTCGTACAACCCATCTTTGATCTACCTATTCCAATCTTCTCCTAAACAAGCTTTGAAATGATACCCTGGGTTCAATAAATACCCAGTTGCATGTATAGCACGATGGAGTTGATTGTTCCATCTCTTATCAATGATCTCCTAAATAGGCCCACAGTGCACACTTACCTACTCTATCCTTGTAGACAGAGAGTATTTTCTCCTTTGCTTGATCCATAGCCTCATAAATGTAACTGATGTTTTACCTATCCACCAACCACAACAATTTAACAGCAGGCTCGCTGATTTACCAAGCCCTTATGCCTTTTTCCAAAAAGTGTTGGCAAAATATTTCTTTTTGTGACTTTGCCATCTTGTCTATTTCACAATCCCTTCTGACTTTTCCATCTTGTCTTTTTCACAACATAACATCACAATGGTGGCTCTTGGGGCCATGGATGATGGAATTTAAATCGAAAGAAATCTGCAAACTGAAGAAAACAAAATGCAACAAATTATAATGCAAGCCCAATCATAGATTCAAGAACAAGGGGTGGGTTTTAACTTGCAAGAGAGAGGATAAAAAGGGATAAAATTTAGAGCTACAATTTCATAAGACAGAAAGCATACCTAGGAATAAAAAGATGGATTGTAGGCTCCTCCCAAAGATGTCAACTCCACTAGACAACTCCAAAATATCATATATGAAAAACCAACTCCAAGCTTGCTACAGCTAGACTACAACTGAAAAATTCAATATTGTTGCAAAATTTAGAAAGCTCACATATGCTCACAAAAACTCACAATGAGAGTTCTTAGGAAATCTAAAGGGGGAGAAGTCTCTTTATAGCAAAGTGTGAGGGTTTAGGGAGGAAATTTACCCCTTTCTTAATAAAAAAGAACATATAATCCCTCATGAATTCTGTGTGCATGGGGTTCAAGGCAGATTTACCTACTCGATTGGTTCAAATGGGTATTGGCCAATTTGGGCTGGTTCAAATGGGGACTAGCCGATTTGGGTTGGTTTGTAGCACGTTGGTACCAAACTAACACAAATCAACCCATTGTTCTGGTTTGTTGGCTGATTTGTTACTTGCCCTGTTCAATCGACTGGTTTGACTACTTTCGATTCGAATTGAGCCAGGTTTGAAAACACTTTTTATTGGTTGACCTAAGCCTCTAGAATAGAGATAGGACCCTTTGAACTCAACTTAGGAAATTACCTTCAAAATCCACCATAAACCCTAACTCTCTAATCCTCTTTGTGGTATAAGAAGTAGAAGCCTTAGGGGGGGGGCCTTTGAACTCAACCTTGGAGATTACCTTCAAAATCCACCATAAACCCTAATTGTTTACTCCTCTTGGTGGTATAAGAAGTAGAAGCTTTAGGGAGCTCTTGACTTAGTATGTCTAGTCCATTTCATTGCTAAGATCTACAAGGTATACCTCCCTTGTGTTGAATAGCATCCATCACTAAAATGAGTGGAGTAGTTGATGAGATGACAATGGTAACTCTCCCAAGTTACTCATTTTCTTGGTCTCCTAGTGAGCCCTTGCACTACGATAAAAAAAAAATCTATAACAATCCTAAAATGGGACATGTACCAAACAAGTGTCAAACATATTCCCTAGAAGTGTTCTATCGATTCGACTCGAAAACAGTTTTTGTCCTTATTTTCTCACTTTTGGTTTTATAAAAAGAGTACTTTCGATCTCTCAAGGTGTAGGTGAATGGTAAAATTGAGATTTGAATGGATTCCAACTGCTTTTTAAATGCCCTTATTTTTAAAGAAATTGGACCTTTTTGTCTATATTTCATCTTTGTATTAATAATTAGTAATATATATATAGATAGAGAGATAAAACATGTCATGTTCCCAGAGTCAAAGTGTCTTGTGTCAGGGACTCATATGTCCTTGTCGTCGTGTCATGTGACTTATATGCTTGAATTGGATAAATGGTTATGCCCTAAATGGATTAAATCATCAATGTGTGTGTTGTGTTAGCAGATCCACGTGGTCTTGATGCTAGATTCGTGGATATATAATTTCAGAAATGAATACGGATCCACTTAGGATCTGCCACATAAATGGTTCCTTCAAACTCTAAAATGGATCCCATGATATTGAAACAAATGCTAGACCAGTTAGCCCTCACACATCAAATCCCAAGCGGAAAACATTGAATTTTTGGTTTCTTTTTCATATTTTTAAGGATATTTTCCACATGTTTGAAACATTAAAAAGAAAATTTTCTATTTAGATTTTTAGTTAAATTTCTTATTAGTAATCTATAGGTTGTATAACCTGGATGGGGTGACAAATGAGGGGTGAACCGAGGTGGGTTGCCACAACCCCAACTGCCCAATGAGCCAAGGGACGTGGCAACGCACCCCTGGAAAGTGTAAATGCAATAATGTGGAACATTAATTCCACAGAAATGTTATTGATGAGGGGACATCACAAGGAACCATTTGAATGCCTAGTGCATGTGGAGAGGGAGGAGATCATGATGGCTCTATTGGCGATAAATCTCAGGAAACTCGTGGTATTCTCGGCTATGGGAGGGGAAAAACAAGCTTCAGACAATTCTTGCAATGTAGGCAAAGGTACAAGGGATGCATGGTATGTGAGTGAGATGAACCATGGATTACTTACCCGCCACAAAGTTTCCTTTCTTAGCCGTATATCTTATGTTGAAAGCAGGTGACTTTCCCTCAAGCTGGGATGATTCTAGTGGATGGCAAATTGACTAATTGGCATGTTGGATGTGGGACTCTTCATCTTATTTGGGCAATAAGCCGACACTCTAGCTTGAAGGTGGTGTATGTGATGAGTTGGTTGTTGATGTTATAGACGTTCAGGCTTCCAAAAATGGTTTTTCCTTTTTCCGTGCCAGGTGACCTCGTCCTGTTATTTTGGATTTTTGCATGAAAGCAAGAATGTAGTTTTCATTATGATAATAGTGGCTTTGGGAATGTTCTAATCTCCCAACTAGGATTCACTACTTGGTCGTTTTCTGTGGTGGGACACTCACCACCTGAAAGTTGGTTGTTGGGCAAAGCTTTGGGGATTGGAGAGGTTCTACTCATTATTATTTTTGCATGGGAGATTTTGCTGGCGAGGTTGGATCTTTCTATTATCTATGATTGGGGAATTGGATTTTCAGGGAATCTCTTTTGTTCTAACCTTTGGTGTTTTGTCAGTGAGTTGAGGTCTAAGCGATCTTGGTGGATGCACGTCTATATCCTTGGTATTGGTTTAGTCCTTCTCTTTCAAGTATAGGAGTTGGTTTATCTCTTTACTAGGACCGGTGCATCTATGTCACTTTTGTGTGGTTAGTGGCATTCTGGTCAGGGGGAGTTCATTGTAGACGAGGTGGGTGGTGGCCACGAAATTTAATTTCTTCTCTCTCCCAATGTCAGGTTGGTATAGATTTCACTTTGACACGCCACTGTGTCATTCTACTCATTATTGCGAAGAGTCTCAACCTGGGGTGGGTGTGTTTTCGTCAAGCTCCTCTCGACCAGTGTGGAATTCACTGTGAAGTAGAGTCTCCAGGTATCAGGAACAACATGCCTTATCAACGGGCCAAAGTTAAGAAGGGGCCCGCTTACTACCAAGAGCAAGCTTGCAAAGGACATACTCATCTGCACCATCAAATTGAGGACTTTGCTACTCACCACCATGAGCTCACCACTATCCGTATACAGGACAAGCTTACCAAATCATCGAGGGGAGGCCTCTTCTCATAGAACCTCACTCTTCGACATTGAAGTTTTACCTAAGTGGGCAGACCGGATCCCTAATATTAGCCATACTAGGGGCCAGTTTAATTAGACTATGCAAACGGTTGACTTATATCGGAAAATGAAATTTATGTTGGATTACGAGGAATCTCATATGGACATTCTTCAATCACTTGACCACCTGCACAACCACTTAAAGGATCTTGATAGGCAAATGAAGCGGATGGAACAACACCTTAGCATTCCTCTACACACAGGAAGACCTCTAAGGGACCTAACTACTCTTATCCCAGTGGTAAGCTTTGATTCTAAACCCTTGGCTTGATGATGATATGACTTTGTTTTGTAATTTTAGATTTATTTTTACTTTTGCACAAGGCTAATTAGTCCAGTGCCTTAGCGTTAGTGTAGTCTCTTGGATATCTTTTAGCCTTCAGATGTCTCTATCCTCCCTAAAGAGAGTATATTTTAGGTTATGAATTGGTCTCCCCTCTGAGAGATCAGCTAAATTTTTTTAATCCACTATGTAAACCTCTATTTTAGTAGTTAATAGAATTTACACCACAAAAAAAAAAAAATATATATATATATATATATATATATATATATATATATAGTTTGTATAGTTGTATAAGTTTTTAACCACCTTGAGGTTGTATAGCACATCATAATGCTAGCAGGAAAGGTTTGACACATCAAATTTTTCATTTATATTTTTTGATAATGATAACAAGAAAACTTTGATATAGTAGATAGATAATAATGTATAGTGTACAAGGGATAGCTATGCCACTAACAATTTAATTAGGTCAATCCCATCCAACAATAAGTGAAGATTCCTCTTATAACAATATGATACACACTGTTGTCGCACAGATTGTCTGGGCAGCGCGACAACGCTCAGATTGGGGGCTGTCACCCTGATCCCCAATCTCTCCATTTAAGCCATCTCCTGAGGCTAAGGGGGTAGACCCTATAGGATAAAGGAAGACCAACTGTGGACCGGTTGCGTTGGGACACACAGCAAGGCAATTTAGCACCTGATTGATTTTAGAAATTAATGTACCAATGCCTTCTGGAGTTAATGATTAAATGATTATTTATTAAATGTTGCGGAAATATGAACCTTGTAAAACAATCATTTATCATCAAATATCCCAAGCAACACAAGCTATTCAATAAACTCACAACGCTTTAATAATGATCCAACGATTAAATTTCTAAAGATTGAATGCTTTAAACAACCATACGATTTAAATGCTAACCAATTACCACTTTCATATAACTAACTTTAATAAACATTTAAGTGCATTTAACAATAGAGAAGTGGATACCACAAAAGACACCAAAAAATGAATTTTCAATTATTAGCTTTTTAATTTTTATATATTTTTATATTTTTTATAAAATTCAAAGATTAAAATATAACAAAACTAAAGTCTAAATACATAAAATTTAAATCTAAATAAAAATCTAAACTATAAAACAAAATTCTAAATAAAAGCCTAAGGATTAACAATTTTTTTTAACTTTTTTAGAATGTTTTATATATATATATATATATATATATATCAAAATCAAAACAAAACTATCGGATTCTAAAACTAAAACTAGAACCTAAGTTAAAAAAAATCAAAATTAAATAATAAATAAAAAAGTCTAAAGCTAAAACCTAATTGTATCAAATATACAACAATGAAAATCGTTTTTTTTTATTTTTTTTTAGTATATTAAAACACACTCAATAAAAAATACGCTAACCTAAAAAATTGAATGAAATCTAACCCTAAAGCTAAACTAGATGAAATTTGACGCATAAATACAAATAATAAAAAGGGAGGTCGAATGTTTTGTTGCAGGTTTTGATGGCAGAAGGAGAACGATAGTGTATGAGGAGCATGCTGAGGGTTTGTTGCAGGCCCACGAGAGCACATACCAAAAAAAAAAAATTCGGAAAAATTCCCACGCAAATGAAACCCCAGACAACAAACAAATGGCTTGGCAAACCTCGAAATTCTTCAGAAACCTTTTCCAGAAATTTAATTTAAGATTTTTTAAATCAGCTGCTTCAGATTGTCAAATGAAAAACCCCTAAAATTTTCCCGATCTTGAAAGTACCCCTGCAAGAGCCGATTCTGAGGCCAGATCTTGCCCTTTAGGGCCTAGATCTAGCTTCGGACAAAATGCTTTCTTCTAACCTGCAACTTGCAGTAACAAAACCAAACACCCATAAGTAAAATGTGCAAGAAACAAAACTAAAAACCCTAAAACAAGTTAAACAATTACAATATTTACAGCTTAAAGGCTCTAAATAGCCAAGTTTCTCAGTATGCCACAGAAATATTTTCAGAATTTTAAATTTATTATGAGATGCTTCAGAAAACCCTTCATGCATTCACAAGAAAAATTCAAATGATAAGCCCAGGATCAAAACTGGCTGGGCTCTTTAGATAACGCAATCCGGGAGTTCGCTGGTTCAGCCAAGAACTTCCCCGAATGCCAGGTAATCTTCAAAAAAAAAGATTTCCTGCACAGCTTAATTCAACCATTAACGAAGAAGGAGAAAACGATACTAAAATCCAAATGTAATGGAGATACCTATCATCATATTCAAAAATTTAAATACCATTCAAACCCTAGCGACCAAACAAGATACCTATGTTTAAAATCACTCTTCATCAAGCTATCATCAATGGCTGAAAATAAAATTATGCAGAAATTAAAACATCTTACAGCACTTTCAGAAGAGTAACACAAACAAGATTTCAACCCCAAAGTCTTTCTTTATTGCATATGAAAAATGACTACAAGAGAGATTTCTTTAGCACAAGACTCATAAATCGAATGATCTCAAATGACCTCTAACACCCTATTTAAAGGAAAATTTCCCAACAGCTAGTTCAAGTGATCCATGTCAAAGTGATCTTGACCATCGATGAGGATCAAAATCTCTTTTAATCTCATCTGTCGAAATTTTAAATGCATTTTAATATATTAAAAATTAAAATTTTGCATTTATTTCCTCAAAACTTTGACTTATTATTATTTTATTATTTTATTTTATTTTTCAAAAAAATTTATTTATTTTTTAATTTTATTTTATTTTATTTATTATTTTTAATTTTATTTATTATTATTATTGGACCCTCGAACTTAGCCTTTGGAAAAATCGCCTAGGACCTAGAACTTATGAGGGGATAAAACATTTTCTAACCCTCAAGACACTTTACATCATGATTTTTACAATTTTACATCTCAAGAGGAAAACCCATTTGGTATAGACCCTCATAGACCACCCAGTTCTGCGACACAAATATAATATAGTAGATCAAACAATTTGTAATAACCTAACCAAATAGTTAGGATTATTTCCAAATTACTTTTACATAGACTCGACCTATCGCACTAGGATTCCCCTAAGATTCTAATGACAAAATCCATTCCGGCTTTGGGGTTAGGCTGATGGAAAACTCTGCCGATCATGGATCGGTGAGATAAAAAACCTTCCGGAACATAGATTATCACTAGAAAATTAGGTTTTCCTAGGCAATGACTCAGATCTGCTAAGATTATTTACAATTTACATATGCAGACTGGGTTTACAACATAACATGATCGGGCTGATGATGACAGTGGAATGGCACGGACACGTCGATCAAGCGCTATCCCTTTTGTCTAAAAAGGGGGTGTACTGCTATGGGTAGTTGACACATAGTGGTCAACATCTGGCTCTACTTGGGGACACGTTGCTGCATTGTAGGAATGTGAGAATCCAAAATCTGCATCCAACACACAACAAAACATAAGTAGCGTCCATCCAAAAATAATCATATAACCTTAAGCATAAGAAAGATATAAGCTCTTCATTTATTAACTATCTAGTAACATGAAAAGTAAATCTAATCCTAAAACAGAAATGAAATGCTGGAAAAACAAGAAATAGGGTTAGAAATACAAAGGATGCCCCATGGCATCAGATGCGTTCAATATAGTGTATACTGAGCATTTGCCTGCTTTTAGGCAAATCTGTCGACTACTTCTCGGATGTGCCATGTCCAATTCTGCATACGTTAGGACTTTTTCCTATCCGAAAATCAAGTTGCTCGCAGCCATCTGATGCATCAAATCTTCTTCTCGTTCTCTTTCTCTTGCATTTTTTCTTTGTGGCACGCTGTATCACTGATGACGTGGAACTTTCTTCTTCAAAGCTCTCAGATGAAGTATGTAAGATATGCGTGACATGACTTTCTTCATTTTGCATCTGCTCTGTCAAGGATGATGGATCAATCTCACAGGTGCCATGAGTTATAACTTGATCTTCTATGACTTGTGGATTAACCATGTGAGCATCAACCTGATTATTAATTTCCCTTTAATCCAGGTCACCTTCAATTAGCCACTTTTCAATGGAACAAAGGAAACTCATAATAAGATGGAGCTTGTTGCAGCAGATAAGGAGGCTTCTGATCTATTGATTTTCCTTGGTTTGTTTCATCCTCCAACCGCTGTTGAAATTTCTGAACCTGTATTCTAATCTGACTAGACTATTCAACCTTCATAGCACTGATTTTCCTAGCATGGTCTTCTTCCATGATCAGTAACTTATTCTGAAGACATATTTGACTGGCTTCCATATCTTTTATTACTTTGTCGTCCTTTGCCTTTATGGTCATCCAGCAATGTTGCATAAAGTTTATCTCTTTCTTATCATTTGCTTGCACGGTAGCCAACTGATTATTATAATCAAATCTCATGATGGTCATTTCATCATCCATAGTTGACAACTTGTTCTGAATACCACTTATTTCTTCTTGAAAACTTGCTTCCCTAGCAGTTACTTGATTTGAATGATTGAGTTCCATGATCGTCATATTTTCCTTTAAGCCTGATAACTTGCTTTGCATAAAATTAATTTCCCTGTCATGATTAGCTTTCATGGTCTCAATTTCCTTAGCATGCTAAATCTGCATGTCGGTTACATGATCAGAGTGTTTAATTTTCATGATGTCCATCTCCTTATCATGTTTTTCCAGGTGGGTGCATAAAGTTTTCATATCATTGACGTAATTAGTTTGATTGATCTCCATATTTTTAACCAACCGCATTAGTTCTTGTATAATTTGCTTCTAATTTTCCTTTTCATTGATTTCACAATTTGTCCCTGCTTTTCCACTATCATGGATTTGATCTGCAATGGTACAGGTGGATGGCACATTCTGATATGAAGAATTGTCTTGAAATCTTTCATTGACAGCTGGACCTCTCATAAGATTACTTTCATTCTGTTGCACAATTTTAGGGGCACAAGACGAGCTATCTTGATAACCATATCTATCTTTAAAAGCATTGACAATGTCTTGTAAAGAAGTTAAAGAATCTTCAGGACAATTATTAAACAAATTCAAAGCATCACCCTCTAAAGAAAGGACAAATAGATGCATTTTGACATCTTCATGATCATACTGAGGAGATCTACAATATATGATCATTATACGAGTAAACTTGCTTAAATGCTTTCTAACAGCGACTAAATCACCACCCAAGAACAAAGGTAATTTAGAAATGGCCACTTTCGGAATATCATGGAGAACATCAGTATAATGACATGGGGTAAACAAATAATCCATGATGAATAATGAGGAACCAAATAGATGATAGAAAGAGATCTCTACTCAAGAAAATCAAGAGATGAAAGAAGTGGAGTCGCCACTTGAACAATGAATCTAATTCTAGGATCCAAAAAGCAACAAACAAGCAGATATGAGGGAGGCTTCCTGTCTGGGAAAAATAAAAGAAATGGAGTCGCCACCCAAACAAGAAACAAACTGAAGAGTGGTTGCTGATATGACGAAAGATAAGGTGATGAAAAGATTAAATGACGCCAAAGAATATTGGTCGTTTGACATGCTAATGAATAGCGGAAAAGATGAGATGATACCAAAAAATGTTGTCATTGCTGGCTCAAATGAAAAGATTCCAGATGAGATAGAAGAATGAAGATGAAATGTCGTTGAAATGCTAGGGACAGAAAAACTCTATCCCAAGCAACGGCGCCAAAAAATGTTGTTGCACTGATTCTCTGGGCAATGCGACAACGCTCAGACCTGGGGCTGTCGCCCTGATCCCCAATCTCTCCATTTAGGCCGTCTCCCGAGGCTAAGGGGGGTAGACCCTATGGGATAAAGGAAGACCAACTGTGGACTGGTTGGGTTGGGAGACACAACAAAGCAATTTAGCACCTAATTGATTTTAGAAATTAATGTACCAATGCCTTATGGAGTTAATGATTAAATGATTATTTATTAAATGTTGCAGAAATATGAACCTTGTAAAACAATCATTTATCATCAAATATCCCAAGCAATACAAGCTATTCAATAAACTCACAACGCTTTAATAATGATCCAGCAATTAAATTTCTAAAGATTGAATGCTTTAAACAACCATACAATTTAAATGCTAACCAATTACCACTTTCATATAGCTAACTTCAATAAACATTTACATGCATTTAACTATAGAGAAGTGGATACCACAAAAGACACCAAAAAATGAATTTTCAATTTTTAGCTTTTTAATTTTTATATATTTTTATATTTTTTATAAAATTCAAAGATTAAAATAAAACAAAACTAAAGTCTAAATACATAAAATTTAAATCTAAATAAAAATCTAAACTATAAAACAAAATTCTAAATAAAAGCCTAAGGATCAACTTTTTTTTTTTAACTTTTTTAGAATGTTATATATATATATATATATATATATATATATATCAGTGTTGATAATATCGCCGAGATATCGGCGATATTCGGAAATATCGCGATATTTTCGGCGAGCCTATATATCGCCGACAAATATCGCGATATTTTTGGCTTTTGAAAATATCGCGCGATTTCCGAAATATCGCGCGACGATTAAAAATATCACCCGGTGACTGTAAAAAATTTCTACATGGCCTATAAAAATCTGATTTTGGTTTTTTTTCATATCATTTTCATTTCTGATTGCTGGAGAAGGAAGGGGTGAGCTATGTGGTTGCTGCCAAGGAGGGTTTGAGCGTTCTAGGCCCTAGTATTGATATGCTATTCATGGTAATGTTAAACTCTTAAAGTAAAAGTGACATTCTCCTTAATCTTCATTTTCATCCTTTTACTTAAATTTTTAACATTACCATGAAATGACTCAGGATGTTTGAGAGTGGTTCCGGCCTCATTGGATTTCATATGGAGAAAGTAGAATTTTAGATTTCAATCAAAATGCAGCAGACTTATCAGTTTTTTAGGATTTCAAGATTGGGAGATTGTAATGTTTCCAGGTGACACCACCTGCCCGGTCTACCCTTGCCACCAGTAGAGGACGTGGTCTACCTCCTATAGCTCCTACTTCTAGTTCTTCAGCTTCTAGAGCATAGCAAACTCCATTGCCAACTCCACCAGCACCAGCATCTACATCTAGAGGGAAAGGGAAAGCTGTGGAATTTTCTCGCAAGAGGGGCAGAGGAAATCAATAGGATTAGACTTTAGTTATTTTCTTATGTGCTTGTAAGTTGTACATGAACAATGAACATTGAGTATTCAAGAATCAAGACCAAGCATATCACATTCTGATTTCTAAATAGTAAATTTTGATTCTATTTATTTTTTTAAAGTGAACTATGAACTTTGAGAAGTAATTATATTTTAATTTGATTAGATAAGCTACAACCTGCAACATTGCGGGAGCATCAGCATCAACACCATCTGCTATAGATATAGGAGAGCATAGCCCCATACCTAGCACTCATTATTTGACATTAGGTGCAGACGCAGGGTCAAGGCCTCCTACTACTAGGGGCAGGCCTGGCAAACAGCCCATCATGTTTTCTCGTAAAAGGGGGAGAGGGCAGTGATTTCAAATAGATAGTTGCTAGTTTTATTTGTTATGCTACATATAACTCATGATGATCAGATACTTTTATATATGTGATGTTATTTTGTATTGGTTCTCCACATTTGAGTCCTTGAATGGACAATTATCAGGGATCAGCAGGATTTGGTATCGCCTTTGATGTATCATTTCTATTTGACATCATATATATCAGTGTTTTTTTCATATTTATGTGCCAATGTGTTTATTTCATGTTGTTATTGCTTTATATGTTTAAAAATCTTAAAAAAATAAATATATTATGCATTTTTTATGCTTGCCGATATTTTCGCTGATATTGCCGATAAGATATTTTCTGGACCCTCGCCAATATTTTCCCGATACCGATATTATCAACACTGATATATATATATATATATATATATATATATATATATATATATATATACAAAATAAAAACAGAACTATCGGATTCTAAAACTAAAACAAGAACCTAAGCTAAATAAAATCAAAGTTAAATAATAAATAAAAAAATCTAAAGCTAAAACCTAATTGTATCAAATATACAACAATGAAAATCGATTTTTTTTTACTTTTTTTTTATATATTAAAACACACTCAATAAAAAATACGCTAACCTAAAAAATCGAATGAAATCTAACCCTAAAGCTAAACTAGATGAAATTTGACGCATATATACAAATAATAAAAAGGGAGGTCGAATGTTTTGTTGCAGGTTCTGGCGGCGGAAGGAGAACAATAGCGTATGAGGAGCACGTTGAGGGTTTGTTGTAGGCCCAGGGGATCACATACCAAAAAAAAAATCGAAAAAATTCCTACGCAAATGAAACCCCAAACAGCAAACAAATAGCTTGGCAAACCTCGAATTTCTTCAGAAACCTTTTCCAGAAACTTAATTTAGAATTTTTGAAATCCGCTGCTTCAGATTGTCAAATGAAAAACCCCTAAAATTTTCCAGATCTTGAAAGTACCCCTGCAAGAGCCGATTCTAAGGCCAGATCTTGCCCTCCAAAGCCTAGATCTGGCTTCGGACAAAATGCTTTCTTCCAACCTGCAACCTGCAGTAACAAAACCAAACACCCAGAAGTAAAATTGCAAGAAACAAAACTAAAAACCCTAAAACCAGTTAAACAATTACAATATTTACAGCCTAAAGGCTCTAAATAGCCAGATTTGTCAGTGTGCCACAAAAATATTTTCATAATTTTAAATTTACTATGAGATGCTTCAGAAAACCCTTCATGCATTCACAAGAAAAATTCAAATGATAAGCTCGAGATCAAAACTGACTGGGCTCTTCAGAAAACGCAATCTGGGAGTTGGCTGGTTCGGCCAACAGCTTCCCCGAACGCCTGGTAATCTTTAAAAAAGAGGATTTCTTGCACAGCTTAATTCAACCATTAACGAAGAAGGAGAAAACGATACTAAAATCCAAATGTAATGGAGATACCTACCATCATATTCAGAAATTTAACTACCATTCAAACCCTAGCGACCAAACAAGACACTTGTGTTTAAAATCACTCTTCATCAAGCTATCATCAATGGTTGAAATAAAATTATGCAGAGAAATAAAACATCTTACAGAACTTCTAGAAGAGTAACACCAGCGAGATTTCAACCCCAAAGTCTTTCTTTATTGCACATGAAAAATGACTACAAAAGAGCTTTCTTTAGCACAAGACTCATAGATTGAATGATCTCAAATGACCTCTGACACCCTATTTACAGGAAAATTTCCCACAGCTAGTTCAAGTGATCCATGTCAAAGTAATCTCGACCGTCGATGAAGATCAAAATCTCTTTTAATCTCATCTGTCGAAATTTTAAATGCATTTTAATATATTAAAAATTAAAATTTTGCATTTATTTCCTCAAAGCTTTGACTCATTATTATTTTATTATTTTATTTTATTTTTCAAAATTTTTTATTTATTTTTTAATTTATTTTTTTAATTTTATTTTATTTTATTTTTTATTTTTTAATTTTTTAATTTTATTTGTTATTATTATTGGACCCTCAAACTTAGCCTTTCGAAAAATCGCCTAGGACCTAGGACTTATGAGGGGATAAAACATTTTCTAACCCTCAAGACACTTTACATCATGATTTTTACATCTCAAGGGTAAAACCCATTTGGCATAAACCCTCATAGACCACCCAGTTCTGCGACACAAATATAATCTAACAGATCAAACAATTTGTAATAACCTAACCAAATAGTTAGGATTATTTTCAAATTACTTTTACATAGACTCAACCTAGCACACTAGGATTCCCCTAAGATTCTAATGACAAAATCCATTCCGGCTTTGGGGTTAGGCTGAAGGAAAACTCTGCCAATCATGGATTGGTGAGACAAAAAACCTTCCAGAACGTAGATTATCATTAGAAAATTAGGTTTGCGTAGGCAATGACTCAGATCTGCTAAGATTATTTACAGTTTACATATGCAAACTAGGTGTACAACATAACATGATCGGGTTGATGATGACAGTCGAATGGCATGGACACGTCGATCAAGTGTTATCCCTTTTGTCGAAAAAGGGGGTGTACTGCTATGGATAGTTGACACGTATGGTCAACACATACATTATAGCATCTTCTCACACTATGTACAATATTCATTTACCATTGTAACTAGATAGGAATTTAGATGATAGGTTGATCATGATGGAGAGCCGAAATATTTAGATGATGAGCATGTAGACCCATTTTTGGACATGTAGTTATACCTACTCTACATTATCATATCAATAGAGTAATCATTGATGAGACACCCAATTTTGTATTTACAGATATCCTTTTGTATAAAGGAGAATGCATCACGATTTTAGTCTTCATATTTATAAATTATATAATGATTTCAATTCTAATGTTGTGATTCATGAATGGTTTTGATTTTTGAGTATGCTTTTATTATGGTTTTAAAATCAAATAAATACTATTGTATTTTTTGTATGTGGTGTTTCACCCCTGTATCCAGAACTTGGCTTTTCAAAAATCGCGTGGACTTGTATCCAAATATGTATCCATTTCTATTTCCTAGTAACTTAGTATTTACATCCTAGTCAAAATGGATGTTGGAATTCTTGCATTAGCAAAAATGCTATACAAATGCATACTTTATGTGTCCCTTACCGTGCAATATACATCACCTAAATTCTAACAGGTCCCAACAACTTAGAATGCTAAATATTGTGAACCATTATACTATGCAAACCAATATTGTGTTTCTATATCCCACTCAACAATGTTCTCAGTTGTGCTCTTTGTATTCCAATGAGTCATTCATCATTTCCATACATTTACCCAGAGCATATTATAACCATGTATATATATATATCATGGACCAAGGTATAAATTTGAATGAGTTTACACACTTAGTATAACTTATGAAATATATATGTTATACAATTATATATTAAAATATTACAAGTTATATATATATATATCTATATATATATATATATATATATATAATTCCCAAACTTTCCATATTTGTGTCTAATGGTTTGGATGCACATGGATGTACATGAATATATTTTTTAATCAAAATTTGAATATTTTATGTACCTTTTGGTCCACCATTTTCCCGATTTTTTCTTCAAGTTCCAATTTTTGGGGTCAACCAGTAATTATGTAACTTGTCTAGGTTTGATAACAATGGTTATAGAGCACAATCTTGAAGCATAAATAGAAGAAAATGAGAGTATAGACTGAGATAATTCACATAGAAGATGAAGATGTTTATATTAGGTGGATGCAAGAGACTTCGTGGATGCAAATTATGAAAATTTGATGAAACTTGCAAAAGAAGCATATAAGCAATATAAGGAAGTTCAAAAAAATTGGAAGAGAAAGAAAGTCAATATAGAAACAATATAGTCTATATCACCTAGGGTATCATTAACAATATTGATTTCAACAACGACAACACCAATAAAAGAATCAAATATTTCATCTATTAAAACCGATAGTGTACATATTACTTGAGCAAGATACTCAACAATAGTGTCTAGAGAAAATGTTAGCCCAAGATTTGTCATCGACATGTATTTGGGCATTTAGTCTTTTTGTGGTGAAGTATTATACGGTATCAATAATGAATTGCAATGTGTTCAAAAGATGAACTTTATGAGTTTTCAAAGGGATCGTAAAGTCGTGTCATTGTTATGAAACCTGGAATAGGAGGTTCTAATTCATTGGATGAACAGTGTGCTTCTCTCTAACCCTTGTCTACATAAATAATGCTCTCTATAACACATCTCCTTTTTCAACCTAAGTTATCATCATGAATAGATTACAATTATTGTTATTGGCAATTTATCGCTAGAGATCCAAAGTTTAAATTATCGGCAATATCGAGGAAATTATTGTAAATTATTGGGAAACTTAAAAGATACAGAAAATAATCATGTTTTTCAAACTTTTAAACTTCTAAAGCAAGATCAACATCAAACAAACACATTGTTACATAAATATGAAGATAAAACTACTATATAAAATGTATAAAATGTCAAGTGGTACATTAGACATCAATAGTGAAATTTGATATTTATCCCAAGTCACAAATCCTGATAAGATAAGAAAAAATCACATCGAAACAAGAAAGTGTATCTCATGAGATGAACATCATGAAGCATCTAGATTCTACAAGGCTAATCATGATGCACTAAAATATCAACGATTGCCTCTACCCCTTTTATGAGAAAAGGTCACCAGTGTCATTCTTCCTCTAGAAGTAGTGGGTGGACGTGTTAAGATTGAGCTTAAAAGGTGGAAGATGAAGTGGGTTGTCTTCCACCTCTTCCACTAATTGGAAGTCTCTGTGGAGGGTCGTGGCAGCATTGGTTGCGGTAGACTTTCAATATCCTCCCCCTGCTCTAGATTTGTCTCTCCTACAAGTGGAGGATCCTCCTCCCCCTCCCCCTCCTCCTCCAACTCCTCAACCTCTTGCTCCAATCACTCAAGTGCCTCCTCCATGATAGGCCTCTCGGTCTCCACCCTCCACAAACACATGGTGTCAAGTGCCTCCAGTACTTTGTTTATCTACCAGACCCATAGCCTGAGATTGTAGTAAAAATAGACCATGTCATTGAGGCAATGCACATCTAACATGCATGAGGGGCATTTCGTGATAAGATGATAGTATCCCCTACGGATATGTCGTAAAATAAATTAATGAACTTACAAAAAAATTTAAATTAAATTTGAAAATTTATAGCCTATTACGCTTCTTGGAGTGTATCTTTTCAAAGAAACTCTAATTGTGCTCACATCCTGAAGAGCTACAAGTTGAATTAGCACCCAAATGGCAAGTTTTTGCAACTCTATGACTCTTCTACCGTTGTTTTCCCACCACACATCTACAGCGTAAACATGGCAACGATTCAAATTTCTAAGGAAAGACAATGAATTATATTTCATTTTTCCATTAAGTAACAAATGTCAAATAGAACCATAGATAGAAAGGAAACACAATGAAATTTGAAAGTTTGAAAATTGAAACAAATTTTACTTGTAGCTTACTTGGAATCTTAGCAGTCCTATCTTAGATAGCCATATCATACTCAAATGTCACAGAACTCAACTTATATACCTCAAGTTGCTTGGAAATCTCGTTGTGTTTAGTGGATAGTGGAAGTCAACACCATCCTCTAAATTCATTGGTAAAATCTGTTGGACACCTAATCCTCTATGGGTTGGTGTGGAATGTGAACAGCCACCGGAGTCCAAGAGACCACTTGGAATATGAATCCAAGGGTCACATCAATGTACTATAAATGTCTATCATATCAATAATATATGCAAATTCAATGTTCTATCATTTATGATTGTTTACATTCCATGTGAGTTTAACACGGTATCAGAGCGGGTACCTTCCTAACTTGCTCAATCTTGTTTGAACCACTAGTTTTTGTGGTCTTTTTTGTGCATGTCAGTCCCGCACCTTTGAATTAGATGCCTTTCCATTCTATCCTTTTATTTCCGCAATGCATTCATTTTCCAATATAATGTATTTGTATACCTCTCTCAAATCTTCCATTTCCCCTGCAAATTTTGTGTCAGTTTCTTTTCTCGGCACTATTTTTGGATGTAAGTTATTTTGGGCAGTTTGCAGGTGCAACCCCAATATCAGCCAGCGTTCGTCAAATTGCACGACCCACCTGTTAGACATGCGCCATCCAAGTTAGGTGGCTAGTAGATTCACGATTTTAATTATAACTGCGGTGAACAGGTAAAAGAAACGCATCTCTCCAACATTCAATTCAGCGATTACAAAGGAGAATTAGAATGTATGTTGTGTTGAATCACAAATTGTGCGCTATGTTGGAGTGTCATTTATTGGGAATGGAGCGTTGAAACTCCTGGTTGATTTCTTTATGGAATAAGCACACTTCTATGGAAATCTGGTAGTATGCATGTTCTGCATCTCTGTCTCCTTGCAAAAGGAGGGAATTCGATCACAACCAAAGGGTGGAATGTGACTTTCGATGAATGTAACGTTTGTCCAATGATCATGGTTATTCGCCCAACTCACAGCTCGTACATCTTTTTGCATTGGATCAGAGAAATTGATTTTTTGTGCACTGGTCAAGGAATACAGAACAATGTAAAGTCTCTATGCATAAGTCTTGAATATTAGTTCATGCTCTTTATATGCATGTCGAAGCAATAAATGTGTTCAATTCTGTGTGATTTGACTTGAAATTATTCAGAGATTAATCTCTCTCTTGTCTGATTTTTCCTTCGTCAAATAAGTAATGCGCATTCATGTTCAATAGTTATTTCATGTGAAATGTATGATCGACATCGATTAGCATAATACAGAAGATTCACCATCTCAACAAAAAGTTTTTAATCCTCCCATATTATTTTGCAAGGAAAGTAGAGGTGCATGCCTACAACTTGTGGACAACTCTTTTGGGGATCCATTTGTAGTTGGCAACACCTATTTACTGTATCGGAGGAATGAGAGTGTGTGAGAATTGGACTGTCTGATTACAAACCCATGGATGAGGAAGGTTTGCAACCACTTTACTAAAAGCCATGATTCAAACAGTAGGCTCGGCCAACACCATGCACACTCTGCACTCCGAGAAGTCTGAAGAAAATAAACTGAGAAGAAGCCTATCAAAAAATCAGCCACTGAAGCCTGCTTCTTCAACCACTAGATTCGGCCACAACGAATGGACAGAGAAGATCCTATGACAAATTTCAAGCGACAAACATCAAACATAGACGATGTATTATATACATAGCCATGAAAGTTTGACATGCCGAAAAATACGCACCCATCATTTTAACATGTGAGGTGAATATAAAAATCTATATTCCAATCCCTGGGCCTCCCGAAGATCGCCCAGAACCAAACCCAAACTCGATCCAGATCTAGAGGCAAAGCTTCCACCGTTGTTGCACCTACCTGATCTAGAACCGAATCCCTTGTCGCTACTGGAATCAGAACTACCAGCTCTTCCAGAGCCTCCACTGGACCCGGAACTAGAGCCCGAGCCAGAAGCAAAACCATTTTCGTCGAAGCTAAAGGACGCTCTCTGACCTCAATCGCCCTTCGGTTTCTGGTTCTGACAGTGATTCCAATGGTCCCCAGGAGTATTACACTGGAGGAGAAAAGAGTGGCATGCTAGTCCAAGATCCATCCAAATAAAACAGCAATATTGATGCTATTTTCAATCGGGCTAGACAACTTGGAGCTTTGGAAGGGCCTGCTGACCAACCTCGGCCATCATCTACCTCAAGATCCTTCTCTGGAACTGGGAGGTTGCTTTCAGGAGAGAGTGTATCGACTACACCTCAACTGCTAGAACCTGTTGTCCACAGCATTACCTCTAAACTGGAACATAAAATCTCTCCTTAACTGTGCATTAATTCTCTATTGAAGCATTGGAGTTTATACACTCGTTGTTGGATAGAACAGTAGATTGTGAACGCATATTGTCAAGTTGATTGAAGATTGGTTTTATATGTGCTTTGAAGCTGTGATATATTTATGAAATGGGTTGCAGATTAAATGTGTTTATATATAGTGTGACTGTTTAGCAATGTATGTGCATCTTTCTGCATTGTGTAGGTGCCATTGTTTGCGTTGTGTAGTTGTAGACCTTGGTATGTGCGTTAAACACTAATTTTTGAGTCTTATTTATTGTTACTGAGTGTTGGTGTACTACTATTGTGGGTCAAATATGCCTCTGCCATGTATGTTGTAAGTGGGTGTTGCTCCTTCCTCATTGATCCATAGGTGTCATCAGTTTTTTAAAGTGTAAGTTTGACATTGGAGAAAATGAATAAAATTATTGATGTATTAGAGGTGCTAAATACTTTAATACACTCAATTGTTCATGATAAAATCAAAATTGGCAAAGGCACCCTATCTAACATTCAAACATGCTTGCAAAATGCACAAGACAAGATTGAATTTTTGTAGCTTGAATCTCAGCTACAACAAGAAGAATTACAACAATGGAGTCATCATTATAAACTTGTTTCTATTCAAAACATTGAAACAGACTCCCATAAACAACAAGTCAATAATGTTACAGATTCAGATCTAGGGCCCAATGAAGCAGCAAAGTTACATGCAGATGCAAAAGTTCAGTCTGCACTTCACAAGCCCAACATTAGACCTTGGGAAGAGTTTGTCCATAACAAGCACAGAACTGGTCTAGGATATGACAAGGATGTGTCCTTTCATATTCCAGATTACTCAAAGCCCATCAAATTTTAGAGTGTTGGGTTTCTTCATGGCAGTTCACCTTCAGTTGTTCTAGATTTTGCTCCTCCACATTCGCATTCAAAAGTTGTTAAATGCCAACAATGTGACCGAGTTGGCCATATGAAAGATCACTATTTTGATCTTCATCCATGTGAGCATTGTCATAATATGACTCATTCTTCAAATAGATGCTTCAAAGACAAGCCCCCTGTAGGCTGCAAGAACAAAGATTCGTCTTGGATGGATCGCTTCTTGGTAATGGGCATCAACAGCCAAGAAGATATTTCAGTCATATGTTAGAACTTGTTCTAGAGTATTAAACAATCTTGCAGTTGAGTTTTCTCCATCATCTCACCTTGTATCTAACAAGGGGGAAGTGATGGTCATCTACAAGCTTCAAAAACACATCAAGCGAGCCTGAGCCACAACCTGCCATACCAAAGTCAGAGTTGTAGCAGGAGACAAAGATGCCCCTAAGCATGCCTTCAGTTGGTGGTCATCCTTAAACCATCACAGGTTGAGACCTCCCTTTTCAAGTTAAGGTTCTCCCTTTTTATGCAGGGTGAGGCCTCCCTTTCAAGGTTGAAGGTTTTCCTCTTCAAAACATCAAGAGCACTTCCTCTAGCCGAAGACCTTAGCTTCTTGTCAGACTTGGAAGAGTTCTGGGAACTGCACTAAGCATTTCAGTGTTGGTGGTTATCCTTAAACCACCCCCCTTATACCAACATTTCAGAAAGCACATTCAGCCTAGTGTTTCCATGCATGTTTTTTCACATTTTGTATTATAGCTCTCTTCTTGGACTCATACATAACCCTTCGGATTAAGGGGGGGAATGTTGGACACCTAATCCTCTATGGGTTGGTGTGGAATGTGAATAGCCACCGAAGTCCAAGAGACCACTTGGAATATGAATCCAAGGGTCACATTGATGTACTATAAATGTATATCATATCAATAATATAGGCAAATTCAATGTTCTATCATTTATGCATGTTTACATTCCATGTGAGTTTAACAACATCCATCGATAACCTTTACATCAAACCTAAATCCACATGCATAAGAGAATGCAAGGTAGCTCTGCTACATGAATTTGATGATGGAGGGTGTTGTTCCATCGGTCATCAATCACACCCCATATCTTGTCTTGTCTAGTGAATCCATCTTCCCCCTTGACCTCATAGCATCAATGGATAGCTTTCTTGGCCCTATCCATGACTTCATAAAAGTATCTTGTTGCGGGCTTCTCACCATCAACCAAGCGAATAACCTTTACTAAAGGTTCACTGATAGCACACAACTCCTCAGCTCTCATCCAAAAACATTGATTGTGTCTCACAAGTTGGGTTATGGCATGCCCATCCACTTTAGTGCTATAGACACAAGTGTTCCACTCATCTGAGAGAAACATCCTCTACATATCCAACATTGAATTGTGGAGATATTGAAAAGAAAAGAAGCTAGTTGCGAAATGTGTGATAGCAAGATGGACCAATTCCTTGCCCCATGTGAACTGTCTCATGAGTGTTAGAACAAATGTATGATTGTAAATATATTTTGTAACCCTCCTTGCCAACTCAACAATTTCCTTGATCCAAAGAATTTTTTCCATGCCCTCTAGCATCAAATCAATGCAATGGGTGAACATGGAATCCAATATAAGCCCTCTCCATAAGCAACTTTCCTACAGCAACACAGTTAGCAACATTGTCTATAATGACTTCGACAACATATCGCAGAACTATCTCCTAGATGAAGTTATCCAATAACTCACATAATAATTGTGCATCTTTAACATATGCAAAGGCATCAATAGATTTGATAAACATTCTCCTCTTGGTACAATTAACCAAGAAATTCTCCATAAGCAACTTTCCTACAGCAACACAGTTAGCAACATTGTCTATAATGACTTCGACAACATATCGCAGAACTATCTCCTAGATGAAGTTATCCAATAACTCACATAATAATTGTGCATCTTTAACATATGCAAAGGCATCAATAGATTTGATAAACATTCTCCTCTTGGTACAATTAACCAAGAAATTTAGAATGGACCTACCCTTCCCATCTATCCAACCATCTGACATAACGGTGCATCTTGTGATCACCCATGAATCTTTCAGCTCAACCAATCTCCTTGAGCAATCAACCTTGTCGCCTTGAAGGAAATGCTCTCTCAAGTCATTATAAGAACGGCCCTTGTAGCCTAGACCAACAATGGTAGTAGCTTCAAACATGGAATGGTAGAATGGGTTGTTCTTGGCAATGTTGAATGGTATGTCATTCCATAGAAATCATTTCGCCACAATTTTGTCAACCTTTTCCTTCTCCTTCTATTTCACCATTCACTGAATAAAAGGATGCTCCCTAGGCACAAATGGCGGAACAAAGAAAGGTGACGCTATGGGGCCAAACATTGTAGAGTGTGAGCTTGAGGATTGGATTTTCCCCACTTTCCACAATATTTGCGAGTTGAAGCCTCACTTCTTCCTTTTGATCTCTCGTCTTATGCATTTGAAAAATGGATTGGTTTGCAATGTAGAAAATTTTTGGGGTGGACGTTGGGAAAAGATCCACATCATTCTTTGGAATTTAGGCAAGGTGGTAATTCAAACCGTCGATTCCACCAAACATTTCCATACCACATAACTTGCATTTCAACCTCATTCTATTATGACCCTCAGAGGGTAGATGATACTTCCACATTAGATCCACTAGCTTTGCCATTTTGATTCTTGAAATGTGTAGACTCTATAGAACTGATTCAATTTGTAAACCTACGGGACCAGAAAAAAGGATGAGAACTTAGAAATTGAATACAAATCCACAAAATTGAAAAACCATAAAAAATGCTCCAATTAAAATACCCTAGCTACATAAGTATTAAATCCTCCAATCAAAGTGGGAAAAAAGAAGTATATCTAATGAACATTGCATATCCTATACTATATCTTGAAAAACAAGAAAAGGAAGGAAATTTTCTTATATACCAGGAAATATGGATATGGTATATTGGAGAAGATCTCCACTCCACAAATGCTCAGCTAATGGCAAATAAAACTATGGATTTCCCCTGTTTGCTTGTTAAAAACTGCTCACAAGGCTCACACTACCCTCAAGGCTCAGTCTCAGCAAAATAAAAACCCAAAATGACCTCAAGATACCCAATCCGGAGTTTTTATTTCACCGAATTGAGCAGCAGGGTGATAATTTGCTGTCACCTCCCAATAAATAAGGAAATTATTACAATAAATTAAATTATCACAATAATTTCAAAGCATATAAAATATCACAATGAATTAAGGCAATAATATCGACGAGCAGAGGTTTGGTGACAATATCATGATAATTTCGATATTAACACGATATGTGCAACACTGATTATGATTGATCCACCATTCCATTTATCACAAATACATATGTAAATAGACGTGTGTCTGATGAATATAAGGCTATTCTTTCTGTTTTTTACAAATATTGCTATACTACCCTCCTATCATCTATGATAAAAAATAAAGCTATCTTTAGGTTATAAAATAACCTGTGGGTAGTATAATAAAAAATGATACCAACAAGGCATGGTGTTCCTGGGTTTGTCGCCATCTCAGGAATGAAATTGACCATACTCGTATGCGGCTCACCCCGAGCAGGTAATATTGAGCCTAGTGCAACACTGAGCCGTAAGCCATTGGGTGCAAATAATAGTACGTCACACCTTTAAAAAGGGCCTCAACACCCCTATGCCTTGTCATGGAATCACTAAGGCACTGAGTCAATGTGGCTATCATTAATTAGGGTACTCTTCCCTAGCTCATCCTGAAGACAGTGGGCTAGGTGCCCGGGTTAGCCAAACAGGGCTTTGTGCCTTAGCCAAATCTAGAAAATGAAGGCTACAACCCACGCAAAGGATGAGTGGTCTGAGCTAGGGGTTGTACTCCCTGGCCTTAAAAAGAATGTGCTAAAATTTTAAGCCAAGGAGGGAGATCAAATTTTAATGTCAGGGGTTGTTTTTTATGTCAGGAGTTTTTGTTCAATCCTTCTGGGTTATTGGAGGGATCATCGGGTATTCACCTGCACGCGCATATTTCTATGTCCATACTTGATTCTATCTCATTGACATTGAACCATTGGCCTTAGGAAATACAAGTTCAACAATTATTACTATAGACAATTACTCAACAATGCCAATAGTGCACTGTGCAAGTTAGTGTATATAGTATATACTGGTTGATGTATATGACCCGTGCACGCAAACATCCAACTATGAACATTTATATGCTTACAACTTTATTTCTTGCATGTTGCTCAATAATAATTCATTGTTCCCTTTGCTTCCATTTAAGCTTTATTTAGTATGGTTGGACTTTTGTGGATGATGATGTGTGTGCTTCTAATCCTTATTCTGTATATGCTAAGCATTCAAAACTGTGGAGCTTCCATGCACTAAAATGCTCTGCTGATACTCACAGGGATAGATTACCACTTAAATTTACATCACTACTCTAGCATGCAATCCAAAAAAATTTGTACTTTATATACATGTTGCAAAATTCTCTGATTTGTCCAGAATTTTACAAGTTTTTCAGGTCACCCATTTTCCCATTTTTTCAAATCCAAATTTATGTTTGCCAACTTTCACTGACTTTTTTCAAAATTTTCCAATTTCCCAAGTTGATAATTCCCACGAAGTTTTTCCCGATTCCAATCTTCGTCACACTACTTTATGCCACATTAATTTCTTACACTTCAACAAACTCTTCAAAAATTTTAAATAAATTTAGTATCACATTCTTCACTTGACAATGACAGACTTTGAAACAAGCAACTCTAGGTATTAACCAGAGACAATGCGCAATGCAATTCACTCTGGAAAATATAACCAGCTACAAAGTAGCAAGAACAGATCGAGAAGGCAAAATACTTGTATCAATGACGCTGCACACATTGTATAGGAAAATATGTCAAAAGAATATTTTATCCTATAAATGCAATGATAGCATGCTGAACAATATTCAGCCTCTTGTTCTTTCATATTGATAACTGAATGAACTGCAGAGAACTAGGCATTGTCGAAAAGCACAGGGCCTGAGAAGACTAAGACTCACAGAGACCATTGAAAGATAAAGAAAAATAGAGCGACATAACTGGAATGATACCTTGTCAGCCCAGCAAGTTTTGTACGGAATTCGTTGAAGTCCTTTGAGGGGATGTCACCTTCAAGGTAAAATTGCAATTCCTTTTCAGCACATTGATGAAGTCTTTCCAACCCAGATTCAGCTTCACCTAAATAAACAATACCACATATATTTCATCCTCCCTGTTTGAGTCTTAAGTTTCAACTTTCAACTGCAACTCTGGAATAAGCTTAAAATTTAAAAGTGTATACATCCTTATTTTCTTTACAAAGGTCATGACCAACTTCTCTGTAAAGCATACCTTGTAAATATTCAAAGAATTGCCTTTTAGATTGCTCCTGCTCAGGAAGGTAATAGCCATATGCATAAGTCCACTTCAACACACGTCTACATTCAACTATCTGCAAGTTACAACCAACATATAAAAGCTAAGTCACATGAAACAAGACACAGATGACATGGAAATACGAGTGTCCGAAACGAGACAAAGTGACCGTGGAAACAGGATATGGACAACACACACACACACAAATTATATATATATATATATATATATATATAAAGAATATAACAAATTATAAATTACACAGAAAAAAGAAATATCTAATATAGACAAGTATTCAACTTTTTTTGAGAATTTAGAAACTAAAAACATTTAGAATTTTACATGATCATGACACAAATTCCATCATACAACATTTTCTCTTTAGCCTGTTGTCTTGCTAAAATAATGTTTTTTCAGCATTTGAAACTACTATTGCAGCCCCACTCCTAGCAGATGGAGCACTTGCAGGCCCCAAAGAAAATGAAAGAGGGGGGACAACATCAATGGGGGCATTCTTCCCTTTCTTTTAACTTTTTCCAACAGCCCTTGATCATAGAGCCATGATTTCTGTGAAATGAAGAAGACAGTGGACTTCTGTAAGAAAAAACTTGAGGATTCGAGGATAAATCCACTTACAAAGCACTTGGAATCCCTTCTAACACTACACCATAACCCTCAGCTGCACTCCAAAACATCTGACACCTCCACCTTGTTAAGCGAAATGAGCTTGAATGGAAGGGAAAACATGTTTACATGGGGTACAGACTTCTTTCACGAGGGACACAGCGAGGGCATGTATCAGACATGTGTTTGGAAGGTGTACTATTAATAGAACACATGCCAAACATGTGTCAGACATCTCTCAGACATGTGTCCTCATGTATTGGTGTCCGACACATAGGATATGGGACACAGGCACTGTTTCGAGGTGCCTTGTAACTTAGTAAAAAGCAATTATTATACAGAACTACCCTATAAAATATACAGCAAATTCATCATATAACTATAAACAATATGGTACTTCTTGAGCATAACATTCCCAGTCAAGAATTTAAGAGGAAAATTCATATATATATAACTTTGTGAGCAAATGTGATTCCACTGGTATTTGCCACAACTAATTGTCCCTCAAAGTTGGGGTTGATCTCAGTGATACAGTTTGCACTTTGGAACATCACAGTAACTGCAAAGTTGCAATCCCTGCAACTACAATAATAAAAAAAATTAAAATGATACTTGTTGACCACTACGTGTCAACGACCCATAGCAGTACACCACTTTTTTCACAAAAGGGATTGCGTCTGATCGATGTTTCCATGCTATCCAGCTTTTATCATCAACCTGATTGTCATATTATAATGTAAACCCATTCTGCATGTATATGATGTAAATAATCTCAGCAGATCTGTGTCATGTATGTAATTGCATAGGTAAACCAACTTTTCTGGTGACGATCTACATTCTGGGAGGTTTTTTGTCTCACTGATCCATTCTCAGATGGTTAGCAGAGTTTTCCTTCAGTCTTACCTCAAAGCTAGAATGTATTTTGACAATGGGATCTTATGCGAGTTATAGTGTTCTAGATCGAGTCTATATAAAAAAAAATTGGGAATAATCCTAACTATTTGGTTAAGTTATTTTATTACAAATTGTTTGGTCTGTAGGATTATATTTGTGTCGCTGAAATGGATAGTCTGTGAGGGTCTATTTCAGATGGGTTTTCCCCCTTCTGATGTAAAAAATATGAAAATTATGATGTAAAGTGTCTTGAGGGTCGGAAAAATCATTTATCCCCTCATAGGCTAATTAATTAGATTTTCTGGCCAAAAATTAATTAAAATCCTAGGCCAAAAATTTAATTAATCCTAGGTCCTAAGTAAATTTAAATTTTCCAAAGGCAAAATTCGTTGATCCTTAAAATTCAAATTTTAAAACGTCTCGGGACTAAGGTAAATTAATTATTTTGCTAAATTTTAAGCCTTTAGTCTCTAGGGGTTAAGTCAAAGTCAAATTTTTGAGGAAATTAACTCAAATTTTATTTTTGAGTTAATTAAAATGCATTTAATTAAAAAATTTGAATTTCCTCAAGAATTTAAAATTTCGACGAATGAGATTAAAAATAAATTTTGATCCTCATCAACAGTAGAGATTGCTTTGACGAAGATCACTCGAACTAGCCATTGGAGGATTTATCTTTAAATAGGAAGTCATTTGTCAGTCAATTCATTCAATCTTTGAATCGTGTACTAAGCTCTCAAGCTCTCTTGTATACTTTTTTGAATTAATGCAAAAGTCTTTGGGGTTTCAACGTGTTGTAGTGTTCCTCTTCATAAATTTATGGTAACATTGTTTTAATTTCTGCTTAATATTATGTGAAATTTGTCAATCAATAGCTCTATTAGAATAATCTGAATACAGGTATCTTATTCAGTTTGTTGGATCTAGGGTAACATTTTTTATTCTGATTGAAGTAGCAAGTATCTTTATTTCTTCAGAATTTTATTGTTGTTCTATTTCTCTACTTGATTTGATGGTTGATCTAGTGTTTGCAGAAGATCTCTCAAGTTCTGATTGAGTGTTTGGGGATAGTCTTTGGTTGGACGAGCCAACTCTCAACACATATTTTCTGAAGAGCCTACTGCATATAAGCCTCAAGATTTATCTAATGAATATTTTTTTTGAAGGTTGTTTTTGGGCTAGTACGAATATTTTAAATATTTTGTGGAAATTTTGATAGATCTACCTATTAAGAGCCTTAGATTATCAGATCTACGAGCGGAATTGTACTCATACTCCTTAGATCTGATAGATCTATAAATTATTTATATAGATATGTTATTTACTTGTGTAGATCTGAAATTTTGCAACATAATTTTGAATTTTAACACTTCGGTTTTTTGAGATTTTCTCTACTTTTGTACATATTGGGTATTCGGTTTTTCTCTTTTCACTTGTGCAAGAATAGATCTGAGAAATCAGCCAACAAAATTTTTAGATCTGAGTTAGATCTAGACCCTAGAGGGCAAGATCTGGGCTCAAAGATTGTTTGCAGTAATAGATCTGAGAAATCAACCCAGAAAATCTTCAGATCTGAGCTAGATCTAAACTTTGGAGGGCAAAATCTGAGCTCAAAGATTGTTTGCAGGAATAGATTTGAAAAATCAGCCAAGAAAATTTTTAGATCTGAGCTAAATCTGGACCTTGGAGGGTAAGATTTGAGTTCAAAGATTGTTTGCAATAATAGATCTGAGAAATCAGCCAAATAAATCTTCAGATCTGAGACTTTTTCAAGCAGATCTGGGGGTTTTGAGACAGATCTAGGTCCTAGAGTGCAATATCTTGTCCCAAATATTTTTGCAAGGCCAACCATTAAAGATTTGCAATAAATCTGAAGATCTGAACCAAAATAATTTTCTTTTAGAACAAGGGTTTCAAATTTTGGGGTTCCTAAGCCCAAATCTATCTTCTCCCGGCCCAACGCTAGTTCTATTGGGCCTAGTGCTAGCTCTCATTGGTCCTAGATTCCCCTTACTCCATTTCTGATTTGAATATTTGATTTTCTAAAGCTAATCCTTGGTGGGTTTTTGCAGAAAATTTGGTAAAAATTTGTGTTTCAAGTATTGAAATTTTTTTGGCAACTTAGACAAGTGATTTCACGGCCTAGGGCCTAAGGGTTTGATCTCTAAACCATATTTTTCCTCATTGTTTGCTACAGCAGTCATATACCTTTCTAATAGTGGTAAAAAACACATCTAAGTGGTTTGAAATTAACTAAAAAAGTTGCTAAATACATTAATAAGTCATTTATGTTTGATGTGTATCAAAAATTTGGCCTAGATCTGCATTTTGGGTCACTGTTATCTATGAATAATTCTATTTCTGAAGTCTGAAATATAACAGTGACAAAATTTCATGCGGGTTAGCCTAAAATCAGTTCCTAAGTTGTCTAATATATTAAGAAATAAATTTCTTGAATTGGGCATTCATCATTAGGCTTATTTCATGTTTTAATTGTTGGTTGTAATAAGTATACCAGATCTGATATAATTCTAGAATCACATCATAACAGGCTGAAAAGTTTTGATAATTCATGTGGGCAAGTTTGGAAAATTTTCGGTAGATTTTTGGCATAAAGATATCATTGATAGCTTACTGTTTTCATTGTCATATTGTTGTTGTCATAAAGTTTTTTTTACTACTGTCCTAAAAACTAATTTCTGAAAATTAAGTACTCCGTTATGGAATTGTGATAAAATGCATATCTTTTGTTTCATAAACTGAGTATTTTTCGAGCATCTGATATTAATTTGTGAAGACGCTTTTGTTCTCTTTGAGCTATAATTGCATTTGAAAGAATCTAGAAGATTTGAAGTAAGCTTGTGGTCTAATTGTGATATTGCTAAGAAATTTATCTTTCAATCTTTGTCTAGTGAAGTGAACATCCATTTTGACAATTAAGGGCTTTGATATATAACTCTGAATCAGATCGTAGCATAAGCACTTTTCATCCTTGAATCTAACTTCATCTCATCATCTGGTACATTTGCATATAAGTTAGTTTTGCATAAATAAAATTTACTTCCAAGCATAACCTTGGTCGATAGAGAGATAGGTATTCGTCCATCTTTGCTTGAGAAGCATGCTTTTAATAGTACTTAAAACGGTGACCTTGCAGTCGTCAGAGCCACAGCTCTCTGTAAAGCCGAAGGCACCAGGTATGTTAGATTTTTAGGAGAGGTATCATTAATCACACCTTAGTGTGTTTCACCTTATCTTCTTCCTGTCAATTACTACGAAATCAAGCTCAATATAGAAAGGATCGAAGCGTTAAAACTTAGATAAGCATTTAACTAAAATTAACCAAGATTCTTGCATCTCATATTAGCTTTAGTATCTGCACTTCATATAAGATAGTCATTCATCCAAGCAGCAGTTGCAAATCAATTACTTGGTCCTAAATTTCCTAGCAAGATAGTTGACTCCATAAGGCACTGGCATCAATTGCTTAAAATCTAATCAAATCCTATAAATCTTGCTAAATCTAAATCAAGTACTTGGTCGCCCACTATGTCTCCCGAACTAGCTAGTTTCCAATTAGTTCTCTTTCATTCCATTTTTGTAGGGTCTATCCCCCTTAGCTTGTTGTAGGGAGACAGCTTAAATGAAGAGATTGGGGATCAAGGTGATAACCCCCGATCTGAGTCGTTGTCGTGGTGTCTACACATTATGTGCGACAACAGATGACACAATACATTGTTGTACGTGTTAACCACTCAAATTGAATTTGAAGACTTGTCAAAGCTTCCACGGGCAAAGAACATTCAGAAACATTCCATCATCATCAGATCATGTCAGAATGCCAGAATTCATTAGTTTTATATTCCAAATTCTGCAACCCTCCGGGGATATTGTAAAAATGATTCTAGTCAGATGAAAAAGAGTCATATAAGAGGCCTAGGTAGCTTAAGACTATACTACCAAGTCAGTTTGCTCAAGGGAAATTTTTTTCCTCAACCCATTGTTTGTGCTTTTCAACACTTATAATTGGTTGAGTTTTTCTCCCATATATACTCGAAAGCTAGAGTGCGGCTTGATGGTAGAGTCTTAGGTGAGTCTATTGACACCTAATCATTGGGATTGTGTTAATATATGTAAAATAGTGTAAATAGAAAATAAGGAGAATAGGAATATGAAGAGACACTAGGAGATGAAGCCCAAGAGTCTCTCCCTTCATGTATATATCTATGATCAGCCTTAATGGAAAAACACAATTCATTTGAGGAGTTACCTCCTGGCCTGACATGGTATCAAAGCACAGGTCCCATTTTAGACTTGTAACTCCTGTATTCTACCAATTTTCTGCTCCCATTTAGAGTTTGCTGCCTGGAGATGTTGAATGCATGAGGGTGTCAGACATTTGCCCCCTGGAGGAGTTGTGGTGCTATGAGAATAGTTGAATGACAGTGCGTTGAGGTTGGAACGTTGTGACTGTGACTACGTTGAGGTTTGGGATATGTTAAATTATTTTTATAATACCACTGGTTTTTCTGCGTAAAGATTGATATAATGCCATTGGTATATTGGTGTTGAGAGTCATATTACTTGCAGCTCCTTCCCATACCATCCACCCATTATGTAATACTGTGTTGGCGTATTGACGTGACTGTTATAATATATAACTGCTCTCACACCGCTCCACAAGTTGGTTTCTGCTATAATATCCTCCCCATACCGGTTTTAATATATAATTGTGGTTTTATCATGACTGTGATACTCACCTCCTCCCCATATTGGTCCTCCTATGGAATACGACCCGCCAAACTGTTGCGGTTCGTATCTCCCATACCATGGTTGGTCCTCCCGCACACCATTTTCACCAATACCACGCTGTCATTACCTCCTTTAATACCTCCCATATAGCGTTGTCATTACCTTCCATACATACATTGAACGCTCCATTACGTTGAATCTTGCCCCCTCGTTATAAACAATGTTCCACGAGGTCGCATCCCCCCACCTAGGGGTCGAGTTTCCTAGCTCCCCCGTGCTCTAGGGACTTGGAGACGAGAGGGGGTCATTTCCCCACACGCCCAAAAAACAGGGTACACAAGGGGACTTGCCAGGGGTTCATTTCCGCAAAAGAGGGTCGTCTAGGGTAGCAAGGGGTCATCAAGGGTCATGGGGGGTCGTTTCCATTGACCAATTTCGTTTTTTTTTAATGATTTTTTTTAGATCATAATTATAATTTTTTTATTTGTTTTTTACTATTTCGTATTTCCGGCCACAAGGGTTTTAGACTTTAGTTTTCATTGTTGAAGCCTGACACGCCCTCACTCCAACATTCTAACGTTGTTGCTGCTGGATACTGACACCATCGAAACCTGGACGATGGACCGCGAACGCCATCCGACATCGTTGTTGGACTTGGACGTTGGACGTCGTTGAAAGTTGAAACCTCCGTCTCTATTGCATGCCATCTCTGTTTCTGTTGCACGTTGTCAAACGACAAGTCACAAAACCACCTCACTGTTCAGCTTCAAGCCTTCATTCTTGAACCGTGACTTGCCTAAGTGCCTCACGACTTTGAAGTTTCAAAGTTTTCATTGAACTGCAGGCAGCCCAGGGTCTTGGGGACTCTGAAGTTTTTTTTCAGTTGCACTTGAACTGCAGGTAGCCTGTCGACTTTGAAGTTGAACTGCAGCCCCCATCAACTTTACCTGGCCACAGTTTCCACAGTAAGTAACATCAACAATTTAACATTGATGATTGCAGCCTGTCATTGCAGTTTTTTTTCATTTTTTTTGTAAATTGTAAATTTTATTAATTTTTCTGTGTTGACTGTGTGCCTATAGGTTGTCACTGTGTTTTTTTTTTTCAAATTTTTTTTGTAAATTTTAAATTTTTCAGTGTTGAAACTTGACTTTTTTTTCATTTTTTTTGTAAATTTTAAATTTTTTTAATTTTTTAGCGTTAACTGCGTATTAATTTTAATTTTTTCTTGTTATACAAAAACAAAACAAAAAAATCAGTGTTGAATGTGTGTGTTGTTAGTATTAGTCAGCCTGTGTAATGTTTTTAATTTTTTTTATTTTCACTGTGTACAATAATCAGTATGTAGATGCCATAAAGCGGCAAGCCTAAAGGTTTTATAATAAACAGTAAACCCTTGTTGCAGGTTGCAACCTACAGGCTACAAGCTACATTGAACTTACAAATATGAGTCAGAGTCAGAGTTATTCTAGGAATAGTGACAGCAACTACAGTGGTAGCGAGCCACATGATGCACAAGAAGAAATTGAAAGCAGTCACAGGAGGGCAAGAAACCAGAATAGGCCTTTGCATGGTGTAGATTCCACACCCCAATCAAACTCTAAATAAATAGTATCCAATAAAATTGGATTTGTATCCTTTGGTTGCACTTGTTTTGTGAGCATTCGAAGGTTGTAGTAGATGAAAACCAACTTCTCCAAGCTCTCATGCTCCAACCTATTTCTCTTTTTGTTGTGGATGTACTCAAACATTGACCAATTGCGCTCCCAAGAAGAAGCACTGCAGGGTTGACTTAGACTCTAATGGCGAATTCTTGTAATTGTGGTGCCTCAGTGCCACAATCTATCCACCAATGAAATGTAAAAAAATAACAACAAAGATTATCAGTTTGCAATGCCAAACATATAAAATAGAACTAGCAAAATTACAAGCTAAGTTCTAACAATTTGCACCTACAAGGAATTTTCTTATCCTTGAGACGTTGGTTTGAGCTGAATCCAAACATGCCAGATGCTTTCTTGTACATATCTTGTTGTATGTTGATTTTGTCCTGAATATCTTGATCTGGGAACATCTTCTCAATGCATATCATGACACCTCTCATCACCTCGGGATCTCTTTGAATGTTAAACCCCTCACTATAGAATAAGCTCGGATTGAGATATTGTTAATTTCGGTATGTTCTATGCTTAGAGCAATTTACTTCAATTTTTCACATTAGCTCAATATCAATTCCAGATTAGCAATCACATTAGCATGTAAGTAATGTGCAGATAGAACATGAGCATAAACAACATAAGACAAGCCAAGACAAGAGGACAGAAGATGTGGCACCAGCCAGGGACAAACCCCAATGTGGGGAAACCCTTGATCAATTCTTCTTATATTCTTCAATAGTTCAGCAGAAAGATAGAGATCGTACAAATATACAAAACTGATATTTTATGACAACAGTAGAAAGACCTTGACCAAAGAAGTCAATGTTGGTCAAACCGGACAGAAGTATTTCTCTAAGTGGCTTGGTCAAGTCCAATGAACTTTGGCCTTCAAATGTAAACACAATCAGCCCAAACACTGCTCATAATTCTGATTTCATTTTACAGTAGATCGTTGCTCTGGTTAGGGCACTTGCAGCAGCCCTAAACTCCCTTAACAGTGTTGATTTGCTGATCTAATTAGGGCACTTGAAGTAGCCCTAAACTTCCCTCACAATCTCCAAACAGTCCTAAGAGAGCTGCGGCATATGCTTGAGTAAGTCCTCCCTTTGCTATGAAACAGTGGCACATTCTAGACTGCCCTATGCAGCCCTTGCTATGGTGCTATGGCCTGCGGCCTAGCACATAGCAACTCCTCATTGTTGCATCTCCCCTATCAATCCTTAACCCATGCCACAGATGGCTTCTTTCATCATTTTGTCACCTACAGCAAACCGAATTTCTACGTTGTCCCTTTTAGTCTTCTTTGTGCTTATGTTTAGGCTCTTTCTTTGTTGCGGATTAGGCCTCTCTTTGCTGCGGCTAGGGCTCTCCTTAACTGTGCTTAAAGGCCTTCCTTTTGACTATGGCTAGGGCTTCTTGACTACGGATTAGGGCCTCCTTTTGACAATGGATTAGGGCTCCCTTTTACTGCATATTGGAGCTCCTCTTGATTGTCGATAGGTCTCCACTTGATTGCGGATAGAGGCTTCTTTAGACTGCAACCAGATCTCTCTTCTTCATGCCTGCGGCTAGGGTATGGCCTCTTCTCCTTCAAGACTGCGGCTAGGGCATGGCCTCTTTAATGACTCTTTCCACTACATCCTCCTTGTAAGAGGACAAACCCAAACGAGTGGAGAGAGAGAGATCATGAGTGATGTGCTCCACAAATGACTTGAGGTCTCCCCTATTTAAATGCAACGTTGAGGTTGAGCTAGGGGTAACTTGCTTGCTGGCCAACCTTGACATATTGTCAAATAATATAACTAAATTCATATCTCCATAAATACATGTCAGAATCAGATGATCTTTAGATCAATCCTACACCTCTCGAAGAGAGGAATCCAAGAAAAATATCAGTTGCCATAAATAGGGTGACCCACATGGAGTTTGGCCCTAGTTCCCAATTTTAACAGATATGCTCCTGCTGCATGCAATGGTGAATGTAGTTTCCTGTCCCATCTAGAATCAATAATTTTCCATATAGGGAGATATTTAGATTCATTTCCCTTATAGAAAGTCTCCATGGCCTCTTTGGCCCTGGCCATCCCCTCATAAATATATCCCATTGCAAGTTTCTCTCCATCCATCAATCTCAAGACTTTCACAAGGGGTTTAGTGAAGCTGACAATCTCAGTCACTTTGTCCCACAAACTATCAACGAAGACAGATGTTTTCACAGACATTGCTTTTGGTTTTGTGCTATCTTTCCAAAATACCCATTGCTGGCTACAAAACATTATTTTCAAATCTTGGTACTCATACAAAAGGCTTTGGAGGGAAAGAAAGTTTGTAGCAAACTGTGTGACAGTTGGGCGACCAAGCTCACCCTGTGTGAATTCCCTCATAAGGTTCAACACCCAAGCATGATTATAAATATACTTGGTAATATGCTTGCATTCATGCACAACATCTTGCACCCACTCCAACTTCCCAATGTCCTCTAGCATCAAGTCAATGCAATGGGCAGTGCATGGAGTCCATGTTAGGATATTCCAACACATAGGAAATAGTTAAGTATAACTTGGTCTAGTATAGAGTTAGGTAAATTAAAGTGTGTTTCTTTACTATGTACATTTTGTAACTTACAATCTGACAGTCACGATATGTAGTGATCCGACGGTTCATTCTCTCCTCGGTATTATCGACACTTGATCCGTGGCTTAACACCCAATTGGTCCATGATCTCTATTTAAAGAGCATGGAGGGTCATTTGTAGGTCAACCGTTCATGAGAGAAGCTTATGTAAATTTTCATTCTTTTATTAATAAATTGCCTGAAGTGGCCGCGTTGGCTCAGGCCGTGGACTGTTTCCCTCTTTGAGGGTTTTAACCACGTCAAAAGTACTGGTGTATTGATCTGCGATCTGTTTGTGAGCAGTGTCCTTTGGTGTTCTGTCTGAGGAACTTACCCTGTAAATTCCTACATGGTATCAGAGCTATTTGAGGATCGCGTCAGTTGGTGATCCAAATCTGAAGCCGGTAGAACTGCATCCGACTGTCGTTTCCTAGATCTACTGTTTCTCACTGCTTTTGGGTCGAAAGAACTGCTCTGTTGTGTTGGGAGCATCTGTTCCAGTGAGGAACCTCTTTTGTTTCACGCGAAAAGGTTTCCGGTAGCCCTAGCTGCGTCATTTTTAAGATCTGGAGGTATACAGTGTTTATTTGCAGTTTACAATTATTTTCTCTCTGTTTATTTCGGTTTCGGTTTATTTCGCTTTTTTTTATTACCAGATCTATACCTTTCATTTCTGCGTATGCTCTTTGCCCCGGGACTCTGTGCGATCAGGGCAAATCAGAAACAGAAAGGAAGGATTTTTCTCATGCGTATGCTCTTTTCCGCTGCGCCTTAGTGTGATCTCGGAAAATCAGAAACATTGAGGAAAATATTTAGTTTCCAGCTAAAGCTAACTTCGAGCCGCAAGGTTCGTTTTTTTTCTATATCCGTGTTAGGTTTTGTGTTTTTTTGTTTTGTAGGGAAAAAGAGCTTTCTCAAAGCAAGCACGCAACCCAAAGCTTCAACCCCCCCTCTCTCTCTCTCAAACCTTTTGTATAGCTCACTTGGTCCAAAGCTAATTTATGAGAGTAGAGGTCTTGAGTTCAAGTCTCCTTTTTGTGGGGGTGGATTTTTCATTTCCGCACATTCCCGCACTTCATCGACATCTTCATCAAATTTTCTTCAAAAAGACATAACTTCTTCATTCGGAAGCCGTTTTCAGAACCGTTTTTTTTTAAACAGCCTAATTTTTCGAGATCTTTCCATTGGAACACTTAGTTTCAGCATCTATAGCTTCAGTTTCTGTTAAAATGGAAAGTCCATGCCAAGTTATTCTTGACAGCACCAACTACTTCCAATGGTGGTCCTACATTGTGGATTTACTTAGAAGTAAAGGTCTCTACAGAATAGCGACAGGCCAAGAAACCAAACCGAAAGATGAAGATAAGGCAGCTAAATGGGAAAATAGGCAAGATCAAGCATGTGGGTTGATAGGGATGTCTATTTCTCCATATCTTAGATTCCATATTGCAGAACTTGATACTCCTAATGAAGCATTGAAACAGATTACTAAATTTTTTGGAATAAAAAATGAACTTAGAACCCATCAACTTGAAAATGAGTTGCTTACATTGGACCCCAATAATTTTTCTTGCATTGAAGATTTTTTGTCCAAGTTCAAGACCCTTAGACTTCTCTTGGAAGGTGTTAAGGTTAAGAAAGAAGATAGTAACCTTATCTATTCCATTCTTACTAAGTTGGGACCAGCCTACTCTGTGTTTGTTTCCACCTTCCATTCTACAAGAGAAGCCTTCATTTCTCAAGGACAAAACTACAAGTCCCCTTCCTTTGATTCTTTTTGTGATTCTTTAATAAGAGAACAAGAAAAACTCTTACACCTTGGTCTTCTTAATCTTGGAAACTCTTCTAAGAAAGTGTTAGCCGTCCAGCAGCAACCAAATCCAAAGAATCCTAAGAAGTTGTATCCTAAAAGGAATGGTCCTAAACCAAACAAGGGTCCTAAGCAATCTTAGCCTCAAAATGAAAAATCATTTCAACAAAATGATAAGACAAATAAAAACAAAGGGAAGAAGACTAATAGACATTGCAACTTTTGTAATCTAGATGGCCACTTAGAATCCAAATGCTTTAAGAAGATGGAAGCCTTGGAAGCAGCAATGAAGAAGCATAACATCCATTTGGAGCACTCTTCAACTTCAACTTCATCTTCAGGAATGGCACTTTCTGCATGTGGTTGTCAAGCATCTCGGTCTGGCTATGCACTAAATTTATCTTCTTCCTCTCATTCTCATGAGTGGCTCATTGATTCTGGAGCTTCTTATCACATGGCCAAAAACAAAGCCATGTTTTCTTCTTTAAATGATTGTAACACCAAAATATATATGTTGGTGATGATAGATCTCTTAGTGTTGTAGGGACTGGAACTGTTCATATAGACAATGGTCAGTTTAATGATGTATTATGTGTTCCAACCTTATCCTGCAACCTTCTATCTTTATATCAGATAACCCATTCAGGTGAAGGTAAAATCGTTGAATTTTCACCTCATGATGTTGTAATTAAGGACCTAAGAGATCCTAGACGGATTTTAGCTACTGGCATTGCTGATGATTCTACAAGGTTGTATAAGTTTCACAACTTTGGGTCATCAAATCTTCCCTCGGTATTTGTTGCTCATAATGATGAGGTGAGCAAACTTTGGCATGAGCGATTTGGTCACTTAAACTATCGCTCTCTTCAGAATCTATGTAAAGAAAATATGATGACAGGTCTTCCAATGGTATCTTGCAGAGATGGTGTTTGTTCCGGATGTGTACTCGGAAAACATCATCGGGACAGTTTTGAAAAACGTGCCTCTTGACACGCCTCAGCCCCTTTATAGCTCGTGCATAGTGATTTATGTGGTCCACTTCCAGTTGTTTCATTCTCTAGCTACAAGTATTTCTTAACTTTCATTGATGATTTCTCCAGACGCACTTGGGTATACTTCTTAAAACTCAAGAGTGAAGTATTTAACATGTTCTTGGCCTTTAAGGCCTTTGTTGAAAAACAATCTGGACATCAAATTCTTAAGCTAAGATTTGATAATGGCGGAGAATATGTTAACAACAAATTCATCAACTTTTGCACTGAGAATGGAATTCAAATGCAACATACTGTTCCATATACTCCACAACAAAATGGTGTAGCTGAAAGGAAGAATCGCACCTTAAAGGAAATGGCTAATTGTATGCTTCAATCTAAAGGACTTAGTCTTCATTATTGGGCAGAAGCAATTAACTGTGCAAATTACATAATAAATCGCACTCCTACTAAGGTTTTAAAGAATATCACTCCAGAAGAAGCATGGAGCTCAATTAAACCAGATGTAAGTCACCTTCGTGTTTTTGGAAGTGAAGCATGGGCCCATATTCCAGATGAGAAACATAAAGCCTTAGAACTTAAGAGTGAAAAATGTATTTTTGTTGAATATTCTGAAGATGTCAAAGGATATAGACTTATTCCACTTAAGTCCGAGAATGTTATCATTAGAAGAGATGTAAAGTTTGCTGAAAATATATCGGCCTACGAGCCTAGTTCGGCGGATGTGCCACCTCTTCCTATCTCTTCTACTTTTGAAAATATTTCTTCTTCAGATGATGAAAGCGAGGATGACAATCCTCCCCCACCTTCTCAGGATCCTCCTTCAGCTCCTCAGCTTCCAAAATGGGTCCGTGCTACTCGGGATGTAGCAGGTGATCTTGTCGGTGATCCTACAAATCAGCGACGTACACGTTCTCAGTTCAAGAGAGCCTCTTCTTTACTGGCTCAAGCTTCAGTGAATTATGATCCTGACACCTTTGCAGAAGCTTCAGGCCATCCAGATTGGGAAGCAGCTATGAATGAAGAATATCATTCATTATTGGCAAATGATACATGGGATCTTGTTCCTCTACCAAAGGGACGAAAACTTGTTAGATGCAAATGGGTTTATAGAACCAAGTATGGACCAGATGGAAAAGTTGATAAACATAAAGCTCGTCTTGTTGCTAAGGGTTTTTCACAAGCTGAAGGCATTGACTACACTGAAACCTTCTCCCCTGTTGCCAAAATGAACTCTATCCGCCTTGTTCTTTCCCTTGCTGCCTCTTTCAAATGGGAAGTCCATCAGATGGATGTTAAATCTGCCTTCTTGCATGGGGACTTGCATGAAGAAATCTATATGGAAAAACCTATTGGCTTTATACAAACAGACTCCAGCCTTGTATGTCGGCTTAAGAAATCCCTTTATGGTCTCAAGCAAGCTCCTCGAGCTTGGTATGCCAAAATGGATAACTTTCTTTTAGAAAATGGATTTTCTAGGTGTCATTCTGACAATATTGTCTACACCAAGAAAGTGGGCAAGTCTCTTATCATTCTTGTTCTTTATGTTGATGATCTTATCCTGACTGGTAGTGATCCCAACCTTATAAACCATGTGAAGTCTAGCCTTAAAGGGAAGTTTGAAATGACAGACTTAGGACACTTACATTATTTTCTTGGTCTTCAAGTCTTGCAATCCAAGGAAGGTATTTCCCTTTCCCAGTCCAAGTATGCCTGTGATATTCTACGCCATTTTCACATGGAAGACTGTAAGCCAGCCCCTTCTCCCTTTCAGTCTGGAGTCAAACTTTTAGTCACTTGTACTTCTCCTGAAGTTGATGCTACCTTATACCGTCAACTTGTAGGAAAACTTTTGTATCTAACCCATACTCGTCCTGACCTTTCCTTTGTTGTTGGCCTTGTTGCTCGGTTTATGCAAAACCCACGTGAAAGTCATTGGAAAGCAGCTAAAAGAATACTTCGTTATGTTCGAGGTACAGTTCAGTTTGGGATTCATTACAGTGCCGAAGCATCTCCTCTATTTGTTGGTTTCACTGATTCCGATTGGGCTGGTGACCCTGATGATCGAAAGTCTACTGCAGGTTATGTGTTCACTCTTGGTTCAGGACCTATTACATGGGCTTGCAAGAAACAAGGTGCCATTTCTCTTTCTTCAGCAGAAGCATAGTATCGTGGTGCCATAGAAGCTAGTAAGGAAGCCTTGTGGCTTCGTCAGATCCTGTCAGAGTTTGGCTTTCAGCAGCAGCATCCGACTACACTTTGGTGTGATAATCAAAGTGCCATTCAACTATGCAAAGATCCAGTCCAACATCAGCGCAGCAAACACATTGAACTGCACATGCACTTCATCAGAAAGCTCATCCACAACCATGTTCTTGAAATGCAATATTGTTCAACAGATGATCAAGTTGCAGACATCTTTACAAAGGCTCTCACAGAGGCGAAGTTCACTAAACTTCGATTTATGGTTGGAGTTCAAGAAGTTGTCACTAAGGGGGGATAGGCTCTAGTGCCTCCTTCCTTCTCCTATTGTGTCATATTTGTAAATCCTTCAATCCTATCCCAAGTTGTTCTTAAGGGGGGATGTTAGGATATTCCGACACATAGGAAATAGTTAAGTATAACTTGGTCTAGTATAGAGTTAGGTAAAGTGTGTTTCTTTACTATGTACATTTTGTAACTTACAATCCGACGGTCACGATATGTAGTGATCCGACGGTTCATTCTCTCCTCGGTATTATCAACACTTGATCTGTGGCTTAACACCCGATTGGTCCATGATCTCTATTTAAAGAGCATGGAGGGTCATTTGTAGGTTAACCGTTCATGAGAGAAGCTTATGTAAATTTTCATTCTTTTATTAATAAATTGCTTGAAGTGGCCGCGTTGGCTCAGGCCGTGGACTATTTCCCTCTTTGAGGGTTTTAACCACATCAAAAGTACTGGTGTATTGATCTGCGATCTGTTTGTGAGCGGTGTCCTTTGGTGTTCTGTCTGAGGAACTTACCCTGTAAATTCCTACAGTCCAAAAACTGGTGGGATATTTGGCACAAAGCAACCTTCTAGCTGCCACATAATTTGTTACATTGTCCGTGACTACTTGGAGAACATTTGCAACCCCAACTTCCTCCACCACATCAACCAACAATGAAAGAATCAAATGTGCACCTTTTACACTTGCAGATGCATCAATGGATTTTAGGAACATGGTTCCTTTAGGGCAAGCTACAACAAATTTTATTATTGTTCTACCCTTTTGATCTGTCCACCCATCAGACATAAGTATACAACCTGTAAATTTCCATGAGCTTTTAATGCTCTCCAATTGTTCCTTGACACACTCAAGCTCCTCATCTAGCTCTTTACCCCTACGTGCATTATAAGATGGGGCTTTCTATCTTGGGCCAGCACATGCAATGGCATCCACCATGGGTTAATAAAAATAAGACTTTGCATAGTTGAATGAAACACTGTTATGGTACCAAAACCTCCTCACTACCATATCTACCTCCCTCCTCTTCTTATCATTGAAACTGTCCAAGGTTGGTTGAGATCCTGGAGTTGTATGAGGACTGAAGAAAGAGAGGTTATACTCCTGTTTGCCACAGCACTTGAAGAGGAGTTACCACTACCTGGACTTTGAAACTGTGTTTCACTCTGAGATGAAGATCTACCTATCCCAACAAACTCATCCTTCCTTCTTGCCCTCTTAGAACTTGCTTCTTTAATGGATTCCAAAGAAGCTACCATTTCAATAGTGACTTCATCAAGGCAACTTTGACAACATCCCACACCATTCCCAGGAATTTTGGCTAGGTGGTATTTCACCCTGTTTATGCCTGCATGCATTGTGGCATTGCAATAATTGCACTTGATATTGTGGTCATTACTAGGAATGATTCATTGACCATGTGCCCATACTGGATCACGAGACTGTCTGAAACCCTTTGGTGGCATGGTAACAAAATTAGGAAGAAGAGAAGAAAAAGAAATTAAATTTTTTTTGGTTTTAAAATTATCTTTTCGTTTTGAAATTTTTTTTATAGTTTGCAACTTTTTTTGGCTGTATGGTTGAGTTTCTCAGCCACATAGGGCTGCTATGTGGCTGAGAAACTCAGCCACTGGCATCCCCAAACAAACAAAAAAAATTGCAAACATCAAAAAAAAAAAAAAATTAAAACAATAAAAAACAAAAATGAATATATGGAAAACATTCTAACTAGATTCATGAAGCCGACTTGAAGCTTAGTCTGATCCGATGAAGCCTCCTTTAGCCTCCTCCAACAGCGCCTTCACGCTCCTCTAGCTTCACTCTCAAGTTTCAACACTCGCACAAATTAGCCAAACACTCAAATGACAAGTGAATGAGAAATGCAAGGGAGAGAGGTAATATAAAGCTTTTTTTCCCCCGGTTTCCCTTTTCCTCCACCTCATTTCCAAAAAAAAAATCGAATTTTTGGACAGATTGTGGGTTTTGATGCGTGGAGGGTCTTATACAGGTCCGATGCCGGTTTAATGGGCTACCCATGTGTTTGATGCAGGTAGTCAGTCTTATACAAATCCCCTCGGGTTGGGGTCTAGACCGCGGGTTCTGTGCGAGTGACCTGGCCAGCATAGGACCTATCCTTACCCGCGGGTTTTATGCAGGTCGTGCTTCACTAATATGTTCTTTTCATAATTTGAACATTTTATGTATTTTTTGGTCAACCAATCTTTTGGTCCAATTCTAATAGCATTGTTGGGGATGTTGTCACCATTTTCCATCAAACAAAGAAGGGGAAAACAATTGTTTTCACTGCCATGATTCATTTCATGAGATACATTTATTTTGTTTTGATGTGATATTGTATCATCATGTCATATCTTATGACTCAAGACAAATATCATATTTCAGTATCGATATTTGATGTATCATTTGACATCTTATAAATCTTATATATCAATTTTATTTTGATATTTATGCAGCAATGTGTTTCTTTGATGTTGATGTTCCTTTAGAAGTTAAAATTTTGAAAAAATAATGAGTATTTTTGTATTCTTTTAAGCTAAGTCACAGGATACAGCCCTTAGGGGTCTCATGTCCCATATCCCACGTGTTGGACATGCCACGACCCGTAAAACATGTCTGACACATTTTTCAACATGTCATAAAATCAGGACACGTATTTGGGTCGTGTCGGACATGTGCCTTAATGTGTCCCGATTTTAGGACACATGTCCCACTAAAATCCCAAAGTAAAAAAGCACCACGTCTTGATATTTTTTACATTTTTTCTGTCAATTTCATGTCTGTTCGTGAGGGGAATATTGTTGAGCATGTGACTATCATCGATTCAAGGCAGACAAAGGGATTTGTGCACAGATTTGCGACTATCATCCTCCACAACAACTAATGCAGCAGCAGATATTGGATTGGGCATAGAGGAGCAGGATGGAGCAGAGCTAGATGGCAATGGTAGTAATGGTGATTATGACATGGAGGAGGCCCTGGACTATTGATAAAGTCATGACCAGTACCACTGACAAGCTATGATATTCCTACCTATTTTGTATCTTCTCTTTTGTATTTTTCAATGGCATTCCCTCGGTATCTATGTAATACTTTTTGATTTTGATGACTTAATGAAAAACCTCCAATATATGGTTTTAATATCTAAGTTCTACTTCTAAATTTCTACTTTTATTTTATCAATCATGATATTCCTAAATTTCTAGTTTCTTATGTGTTTGAACAATTGTTAATAACATGAGCAGTGAACATTCAACTATGAACATCATTGATGTAGTAAATTAATAAACTAGCTAGTTCTAAAATTGTAAATTTGTAAATACTAAATTAGTAAATTACTAAACAGATATCATCATGATTCGTATCTGTAGATGTTCTAATTTCTCAAAAATATGAATCAGGCACTATATTTCAGTATTATATATATATATAATGTGTCCCTGTGTCCTGTTTCCAGGGCCGCTGTGTCCTGTGTCAAATACTTGTATTTACATGTCCTCAATACCCTTACATGGCAAGGATACATCAATTTAAACCAAATTACAAACTGTCCAAGGATAACATCAACCCTTTTAAAACTTCAACACTTGAGGTTGCCTCACCCTACCATCCAATACCCAGATTATTTTCTTTATTTTTTTTAGTAAACATAGGTCAGCCCTGTGTGAATTTATATATATAATATAGGTTACCCTTAATCAAATTGATACTGATAAATCAGCTTTAAAATAAATGTAAGTCAGCCTTCAATTTATTTCAGTGCTCAGACCTGTATATGCCTATATCACTATAGCCCTTCATACCCTTCTTAAAACACTAGTGTGCTGGTTGCTCTGTGTCAGTTTCGCAAATGGGTATGCTGGCAGTTTGATATTGCTCTCATATCAGCCACAGGGTCCTATTTGCTGAGAAGGCTGCTACAGACCTCAAACAGTGGATCCTAGTCCCACAGGTCCTAGGCTTAATGGTTACTGTCCGTGGCAGGCGCGCCTTTACCAAAACCTTGGCAATTACAACCAGTCCACTTTACCATAAACTGCAAACATTAGGTCCAACTCTGCTTTGCTTCTTGGCCCTGAAATGCCTCCACGTAGTATAAGAGCCCCAATAAAAGCTGTCTCGGATCTGGAAAGCAAGAAGCTAATACTCTGAGCCATTTGTCTACAGTGGACTGTGAAAACAAGGTTCTGCCACTCCTTGTCCTGCTGGACATTTTCTCAGTCATAAGGTATCAATACCCAGGCTTTCCCTGGCTTCATATTCAAGCTATGGTTGCATTCCAAAAGAGACATTCCCAACCTACTTTCCATATACCAGCAGGTTCTCCTCCTCAGAATTAAACTTTGCAGAGTCATACACCAGTTTTCTTTTTAAGCCTTAGCACAAGGAGTGAGCTGCTGATAATTTTCCCTTTGTTAGGTGGGAGGCTAAATAGTAAATACTTCCTCGTCCTCCTCTGCTCTTCATTTAGCCGAACCCACTATATGGTAAATCTTTATACAGGGTGCACAATACAGGAAATTCTGTTTCCATAATTCTGGTCAACTTCTCATGCCATTCTGAATCATTTCTCATTACTGATTGAATTGCATATGATGATATCATCATTGTCCTCTGTAATTTTGCAGTATCCCTTTATCCGGCCTCAACTTAAATAAGTGAAGTCTTTAAGACCGTTTGTTTACCCAACAAACTTGTGAGCAACAGTGCCTTATTCTCAAGACTATGTCTCCTTACTGGCACTTCACTTTCCAAAGCACCCTCATTTGGCTTAATCCTTTTGTATGCCTTGTGTCATTCATGTTGATTTATCATACTCAATTCCTTTCAGCAAATGTTTTCTGCACCCCCTTTTGTATGCTTTGTGTCATTCATGTTGATTTATCATACTCAATTGCTTTCAGCGAATGTTTGGTGTACTTTCTAATACATTTGACATATCTCCAGCTTTTGTGGATATTAATATAAATTTCAATTTTCTACACTCTCAGTAAAGGTAATTGAAATGCATTGCATTGCTAGCCTCTCTCAACAAAGTTACGCTTGAAGTTCTTACAGAAATAGGAGATCAGGAAATCAGTCCATAAGACTTCTATAAATTTTTGTGCTTGAATCTATTACCTACAACTTAGGATAAACTTGTGAAGAATCATTAACGCAAATGTACAGATTGGAAAAAATACAGACTAGAAAATTATATTATATTGTATTATTATTATTATACGTTGTTCCATGGGGATGCATCCCCTAGGGTGAGGTGCATGCACCCCACACTTCCCACGCACCTAGGACAGGGGGACACCTGGGGAAACATTTCCCCACATCCCCCTTTTGGGGAGACAAAGGAGGGAACGTTTACCCAGTGTGGGAGACACATTTTCTCATAAGGGGTGCTTCTGGGCACACCCCCTGAAAAGAGGGATGCCCAGATGCACCCCTTTTGAGTTTGAGTTATATCATTTTACTATTCTAATCTTCAGACTTCAGTATCTACTATAGTCTATTTTTCTTAGTATTAATTAGATTCTAGAATGATGAATGATGAATAAGGATCAATGTATTTCATTATTGAATCTCATTATGGATGAATTAAGAGAATGAATGATGGATGTACCAGTATGAACGATGAATATGGATCAGTGTATTTCATTATTTAATTCAACTATGTATGGATCAATATATTTATGCTTTAATTATTGAATATGAATTTGCATATATATATATATATATATATATATATATATATACCCTTACGTTTCCCCATCCCCCCAAATTGCCTTATATATATATATATATATATACCCTTACGTTTCCCCATCCCCCCAAATTGCCTTAGAAGTTTAAAATACAGAGGCTTACTTTAGTGTATGGTAATAATTGAAAAGGTGCATCATTCTAGATCCGAAAAGCAATGAAAGTAGTAATGAATGAAACAGCATTTTAAGTACCTGCATCCATGCTTCAGTCACAAACTTTAGTTGTGAAACAGGTTGACTCTGTTTGTCACTCAAGATTTCAATCTGCAAATCAATCAAACAACACATTAGCATTAAAAATTCCAAGGATATTTAAAAAGCAGTCTTTATTCTTTTAAATTTCATCCTTATTCTTATTAATAATTGAATCATTTCACCTCGAAGAAAATCATTAGCTAAACTCCAGCCTGCTAACTAGTGCAAACATTAAGATACTTTTAGTCCACATTCATATATCTCCTACACTGACAATGACATCGAACAATATCTCAAGGGATCTGTTGACTCATGAAATGGGAGTAAAAGAAATTGAGAAGACTTTTCATGTTGTTAAGCCTACTGTTAACCTCATGACAGCATGCTGGAGGCCAGCACCATCCTTGAGATGTTTTATGTTAGAAGAATGATGTGTCTTTTGATGGGGCTAGAACATATTTGAAGGTGGGTCCATCTTTGGGGAAGACATTGGCATAAGAACAAATTGTTCAAGTCACGTTCCACACATTTGGAAGCATCTTTGAGGCCTTTTGGGGTAAGGATATATAGTTTAAGACATGTTTCACATATTTGGAGGCATATTTCACCATTAGGATGGTTAATATAGACCCTTTCTCACACTTCAAAAACCAAGATTGCAATAATCTAAAAGAGTGTTCCACATTGAAGGCATATATTGAGCAATGAGGGAGTTATGGCATATGAAGATGGCATGCAACTAACTAGACCTTTTCAAACCTTAAGTCATGGCAATTCCAGGGACATTTTAATAATATTTTATGGAGTGTGTGAGCATTTTTTGTGAAGAAAAAGGTGGAAACGCATCTTCTAGGACTTTCTTTTTTTTTTTTTTAACCACATGGTGAATCGGTAACTGCCAGGCCTAATCTATGGGAGACCAAGGATCAAACCTCATAGCTGCCACTATAACACCAAGAGCATAACCAACCATCTTCTAGGACTTTCTTAACTAATGTTTAATGAAAAGATTGAAGAAAAAGAAGTGTTATTTATTTCTTACTCCTTAACCTAATCACTCTAGGGATGGAAGAGAAGACTATAAATAGAAGGTCATTTCATTGAAAGGGTGATTCTAGAAGGAGAAAGACATTGGGTATACTTGGTTGTTGCAGCTGTAAGGTTGAATGATTTGGGTTGTTGTTATGAATATAATTTATATAAAAATAATGTAAATATAGTAATGATTAATTAGTGAGCATTAATTAGTAATTAACACTAAAGAGGCATGTCTAATGGGACATGACCTTCCATGAAGAAGCACCTGCCTAGATATATAAGTGGGCCTCATTATAACAATCAATCATCTCATATCTTTTGTACATTCTTATATAATATATTGTTTGTCCTATCATGGATATTTACATATATCAGATATTCTGAGTATATTGTTGTGTATACGAACATTGTTCATTACATTGGTATCAGAGTTGTTTGATACTCTGGTCGTTTAACCACTACAAAGAACCAATTTGATCTAGCCTTTGGCCATCAATCCTCCGTCAACCTTCTTGTCATCACAACTGAAGCGTTTCACTACAGAACTTGGAGTTTCTCCATTTTCACAAATTGGCCCTTGGCCAGAAGAGAAAAAAATAATTAAAAAAACAAAAGAAAAGAAAAATGATTTTAAAAAAATTAGAAAATTCAAAAAACAAATATATTAAGAAAATATATATTTAATATATATATACAATTTAAAAAAAAAAATAAAAAAAAAATAAAGGTTAAAACAAAAATTCAAAATGAACAACCTCGACAGTCAATCGTCGCTCATTCAGCCAACAACTGGAGTCCACCGGTTGCACGCAGTCGCAAGCCGCCACCACCGGACACCCCAACCCAACACCTATCACTGTCAGCTTCAACCCATGATGGACAACGACCACCGTCGTCCATCGTCTATCAGTGGTCGCCTTCATTGTTCGCTTTGGCCATTTCTTAGCTCATTTGCCATCTTTCCAACTGCACACAATGCCCTATCTTCATAACTCCGTCAACAACTAGTGGTCCGCTTCGTTGCAATCCACATCCATTTAAAGTCAAACCTTGTCACTGTGTTGTTTTCGTCATATGAATTCCATTTGACCACTCTAACATTGTCATTGTTTATCGGTTCATGACCTGGTCAGAAAGAACTACACATATCAAGCGTTGAAAGTGTCGTGAAGACAGAGGGACGCGGCCTTTCGAATGGTGTCATGCCATTTTAAGACACCCATTCATCTTAACCCAAGATTAAAAAAAACAAATGAAGGACTATATCAAACATACTTCTCTTCAAAGTGAAATTCGGGGAAGGAAGTTATTGTTTACCAAAGTTAAGTGCTTACATATAAATATAAAATATTTAATATATATTTAAACATATATAAAAGAAGGTTTTGGAAACAGTAACAAGAAAAGACATTCTCAAAGCTCATAAAAAATATTGAATAAAATAAATTAAAAGTTCTGAAGGATTATTTAAAAAAAGGGGGTTACCTTGAAAACCCTAAGTTCATATCAACAAAGCAAAATGAACTCTAATTCAGAAATAATGGAAGGAAGATTTCCAGAAACCTCACTCAACTATGCTAAGGTGCTATTTAGAATTAAGGGAACTCTCGTGGGCAAAGATGTTACTATTTTTATCTCCTGCTGAAAGCAAAAATTATATAAACCCTAAAATTACAAACCAATTGGAGATTCTTGAGTCAAATATAATCGAAAAATTAGACTTCTTGGACAAAAACCAATACGAAATAACTTATTTACAGTTAAACATTGGGGATTATACATTTATATCGCAATTCTCCAGTGTTGCGAACAATCTCGATAACATCCTGATTTTACCTCGAAATCACGATTTTTTGGCCTAGCCAATGTTTACCAATTTTTATTGATATTTTGATGATATCTTGATTTTGTCAATGTTTGCCGGTTTTTACCAATATTCTCCCGATTTTTACGATTTTTTGGTTTTCTGGACCCTTGCCGATTTTAGCTCGATGCCAATGTTTGCAACATTGCAATTCTCTATTCAATCCCTATGGAATGATCAATCTGGGATGACATACTAGGATCCTTTACTTAAATAAGAAGAAGTTTTTAACATTTTCCTACAGGAATAAGAACATAACACTCCAGGACGTTACGTTGAAGCCAAATTCAATAACACGAAAAGACATACAAGATATCTCAAAATAATTTTTCATGAAAGTATAAAGGCAAAACAAAATATGCAAAGGGAAGTTAACAAAATCACCACTGACAAAAATGAAGAAGTTTCTCGGCTTAAGGACCATAGTGAAAAATTACTAACACAAATTAAGAAGCTTAAGAAGGACAAGAAGTCATTGGAAAACAAGGTACAACAACTTATTGAGAAGAAAGTGTCGAAATCTTCAAATGAAGAAATTTAAGTTGAAGAGAATGGAATGAATACCAATCCACTGAATATGACAACTCAAGAAGAAGACAAGCCAGTTGAAGAAAAACACACTCAGATATTGCAGTTTGGACGATGAAAACCCTAAGTGAAGATTCTATACCCAAATCGATGACATCAGAAACACACAAGGCGAGTCAGGAGAAATAAGAAGAGAACAGGTAGGGAGTTCAGGATTGATCAACAAGTCGAGAGGTTTCAAATTAAAGATACTATGTTAGACCTAGGTTTCGACGTCAATATCCTACCAAGGAAGACATGGGAGGCACTGGGAAAACTGCAATTGAAGTTCTCACCAATCCAATTGCAGATGGCCACCAGTATTGTATATTCTCGATCGAGAGACTAGAGGACATAGAAGTAGATGTGGCGGGGTGAAGACACACGCAGATTTTGAAGTGATTAATATCATGGGAGACAAAGATCCTTACCTGACACTGCTAGGTATTGATTGGGCCTATGAGAACTACGCTGTTATCGATCTAAAGAAGGAGTTGATGATCTTTGAAGTGGAAGGAGTACGATTCATCCAGCCACTGGACTCGTACCAGGTACCAAGATTCGCAGAACCGGCATACGACGGAAACGACCCAAGGATGCTAGACCATCTCTACTGTTTGACAGCAAGAAAGAGAGAAGATTACATCAATCACACAGCAGAAGGATCAATCAGCTAGAGGAGTATACAGAGCTTGGAAGTTGGCTCTGAGGCATGCATGGGATGCTTGGCAGCAAGGCAGATACGAAGTTGATACCAAATGTTGTGCTACGATATGCCGCATCAACTGGATTGGAACAGCGGTAAGGGATTTTCCCACTTTCCATGGCATAGACTCAGTAGATACATTTCTCAATAAGGTTGACAAAACTATAAGGGAAAGCCACAAAATATCATTGCTAAACATTGCATTGCAAGCGACCCCGGCACGCTAGTGGGGAGTCCACCGCAACAACCTCTAGGACTGCGGAAGGATCAAGAGGGCCATAAGGGAAAAATTCAAGCAAGCGGGGGAGGAGGGGGATCGCCCGCAAAAAATCGCAAAATACAGGGGGAACTCAAATCCTCGACAACACCTGGAGAACTACACAAATAGATAGAACAAAGAAAGAGTTTTGAACGAACTATGGGTACACATGTTCGAACACACCTTAGGCATAGTCCCTCTAGCGTGGTACATACAGGAAGAGGTACGAAGACAAACAGGGGATTGGGACACCCTGACTGAATAATTCAGTAGCAGTTTCTCGTTTAAGGATAGTGACAGACGATTGATCGAGGCTCTATATGCCATTAAAAGGATCCTCTTCACCTCAGGCCAATTGTGGGAAGGATGCATTGATGAGAGGTTCCTACAGTACTTTTATGAGTCAGGATACCCAGAGGCCATGGCCTGCGGGAAGGTGAACACAGATCCAAAGGAGGATGACCTGGAAGGGTTGAGGCACCTTACATTTCATGAGACCGAAGGGGAGAGGGATATCTAGGAAGGACCTGCAACAGATGTTCTGCACTTGCTCCCAGTAAAATTGCGGAAGCACAACATTGGCACGGAGGATAAACCTAAGATGGCATCAATAGGGGACTACTGGGATGAGCACATGACAAGGGAAATTTTTTATCTCTTACAGGAGTACGAGGATTTGTTCCCAACTTCGGTTGCAGAGTTAAAAGGAATTAAGGGGGACATCAAGGAAATGAAGATTGTACTGAAACCTGACGCCAAGCCAGTAAAGCACAAACCATACAGGCTGAACCCAAGAGTAAAGGAGAAGGTCAAGAAGGAAATAGACAAAATGTTGGAAGCAAGACTTATTTTCCCGGTGGACGAGGCAGAATGGGTCAGCCCAATAGTGATATAGAATAAGAAAGATGCCACGGATATAAGGATCTGCGTAGACTATCGCAACCTTAACAATGCTTTTGTGCATGACCCATTCCCCACACCCTTCAGCGATGAGGTCCTAGACAACGTTACGGCGAAGCATACTCCTTCACGGATGGGTTTCCAAGGTACCATCAAGTCAGAATCACTAAAGACGACAAGAAGAAGACCACTTTCAAGACATAGTGGGGGTTGTATGCTTACCATGTGATGCCATTTGGCCTCAAGAATGTGCCTGTTGTATTCTCCCAGATTGTCATCACTGCATTCAGAGATTACATTCACAGATTCCTGGACGTATACATGGATGACTAGACAGTATACAGCTTGTTGAAGAAGCACGCCAGCCTACTCAGGGTAATGTTTGATCATTGCCGGCAATTACAAATCTCCTTGAACCTGAAGAAGTGTATATTCACAGTTCCATTCGGCACACTACTAGGCCACATTGTATGCAAGGATGGAGTCTGCATGGACCCTGCCAAGGTTGTGGCAATTGTAAACATGGACCCGCCAGCCAATGTGAAGCAGTTGTGATCGACATTGGGCCACACAGGGTACTATCGCAGATTCATCCGTAACTACGCTTCCATCACCGCCCCAATGGAAAAGTTGCTCAAGAAAGTGGAAGCATTCACATGGTCAGAGGATTGTCAAGTTGCATTAAATATACTGAAGGAGAAGCTGGTAAGTGCTCCAATTTTAGTATATCCTAATTGGAATAAGCAATTCCACGTACATATCAATGCATCTGGAATTGCTCTAGGGGCAATGTTGGCGCAACCGAGAGAAGGGAACTTGGACCATCCCATCTACTTTTCTAGCAGGAAGTTGTCCACTGCAGAGAAAAACTACACCACGACTGAGAGAGAAGCATTAGCCATGGTGTATTCCTTACAAAAGTTTAGGCACTACTTGCTTGGGGGCCCATTCAAGTTCTTCACAGATCACTCGGCATTGAAATACCTAGTCAACAAGCCAGTATTAGAAGGGAGGATATGCAAATGGTTGCTACTGTTCCAGGAGTTCACATTCGAGGTAATCATCAAACCAGGCTGATTGAATGTCAAGCCTGATCACCTGTCTAGATTGGAATTGGGAGAAAGTGGGGGCTCCCTAGACGACCAACTATCTAATGCCGATTTATTCAGAGTGGAAGCAATACCTGACTACTTAGAAGAGATTGCAACATTCCTGGCCACAGGGAAATGTCCAGAGGAGTACACTGTGACGTAGAGAAGATACATGGTCGTGCGAGCAACCAATTATTAGCTTATCCCAGGACACTTGTACAAGTTGGGGCTAGATCAGGTGTTGCAACGATGTGTCCTCCAACAGGAGCGTCAGGAAGTTCTATGGGAATGTCACTCCGGAGTCGCGGGTAGCCACGTAGGGGGCAAGGCGACCGCAAGGAAAGTTTTGCAGGCGGGGCTATGGTGGCCAACAAATTACAAGGACGCTAAGGAGTACGCCAAAGGATGCGATGCATGCCAGAGGGTTGGGCAATCGTCGCATCGTGATGAACTCCTGCTACAACCAGTACAAGCTTTGCAGATATTTGAAAAGTGGGCAATTGATTTCATCGAGCTGATCAATCTGCCAGCGCATCACACTCAAGCCAGGTACATCATCACGACGACCGATTATCTCACTGATCCGGATTTAAACAGGAACGCAATAGATTACAGAGATAACCATAAATACAGAGATGCGATAACCATAAAAACAGAGATGCAACAGAAATAATAATATGCGATAACCATAAAAACAGAGATGCCGCAGAAATAATACTTCATTTCATTAATGGAGAATACTGAAATATGCTTACAAATAGAAATAACCCAGCTAGGGCGATGGTAGCTTATCTCTGAGAAGAGATGTGTCGGCTACATGCCTCTGAACTGTTTTGGACTGTGTTACAATGAGGCTCGAGGGCCTATTTATTGTTGAGAAATAATGGAAAACCCTTCACATTCCAAAACCTAACCCTAGAAGATGAAACGCCAAATTGTGGGCCCCGTTTTTGGGTAAGTTGGTACATCAACTTCCCGGGGTCGCGAATTGGTCATACTATCTCCGTTTGACGTGCATGATAGCCCGTTGGAAAGATCTCTCCGAGGACTACGACGGAAAAGACGATTTTTATCAGAAAAATCGTTGGCCGTGGATTTCCCAAAAAACGTCGTTTAGGGCCTCAAAACGGCTCCGGAAGTTTAGGACCCGAAAAACTGCTAAAAATAGTAAACTGTGCTATAATTAAGGAAACTGATAAAAACTGTAAGAAGCACTAGAGGGGATCCAAGTGGAATTAGCGGGTGGCCACCAATATCCACCTGGATCATTCCTCCCCCCTTAGGAAGCAATGGTCCCCATTGCGTTGAGTTCCTCCATGAGATGAGGGAACTTCTGCTGCACTTGGTCCCTGGTGAGCCACTTGCCCTGGTGAAGGAGTTGTCCTGCTTTGACAACTTGATACAGTTGGATATTCTGCTGGCGAGTGTGCTTGATCTGTGTGTCCATGATCCGATCAGTTGCAACTTGTTCCATGCAAGCTGGATTTAACTCTGTGGGTGTGAGTTGTTCTGCAATGTCGGATGTGTCTAGTAATGGTGCAAAGTATGGCCGAAGGCGATCGACATTGAACACCGGGTGCAAGCCAAGGAATGGGGGAATGCTGAGCTCAAATGCATTGTCTCCCATAGCTTTGGTAATGGTGTAAGGACCATGTCGAAGTGGTCTGAGTTTCTGATGGGTTCTGGTAAGGCGCTCCCTCTGCAGATGTAACCAAACTTTGTCGCCCACCTGAAACTTGTGTGGTACCCCTCCAGGTAACGAGAAGTTGTTCCTGTGTTCTGTCATGACTGTATCCTTTTGTTGCTGCTGTTGTGTGGAGGAACCCTTCGCGGGTGTCATGGATGTAGCAACGATCTTCCCCTTACATTGGGAACGAACCAGACAGAAAATAAATTTCCTAGTCTGTGAGATGAGCTTGTTGCCTTTCTTAGCAGTGATCAAAGAGGTGGCGGTAGGTGGGGCTACCTCCGGTATCCTGTATAATGAATTATCCAAAGAAATGATGACAGCGCGAGGCCTTGACTCATACACAGCATGTCGCCTCCACAAGTATGGTTGGCCTAATAGTACATCACAAACATCCAGAGGTGTAACATCACACAATACCTCGTCTGTGAAGGGCTTGATGCTGTAGGGAAGGCGGCACTGCTGGCAAACTTTGAGATCTCGTCCTTCGTGAAGCCAACCGATACTGTACGGTTGTGGGTGTGGTGTAGTTGGTAGGCCCAACCGCTTCACGACCTCTGCTGAAATGAGGTTCTTTTGGCTGCCACTGTCGACAATGAATTGCAGCGGCGAACCCTTCACCCACATCTGTGAGTGGAAAAGACGTTCCCCCTCCTTTGGATCTTCGGGCTCATTTTTCTGGATCTTGGCAGTAGCAACAGTGGCGCTGGGATCCGCATCAATAATCTGCTTCCCTTTGTCATTCCCCTTGTCGGGTTTTGACTCAGAGTCGGAACATGCATCTGATTCGGAAGCCTTCAACTCGGCCACTAGCGACTGCTTGGTCCGACACTCACTTGTGTTATGAGTGGGACTCTTGTGGAACTCACACCACTTTCCTGTGTCCTTCTTCGGCTTCGTGGTGTTGTTCTTTTCTTGTAGCTCGACGGGTTGTCTTGGGTCACCCCGCCTTGGCTTTGTCCTTTGGGCTTTGGATTTGCAGATCCAAAGTCTCGCTTCTTCTGTTTGAACTTTTGCTCGATTTTGACAGCGTATCGGTATGTTGTGCCGAGTGAGGAGATGTTCAAGAACTCCATCTCTTCCTGGAAGTATCTGTGTAGGCAGCCACGGTATTTGAGTACTAGATGCAGCTCAGAATCTTTGATACCCAACTGTGTGTGAAGGGTATGAAAAATGTTTGTGAACTCCGGCACATCTTGGTCTCATCCCTGCCGCAGTGTGGTCCATTTGATGTATTTGTCCTCATAGCTTCCGACGGGGTAGTATTGCTCCTTGATGGCATCCCGGAAGTCATTCCAAGTGGGTGCGGTTGAAAATAGTGAGCCTGTACTTTCATCCTTCTGCTCGCAATAGGTTTCCCACCAGTCCTTGACGTGGGGGACTGCTTTGAGAAGAGCGAAAACAATCTTCTCCCGACTTGAAAATTCGTGAACAGAAAAATACCCATCTAGCAGATTTAACCATTTATCTACGGCATCTGCGTCTATTTGACCCTCGAAGATGGGGATTTCAAAATTAACTTGTACCTTAAACGGTGTGGCGTTTCTAGAGTAGCTGTTGGAAGCCGATACGTCGCCTCTGGGTAGCCGCTGAAGGATCTGCGCAAAGCTATCCATCATCGCGTTCCTTTGCCGCTCGAGCGCTTCTTCGAGCAAGATTTTGATAGGATCTCCTGCCCCCTCGTCTTTCTTCTCATCCGCCATGGGAGGACGTCGAGATTTGCGAGGTTGGTCTTGCAAAGGTTCGACCAGTTCAAGCCCTAACTCCTTATATCCCGACCTCGTTGGGGACATGCAAAGAAAAACAGAGAAAAAGCAGACCGCTCTGATACCACTGATCCGGATTTAAACAGGAACGCAATAGATTACAGAGATAACCATAAATACAGAGATGCGATAACCATAAAAACAGAGATACAACAGAAATAATAATATGCGATAACCATAAAAACAGAGATGCCGCGGAAATAATACTTCATTTCATTAATGGAGAATACTGAAATATGCTTACAAATAGAAATAACCCAGCTAGGGCGATGGTAGCTTATCTCTGAGAAGAGATGTGTCGGCTACATGCCTCTGAACTGTTTTGAATTGTGTTACAATGAGGCTCGAGGGCCTATTTATTGTTGAGAAACAATGGAAAACCCTTCACATTCCAAAACCTAACCCTAGAAGATGAAACGCCAAATTGTGGGCCCCGTTTTTGGGTAAGTTGGTACATCAACTTCCCGGGGTCGCGAATTGGTCATACTATCTCCGTTTGACGTGCATGATAGCCCGTTGGAAAGATCTCTCCGAGGACTACGACGGAAAAGACGACTTTTATCAGAAAAATCGCTGGCGGTGGATTTCCCAAAAAACGTCGTTTAGGGCCTCAAAACGGCTCCGGAAGTTTAGGACCCAAAAAACTGCTAAAAATAGTAAACTGTGCTATAATTAAGGAAACTGATAAAAACTGTAAGAAGCACTAGAGGGGATCCAAGTGGAATTAGCGGGTGGCCACCAATATCCACCTGGATCACTCACGATATGGACTGAGGCGACACCATTGAAAGACTGTATAGCAGACACAGTCGCAAGGTTTATGAAAATATCATCTCAAGATTTGGTTGCCCAAGAAGCCTGACAAGCGACCAAGGAACTCACTTCATTAATGAAACGGTCGCTTCTCTGTTGCAAAACTTCCTGATCCAACACCACAAGAGAAGCCCATATCATCCACAGGCTAATGGAATAGTAGAGGCATTTAACAAGATACTTGAGAAGGGCTTAACCAAGGTGTGTTCGGCAAATCAAGATGATTGGGATGAAAGAGTGCCAGCCATGCTCTAGTTGTATCGCACAACAGTGAAGAGATTACACAAGCAGACACCATTCCAGTTGGTATATGGCCGAGAATCCGTTGTGCCTACAAAGTTTGAAATCCATAACATCTTCATCACCCAAGCCACAAGGATGACAAAAAGACGAGTCGCTACAGAATCGACTAGAGGAATTATCAGAGCTAGACGAGGCTAGGTTCTTAGCAAACTTCCACCAATCAATTGAGCAACGAAGGAAAAAGGCATGGCACGACAGACACATCAAGAAGAAATCCTTCACGGTCGGGGGACAGGTTTTGTTATATGACAGCAAGTTCCAAAATTTTTCGGGCAAGCTACAGATGCACTGGTTAGGGTCGTTCATAGTTGCGGAGATCAGGGAGTCTGGAGCGGTGAAGCTCACACAACTAGATAGGATACTGCTACCAGGTTGGGTGAATGGTGCACGCCTGAAACCCTTCCACCAACCAAACATTCATGTTCAACATTGATGAAGTCTCTGCACAGAGACTGTAGGTAGGGTTAGGAAAAGTCAGTAGGAGTCAGTCAATCAATTCGTCAGTTAGTTTATTTTCAATAAAACAAACCCAGGATGTCAATTTTAGTTGCAGCTTCCATGTCACCACACCGCAACTGATTGTGGTCGGGGGGGAGGTCAGTCACACGTACCAAGTGTCTTTTCCGTAATAATTAGGCAATAATACCACTGTCAGTCCAAATTTCCATAGGATCTTTCCCGTTATAGAAAGAATTAACTCCTAAATGTCTGCCATTACGCTAACATTATTACCCATCCGCTCCACCTTGTCTTTTCCCGAAATACATTAGCCAAGTGAGGGATATATCAGCCCACAACGGATTAACCCATTCGAGTCTACATAGGGAAAGTTGTCATAGTAATTAGTTAGCAAGTCTAGTCAGAAATGTCGTGTCAAAGTTGGTCTACTTAATCTGCATGGATATGCCGAAGTTCTTAAAGTTTCAAGTTTAGGTGGTAGAATCGTCTGAGTCACAGTCTGATCCTCAACACTGTCGCCCAAGCATTCGTTGTCAGCATCCAATGATTGTAGTTTATCAGCAATGCTACAAGATGACGAAGCCGATAATTTTAGTCCCTAAAGACAAGACAGTCACAAAGCCGCTATATGGAAAATATGACAAGGCCACGCTAGTGGACAATGACCTGTCGGATTGCTTCCAATTCCCGGCACTGAAGCGAGAAGTGTACACAAAGACAATTAAAAAGGAAGATGGAACAAAGGTGACCAAAGCCAAGGTGGCATTCAAGGGAATTCAGCAATCAATGTTGATAAACTTGAGAAGTTTGCTCGTGTTTGGCATGACTTTGGCTGCGATGCAATGCACAAAACTTTTAATCAGTAGGATGCACAAGGGGTCGCTTTGGCTGGACAGAGAATACCCAATTCATGTAGATGATATTCAATGCTTACAGGGTTATCGGCCACAGGGAATGTAATCTCAACGGCATTTCAGATAGCTTCAAAAAGAGCAAAGAAGGAAGGAGATAACGACTATTATAGCAAATACAACACCAAGCGAGGCAAGAAGGGAGCAAAGATCGACTTAATCAACAAAGAACACATTAGATTTTCCTTCTATATCATCGTCGGGAAGGTGATGTGACACTTTTCAAGAAATGAATGCACTTTGGACACCATCTCAGTTGTGAAGCACTGCACAAAAGATGCATTGCTAAATTGGTTTGCATTCCTATTGAATGAATTGTTTGAGGCATGCGAGGATGTGTACAAAAGAAGCACTAATTTTATTTTCGGTTATTTGATCATGACCCTAGCAATGTGGAAGTGGTGCCCTCCTCCAAGAAGGGACTTGGCACAGATCTTCGAAGACCAGCCCTACACTCTCAGATACACACCATGGTGAACGTCAGGGGACCCCAGCAGCAAAGAAATCAACGAAGTGTCCTTCAGTGAGTGGTATGTTAAAATGCTATGGGTCATAAGGGTCGTCGAAAGGGTTCCCAAGGTGTTGCTCGATGAATACTCAAAGGTAATCTGGTTTGGGGTGACGCAAGTCAACACTTTCCTCAAGCCACACTGTGTCCATCCAGTCACTTTCCAAATGCAGGCACAAAAGTTCACATTAACAGCTGAAGCATTCCACGCGAAATTCGGGTCATGGCCAGGAGTTGCCTGCAAGATAAGAGAAGGAAGATACAGATACTTGTTCGGGGGAATGGTACCGAAACCGTTGACAGGAGATGCAGGCTTGACACCAGGAAGAGGATGGCGAAGCAAGAATTGCAGCCAATGGTCACTCAAATGAAGAAAAAGATGAGTTCCATCAAGCAGACCATTGCGAGCTTAACTGGTTCATCAGGTGAGGCCTCTGAGTCTGTTGAGTTGCAAGGCTTTTCGCAGCATAATCCGATCACTACACCCCTAGTTGTTGCTATCCCACATGTAGGGCCCCATTCGTTATCCAAGCCAACAATTTCCAAGCCCAGGCAGCCAAAAAGCACCAAGCCCCTGCTCCAAAGAAGCAAAAGGCCATGCCTACAGTAACTGTAGTTGACCTCACTAGCACGGGACCCTAGAGTGCCTCGACCTCCTCGATTGTCGAAGAAACCCCACCCTCCACATCTATTGTTCCACCTTGCTTGCAGGATCCATCCATGCATACGGCCTCAACCTTCGCAACACTATTAGACCCCATTCCCTCCGGCACCCGAATAGGCACTGAAGATATGGAGATCGACTCGGCCATTCATTCGACCATGAAGCTCCTTTGGGGACAAAGAAACACCACATCCATGATATCATTTTTATTGGGGTCAAGCCCACTACCAGGTGAAGTGCCTGTCGCCTTGCGACCACTGGTTACAGCTATTGAACTGAACTGTTTGGCACTCCATTTTCTTTAAATTTTCTTGTTGTTCCCGACCCAGTTATTATTCCTCCAACACCTCAGTTTGTAGAACCCTCACAGCAAGCAACCTCGCCCCATGGCCAATTGCTAGTGGCCAACCATTGTAGAGAAAATTATTGGACCCATCCACTATGCAGCAAGATAATCTTCAGAATTGGTCCTCTGTACAATTGTTTGGATTCATTCAGTAGGCAGCATAGCAGGCGGAGAATATTCGCAATGAACGTGTTGCCAAACATGAGCAGCAGAAGCAACAAATCACCACTCTCACAGCCGAGAGAGATCAGCTCCGTCAGAGAAATCAACAGCTGCATACACAGGTTGACTAGGTAACATCATGGTTTCAATCGCTTTGGCGTACCATTGCCGAGATAGTTATCGAAGCCGTAGAGGACTTTTTTGCGTGTGCCTTGGTTGAATGTTGCGGCCATATTCAAGCCGCATGCACTGGGATGATCTCTACCAAAAGCTCACTATTGCTGTCTCCCTGAAAGCCTCTATTGTTGACACCGTAGCCAAGGGGTATATTTTGATGGATCAAGTCCATGACTGGTCAGGTAGCTTGGCCATGAAAAATCAACTGGTATACCCACTTCGACAGCAAATTCAACAGCTCCTCACTGACAGCCGAAACTGCAAAGACAAAGACCAGCGGAAGAGGATCGATACAGAGGTCGCCTCTTTGGAAGCCCAGGTTCAGCAGATTGAGGATGAGTCGACAAAGACTAAGAAGAAGATCTGGGATCTCAGGCCAACGATTGGTTCCCATGTCAACGCTCTACACGAACTTTGTGATGAAATGGAGGAGTAGTGGAGCTCCCTACTGAACAGTCAACCTGACCAGCCAACCTCTCGCACATCTGCAGAGTTCCTCAAGAAAGCTGACACAATTATCACCACCTAACAAGCAGCCCTCAAAGAGTACACTCAATTCCGCCAGGAAACTGTTGTTGCAATGCCTAAGTTGGGGCCTTCGTTTGGAAAAGAAGACCAACAAGAAGCAACAGCAGCGCCGCAAGAAGTAGGACCGGCATAGCAGGAAGCAGCAACAACATCAACAAAACTCCTAACGGCGGCAACAACAAAGGCACCGGCAGAAACATCAACCATGCAGACAGCACCTAGGGTAGATTGACTCGGGGACGAGTCAATGAACTGTGGTCGGGGCTTGTTGGGGCCTTTGTTTTGAGTTTTTGCGGAAAGAAGAGCCAGGAACGGGTGGTGGGGACCACTGTTGGGGTTGCCAAGGCGGAGAAGAACAAGAGTAGTCGAGCAAGGGGAGAGAAAAGGCAACCAAGGGCAAAGTTAGTAGAGCAAAAGATAAGCGAAACTGGCAGTCTGAGCATAGGGCAGAGAATAAAAGGCAGAAGGGAGGGCGAGAAATGGTTGGTTGTTGATCAGACGAGCGAGCCAGGGATTGGTGGAGCCTTCCTAAGTTGCGAAAAGGCGTGAACCGCTCCTCGCCCTATCTATGTTTGTTCCTGTGGGTTATGTTACTTATGTCCTTGATGATCAGGCTTCGAGCCTCTTGTAATTCCTTATGTATTTCCTTACATTAAGCTTAATGAAAGAGACAGTTTGGATCAGCAATGTGCTATTGAGTTCTGTGTTGCTTTTTAAAAAAAATTGAATGTATATCTATAGATTGTATGGTTTCCTAAGATGATATGAGTAGAACAGTATGGTTGGATTAATGTGGATGATTGATTGTTATGAGTCAATATCGTCTGCTTGTTGTAATTCCCTTGGTGCCTCATTCTACCCCATCTAACTTCAGTCGCGGCATGCGTCGGGTGAGACTCCTTGCCCTCTCTGAGTAAGGTGAAAATGTCGGCGTTGTTCTAGACTACAGCAGGGCCTTGTTGGCCCCTTGTGCCCGAACCCATGGTTTCTAACCTGTTTTCATATTCGTGCCAACACAACTTGTTGGGAATCAACAAGTCAAGGAGACAAAACTGAATGGCCTAGCAACTTGGTTGAGATTAAGCAGCAAGTATGATTATTAAGCACGATTTAGTTAGATTCCTTAAGATTATACATTAGAGACCAATGCCTTTAAAAATTGGTTACTTGCACAATATGAATTAAATTCCAAGTCACTGAATGAAAAGTTGCTATGGGATGCAAATTCCATCCTAGATGAAATGCAGGACCTAAATCTATGTGAGATGCAAGCTCTTGGTAAATTTTAGTTAGATGCCCTATCTTGGTGAATCCTTCTTCTCAATTCTTTTGGAACTAGTCTCGAACGCAAGTTATATGGAGATGCCTGAAGGGAGGTTATGGTCTCATTAACAATACCTCTCATGGGGTTCTAACCACCTAGGTGCCTCTGTTCCTACAAGGGAATGCCTGCAAGAGAACTGCAAGGTGACCTATGTTAATTGTGAATGAGGGTCTAGAGTCCTCAAATTGTTTGAAGAAGGTGGTCCTATCTTCTTACAACCAAGCTTATGCTTGGTGGTAAATTTTAGGAATGCACTTCTAACTTAGAATGAAGGTGCAAGACGTGAGTGATTGCTCCAATGGGATTTTTTAGACGTGTTAAGTACCTCAACAAGATTAAATCGCTTGAAATCAAAATGCTTGCAATGATATTCAACACAAGATGACGAGGAATTAAATGAAGTACAATTAGCAATTATACCAATTAGCAATTATACCAATGAAATAATATTAGCAATTTCGATTTCTTCAAGAGCTTATTGATATGTCAACAAGGTCTCATTCAATTATTCTTATGATAATGTGATTTAACAATTAGGCACAAGAAAAAATCTTATAGCACTTATCCCTTAGATCATAGGTCAATGAAGCACATTAGATGATCTCAAACACAATATTGGCAAGATCAATAAGAGATTGCTAACAGTGATTTTCTTTTATAAAACTAATGCAACTACAAAAATGAGATGTCAAGAATGCAAAGCAATATAATGGCAATGCAAGAATACAAATGCAAGGGTTAGTATGCCAAAGAGAGTAGCTAAGATATGCTATGCTAAGTGCAATGATAATGCAAAGATGCAATATGCAAAATACAACTAGCACTTTAACAATTTGAAATGAGAGAGATCCTTTAATGCCAATGCAACATTTTGCAATGATGCAAGAAGAAATGCAATGGAAGGCTAGTATCAAGACACCAATGTAACTTCACTGTTATAGGTCAGCCCACAAATTGCATAATAGCAGTCCCAAAATCCACTTGAAAACAATCACTATTTCAATGGCAAAACTTTGAATAATTATGGAGTGACTTTTAGGCTTATGAAGCTTATTAGATTTAAGTCCTAAGCACTTACTTCAAATCTGATCAGACCTCTTTTACAAAGATTTCAATTCAATATTTCAATCGAAATGAGGTAAAAACAGTGATGAATTTACTATTTGTTAATTTAGTGAATTACCTTTAGGATCTTGAAATTGTTTAGATTAGATTTAGGACTTCTTCTTAATGATTGATATTAATTCTTGCGTCACTTATGCCACTGTTGTTAACACTTCAGATCTGATGTACACTCTAACAGTGAAAGGAGAGGGATGGAGATGCAAACCCTTAGTAGCCTATGCCAAGATTGGGGATTACCCAAGAGAGAGAGCCCAACCAATGCCTGCACTCACAAGAGGTTAGCTACAAACACAAGGAGCAGACTTCTTAGAAGTTAGACCACTGCAACCACAAATTGTTAGCCCAAATACATATGCAAATAATGGACCAGACTTGTACAACACTAGATAACTAAACTAGGTCTTGGAAATTTTCATATCTTGGCCTTGTAACCCTTCTAAAAAGACCTGCAACAACAATGAATCAGCCTTAAAACAAATGTGTATGATGGATCTAGCCCTCCAAGAGCTACAGCTAAACCTAGGAAGCCCAATCAGACTTGCGACCAAGTATGAAAGAGGCTTTAGGACTCACGGCTAGGGCTAGACGGCCTTAGATGGTTGAGGTATAATGAGATCAGCCCTCTACCCCTTCTTCCAAGTGAATTAGGGCCTGCAAACACAAAATCTAGCTACAAAAAATAATTCTATTTCAAGCTCTAATGACTCAGAAAATTTACAATGGCAAACTACCAATGAAAATCACTTAAAAACCCTTGAGATCAATGCCTTTAGGCCAGCAATCAAAGAAGGACTAGGGGAAAAAATGAGCAAGTGTAGCACTCCAAAAACCCCTACGACCTAGTCTCCAAGGCCTAGTTAGGCCTGCAACTAGGGTAAAATGGCCCTAGAAGGGCTCTGGCAAAGGCCTAGAGGCCTCAAATCCTTGCGGCTAGGGCAAATTAGCCCTCAAAACCCCACAACTACCTCAAACAAGCACAAAAATGATCTTTAGAGCCCAAATCAATGATGAAAACTCACAAGAGACACCTGCAACAAGCTTCAAATGTTAGCAAATGACAAGAAAACCATGAATTTTCAATGAAAAAGCCCTCCTAGGGCTAGCGACCTCCTCTTCTAGGCTAGGCATTGAAGCTTGGAGAGGTGGGTATGCTAGATCTAGGCCTATAGGCCCTAGATCAGGCCTTAAACCTTGAACAACCTTGATCTTTTGCTTGGATGGCTCCTCCTTAGGCCTCTATACCCAGAAACCCTAGCTGTCTAGGCTAGGAGAGGACTAAGGCTCTTCACAATCAAATTATCCTTGAAATCCTTGAGCCTTCACACCTGCAAGATAAATAAATAGAGCCCAAGACACAAAATCTAGAAATTTCTAAAATAAAACCCCAAAACTATTATTTACAAATGAGAAAAATAATATTCAAGGGTTAGAATAATTTACAAATTATTTACAATAATCTACAGGGAATTACTAGCTCCAATTAGCAAATAATTCATTTATAGCCCAAGTAGATTTAAAAATAAGTCATGGAAATAATTTGTATTTTAATGTACCAATCCAAACCTTGCACAATATATCGTTAGATAAGCTCAGAGTCCAAACAAAATGCAATCATCTTGAAGTCCATGTACTTGGGTCATACCCACGGGCTGAATATCTAAAGATCTCTAGACACACGATAGAATATCAGTTCTAGAGGGGCTTGATTCACACAAGAAGTCTAGAGATCTAGAGATACCTACTAGATTTGCTAGGTTCAATGTGCTTACTCTAACCCAATACCTAAAGCAAGATACCTATGCTAATAGATAATCCAACCACTAGCTATGGAACAATAATCTTCAATTAAAACAATTCAAGCATTAAACTTAATTCAACACATATCATGAATCATTAAGTGAGAATACACCTTGAATTGAAACCTTAAAGATTTTTTATTAATGCAGAAATTCCAGCAGAGCTGAGCTCAATACAAAAGATTTTCAATATCGTTGAAGTTACAATGAGGAGCTTGAGAGCTTCCTTATATAGAAAAAATGAGAGGGAATAACCCCTCCAAGTGGAAATAACGGCTAGTTGTGTCGATCCATGGCTTGATCCTGGAAAAAAAAATCGACCCCTTGATAAGCTAGCAAAAATCACCAAAACATTTCGACCTTCCTTGTTCACTGCGCTGGAGGGGTGGAACTTTGAATTCTCGACCATGGAGAACGTCCAAAAAATATAATTTTCGATACTTGTGCAAAATAATCCTCTGCTTGGCCCAAAAATTTGATTTGCTGGAGAAAATAATCTTTTGGGTCCAACAAATTTCTGGACTGGGTCCCTCTGCCTTGGAAATGAGGCATTTGATTTTTGACTAGATTATTTTCCTTTGAAAATAGTCTCAAATAATTTTTGATGAATTTTCCACTTGGAGGGTAATTAATTTTCCCTTCATTTTATTTTTTGGATAATTTATGGCTAATATTAATTTTATTTTTTGCCAGAAATTAAAATTCAAAAGACTCAAGAGGGGATTAATTATTTTTCCACCCTCTAAGTGTGTCTAAAAAATATTGTGGTAATGGTGTTCTAAATATGAGGAACCATTCACCAAAAAAAATTCTAAACACACTTTTACATCAAAATATTACAAATTCAACCCTTAGAAGGGGAAAATACATATAGACTCAGACTCTTAAGATTCAACCAAATTCTGCAACAAGACACATGATCTAGTATGAGAAAAATACATAGACTCGATAACACTAGGACTCACCTAAGACCTTGTCAATGAGCTTCACCCTAGCTTTGGGGTATATCTGGGAGAAAAAAATTGCCAATTATCTGTGTTTACAAACACGGATAATTTGGTGAGGTTAAAAGACTCCCTAGAGTGAAAACCTTTGAGAAGAATCATACGCTTACCTAGGTGTTGTTACATGGCTTAATATCCATACTAGAATCATTTTTACAATATAAAAGAAGAATTTGGGATTACAATGATGACATTGATTGAAAAAAAAATTCTCTGCTACTTTATACCTTGCTTCTTGGATTGTTGACATGTACATGGTCAACAATCATCATCATCATCAAGGAGTCTACATCATCATCGAGGAGTTTACATCATTGTCATCAAGGAGTCTACATTATCATCGAGTCCATATCTTCATCATCATCGAGTCTACATTATCATCGAGTCCATATCTTCATCATCATCAAGTAGTCTACATCGTTGAGGAATCCATATTATCATCGTCATCATTATGGAATTCATGTCATTATCAAGAAGTTGATCATATCATCATCAAGAAGTTGACCTTGTCCATATCACCAAAGAGTACACATCATCTATATTATTAGGGAGTCCATATCATCATCAAGTCAAAATTATTATCATCAACAAGTCCACATCATCATGGCATCAATGGGTCCACATTATCATCAAGGAGTCTAGTCCAATTATTCATCAACGAAACCATGTCATCAATGAGTCCACATTATCATCATCAACATTATCAAAGAGTCCATGTGATTAATGATTCCACATTATCATCAAGGAGCCTAGTCCAATTCATCATCAAGGAGTCCATGTCATCAAGTCCTCGTTATCACCATCAACATCATCAACGAGTCCACATCATCATCATCCAGATCATCATCATCATCAAGGAGTAAGCATCAAAGTGTAAGGAGTCTAATCACATCTTCCACGTCATCAAGAAGTCTATGTCGTCGAGTCCATGTCATCGAGTCCTCATTATCACCATCAACATCATCAACGAGTCCACATCATCATCATCATCAAAGAGTAAGGAGTCTAATCATCATCATCATACATCATTCCCAACAAGGAGTACTTATCATCATCAACAAGGAGTACACAACATCATAGAATACACATGATTAGGAGTCCACGTCACCATCCTCAAGGAATCCATATCATCATCTACATCATCAAGAAGTCCATATCATCATCAAGGAGTGCACATTATCATTGAGTCTATATCTAGTCCAATTCATCATCAGCGAGTTCATGTCATCAGCGATTCCATGTAGTCAACAAGTCCATGTCATCATCAAAGAGTTCTCATCATCATCATGAATCCATATCATCAAAATTATCAAGAGTCTTTATCATCGTCAATGAGTCCACATCATGAGTTCACATTACCAACAAGCCTACATCCTTTTCAGCTCTCTCTTAATCTTTCAACCAAATCATTCTTTCACATCATCAAAGAGTCCATATCATCATCATATCATTATTAAGGAATCTATATCATCATCAAGAATTCCACAACATTAGTAAAACAAAAACAAAGCTCAAAAATACTTATCTTTTCAAATCATGACAGCTCCCTCTAAATTCCTTTGCATGTTTTGTCCCCATACTGCAACAAGGTTCTGCTTCATGAACTCATCATCATGTCCATCAAGGTTCTTAAAATTTCCTCTTTCCATCACGCTCATCATCATCTTGCTTCCTTGATAGTGTATCTGCAATTTTTCATTGACAAGTACAACCAAGCAAGACATACAAAAATAAGAGCATGATGTCAATTTTGACAACCTACGGTTTTCATGATTTCTCAAAAGTGTGCTTCTAGCGTTTTGGGTGCAAACCCTAGAAATCCCATGACCTATCCCTTGTAGGGTTTTGAATTTCAGTAAAAACCTTCAACCCTAGGGATTTGACTTTCAAACCTTAGGATTCATTTTCACTTCAACCCTTGCTAGGGTTTTAGCACATTCCCTAGATTATCCTTTCAAAAATTTAGATCTTGCAAACACTAGATATTATTTTCCAAAAGCTAGCCTTTCTTGAGAGGGGATAGTCAATTAGGGTTAGGGTTTTTACTATCCTAGGGTTTTCCAATCCAAGTCCCATCAAGGGTTTATGAACCCTAGGGACACCAAAAACCTTTAAAAGAAAAATAGGATCTACTAACCCTAGATTATTATCAAGCAAAGTAAGTTGTAAAACCCTAACTTAAAACAAAATTGTACATACCTCTCTGCCATTACTTTACCTTATGTCTTTTTGCAAGGACCATTCTTTAAGGACATGCCTCACAACGTCTTGGTAAAACAATGCATAAATATTTGGCATGACCTTAGAGATCACATTGAGTTATTGTAATGAATGTGGGTTACAAAGCCATGTATTAAATCATACCACTATGATGACCCCAGGTCTGCAAAAAAGCTAGTATTTGACCATCATTGTCACAGCTTCGTACTTTGATCTTCACTTACATTCAAATTACTATAATCTTCTTCACAGAGATGGATCAATTTTGTATAACCAAACTCAAATCTCAATAACCCTAAGCCAGGAATTCGGACCACAGATAGTATCTTGATCTTTAGGAGGCTTGTACCATAGAATCACAAGTAAATTCGTCCTCTACACTGCTCAAATCTTTGATTTTCTCTCTGATACCATGTTGAAATTCTAGTGTTGCAATGACTACAGTAGTTTTCCACAATTGACAACTCCTGTTGATACAAATTTGTTCGTTCTTTATACTTTAGTCTACAAGTAGCTATACATGAAAATCTTCAACCATTAATTCTTCAGCAAGAGCAGTAAATAGTGATCACAGTAGACAATGTACAACAGACAGTAAGCAAGTGATAGGAAACACCAAGATTAGACTCACAACTAGGGAAAACCCCACAAGGGGAAAACCTAAAAATTATTTCCTTACGAGAGAGAGATTTTGTCCATCAATAGCACATCAGAATTTTCCAACAAATCCAAATTAGTCATCAATCAAACTCTGCTCATAGGAGAGATAAACCACTTTTTTCTAATAAATAAGGTCTTCTTAGAAAGTCTGAAACTTAGGCCTATAGCTACTCTTATAGATGGCTGAAATTCTCCCTCTAGTCACCACATAAGATGCCAACAAATTGTCCTAAAATTCGACCCAAAACCCTCAATCAATTTTAGAAGATTGTCACATCAAATGAGTGAGCTTCCAATCAGGTTCTTTTGTAGAATTCGGCCTCAAAAGATGAACAGAATAGATGCTAAATGAAGTTGAAGTACCCCAAGACAAGAGTAGTCAACAAAGGAGTCAAAGAAGTTGTAATGAAAACCTTATCTGCCCTTTGCACATGTAAACAAGCTCTGAGATTTTAGACCAAATTGAGTTGATGGTGGTGGACGAAATGAGAGTCGATGAGCTCATATATATAGGCATCATGTGAGGGAAAATTAGCCCTAGTAGGCCGACATGATGTCCTTGAAGCTGACTTCTAGGGGATCAAAAATTAAATTATTCTTGATATTTTTGCAATGAAAAATGTCAACCATGGCTACATTATTCTTCAACATTTTTCCCTTTTGACGGATTATTTCTAAACTTTTTCCCAAAACAACTTCCTTTCATCCCTCATTTTATAAGAGGGAGCTAATATAATAAAGAGACACTTTTTCTTGGGAGCTTGGGGACTTTCTCCCCTTGGCATTCCACTCTTCCTGATTTGGGGAAGACCTTAATGTGGTTGATTTGGTGGTTCAATGATCTTATTTTGTAGCTTTTACTTTCATTCATTTTTATCTTTCATATTTCTCTAAACTTTACATGCAAAATCTTTGGATGAGACTTGTGAACTAATTTAATTTACTTTGAGCATCTCCTTTGAGTAGCATTTGACTATTGTTTATAACTTGCTCTCTTTAAGTTTCAATTGCCTATTTGCTCTAATTTCCTCATAAGTTGTTCTTGTTCTTTATTTGGCATCATCAATTTGTTCAAGGCATCTTATCACTAGTTTGGCAATTGCAAATTTTCCATTTCCTTTGAGCAATTAGTGTATTTTAGTTTCTTAGCTTGTCAATTTATTTAATTTAAATCCTTTTTGCACTTAGAGAAAATAACCTCTAGCTTAATTCATTGAAGTAGCATAATCTAGGGTCTTAAGCATCCCCAAGTGAACGTTCAATGAACGAAGGAAGAAGCACAACCCCAATGGTTAAATCAAGCAAAGCAATGTTAAATTAAATGTCAAATACAAGTATTTTTCTCTCAAGTAAGGTAGTTGTTGGGATGTTTGAAGACCAAGGAAGGAGTTTGAGACATCCTTGAGCAAAGTTAAGCCCTCCTCAAGCAAATGTAAGGAGGCTTATGCATGGCCCGCGCCCCCAACAGCTATTTCAATTATTTTTAAGTCAAATTTCAAGCATTCTTAACCAAACCAGCGAGTCGTTTTCCTTGAACATGTTGGAAATAATACTGAGAGGGGGGGTGAATCAGTATTATCAGATCAATAAAAAATTTCAATACTCAGAAACATATACGCTACTTCAGTTAAGTGAACCAGCGTGTACACGCTACTGTGTCTAAAGCAACCAGCATATAACTAGAAAACTTATGATTCAGTTAATTTATCTTCTGTAAAGGCATCAAGACATTATTAACCATATTATAGATAAACAGATGCAGTATAACAGAACAGATCATCACACAAAAGCCACACATGAACACCATGATATAAGGTGGAAACCCAATGTGGGTGAAAACCACCTGCTACAAGTCGTCTCTATCTTTCTTTAATAAGAAAACTTCAGTTTACAATCTTTTGTACTGGTGCAGCCTTATACCAGTACGCAGGCTACAACCTGCAGAAAGCTACAACCTTCTCTCGTTTTCCAAACTCTCTTGGAAGGGAGCTCCAACCCCCTTTTTTTTTGCTCTTGTACTAGCTAAGATACTAGTACGCAGGTGCTGGCCTACAACCTTCTTTCCTTCAGGTACCACTTTTCATCAATTTTCAGACTGGATATTCCTGAAGCACAACAATTCAATCTGAAGACCACGATTCATTCACTTTTCATAGCAAATTATAGGAGCACAAAACAACCAATATTGAACCACTGAAACCCTGTCAACACCCAGTCACCAGAACACAGAGCAGACTACAGAACCCTGCAATAACAGACAGACCCAACTGCAACCCAAAAATCAAGCTTCAAAAGATATACGTTACTTCAATGAAACAAACCCGCGTATACACGCGCTTTTACCGAAGCCAACCTGCGTACAGATCTAAAAATAATTTCTCATAACTTGCAGTTGTACCAGTCATCAGTCATACTCAGAACATAACATTGCGTCAGTATGCAGATCTAAAAATATGCGTAATCAACCATATACCGATAGTTCATTTCAAACAATTTGGTCCCGATCTATTCTTTCATCAACCGATGTGATCTCTCCTTAGCTCAGATCAAGCAATGTAGCATCCACCCAGAACCTGCATACTAGATCTCTTTCTTCATTAGATATTCAAGACTTTTTCCATACACAAGCCTAATGATCTTCTTCTCCTTATATAGCATTAGGCCCTCCTCAATACCACGAGCCAAAACCATAGTAATACAATACCATCAACTTCAAAACTCGGGATCAACACGACTGTCGAGATACCTTGGTCCAACAACATAGGCTCAAGTACCGAGGACTAACTACCACGGACCAAAGGGAAGCTTCTCGACATGTACGCTCTTTTCTGTTCATGAAACTGCGTGTATACGCGACTTCGTATAAGGCAAACCTGCGTATCCGCGACTCAGTATATAGCGTACCAGCGTGTATACGCATCTTGGGCTTAATGAACCTGCGTATATGAAATTTCTCTTCATTCTTGTAGTCTGGACTGAGATCTGTTATCAAAGAGAGTTGCCATCAAGGACAACACCTGTACCGTAGCGCCACACCTGTGCCAAAATGCCAACAATCTCCCCCTTTGGACTTGATGGCAACCCCAAGATCCTTAGAATCATTCTCCCCCTTTGTCATCAAGGGCAAAGGGTTGTGCTCCCCCTGTGAATGTGTTGATATCTCTGCTCTGCTGTGCTGAACATGCTCCCCCTGACTGTAGGCAAGATCTGCAAAAGATGTTCTTCAAAAAGAACCAAGACTTATACACCCTAAAGGACCTTCCTATCACCAAAAGACTCAATACATACATCCATACTCCCAACCAAGAGGGGATACATCAGAAAATAACAACCAATTATATTACATCATTCATCCCAGGCATAGTGGGGAAACCAACATAGGCCGTTACATGACCTTGACACCATAAAAGAGATATCACAAAAGAGATACATGACATAGAGACGAAAGATCTAGATCAAGACTTATGAAAGTCATCAGCAGCATCTGATAATCATCTTTTAGATCAGCAGCCAAGATTTCCGTCTGAGCTCCTTCTCCTGAAACCAACAACAGTTGTGAACTAGAACCAAAAACATCTAAATGCCAACAATGCTTTATTAGATTTTAAGCTGCTCCCCCTGAAACTGTGCCTGTTGCACCCCCTGAAACTGTGCCTGAAGGATTCTGGCATACCCATCTCAGACCTTCTCCAACCAGAGTCTGCCCTAGCTGTTCAAAACTCCATATACGCGACTTCACCTGCATAAGACAGCGTATGCACGCGGATATCCTTTATACAACACGCGTACACCATATACGCGACTTTCCCCGCATAAAACAGCGTATGTACGCGGATATTCTTTATACAACACGCGTACACCAACTTTTCTTTAGAACAGACAAGCTTTAACAGCAAGATGAAGCATCAACTACTCCCAGCTTTTGTCTGAGATATTCAAAAGTTTCCTTGGGCAGTGGTTTTGTGAGAATATCAGCAACTTGCTCCTTAGAAGGAACATACTCCAACTTGACCTTCTGCTCAAGCACTTGTTCCCGGAGGAAGTGATACTTGATTGGTATGTGTTTGGTCTTTGAATGCATGACTGGATTCTTTGAAATGCTGATTGCACTTGTATTATCACATAAGATAGAGACTGGTGGAGTGCAAGTGATTTGAAAATCTTGCAAGGTCTGCATCATCCAAAGAAGTTGTGTGCAACAAGATGCCGCAGCCACATATTCTGCTTCAGCTGTAGATAAGGCAATCGAACTTTGTTTCTTCCTGAACCAAGATACTAATCTGGAACCCATGAAGAATGCACCACCACTTGTGCTTTTCCTGTCATCCACACTTCCGGCCCAATCTGCATCTGTGTAAGCATGAAGAGTGAGATCTGTATCTCCAGGATACCATAGGCCATAGTTTTGAGTCCCTTGAAGATACTTGAAGATTCTTTTGACTGCCTGAAGATGAGTTTCCTTTGGGTTTGGCTTGAAATCTTCCAACAATTCCTACTGCATGCATAATGTTTGGTCGGGTACTTGTCAAATAAAGCAAACTCCCAATCATGGATCTATAAGTTGGTTGATGAACTGCTGTTGATTCATCATTTGTACTGAGGCTGCATCCTGTAACCATGGGGGTACATACTGGCTTTGAATCTTCCATGCCATACTTCTTCAAGATCTGCTTGAGGTACTTGGTTTGAGACAAGAAAATACCTCCTTCATTTTGTTGGATTTGCAATCCAAGAAAGTACGTCAATTCTCCAAGTAATGACATTTCAAATTCTTTCTGCATAACCAAGGCAAAGTTTTGACTCATAGCCTTTTCATTGCTGCCAAAGATAATATTGTCTACATACACAACAAGTATTAGCAATTTGTTATTTTCAACTTTCATATAGAGATTGCTATCTGCTAATCCTTTTGAAAAGCCTCGTTGGTGAAGATATTTGTCCAACCGATAGTACCAAGCCCTTGGAGCTTGTTTGAGACCATAGAGAGCCTTTTTTAATCTGCACACAAGGTTTGGATCATTCCCAAGAATGAAACCATTTGGCTGCTCAATGTATACTTCTTCTTCTAAGTCTCCATTCAGAAAGGCTGATTTCACGTCCATTTGAAATACTTTGAAGTTTTGAAAACTTGAGAGAGCAAGGAACATTCGGATGGACTCAAGTCTTGCAACAGGAGCAAAGGTCTCTTCAAAATCTATTCCTTCTTGCTGTGCATACCCTTTACAAACAAGTCTGGCCTTGTTTCTAATTACTTCTCCATTTTCATTCAATTTATTTTTGAAGACCCATTTTGTCCCTATGACGTTTGTTGACCACTACTGGTCAACTTCCCATGCAGTACACCCTCTTTTCTTGGCAGAAAGGGGTAGCACCTGAACGACGTGTCCGTGCCAGCCTACAGTCATCAACAGCTTGATCATTTCAATTGTAAACCCAGTCTGCATGTATGAATTGTAAATAATCTAAGCAGATCAGAGTCATGTATGTAAAATTGCCTAGGTGGACCTAACTTTCTATGATAATCTATGTCCCGGAAGGTTTTTCGTCTCACCGATCCATGGATCGGCAGAGTTTTCCTTCAAACCTGACCCCAAAGCCGGGATGGATTTTGTCATTGGAATTTTAGGAGAATCCTAGTGTGTTGATCTGCTAGATTATAGTTGTGTCACAGAACTGGGTGATTTGTGAGGGTCTATGTTAAAGGGGTTTTCTCCCTTAAGATGTAAATTGTAAAAGTCATGATGTAATGTGTCTTGAGGGTTGAAAATGTTTTAAATCCCCTCGTGAGTCCTAAGTCCTAGGTCCTAGGTGATGTTTCCAAAGGCTTAGTTCGATGATCCATTTAAGAAATGAAATAAAATAATAAAATAAATAAAAATTAAGAAATTTTAAAATTTTAAAAAATAAAATAATAAATAATAAAAAATTTAAAAAATGAAATAAATAAAAAATAATAAAAAATTTAAAAATTTAAAAAATAAAATAAAATAATAATATTTTAAGTGAATAAATCGACGGATGAGATTAAAAGATGTCTTGATCCTCATCAACAATCGAGATCATTTCTACATGGATCATTCGAACTAGCCGTTGGGATCATTTCCTTTATATAGGGTCTTAGGTGGTCATTTCAGATGGATCGGATCTGTGAGTCTGATACTGAAGAAGCTCTCTTGTAAATCTGTTTCTGGTTAATAAAAGAAGACTTTGGGGTCCATATCTTGCTGGTGTTACTCTCTTGAAATGCTGTGAGATTGTTTAAATTTTCTGCATATGTTATTTTCAGCCATTAATAATAGCTTTTTTGTAGAGTACTGTGAGTACAGGTATCTTGCTCACTTGCTAGGGTTTGGGTGTTGTTAGGGTTTCTGAAGTAATGGCATGTATCAACATTACTTCCTGAGATCTAACAACATTTTTGCCCTCTTTATTGATAGTTGTTTTGAGCTGTGCAGAAAACATCATTGAAGGAAATTTTGTGGGCGTTCGGGGAAGTTCTCGGCTGAACCAGCCAACTCCCGCAAGCATTTTTTGTTGAGCCCAGTTGGATTTGATCCTGGGTCTATCATTCGGTTTATTTTTCTAATTTGCATGAGAGATTTTCTGAAGTTCTTCACAGTGAAAACCTAAATTTTCTTTTCTTAAAAATATTTCTGTGCTTATTGATTAATCTGGCTGTTAAGGGGCCAAATTTGTAAATTTATTAGTTGTTTTAGGGTTTCAAAATTTTCTGATCTAGGGTTTCAATTTTAGTTTTGATTAAGTCAGTTTTATTTAGGGTTTTGATTTTGGTTTTATGTACATATTTTTCTCCTTGGGTGATTTTGTCTTTTTCAGGTTCCAAGGCCATCATCCGTACCCTATTTCGCCAGTAGCCACAGTTTTCCCACACTCAGAGGATCAAGTTGCTTGAGATTTTCCATGGTAAGGTCACGGAGGGTTTACGTCTTTGAACCCATCATTGCAGGCCATCACGCGTATGCATCCGGCAAAGTCTCACGTGAAACAGTTCAATTACTCAGCAAACGCCAGCTGACATACTGTGTGCTGTATTGAGTAATTTTGGAAGCTATAAATCTGTATGCTTGTCCGTCGAAGTGTATCCGTGAGCAAGGAAAACGAGTTTTCATTACGCCAGCCTTCAAACTCCGGTGATCGGTTGACTCTCCTGCGTTTTCTGGCATCAGCATTGTGCTTTAATATGGATTCAACTTAGCAGAGAACTGACTGGCCACGCATTTCCGTTTGGCCTGCATCGACTGAGGCAAGGGCATGATAAGCACAAGGTAAATCGACTTCATTTCGTATCCGATCAGACCTTAAACCTGTTCCGCGCCTCAAATCGGCATCCGCAGCGTTCAAATCAGTGGCATCGCGCGTCTACAAGCACGCAGAGAGATACCTCCCAGCTTCCGTCTGCAAATTTCAAACCATCCACGCGGGCAAAGTGTCTCATGAGTAAGGTAGCTTTCAAAAGACGATCTGTGCCATCAGCTGTGCCATGGTCGAGCTACAGTCTTCGTTGCGTTTTTCTGTCTTTGTATCCTCAGGTAACAGCGGCAATCCGTTTGCCGTCTTCAATCTCAGGTATTTTCTCAACGCATTCAGTCGAGTTTCCCTTTTTTAGGGTCACGATTTCGTCATTCTGCTAACTCATATCTCGGCCTTTAGCCATATATTTGATCCATCGTCGATTTGATGTCACGATAATACATGGGCGTTGTATATAGTTTAGTTTATGTTTAGGGTTTTGTATAGTTACGTTTCACGCTTAGGTTAGGGTTTTATTTTTGATTAGATTTTAATCTATTTAGTTTTGAGATTTATTTGTAAATTAGATCTTAGTTAGATTTTATTTTGTTTTTTTTTAGTCACGTATTTCATTTTTTAGATTTTAATTCTTATTTTAAATAATTTCAATTTTATAAAAAAATAAAAATTAAAAAAAAAAAAAAGATTTATTTGTAATTTTTTTAGGCTGAGTTTTATTTTTATATAGTTTAGTTTTAATAAAATTTAGTTTTAGAATAGATTTTAAATTTTAAATTTTTAGATTTTTTAATTTTCTTTTTTATAATATTGAAAAATAAAAAAATTAAAAAAGATTTAAAAAATTTGAAAAAATATAAAAATTTTGTGGAAAATTATTTTTGCCAGTTTCAGTGGTTTTCATGTTATATCTTTCATGCTGAATTTTCAAGTCGAGATGCGAAGTTGATATCTGGTTAATGGTTTATGATTCGTGGTGGTTTAAAGCATTTATCGTTTTTAAATTTTCAGATGCTGGATATCGTTTTGGTCATTTTAAGAGCATTATGATTTAGCTGATGATAGATGATTGTTGTTCATGGTCCATTTTTTTATATCATTTAACAAGTAATCGTTTTAACCACAATCTCTTAAGGCACTGGTCTGCTAAATTAATCAAATCCATCGAGTGCTTTTTACATCGTGTCTCGTGTCTCCCAACCAACTGGTCGACAGTTGGTCTCATCATCTCACAAGGACTACCCCCCTTAGCCGCGGGAGACAGGCTTAAACGGAGGGATCGGGGATCAGAGTGACAGCCCCCGGTCTGAGCGTTGTCGTGTGAATCTGCGCGACAACATTTTTTGGCGCCGTTGCCAGGGATAGAGTTTTTCTGTCCTTGGTGTTTCAAGATCTTTTAATCATTCATCTGTCTATCATTCGTTTGAGCCGGCAAGGCCAACATTTTTTGGCGCCGTTGCCGCGGATACTTTTTCTCGGTGTTTCAAACGACAAATCATTTTTCTCATTTCTTATCTCTTCATATGGCCCGGCAACGCCAACATTTTTTGGCGCCGTTGCCGGGGAAATTGTTTTCTCGACGTTTCAACGACAATCTTCCTTCTCTTTTTTATCTCTAAGTTGAGCTGGCAGATTCAATATTTTTGGCATCTTTTCATCCCATATCAGCAGCATCTCTTGGGTTTGTTTCTTGTTTGGGTGGCGACTCCATTTTCTTATTTTTTCCCAGACAAGAAGTCTGCCGCATATATGTTTGTTGATTACTTCTTGGATCCTAGAATCAGATTTATTGTTCAAGTGGCGACTCCATTTCTTTCATCTCTTAATTTTCTTGAGCAGAAATATCTTTCTATCATCCATTTGATCCCTTACTGTTCATCATGGATTATTCATGTAAACCATGTCATTTTACTAATAATCTCCATGATCTTCCGAAAGAGGCCATTTCTAAATTATTTAAGTTCTCGGGTGATGATTCGGTCGCTATTACACGTCATTTAAACATGTTTACTTGTGTAATGATCTTATATTGTAGATTTCCTCAATATAATCATGAAGATTTCAAGATGCGTCTCTTTGTCCATTCTTTAGAGGGTGATAATTTGAATTGGTTTAATAACTTTCCTAATGATTTTTTCAATTCTTTAGAAGACATTGTCGATGCTTTTAAAAATAGATATGGTTATCCAAACAGCTTGCCTTCTGCCTCTAAAATTGTGCAACAGAATGAAAGTAATTTGATAAGCGGTCCAGCTGAAAGATCCCAAGACGATTCATCATGTCAGAATGTGTCATCCACCGGAAATATTGCAGGTCAAGTTCATGATAGTGAAAAATCAGGGACAAATGAAAATGAAAGGGAAGAACAAAAGCAAATTTTACGAGATCTAATGATGCTGGTCAGAAATATGGAAATCAATCAAACTAATTATGTCAATGATGTGAAAACTTTATGCACCCACCTGAAAAAACGTAATAGGGAGATTGAGGCCATGAAAACTAAATATGAAACAGAAATTAGAAGCATGCAAAGCAAGATGTCAGTCTTAGAGGAAAATATGGTGACCATGAAAGTTGATCATGATAGGGAAATTGACTCTATGCAAAACAACTTACTAACTATGGAAGAGGAAATGACTATCATGACGTTCAATCATAATAATCAGTTGGCTGACATGCAAGCAAATCACAGAGAAGAAATAAATTCCATACAGCATTGCTTGATGAACATAAAGGAAGGAAATGTTAAAGTAATAAAAGATATGCAAGAACACCATGCCAGACAAATCAGCGCTATAAAGGTTGAACACTCTAGACAGATGGATGCCATTAGAATACAGGTTCAAAGGTTTCAGCAATTGGAAGATGAAAGAAACCAGGTGACATCAATAGATCAGGAGCCTTCTCATGTGCTGCAACAAGCTCCATCTTATTATGAGGAGGTTATTGATTCGATTGAAAGATGGTTAATTGAAGGTGATCCGGATAGACTTAAGAATGATAAAGATCAGATGCGGGCTAAAGAAAGACATATCACGCATACTTCATCTGATAGTTTTGAAACAGAAAGTTCCAGGTCATCAGTAATTCAACCTGCCAGAAGGAAAAAACGTAAGAGAAAGAAAATAAGAAGAAGATTTGATGCATCAGACGGCCGTGAGCAGCTTGATTTTCGGATAAGAAAGAGTCCTACCATATGCAAAATTGGACATGGCACATCCGACAAGCAGCCGACAGATTTGCCTGAAAGCAGGCAAATGCTCAGTATGCACTATATTGAACACATCTGATGCCGTAGGGCATCCTTTGTATCGTATTTCTAACCCTACTCCTTGTTTTTTCCGCATTTTCATTTCTGCTTTAGATAGTTAATAAATGAAGAGCTTTTATCTTTATTGTGCTTAATGTATATGCTGATTTTTTGGATGGACGCTACTTATTTTTATCTGTGTGTTGTATGGGTGCAGATTCTGGATTCTCACATTCCTGCAAGCAGCAACGTGTCCCCAAGTAGAGCCAGATGTTGACCACTACTGGTCAACTTCCCATGCAGTACACCCTCTTTTCTTGGCAGAAACGGGTAGCACCTGAACGACGTGTCCGTGCCAGCCTACAGTCATCAGCAGCTTGATCATTTCAATTGTAAACCCAGTCTGCATGTATGAATTGTAAATAATCTAAGCAGATCAGAGTCATGTATGTAAAATTGCCTAGGTGGACCTAACTTTCTATGATAATCTATGTGCCGGAAGGTTTTTCGTCTCACCGATCCATGGATCGACAGAGTTTTCCTTCAAACCTGACCCCAAAGCCGGGATGGATTTTGTCATTGGAATTTTAGGAGAATCCTAGTGTGTTGATCTGCTAGATTATAGTTGTGTCGCAGAACTGGGTGATTTGTGAGGGTCTATGTTAAAGGGGTTTTCTCCCTTAAGATGTAAATTGTAAAAGTCATGATGTAATGTGTCTTGAGTGTTGAAAATGTTTTAAATCCCCTCGTGAGTCCTAAGTCCTAGGTCCTAGGTGATGTTTCCAAAGGCTTAGTTCGATGATCCATTTAAGAAATGAAATAAAATAATAAAATAAATAAAAATTAAGAAATTTTAAAATTTTAAAAAATAAAATAAAATAATAAATAATAAAAAATTTAAAAAATGAAATAAATAAAAAATAATAAAAAATTTAAAAATTTAAAAAATAATAATATTTTAAGTGAATAAATCAACGGATGAGATTAAGAGATATCTTGATCCTCATCAACAGTCGAGATCATTTCTACATGGATCATTCGAACTAGCCGTTGGGATCATTTCCTTTATATAGGGTCTTAGGTGGTCATTTCAGATGGATCGGATCTGTGAGTCTGATACTGAAGAAGCTCTCTTGTAAATCTGTTTCTGGTTAATAAAAGAAGACTTTGGGGTCCATATCTTGCTGGTGTTACTCTCTTGAAATGCTGTGAGATTGTTTAAATTTTCTACATATGTTATTTTCAGCCATTAATAATAGCTTTTTTGTAGAGTATTGTGAGTACAGGTATCTTGCTCACTTGCTAGGGTTTGGGTGTTGTTAGGGTTTCTGAAGTAATGGCAGGTATCTCCATTACTTCCTGAGATATAACAGCATTTTTGCCCTCTTTATTGATAGTTGTTTTGAGCTGTGCAGAAAACATCATTGAAGGAAATTTTGTGGGCGTTCGGGGAAGTTCTCGGCTGAACCAGCCAACTCCCGCAAGCATTTTTTGTTGAGCCCAGTTGGATTTGATCCTGGGTCTATCATTCGGTTTATTTTTCTAATTTGCATGAGAGATTTTCTGAAGTTCTTCACAGTGAAAACCTAAATTTTCTTTTCTTAAAAATATTTCTGTGCTTATTGATTAATCTGGCTGTTAAGGGGCCAAATCTGTAAATTTATTAGCTGTTTTAGGGTTTCAAAATTTTCTGATCTAGGGTTTCAATTTTAGTTTTGCTTAGGTCAGTTTTATTTAGGGTTTTGATTTTGGTTTTATGTACATATTTTTCTCCTTGGGTGATTTTGTCTTTTTCAGGTTCCAAGGCCATCATCCGTACCCTATTTTGCCAGTAGCCACAGTTTTCCCACACTCAGAGGATCAAGTTGCTTGAGATTTTCCATGGTAAGGTCACGGAGGGTTTACGTCTTTGAACCCATCATTGCAGGCCATCACGCGTAATCCGGCAAAGTCTCACGTGAAACAGTTCAATTACTCAGCAAACGCCAGCTGACATACTATGTGCTGTATTGAGTAATTTTGGAAGCTATAAATATGTATGCTTGTCCGTCGAAGTGTATCCGTGAGCAAGGAAAACGAGTTTTCATTACGCCAGCCTCCAAACTCTGGTGATCGGTTGACTCTCCTGCGTTTTCTGGCATCAGCATTGTGCTTTAATATGGATTCAACTTAGCAGAGAACTGACTGGCCACGCATTTCCGTTTGGCCTGCATCGACTGAGGCAAGGGCATGATAAGCACAAGGTAAATCGACTTCATTTCGTATCCGATCAGACCTTAAACCTGTTCCGCGCCTCAAATTGGCATCCGCAGCGTTCAAATCAGTGGCATCGCGCGTCTACAAGCACGCAGAGAGATACCTCCCAGCTTCCGTCTGCAAATTTCAAACCATCCACGCGGGCAAAGTGTCTCATGAGTAAGGTAGCTTTCAAAAAACGATCTGCGCCATCAGCTGTGCCATGGTCGAGTTGCAGTCTTCGTTGCGTTTTTCTGTCTTTGTATCCTCAGGTAACAGCGGCAATCCGTTCGCCGTCTTCAATCTCAGGTATTTTCTCAACGCATTCAGTCGAGTGTCCCTTTTTTAGGGTCACGATTTCGTCATTCTGCTAACTCATATCTCGGCCTTTAGCCATATATTTGATCCATCGTCGATTTGATGTCACGATAATACATGGGCGTTGTATATAGTTTAGTTTATGTTTAGGGTTTTGTATAGTTACGTTTCACGCTTAGGTTAGGGTTTTATTTTTGATTAGATTTTAATCTATTTAGTTTTGAGATTTATTTGTAAATTAGATCTTAGTTAGATTTTATTTTGTTTTTTTTTAGTCACGTATTTCATTTTTTAGATTTTAATTCTTATTTTAAATAATTTCAATTTTATAAAAAAATAAAAATTAAAAAAAAAAAAAAAGATTTATTTGTAATTTTTTTAGGTGAGTTTTATTTTTATATAGTTTAGTTTTAATAAAATTTAGTTTTAGAATAGATTTTAAATTTTAAATTTTTAGATTTTTTAATTTTCTTTTTTATAATATTGAAAAATTAAAAAATTAAAAAAGATTTAAAAAATTTGAAAAAATATAAAAATTTTGTGGAAAATTATTTTTGCCAGTTTCAGTGGTTTTCATGTTATATCTTTCATGCTGAATTTTCAAGTCGAGATGCGAAGTTGATATCTGGTTAATGGTTTATGATTCGTGGTGGTTTAAAGCATTCATCGTTTTTAAATTTTCAGATGCTGGATATCGTTTTGGTCATTTTAAGAGCATTATGATTTAGCTGATGATAGATGATTGTTGTTCATGGTCCATTTTTTTATATCATTTAACAAGTAATCGTTTTAACCACAATCTCTTAAGGCACTGGTCTGCTAAATTAATCAAATCCATCGAGTGCTTTTTACATCGTGTCTCGTGTCTCCCAACCAACTGGTCGACAGTTGGTCTCATCATCTCACAAGGACTACCCCCCTTAGCCGCGGGAGACAGGCTTAAACGGAGGGATCGGGGATCAGAGTGACAGCCCCTGGTCTGAGCGTTGTCGTGTCAATCTGCGCGACAACAACGTTCTTATCTTTTGGTCTAGGAACCAATTCCCAAGTGTTGTTCTTTTCGATTTGCTCAAGTTCTTCATCCATTGCTTTGACCCAACATTCATCTTTGCATGCCTCTTTCACATTTTGTGGTTCAGTGGAGGAGAGTAATGCCAAATAGCTTGAAGCTTCTGCAATTGTTCTTCTTGTTTGTACTCCTGCTTCTTTCTATTCCACAATCTGAGATTCTGGATGATTCTTCTGGACATATCTGGATGGAGTCTTCTCTTCTATTCTTGTCTGCTCCTCCGGTTCTTCTTGAGGTTCTTCTTCTTCTTGAGGTTCTTCTTCATCATTCTGTCTTTGAGGGTAGCCTTCATCTTCTTCGATGTCTTCATGATGAACTTGCCTAGGAATGTATCCCTTTTCATCAACCACAACATCAATGCTGTCAACAATTCTGCCGAGTCTTTTATTGTAGCACTTGTATGCTTTGCTATGTGGAGAATAACCAAGAAGAATGCCTTCGTCTGCTCTTGGTTCAAGTTTGCCAAGTTGCTCATCAGTATTCTTAATATAACATTTGCTCCCAAAGATTTTGAAGTGCTTCACCGAAGGAGTCTTACCACACCAGAGCTCATGAGGAGTTTGAGTGCTGTTTACTCGGACATTTGTTTTGTTGAGAATAATAACCACAGCATGTGCAGCTTCACCCCAGAAAGTTGCGGGAGTACCTGATTCATCAAGCATAGCACGAGCCATTTGTTGGATTGTTCTGTTCATTCTTTCCACAACTCCATTTTGCTGCGGAGTTCTAGCTGTAGAAAATTCTCTTCTTATCCCATGTTCTTCACAGAAATTGAAAAATTCATTGGAGGTAAACTCCCCACCTCTGTCAGATCTGAGACACTTAATCTTGTGTCCTGATTCATTTTCAGCTAAGGCTTTGAAGGATTTGAATTTTTCGAATGCTTCATCTTTGTGCTTCATAAGTCCTAACCAGACAAACCTGGAGAAATCGTCAATGAATAATATCAAATATTCTTCTCCTCGAGGTGTTCTTTTTCTGAATGGACCACATGTATCTGTATGTACTAGCTCAAGAGGCATGCTAGCTGATCCTTCCTTCTCAGGAAAATTAGTTCTAGTTTGCTTTCCAAACTGACATGATTTGCATATGGTGTTGTCTGGAATTTTGATATCTAGAAGATCACGAACTGCCTGATATTTGCATGCTTTCCTTATTTGTGGAAAGCTTAGATGCCCCAACCTCCGATGCCATAGCCAGTGTTCATCATTCTTGCTCAAATAACATTGTTGTTGTCTTTCTTCAAATATGTATAGATTATTTGGAGTCCTTCCTTTGATCACTATTTCACCTGTATCAAGATCACGAACACAACATCCATTTGATCTAAATATTACCTATGTTCCTTGATCGCACATCTGACTGACACTTAGAAGATTATGCTTCAATCCATCAACATACAAAACATTTCCAGCTTTGACCTTCTCTTTCAATGGAGCAACGCCTTTTCCTTTTATGGCTGCAGAGATATCGTTTCCAAAAGAAACTTTCTTTCCCTTTTCTAATGCGGTATATGATTCAAGTTTATCTTCGTCCCCTGTCATATGCTTCGAACATCCGCTGTCAATGTACCATAGACTTTCTTGACCTTCTGCATAAAAGGCTATCCCACATCTTTCTGGTTGCGGTTCCTTTATTCTCCATGTTCTGACATTTGAGGTTTGTTCCTTCTGAGTTGTCTTCCAGAACCTGCTCCTGCATTCAGAGTCTTCATGACCAAAGTTATTACAAATAGAGCATTCAACTTCATTTTCAAGAACCGAAAAGTTGTTATAAGTCCTTTTCATGGTTCCAGTCATACTTCTTTGCTTTTGAGCTTCTCTAGTCATGATTGTCTTGTAGGCAACACATTGAGCTGCTTTGTGACCGAAGTTATGGCAAGAGAAGCATTGGCCATTAAAGAAATTTCTCCGATAATCAGATCTATCATCCAACCGATTGTAGCTTCTATTGACATCCATTCTTGGGGCAAATTTGGAAGATTTTACCTGTGGCTGATTGTAGCTTCTGTTTGTCCTTAAGGCCACTTGTCCCCGAACTTCTTGATAGTCTTTATTTGTTCTTGAGGTAAACTGTCCCTGATTCACCTGATGACTTTTATTTGGTCTTTGTTCGCTCCTCCTTGCTGCATCAAGATAACTTTTAGAGGTAGAAGCTTGAGATGTTTCTCCATTATATCCCAGACCTGTCTTGATCAGAGGAGAACGCTTCACATTGATAATCTCATCCAAGGTTTCAGATCCTTTAACAAATTTAAGATTAATTGCTTTTGTTTTCTCAATCTCCTTTCTAAGACAAACAATCTCACATTCCAATTTTTCAAGATGTTTTTCCTTTTCTGCCAGTTGACATTGTAGGGAATCAATAATAGCACTTTTCTCTTCTAAGCAAACTTTGAGATTATTCATTTCTTCATAAAAGCCTTCTACATCTATAGCATCCATGTAGTCATCATCTTCAAAATCCATTAAAAGTTTATATCTATAACCCTGTTCATCTTCGTCATTATTTGAAAGACCATCACTATCTTCATGAGTGTAATAGCTTTTCTTCTTTTCATTCTGTTTCTTGTTCCATTTAACAGGTTCCTTTCCCTTGTCATTCTTATCTTTGTGAGGACATTTGGCAGCATAATGACCTACTCTTCCACAAGCAAAGAATTTAAAAGGTAACTTACCTCTGAACCTTCTAGAACCCCTTTGAAGATTTCTGACAAAATTTGATTCTTCTTCTTCATCTTCTGGCACGTGACTTGCTTCATAATAATCTTCTTTGCCTGAAGCCTTGGAAGCAGCCTCTCTTCTGTCTGATGGACCTCCTTTTCTCATTTCATAAGCAGTTAGAATTCCGTGAAGCTGAGACATAGTAAGAATTCGTAGATTTTCTTTTTCTTCTATTGCAGACACTTTAGATTCAAATTTGGGGGACAAAGATCTTAGAACCTTTTCAACCACAATAGCCTCTTTTATTTCTTCACCCAAGTTTTTCATGCAATTAACAATCTCATCTACCCTAAGGAAATAGTTAGCCACACTTTCATCGTTATACATTCTGAGAGTCTCATACTTAATCCTGAGAGTTTGAAGTTTAGCACGCTTTACTTGTTCGTCTCCTTCATAGCTTGTGACAATTTTGTCCCATATTTCTTTTGCGGATTTATAGTGCATTACCTTCATGAATTCTGATTGGGATATACATCCTAATAGGGTACTGACTGCTTTTGCATTTGTTTCATACTTCTTTTTCTCGGCTGCATCTGTAGGAGTAGTTGAAGGAAAAGCGTAGCCTGTCTCTACGATGTCCCAAACTTCTGTACCAAGAGATTGAAGATAGGCAGTAACTCTTACCTTCCAATAATTGAAGTTTGTCCCATCAAAAACCGGTGGCCTGATTGATGCTTCTCTCTCGTAGTTGCTCATGATGAACGATCTACCTTCAAGCGATCAAGCTTCTCTGAAGGACCTGCTCTGATACCAATTGTTGGAAATAATACTGAGAAGGGGGGTGAATCAGTATTATCATATCAATAAAATTTTCAATACTCAGAAACATATACGCTACTTCAGTTAAGTGAACCAGCGTGTACACGCTACTGTGTCTAAAGCAACCAGCGTATAACCAGAAAACTTATGATTCAGTTGATTTATCTTCTGTAAAGGCATCAGGACATTATTAACCATATTATAGATAAACAGATGCAGTATAACAGAACAGATCATCACACAAAAGCCACACACATGAACACCATGATATAAGGTGGAAACCCAATGCGGGTGAAAACCACCTGCTGCAAGTCGTCTCTATCTTTCTTTAATAAGAAAACTTCAATTTACAATCTCTTGTACTGATGCAGCCTTATACCAGTACGCAGGCTACAACCTGCAGAAGGCTACAACCTTCTCTCGTTTTCCAAACTCTCCTGGAAGGGAGCTCCAACCCCCTTTTTTTTGCTCTTGTACTAGCTAAGATACTAGTACGTAGGTGCTGGCCTACAACCTTCTTTCCTTCAGGTACCACTTTTCATCAATTTTCAGACTGGATATTCCTGAAGCACAACATTTCAATCTGAAGACCACGATTCATTCACTTTTCATAGCAAATTATAGGAGCACAAAACAACCAATACTGAACCACTGAAACCCTGTCAACACCCAGTCACCAGAACACAGAGCAGACTACAGAACCCTGCAATAACAGACAGACCCAACTGCAACCCAAAAATCAAGCTTCAAAAGATATACGCTACTTCAATGAAACAAACCCGCGTATACATGCGCTTTTACCGAAGCCAACCTGCGTACAGATCTAAAAATAATTTCTCATAACTTGCAGCTGTACCAGTCATCAGTCATACTCAGAACATAACATTGCGTCAGTATGCAGATCTAAAAATATGCGTAATCAACCATATACCGATAGTTCATTTCAAACAATTTGGTCCCGATCTATTCTTTCATCAACCGATGTGATCTCTCCTTAGCTCAGATCAAGCAATGTAGCATCAACCCAGAACCTGCATACTAGATCTCTTTCTTCATTAGATATTCAAGACTTTTTCCATACACAAGCCTAATGATCTTCTTCTCCTTATATAGCATTAGGCCCTCCTCAATACCACGAGCCAAAACCATAGTAATACAATACCATCAACTTCAAAACTCGGGATCAACACGACTGTCGAGATACCTTGGTCCAACAACATAGGCTCAAGTACCAAGGACTAACTACCACGGACCAAAGGGAAGCTTCTCGACATGTACGCTCTTTTCTGTTCATAAAATTGCGTGTATACGCGACTTCGTATAAGGCAAACCTGCGTATCTGCGACTCAGTATATAGCGTACCAGCGTGTATACGCATCTTGGGCTTAATGAACCTGCGTATATGAAATTTCTCTTCATTCTTGTAGTCTGGACTGAGATCTGTTATCAAAGAGAGTTGCCATCAAGGACAACACCTGTACCGTAGCGCCACACCTGTGCCAAAATGCCAACAGAACAGAGGTCGAGCCCTCATTCATCATGCAAGAAATGTCAAGAAGTAGACATTGCAAGGAATGGGTCAACCCAAATTGATTCAAGTGTCAAGATCCACCTAAGCCTAGCAGCCAGCCCTAGCCTAGTCGTTCAAGGGTCAAATCAACTCACTGGAGCACCAATGAAGAGCTAATTTTGCAAGCAAGCTAACCATACCTTCACAAGTGGAACGTCTAGCCTCTAGAAGCAAATTGGCCCCTCTTGTTCATATTGATGTAGCATTTTTGCCTCCATTTAGGGTTTTACTCAATGTAAATTTGAAATAATTAAATCTTGACTTAGCCTCCAGGAATTTTGTTGATGGAAGGTTACTTATTTTGTAGGAGACCACAGAGGAAATTTTTGAAGAGCCTCATTTATAACTATAGGCCTTCTCCTCCTTGGCGAATCATTGTGAACTTGTTGAGCTATCAAATAAAATGTGAAATTTTCAAGAGGCAAAATGGTTTACACAAGAATTTTCTTCTCTTACTTGGTTGAACAAAAATATTCTAAGGAAATTTGTGGAGTATCTCAAAGTTACTACAAGGCTAAGGAAACCAATTCCTAAAGGCTTGAAATAGGAAGGTTTGGGCTCTATCTCACACAAATTTCTTATCATTCAAAATAGTGTTGTTCTCTTTTGGGATATGCTGAACACTTCTCTTGAGGGTAAGTAACCTTATCTTTTATAATTGTTGATTTCTTTAGTTGGAGGATTTGTTCCATAAGAAGCCCTCCTAGTAGAATTTTGGTTCCATTTCTTGTCTTGTCTTGTCTTGATTCTAGGGTCATATCCTTGGTGTTCCACCTAGTATCAAGACCTCAAGCATTGTGATACCAAATCTAAGAGTGGACATAATTTTTTGTCCTTGACTCTCATGGAAAAGAGATCATACCCTTATTCCAACAATTTACAATAAAACTCTCCAAAATATTTTCAAAATTTATTGTAACTTTTGTAAATTTTTATTTAGAATTACATATAAAAAACTCTTAAAAAAATTATATTTTCCAAAAAATTAAAAAATATCATATAAGAAAATACAACATGTTTTAAAAGTAAATTTCTTCACAAGTTGTGGTTTAATTTGCAGCAATTCATCATCTTCATTGGATAAATCACTATAAATTTCCATTTTGGGAAGCCCTAAGGCTAAATGGCCCACTTTGTTTTGCCTTATATTGTTGTTCTAACATTATTTCCAAGTGTTTCAAGGCTTATTACAGGTGTTGGAAATTACTTACAGCAATTGAAAATAATTGGATGCAAACCCTTTCCTTGGGATACATGAAACTCAAGCATAATCCTCTTGTATCCTTTATGATTGAGTAAAAGAGGATTTCATTTGATTATTCATTGTTTTTAAATCATATATTGGCTTCACAAATCATTTTGCACATCTGATCATTCATTTGGATCTAGCTTATTTTCAACCCCCTGACAGGTGAGCGCCATTATCTGAGTAGTTAACTTGCAAATTGAATATCTTTCCAACTACTCATCCAAATTTGTTGTTCTTGTACTCATTGGAAAGAATTTTCATAGTACTAACACTTCCAACCAAGTTGCTTGAGTTTCAGGTCCACCAAGGGCTATTTTTGGGACCCTAAAGTGGCCTTTTGCTTATGTCCTAGCACAAGCCTCAGAAATTGCAGATTTGAGCAGTAAGTTCGTCTCCTTACAGCCACACAAATCAGGTATAAAAGTTCCAAATAATTTTGAAGTCTCAATACTTAATTTGTGGTATCTTTCGAGCTCAGTTCATTGATCCATTGAGTATTTTCTTTTCCTGTCTTAAATATAGTTATGTTGTTACATCTTTTATCAAATAGGATTTTGTTATTAAATTAACTCCTACATTTTCCATATATGTGTACTTAGGCATTGGTCTACTTATACTTTTGGTTGAGTGTGCATTTGTAGGGATACCTCCCCTAGTTTTTCGTAGGAGTTAGCCTAAAGAAAGAGGAATATGCTAAGGTGACAAGTGTGTTCCTAATAGTGCTTATCATTTAACAGGCTTGGTTGAACCTTGCCAACCCTGCCAATTTGAGCAGTAACAATACCCTTAATTGGTTAGGCATGCTAAGCTTTTTCTACCATATTATAAGGTTGAGGAGATGAACCCTTTAGTCAAACCAAAAACATTGATTAGGTATGTTAAGATTTTTCAATTTCTATCATATTATAAGGTTGAGGAATCCAAGTTTGACGACTTTGAACTAGATGATGTTTATGTAGCTCTTGTTGATGATCCCATTTCCAATAGTGGTGAATAAGTGATGAATTTGTTGAGCGATTGTGTTCATCAACGATTTGTAGTAGACTAGCGGCCCAATAACTTGTAGCATTGTTTTTGAACTCTAGAGACCACTTAGAGCATCATTGATTATGTATTTTGCTGTGGATCTGTATTGCAATCTGTGCCATTTTGATATATTCACCCTCAAATGGTATATAGACAAGCAAACTTTGCATATTTTGTCTCTCATGGTTTGGAATCATGGTTTGAAGTCCTAAAAAATAATCATTATAAACTAATTATTTTATGCATTTTTTTCAAATTTGGTTCATTGAATCCAGTTCAATCTTATTTGATCCAATTCTGTTTCCAAACCTGCTTAGATAAGTGGTCAGTTAAAAATTGTTGAAAAGAGTAACTAGGTTCGGTCTTCATAATGACATGTGTAATTATGATTTTATGTAATTGATGGAAAGAAGAAAAATAAAATCATTATTGTAATGCTCGTCTCTTGGGTTTCATGAGCAAGGAATTTTATTTTAGTGATGACTCCCATTGAGAGCCTTTAGGATTTGTCATCTAGTCATACAGTCAATTTGAGTCTATGTCATGTATGAAGGACCCTTCCTGGGCATGTTACATTTGTATAAGAGTCGATAAAAGTGTCAAATAGCCCTCCAAGACAAGCACAAGTATCTCCCTTCAAGTCGGCTTCAAGAAGAATAACAATACCTCTCCAAATGGCAGGTCAGCCTAGCTTGCTGTCAAGTCAACTTATTTTGATGAGGAAACAACTATGTATACGAGAGCTTGGTATCATTTCAGGCAGAGAATTTCGGTGCTCATCAAGTCTGAAGTAAGAGGTGCGAAGTGCAGCGAGGAAGCTTATTATCAAGCAAAGGAAGGAAGAGTATAATCCGAGCTCTTTTCTAGTCTCTTTTTGGGTTGATATCCTCCACATGTGTGAGGTAGCAAGAGATCAGTTGTAGCAGAAGAAGTTGAGAAGAATAACAGTCCTCATTGGGTAGCCGGGTTGGAAGAAGGTCAAGATAAGAAGGGAGCTAATTCAAGCTAGAAGAAGACCCTATCCAAAGCGAATAAAGTGAAGGCATAAGATAAGGTCTTGTGCATAAGCTAGGGTTTCTGAATTAGGATTGCAGACATAATTCAAGGAGGCCGAAAGTTTGAAGTAGGGGGTCGAAGTGGAAGAGGAGCCGAGAAAAGGATAGGAGCAGAAAGTTGATTATCGTTGTCTAAGGATCTCATCAAGGGAACTTGTGTCTTGGTCTTGCAGTGGAAAATAGGTCAAGGGTCTTGGTCTTGGTATTCATCAATTGGAATCTCTATAAGAAGAATAATTTGTTCAGACTTTCGTCTCAAGTGGGAAAGATTTTAGGCTTTAGCCCTCACTGATAGCCTATATTCTGTGTCTCTTGTCTCTTTATGGTTTATGCAATGGTAGTTGTTTGATGAAGAAGAACACTAATAACCTAAGTAAAAGAAGATCATAATCTAAAGAAGTAAAAAGCACTCACAAGCAGTTACTAATAGAAGAGAAATCGCTTAATCTCTATTCCCTAGATTTTTCAACATGGTTTTAGAGCTAAAGTGACTAAATCAAGGAAGGTCATCTTATCAAGGGACACTCAAGGATCAAGTCTTGAGGAAGGCATCAAAGCGAGATCAAAAGGCGTTGTCATCAAGACCCTAAGGCGATCTCTCTCTCGTTGAAGCAAGATTCCTACCATTGAAGACATCATCATCAACAAAACTTCACCATCAAAGGATCCTAAGGGATCTCCCTCTTTGTGAGATCAATTATCATTATTAAAGAAAACTACTTCATCAAGGAGAAGTTTTCTATTCTCTATATCATCATCAACATAACGGAAGTAGTAAGGAGAAGGAACATCCTATCAATTAAGTATATTTATGTCCACATATGAATCTGTCAAAATGTCTTTTTGCAAGGAAAACAACAAATTGGTTGGGGCTTCAAACTATCTTGCATAGAAGAAAAGGACAGATATGAATCTCATTGAAAATGAGGTTATGGAACATGTCAAAGGACCTATCAATAAACCAAAAAAGGAAGATGCTCAAGCTCTTCCAAAGTTTATGAAAGGGAAAGATAGGGCTCTAAGGATTCTCATCTATGTTGCAAGAAACGTTGCCCAGGGGTTTGTTTCCAGCTAAAAATGAAATGGAAACAAGGAAACTCATATCGTAGAGCCTGGAAACTCATTTCCGATCGTACTAGCATGTTTTACGCTAGGGAAAAGTGGCCAATATGGCCGGAAACAAGTTTCCAAGTCGTACGACGGAGTTTCCACTTAACACTTGTCGTTTTCTTTTATTTTTTATTTTTTTTCGCTTCTAATTTTTTATTGGGCGACTAAAATATCTTTTGGATGCTTCTAGATGCCTCTCTCAAGTTATAAAAAAGACTCTCACCTCATTCTCTCATCACACCATTAAGCAAGTCGTTTCTCTTGGAGACAGACAATTTTAGCAAAGGAAAAAAGACGAAGAGAGCAGTGGTTTCAACTAGGGCATTTTCAACAGTGAGCAAAGGAGATTTCGGCAACAAGAGAAAGAGATTTCAGCAGCATATTTGGAGTGCAGAGTTTCTGGCTACGACATTCTTGGCTTTTGGCTCAGCTACAGCCATATTTCTCGTCTTTTCTAAAATTTTAGGATAGCTTCAACTACAAAAAATTAATTTGGGTAAAAAGAATTCATTTTCTTAATTTTTTCCTACTATTTCTTCAATTTTTCAAGGGTTTATGCTGCCAAAAATATGAAAAACGTTTTTTCTTTATAGATTTGTTTTTTTTTATTTTTTTTTGTAGCAATGGCTTCCAACCAAAGTGCAATTGCAAGTTCAAGCCCCAAGGCCAACCCAGGGGCTGAATATTATCCTCTTTGGAGGCATGTTCAGAAGCTTCAAAAATGTGGAGATGGTGGCTCATGGGAATGACAATGTAATCTTTGCAGTAATTTGTAAAAGGGCTCTTACCAAAGAGTGAAGGCACATCTTTTGCATGGAGGAGGACAAGGGATTGAAGGTTGCACAAAAACAACAGACCCATTGGTAAGGAGGGCATATCAAAGAGAGCAAGATGAGGCGGATGGAATTAAGAGAAGGCATGATGAGCTTAGTCAAGCTACTCCTCAAGCTCCATCTAACATGGAGCCAAGGATTGTAATTGAAGCAAGGAAGAGGAGAGCCAGTGCCACTCAACATCGTGAACAACCAACATCCAAAAATACCGAAGGGGCATCCCCTTCAGTTCAGGGTAGCAGAATTGCTAAATTGGTGAATGTGCAAGCGAGAGAAGAAATTGATTCCAGAGTGGCTAGGTGCATTTATGCATGTGGTATCCCATTCAATGTTGTTTGCTCTCCTTACTGACAATATATGATAAGGGCAATTAACAAAGCTCATCAAGGGTACAAAGGGCCCAACTATGAGAAAGTCAGAACTTAGCTTCTCAAAAATGAGAAGGAGCTTGTGGAGGATATCTTATCACCAATTCGTTCTTCCTAGAGTAGCTCTGGGGTTACCATAGTCTCAGATGGATGGAAAGATACAAGGCACAAACCATTGATAAATATCATTGCCACTTCCCCCAAAGGAGCAATATTTATAAAGGCAGAAGACTGCTCAAAAGAGGTAAAAGATGCACAGTTCAATGTTGATGTTATTATAAAATCTATTGAACAAATAGGGCCTTACAAGGTGGTGCAAGTTATCACGGATAATGCACCAATTTGCAAAGCTGTAGGTTTAATTATTGATGGGAGGTATGACCACATCTTTTGGACACCCTGCATTGTCCATAATCTGAATCTGATCTTAGAGTAGATCGACAACAAAGTTCCATGGATAAAGGAAACCATAGGGGAAGCAAGGGAGATTGTTAAATTCATCACCAACCACCACCAATCCCAGGCAATATTTCGAGAGTACTCCAAATTGGAGTTGTTAAAAGTTGTTGAGACAAGATATGCCTCAAACTTCCTGATGTTGTACTGCCTTGTTGAGGTTAAGCATGCATTAGTTTCTATAGTGGTGACTCAACTTTGGGTTGAGTGGAGACAAGCAGGTTTAGAGTGGGTATATATGGTGCGTAGATTGTGCCTTGATGAGGATTGGTGGAGCAAGATAGATTTCTTGCTAAAGTTCACAACCCCTGCATTTGAGCTTCTTCGGAATGCTGACACTGACCAACCTTTCTTAGGAGAGGTATATGATGGCATGGATTCCATGGTTGAGAAAACTATAGAAATCATTTCACAAGAGTCTCCACAACTTTTGTTTGTTGATGATCATTTTGTTGATTTAGTCAAGAAAATCATTGATGATAGGTGGAACAATTTCAACACTCCATTACACACTTTAGCACATGCCTTGAACCCCAAATTTTATGATGAGGAGCTTATTTCTCAAAGCAATGGGAAGAGGAAGGAACCCCATAAGGATAGAGAGGTGGCTAATGGGGTGAAAAAAGCCCTTATGAGAATATTTCCATCTCATCTACACAGGGAGGTAAAGGAAGAATTTTCCAGTTTTGCTACAGGATTAGATGATTATGCAGATATATCAACTTTGGAGAGAAACACTATGAATCCAGTTAGGTGGTGTATTTTTCATGGAGCAAATGGTGTACATTTGCAAAACCTTTCCATTCGTGTTCTTTCATAAGTGGCAAGCTCTTCATCAGCAGAAAGGAATTGGAGCACCTATAGTTTTATTCATTCTGTGAAGAGCAATAGGTTGGCTCACAAAAGGCAAAGGATCTTGTTTATGTGCACTCCAACCTTCGCCTTGCATCTCGTAGGGGTCCAGAATACAACAGTCATCCTTCTAAAGAATGGGATGTGGATCCAAAAAGTCCTAATTTGGATCTCTGTCTTGCTGCCCTAAATATTGAGGTCCAACCTGGAAGTGGAATTGGCCCATCATCTTCTTCAGCACCACCATCCATTGTTGAGCATGCTTCTCCTTCTATTTTCGATGAGGATTATGATGATGAGGATTAGTCTTTTGTCTTTATAGTTCTTGCAGCCTCATAGTCTTTATTGTACTTGCAGCCTCATATATATAATAAATGTTGATTTTGAGATTTAGATATATAATAAAGGTTGATTTTGGATATTCCGATATTGCTTTTTTTATTAAGTGATCATTCATGAGTAAATGTGATGTAAATTTAATCATAATGTTTAAACTTTAAATGTAATAAATTATAATGTATCATGTATGCTTTATGATTGCACATAACATTTTTTAAATTTCCTAAATTCTAATATATATATATATATATATATATATATATATATATATATATATATATATATCGCGTTTCCCCGTTTCCAAAATTTGGGGCGGGGGGGGTCATGTTTCATACCCGTGCCCATTTCGGAAACTTGTACGTGTTTCCCCATTTCGTGCAACTTAGATTTTCATAGAATCCATCAAGGATCCCCTCATCCCATATGTATCTAAACTCAAAACTTCAAAAGAAATCTATGACAAACTAGTAGAGTTGTATTCGTAAGCACTGGTGGAGAAGTCATCTCATTAAGGCAAGAACTCTACAAGCTGAAGATGTCAAGAGAATATGGAATAGCCTCATACTTTATGAGGATATTTGAGATCTAGGATCAACTACAAGATCTGGGAGAAGTAATGTCTGATACAGAAATGACTATAGTTGTATTAAAGGCACTACTGGAGGAGTGGGGTAACTTTACTTCAAGTACTTATGGGAAGAAAGAAAGTACTCCATTCGAGGATCTATGGTCACTGTGCAAGGTTGAAGAATCTAGAGTAAAGGCCAAATTTGATGTGGGGGCAGGTCAGCAAAATCAAGCTTATGCTACAATGACAAAAAGAAAGGAACGATTTGGAAAGTTTGGTGTTCAGAAAAAGAAGAAGAACATGGCTAAAATACAATGTTATGGGTGTCAAGAATATGGGCACTATAGGAGAGATTGTCCTAAGCCCAAGAAGGACAATAACAAAAGAGGAAGAGAAGAAGCCCACATCACCAAGGAAGTGGAGGAAGCTGAAAAGAAGAAATCCAAAGGAGGCATTAATAGATCTCCATTATTGAGATAGTCTTCCTCGCATAAGTTCTTTTCAAGTTCCTAAGTCTTCTAAGATATGGCTTATGATTCACTAAGTAAAATAATGGGATGCATCAATGCATCATAGAAGCATTGAAAGCAAGAACTTGGGACATCATCATAGAGAAGCATGAAAGATGGTTATCATCTATGGAAGTCAAGGATATAGCTCTTGGGAATCTCATTGAAAACACAAGCGGCAAGGTCATCTAGTACAAGGTTCATCATACATCTGTCAAATGGAAACATCTGTTGATGGGGATAATTAGATCCTCAAGATTCTCTGATGGAATGTTCATTGAAAGGTTCACCAATCATGAGGGGAAGCAAGTGTTTCATCAAGAATTCCAAACTTATGGAATTCATGGGATGATGGTATGATGAGATAAAAGTGAAGCAGATAAAGGGATTGAAGCTATTTCAATCAAGGAAGCTATTGCAGGACGTCTGGATGACCCAAAGGAAAAATGAGGTATGTGTGCTTATTTTTTATATTGTGGAAGTCATGTCATGTGGTTGTAGATACCATGCTCTATCCTAAGAGCATGATCAAAAGAAATGATTTCCTCCCTCAAAGGGATGCAGGAATGCATGGGTCCCACATTCACTAGATGAAATCAACATAGTATGTCCTCATATGAAGTATGAGGTGGTTGACTACAATTGAGGAACTCTAATTATGAAAAATGTGAAGAAAGGAAGGAAGAGCTCGTGGAATATGTAACCATGATAAAGGCTATCAACATTTGATAAACCAAGAAGATTTGACTAGGATATCTCCATGGAAGATATGAAGACTCTCATGGAGTCTGAAAAAGAAAGAGACCCTCGACAATATATATATTTGGGAGATGTGTCGATATGTATGCAAGATGCTGATGCAAACTAGAAGATGTCATGATGAAAGACCATCACAAAGGTAATTGTTGATTTTAATGTTCATTCCTTTATTTTTGAACAAATATCTGGATAGGTTTATGTAAGGTTGTGAAGGGAAGATCTATGGATGTCTTCCACCACCGATGCACATGTAGTAGGATTAAAGATCCTTAAGTAAACATCGCATGAAGAAAGCAACATGGCATGAAGGAAGGCCAGAAATGGACAGATGGATCACTTTCTAATGATGACATGGCTTAATCGTGGATGAAAGTAATGGATGGTCGATGTCCTAGTAGAAGTCTCAAACATGAAGACTCCTAGATAACGAAAAGAAGTTCCTGACATCTTGAAGAGTTCTTCAAGCAGCAAGTTGTCCCATCATCTCCACCTGAGAAGTTGTTGTAGGTCCCTAATTAAGAGGGAGCCTAGAAACAAGTTTCTTTCTTGGAAGAAACTTGGAAATCCCGAAGACAAGAGCGAGCTTAGGTAAATTCCTTCCGTAGGAATGAGTACATTCCTTTATTGGAATAGATATTTCCTCCCTAATTAAGAGGGAGAGATAGACACATCATTCTTGTCTTCACTTGGGAAGACAGAATGGAGGATTGGGTAAACATCTGGCATCTGATGCTCTTTGAGGATGAATTAGGGCATCCAAGATAAGAGTAGTCGTTGAGGACCGATATTTTGTTAGGTCCCTATAATACTAGTGATTCTCCCATTACTACTGTCATCGTAGCCCTTATGTTATTGTTGTGCCCCTATTGTCCCCATGTTGTTATTGTTGTGCCCTTATATTATTATTGTTATGTCGTCTTTGATTATATTGTGACCCCTTACACTCCTATGTATAGAAAGGAGGTTTTGTCATTTGTATCATCCAAGAATTGTTCATTTGTGTAATGTAAAGGAGGTTTCCCCGAAGAGGCTGATTTTGAAGGTGTTGATCCATCTTTTCTTCTATCTTGGGAGCTGGTTGCATAACATTTGGTATCAGAGCATTCGATTCTAGGGTTTTGCTGCTCCAAACAGGTCATTGTGGCATTTTCGCTATAACTTTTTTTGCGACGTTTCAGAAGCTAAAAAAAAAAACCCCATTTGAGCCGAAATCTCTCTGAACCTCAAGTCCGAATTTCAAATCTTGTCTCGCTATATTTTCGAAGATATGATCCAAGGAAGTTAGGGTTTGTGCAGGACCCCGAATTATATCTCAAACAGGTGACCTAGGGAAAATCATCATAACTTTCTTTCTGAAGTTGTAGAAAGAGGACGTCCTGTAGTTTTTTGTGTATCGATTTCAGGTCTTAAGGTCAAAAAGTGACACATGGCACTTCATACAAGTTCGCTCTACTAAACCAATCTATAATCAGGTCATCGTGGGAGATTTGGCATAACTCTTCCTTGGAGAACCCAATCTTGATCAGACTTGTGGGGTTGGAAAGAGGACTCAAGCGGCTACCGCAAGACGCAATTTCAGGCCTTGGAAATCCAAAATTACAGAGATACAACAAATTCAATATTGAGCTCCTACAAAGTGAAAAAGGTGTGCAGTTTTTTTTTTAATTTTGCATAAGTTTGGTTTGAAAAATTAGTTTGAAGGAATTCAAAAGACATAGTGAAGCATTATTATCATTAATTGATGCCCCGAAGAAAGAAAATGGAAACACCTAGTAAGCAACCTGAAAGTTCTAGCATGACTCATGAAGAGGAAGAAATGCAACATGATATATCAAAATTACGGGACCAAGCGCAACAAAATTCACTTTCACAAAAAGTAACAAAAGCTAAGATGGATAGTTTAAACAAAGGCGCGGAAGTTAAGATGAATGGTTTAAAGAAAGGCGTGGAAGCTAAAATGGATGATATAGAAGAAAAACTTAAAAGGCAACATGATAGATTTGAAGACAGGCATGGAAGCTAAGATGGATGGTATAGAAGAAAAACTTAAAGGCAACATGGAAGATTTGAAAAATTTGCTACAAGAAATGCTTACTAATGGCGAAAGGGTAGTAAAGGAAACTCATGAGGAGAACAAAAGTGTTAATCATGATTTCACAGACTCTAATGATGGATTGAAGACCCACCATGTTCAAAGATCGATATGAGGAAGTTTGATGGCAAGGATCCCATAACATGGATACTACAGATGGAACAATATTTCGATATCCACAATGTGCAAAACACACAAAAGGTACGCATTGCAACTTTATATTTGGAACCAAATCAGTTTGTATGGTATCGATGGCTTTGCTCTCGAAAACAAATTGTCACTTGGGCAATTTTTACAGAAGAAATGATAGCACATTATGAGGATACAAAAAGCAACACTTTTTTTAGTCAATTGATAAATCTCAAACAAAAGGTTTCAATGATGGAGCACATTGAGGACTTCCAAAATTGAATATAAGGTTTAAAGATATTCCAGAGGTGCATAGAATTGATGTGTTCATAGGGACATTAAAAGATAACATCCAACATGAGGTTCGACTTTAGGAACCTGTTTCATTGGAGAAGGCATTCAGATTGGCAAGAAAAATGGAAAGCAAAATTATGTCCACAAGGAAACCTACCACTTACAACTATAAAGATGGAAGTGTTGTTGCCCCTAGCCTTCCACAACCTACAAGGTTGATACCACAACAATTGGAAGAAAAAAGAGCAAAAGAGCTTTGTTACAGTTGTGATAGCAAATACACTAAAGGTCATAAGTGTGCTGAGAAGAAATTATTTTACATAGATTGTGAAGAGGAGGAAGAAAAGGAACAAGAAACATCAAAAGAAGAGGATATACACCAAGGACAAACCCTAGAGTAAGAAGAAATGAATCCAACCATATCTTGTAATGCATTGGTCGGAATTATCACTCCTCAAACTATCAAGATAGAAAAACATATCAAGAAGAAAAAGGTAACAGTGTTGATTGATTCGGGTAGTACCCATTATTTTATTCATTGTAAGATAGCCAAGGAATTGAATTGCATCCTATATCTAGCACCAAAGTGTCAAGTGATGGTTGCAAGTGGAGGAACCATAAATTGCTCTGGAAAGTGCCATAATATCAAGCTATCCATGGGAGAATATGTACTTAATAGCCCAATGCTTTCCATTCCAATGGGTGGTGCTGATGTTGTACTAGGAGTCCAATCGCTACAATCCTTGGGTACAATAGCTTTTAATTTTCATGAAATTTTCTTCGAAAGGAAAAGAAGTTGAATTAAGGGGTATCACAGGGAAACTAGGAAAATATCCGCTCTAACGAAATGAAAAAGCTTCAAAAGAAAGAACAATGAGGCATAATTGCACAATTATGTTTGCTAGAGGTTCCCACATCAAAATCATCTATTTCTTTAGATCTTCAAAAAGTCTTGGACAATCATTCCAAGGTATTTGAGACTCCCAAACGCCTCCCACCTATTCGTGATCACAATCATGCTATTCATTTGATTCCAAGAAGTGTTCCTCCAAACATCAATCCTTACAGATATCCCTATGCCCAAAAGAGTGAAATTGAACGTATGGTTGCAGAAATGCTAAAGGCTAGTATAATTCAACCTAGTCAAAGTTCTTTCTATGATCCAATAGTATTGGTGCACAAAAAGGATGGGTCACGGCGCATGTGTCTTGATTATAGGGAGCTCAACAAGCTCACTATTAAAGATAAATTTCCCATTCCTGTCATTGATGAATTATTGGATGAATTGCATAGATCAATTTACTTCACCAAGTTGGATCTTCGTTCAGGATATCATCAAATCAGAATGAAGACTGAAGATATTCCAAAAATAGCATTTAGAACTCATGAGGGTCATTATGAATTTTTGGTCATCCCATTTGGCCTTACCAATGCACATTCTACATTTCAAGGTTTGATGAATTCCATTTTCAAACCCTTCCTTAGAAAATTTGTGTTAGTATCTTTTGATGATATACTAATCTATAGCAAGTCTTGGAAGGATCATGTTCAACATGTTGACAGGGTGCTCAAACTATTGGAGGAGAAACAATTATATGCAAAAAGCTCCAAATGTTTCTTTGGAGTACAAGTGGAATATTTGGGTCATATTGTATCTCATGAAGGTGTGAAGATAGACCCTAGTAAAATTAAAGCCATTAAGGAATGGAAAATCCCCACATCCATAAAGCATCTGCGAGGATTTCTCAGGTTGACAGGGTATTATCGCAAGTCTTTTAAGGATTATGGGCAAATAGCAGCACCTCTAACAACAATATTGAATAAAGATACATTTTCATGGACTCTAGAAGCAACGAAGTCCTTTGAACATCTTACAGAGGCAATGTGCCAAGCACCAGTCTTAGCTACGCCAAACTTCACAAAAATCTTTAGTGTGGAATGTGATGCCTTAGGAAATGGAATTGGTGTTGTTTTAATGCAAGAAGAAAGACTCATTACTTTCAAAAGTCATCCAATCAAAGGAAAGTATTTACACAAAGTTATTTATGAGAAGGAAATGTTGGCAATACTACATGCACTTAAGAAATGGCGACCCTACCTAATGGGAAGACACTTCAAGGTAAAAACGGATCATGATAGTCTTAAATATTTTTTAGAACAAAGATTATCTTCATAAGAGCAGCAAAAATGGGTCACAAAGATGTTGGGTTATGAATTTGAAATCATCTACAAAAAAGGGAAGCAAAATATTGCGGCAGATGCACTCTCAAGAAAGGATGAGGATGTGGAAGCATTGCTTTGCACCATTTCTATTATCCAACCAGATTGGATAAACGAAGCAAGGGATGAATGGAAGAATGACGAAGAAGTGTGGGCACTCATTCAAAAGGTACAACAAGATCCCAGTACATCTAATACATATAGTTGGAAAAATGATTCGTTATGGTACAAAGATCACTTATACCTATGTAAGAATTCCCAACTCAAACAAAAGATTCTTATGGAATTGCACACCTCTCCCTTAGGAGGGCACTCAGGATTTTTAAAAACTTACCACAGGGTTAAGAAAGAAATTTTTTGGGATGACCTTAAATCGAATATTCAAAAGTTTGTGGTAGAATGTTTGGTTTGCCAAAAAAATAAAGTTGAAACAATTAAGACGCCAGGTCTATTACAACCTTTATCCATTCCAAGCCAACGTTGGGAGGAGGTTTCAATGGATTTTATCACAAGCTTACCCAAGTCCGAAGGAAAGAGTGTCAGCATCGTGGTAGTTGACAGACTTACCAACTATGCACACTTTTGTGCACTATCGCATCCATTTAAAGCCAGTACAATTTCTACTGCACTTATGGAAACAATTCAAAAGCTACATGGAAACCCAAAGATTATTGTAAGCCACAGAGATCCATTTTCACAGGAAATTTTTGGACAGAATTATTTTCTTGTCTTGGTACTCAGTTAGCTCATAGCTCATCTTATAATCCTCAATCTGATGGGAAAACTAAGATAGTAAACAAATGTTTGGAAGGATATCTTCGTTGCTTTGTATCTGATAAATAGACACAACGGGTCAAATGGTTGCCTCTAGCTGAATCGTGGTATAACACTTCCTTCCATATTGCAGCAAAAATGACCCCATTTATGGCACTTTATGGATATCATCCACCGTCCATCACATCATATTTAAGAGAAAATTCTAAGGTTCAAGCAGTGGAAGATCACATCGAGCATCAACAACAAGTTCTCCAACTCTTAAAGGATAACCTCACTTTGGCGCAGAATAGAATGAAACAACAGGGAAATCAACATCACAACAAAAGAAGTTTTGATGTAGGTGACTAGGTATTTCTACGGCTACAACCATATAAACAAATGTCCCTCAAAAGATTGGTACTATGGCATACAAATTGGAGCTTCCTGCAGCTTCCCTAGTGCACCCAGTTTTCCATGTTTCATGCTTAAAGAAGGTTATAGGTGACAAACTCCCAGTTCAAACAATACTGCCAGAACTTGACAAGGAAGTCAAAATCATATTAGAACCTGAAGCAGTCACAGAAACACAAACTCGACAGCTACGAAATCGATTCCATGTTTCATGCTTAAAGAAGGTTATAGGTGACAAACTCCCAGTTCAAACAATACTGCCAGAACTTGACGAGGAAGGAAAAATCATATTGGAACCTGAAGCAGTCACAGAAACAAGAACTTGACAGCTACGAAATCGATCAATTTTGGAGTATCTCATCAAGTGGAAGAACTTACCTGCTAAAGATTCCACATGGGAGGATGAGAATTTTATACAAAAGCATCCAGAACTACTCAAGCATTGAGGACAACACTTTTTTGAAGGAGAGGGGCATGTCAGGTCCCTATAATACTAGTGATTCCCCCATTACTATTGTCATTGTAGCCCTTATTGTTATTGTTGAGCTCCTATTCTCCCCATATTGTTATTATTGTGCCCCATAGAAGTCCACTATTGTTATTATTGTGCCCTTATATTATTATTGTTATGTCGGCTTTCATTATATTGTGACCCCTTAGACTCCTATATATAGAAAGGAGGTTTTTTCATTTGTATCATCCAAGAATTGTTCATTTGTGTAATGTAAAGGAGGGCCCCTCGAAGAGGTTGATTTTGAAGGTGTTGATCTATCTTCTCTTCTATCTTGTGCACTGGTTACATAATGTATGCTTTGAGGACTGGGAATCCAAGATAAGAATAGCCTTGGTGGAACACACCTTGAGAACCTGGGTGGGTATGTTCCAAGAGAGACAATGATGAGGGTGTTTATACATCATTGGTCTCGTCAGCATTGTGCTCAGATCTTGTGGAGAGATAGAGTCGTTAGTCAAGGCCTTGCTATGTGACAATGCTAGTTGATATGATGCTAAACAAATAGGTTACCAATCTGACTCTTCTAATGAGAAATTCTTTAGATTGAGAATGACCAAGTACCATTATGAATACCTTCCTAGTTACGAGGGAATGTTGAAAAGTGTAACTAGCTCTGATCTTCATAATGACGTGTAATTGTGATTTTATGTAATTGATGAAAAGAAGAAAAATAAAATTATTACTGTAATACTTGTCTCATGGGTTTCATGAGCAAGGAATTTTATTTTAGTGATGGCTCCCATTGAGTGCCTTTAGGATTTTTCATCTAGTCATAAAAGTTAATTTGAGTCTATGTCATGCGTGAAAGACCCTTCTTGGCATGTTACATTTGTATGAGAGTCAATGAAAGTGTCAAATAGCCCTCCAAGACAAGCACAAGTATCTCCTTTCAAGTCGGCTTCAAGAACAATAACAATACCTCTCCAAATGACATGTCAACCCAGCTTGCTGTCAAGTAAGCTTATTTTGATGAGGAAACAACTATTTATAGGATAGCTAAGTATCATTTCAAGCAGAGAATTTCGGTGGTCATCAAGTTTGAAGTAAGAGGTGTGAAGTGCAGCGAGGAAGCTTATTATCAAGCAAAGGAAGGAAGAGTATAATTCGAGCTCATTTCTAGTCTATTTTTGGGTTGATATGCTCCACATGTGTGAGGTAGCAAGAGATCAGTTGTAGCAGAAGAAGTTGAGAAGAATAACAGTCCTCATTGGGTAGCCAAGTTGGAAGAAAGTCAAGATAAAAAGGGAGTCATGTCAAGCTAGAAGAAGACCCTATCCAAAGTGAAGAAAGGGAAGGCATAAGATAAGGTCTTGTGCATAAGCTAGGGTTTTTGAATTAGGATTGTAGACCTAGTTCAACGAGGCCAAAGGTTTGAAGTAGAAGGAAGTCGAAGTGGAAGAGGAGTCGAGAAAAGGGAAGGAGCAAAAAGTTGACTATCGTTGTCTAAGCATCTCATCAAGGGAACTTGTGTCTTGGTCGTGTAGTGGAAAATAGGTCAAGGGTCTTGGTCTTGGTATTCGTCAATTGGAATCTCTATAAGAAGAAAAAATTGTTCAGGTTTTCCTCTCAAGTGGGAGAGGTTTTGGCCCTGGCTGATAGCCTATATTCTGTGTCTCTTGTCTCTTTATGGTTTATGCATTGGTAGTTGTTTGATGAAGAAGAACACTAATAACCTAAGTAAACGAATATCCTAATCTAAAGAAGTAAAAATAACTCACAAGCAGTTACTAATAGAAGAGAAATCACTTAATCTTTATGCCCTAGATTTCTCAACAAAAACCCGGTTCCAATTTTTTAAACTATGGTTTTACGCATGTTTCAACGATAAAAACTCCATTGCAAACCCTAAACCTTATATATCTCATTAATAGTCTTGATCCTTTGTTGATTTACTATTGTAAGACTATTTCTTCTAGTTGTTATATGACATTACATGACATATCATTGAAAATCTATCAAACCTAACTCATAAATGCACTCTATGTGGTCTAAGGATAGTGTGCCTGAACTTTGGTAAAGAACATCTTAGGCCTCCTAGCTCTACTAGTATCCTATCCCAATCATTGGACCTATGCATCACCTTGAACCTCATTATTGACTATCCTTTATGTGGTTTGCATATAGGGAAGCCTCCCTTGATGTTTACTTACACTAAATAACTGGAGAAAGGCTGTTGAGGTGACAGTGGTGGCCAATCTCTTGTTTCCACGAGATCTATGTCTACCTGGGCAGGGTTTACACTAGGACTGCTAGATTTTGTGGTAGCAGTCACTATCAACCAAATGAAGAACCTTTACCAAAGGTTCACCAATGGCACACAAAAACCTACAATCCCATCCAAAAACATTGATTGTGTTTTACAAGTTGGGCTATGGCTTGCCCATCCCCTTTAGAGCTTTAGACACAAGCATTCCACTTATATGAAAAAAACATCATCTATAACTCCGCCATAGAATGTGGAGAGACTAAAGAGAAATGAAGCTACTAGTGAAACACATGATTGCAAGACAAATCAACTCTTGTTCCCTATGAACTGTCTCATGAGCATGAGAACATATCTCTAATTATATATATATATATATATATATATATATCATGACACTTCAAGCTAAATCAATGACTTCCATGCTGCAAGAATTTTGCACATGCCCTCTTAACATCAAATCAGCACAATCAGTCATATATATATATATATATACTTCGTGACACTCCAAGCTAAATCAATGATTTCCATGCTGCAAGAATTTTGCGCATGTCCTCTTAATATCAAATCAATGCAATGGGCAGCACAATCAGTCCAATAGCTCTCAGTAAGCAACCTGCCAGCAACAACATAATTAACAGCATTGTCCATAATGGCTTGGACAACATACTACAAGTCTACAGGCCTATCTCATGTATGAAACCATCCAAAAATTCACATAGTAAATGTGGATCTTTCAAACACAAACGAATCAATAGATTTGATAAGCATTGTACAGTGTACCCTAGGGAAAATTAACCAAGAAACTGAGAATGGACTTGCCCTTCACATCTGCTCAACATAATGGTGCATATAGTGATCTCCCATCATTCCCTAAGCTCAACCAATTTCTCAGTGCAATCAATCTTATCCCCTAGAAGGAGAGGCACCTTAAAGTCAATACAGGAAGGCCACTGTACATCAAGCCAACAATACTAGCAGTGTCAAACATTGAATTATAGAATATATTGTTCTTCGCAACATTGAAAGGAAAGTCACTCCATAGGAAACATCTAACCATAATACTGTTGTCTTCCTCCTTCTCCCTTGTTTTATATTGTTTTCTAAGCATTGAGCTCAATGCAAAGAAATGTGAGGATACCGAGGGCATTATAGAAGATGTGGTCGAGGATTGGGTTTCCCCCACACCTGAGATGCTTCTTGATGTTTTATTTCCAAGCTTGAGCTTCATTTCTTTCCTCTAATTTCTCTTCCTAGCAACATCAAAAATTGATTGATATGCAGTATGAACAATTCATCGCGTAGATGCAAGGAAATAATCCACTTCATGCCCAGGGATTTTGGCAAGGTGGTAATTCAAGCTGCTGATTCCACTGAACATTTCCATTCCACATACCTTGCAGTTAAACCTCAATCTATTATGACCCTTATATGGTTCAGCATGCTCCCACATTGGGTCCAATGGCTTTGACATTTTGTAGGGCATTGATTAAAGTTTTAAACCTCTGAAACAAAACAATGGGGAAATTCAATTCAACACAAAACTTAACGAATGCTGCAATTAAAATATCAGAGCTACTTAAGAGTCAAAAATCCCATTAAAAAAGGGCAACAAGAGGTATATCTAATGGGCATTGCAAGCCCTACACTAAATCTTGAAAAACAAAGAAGACACAAGCATAAATATTTCTACAAACTTTGGAATATGCATAGAGTAGATCAGAGTAAATCCGCACTCCACAATTGCTCGATCAATTGCAATGAAAACAGCAGATTTCCTCAAGTTTCCTTGACGTAAAATGGTCATAGTATCCTCAAAGCTCAATCCCCTCCTCACTCACTTACATAAAATGAAGTTCAAAAAACCAAAAAATGGTTAAGAAACATGTTTGAGGCATCAGGTCAATAATTTGCATCGACTTGTGATATTATCAGAATTTATCACAAAATTTTGAATTTATTGTCCTAATTTCAAAAAATGAAATTATCGCAATAAATAGACCTGATACTATCAACTTCAGGAATTTATTGTGACATATCACAATATTGGTGATATATTGCCCATAAATGTAACACTAGTCCAGGCTCCCAAATCCTGCTAGCCATGGATATGCACAGTGTCAATGTCAATTCTCTAGTTATTCAGTGGAGCTCACCCTCAAATGACCATGACCAACCTCTTTCCACTGCTAGCATGGTCATTTTTTCAGTGATTTAGGCATAGAATTGTGCCCTTTGTCTTTTATAATATCAAGTTTTACATTTGAAGTATTTGGCATAACTGAGCCTGTTTTTCTTGCCCTCAACATCTTGCTCATGGGTGTTCTCGTTTAAGCCAATCCAACACCACAGCAAAATGATAAATGTTTTCCAACTCTAACCTTGACCATCTCTAAGAAGTCCAAGCCCTCAGATCCTGCTTGCACTGGATGGGACCTTGTGCAGCCCGCTAATGTGGATCCTTCAGTCACTTGATGGAGCTGACCCCCAAATGACCATAAGCAACCCCATTCTATAGCGAACACAATAATTTCTTAGTGCTTTATATTTGGAATTCTGCCCTATATCTTTTATGATCTCTTATTTTTCATTCCAAATGTTTTGGCCTAATCCAGCCCATTTATTTTGCTCTCAACATCTAGATAAGTGTTTTGGTTAAGCCAGCCCATGCAGAATTTTGTTTCGTGGGCTATGTTTGCGCAAGGCTGCATTCATGGCCCATTTTTTTAATTAAAGCCTTGCGCACACTATTTATATTAATACTCAAAGGAAGCTTTAATTCAAAAAATACATACATATTTAAGGTTATAGTGATTATATATGAGATAAGTGCATAATAGTCTTGATATGCATTGTAACTAAGTAATCAAGGTCTGTGGGTGCAGGTATATATGTTACACGTAGGGTTCGTATACAAGTTACATGTATATAGTATATAATATATAATATTATTAATCTCTTATCATTGTGTCTTAGGGTGTGAGTCATATTATCTGCATATATCGAATATGTGATGTATAATATATGATAATATATGTACAAGTATTGATAATATATACATATGTTCCACACAATGCGCACACACACACAGCCCCTCTCCTCCCCCTCCCCGCAACCCCAAGCTCTCTGACTTTGAAAATCGTATACCTATACCTCCACCCACAAACCCCGGATACCAGAAAATTCAATCCAAATCCATAAAAACTACAAAAGCTACAACCAAATATAAAGCTTGTTAAGCTTTCTGAAAAGTGTCATCAGAAATAAGGAGTACATCTCCATAATTTTTTATAGACAATTGGGAAAAGGCCGCTGACTTAGTTATAAACCTAATAGAGATAATAACTTTTTTAGTCACTCATGCCAATAAATTTATTTATGAGCAAATAGAATGCAAGTGCAACTAATACCTGCACAGATTGCATTTGCTGCAAATCAGCAAGTGCCTTTGCCCTGGACTGCACCCAACACAGGAGATCACAAAGTTAGAAGCTCTTTTCTAGCTGCAGTGGACAACCTTCAACACCAACAGAATCTTACATGCCCTAAAGAAATTAGAGCAGGAAAGCAAAACAAAACTGATTCATTTGTCGCCCATCTTTCATAGTAATGAGTGTATTTCTCCAAGGAATTTTTCGCCATCTCCCTTCTTCTCTCACATTCATCATACTGGAGATATAAGTACACCATAAGAAACAGCAACAAATATATGCAATGGCTAAGATTGAAAAATTCACATCAGCCATCAAACATAAAACTGCAAAATTGTTGATCCAGCAATAAGGGGAAATAAGACAAGTATCGCACAACTCCTTCTTGTTTTGCTGTCTCATATCGGTTACAGGCATAAAAACCACCTGTTCTTTCACCATGATCTGACCAAGCACCCAGACAAAGCCTGCACAGATTCATGAGTATTCCATACAGAAGTAAGTGATCTGATTTGCAAGTATTCCGTACAGAAGTAAGTGATTTTCTCATAACACATAAACACTTTTAGTTCAAGATGCATGAACAGTTATTTGCGTGTGATTTGAAGCTCAGATCATGTTTTCACTCCTATCATCTTCGTATAGCAGTCTACCAAATATGAATTTTAACCAATGTAACTTGGAAGAATTCATAGAAAAAGCCAAATGAACATATGTGAAACTTTCAGACCTTCAAAACAAACACAGTGCTACATAAAAGAACTTTGAAATTTTAAATGGTTACGGTAGACATACCAGCAAAATTCAAATTTACATGGTGGTGTACAGGTAATATGCATGCAACCTTGGTTTTTCTCAATTGGACGTTTGCACTTTGGGCAAGGCTTTGAATTGGCAAGTATCCTGGCATTCCATTGTAAAATCAAGGTGTACGTCAGAAAAAAATTATAATGTTGATTGATCTACTTCAAAATGCCAAGAATCTAACTAAACTAACCATATCTAAACATTCTGAATGAGAAAAAACATGGATTTATACTGGTAAATCACATAACAAAATACTCTGGATGAATACAGCGGTATGGTCCATCCCTGAGCAGCAATGGCCTTGGAGGTGTCTGAACCCGAATTGTGGTTGCAATGATTGGATGAGCTTTGAACAGATCTGTGAATTTCTTGCATTTAGAGTTGGGTGTCAGCGAGTGGTAGTCTTTGGGCTTTGAACAGACAAAAGAATCATTAATAACATCAGTGCACAGCTCCAATTCATCCCCATATAGAATTGCAGAGACCAAAAATATTGTAGAAATTGTCCTTCCCCATCTCCATAGAGGGAGCACATAAAGGTAATGTTTTTTTTTGAAAAAGATTTGAGATAGGGAGAAGAGATTCTAGGACGGTGGACAGCAACGACAACTATGTCATTTTAGGGTTTTGCAGGGTTTAGGGATTGATGATGAGAAAGAATATTCCACAAACCCAATGTACGGGCTTCCAGTCCTCATAGTGGGAGGACTCAAGGTAACTATGGAGGGTGAAGCTTCTAGGAATGGGTATCAAGACAAAGAAAGGGCCACTCCAATGCTTAGCTCGAAAGCGAAGTTCAAGATGACAGGGAGTGGGTGGAGATATGTGGAATGAAGAAGCCATTGCAAGCTCCATCGTTAGGGTAGGTCCACCTTCAAACAGATCAAAAGACCCTGTAGCTGATACAACAAGAGATGTCAATTGGGTCTAGCTTGAGTGATTGAGAGGAGTGATACCCTCCCTACCCACAAGTGACATGTTAAGCTCTTAATGAACATATCTAAAACAGGTTCGAGCTTTTACAGAATCTCCTTTACCTTAGGTGCCATCCTTGCAATGAAGGGAAGTGCCTAGTGGGTTTCCTCATGAAATGTATGACACAGACAAAAAAGAAAAAAAATAAATAAATAAATGATACAACAAGAGAGTGAAATAAGTGTAACACCACCTTTTGTTGCTAGTTAGAAAATATCCCTTTAATGAAGGGCACTGAAATGAGTTTGGCAGATTCTTCTTTACTAAAGGCGCAAGATAGGCTTTTGAATGGGAATGGAGAGGGTAGTCAGCTGCCTAATAGTCTGAGCTAGGTGCATGAGAAAGGTTCCCCAATGCAGATGACAAGATTTTAAGAGGTTCTAGGAGAAAGGAAGAGGTAGAGAAAGGGCCCCAACTCCAAATATCTATGGGGAGGAAGAGTCATAAGTGCATTAAGCTATCAAAAGCAAACACAAGGCTAGTATTGGGGAAGGATATCACAATGGCTCAGGTAATAGACATGTCTAGTAAAACCCGAACTACTCACTTCTATGGAAGGTTCTTAGCTAAAAATTCCTTGCCTTATAAATTGAGGGGAATTGGTCACAAAAGCTACGGTATATGTCCTGTTTCAATACTTAGTGCATGTTACCCACCACCTGTGGGTCATATCCATGCAGGAAAAATTTTCTCCTAGATGGTCCTCAGCCGGCAGCAAGCAACCCCTTGCAGCCACCAGATAGCTCGATGTGCCACTATCTCCGCATCTGAGCCAGCCATATGCTCCCTCGCCCCTCTGTTATGATTGTATGTTTGACAGTGGGCCTTCAAACCCCGAAGGTATGGCTTTTCATTGTGTAGTTGGGTATTTTTGTTTACATATCATGGACACTTTTGGGCATGGATTAGTGGGAAGATTCGGCAAAAAGAGTAGACTCGATTCGTACTCTTGTCTCCTCGGTCCAATTTGATGGTTAACCTTTTACCCTAGTCTCGTGGAATCTCCTTTATTGACTACTATCTTTAGGGGCGGCACTACATGGGAGATCCCAATTTTGGTTGCGTGGTCCTGCTTCCCAACACCACATACATCATTCCCTTACGCTCATTATAACCCCTTTCACCACATTTCCCATCTGGGTCCATATTTGTCCACAAGGAGTTAGCTTGCCCCTCCCCTTGTCCACACTTTGGGTCGGGCTTGGAGCGATTCCCCGAAGATTCATGCAACTAGAAAGAAAGGAAAAAGCATAAGTTGGCCACTCTCAACAAGAAATGTACCACAAAATGCAAAAGATGGCCTGGACATACAAATTTAGCGCGTGGGCAAAATCCAACATGAACTTTGCCCCTATCATTATGGCCATCACCCTCATTCCTAGGGCCCCTTATATTGCCCCCTACATCATTAAGGAACCCATGATTGTCCAAACCCTTGGTGGGCGATGAACTACCCTACCTTAAAGGGCTATTCACTGTTATATCTTACACATCATGCTCTCATCCCCTGGAACCCCAAGCAGTTATAAAAAGAAAAATCAATAAAAGGTGAAGGCATATCAATAAGGGTGATAAAACAAAGGTCAGGGTACATGATTCATACACCCAAGTGTCGGCTTCCCTTATCATGGCTACCTTTGTGTTGTGGCATGTGGCTTGGAGCCTTCCCCTGATGCCCCACTTTGTTCCATCATTATATCACATGCCACCTACCATTTGATGGATGTACCATGGACATGTCACTCCCCTTAGAGGTTGAACCCACCTAATAGGGTCCTTGGCTAACCTTCTTCTTGAACTTGGAGACAATTGTGCATTGTAAAGCCCATTATGGAAGGGCATGCCACTATGAAGCGTCAATTTGGTTCCATGATTTGTAAGCTCATTTACTCAATTGCACTAATGATTTGTTGTACTAGAAGGTGAGGGGACGCATTGGATCTTATACAAGATTGCAAGTGGGTCTACATCTTGGGTCTGGTCTCCCTATATGGGGTCCATGCCATCCAAAGGGTTATATTGGCATTTGAAGGGTGAGCGTTGAGAGACATGGGCTGAGAGACATGGGCCTCCACCATAGTAGAGAGTAGATCGCCAAGTCATGGGATCGTTCAGTCGCTTTTTCGTGTTCCATTTATTGGATGATGATGATGCACCTGGACCACATTTCCCAACCGGCTACACTCTTGCACCACACACTTGGTAGTTGAACCAGGGCCCAGATGAGGATGTGTCTCACTATGGGGGACAAAGGGAGGGCTTGCATCATTCTTTCAACCCTTACAGATGTGATACAAGCTTTTTCGATCCATTTGGAGGCTCAGGAGGATGTTTTTGTGCCCCCATAGCCACTTGGAGGCACCACAAGTCATTTGCTCAAATATCAAGGGGCCACCCCCTTTATCACTATGTTTGGAGTCCATCCATTCATTTTGGCACATATTGGACTCCTTTAGGCCTCTTCAAGGGCCCTTCGACCTATTGTATCTATCATCTGCCCTCTTGAGATGCTTGTTTTTGTATTATGGAGCTATCTTGGTGGCCTTGTCACCAAGTAATGTTAATTTTGCAAATTATTTTATTAGTTTGGGCATCATTAGGCCTAATTAGGAAAATCGACCCTTAGAGGATGATATAAATTGGTGAGAGGCTCATTCTCCTCTCATCATCGCTTGGATTTGGATGCTATCTCTTCTTGATAATTTTGCTATAGCTATTAGAGGACGAATTGGATAATATTTGATCCACTTTGATATGTGGAAATTTTGTCTTACTCTTGGAGCTTCGATTTTCTCTCTCTTTGATGATTGGATATATTCGCTATGCTTGTGAGTACTCTTTCATGGTATATTTCCCTATTTTATGTCAAATGTATAATGTATGGAATTTTTGCTCATGAAATCTATGTTTCTGCCCTAATTGAAGTGTAAATTTGATTTTGTGAGGGTTTTGCATATGCTAGATGTCTAGTATGGTGAATGAATGTTCCTAGGGGTTTATTATCTATGAAATTTCCTAGATAAGCCATCAAATTGCAGCAGTAAGAAGTATAAATTTTCTTGGTAACCTAGTTGTTGCCTTTAGGGCCATACGAAGTTTTTGGTGAACTCCTTGATTGTGCACAAGATACTCCATACGTTGAGATGTCATCGAATCCATTCTCCCAATAGACTAGGCATTGGTCTAATCCTTGGTGATCACTTCAACGAAAATCTATTTGCCTTCCTCTCTTTCTTTCTCTAAGCCCTAACCCTAGTGTCTCAAAGGGAATCACCTGAATTTTATTGCAACCATCCATTTGGTGAGCAAGTTGGTCAATAGTTGTGTTAGGGTGTCCTCTAGGCCCTCACAAATTTTGAGATCAATATCGTGGCTAGATTTGGAATTATTCCAAGCCCTAGCTCCAACTTTGTTCTTAGACCTAGGCTTCATTCGTTAGTGGCTTCATTGAGGATCATTGCACTAAGTCTCAAGACAAATCTAGCTTCCTTGGTCCTTTTCCCATCCCTCACTTGGTCAAGACCCTTTTGTTTGAAGTTTCATTTGAAGCCCTTGACCTTATTTGGTTCCACTTGGGCTTCTTGGTGGTCCCACATCTTTAACAATCAAATTTCACAAGGACCATCTTGGGAGACCAATTCTCCTAGGATTCTTAGGTCTAGGGCGTCCATTCATAACATAACCCTTCATCCCTAGGATTCTTAGGTCTAGGGCGTCCATTCATGACATAACCCTTCATCCTTAAGCCTAGGATCCCTTTAGCCCTTCTTAGAGAGCCATCCACCTTGCTTCTTGAGCAAGAAACCTCTTTCAATTGAGTCTCTCCTTTGAATAAGTGCTTGAAATCACTGCTTTTAGATCATTGATATACCAATCGTAGTGATTGACCTATTATTGGGACCCCTCCCATCGGTGAAAGTTTGTAAAGCGCAGGGAGCCTTAGCTGAGGTGACGATGGGCTATTGCTCCATTCTTGCCATTTGACCTACTAGTTTCTCTCTAAGAACCCGTCCTAGGACCCTGCTAGATTGAGCAGTTACATTTTTAGCGTCATTGTCGAGGACACGAGGCATGTGTCTTGTTCCCTTACGACATTATTGATATATCATTTTGGCGACTCCATTGCAAGAAAGAAGCCCTAGTTCTTCATTGAACTTCAAAGTTAATGCTTGTCGGGTGAAGCAAGCATCTATCAAGGCATTTGGATTCACCCTGGTGACTCCATTTTAATCCTAATATGAAAAATCATGAAAAATGGCTTATTGTCAAGAAGAAAATACCCTTGGTTCTCTATTCGCAAAACTCAATGATCAAGACTTTCAAGAACTACAAAAGACTGTGGACCAATGTGTTGAGTTTTATGAAGATTTGGTGGAGAACATGGATAAAGATTTCATACTCAGATATTGTAGCATATAGAGCAAGGAACTTTACGTAGTAAAATGTGCCTATGAGAAAGATCCTAATCGTCTCCTTGAGTTTGCTCGCCACACCTGTGCTTTCAATATCCTGACTGATCTTGTCAATGAAAAATATTATAATCAATCACAAAGCCCCATAGAATGTAATCAATTGGATGATCAAGGTCACCCTAAAAAAAAAATCCAAATGTGGGAGACCTTCATGAGAATGATGGATATATGAAAGGATGGACTAACCCTAAGGATCACGATGACCATGATCCCATGGAGGACCTTCTAGCTACAAGTTTAGGAATTGGGAATGAGCATGGCATAAATGAAAGCCACATGGAAGTCCATAAGGATGAACATGTTGAAGTGGAGTCTCTCATTCAAGAAAGGGATCTTGAAGGTATGGATGTTGTAGCTCCCCGGGAAGATGACATATATGGTTTCTTATGCATTAATTAAGGAAAATGGGATGTAGGTGACCATCATTTTGACAGTGACCCTATCTATGATACCGACAAGGAAAATGAGGTTGATGATGATTTTCCCATTCACACAAGTTAAAGGGAGGATCATTCTTTTTCCCATTCATGAAGAAGAATTGTGGAAAGTAGATGGCCCCATTTATGATGACAATGATGACCACAAAGAGAGCCCCACTTTCCCTTGCTTTCTCCAAGATTCCAAAGTCATAGTTGCACTATCTATGAACCCTTGCTTTGCCATTTCCCATGCCATCATCGATGTTAGTGAGTCCTTTTCCCCTCTTGAGTATGATGTTGGGAAAGAACCACATATAAGATGTATTTCCTCTTCCCAAGCATAGCATCAAGATTATGAGCACACAATCATTGCCCCTATCCAACATGACCATCACATCAAGCAACCTGTTTGTTGTGCCCCTCCATCTCCTCAGTCCCTTTTTCTTTCCCATCATGACCTTTTCACATCCACAAAGCATAACATTCTGAACAATGATTGCATCGTTGTGATAAGGAGTTCTTGGATTTAATCATTCAATCTTCCATCCTATGCTGAGAAGAAGGGCTCCGCACTTCTAGATTGACATATTTTTCCTCATCTAGGACTCCTTTCTATATCAAATGGATATCATATTTTCCCGGCTCCCAACCGCATCATCCACCATGTGATTGTGTCTATGTTGGCTTTTGGGATCTATTTCAAGAGTAATCATATAGACAAGCATATTTGTGTTGATCTAATGATATGTTGGTTACACTGGCTCTATGATTACACATAGTATTTGTCTGAAATAATATGCATGTTAGGGTAGGATGCATTGCATATCGATTTTCGCATTATAACTAAGGTCATATCGTTTTATCACGCTAGAATAGGTGCATTTAGATTAGAATTTCATTTAGAATAATATTTATTTCTTGCTAAATTTTATGGCCTAATATAAGTATGGGCGATCATAAGACACCACCAAAAACATGTTGCCCCATGTGCTTGCTCTTTGACATGTGCAGGTAACATGTTTGCGGTCCCAAGAGATTGCTAGTGTTCTCATGACCTCCCCGTTCAACTACGTTTTTGCACTCTTCTGACAAATCAGTTAGAGTCAGATGTTACCCACCGCCTATAGGTGATATCCATAGGGGAAAATTTTTCTCCTAGATGGTCCTCAGTCGGCAACCACCGCCCCTTGTAGCCACCAAATAGCTCGATGTGCCATTATCTCTGCCACCTAAACCAACCATATGCTCCCTCATCCATTTGTTATGATCGTATGTTTGAAGGTGGGCCTTCCAACCCTGAAGGTATGGCTTTTCATTGTGTAGTTAGGTATTCTTGTTTACTTATCATGGATACATGGATTAGTGGGGGAATTCGGCAGAAAGAGTGGGCTTGGTTTGTACTCTTGTCTCCTCAGTCCAATTTGATGGTTAACCTTGTACCCTAGTCTTGTGGAATCTCTTTTATTGGCTACTAGCTTTAGGGGTGGCACTACATGGGAAATTTCAATTTTGGGTGCATGGTCCCACTTCCTGAAAACACATACATCATTCCCTTTCGCTCATTCTAACTGCGTTCACCACAATTCCTGTCTAGGTCCACATTTGTCCATTGGGTCCATAAGGAGTTAGCTTCCCCCTCCCCTTGTCCACACTTTGGGTCGGGCTTGGAACGACACCCCGGAGATTGATGCAACTAAAAAGAAATGAAAAAGCATAATTTTGTCAATCTCAATAGGAAATGTACCACGAAATGCAAAAGATGGTCAGAACATACAAATATGTGGGAAAAAGCCAAACACGAGCTTTGCCCCTATCATTATGGTCATCACCCTGGTTCTTAAGGCCCCTTATATTGGCCCCCTACATCATTAAGGAACCCATGATTGTCCCAACCCCTGGTGGGTGACAAACTACCTCACTTAAAAGGGGTATTCATTGTTATATTTTACACATCATGCTCTCATCCCCTGGAGCCCCGAGCAATTATAAAAGGAAAAATTAATAAAAGACAAGAGGCATATGAGGAAGGGTGGAAAAAAAAGGCCAAGGTAACTCATGTACCATGATTTCTCACTCCTACATTCATACACCCAAGTGTGGGCTTCCCTTATCATGGCTACCCTTGTGCTAAGCCATGTGGCTTGGAGCCTTCCCCTGATGCCCACTCTGTTCCATCATTGTATCACATGCCATCTGCCATTTGATGGATGTACCATGGACATGTCACTCGCCTTAGAGGTTGAAACCACCTAATAGGGTCCTTGGCTAACCTTCTTCTTGAACTTGGAGACACTTGTATGTTCTAAAGCCCATTATGGAAGGGCATGCCACTATGAAGTGTCCATTTGGTTCCATGATTTGTAAGCTCATTTACTCAATTTCACTAATGATTTGTTGTACTAGAAGGTGAGGGGACGCACTGGATCTTATACACGATTGCAGGTTAGTCTTAATCTTGGGTCTGGTCTCCCTATACGGGGTCCAAGCCCTCTAGAGGGTCATAATGGCATCTGAAGGGTGAGCGTTGAGACCCATGGGCCTCCACCATAGCAGAGAACAAATCACCAAGTCATGGGATCCTTCAGTCGCTTGCTCGTCTTCCATTTATTGGATGATGATGGTGCACTTGGACACATTGCCCAACCAGCTACCCTCTTGCACCACACACTTGGTAGTTGATCCAGGGCCCAGATGAGGATGTGTCTCACCATGGGGGACAAAGGGAGGGCTTGCATCATTCTTACAACCCTACAGATCAGATACAAGCTTGTTCGATCCATTTGGAGGCTCATGAAGATGTTTTTGCATGCCCATAGCCACTTGGAGGCACCACAAGTCCTTTGCTTAGATATCAAGGGGCCACCCGCTTTATCACTACATTTGGAGCCCACCCATTCATTTTGGCACATATTGGACTCCATTAGGCCTCTTCAAAGTCCCTTTGACCTATTGTATCTATCATTTTGCCCTCTTGAGACGCTTGTTTTTGTATTATGGAGCTATCTTGGTGGGCTTGTCACCAAGTAATGTTATTTTTGCATATTATTTTAGTAGTTCAGGCATCATAATTAGGCAAACTCAACCCTTAGTGGATGATATAAATTGATGAGAGGCTCATTCTCCTCTTATCATCACTTGGATTTGGATTCTATCTCTTCTTGAGAATTTCGCTATAGTTATTGGAGGACGAATTGGATAACCTTTAATGCATTTTGATATCTAGAAATCTTGTCTTAGTCTTGGAGCTTTGGTTTTCTCTCTCTTTGATGATTGGATATATTCACTATACTTGTGAGTACTCTTTCATGGTATATTTCTCTATTTTATGTCACATGTATAATGTATGGAATTTTCGCTCATGGAATCTATGTTTCTACCCTAATTGAAGTATGAATTTGATTTTTTGAGGGTTTTGCATATGTTATATGTCTAGTATGGTGAATGAATGTTCCTGGGGGTTTATTATCTATGTAATTTCCTTAATAAGTCATCAAATGGCAGCAGTAAGAAGTATAAATTTTCTTGGTAGCTTAGTTGTTGCCTTTAGGACCATACGAAGTTGTTGGGGAACTCCTTGATTGGGCACAAGATACTCGAAGGTTGAAATCACATTGAGTCCACTCTCCTAATAAACTAGGCACTAGTCTAATCCTTGGTGATCATTTCCACGAAAATCTTTTCACCTTCAGGCCTCCTCTCTTTCTTTCTCTAAGCCCTAACCCTAGTGTCTCCTAGGGCATCACCCGAATTTTATTGAAGCCATCCATTTGGTGAGTGATTTGGTCCATAGATGCGTTAGGGTGTGCTCTATGCCCTCACAAATTTTGGGATCAATCCCATCGCTAGATTTGGAATTATTCCAAGCCTAGCTCCAGCTTTGTTATTAGCTCTAGGCTTCATTGAGGATCACTACACTAAATCTCAAGACAAATCTAACTTCCTTGATCCCTTGATCCCTTTCCCCTCCCTCACTTGGTCAAGACCCTTTTCTTTAAAGTTTCATCCAAAGCCCTTGACCTTATTTGGGTCCACTTAGGCTTCTTGGTGGTCCCATATCTTTATCACTTAAATTTCACAAGGACCATCTTGGGAGGCCTATTCTCCTAGGATTCTTAGGTCTAGGGCATCCTTTCATGACATAACCCTTCATCCTAAGCCTATGATCCCTTTAGCCCTTCTGGGAGAACCATCCACCTTGCTTCCTGAGCAAGTATCCTCTTTCATTTGAGTCTCTCCTTTGAATAGGCCCTTGAAATCATTGTTTTTATACCATTGATATACCATTCATAGTGATTTCCCTATTACTGAGACTCAACCAATCGGTGAAAGTCCGTAAAGAGCAGGGAGCCTTAGCTGAGATGACAGTGGGCTATTGCTCCATTGTTTCCATTTGACCTAGTAGTTGCTGTCTAGGAACCCCTTCTAGGACCTTGCTGGATTAATTAGTAACAGTGCATGACATTTTAGCATTTCACTCTCATTCTGAAGAAGACGACCAATTGATAATGGAGGCAAAATTGGATTGGGGTTTTGTCTCTCTTATTCTAAAAACATGGTCTCCATTTTTTAACCTAGACCAAAGCAAGTCACTAGGGGTCCAATTTGGGTCAATCTACTGATTTTAGCCTCAAAATTGTGAGTAGAGGGTGTCTTTGAAGCCACGAGGAAAACACTAGAAAAATCCTAAAGTTTTACCCTAATCTTTAAATAGTGAAGTCTCATTCCATTGTTCAAATATTTGTTGGAATCAAAGATCATGGATGGTTTAGCAGAACCAATAGAGATCGTGGTGGGCAATAATGTTATGGGTAGTCTTTGGACAATGTTGATTTACCATTTTGATGCCTAGGATGCCATGTGCATGGGCATTTGGTGGAGGTCAAAAAAATTGGAATATGAAGAAAATGTTGGAGGAAGGTGTATAGAAAGGGAAAGAGGTGAACGAATCTTTGGAAGTAGACATTCAAACAGGAAATGATCCGGGTTGGAATCAAAAGAGAAAATAAGGTATTTTATTCCAATCTACAACTACTAGGACAAGAGAGGACATCATGGAAGAAGGTGGTGGGGACATGGAATCGAAAATGGTCTCCAACACTCAACTAGCAATGATGGATCAATCAGTAAGTAGGATGTTATTGGACTGAGAGACAATTCATCAAGAATCTCTAGCATATCGAGATCCAGTGTTAATTTGTAAGCTACCTAGCTGTTTTAATTTGTTGATTTAGTAAATAATTCTGGAATATTGAGTGGCTTAGAGTGCCCTACCTTAGACAAGTTATTGAACGGTAAAAAGAGGATAACAGCTAAGGAGGGAAAGTTTGGTCGGATCAAGGCAAAAAGGATCACCCTTAATAAAGGAAGTAAGAGGTACTTTGAGTTTGTTAATGGGAAAGAAGACTCAAGGGGTACTAACGTTCCTCTTTACCAAATCAAAAAGGGAGGGTGGAACAACATCTATCTCTTTCAAGCACCCATAATTCTAGAAAAATGCTTAGCTTTAATGATTTTAGTGGTATAGTAGGGGGATTGGAAAGGGAAGGGGATAAGAGTATCCCTCTTCTAGTAAGGGGAAGGAAGTTCCATATTTCTTTGGCCCAAAACAAAGCCTTTTGGGAGGTGACAGAAAGCAAACAATTAACCCTTAACGCATCCCTTAGAGCAAGGCATAACCTGGAGGTGATTACAAAATGTTAATCCTATCCATCAAAGATATCTCTTAGAGACTTGCACTTCTATTTTCAGGGAGAAGAGAATGAGATCACCACATCTTACATTTACTTAGGAGCGTAGTTCACAAGGACTCGTTTTGGCATGAGATAGGCCCTCTAGCCCCAGCTCAACAAAGGGAATGGCTCTCTTGCCCTCATCGAGAGACAGTGCTTCCAGAGACAGTTTCAGGACATCTCGTCCAATCTCCACTTCATGGACATGATTATTCAACCTATGGTTCTCTATGGCTTTGAGGTCTGGGGAGCAAGCTTGGTACAGATGGAGAGAGTCTAGACATTGCTTCTTAGATGCATCATAAGATTCAAACATACATTCCATAGCCTATTATCCAGGTAGAGTTTGGTGCCCACCCATTTTGCCTTGAGGTAATCTTCCACCTAGTCTCTTTCCTCCATAAAGTTAGAGCTCTCCAAGACTCGGTGGCAGGGAGAGAACATTGCCCCTACCTAGCACCTTGCTCCTTAGAGGCCCTCACTTCAAACCAGTCTACAGGTTGAGCTCGTCGATGGTTCTCAAAGGCATCTTAACTCCTCCAGTCTGTGGCCATCTCCCTAGAGCACCTCCCCCCATCCAAATTCTCTCGTGATGTGTCGAATCATCTTCTACCTACTAAACAGGGGTTGAACCAGTCCATCAGAGAGCATATCTATCGACTATACACTTAGGTCACCTGGGCTTCACCTCCTACGGACCTTGGTCCGAAAATGTCTTTCTATTTGGAGCATTTCTTAGAGCTACGAGATGGTGTTGGGTCCCTATAATACTAGTGATTACCCCATTACTATTGTAGTTATACCCCTTATCTATATTGTTGTGCCCCCATTGCCCCCATATTGTTATTAATGTGCCCATAGAATCCCTCTATTGTTATTTTTGTGGCTTTATATTATTATTGTTAGGTCGGCTGGATTATATTGTGACTCCTTACACTCCTATATATAGAAAGGAGGTTTTGTCATTTGAATCATCCAAGAATTATTCATTTATGTAATGTAAAGGAGGTTGCCCCCTCGAAGAGGTTGAATTCTAAGCCGTTGATCTATCTTTTCTATCTTTTCTTGAGCTGGTTTCATAACATTTGGTATCAGAGCTTTGGATTCTAGGGTTTCGCTGCTCCAAACAGGTCATCGTGGCATTTTCGCTATAACTTTTTTTCTGTGACGTTTCAGAAGTCGTAAAAAAAACCCATTTGAGAAGAAATCGCGTTGAACGTTGGGTCCGAATTTCAGAGCTTTTCGGGCGATATTTTCGAAGATATGATCTGAGGAAGTTGGTCTTTTTGCAGACTCCTGAATTACACTCAAAACAGGTGACCTGGGGAAAATCGTCATAACTTTCTTTCTGAGCATCGGATTGAAATTTCGTAAGAAGGTACAGAAAGAGGACGGACTGTAGTTTTCTTTTATATATTTTTCAAAGTCAAAGGTTGAAACAGTGACACGTGGCACTTCATACAAGTTCGCTCTACTGAACTAGTCTATAATCAGGTCACTGCGGGAGATTGTGCATAACTCTTTCTTGGAGAATCCAATTTGGATTAGACTAGTGGCATTGGAAAGAGGACATAGAAGGCTACTACAGGTCACAATTTCAGAACTAGATGATTCGAAATTACAGAGATACATCAGATTCAATATCAGGCTTCTACAAAGTAAAAAAAAGGTGTGTAGTTTTTTTTTTAATTTTTGCATAAGCTAGGTTTGAAGGAATTCAAAGGGCATAGTAAAGCATTATTATCGGTAACTGATGCCCCGAGGAAAGAAAATGCAAACACCTAGTAAGGAACCTGAAAGCTCTAGCATGACTCATGAAGAAGAGAAAGAAATGCTACATGATATATCAAAATTACAAGAACAAGTGCAACAAATGTCACGCTCACAAAAGCTAACAGATGCTAAGATAAATGGCGTGGAATCTAAGATAAAGGGCATGGAAGCTAAGATGGATGATCTGAAGGCAGATTTGAGGACAGATTTGAAGACAGACATGGCAGATTTGAAGACAGATTTGACAAATTTTCTACAAGAAATACTTACTAATGGTGAAAAGGTTGTAAAGGAAACTCATGATGTGAACAAAAGAAATGTTAATCATGATTCCATAGACTCTAATGTTGGATCGAAGACTCACCATATTCCAAAAATCGATATGAGCAAGTTTGATGGCAAGGATCCCGCCACATGGATATTACAGATGGAGCAGTGCCTTGATCTCAATAATGTGCAAAACACACAAAAGGTACGTATGGCAACTTTATATTTGGAACCAAATCAGTTTGTATGGTATCAATGCCTTTGCTCTCGTAAACAATTTATCACTTGGGCAATTTTTACGGAAGAATTGATAGCACAATATGAGGATACAAAAAGCAACACTTTTTTTAGCCAATTGATAAGTCTCAAACAAAAGGGTTCAATAATGGAGCACATTGAGGAGTTCCAAAAATTGAACATAAGGGTAAAAGATATTCCAGAGGAGCATAGGGTTGATGTATTCATAGGGTCTTTAAAGGATAATATCCAACATGATGTTCGACTTTGGGAACCTGATTCATTAGAGAAGGCATTCAGGTTAGCAAGAAAAATGGAAAGCAAAATTATGGCAACCAGGAAGCATACCACTCACAACTATAAAGACGGAAGTGCAGTTGCCCCTAGTCTTCCACAACCTATAAGGTTGACACCACAACAATTGGAAGAAAAAAGAGCAAAAGGGCTTTGTTATAGTTGTGATAACAAATACACTAAAGGTCATAAGTGTGCTGAGAAGAAATTATTCTACATAGATTGTGAAGAGGAAGAAGAAAAGGAGCAAGAAAGGTCAAAAGAACAGGATATGCTCCAGGAACAAAGCCTAGATGAAGAACAAATAAATCCGACCATATCTTGTAATGCATTGGCGGGAATTACCACTCCTCAAACCATCAAGATAGAAGGACAAATCAAGAAGAAAAAGGTAATAGTGTTGATTGATTCAGGAAGCACCCACAATTTTATTCATTATAGGGTAGCAAAAGAATTGAATTGCTTCCTATATCCAGCACCAGAGTGTCAAGTGATGATTGCAAATGGAGGAACAATAAATTGCTCTGGAAAGTGCCAAAATATCAAGCTATCCATGGGAGAATATGTATTGACTATCCCAATGCTTTCCATTCCAATGGGAGGTGTTGATGTTGTACTAGGAGTCCAATGGCTACAATCCTTGGGTACAATAGCTTTTAATTTTCAAGAACTTTTCATCAAATTTTCTACGGAAGGAAAGGAAGTTGAATTAAGGGGTATTGCAGGGAAACCAGGAAAGATAATCAGCTCTAATGGTATGACAAAGCTTCTAAAAAAGGAGCAAAGGGGTGTAATTGCACAATTATGTTCACTAGATGTTTCCACATTAGAATCATTTATTTCTCCAGATCTCCAAAAAGTCCTGGACAATCATTCCAAGGTATTTGAGACTCCCAAAGGTCTCCCACCTATGCGTGATCATGATCATGCTATTCATCTGATTCTAGGAAGTGTTCCTCCAAACATCAGGCCGTACAGATATCCCTATGTCCAAAAAAGTGAAATTGAACGTATGGTTGCAGAAATGCTAGAGGCTGGTATAATTCAACCAAGTCAAAGTTCTTTCTCTGCTCCAGTAGTATTGGTGCACAAGAAGGATGGATCATGGCGCATATGTCCGGATTATAGGGAGCTCAACAAGCTCACTATTAAAGATAAGTTCCCCATTCCTGTCATTGATGAATTACTGGATGAATTGCATGGATCAATTTACTTCACCAAGTTGGATCTTCGTTCAGGATATCATCAAATCAGAATGAAGATTGAAGACATTTCGAAAACGGCATTTAGAACTCATGAGGGTCATTATGAATTTTTGGTCATGCCTTTTGGCCTTACCAATGCACCTTCAACATTTCAAGGTTTGATGAATTCAATTTTCAAACCATTCCTTAGAAAATTTGTGTTAGTATTTTTTGATGATATACTTATCTACAGCAAGTCTTGGAAGGATCATGTTGAACATGTTGACAGGGTGCTACAACTATTGGAGGAGAAACAATTATATGCCAAAAGATCCAAATGTTTTTTTGGAGTCCAGGAGGTGGAATATTTGGGTCATATTGTATCTCATGGAGTTAAGGTAGACTCTAGCAAAATTAAAGCCATTAAGGAATGGAAAATCCCCACATCCATAAAGCATTTGCGCGGATTTCTTGGGTTGACAGGGTATTATCGCAAGTTTGTTAAGAATTATGGGAGAATAGCAGCACCTCTAACGACATTATTGAAGAAAGATGCATTTTCATGGACTCCGGAAGCAACAAAGGCCTTTGAACATCTTAAAGAGGCAATGTGCCAAGCACCGGTCTTAGCTACACCGAACTTCACAAAAACCTTTATTGTGAAATGTGATGCTTCAGGAAATGGAATTGGTGATGTTCTAATGCAAGATGAAAGACCCATTGCTTTTGAAAGTCGTCCAATCAAGGGAAAGTTTCTAAGAAAAGCTATTTATGAGAAGGAAATGTTGGCAATACTCCATGCACTTAAGAAATGGCGACCCTACCTAATGGGAAGACACTTCAAGGTAAAAACGGATCATGATAGCCTTAAATACTTTTTAGAACAAAGATTATCCTCTGAAGAGCAACAAAAGTGGGTCACAAAGATGTTGGGTTATGACTTTGAAATCATCTACAAAAAAGGGAAGCAAAATGTGGTGGCAGATGCACTCTCAAGAAAGGATGAGGATGTGGAAGCATTGTTGTACGCTATTTCTATCATCCAACCAGATTGGATAAATGAAGCAAGGGAGGAATGGAAGAATGACGAAGAAGTGTGGGCACTTATTCGAAAGCTACAACAAGATTCCAGTACGTCTTATACATTTAGCTGGAAAAATGATTCGTTATGGTACAAAGATCGCTTATACCTCTGTAAGAATTCCCAACTCAAACAAAAGATTCTTATGGAATTGCACACTTCTCCCTTAGGAGGGCACTCAGGATTTTTATAAACTTACCACAGGGTTAAGAAGGAATTCTTTTGGGATGGCCTTAAATCAGATATTCAAAAGTTTGTGGCAGAATGTTTGGTTTGCCAACAAAATAAAGTTGAAACAATTAAGACACCGAGTCTATTACAACCTTTATCCATTCCAAGCCAACGTTGGGAGGAGGTATCAATGGATTTTATCACAGGTTTACCCAAGTATGAGGGAAAGAGTGTCATCATGGTGGTAGTTGACAGAGTTACCAAGTATGCACACTTTTGTGCATTATCACATCCATTTAGAGCCAGTACAGTTTCTACTGCATTTATGGAAACAATTCAAAAGCTACATGGAAACCCAAAGATTATTGTAAGTGACAAAGATCCCATTTTCACTGGAAATTTTTGGACAGAATTATTTTCTCGTCTTGGTACTCAGTTAGCTCATAGCTCATCTTATCATCCTCAATCTGATGGGCAAACTGAGATAGTAAACAAATGTTTGGAAGGATATCTTCGTTGCTTTGTATCTGATAAACAGACACAATGGGTCAAATGGTTGCCTCTGGTTGAATGGTGGTATAACACTTCTTTTCATACAGCAACAAAAATGACCCCATTTATGGCACTTTATGGGTATCAACCACCATCCATCGCATCATATTTAAGAGAAAATTCTAAGGTTCAGGCAGTGGAACATCACATTGAACATCAACAACAAGTCCTCCAACTCTTAAAGGATAACCTCGTGTTGGCACAGAATAGAATGAAACAACAGGTCGATCAACATTGCAGTGAAAGAAGTTTTGATGTAGGTGATTGGGTATTCCTACGGCTACAACCATATAAGCTAATGTCCCTCAAGCAAGCTAAGAAGGATAATAAATTATCACCAAAGTATTATGGTCCGTACAAGGTGTTGCAAAAGATGGGTACTATGGCATACAAATTGGAGCTTCCTGCAGCTTCTCGATTGCACCCAGTTTTCCATGTTTCATGCTTAAAGAAGGTTATAGGCGACAAACTCCCAGTTCAAACAATATTGCCAGAACTTGACGAGGAAGGAAAAATTATATTGGAACCGGAAGCAGTTATAGAAACAAGAACTCGACAGCTACGAAATCGATCAATTTCAAAGTACCTTATCAAGTGGAAGAACTTATCCGCTGAAGATTCCACATGGGAGGATGAGAATTTTATGCAGAAATATCCAGAACTACTCAAGCGTTGAGGACAACACTTTTTTGAAAGAGAGGGGCATGTTGGGTCCCTATAATACTAGTGATTACCCCATTACTATTGTAGTTATACCCCTTATTTATATTGTTGTGCCCCCATTGCCCCCATATTGTTATTAATGTGCCCATAGAATCCCTCTATTGTTATTTTTGTGGCTTTATATTATTATTGTTAGGTCGGCTGGATTATATTGTGACTCCTTAGACTCCTATATATAGAAAGGAGGTTTTGTCATTTGAATCATCCAAGAATTATTCATTTATGTAATGTAAAGGAGGTTACCCCCTCGAAGAGGCTGAATTCTAAGGCGTTGATCTATCTTTTCTATCTTTTCTTGAGCTGGTTTCATAACAGATGGCCTCATCATCCAACCCCCCTACTTGCACCAACATTGGATGCACTCTCTCAAGATACCCCTAAGGCAACTTTGTGTTCGCTTACATCATTTTAGAGTTGAGACCAATGTTGTTAAAAGCGCGATCGGGATTTAATCGGCGCCGGGAAAAAAGCGGAAAAAATCGTTAAAATCGGGAAAAAATCGGAAAAAAGCGGGAAAAAATCGTTTGGCACAAAAATATTCATTTTTTTTCATTTTTTTTCAATTTTTTTAATATCTAAACCATCTACAACATAAAATAAATACATTGACACATAAATATGATAAAAAAACTAATATATAAGATGTTTAGTATCATTTCTAGCGCTAAAATCACACATAACATTGAATCATGTCCTGAATAGTAAATCCTGAGTCCCAAGTCCAACTCAGCCTCAAAATATCAACAAAAAATATGATAATGTATCTCATCATGTCATAATGTCATATACAATAAAATGAAAGTCTAATCCTATTGATTTCCTCTGCCCCTCTTGCGAGAATATGGCACAGCTTTCTCTTTCCCTCTAGATGTAGAAGCTGGTGCCTGTGCTGGTGGAAATGGCAGTGGAGTCTGACGTGCTCTAGAAGCTAAAGAACTAGTAGTAGCAGCTACAGGAGGCTGAGGTGGACGGAGACCACGTCCTCTACTGGTGGTAGTGGTAGCCTGGGTAGGCGGTGTCACCTCCTCCTCCTGCTCCTCCAACTCCTCCTCCTCCTGCTCCTGCTCCTGCTCCTCCTCCTCCTCCTCCTCCCCCTCATCCTGCACTAACCAATCCTCAGTGGGATCCATGAGAGGCCTCTCGGTCTCAACCCTCCATTCAGCAGTGGTGTCAATCCCATCCAATGAGATGGCTTCCGTATCAGGTGTCTTCTCTAGTTGTTTCACCCACAATCGAAGATTGTAGTAGACATAGACCATGTCATTAAGTCTATGGGACTCCAACCTGTACAAAGTTCATGAAATAATAAATTAATAATTAATAATTAATATTATAAAAAAAATATTGTTTAAAACTTTAATGAATTCAAAAATTTATTTGGAAATTTGCAATATTTTAAATGTTTAAGTGTTAACCTATTGCGCTTCTTGTTGTGTATTTTTTCAAATACACTCCAATTGCGCTCACATCCAGAGGAGCTGCATGTTTGGCTGAGGATGCGTATGGCAAGATTTTGCAAAAGGGGTACTCTGCCACCATACATCTTCCACCATGCGTCTACAACAAAATTACAAATAAAATTTTAAATAAACATAAGAAAAAAATGGAATTTGAAGAAACAATGAAATTTGAAACAAAGTTACAAAGTACATACTACAAACTAAAAAATACCTGGCATTTTAACCGTCCTATCAATGACAGCCATCTCAAAGCCAAATAAGCCACCTGACAACTTATATTGCTCAATTTGTCTAGAGATCTCCATACGTTCTTCTGAAGATCTCACCATCTTCTGGACACAGGTTAATAATCCTTCCACGACCTCAACATCAAAATTAAACCCACATGCATAAGAAAATGCAGGGTTCAGGAAAAGCCCAGCAGCATGAATGGGACGATGGAGTGTGTTGTTCCATCGCTCATCAATGACATTCCATAGAAGGAGTTGTCTCTGGAACCCATCATCTCCCTTGTCATCATAGTAGGACCGAATGGCTTCTTTGGCCCTATCCATGGCTTCATACAAATAGCCCATTGCGGGCTTCTCACCATCAACCAACCGAAGAACCTTTACCAAAGGTTCTGTAACAGTGCACACCTCCTGCACTCCCGCCCAGAAGTCCTCCTGGTATGAAACTACTCTGCAGACGGCCTCTCCTTCTGGTTTGCGGCTCATTGACGAAGCACGCCACTCCTCTGAAAGAAACATTCTCTTCAAATCCCACATAGAATTCAAGAGGGATTGAAGAGATATGAAACTCGTCGCAAACCGTGTAATGGCGGGGCGCACCAACTCTTTGTTGTTGGTGCATTTTCTCATCAAGCTAAGCACAGATGTGTGGTTGTAAATAAATTTTGTGATGCTTTTTGATGAGTCAACAACCTCTTTGACAAAGGGAATTTTCCCTATGTCCTCTAACATCAAATCAATACAATGGGCAGCACAAGGTGTCCAAAATAAAGCAGGATGCCTGTCCATAAGCATTCTACCAGCAGCAACATAATTTGCAGCATTGTCCGTTATGACTTGGACAACATTTTCTGCACCCACCTCCAAAATAAACACATCCAGCAAATCACATAAAGTTTTTGCATCTTTGATTTGATGAGTTGCATCAACAGATTTGATAAACATAGTCCCCTTGGGACAACTAACCAAGAAGTTTATAAGGGTTCTCCCCTTTTGGTCAGTCCAACCATCTGACATAACAGTGCATCCTGTTTGTGCCCATGATGCCCTAAAATCCTCCAATCTTTGGGTGCAGTCACACTTTTCATCTTGAAGAAGCCGGCCTCTGAAATCATAAAGAGAAGGGATTTTGTACCCCGGGCCAACACTGGCAATAGCATCAACAGTAGGTTGGAAAAATGGATTATTCCTTACAATGCTGAAAGGAATATCACTCCAGAGGAGAAATTTTGTCATCAACTTGTCAGCTTTTTCTTTTTCAGTTCTTTTTAGCATTGAACCAATAGTTGGTTGTGAACCAGGTGTGGTTCGAGGAACAAAATATGATGATACAGCTACCGGATTGACTGACGCTGCAGTAGAACCAGTGCCACTTGGCCCACTTCCTTCAGCTGACCTTTTTAGTTGCCTTTTGAGTTCTTCTTTGGCCTCTCTAGTGTGCTCTAATTCTCCCAATGCTCTCATGGCTTTTTGGATAATTTCAGCATTTGTATTTAGACAGGGCCCCACATCATGTCCAGGGATTTGTGCAAGGTGGAACTTCAACCTGTACACCCCCCCGAATATTTCCTTTCCACACAACTTGCAATACAAGTTTTGTCTATCATTCGGAGTTTTAGGGTCACCATATTCCCAGAAAGGATCCAATTTCCTTGGCATGTTTGTTTTTGAATTTGCAAACCTATGGAAAAATAAGGATTAGGAAATAGGAATTTAGGATTACAAAATACAAATTACAATTTAGCATTTACAAAATTACAAGTTAATTATTTCCAAAATCCCAATTTCTAAACCCAAGTTACCCAACCAAATGCCAAAAAACAATGAAAATTCAAAAAAAATAAACAATGTTTAAAAAAAATGAGAAAATAAAAATAAAAAATTGGTTCTCATAGTCATAACAAATAACCCATCCCAAATCAATGAAAAATTTCAAAAAATTCTTTAAAAACAATGAAAAACAAAGTTTTTATAGAAGCAAAACCAAAAAAAATTAATCTACATACCTCTTTTATGGACAAATTGGTGATCTTGGCTTGGATTCCTCCTAAAAACGCTTGGATTTGCTCCCAAATCCGACGGAAACCCTTCAGCTGCTCTCCCTCACCTCTTCTCCTCCTCCTCCGCGTGAACAGCCAAATGAATAAAAAAAAAATCGATTTTTTGCATATAAAAGCCCGCTGCCCGCGCCTGTCACGATTTTTTCACAAAAAATCGCGATTTTTTGAAAAACTCGTGTATAAAAAAAATTTGCCGATTTTTATGGATAAAAATCGCGATAAAATCGGCTGGGCGAAAAAATCGCGATTTTCCGATAAAATCGCGATAAAATCGAGACAGACCATCATATTCCTTGGTAGGACAGAATTTGACAAGTATGCCATCTTCAGGAGTCGAAGACTAAGCGGCACCTTATATTCGGATGCCCAGTGTACTATGAGATTAGAGGACATTTCCAATGTCTCTACACGGATTCCAGGGGCTCCATCTCTACATTTTTCCGGTACCAGGACCAAAGATGCCTAGCCCTTTTTATTAAGGAGATATTTACTTACAAATCTCAACTCTTGCACACTTGGACACACCATGGGGTTCCTAGATCTATTACCTCTTACTTCCAGGTTGTTTTGTCTGGTCAAAACAACAAACGACAAGTAGAGTCTCAGTTTTCAGCAATAGGGAGAATGGTGAGACCTCGATTGTGATAGACAAGTACATTCACAATTGACCCATGGATGCAATACCATGTTTCAATCAACCTAACCTCAGAGAGCTAGAGGGAATGGCTCAATGCAAAGACAACACAAGGCACCTCCCACTCGCAGACCTCCTCCTAGACACAACACAACAAACAGAAAATGATCAGAAGCTTTTTCCTTTTGGCCTCGGATGTTAGGAGGATCACTTGCTCATCTACTCCCCCTAGGATCATGCAATTTGATTTCTCAAAGGTTCTAGAGGACCCGAACAAGGAGAGTTTGCCTTGCTTTCCTCCCTCGCCATCAACCATCAAATTCAGGAGATGCTAACCCCATTGGCTTCATCTTCAGCTCCCCCCACACTTCTCTAAGGGAAACAGCATAGGGTGCCTCCCACTCGCCAAACCTCGACACAAAGACAGCACAGGGCACCTCCCACTCACGAGACCTCCTCCTAGACACAACACAACAAACAGAGAACCATCAACAGCTTTTTCCTTTTAGTCTCAGATGTTAGGAGGATCACTCACTCATCTACTCCCCCTAGGATCATGCAGTTTGATTTCTCAACAGTTTTGGAGGACCCGGACAGGGAGAGGTTGCCTTGCTCTCCTCCCTCACCATCAGCCATCAGATTCAAGAGATGCTGATCCTATTGGCTCCCTCTCTAGTTTTTCCCGGTAACAGGGACAGAGATGCCTAGCCCTTTCTATCAGGGAGATCTTTACCTACAAATCTCAACTCTTGCACACTTTGACTCACCATGGGGTTCCTAGATCTATTACCTCTTACTTCCAGGTTGTTTCGTTTGGTCGAAACAATAAGTGGCAAGCAAAGTCTTAGTTTGCAGTAAAAGGGAGAAGGGTGAGACCTCGAGGTTTTCTACAACCCCCGCCCCCCGTTCATGATAGACAAGTACATTCATGATCAACCCACGGATGCAATACCATGCTTCATTCAACCTACCCTCAAAGAGACAAAGGGAATGGCTCGACGCAAAGACAACATAAGGTGTCTCCCAATCCCCAGATATCCTCCTAGACACAACAAAACAGACAAAGAATGATTAGCAGCTTTTTCCTTTCGGCCTCATATGTTAGGAGGATCACTCGCTCATCTACTCCCCTTAGGATCATGCAGTTTGATTTCTCAACAATTCTAGAGGACCCGGACAAGGAGAGGTTGCCTTGCTCTCCTCCCTCACCATCAGCCATCAAATTAGAGAGATGTTGACCCATTGGCTTCATCTTCAACTCCCTCCTAAGGCAACTTCGTGTTGGCTCACATCATCTTAGAGTCAAGACTAACCATCATATTCCTCGGTCAGACAGAATTTGCCAGGTATGCCATCTTCAGATTTCAGAGATTAAGTGGCACCTTATATTCAGATGCCCAGTGTACTATGAGATCAGAGGACATTTCCACTGTCTCTACAGGGATCCCAGGGGCTCCCTCTCTACTTTTTTCTGGTACCAGGACCAGAGATGCCTAGCCCTTTTTATTAGGGAGATCTTTACTTACAAATCTCAACACTTGCACACTTTGACTCTCCATGGGCTTCCTAGATCTATTACCTCTTACTTCCAGGTTGTTTCCTTTGGTCCAAACAACAAGCGGCAAGCAGAGTCTCAGTTTGCAGCAGAAGGGATAATGGAGAGACCTCGAGGTTTTCTGCAACCCCACCCCCCCGTTTTTGATAGACAAGTACATTCACGATTGACCCGTGGATGCAATACCATGCTTCAATTGACCTACCCAAGAGCTAAAGGGAATGGCTCGACACAAATATAGCATAGGGCGCCTCCCACTAGCCAAACCTGCTCCTAGACACAACACAACAGACAGAGAATTATCAACAGCTTTTTCCTTTCAGCCTCAAATGTTAAGAGGATCACTTGCTCATCTACTTCCCCTAGGATTATGCAATTTGATTTCTCGACGGTTTTGGAGGACCCAAACAGGGAGAGTGTTAAAATTGGCAACTAGGGCCAAACACCACATGGGTCATCTTATTTATGACACATTGACAGTTGATATGTTTCTTGGATTCCTCTCTCTGAGAGGCGTAGGATTGATCTAAAGATCATCCGATTCTGACATATACAAATGGAGTTATGAATTTATTTTGAATATGGTCAAATTGTCAAGGTCAGCCAGCAAACTTATGTAGGCTCAGAAGCCCAACAGTCACGTCTATTCATCGTCAATGTTGCATATAAATAGAATGTGACTTAGCCTCATTTGGACACACTCATCTTCACACTTCTCTCTCTCTCTCTCCTCATTGATTGGGTACGGATTTCTGGGCCTCTCTCTCTCCACACGTCCAAAATTTTAGGAGGCCGAAATTTCAAGAGACCAAATTTCTGGACAGTTTGACCAAGCATTGACCAGCATGCATTGACCTCCTTTGACTGTGTTTTTGTGAGGGCAGGCCGCATTTCTGGGCACAAAAATCAAGACTAAATGATGACTATTGACTAGCGTTGACTGCAGCTAGGGCTGACTGCAGGTGGGTTGTTTGACCAGACTTTGACTGCACTGAATTTGATTGTTTTGAGGGTTGTTTTATCTTGTTGTTTGGAGGTTGAAGTTCACTGAAGTTGACCGATTTGCTGAGGGTCAAATTTGCCCTGTTGACCATCATTGACTTTTCTTATTAGGGCTCTTTTGCTACTATTATAAATTATCAAATTTGTAAATTGTACTATCTCTCTCTATTGAACTATTGAAGACTAAAAGAAGATTTGATCAAGGGTTTCCCCACATTGGGGTTTGTCCTTGGTTGGTGCCACATCTTGTGTTCTCATGTCTTGGCTCGTTTTCTACTGTTTATGTTTATGTTCTATCTGCATTTTACTATCATGTTAATGTGATTGCTAATCTGAATATTGATATTGGGCTAATAAAGAGATTGAAGTAAAATTGTTCTAAAGCATAGAACATACCATTGTTGCCTAAAATTAACAGAGAGGTTGCCTTGCTCTCCTCCCTTACCATCAGCCATCAAATTCAAGAGATATTGACCCCATTGGCTTCTCTAGTGTTGCATAATCCAACAGCAGACATACATCACATTTCTCATTTTTGGTCATCTTATATGACTTTATACATTCTCTATTTGTATTTTTGTTTCATGTCAGTCCTAATTTAGTCATATCTTATTCTTATTAGCTTTGTAGTTACAATGGAGTTGCATTTGCACTCCCACATGTCTTGTACTTATGTTGGATATATCCTTTATTCCCATTGACCTACTCTTGTGGTCACCCAAGGACATTAATAAAATTATCTTATCTTATCTTATCCCTAAATATCAAAGGGATAGGCAAGCCATACAAAAAGCTTGTCTTGGACCACCTTAGGGATCTTCATAAACATGACATAATCATGATTCAGGAGACTTCATGTCTTGTACTTACATTGGATGTATACTTTAGTCCCATTGTCCTACTCTTGAGGTCAACTGAGGACATTAATAAAATTATCTTATCTTATCTTATCCCTAAATATCAAAGAGATGGGAAAGCCATACGAAAAAACTTGTCCTGGAACACCTTATGGATCTTCATAAACATGATATCATCACAATTCAAGAGACAATGGGAAAGGGCTATAAGATCATAGAGACTTGCCCCAATCCTAGAAGGAATAAGGATTCCTAGCAATTGAAGCAACAGGATGCTCAAAAGGTTTACTCACCTCTTGGAGGAAGGAATCAATGATGTTAATGAATTATGCTTTCATTGCCTGAAGATAGTGACTAAATTACTCTCAATGGAGCTAGCGAAAGCCTTTACAGCAATGAATTTGTATGTCCCCCATGATGACAAACTTAAGCCTTTACAGCAATGAATATGTATGTCCCCCATCATGACAGACTTCTTTTCTAGGAGGTTGTGATGGGTCAGCAATTCTTCATAACTAAGAATCTGATTGTGGTGGGGCTTCACGGATCTAAACTTTTGTTGGAAAATGTAACTAGGTTCGGTCTTCATAATTGTATATTTTATGTAAAAAGAAAAAAATGAATTTTAATTTTCAAGCATGGGTTTCATGCTTTGTCGAAATTTGGCACCTAAGTGATGAATATCCTTGAATAAAATCTCATTTCTGACAATTCTAGAGTGAATTTCTAAAAATAGAAATTCATGTCTATCATTTCAAGCATGACTTTCCAAAAATAGTAAATCACCTTGCTTCAATTGGTCATCAAGTATAGATGAAGGAAAATTACTTAACTTATCCTTAATCAATCTCAATGGTTCAATTTTTATTTAATCATCAATATTATCTTTAAAATTATTATTATCCTTCTGATACTATAATATTATTATTAAAATAGAAATACAAGTCACCTCTCCTACTTGGCACTTAATCATGCTACTTCGTACGTTTCTCTCTCCATGGCACTCGTACCTCTCTCTCTCTCACACACTTAATGGATCCGTTGCATTCCTCTTACATGCACTAAAGTCTCGTCATAAAATATTCCTCTTACGCACTTTTCAATGCATAAGATACACTCTCTCCTTCAACGCATGTGTACTCCTCTTTATGGCATGAGTTACAAAGGCAAGCGTACCTCCTTAATAGTGTGACTTACAAATGGCATGCGTTCCTCCCTAAATGGCATATGTAGCCCCCCCTCAAGGGGAGATGTGCCTCTCATCTTCACTCTTACTCATTTGTGCATTGTGAAAGGAGACTTTGAACTTGTAAAAGAGAAAGTTGGAGATACTAGCGAAGGATTGAAAGAGTGTGAGAGAGACTTGGAGAGTAAAACAAGAAATTGGTGAGCCAAAGTGATTCAGTGTTTGCATTAACTATAGCCTGCAGCTATCAGAGATCTTCTTCGGATTTGGGTGAACTTCATCATTCTCTCATTATATTTTGTTTCTCTGTTGAACAATTGATTTCTAATAGAAGAAGAATCTGGTTGGGTTTTCCCCTTGTGGGATTTTCCCTATTCATTGGACCTAGATTTATGTGTCTCTTTGTGTTATTGGTTGTCTTCTATTTTTCATATGGTTTATATGTTGTACGTTCTATCTACAATTGCTTTAACTAAATTTACAGCTGGAAGAAGTTTTATTTTAAGTAATTGTTTCAACATAGGACATCCAATTTTCAACATGCTCAAGTCAAAATAATTGATTTATTTAGGCATGTTCTTCATGCTCATTATTATTTGTATTGATCAAAGTCAAAGGCTTATTTATACCCTTGAAAAATATTTTTCAAATATGTAATTTGTTAAAATCTGGTAGCTCAGGGATGAATTTCTCTTAGAAAAAATCACATATTTCAGTTATGTTTGAACCACCTATAATATAATTTCATTTCCATTTCCGACAATTCTAATATGATTTTCCAAAAATAGTAAGTCACATCTCAATTTGAAAGTGAATTTTCAAAAATAGAAAGCCATGTCTAAATAATGAAGGATGATCTCGACATATGAAATCTACTTTAAAATCAAATCAATCATGATTATACAAGTCAAGAATTAATATTTTTATCCTTACTAGTATTATTATTATTATGATACTATTATTTATAAAATAGTCTAAAGTCATTCAGCTTTAATGGATTAATAAAACGAATTCTCTCATGGAATAAGTAAATTAAATTGAGAATCTCTTACTTGGCAAATCGAACATCTCTCTTGGAATAAAATAGTAACTCCACACTTAAGAGAATATAACTCTCCCTCACTAATTCAATGTATGGGAAAAGTATGCACTTGTAACTCAATGTATGAACTTGTGACTCCCTCATTCAATTCGATTTCTAACTCTCCAAAAATATTCTCGTGTCTAAGTGTAACTCTCTCTCTCCCTAATTCAAATTGTAACTTCTCAAGGCAAGTTTATCTCTCTCTCTATTCTTTGAATTAGTTACACTTCTCCTCAAGTAACTCCTCCCTCATGGAATTCAATTCTCCTATTATTGGTTCAAGGCATGAATTCATTTTGTAACTCCTCTCATTTCTCATCTATTTAAGCAAGAGAAAGTGTGAGTTGAGAGTAGCATGTTCATTGTGAAGAAGGAGAACAAGTGTTGAGTGTGTGCAAAAGATGTGTGAGAGCCAGTGAAGAGCAAGAGAAAGGAAAGAGCTAGAGCAAGTGTGAAGGACATGATCTGATCAAGAGAAAGAAGAGATCTTCAAGCAAAAAGCAGGTGCACTTCAACTACAAGTTGATCAGACATTGGTGACTTTATTCATTCTCTCTCTCTCTCTCTCTCTGCACTTTGTTGAACAATTGAAGAAATCTAATACAGAAAGATTCAAGAGTCAATTGGCTTTTCCCCCTTGAGGGGTTTTGCCCAAGTCATTGGACCAAAATCTAAGTGTCTCATATTTGTGATTGGTTGTCTTCATATGATCCTTAAGTTTATGCTCTATCTACATTTGCCGATATGAAAAGTTTTGAAGAAGAAATTTGCATTCTAAGTGATTGTAACAATATAAAACATTCAATTTTCTGCAAGTACATTCAGTTTTTTGCAAAGTACATTCACTTCCATTCAGCTTTCTGCGAAGTACATTGAGTTTTCTACAAAGTACGTTTAGTTTTCTGCATAGAACTTTTTAGTTTCTGCAAAGAATTTTTACATTTCTGCATAGAACTTTCAGATTTAACGTAATTTGGGTCAATATTGTCTCTAAATGCCAAGTCGGTCGTGCCCCAAAGGACATGTATATTCAAACCCCTCTAAACAGTATAAATAGAGGGTGAGTTGAGCTCATTTGGACACACACAATTCGTTTGATCTGTTCTAAAATTTCGCAAAAAGGAGGGTTGAAATGTGAAGTTGACAAGAAAAAGAAGGGCTTGAATTTGTGGAAGTTTTGCCTTGACACGTCTCTTATAAAAGGATTATTTTTTATGTTGTACATGTTGTTGGTCTCTTGTTGTTGATGGATTTGTTGTGCAGAAGGAGGGTTTTGACTTGGCATCTAGATGGTTGGAATCTTTCTGTGGTCACGGGTCTTGGATATTTTACTTTGATCTAATTCTATAAGAAGAGAATTTTTTTGGGTTTTCCCCTTGGAGGGGTTTTTCCATGGCTTGGAGCCTATATCTTGTGTTCCTTGTTTCTTGTGAACTTCATGTTCTCTAAGTCTGGCAATTGTTTGAAGAAGAGAACATAATAAATGTTAATAAGAAACCAACAGCATTCACAAGCAATTATCAAAGAAGAGAAATCTACCCTAATTCTTAAGCCTCCCAATTTCTCAACAAATTTAACTATCAAAGGCATTGAGAAAAGGGGATTGTTGTAAAGGAGCATCCACTAGCTAAACTCTTTATCCAAAAGTTTGAGGAGGCTCAACTTGGGGATGTGGAGCCAATGAAGATGGTTCCTACATGGAGGAATATAAGCACAGGGATAGAAATGTTCTCAAAGAAATTAGACATGTTTTTAGCTTCTAAAGCTACCCTGAGTAAACCAAAAAGGATCAAAACCTAGATAGATGTTGGTGAAGACTCTAGTCACCTCCCTATACTTTCCCAACTAGAAAGGAAGACTAAACCCATAACTTCCTTTAAATCCAATTCACGATGGTCAAACAAGGAAGATTTTCTTTAGTAAAGGAAGAATGGACTAGTTATGATAGGTCTCTAAGGGAGTCTACTAGTCTTCAATTATTTGCTAACCTTTAAAATATCAAGGAAGGGTTGTCAAATTGGGCATATTATAAGAGAAGTAATGATAAGGACTTTGTAATACCGATGGAAGAGCAATTTGTAGCAATAGATGCCCATGACTTGGAAGGACTGTGCATGTTTAATGAAACCCAACATGAATGAGAAAAAGAAGTTAAAGCAGTAAAAGTGGAAAATGTTAGAAGATGAGGTAGCTCTTTAGAGACTTAAAAGTGGAACATGTTAGAAGATGAGGTAGCTCTTTAGAGACTTAAAAGTGGATCTTTATGGCTGTCAAATGGTGATGAGAAAATCAAATACATTCACAATTTTGCTAACCACAAGGAAATTGTAAATACTATATGAGAAATGCAGCAAGCTCATGGTAGCATAGTTAGGACTTTCAAAGGTATAGTGGATATTCCTATTTCTCATTCCAAGACTAGTCAGGATGGCCTCCGTGATTCCTAGCTTTTTGGGAGAAGAGCAAAATGAATCTATGGTAGAGGAAGTCTCCAAAGAAGAATTTCAAGCATTCCTGGTCTCCCTCTATAAAGACAATAATCCAAGCCCAAAACGTTGGACAACGGAATTCTTTATAGGATTCTAATAATGGATGAAAGTGGGACGGTAGAGGAGACAAGCCATTCATGTAGAGGTTTATGGGCTTTTAATTCAATGTCCATGTGCTTTATCCTCAAAAAGAACCACCCAATATCATTTGATGATTTCGAGCCCATAGCATTATGTAATTGCATCTATCAAATTATTGTAAAAATCATAGCAGTAAGAGTGAAGAAAAATTTTCTGAATCTATCTTTAAGCAATAGTTTGGCTTTTTGCATGGGAGAGAAATTCATGATGACATTTGAGTCATTCAAGAAGGGTTTCATTCCATCAAATCTCAAAAGAAGGTTGTTATAAACTGGGGGTTCTTATGGTATGCAGATTTACAACATGCAATAGCACATAACCTCAATAAAGTAGCCTTCAAATCATATAGATTCAACAAGGAATCAAAGGCTATCAAGAGGTAAGCAAGGGGTAAAGAAACCCTTAGGTTTTTAATCGTTTTAAATGCATAAAACAGCAATATTATCTAGACATGAACCCTACTTTTGGGGTGAAGAATGCAATTAATGCAAGATGTTACATTTTTAATTTATTAAATGCAATCTCTGTCAATAATACAACATATAAATGCAAATTACCATTAAATACAAATTTAAACCAAACCTTAACCCTATTAACCAAGAAATAAGTCAAAGAGGTAAGTTTACAAGGTGATCCCAAAAATGTACTAGTGTTTCTATTCAATTGGGCTATGGAGTCAAATATAGTGGGGCCAAAGACAAAGTATCCTCTTTTGGAAACCCTAGTGACTTCTAGTAGTAGGAGATTTAAGGTCAAAAGATGCATGCAACAAGTTCCTCTAATGGAAACTTGAATGAAAAATTTTGCATAACATATAGAAACAAGATTTCATCAAATAATTTGCACTTTTTAATATGGCACATAAAAAACCCTAGTCTCAAAGCATTGCATGCAAAATGGAAGAAAAATGACAATAAACTTACACCATTCAATCAAAAATCACTTCAATCTGAAGATAATCTCTCCATGAAAAAATATCCCTCCCAAGAAAACTTGCTCCATCATTCATCCTTAGTGACCAGGAGAGAAAGATAAGAGGACTAGTGGGCACTCGCTCAAGAGAGAAGAGAAGAGTGTGTGTGATGATGAATGAGTGAAAGTGACTTCCCTCTATTTATATGAGGGAAACCAAGATACTTTTCACAAATTTATAATGAGAATCCCTACAATTTTACTTGGAGAATTCAAATAGGCCTAAAGGTCACAAGTTGACCTTAGGATAACTTTACAAACTGATAAAACATGAAAATTATATCATAAACCTTCCACATGTGTCAGCATAAATGCTCTCCAATATGATAGCGTCCTCCTAGGATGAAGATCTCCATAAAGCTAGTGACAAAGTGGGTCCAAGAGTGCTCCTCACTCCAAGGGACATCACCAAAGTGCATGGGTATATCTCCAAGTAACATCTCCTCCACCATGATGTCATAATCAAGAAGGCTCAAGTCACCCTTCTGGGCATGCATGGGTGACATTGAAACCCTAGGAGAAATCATTGGCATCAAGTATGGTGTGTTAGCCCTCCCAAACCATCTCAATGATCTCCATCATCAGTTGGACTCTAGAACAAGGCAAAATCCATCAAACAGGGTCAGGACCAGACTGGGGGCATCCTAGGTCCATCAAGGCACATCATCAATCAAGCCAATGCCTTGGCTTCTAGGATTAAGGTTTCAGCAACTAGAGGTGTAGCAAGGTGCATACAACCATGTGGAGGCTCCTCAAAGCCCGACGCTCGTCTTAGGAGGGCGACGTTGGGGCTGCAAAGTCATCTGTTCTCTCTAAACTAGGCTAGACATCCTGTTAGTGGTGTTGGAGAGGTGTCAATCCATCCCTCGAGGGATCTTTGTTGCATGTGTAATAAACCACCTGAAACATACCCTTAAGATCAAGTGAGATCAACATCATTAGGGACAAAAACCATTAAAGTATCATAGTGGACCAAATTCAATTAGGGGCACAAAAATAGTTTAGCCAAACAATGCCTTCAAATGTCGTTCTAGATCACAATTTGTAAGCAAGTTACCAAACTTATGTTAGGGATGATTATGAAATTAACCCTATTAGGTGCTTCTAGCTCCCAAGGGGAAGAGCATTTCACAAGTAGACCCATTAATCAATAGATTCATGTGATAAAGGTGGTCATGAAATGGGAAAGACTTCAATGGTACGAGTTCAAGAAGGTCCAAAATCTCTATGCATTAGGATCAAAAGAAGGAGCAATCATGGAGGCATGAGTTAGCCCTTTCCTCAGCCTGTTTTTCCCACCACTCTGGTGCACCTTTTACTTTAATGATTTGTCTTTCCTTCTCACATAATTTAGGATATCCAACTTGTTTTATGCTTTTCCAACACCCCTTAAAGATGTAGCAATTTATCGCTTTGGTACATTCATAAGTTCCTTTGTTTTAGATAGAGCATGAAATTCTTACGAATTTGGTGATGGCTAATGAGGGGGGTAGAGCTCATGATACGGTTTTTCCCACGTGCTTGCTATTTCCCAACCATCTTTTGCATTTTTCATTTTCTTGACTTGTGGCTTCATATGCCTTTATCTTTCTTTCAGTTGCATCAACCTCTTAGGGAAAAAAATTTGGCCCTAACTCAAAGATAAGGATATAAGGTGCTAGTACCTATTGCCACAAAATCTAGCAGACCCAATGCAAAGCCTCAATGTGCAGGGCCAAACCTTATGGCAACAAGGGAAAAGGTTTCCACTGTCACCTCAACAACCTTTCTCCTGCTCTCTAGTGGAATTAAACCACAAGGGAGGCTTCCCTAAATCACCTAAAGGATGTCCAAATGCTATGGTCTCAAGGTGATGAGTAAAGGTTTATAATATTGGATAGAATATCGGCAAGGCCTAAAATGACCTAGGTTTTCAATACTAGCTATTCAAATACTCTATGGATAAACCAATAATAAGGTTGTTATAAGTTAGGGTTTGGATGATATGCAATGATAAGGTATTCAATGTCATATATCAACCTAAGAAAAGATTTTCCAATGATTTTCAACAACAAAGGATCAAAGATCTTCTAATAAAGACTACGACTTGGCTAGGAAATGTTGATTTGGGGTATCATCAGATGTGCTCTAGCCACGAAAATTAGTGGAGAGGCTAAGGCACATGAGATCTCCAATACCTAGAAGGGTTTGGGCAAATTCTAAACAATTTGGGAGATATTAAATAATTAATATTTTTAATCGAGTCCCTAAGTCTAAACTTAGGGAAAATAAAATATTAATGTGAATTAATATAAAACTGTGTTAGAATGGTCCAAAAGTCATGGATCAAGCCAGATCTAATCTTAGCCGTTGATTAGGGACTTAATCTCAGTTGTTGATTTGTCAACGAGAAAAGTATAAGACGAGGCTTGAGGGTCACTTGGAGAACACACCGAGTTGATCAAGATTTCGACTTTCTGAGGCTAGGTTTGCTGAGGAAGTCGAGAGAGTGATTAGAGTTGCCGCTGAGGGGCGGTGAATACAGAAGCAAAGAGGCAGAGATAGCACAAGGAGGACTAGCGCAATAACCGAGAGTAAGGGACACAGAACCAGCCAGGGGTTCACGCAAAGCCAGCCAGGGCTCACGCAGAGCTAGCTAGGAGCTATGCAATGCCTCAGAGGGCCAGCGAGGGTCACGTAGAGGGCCAGCGCGCTGACGCAGTGCCTCCAAAGGCTGAAGCAGGCCAAGCGAAAGTGACGTTGGGCAAATACTGGGCCAGAAAGGGTTGATGTTGTCCCTAGAGGCTGATGTTGGGGTTTCGTGGGGCAGATTGGAGCTGTGAAGCTGCCGGAGTGATTAGTCGGGGTTTCAGCCGGAACATCTGTCTCTGACTGAGAGGTAATGTTGCTGAGATTATTCTCTGTTGGGTGAGCTGGTTTTTGGCACCCAGATTGTATTCAAAAACTACATAATAATAAAACCCTCAGATAGTTGCACCGATTTTCCTGCATTGGGTTTTTCCTGGGACATTGGTCCAAAAACAACGGTGTCACTTGTGTGCTTGTTTTGTTTCCTTCCGTTGATGATCTGTAATGCGTTGAGCATGTACTTGTATTTATTTCCAGTATTTACATGGTAAATAACTAGTTAATTAACAAAACAAGTAGGTAGGAATAAATCAGTAAAGTACATGAAGGTTTTCTAACAATTAGACTTAGAAATTCCAACATGGTATCAAAGCGTGGTTGCAGATCACAGGAGAACTGAGGACATCAGCCAAGCAGAGCAGCAGCAGCAGAAAACAGTTGTCCCAAGTGACAGAAGTTGTTCCTAGCAAAGTAGCAGCAAGGAAGGGGTGACGCAGTGCCTGCGTCATCAAGATTGAGCCAAGAAAAAGCCAGAACAGAGACTGAGGGCAAAAAAGGCTCACGCAGAAACCGGGACGGTTGACGCGGTTGGCTAGGGGAGAATTTCAGCCAGTGCCTAATTACGCAGAGCCTAGGAGCTCTAACCTTCAGTTTGCTGGCATTTAGGAAGCTGTGGGTAAGTTGCAGAGTGGAGTTGGTGGGGTACTGTAGTCAAAACAGTACCTAACAGGGCAAGGCCAAGGAGGAGGGAGTTGCAAACGAGGATTTCTAGCCGAGAAATCCAGATCAGTGGTGCAACTACACTAACGATCAGAGTGGGGGCATCTCAACATTGGCACAAGGGATTCCAGAAGGGAAATCGAGGCTCATAGGGTGTCACACCAAGAACTTCCAGTAGGGAAGTAGAGGAGCTGCGAGATGGCAGTGAACGGGGTAAGAAACTAGGACAGACTGGACAGAGCCTCAAACTTCGTAGTCTGGAAGGCCAGAATCTTATCCGTTCTAGACAAGAATCGTGTCAAGCACTTCGTCTTGAGGACGATAGCAATCCCAATTGACCCAGTTGATAACAACAAGTACGAGGAGGCAATGGCGAGGGCCAAGAGCATCATCCTTGACAGGGTTAAGGACCATGTAGTACCACATATTGCCGAAAAGGACACGGCAATTGAGATGTGGGATGCCCTAAAGAAATTGTACCAGCATACTTTTGTGCAAAGAAGGATGTTACTGGAAAATTAGTTGTGGTCATACAAAATGCAGAAGGAAGAACAGATCGACATCTCCCTCAATCGATTGAAGAAGATACGGGATCAGCTGACTTCCATAGGGGCCACACCGGATCAAGAATGATGCTCAAGAAACCAGGACAGACTGGACAAAGCCTCAAACTTTGTAGTCTGGAAGGCCAGAATCTTATCCGTTCTAGACAGGAATCGTGTCAAGCACTTCGTCTTGAGGACGATAGCAATCCCAATTGACCCAGTTGATAACAACAAGTACGAGGAGGCAATGGCGAGGGCCAAGAGCATCATTCTTGACGGGGTTAAGGACCATGTAGTACCACATATTGCCGAAAAGGACACGGCAAATGAGATGTGGGAGGCCCTAAAGAAATTGTACCAGCATACTTTTGTGCAAAGAAGGATGTTACTGGAAAATTAGTTGCGGTCATACAAAATGCAGAAGGAAGAACAGATCGACATCTCCCTCGATCGATTGAAGAAGATACGGGATCAACTGACATCCATAGGGGCCACACCGGATCAAGAATTGATGGTGAGAACAGCCCTGAACGCAGTCTCAGAAGACTGGGAGGTGTTTGTCCAGAGCATACTAGGTAGGGCGACCTTTCCAGATTGGGAGGAAATGTGGGCAGCTCTTTGCCAAGAAGAGATCAGAAGGCTGAGCAAGGCGGGAAGCAATGGCAAGGGGATCAAAATCAAGGAGGAGGAGGAGGTGGATGCTGCCCTAGCATCTGAGGGAAAGCAGGAGAAACGGAAGAAGAATGACCTCTCCAAGGTCAAATGCTTCCACTGTGGGGAGCTGAGTCATTATGCGACCCAGCGTGCAAGGAAGAAGAGCAAGGGAAAAGCCTCCGAGACCAAGGTTGTGCCTGCAAGGGCAGAGAAGGAAGTGGAGACAGACGATGACTATGCCATGAGTGCACACACACCACTTGAGCAGAAGAGGGGAGACATCGAGCTGTAGTCAGACGGACTACAGGCGATGAGGGGCAAGACCCTTGAGGTACCCAACCTCTTGGATTAGACCTTGCTATGGGAGCCCCGAAGAGGAGTAGCAGTAGTGGTGGATGTCAGTAGCGACAGATGCGGATGGAGAGACAGAGGGAGCTACGATGCAGGATTCCCAGGACAGCGTGACGTAGTAGTGCGAGAAGCACGGGAGTGTTGCACCAAGTGCAAAATGGCACAGAGAGGTGTGCAACAGTGCAAGATGCATGGAATAGTTGCAGCAGTGTAGAGGTCAGAGAGGAAGCACTTGTCAGCGACAGAGGGAGCTTCAGCATCATGGGTGTCTCTAGCCTGACAAAGATGTCAAAGTTGGGAGATTAGTTACTTCTCAGTAACTGGGTTGCAGTGCAGCAGTTAGCAGTGACAGTGTTATGGGCAGCACGATGCAACAGGATGAGAGGGAGTTGCAGTACGAATGCAGCAGTGGCAGTGGCAAGGCCATGGGTAGCAGTACAGGATGCAACAGTGCAGATGACGGGCAGCAGGGCTAGCATCAGCACAGGGAACGATGTCGGATGATCAGGGTGATACTCAGTGAGGAGTAATGCTAGAGCATAGTCCTCACTAAGAGGAAGTGTTGATTTGGGGTAGCATCGAATGTGCTCTAGCCACGAAAATTGGTGGAGAGGCTAGGGCACATGCGATCTCCAATACCCAGAAAGGGTTTGGGAAGATTCTAAACATTTTATTAGATATTAAAATAGTTAATATTTTTAATGGAGTCCCAAAGTCTAAACTTAGGGAAAATAAAATATTAATGTGAATAAATATAAAATTTTGTTAGAATGGTCCAAAAGTCATCGATCAAGTCAGATCTAATCTTAGCCATTGATTAGGGACTTAATCTCGGTCGTTGATTTGTCAACGAGAAAAGTATAAGAAGAGGCTTGAGGGTCACTTGGAGAACACACTCTGTTGATCAAGATTTCGACTTTCTGGGGCTGGGTTTGCTGAGGAAGTCGAGAGAGATTAGAGTTGCAGCTGAGGAAAAGTGCATACAGAAGCAGAGAGGCGGAGATGGCACTAGGAGGATCACTGCAGTAGCCGAGAGTAAGGGACGCAGAACCAGCCAGGGGTTCACACAAAGCCAGTCAGGGCTCACACAGAGGCAGCCAGGAGTTGCGCAATGCCTCAGAGGGCCAACGTGGGTGACGTAGAGGGCCAGAGGGCTGACGCAATGCCTCCAGATGCTGAGGCAAGCTAAGCCAGAGTGACGTTGGGCAAACGTTGGGCCAGAAAGGGCTGGCACTGTCCCTAGAGACTGACATTAAGGTTTCGTGGGGCAGATTGGAGCTGTGAAGCTGCCGAAGTGATTATCCGGGGTTTAAGCCAGAACATCTGTCTCCGACTGAGAAGTACTACTGCCGAGATTATTCTCTGCTGGGTGAGCCGGTTTTTGGCACCCTAATTGTATTCAGAAACTGCAAAATAATAAAACCCTCAGATAGCTGCACCGGTTTTCCTGCATTGGGTTTTTTCGGGGACACTGGTCCAAAAACAATGGTGTCACTTGTGTGCTTGTTTTTTTTCCTTAAATTGATGATTTGTAATGTGTTGAGCATGTACTTGTATTTATTTCCAGTGTTTACATGGTAAATAACTTGTTAATTAACAGAACAAGTAGGTAGGAATAAATCAATAAAGTAGATTAAGGGTTTCTAACAGTTAGACTTAGAAATTCCAACAAGAAAGTTATTTCTATGGCTATTATGACATCAGCCCTATTTAGGAAGGTACCACCATGGACAATGCTAGATGTCACGTTTAAACAAATTATAGACTCAATCCTAATTTATTAGCCACATTCATCCACACAAAACTCACTTTAATGCATAAATCGACCCTAGAAACCCTAATAGTTGCCTTAGATGTCTAGGAGAGAGAAAAGGATGATGAAAACTCAAAAATTTTATGGATGATTGACACACCAAAGATTAGTACCTTTTCCTACTAGGGTTTAATGGACTCTTTAGGATTAAACTTCATGGGAAATACCTTGATGGAGTAAGGGGGCTTGGCTAGGACATCCTCTTTTAAAACCTTAACTATTATTCTTGTGAGGGGAGAAATTAAATATAGGGGTTGCATATTAAGAGTCTCCCTATAGGGCTTTAAGAGAACAATTTTACATGCAATGATGCAACAAAATACCAACAATGATTAGGCGTTTAGTCATGGCACAAGACAAACCCTACTCCAAACATTCAACAAGCAAAATATCAGTGATAAGAAATTAATATAGAAAATTCTCCACAAAAGGCACTTCTTTGAACCTTTCAATCCTAGAATAACATCTCCATGCAAAAATTGAATCCTCAAGAAAATTGCATCACCAAAAAATTACATCCTACCCATAGTAGCAAAAAGTACTAGCTTGCACTCTCTCAATGAGGAAAAGAATGTAGTGTGTGATGATGAGAAAATGAAATGAGGGGAGTCTATTTATATGAGACTCATCCCATTCATTTCCACAATAATACGAGTAAGGAAGCCCAAATTAAAATTTTTCTAAGAGATAGAGGTTACAAGCCAACCTCAATGCTAAAAAACATAACAAAAAATGCCATAAATTCCCACATGTGGGACAAAAAACTCCTCAAGCATGATGTCATCCTCCAAATGAGCTCTAAATGCTACAAATAAGTGTCATGTGGACTAATGAGTGCTCCATACTCCAATATGTAGCTCCTAGATCATGGGCATGTCTATAAAGCAATGTTACTAGACTCGGAATCGACAATAAATCGGCGAGGCAAAAGAGCAAATAGTTTTAATAGGATTAAGAAAAAATTGGGAAAAAATCAGTGAATTCGATAAATAAAGATATACACATATATTGAATTTAAAAAAACATTTTTCATTGATATTCAATAAAGCCATGTCCAAACAATGCATAATATTAATAGAGTCCAAAATATCATGAATGAATAAGTATCTCATATATGTTCTGAGTTCAAACATGATCCAAAGCACTAAATCATGACTCCTAACTAGTGACTACATAGAACTAGAAGCATTTCCTTCTAAAGTTTACAAAATATTTCACACTAATCAGTAACTAAGACTCGTAAGTGTGAGAACTAGAAGCGACTCCTCCCACTCCTTCAAATGTTTGACTCTCAAAATTCTCCAAGTCATCTAGACTTACAAGAGGAGCCTCCTCCGATTGGACCCAATCTTTTGCATTTTTGGTATGCCGATCTATCTCTTCTTTTGGAAATCACGATTGTTGTTAAACCAAAACCCGCAGGTGTTAGTCAACGATCACATCACCAGAGATAAGGATCTACGAGAGGCAATTAGTCCATGTCGCGAAACACAAGAGGAGCGTTGGTTTATCCAATGTCCAACAATTGTATTGAACTCGTAACCTAGCTCTGATACCACTTGTTGGAAATCACAATTATCGTTAAACCAAAACCCTCAAGTGTTTGTCAATAATCACATCACTAGAGATAAGGATCCACGAGAGGCAGTTAGTCCATGTCACGAAACACACAGGGAGCATTGGTTTATCCAATGTCCAACATCTTCAAGGTCGATTTGTGAATGATACAACCCTATCATTATCGTGAAACATGAAAATGTGAATTAAAGTTTGAACTTTAAAGTGCAAATCAAATTATGAAACCTTCAAATTCAAATGCAATTATGCATGAGTAAGCCAAGCCTTTTTCTCCTCAAGGCTTAGTGTCTCGACTCTCACCTTGTATTTTCTTGTTGTGAAGTCGTAGATTTTAATGGACAAATACAAGGTCATTTAAGCACTTTTGTGTTAATCGGCTCTTAGAATGTATTTTCTCAAACATGCTTCAATTGTGCTCACAACCTGAAGCACTGCATGATTGGTTTAAAATTCAAGTGGCAAATCTCTTCAAATATGGCATATCACTACTAAATTTTTGCCACCAAAGACCTAGCAAGTGGCAAGGGTTCATGAATAGTATGTACTAAGTACGAATCAAAGATGATAAATACTAAAAACACGACAAAATTTAGTAAAACATTTAACAGACAAAATAAACAAATTTCATGAATTGATAAAGCCTTCAAGATTCAAAGGGTACTTGGCAACATCTTAGTCCTTTCTTGTATAGTACTAGTATAGGTAAACAGTTTGGTCGACGCCCTATACTCTTGTACCTAGGTAAACACACAGCTTTGAACTTCCTGATGAGGGAAGCACCTTTAAATGCATATCATAAGTCATCTACCAACCTCCCCATCCTCATTAAATTGTTCTTATCATAAAAATATTGCAGGTTTAAGAAGTACCCAACAACATGTAAGGGGTCTGGGGCAATGCAATTTCCTATCCCAACGTGCACCAATAACGTCCCAAAGAGGCATATACATGGCCTCCTCATGCCCATATCTTCTTTTGATGGCCCCCGTTGCAAGATCAATCACCTCATACATGTAACCCATAGCGGGTTTGTCACCATCAACCATCATGAAAGTTCAAACCTTCAAATTCAATGAAATATGAAACTTTGAAAATGAAATGAAGCTTGAAACGAAATTTTAAAATGAAAAAGTTAAAAGACTTGAAGTACCTGCGAACTCAGACAAGGGACTCTGCCATAGCAATAATCTCTTTGGCATCTTTTCAGACACTGTCATTAAACACAAGTGCAACAATTGCAATGCCTTCAAAGGCCTTGGAATGTTTAGATGCCATCCACTCAAGTCCCAAGAACATCCTCTTCATATTTATCTTTTGATCAACCACAGATTGCAAAGATATGAAATTTGTTGCAAATTTGCTCACTGCAGGTCGAACAATTTATTTACCTTCAGTGTATTTTCTCATGGTGTTGAGGACAAGAGTGTGATTGTACAGGTATTTGGTTATGGATTTTGCCTTCTTGACAACCTCACGCATCCAAGGAAGTTTACCAATGTCCTCAAGCATTAAATCTATGCAATGGGCAGCATAAGAGGTCCAAAAAATAGTGAGGTGACTAAGCTCAAAAAATCTACCAGCGACCATATAATTCATTGCATTGTTAGTGACAATTTGTACAACATGTTCTTCTCTCACTTCTTGAATGACTTCCTCCATCATTTTACAAATAAGTTGGGAAATCTTAACCTTGTATGAGGCATCCACTAATTTGAGAAACATTGTGCCTACTAGACAAAATACAAGGAAATTTATTAAAGTTCTATTCCTCCAATCTGTCCATCCATCACTCATGATAGTGCACCTCGTTTCTACCCATGATTAACAAAACTTAGATAGCCAATCAAATAGTATGAACAAAACAAGTAATGCGAATGAAATAGTGTGAAGACCAACCTAGAGACATCCTAGGTCCATTGGGCTCATCATTAATATCTCTAACACCAAGCTTGATGGGCTCAGTGTTTCAGTATCTGGGGGCACCTCGGAGTGTCAAGCATCATGTGGGACCATCAAGCCCAATGTTCTACTCTGCATAGGCAACACTCTATCAAAAAGGTCATATTCTCTGTCTAGAATCGGTAAACTGACCTATGCAATGCTACTAAGAAAAGAGGGAAATCATCTCAAAAGGCCTTTGTTGTTGTGATGAAAGTAACGAAACCACTTGATAAAACCCTCTTAAGATCAAGTGAAAATCAAGAATTATCAGATAGAATAACAATACATGCATCATAATGGACCATACTTAATGTTGAGGGCATTATAATACTTCACACAAAGCTCACTTTCAAATATCCTAACTAGATTGAGTCTCGGAAACAAGTTACTTCCTTATGTTAGGGATGGCTAAATGGATAACCCTATTAGGTGTTTCTAGACCCAAAGGGGAAGTGACACATCCCAAATTAGCCCATCAATCCATAGGTGTGTGTGAAAACGGTGAAAACAAAGTGGGAATGACTTCAAGGAAAGATACCATGGCCAAGTGACCAAGTATTGGAGGTCCAGCGATTAAGAAATCCATTAGGGCAGCATTACGGTTTTTTATTGATTTGATTTCTCTTTTACTTGACAATTTCTTGTGATTAGTTATTACTTATTCTTTGTTATTATATTTTCATCATCAAGACAATTGCCAAAAACTATGAAGATGACAAAGACAACAAGAGAACACAAGATGAGGCACTCAGCCAGGGAAAAACCCCTATGAATGGGAAAATCCAGTCAAACTCTTCCACTGGTAGATTCCAATAAAGTTAAGACAACCAAGACCTTTTTGACCAAAACAAAGATTTTCCTCCATCCACCAAATCAACCTCCAAGTCAAACTTTAGTCATAACATCAATCAGCTTTTCAACTTAAGACAACAAGGGTTTCAATCCTTTCTGCGGTACTGAAGCTCGGCCTACATCTTCAGCCCTACAATTATCTTAGTCTCCTTCACACGTGTGGCAGAAACATAGAAAATTTCAATTTTCAAAGGTCTCTTCCTCCTTTGTTGTGATTAGCCCTTCATTGTGATGATAAAAGCCTCCTTAACTTCTTCGCACTTCCTTTTTCTTCTATTCAAACTGCAGATCGAACTTGTCTTGGTAGTGTCTCAAATAGGTTGAATTCATTGCTATTTATAGTTGTTCAAAGCTCTTCTATTAGGCCAACTTGTATTGTGGGTAGGCCAACTTGATGGTGGAGGTAATGATGACTCAATTACAACAAAATAATTTCATTTCTTAGTATGCAAAGCCCAAAAGGGTCTATGACTTTCACTTTGGCTTAAAACATAAACCTAGAAGCCTTCAACGGAGGCTTTAACCTAGAAACAGAGAAGCAAAGCATGAAATCCATGCTTAATAATAATTTTTCTTTTATAAATTTTCTTTTTTCTTTCTTTAGACGAATACACCACATCATGACTCAAATACAATTATGAAGACCGCCACTAGTTACATTCTTCAACACTCCCTCTTAACTAGGGAGGTATTCATAATTATACATATATATAGGTACAAGGATGAACTCAAAATGATATGTTCTACAAAGAGTCATAGCATATGCAATGCTAAAGATTAGATACTTGACCAAGGTATCTAACTAGTTGGGACTAAGGTGTTATCCAAGCTTCTGCCACTATAGGTACCATCAAGCTTCACCTCTAACACCAACCCACAAATATCTAGGTATCATATCCAAGGTCAGAGCTCCACAAGACCAATGATACCCTCCCTACTTCGACATCTAGACATCATCACAAGTTGGCCAGATGTCCTTCCAAGCATCATATAGGCGCGCAGACCAAGATGCTTCATCTCTCTCTATAGACTAAATTAGATATATCCACCAATCCAAGCATGCTTCCAAAATGTTGAACCTTCTTATGGAGAGATCTGCCTATACAGTTACGACCCCAATTAGCAACAAACTTTCAAATATATACAAGTTAGCACAAACCTCCAGGGTCCTCAAATATTCTAATGTTGCTTAGGGCATCATCATATTATCCAAACACATCTCATCGGAAGCTTCCTTCTTCAATTTTTTAGCAACGCCAAACTCAGCCTCAGCACTTCTTCTAGAACATATCTTGTTTATAACTTCATTAATCATGAACAACCATTTATAGTGCTTTACCTATTCTTCAATCACGTTCTTTCTTCAAGGTCTTATAGTTGTCACAATATGCCCTCCCTCTTAACTGGGGAGATATACCCTTTCTCTATCCAAGCTTCTTCTTTATAACAGAAGCCTTTTTCTTCCAGCCATACAAGCTCTTTTATTTGTATCATCATATCATCGAAGAAACTTCAACCTTTCACGAACATCATTCTTTCTATGGCAACAAGGTCATCTATCCATTTTTAATGTCATCATCATTCTTACAGCTCCCTCTTTCCATCATGCTCATCGTTATTATCAAGTCACCTTCAATTACGAGGTAGGTGAATATCTTCAACATCGGAGCATCAAAACAAACAAGCTTTAGACATCTAAAACCTAGTTAGGTTCACAATCAACAAGGGTTACATCTTTTATATCTTAGACTTTTACAAGAACCTCTACTAGGGTTTTGTCACAAACCCTAGATTTCATCAATAAAACTAAATCATGGATATCAACAATCAAGTTAGCATTCTAGCATTTCATATCTAGGGTTTCATTATTATTCCCTAGAAACTTATATCAATCTCTTACTAGGGTTTTTATCGTAAACCATAGATACAAACATCAAACTTCAAAATTAGATATACAACAATTTTGACCAGGCTAGGGTTTCAATCCTACGGAAGCACATAAACCTAGGGTTTCATTCCTAGGATTTTACATTAACTATTACTAGCACATTTTGAGATACTTACGTCGAACTATTCATCACTGCCTAAAATATGATGGGCAGGAGACTCGATTAACAGGTTTTACCGACTCTAATTGGGGTGGTAGTGAGACAGATTGAAGAAGCACTACCGGTGGTTGTTTCAGTTTGGGATCCGCAATGATTTCTTGGATGAGTAGAAAACAAGATACAATTGCTTTAAGTAGTGTTGAGGTCGAATATGTTGTTGCATGTGAAGTAGGAAAAGAAGCAGTCCAGTTAAGAAAGCTTCTACCAGATTTGTTTGGAGGACCACGAGATCCTGCAGTGATAAATTGTGATAATCAAAGCAGCATCAAGATGTCTAAAGACCCTATGTTCCATGTCAAGGCGAAGCATATTAATAACAAGTACCACTATATTAGAAGTTTGGTGCAAGATGGGGTTGTGAAGCTACAATACATTCCAACTGATGAACAAGTAGTTGATGTGTTGACAAAATCTCTTCCAAATAAGAAGTTCGAATATTTCAGAAGCATGCTTAGACTAGTTGACATTATAGATTTAGTAGATATGGAGAATTGAAGCATCTGGGGCTGAGTGCCTGATGCTTGGGAGGACATCTGGCTGACCTATGTGATGATGTCTAGATCCCGAAGTAGGGACGGTATTGTTGGTCTTGTGCAGCTCCGACCTTGGATACGATACCTAGATCCTTGGGTTGGTGTTAGAGCTGAAGCCTGATGGTACCTATAGTGGTTGAAGCTTGGAACCAGTGTTACTTGGGAGCGGGAGCGAAAGCGGGGAGCGGGAGAGAAAACGGGAGCGGAAGCAACATTTTCAAAAGCTCCCGGTTTGGGAGCGAACCCCGGAGCGATTTTTTTTAAATATATATATATATATATATATTATTTTTTATATTTTGATACATATATGTCAACAAAAACATGTAGAATGATGAATTAGATATAAGAAACATAAAAAAACATAGATTGTTCATTGAACCATATCACATCAATTATCTAGAAGTTATAATCTTTATCAACCACGTCCACAAGTTAGTAACATTCATATTACAACATATTGAGTCTCGTGAATCATGATTCATCAATCTTAAAGTTTCAACTTCAAGCTTTCAAAATTGAAAATTCAATATATAACATTTATCATCATTGATCACCAAAGTTGTACTTGTAAGCTAAGTTTAACCATTACAAGAAATAATATCTAACTGTTAACATGAAATGAAATGATATAAAATGAATTATGAAATGAAATGAAACAACTTTCACGAAGCATCATATTCATAATTCAGAATCATTACCAATGAGTTATAATTGCCAACTTCAAACTTCAAACTTTCATTGTCACAGTGATATATTGTTTAAAAAAAAAACCATTATGATATGAAAGAGTCAAGACTCAAGACTCAACAGTTATGAAAACTAATAGAAACTAGAAAAGACAAGTAAACTGTAAATCTATTATCTACTACTGCATGTGGCCCTTGCCACGAGAGTCAATTGTATGAGCAAGTCGTGGTGGTCTTCTAGGAGTCTCTCACACAGACCGACAACCAAAACTAGAAGGCACATGCCCTCCACGTGAGGGTGTAGATGGAGCTGGCAACGGCAAAGGAACAAGACTCTGAACTCGAGCACTGCTACTGGATGGTGGAGGTGGCATGGCTACTGCTTCATCTTCCTCCCTTATAAGTTCCTCTTCCAGTTCTTCAAGAAGTATAGCACCATCCTCCAAATTGTCATCCTCTGGGTGGTTGTCCCAAATTTTATATGTTGGATCCTCATAAGCTCGATCACAGTAATGACTCAACAACCTCAAGTTGTAGTGCACATAAACCAAGCTTTCTGCCCAGTTTTCATTGAGTCTGTTTCTTTTCACATTATGTATGAAGTTGTAGGTGCTCCAACACCTCCCTGCAGAACTATTTACAAGCTGTGATAGAACCTTTTTTGCCAATTTTAGCAAAAGTCCATGGCCGCCATATGTTTCCCACCATGTAAGAGCATCAAATTTGTCTATGTCTTCCATTGCATGGAAGGTACCAAACAAACCAGTGCCACTGAAGTATCTGCCTATTTCAAGGTGCACACTAGCACATTCCTCCCTATCAGGTATCAAATTTTCTAATGCTTCCAAATATCCCTTAGATACCTCTTCATTTATATGGGGTTTGGCCCTAACCCCACCCCCTGGTGCAGGTTGGCCCAACCAAGATGTAAAGTAGTATTTCGGTGTAAGGATATGCGCCAAGCAATGTAGTGGAAGATTAAGTTTATTCCACCGTACACACACACAATCGTGAATCAGTTTGTACAAGTCGGGATCGTTGTTATGAACAATATCTTTTATTTGCCCCAACATGGTATCCATCTGCTCATACACCTCGCCAATCACTGGTTTATTTGTATCTGCAAACCGAATCATGTGATAAATGGGCTTGGTGAAACCCAATAATTGCCTCACACGTGCCCAAAACATACCATCAAGAGCGGCCTCCTCCACCAGTTCAAAACCTCACCTGTCAGCTGCATTTGTAGCCCTTTCCTTTAATATCTGCCAGTGTGGACTTGATACCATGCTAGCCAATGACTCTCTTACCTTCAAAACATGTCTGAAGGTGAGGTAATAACTACAAAATCTAGTCTTTGCAATCTTCAACAACTCCAATCTTGAGTGGCTGCAGAAAAGGCCATGGGTATTGCTATGATTTGTAATAAATTTTATCATTTGTTTTCTTTTTTGTACAAATCGCCAATCCATTTGTATTGTTCATTTTTGTTCTTAACAACAGCATGCATCAAAAGGTTCAAAACTTCAATGTGTGAACCAAACACCCAGACCAAAATATGTTGGGGTATTTATCCTCAATAATTGCTCCCGCTGACTTACAATTAGGAGCATTATCAGTGATGACTTGGATGACATTGTATGGCCCAATACGGTCAATTGTTTCAAGTAATGCTTCTGCAATGTTGATGTCGGTCTTGAACTTCTCTGAGTAATCATATGCATTTAGAAAGATGGCACCACTAATAGACACAGTCAGAACACTTATCAATGGCTTGCCTTTTACATTTGTCCCTCCATTAGATACAATGGACACCCCATGGTCAGTCCAAGAACTTGTCATTCTATTCAAAGAACGTGATATTTTTGCTTTTTCATGATCAAGTCCAACGGTTCTTGCCTTGTCATACCCAGGGTTCTTGTATCCTTTAGGGGCATCATTTACGGCAGAAACCATTTCGTGCCAATAAGGTGAACGAAGAAAATTGAATGGTATCCCACATGCATAGAGAAACCTGTAAACTTTTGAATCCACATCATTCCTACACCCTTCATCAAGGAAATCTGATATGGTTCTACGCCTTAAACCTGGTGACCCTGTGCCTCCATATCCACTGTCGTGGGAGGATGCTGAAGGAGTTCTTTGTGCTTGTGATTGTGAGCTTGGTTCAAAGAAACCCCTTGATCTTTTACATTTGTATTGGGCTTCCTCCTCTTCCCTTATGTATTTAGCTCTATCTATTGTTGACACACCTGCACAAGTTTTGATTCCTATTTGTTTATCTCCATCCCATGGCATTTTCCCGCAGAGGTGTTTTCTGGCACGGGTGTATGAACCTGTGTAATTATTGTTGCAATGGGGGCAATGAAATTTAGTGGTTCCACCCCCTTTCCCTGCTTCAAGCCTGTTAACATATTTCCACAATGGGGTTTGATCTTGTTTATTTTTTTCAGCTGTTGAATCATGTTCACCCTCCTCCTCACCGGGGTTTTCATCAAATCCACTTTGTCCCCTTCTTCATGCCCTTCTTCATTTTGAACCCTCCTTTTCCTACCCTCCAGCACCATAATAACCAGAAAAGGAACCAAGATGAAGAAAATGCCAAGAAATATAACCATGATGTTTGAAATTTGTAGTTTTCAATCTGCAAAATTTAATAAAATGGAATGGGAATGGGAATGGCCCAATGGGAAACCGAAATAGAGAAAAATTTATTTATTTATTTAGAAATTAGGAGTAAATTAATAAACATTAAAAAAAAATTTGCTAACCTACCTCAAATGCGCCCAAGACTCCTTGCTCCTTGCTGCTTGCAGCTTGCTCCTTGGCACCTAGATCTCAGTCTCACTCCTAGCTCTCAGCCTCACTCAAGTCACAATGAATCATAAAATCCCTCCCTCCCTCAGTATATAAAAAAAAATTGATTTTTTAGCCGCGCAATTTTTTTTTCTGCCAAATTCGTTCCTGGCCTCCACGCGCGTCGCTCTGGGAACGAAATTTAAAGCCCGAGACCAATAGGGGAGCGATCGCTCCCTGACCGCTCCCGGGCTTTAAATTTCGCTCGCGGAGCGACGGGAGCGACGCTCCCGGATTTGGCAGGGTGCGCAATTTTTTTTTTATCGAGAGCAATTTCGAGAGCGCACTCCCGACCCGCTCACCCCGGAGCACGGATTGGGAGCGGGATCAAGGTGGGTGGCGGGGGGGTGGGCGCTTCCCTGCAACACTGCTTGGAACACACTTTAGTCCCACCCGATTAGATACCTTGGTCAAGTATCTAATCTGTAGCATTGCGTGTGTTGTGACTCTTCATAGATCATATCATTTTGAGTTCATCCTTGTGTGTATATATATATAGATAGATATATACCTCCCTAATTAAGAGGGATTGTTGAAGAATGTAACTAGTGTTGGTCTTCATAATTGTATTTGAGTCATGATGCAATGTAGTTGTCAAAAGAAAAGAAAAAGAATTTTTATTATAAAAGAAAAATATTTTTGAACCATGGATTTCATGCTCTTTTATTTATTTTCTAGGTCATAGCCTCCATTGAAGGCCTTTAAGTTCTAGGTTTTGTCTTGAGCCAAAAGAGTCGTCATCACATTTATTAGACCCTTCTTGCGCTTTTGTATCATGTAAATAAAATTATTTTTGAGTCAAAACAATCATTTTACCCCTCCTCCCCAAGTTGGCCTTGTCTTGGAGAAGTCGGCCCAGTTAGAGGGAATTCGACCTAGTGGAAGCAGTATAAATAGGGTAAGTTCGACTCATTTGGAGCACACACTCAACAAGTTCATTCTATAAGAGAAAGAGCACGAAAAAGAAGAGCGAATTGCAAGAAGGAAAACCTAATTCAAGGAAGAAGCAAAATTGAAGTTTGGAGCATCTCTTTCTCTCACACGTGCAAGTTTTCTAAGGTTTGTGGGCAAGTTGCAAAGGCCGTAATTTCTGCAGTAATTGCAGGTCCGAACTTTTGTTGTTGGGGGGCCAAAATTCTGGTTAAAGCAATATTTGAGGAGCTGACACTTGGAGGATTTGGCAGCGTTTGTCTACTTGAAGGAAGGGTTGACTTGGTGAATAGAGGAGGTCTTTGTCTAGGTCAAAAGGGTCTTGGATTGTCTCACCTTGATTTGAATCTACTAGAAGAAGAGTTCGACTGGGTTTTTCCCTTCATAGGGGTTTTGCAATGGCTGAGTGCATACATCTTGTGTCCCTTGTTTGTGTGATCTTCATGCACTTTTGATTTGGTAATTGCTTGATGAAAGACAACATAATAAAGAAGTAAAAGAAGCCAACACACATCAAAAGTAATATGAAGAAAGAGGAATCAAAACCCTAATTATTACAAGCACTGATTTCTCAACATGATAAACCCATGAGGCTTGTTGGTTGATAATCACGGAGCATAACTTTGATGATAGCCCAGCTGAGAAACCCATAAGGCTTATTGATTGATAATCACAGAGAGGCTCTGATGATATCACAACTGAGAAACCCATAAGGCTTGCTGGCTAATAATCATAGAGTAAGCTTAGATGATAGTTCAGTTGAGAAACCCAAAGGGCTTGTTGGTTGATAACTTTTAAGTGATGGAGTCACGCAGGGCTAGTGAACTGATAATACATGATGTAGTTCCATGGGATTGGGTTGAGAACACAGGTGGAAGCTCCCCTAAGCTGCTAAAAAGTGCACTATTATTCCTTTAGATATAACTCGATTGATAAAACATCCTCATTACTAACTATATCTCTCTCTCCACGACTGAACCGAGACTCTTTGTGCTCTGCATGAATGTCTACACTGATTTGTAGCCACTGTTGTGTAAAGTGAGGAGTTGTTGAGAACACCTGATAAATGGGCTAGTCAATGACTAATTTGTAGCCACTATGGTGTAACAATGAGGAGTTGTTGAGAACACTTGATAAATGAGCTTGTCAATGACTTGATTTGTCGCCATTGTGGTGTAACAGCGAGGAGTAGTTGAGAACACCAAATAAATGGGCTTGCTAATGATTGATTTGTAGCCACTATGGTGTAACAGCAAGGAGCTGTTGAGAACACCAGATAAATGGGCTTGTCAATGAATGATTTGTAGCCATTGTGGTGTAACAGTGAGGAGTTGTTGAGAACACCTGATACATGGGCTTGTCAATTATTGATTTGTAGTCACTGTGGTGTAACAATGAGGAGTTGTTGAGAACCCCTGATAAATGGGCTTGTTAATCACTGATTTATAGCCACTATGGTATAACAGCAGGAAGTCGTTAAGAATACCTAATAAATGGCTTTGCTAAAGACAGATGTGTGAGTGGTTGAGCAACCGCTCAAGGGATAAAGCAAGAGGTGTAATTTAACTTTTTCCAAATTTCTATTATGAATCTCATCAGAGATTGTATGCCATGTTACAGGAAAGCATGGGAATCACCCGGTTTGGGCGAATGAAACTAACTGAAAAGAGGATTGCAGCAACTTGAAGACATCAGAGCACGCGGCACACACACCAAGAACACTGCAAAGGAGCCACAAAAAGTGGCTAATCCAAGGATAATTTTCATGTTTATTAGTTGTTGGGCAAGCAACTGTATATGTGAACTGCAATTGCAATCAAGATGCAAATATAAAGCTCCAAATCTATTACGCTTAATTTACGGCATGTTTTAATTTTGTGTTCGATGATCGGTCATAGAACACTTAGGACGGCAAGAGGGTAGGAGATTGTGACATCACCTGCGAGTTAACTCCCCTTGTAAAACGTTCTCCTTGTAGTTATAAAATTATAAATTAAAAATGGTTGAGAAAGGGACACAGATTCCATTGCTTGAGTAGGGAGATTGCTTGAAGAAGTTGGTTGTTGTAAATATCAATCAGGGGTTGCCTAAGTGCGTTTTAATGCGCTGACTGTGTATTAATTCAGCTAGACAAATGAAGGACATGCCCATGTCTCTTTGGGCAACAGTACAAGCAAGAAAGGACAAAAATTAATCAGCAATATGGGTTGCACTGTTAAGGTGATTGATTTGAATAAACCAATGAGGAAAAGGACAAAACCATCGTGGTCGAGAAGGTAGAGGGATACTCTTCATGCAGTCAGAGGACAAGAGCAATTTAGGGAATTACAGCGAAGAACAACGAGGCAGGAGATGTTGGAGAATATGGTAGAGCAGATATTAATTCAATTTCTCCTTAATCTTAATAATTTCTTGTGTACTTTATTTATCTTCTTGTGTTTCCTTATTAAATCCTCTTCATCAAACAATTATCAAGTGCAAAATAGTAAAAACAATGGACACAGAAATTAAGCTCCAAGTGAGGGAAAAAACTATCCGAGGGGAAAAACCAGAAAAAAAAATCTTCTCTTCTTATAGAATCTACTTCAAATGAGACAACCAAGAACCAAACCCTAGACCAAGTCCTTCTACAAGCACCAACTCAACCCTCCAAGAAGATCATCCAATGAGATCAGATCAACAAGGTTCAATCTTGCATCAACCAGCGTCCAGCTACAACTTCAACCCCCAGCTTTGACCCTGCAATTTCGACCTTGTAGCTGCCACAGAAACCCTAGGACAATTCCTCAAGAATTTTTCCTTTGAGCAAGAAAATGTTTCCCAAAGTCAATGGGGTCAAATCAGAATATTCACTCTTCTAGCAACTTGATCCTGCAACTTGTTCTTCTGCAATTCAGACCTGCAATTTTGGCCTTCCTTGAAGCTACAAAAACCCTAATTCTTCGCACATGTGAGAGAGATAGAGCCCAAAAACAAATATCCAAGACTTTTTCTTCCTTCCTTGATCTTCACTCTAGCCTTCTTAGTCTTCTTAGCTTCATATCGAACTTTTCTTGAGAGATCGAACTTGTGAGTGAGTGAGTGCCAAATGAGGTCGAAGCTACCTATATTTATACACATCTGAGGGGTTCGAGTACCTTCCTTTAGGCCAACTTGTGCTTTGGACGTTTCCAGGACGTTCTAGACTCAAAACAATATCTTTTACATGTTACATCTTTCTCGATAGGGTCTTAAACAAATGATAAAGACTCTCTTGACTCAAGAAAAATATTCTTTTAAGATGACAAACCCTAGAAGGATGAAGAACATGCTTGACCCAGATGACCATCAAAAATGGAGCATGAAACCCATGCTTTAAAATTAATATTTTTGTTTCTTCTTTTTCTTTTAACATAATATATACATAATGATTTTATTACATTGACAATTATGAAGACTGAAACTAGTTACATTTTCCAACAAGAGAGAGCATTTATGGATTCATATTCTCTCATGCGCTACAAGAAGGGGATTGTTAAATTTCGATATGTTCTATGCTTAGAGCAATTTACTTCAATTTTTCACATTAGCTCAATATCAATTCCAGATTAGCAATCACATCAACATGATAGTAAAGCGCCAATAGAACATAAACATAAACAATAGAAGACAAGCCAAGACAAGAGGACACAAGATGTGGCACCAGCTAGGGACAAACCCCAATGTGGGGAAACCCTTGATCAATTCTTCTTATATTCTTCAATAGTTCAACAGAGAGAGAGATAGTACAAATACATTTGAAGTCAACACTTTGACTTGCTCAAAAACATCTTCACCATGAATATGACACAACGGAGTTATACTCCTGGCACCAACCACTGCAGCTCGAAATGCTAATAGAGTAGCCCTCAATCTTCAACTGATTTGTAGCATGTCAAGTTTCTAGAATAAGGTTCTTCAAGGTGAGACCCTTACACCACCATGTTGCTCCTTTTTGGTTGAATCAACCTCACCGCAGTCCTTCTAATATGCTTATGTTGGTGGCTATGGCCTGCGGCCTAGCTCAGCAAAATTGAGCCTAAATAAGGCCCAAAGTACTGTCTCCTAACAATCTTGAAATCTGCCCAGATTTTACTTGCAATTGTTCTCCATTAACAATGGCTTTTCCTTCCACAAGACCATCCTTCACTTGTCATCACCGGTTATGGCACTATGGTAGGTTGTAGCCTCTACCAGCCCTCAATCATGCACCCAAACAAGCTACTAACACTGCAGCTAGGTCCTCCTTCTTCGTTGATGTTCTATTTAGGAGTATTGGGCTAACACCAACCCCTATACTGACCCAACAACCCACAGATTGGGGCTCTGACTCCTTGTGCAATCTGTTGTCCCAAACAGCCATGAGAGAACTTGTTTTCACCTAAATCAACATATATCCTTCACGCCATAATACAAGGTTCAGCCTTCTGATTAGGGACTCACAAAATGTGGTTAGGAGCGTTGTGTATAAGGGCCTTTTGTGACAACAATAAGGAGCCTTCGTATGTGTCTTCGTGACAGCATATTAGGGCACAAAGGGACTGTGTATAAGGGCATCTTTAAACAGTGTATAAGGGCAGTTGATTAGGCCTCTAGTAAGGCTTGTGTTTAGGGCACAATGGCACTTCTAAGACAGTAGATGTGCTTCTCCTTTAGGACAGCGTTTAGGACATCATTAGGGCTTCCTAAAACAATCATCTTAAACAGCATTAAAGCCTCTCCTTGTTGCATTATAGAAGCCTCTTTTAGGACAGCGCAAGAGCTTCTCTTTACTGTGATAAGACTCCTCCATGACTGTGGCTAGGGCTTGCTTCATTGACTGCGTTTTAGACTTCTCTTTGACAGCATCTAGGGCTTCCATTGACAGCTATAGAAACCCTCTCCTTGCTACTAGAGGAGCCTCCTCTTGACTGCATATAACCCTGCGTAGAGCCTTCTTCTTTTTACTATGTCTAGGGCTAGGACATCTCCTCTAGGGAAACTCCCTAAGTCTCCTTTCCTCCTGCATCTAGGGCTAGGGCATCTCCTCTAGGGCAGCTCCCTTAGTCTCCTTTCCTCTTGCGTCTAGGGCTTCTCCCTCTTGATCTCTCTAGCCACCAAAACCCAAAACAAGTGGAGAGAGATCTTAGGAGAAGTGTGTGTCAAAATGACTTGAAGACCTCTTCTATTTATAATAAAACATTGAGGATAAGTGGGGGTAATTTGGTTGCTGGCTGACCTTGACAAATTGTCACATAACACAAATAAATTCATATCTCCATGAATACATGTCGGAATCGGATGATCTTTAGATCAATCCTACACCTCTCGACAAGAGGAATCCAAGAAAAATATCAACTGCCATAAATAAGAAGACCCACATGGAGTTTGGCCCTAGTTTCCAATTTTAACACTCCCTCTCAACTAGGGAGAACTCCATCTGCTAATCCATCTGCCAGACTATACTATCTCTGCCATCAATGCAATGCCCTGCACTACTCTGCTCTGCTCAACTATGAAGAAGAAGAAGTGATCAAGAATGTATCATACCATCCTCTACTGACCCGAAGTCAGTCCCATATAAAAGAGAGTGTCTCATACCACTCTTACTGACCCAAAGTCAGTTCCAAATAAAGAGAGTGTGTCATACCACTCTTACTGATCCGAAATCAATTCCAAATAAAGAGAGTGTATCATACCACTCTTATTGATCCGAAATTAGTTCCAAATAAAGAGAGTGTATCATACCGCTCTTACTGACCCAAAGTCAGTCCAATTGATCCCAGATCAATATCATCCTAGCATAGGGAGTACAGTAATAACATGATGCGTCCATCAGTACTACTATGGTCCCTATCCTCATTTCCCTACTCATTGGCCAGATGAGAGGTACCTCCCATGAGTCCCAGACTGCATGGGTAGGATGTCTCAGCGGGAGAAGGATGAACCACTCATCCTTCCTACATGTCGCCGTGGGGCACCCCAGGGGAAGGCTGAACCACTCACCCTATACACAACAAACCACTAGGGGAAGGTTGAACCACTCGCCCTATGATTGTGTCTCAGCAGGAGAAGGATGAACCACTCATCCTGCCTACATAGCAGACCACTAGGGGAAGGTTGAACCACTCACCCTATGGTTGCTCATCGCTCCAAGAAGTACCCCCAATCCCCCCAGAGCTCCCAGAGCTCAATGTCCATGTCATACAGGACTTTTAAGAGAGAGTCTCTCCACAACTCCTAGTCATTCTTAGAAAGTCAAGAATTTGACCTTTCCCAAGGACTTCATCTCCACATCAGTGTCAAAGTGGAGCCTTCTTGCTCTCCATTGTACCATATCCCAGATAAAGTGGCACCTGATGTCTATATGCTTGGAGCGATCATAGAACACGAGATTCCTCAATAATCGAATCCCCCTCTGGTTGTCACAGAAGATCATGATGGTATCCAGCACGTGTTCAAACAGCTCACAAAAGAGCTTCCACAACCAGACAACTTCCCAGGAGGCCATACTAACAGTTATGTATCCGGACTCAGCGGTGCTCAAAGCAGCCGACTTTTGCTTCCTGCTCATCCAGGATATCGAAGCAGAACCCAAAGAGAACCAGCACTCAGAAGTGCTCTTGCAATCCTCCACATTGCCTACCCAGACAGCATCAGAATAATCATGCAGCTTCATATTTCCGACAGTGTATCTCAATCCATAAGAGATTGTGCCCTGAAGATATCTCAAAATGAATTTGGGCACCAATCCAATGAGGCTCAACCATATATGAGCTCAACATGCTAACTACAAAGCATATATCCAGACGGGATTTCACCAAGAGCATCAATGCTACTATGAGTTGACGAAACTCAGAGGCATTTCCCAAATCATGTATGGCATCATTATTGCATAGCTTCTTAATGTTAGGCTCCATCGAGGTAGTCACGAGCATGCAATTCACCATTCCAAATTCGGAATCTAACTCCCTCTTACTTTTGCAAATGAGAGGGTCTGCTCCTGTCAAAAAGAGGTCATCCTCATAAGGTACCAAAATGAGAGGTCTGTCATCCACAACCTTAAGGCAATAGTTTGGATCAGCTTCCCTCCTAGTGAAACTCAGCTTCATCAGATAGCTTGTTAATCCTCTCATACCAAGCCCGGGGTGCTTGCTTCAAACTATAGAGATCTTTCTTCAACCTGCATTCATGAGATTCCCGATCATGAATCTCAAACCCCTTGGGTTGTTCCACATCTGTGGGCTTGCTATTATATGAGGGGAATGGTCCCCTTGTAAATTTTCCTTTGGTACATCTCAGATATGTACCTTCATGCTTTTCTTTGAATTCAGACATCCCTGTCACCATCCGACTTACATAGGGTAGAGCCTTATAATCAGACCTCTAGTGCCATAGAAGAGATGTGACACACGAAATGGTCCCCAATGGACTTCTTGCAGCTTGATACAAATTGCCAGCCCTGAACCCAAGAGTAAAAGCATCTTTCAAATTCCTTTTCCAATCACGTACCTTTCCATCAACGAATGCCACCTTGAAACCTTTGACTTCCATTGCCGAAATGGACACCAGGTTCTTCCTGAGATCAGGTACATAAAGAACTTCTTCTAAAAGAATTGTGCTACCCTCATTCGATTGAAGGGTAGCACCCCTACACCCTTTCTAGGATAGGTGGCATCGTCTCCAAGAATAATCTCCACGATTGTTTCCTTCTCTATCAAATTAGAGAGCGCTTCCTTGAATCCAGTAAAGTGCCTTAAGGCACCACTATCAATAAGCCAATTTCCCAACGAGTCCAAAGGAGAAGTAATGGAGAGGGCCAATATAAGATAATACTCCATTTGCTTATCAAAAACAACATTTGATTCTTCATACCAGGAGTTCCTTGCTTTCTTGAAGAGTCGGCCATTTCCTTGAAGACTTACATTCCTTTTTCCTGTGCCATTGAACCTGTCATTCCTTGAAGATAGCCCTGGAATGATTGTTATCATCATCAAGTGATATGTCCCTTCTATTCAGACAACTCCTTCGCATAAAGGCCAAACTCATTGCAAGAAAGGCATCTACCTTTCCTTCCACCCCTAGTGTACTTTATTCTTTGTAGCAGCTGGTGCATTTGATGGAGGCTCAGGGATTTTATCCTTCATGTAATCCAGCACTTCCCGCTCTTGAAGTCAACACTTTGACTTGCTCAAAAATATCTACACCATGAAGATGACACAATGGAGTTATACTCCTGGCACCAAGGACTGCAGCTTGAAATGCTAATAGAGAAGCCCTCAATCTTCAACTGATCTGCAGCATGTCAAGCTTCTAAAATAAGGTTCTTCAAGGTGAGACCCTTACACCACCATGTTGCTCCTTGTTGGTTGAATCAACCTCAATATAGTCCTAATATCCTTATGGTGGTGGCTATGGCCTGCAGCCTAGCTCAGCAAAACTGAGCCTGAATAAGGCCCAAAGCACTGTCTCCTAACAGTCCCGAAATCTGCCCAGATTTGACTTGCAATTGTTCTCCATTAACAATGGCTTTGCCTTCCACAAGACCATCCTTCACTTGTCATCACCATTTGTGGCACTATGGTAAGTTGCAGCCTGTACCAGCCCTCAAGCATGCACCCAAACAAGCTACTAACACTGCGGCTAGGTCCTTCTTCTTTGTTGTTGTTCTATGTAGGAGTATAGGGCTAACACCAGCCCCTATACTCACCCAAAAACCCACAAATTGGGGCTCTGACTCCTTGTGCAATCTGTTGTCCCAAACAGCCTTGAGAGAACTCGCTGTCACCTAAATCAACATATATCCTTCACGCTGTAATACAAGGTTCAGCCTTCTGATAAGTGCCTCACAAACTACAGTTAGGAGGGTTGTCTATAAGGGCCTTTTGTGACAGCAATAAGGAGCCTGTGTATATATCTTCAGGACAACAAATTAGGGCACAAAGGGACTGTGTATAAGGGCAGTTGATTAGACCTCTAGTAAGGCCTGCGTTTAGGGCATAATGGCACTTCTAAGACAGCGGATGTGTCTCCTCCTTTAGGACAGCGTTTAGGTCATCATTAGGGCTTCCTGAAACAGCGATCTTGGACAGCATTAAAGCCTCTCCTTGTTGCGTTATAGAAGCCTCTTTTAGGACAGCACAGGAGCTTCTCTTTACTGTGATAAGACTCCTCCATGCCTGCGGCTAGGGATCACTAACTGCGTTTTAGACTTCTCTTTAACAGTATCTAGGGCTTTCATTGAAAGCTATAGAAACCCTCTCCTTGTTGCTAGAAGAGCCTCCTCTTGACTGCATATAACCCTGCGTAGAGCCTTCACCTTTTGACTGTGTCTAGGGCTAGGGTAGCTCCCTTAGTCTCCTTTCCTCCTACATCTAGGGCTTCTCCCTCCTGATCTCTCTAGCCACCAAAACCCAAAACAGGTGGAGAGAGATCTTAGGAGAAGTGTGTGTCAAAATGACTTGAAGACCTCTTATATTTATAACAAAACGTTGAGGATAAGTGGTGGTAATTTGGTTGTTGGCCGACCTTGACGAATTGTCACATAATACAAATAAATTCATATCTCCATGAATACATGTCAAAATCATATGATCTTTAGATCAATCCTACACCTCTCGATGAGAGGAATCCAAGAAAAATATCAGCTGCCATAAATAAGAAGACCCACATGGAGTTTGGCCCTAGTTGCCAATTTTAACAGGGACCCTATGCGCACAGAGGAAGAGTGACCACGAGAACAGGAGGCCAATAGGATCTTGTGAAAGAAGAGCAAGGAGGCCGAGAGGCTCCTGCTATAAACAAAGAAAGAAGGACAAGACGCTCTTGACGAAGAAAGAAGTGAAGGTTGAGAGGCTCCTGTGGGGAAAACATCTGCGATACATACACACAAGGAGAGAAGGGAACAGGTAAAGGTAAGAGGTTATGAGGCTCTTGGAAGAGCAAGTTGAATTGTTGAGAGCATAGAGAAGATATCAGGACTAAGACAATTCAGGGAGATGAGAAGCTTTGATGATAGCCAACTGAAAAACACATAAGGTTTGTTGATTGATAATCACAGAGCTTAACTCTGAGAAACCCATGAGGCTTGCTCACTGATAACCACAGAACGGTGGTTGTGCCTTACAAGGCTGATAAATCCACTAGAGACTTTGTTGGTTGATAACCTTTGAGAGATGGAGGCACCCAAGGCTACTAGGTTAATAACACCTGATGGTAGTTCCATGGGATTGGGCTGAGAACACGAGCGAGAGATTCCACTAAGTTGTTGGAAAGCGCACTCTTATTCCTTCAAAGGTAACATAGTTGATAAACCCTCCACGTTATTAACTATATCTATCTCTTTCCATATCTGAATTAAGATTCTCTGCATCCAAATCACTAGAGATATTAGGATGTTGTATTATAAGTCCCTCTGTCTAAAGGAACGTATTCTTGCCTAATGTGGAATCATTGAATAGTTGGTGGGTGAATGCAGTGTGGCCTTCACACACCCTGTTTCAGTGGATGATATTGGTTTAATCCCCTTAGTGGATGATGGTTATATGTGAGCAGAGTAGTTCACTATGTTTAATTAATTTTGAAAGCTGGTGGGTGGAGGTGACCCAGCCTCGAGACACCTTGTTTTAGTTGATAATATTGGTTTAAAACTCCTCTGAAAGCACTCTACCTCAAGCTTTGGAATCTGGCTCAGGGGTGACAGCTGCAAGAAAGACTTGGCTGCAACTCGTCTATGGTTCGGTGGAGAATTGTTGTCCCAATCTCAGTTGCCAACTCTAGTATTAATTCCAGATAAGTTTTGTAATTGCATCTCCTTATTATTGAGCTCATGTTGAGTTGTAAATCATTGTTGTATTTACTATATGAATGGCTCATGGTTCGCTAAGATTGGAATAGTGAAACTTTGATGCATGTGTACACTATTGTTGTGATGTTGTATCATTGTTCTTTATGCAGGGAACACTTGTGTATATATGTATATAACCACTTGTTTGGGTGCACTATGCATGGGGTAACACTGTCGTGTATGGTATGAGCATTGGGTGCTCACTAGTTGACTTCAGGCCTGTAGCACAAAATCTATGAGGATTCTCTGTGGAGTCCATTCCTGGAATTCTCATCCATAAGAATGAAACGCTTGTAATATTGCTAGTTATATGCCTGTATTCATGGTTTATGCCTGTAATCAATCCATAAAGGGGGATTTCCTGTTTACTCGTGGAATGATGGACTCCTTGTAGTCCTTGTGGTATGTTTGGCATCATAAGTTCTCTAGTTGTTTTTATAAGCTTGTTGTGCTTATTTGTTTCTTAAGAGAGGTTTGTTGATCTTTGAGCCAAGCTCAATCTGTCCCCTATGAGACATGGAGGACCCGAGGAACTGTCGAACTCTAAGAGGCTGAATGGACAAGTCCTTGAATCGTGCCTTGTATCTTTGTCATTAAGAACCCTAATATGGTATTCTTGCGGTGAGCTCATGAGGAATAACACTGAAGTGTGCTTCATAAAACCTTGATGGCTATGGTTGGACTCTGGCGCAATTCCAAGTGCTTACAAAATCATCGCAGTCGAGCTATGGTCAAACCCTTTCGCAAATGGCGCATTGTGCAGAGCGGGAGAAGGACCTTATCTCATATGCACATCCTTTCAATCTTAGCCATGAGCTTGGATATTTTACCAAATCGCATGACGGTCGACTAGAAAGCCAAGTCGCTAGCCATACGACCACAAGGCATAACCTAGCGCGAGGCCAATATAATGAATGGCCAAAATTAAGCAGGGCGATCACCCGTTGGACAAGGGCCCAGGGTGACATAAGCCTGAAGGTTACATCACAGAAGCCCACAGAAAGTCACACAAGAGAAAGGTTGGGTTGACGAGGACCGAACTAGCATGGTAGTGCTGGTGATGTGGAGTGGGTCGAGATGACTTGGAGATCGTGCATTGGTCGACTGAGGAACCAACTTTTGCGTAAAAGGAGATTATTGCAATATTCAAAAAGGGTAAGCGAGACCCTCTTAGACAAGAAACATTGCGGAAATCGACGCTAAATTTGATGTCCTGGAGTTTGTCTCCCAAAGGTAACAAGGCACAATGTTCACAATGTTGATTTTTGTAGCTTGGGAGGTACTCCAAGCCTTATGGACCGAGAGTTTGGAGGAAGGAGATCCACAAGTTGCCTTGTGGGCTTGAAACCCAAGCTTGGCGTTTTGCACCCATCGTGATTTGGGCCAAAACCATGAGCACATTTCGACATGTGATGGATGAGGATGATAGCTCTCGTCGAGACGAATCCGATGCAACGAAGATCATCTGATTCTGAGTTGTACAAATGGAGTTATGAATTTTTGAAGTTAATACATGTGATTGTGGATTAATTTGGGAGAAAAAAACCAAGTCGACTTAGGTCCAAATTAGACTTGTTGACATCACATGTAGCCCTCGTGTTTTTGTATAAATATGAGATGAGTGAGGATCATTTGAACACATCCAAAAAGTGCGTTTATCTCTTGAGAAAATACATTCAAGTAGCAGTAACAGCCGAGTAGCAGCGGCAGTCGAGTAACAACAACTAAGCGACGACTGAGCAGTGGCAGTGGCCGAGGAGCAGCAGCAGCCGAGTAACAGCCGCTGAGTGACAGCCGAGTAGCAGCAGCTGTCGAGTAACAACAGTTGAGCGACGACCGAGTAGCAGCAGCGGCCAAGTAATAGCAGCTGAGTGACGACCAAGTAGTAGCAGCAGCCAAGTAATAGCATCTTAGCGACGACCAAGTAGTAGCAGCACCCGAGAACAACAGTTGAGAGACAGCTGAGTAGCAATAGCGGTCGAGTAACAGCAGTTGAGCAACGGCTGAGCAACAATATCTGAGCAGCGACCATGTAAAGGAAGCCATCAGCCCTTAAGGACTTGCAGAGGTATCTGTTTTGATAGAGTTGATCACTAGTTGGACAGGTGTCCAAGGGTTGGACAGTTGAAGGAGTTTGTTGGCAGCCAAGAGGGTTTCCTAGGTGTGAGGATGCCCAGCCAAAGGAAGATGCTAGAGCGAGGATTGGTCTCTTATGGTCTGTTGGAGGGCAGCGTGAGAGTGGACCAAGTGTGGACGTGATTGGGCATTTATGGTCTGCTGGAGGACAGCGTGATAGTGCCCAAGTTGGAGCCCGGTGTGCAACACTTTGATGGACAAAAGTAGTTGCTAGAGTGGTAGTTGTTGAGCTCAAGGGTCTGATCAACCAGGAGCAATTTGTGGAGCCCTAGACTTGTGTGTGGAGAAGGACATCTATAGCAAATGATGGGCAGTCCTCCTAGCCCATGTTCATTGTGGGAGATGGACACCTTACAATGATAGGTGGCAGACCTTCGTGCCCTATGTTGGTCTTCATCAGAGCAGCACGGGTAGACCATAGTGGGTTGAAGTCCCTGAGTAGCTGAGGAGCAACAGTGGGCAGATTGAGAGTTGGTCACAAACAGAGTTGTGAACAGGAGTCTCGATGTGGTGTGCCCTTGATGGACTAAGGCACAACTAGAGAGCAGATTGACAATCAAGGTTCAATGGCCAAATAGACTTGGAGCATTGATAGAGGCAAAAGCTGCAAATCGAGAGTCGAAGGACCGAGCGAGTATAAGGTACGACCAAGAGGAGCTGAGAGAGCATGTGACAGCCAAATGGTCAGAGTACCTTGTTGAGGGTAGATTGGTTGTCGATGTACTGACACCAAGCCCCAGTTTGTATTTTTGTACTAGTGGATGTATGAGGTCCATTATCCCTAGTACAAGAGCCCTAGACTATTGTATTATATGTTGTTTAATATAACAAAGTTGGGTTGAAAATTGTAAAAATTTATCTATATTCTATGCATGTGTGATTTATTGTTGTTTATATTCTGCTATGCGAAGTAGCATCGTTGAGATTCTTGGTTTGTTATCGTCAGATATTTGAAGATTCTATCTGAGACCCAATATCGTGGAAATTCAACACACAAGAGAGTCAGAATGACTCAGCGTCGAGCTTCCGTGGCCGAAGCAAGGTCGTCGGAGCTGACAAAGGGGAGCATTATAGGTGCGGAGGTGTGGACATGCCGGGACACAACCTTAGATGCCGAACCCCGGCAATCAGCCGTGAAGCGAATTTAAAAGGGCGGAGGATGATGCCAATTGGGACGTGGTGGCAGACACATGAGCCAAGCAAGTTGATTATTGGCACAAGGGTGGACCCATTGACAGGTCAACTCGAAAAGCCTACCCCAAAGCAATTGGGGAAGGAGATAAAAGCCAAGTAACAAAACCCAGGTAATGAAAAGGATGTTGATAGTTAACGGCCCATCTAATGTTATTAATCATAATATATATATATATAGATATATATATATATATTCATTTTTGTAATAACGCAAGGTTAGATTGAGTGGGCGGGGACATGTATATGTTTGTATGTATATAAACGAGTTAATGGTGAAAATATAAACCATGAGTGGGTCGGCAGCTAGTACGCCATTGCCAGTGGTGTCGGCTAGCTTAGCCACATGGGTGCTATGTGGCAGGGTTAATGATGTGGTGCTTTCTGACTTGTCAGAAATACAAATGGTCCTATCTCATGATCCGGAAGTCCGGTTGAGGTAGAACTTTATATCGTCGGAATCGTCTTGACGAGATGGATGCAACGGTGATGTTTAATTGATGTTTTATGCCAATTGAAAAAAGCGAAAATTTTAGACCCCATTTCCATAACAGTACGTTGGATCTTGGGTTAGTATAGTGACATGCCTCCTACTAACCTTAGTTTGGGTTGATAGTAGGGGGTATGTTACAACCTAACCCTAAGATCTAATGGTTGAGATTAGATCTTAGTCAATTAGATCAAGCGTGGAGATCTAATCTCTCATTGACCCATGAGACACCTTTTCCCCTTAGTCCCCTTTTCATTAATTACTCAAAGTATTTTATGTTTATAATGTCACTATATGACTTAAAGTCACTTTATGTTTATAACGTCACCATATGACTTAACGTCACTTTATGTTTATAAAGTCACTTTTTGACTTTATTTCTCTTAAAGTCACTTTATGACTTGTAAACTCACTTTAACTTTATTTCCATAAAGTTAAGTAAAGGGGGTCACATGAGGACACTCTTTCCTAGGCTAGACACCATGCCTTAGGAACACTTGTCCTTGGTACCTTTTCTAACAATTCTTAGGTCCTTTTTGTGACCCAAATATGGAGAGGAGAGGTTCTCCAATGGTTCCTTGGGATATTTGTATTATGCACAACGAGGAGTGATTGAGTCTTATTGATGTTGCCTCACAAGAAAATATTATTGCAGCTAATTGGTGAGATGCCTTGAGGGTGCTTCTCCATGGCAAGGCCTCTTGCCACATGGACAGCTTACAGCCCAACATATATTGAAGGCGAGAGGTCTTTCGATGCTGTGACATAATCTCATATCCATATTTGTATCAGATTGTTGGTTCTTTCATCTACAAAAGTATTTGGAAGGCCTGGAAATCTGTTGCCAAGTTAGTTAAGTGGGAATATTCAGGAAGCAGATTAGAGTCGGAAGTGGCATGGCACCCAATTTGGAGCTGGAAATAGCAGAATCGGTGCACAGTCGAACTCCTGTGGTTCCAAGCATGAATGTTAAGGAGGGAAGGCATTTTTTTTGTAGGGATCATTGGGACTTTGGTGTTATATCCTAAAGTAATGGAAAGCTTTAGCTCAGAAGAAAGCCCTCCATTCTTCAGACAAACTAGTTCAAAAAAAGATATTGTCGGGTTGATTCCCCTCTGAAGACTTGTTCAAATTGAGCATTGATACGAGGGGCACATTGTGACTAGATTAGTGGTGGCTGGGTGTGTGGTAGACAAGTTCCACAGTATGATTATAAAAACTTTACTCCCAATTACGTCAGAAGCATGTATTAGCCCCTGTTGATAATGCTCATTGCACCTCGTTTGAATTTGAGAAAGGTGGATTCCCAAGCTACACTGTATGGTCCATTTACCAGTGTTACAATTACAGGTCTTTGCCTGGTAGTCATTTATCAGGGGCTTCCATCCAAGGCCTACTTGGTGAAGAGTGAGCTCACAGATGGACTTTGTCTAGTTTGTGGAAAACTTAAACTAGATACAGTGAAACACGTCTTTTGGGACTGTATATATGCAAGGGACTGTTGGCAGCATATACAGGATCAGTATTCAGTTTTATTTCAGGGAAAGGTGCATTAGAGAGCTGGAATCTTTGGTGACTCCAGATATCTCGTGCTTTCTGCTTTCACAGAAATCTGGAACTGCCTCAGAATTACCTCATTGTTTACTATCTATTAGTTAAGGTGCAACCTTGCTTTTGCTATTGAGGTCAGTTCAAAGCAGTCTTTCTGTTCTGACTGGTAAGAACAGGTAATTCACTGAAGGCTAACTTCTTATTATAGATGCTAAGCATCTAGATGCTCTGGCATATTCTGACATTGTTTCCGCTCTATTAGCACTGAGAAAGAGGATATGAGCTAGTGTTGTACAATGTATATACCCTTCCAGTTTTGTTTCCTCTTTTGTAAATATCTCTTTGTTAATATAACACAATTTTCAAAAATAAAAATTACATGTCATAGATTACCAGTTCATGTTTTCTGACTCTGCACTGTTCTTCAAGATCCACCTTGCCACTGTCTCACAGTCTACAGGACGATGAGCTTCCTCCAAACACTGAAAATGGTTTTAATCGCAAAAAAATGCAAATAATGATATTAAAATAATAAAATTGAATAAGCAATGTTAGAGTTATATCACCTGTTAGAGTTACTGGAAAAAAACACCTGCCACTTTAGCCAATGAAGAACATTGAAACAAAGGCATAAACTCCACTTACATTCCAGCAAAAGATATAGGAGCATTTGCAAGCAACGTCATAACTGCCACTTCCAAGGACAAATTCTACAGCATATTCACAGCCAGGTGCTGGGCACCACTTAGCCTACAGAAACAAACAGACAATAAGGTCCAATGAGATTTTTGATTTCAAAAACCCCTGTCATTTCTTCAAGCACTAAGCTCCCAATGCTACATACAAGAACGTTTTCTCTCAGGCAATGCACATAATATTTTAGCCCACAACCATTAGAAAGAGGGTAGTGTAATCTTCATTCAACAAACAAAAGGCGGAAATTGGTCGCCCTGATAAGAAAAGATCACAAATGAAAGAAAATGAGGATGACGAAATCTTAACTAGCGATAATAGATATCTAGTGAAACAGAGCAATGACGGTAAATCATTTGGCATACAAACAGCCAGGGGCCATGTCACAAGTCTATTAACAATGCAAATTGTTAGTTCCCATTAGACTAGACAATTCATAAAGATTCTGAAGTTTAAACACCATCCAAGTTTGAACATCCAATTATATGAGCCCACAACAGAATACAGGGATCCTAATTTCCCATTCTTTTAAATTGTTGCAAGCAAAGTGTTTGTAGCAAAAACATGAATAGGCTTTGGGACGGACACAGATATTCACCATGAAATTTCCAATCAAACATAAATTTATATTGTAGAATGAAACAAACAATGAGAACTGAAGACCTGCTCCTAAGATCTCCTGCTCTGGCTCTAGCTTCTGTATTTTGTGCTGCCTCTCCGTTATTGCAAGTGCATTCAGTGTTCAAGATTGTCCTCTTCTCCATACACAATCTATCCATAACTTAGCCTGTAATCCAGTTATAATAGAAAAGGGAATACACAACTCTTGACAGCAGTACATTTTTAACAATGGTGTCTAAAAGAAATTTGGCAAACTTCCAACAGGATAATAAAATCCTTAGACTGCAGTGCCATGAAACCTATCATGTAATATAATGAAATAACAAAATGGTGTGTAATAATTTTTAACATTAGTGGTACACCAGTTTTAAATGTTAGAAGTCCTAATGTCATTAATCAAATGTTTCTGAATGTTAGTAACTGACCGAACAGTTAATAGGAGGCTAGCCCTCAAAGGCTGCCTCAGACCTTATCTGTGAGACATTCAGAAAATTCAACAAAGTCGTTTCTTTCCTGAATCTCCATCCATTCTTACAACACATTATTAGGGTGTAAATCTTTACAGAGGCCAAACTTCAACTTCCAACCTGTAACAAACATAACAATAAGAAATAAATAATAATTAGGTTAATAAAAGGTCTGTTACCACCTAAATCCACACCTGAGATTATCATGGAGAAAGTCTCTAACTCCACTTGGTGTGGCCTTGGGGGCAAGTTGCAAGTTGGGGCTGTCACCCAATTCCCAACTCCTTCGTCTAGGCTAACTCCTAGTGAAGCCAAGGGAGGTAGTCCCTAAAGGATAAAATGAAGGCTTGATTAGAGTTGTGCTAAGTTAATGCTAAGTTACCAGGATTCGAATACGGATACGGATCCGGATCCGCTAGTTTTTTGAAAATCCAGGATCCAGATACGGCAAGAATACTTCAAGTACAAATAAATTAAAATATAATAATATTTTTTAAATTTTAAAAAACACTTTAGAGTTCAAAAATCAAATCCACCTATAAATCACAACATTTAAAACAGAAACCATTAGATATATTATAAATATGAAGACTAAAACACTAAAATGATGCATCCTCCGTCATACAAAAAGGATAATATCATAAATGATAATAGTAAGTACAAAAATAAGCGTCTCATCCATGATCACTATACTAATATCATAATGTGCAGTAGGTTTAACTACAAATCCTCAAATGGATCTACATTATCTTCTGCATATTGCAACTCTACATCATGAATAGATGATGGGGGTCCTGGAATGTAGGAAGTTGCATCAATGGGTTGGACTAGTGGTGGAACAATATCCTCAAGTAGGTTGAGGTGAGTCATGGCATTCAGTGTCAGGTTCAAGTCAGAGATCTCAAGCTCCACATCCCACATCCTGCTCAGACTTTCTTTATACTCTACTTCAACATGTGATAGAAGACGAAGGTTGGAATGAACATACACAAGATCCTTCGCCTTTGCTGCTACCAGCCTATTTCACTTCACTGAATGGATGAATCCATACGTACTCCAATTCCTCTCAGTTGATGAAGAACTAACAACCTGGTGGCTAGAGTGGAGAGATGAATGTTATCCCCACCATGGAAGCCCCACCAAGTAATAGGATCAAGATTCCCTTGATCATCCATAGCTACTAGATCTAAAAAGCTACCAATAGATTGTACAAATCCTCGAAAATCTTGGCGTACTTCCATTGCAACTCCCACATCTCTATAATTTTTCCTCAAAGTTGTCTTGTATCCGTTTACCACTTTAGAATCCTTGTTTGACGTTGTTCTACCATGTCAAGACAAAATTTTGGAATGATAATATTTGGGGTGCAATGCATAAGCCAAAAGGTGTAATGATGTGGTCATTTTGTTCCACCTTTCTGTAACTATGTCCTTCACTTCAAAATAGAATGTTTCAAAAGGGTCATTTTCGCTTGCCTTGATAATTTCTCTTATCCTCTCCAGTATACTATCAATGTTTTCATAAACTTCCCCCAAGCAAGGGGTATCTGTGTCAAATGTCCTGATCAAGATCAAGATTGGTTCAGTAAACACAAAAAGTATTGAACCTTGTCCCACCATGCATCATCAAGAATGATGGACTTGATTTTTTTCCCTCTAACACGAGTGGAAGTCTTCCATGATTCCCAAAGAGGGTCAATGGTCATTATTTGTAATGCTTGTCTCACCTCCACAAGCTTCTTTATGACAAGAGTGTAGGAGGCAAAACGAGTTTCAGCAACCTACAAGTTTCAAAAAGTCAAATCTTAAATGAAAAATCATATATAAATTTGTAATTAAAATTAAGAATTTCCAATACAAATAATATTGATTAAAGAAAGAGTACCTTCAGTAGCTTCAACTTTGCAAAACATCCATATATGGACTAGGTGTTAAATTCAGTGTTTTTAAAACCGGAACCGGTGACCGGACCGGTCCACCTAATGAACCGGTTTACCGACCGGAACCGGTCTAACCGGGACTGGTTTGGTCTAAACGAACCGGTTTTAAAAAAATACATTAAATAATTAATTTTTAATGAAACAAAACTATTTTTAAGATGTAAAACCATGATTCCAAGCTAATAGAGACAAAATATGCAAAGTTTGCTCATTTATATACCATGTAAAGGTGAATATATCAAAACACCTTTACTTCCCCCCCAAAACCCCTAAACCACAGTCAAAATCCGCCTTTTTGCACCGTCATTACTTGTATTGCTATGGTTTAAGAGCTGACCATTATTTTAAATTAGTTTAGGTGACTAAGGTTGTTGTAAGCACTGATGTGGGGTCCCATAACCACCTCATGGATGGAGACTGGAATAAATAGTCCATGTTTATTACTAAGATTGATAGAGTATATCTGCAATTGTAAATTAAAACACTGGATAATGATTGATTGATAAGAATTTATTAAGAATGATATCAACATTGGGCCTCTTGACTGTGTATAGATATACAGTGATTGGTCACGAGGTGTGTGGCCTTTGACCTTTCATTGGCATAATTAGTACTGTTCCTACTACATTGCCACCCTCTTAAGAATGTTTTGTTCTCAAAGCATAGTAAATGAGATTTTCTCTTGCTGAGCATGCTTTCTTGGTAGCATCATCTTTATTTGGTTGTGGGAGTTTGACTCAGTTCTTGATTTGAGTGATGGTGAGGTTCCTTTGCAGTGTGCACATCATATTCTAAAGTCTTTTGGCCTAGTTATTCAATGTGAAACCTTGATAATCCATGGTAACATACTTTCTTTGTGGTTATATGTTTGTCTGTGTTTCTTGCCCCCTTTCTATTAGTTGTAGATCATTTGTGATGGGAACTTTCAACCCATATAGTTCATAATGTTGTCTTTTCCAGTGAAATTACTTGAACTATTCTTCAAGGTTAATGTTATAAGCACCCCACTGCATCAACTATTCAACACCTAGTACCCTACCCATCTCATTGAGCTGAAGAGCATAGAGTTGTGTTAAATGTTCCAATTCTTGTATTTGAACCATGACTTTATGGAATCTTTTTACTGTCTTGACCTTTTATCGATCAATGATTTTAACTATGGAGTGGGGTACACAATTAGGTTCAGTTGCTTAGCTTAGTTGATGTCTATACAGTTATGGGTACTGGTGGAATCTACAAGTATTCTTTTGCTGCTCTTCTAAGGTGCACCATATCTTTCTTTATGTTTAAGCCAATAATCACAGCTAAAATTTCTTGGTTCTATGGTGTTTTGGGCTGGTTCTATTTTCAAACAGCCTACATTCATTTATATACCCTTACATCATTTATATAGCCTTTTGGAGGGAAAACACCTTTACTTCCCCCCCCAAAACCCCTAAACCACAGTCAAAATCCACCTTTTTGCATGTTTCACTGGGCGTGCCTAAAACCGGCCGGTTTTGTCCTAAACCGGCCAGGGCCTCAAATATGGCGAAATGCAAGGTTGGACCGGGTTTTTTGGCCGGTTTGGACCGGTTACCGGTTTTTTCAAAACGGTTTTAAAAACTATGGTTTAATTATGGTATGTTCTATGCTTAGAGCAGTTTACTTATCTTTCTTTTTATTATCCACAGATTAGGAATCACATGTACATTAAGTAAAGTGCAGATAGAACATTTAAACAATCAACAGAAAACAAGCCAAGACAAGAGACACAAGATGTGGCGACTAGCCAAGGACAAACCCCAATATGGGGAAACCCTTTGATCAAATGTCCTTTTATCTTCAATAATTCAGCAGAGAGAAATAGTACAAAGATCTTATTTATATCAGCAGTAGCAAACCCTAGATCAAACTCGTTGGGCGTTCCCACCGAACGTCTAACTCGACAAGTCTCCATCGGCGAGTCGTTCACCGTGCACCAGTCCAAGATTTCGTCGTGCACCAGTCCAAGACTTCGCCGCGCATCAGTCCAAGACTTCGCCGTGCACCAGTGCAAGACTTCGTCGTGCAACAGTCCAAGATTTCGCCATGCACCAGTCCAAGATGTCCGTGCACCAGTCCAAGATTTCGTCTTGCACCAGTCCAAGACTTCGCCACGCATCAGTACAAGATTTCGTCGTGCACCAGTCCAAGACTTCGTCGTGCATCAATCCAAGATTTCACCGTGCACCAGTCCAAGATTTCGAACGACCTGTTTCGGCTCGGGTGAGAGAGAGAGCCTTTCTGCGCAGGAGAGAATAGACTCTTTTTCTGCGCAGGAGAGAGAGAGAGAGAGAGAGATATGATCAGTAGTGAGTTACCAAATGAGGAGGAGTCATCCTGTATTTATATCCAAACGTTGAAGGTGAATAGATGTGTCTGTTGGGCCTCTAAGCCTACATAAGTTGTTGACTGACTTTGATAATTTGTCAATAATCAAAATAAATTCATATCTCCATAAATACTTATCGGAATCGGATGATCTTTAGATCAATCCTACACCTCTCGACAAGAGGAATCTAGGAAAAATATTATCAGCCATGAATAAGGTGAACCACATGGAGTTTGGCCCTAGTTGCCAATTTTAACACTGGGACATTGAATGATTGGTTATGAACAATCGAATTTCCTTTGCTGCTACGTATATTTCATTAATCCATTCAATCTCACGAATCTTGGCAGCATATGGTTCAATGAATGTACTACACGTGGAGTCCAAAAGATGTGATCATATCGACCCTCCACAATCGAACCTACAGCTTTACAAACTTGTGCGTTGTCCGTAACGACTTGGACAACATTATGTGGCCCCGCACTTTCTATTGCATCAGTAAATATTGTGGATATGAAAGATGCATTTTTCTCTATTACACTACAATCAACAACCTTCAAAAACATTGCCCCTTGGGAGCATACTACAACAACATTAATTAATGGGTGTTTTCTTTGGTCTCTCCATCCATCAGAAATGATGAACACCCTTGTTTCTACCCATGTATCCTGGATTTCCTATAGTTGTCTATCCACGGATTATCTCTCTGATGCCAACAAAGTAGTGCGGACCTTTTCATATCCAAGGCTTTTTTACCCTTTTTGGCGCTTTTGGTATCCTGAATGGTAGGTTTGAGTTAGCGTTGTAAATCTCGATGAAGAGAAGTAAAGGAAGACAGTGATAGCGTTAAGAAGCAAGTCAAGGCCATGGAGAATTGATTGGGAAAGGAGTCGAGTTGTTTCACCTCCCCGAAATTCGAAAAATAGAGTTTTAAGGAGCGCTACGAAATTATCTCATAACGCCGAATTTTTGTACTACGCTACAAAATTATTTTGCAGCGCCTACAAGCAGAAATTTCAGGGTTGCATGTTTGGTTTCTAAATGCTCATTTGGCCTACCCATTGCACCATTTCTTAAGTGGAAGCATATGTAATTGGATGAGGTGAGGAAGAGATTGGAAGATGAGAGAAAGATCTCTCACAGAATTCATTGAAGTAAACCCATAGTCTTCAGTTGACTACATATGTTAATGTTGCATGAAATGCAGTGGAATTTGAGGTTAATATAGAGCTGTGTGTGGAGTTAGCCTAGGCTTATTGGCAATCGAGGTAACCAGATCTATCATCAAGTGGTATCAGAGCCATGAAAAGCTTTTAGCTTTACAACCCTTAGAGAGATATAGGAAGAAGCTCTTGGAGGAAGTCGAATTTACAACAGATTGAGGTAAATCTTTGTTTTCAAATTAAATTGAATTGATTGTGAGGTGTTGTGCAGACATAGTGGAGGATGTCTACCTTGAAGTAGAACAGATTGACTTAGGAAGCAATCAAGAGGAAGAATGGTGTTGATTTAAAGAACAGGAAGGTCTGCAACAACAAAGGGATGACAGCAATAAGAATAATTCTACAACAGCAGTTGTGTGTTCAAGTGAAGATTGAACAAGGAGGTAATGGTCTTTTGTTTTCAGTTAATTGTGGATTAATTGCTTATTACAAGTAGCAGTGATGAATGTTTGCAGTTGAGGATGATGGCAAGGAACCTTGTAGTAGAAAGTGAGGAAGAATAACAAAGTTCTCAGAGGAAGAAGGTGAGTAAATTGCATGCAAAAGCCAGAAGAGCAGAGAGTGCTCAAATGAAGATTCTAGAGGAAGGAGTCAGTAGAAATACCAGGAGAAGACTAGGCATGGAAGAGCTTAGTATGGTATTTACAAACAGGTTGATGGAGTTAGCTTGTTGCAGTGGCTTGTGTGCACTTCACAGTGAGCAGGGAATCAGCTCATGGAAGAAGGAGATTGTGACTATTGAGAGTCATGGTAAAGGTTCAGAGAGAAGCCATAGTAGATCAAGTCAGAAAAAAACTTGATAGAGAAGTAGCTGAAATTAAATTACAGCTAGAGATGATGAGAGGACAGCTACAAAGATATTGTGGAAGACGAGATCTTGTTATAGATCCTTCAAAAATTGAATGCAATGTTTATGCTAACTTGGTCATTAAAAGAATTGTGTTTGCGGGACTGAATTGGTAGCAGTTATCATAGCAAGTGAGCTATGTCAAAGGAGGAACAACAGGAAAAGCTCTTAGATGAAGAAATGGTGCCAAAAGCATCAAATGAAGTTGTAAATCCTTATGCTTTTGACACTGACAATTTGGGTGTGAATGCAGGTTTAACAAAGAATGATGGACAATCTTTATAGATTGTTACAAATATGGGCAGATCTTGAATTCTGTTATAAGTGGAGAAGTCGAAGAAATGTTTTTGCAAAGTATTGAATTTGAACATGATCACAAAATGGAGATGAGGAAGGACAAGCAAAACTTGATTTATGTTCTAGAGAAAGATGAAGTGCTTGTAAGGTGTGAAGTTGAACTACAGTTGTTGGAGAGGATTGTCTTAGATGACAATGAAGATGAAACTACAAGCTACAAATAGCAGGATGTAAAGGAAAGGAATAAACCAGAATTAAATGAAGATTGTTTAAATTTTGTGACAAGAAGGCATGCAACAGCCTGAAGACAGTGAATTTCAGCCAAGGACTGAATTAGAAGATGAAATTGACAAAAGGAAAGTAGGAAGGTATAGTTGGTTGTATGAAGAGACAACCTATGATTCTAAGGAAATTTTTGAGCAATGTATTGGCAAGTTTGAACAGTTTGGCAGCAAGTAAAGGTCAGAGTTCGTAGCAGAAGTAGTAGAAGAAGGTACAAGTTGATTAAAGATCTGGTAATATTTTTAATTTTCACTGTGTAGGTGACAGTAGAGGAAGGTGAGGAGATTTGTAGCAGCCTAGAGCAAGGAGTGCTCAAAGGGTTCCAAAGAAGAGGACCAAGAAGATGCCAAAAGCCCAAACTCAGGAGAAAGTTTGGTGAGGTATCATGTAGCAAGGTGGAGACTTGTTACTACAGAGGTGTGTTTCAACTCACGAGTTGTTGTTACGAGAAGACCAGATGCATATGACTAGGAAGTCATAAATTTTCGTACCTTGGGAGTCTGATGTAGGTGTATAGATGGAGCACAAAATTTGATGAAGACTAGACTAAAGCTTGCCAATGTGATGGGATGGTCACATGATGATGCTGGGAGAAATTTAAATGTTTTTGTAAGAAATTGTAAATATTTACATTAGGAAGTGAGTTTTGTTTTTAGAATAAATTGGAGGAATTATTTCCTAATGTAAATATAGTTTCAGTTTCCCTTATTTTGTGGAGAAGGGGAAACGATTCATCTCTTGTGACTCTTGGTTGTCCCATGTTAGCTTTCTTTTCAAGGAGAAAGAGTGTTTGGAAGGGAGATGCAGAAGAAGCGGATAAGAAGAGAAGAGAAGCTCCAGAGCAAGGAGAAGAGACAAAGGTCGAAAGAGGCCTGGGCTACATATGCCCACATTGTATATCTAGTCAATTTAATGTATATTTGAATTTGATTAATGAGTAACATGTTTATATGCCTCTGTGTTTGTTAACTTCTCTGTCTGTATATTGTTAATGAAGATTCGATTTATTGAAGTCTACACTTGTTGAGTTGATTTATATTAAGAATCTAAATGTGTCGAGAAGTGTGGTGGTTGTATGCTTTGGAGGCAAATTGATGCTTTGGTTCAAGTGCAATTTTGGAGCTAAACATATCTACATATGTGCATTTGGTCATTTTGAGACCTTGTAATCTGTTGAATCGATTGATATTAAGAGTTGGTACATTGTGGCTTCGATTGTTGTGTGCTTCAATCATGCATCTTTGGCATTGTGTTGCAATGGTTTCGAAAATCTACAGAGGAATGTTGACTATGTTCTAGAGTAGTGATTGTGTGAGATTTATAGCAGTTTGAATGTCGTCAAGGTGAAACATAGCACTCTATTTTGGAAACGTTGTCAAAAATGCCCCTTTGACCTTTTTTTGACTAGCAAAATTGTATGGTGTGATTGCCCATTTGTCTTTTTGGGATTCCTGTTGTAAACTCTGTAGAAGAATGTGTAGTTGTGCCCTGGAATAGTGGTTGTGTGAATAGTGGCTGTGTGATTTTTTGTCACTGATTGTTGAGTTGTTACAATAGAAAAGCAGAGGACCCTATTTTGAGTGCTAACAAAACCCCTCTGCATTTGTTCCTGAATGGTAAGTTTGAGTTAGCATTGTAAATCTCGATGAAGAGTTGTAGAGTAAGTCAGTGATAGTGTTAAGAAGCAAGTCAAGGTCATGGAGAATTGATTAAGAAGGGAGTAGAGTTGTTTCACCTCCCCGAAATTCGAAAAGAAAAGTTTTAAGGAGAGCTACGAAATTATCTTGTAGCACCTACAAGACGTTTCATTGCGCTACGAAACCATTTCGCAGCGCCTACAGGCAAAAATTTCAAGATTGCGTGTGTAGTTTCTAAATGCCCATTTGACTTGCATGTTGCACCATTTGTTACGTGGAAGCATATGTAATTGGATGAGGTGAGGAAGAGATTCGAAGATGAGAGAAAGATCCCTCATGGAATTTATCAAAGTAAATGCATATTCTTGAGTTAACTGCATATATTAATGTTGCATGAAATACTATGGAATTTGAGTTTAATACAGAGTTGTGTGTGGAGTTAGCTTGGGGTTATTGGTTGTCTGGTTAACCCGATCTGTCATCGATTTCTCAAATCAACCCACTCGCAAGTAGATCCAACATTGGGCATGCCCAACCTGATTTAGCAAGTCGAGTGTTTACCGTCTCCAAGCTTGGAAAAAGATATGGGTGAAAAGGGGACCTATTAAACTATACAACCAATTCAGTTGGACGTTAATTTCCTCTAAGTGCAAAGGAACTCCAATTTAATAAAACTAGCAAGTTAAGAGACTAAACTAGGCTAATGGCATAAATATAAGGAAATGAGAGGATTACAATTGCCAAACTTATGATAAAGATGTCTCAATAAATAAATGATACCTTAAAAAAGCACAATAACAACTTATGAGGAACTTATGAGCAAAAAGAGAAAAGGAATTGCAATAGAGCAAGCTATACACTATAGTTAATTGCAAGAGAAGATAGTTGAAACTTAGTTCATGAGACTCATTCCAAAGGTATGCATGTAAATTTTAGAGACAATGAACTATGAAATGAAAAGTGGATGGAAGGATTACAACTAGTCTAATCTACTTTGGTTTTAAAGTGATGAAACAAACCAATCAATCAAGCACATGAATATCTTCACCAATTTGGGAAGGGTTGTATGTCAAGGGGAAAAAATCCCCAAGCTCCCAAAAGAAAAGTTATTGTTATTAGTAATGATCCTCTTATATGATGAAGAGGATATGGAGCAAGTCCCTTGGAGAGGTTTACAAGTTATCCCTTAAAAGGGAAAATATATCTCTTCCAAGTCTACTTAATTACAATAAATCTCCCCAAGTGTCACTAGCAAATCTCTGTCTCCATTTGGGCTTAGTATATGCCAACCTTAGGGGGTTGTCCCTAGTCTTAGAAAGTGTTGTTTTCAACTATAAATCTACAACATAACATGTAAAAAACAGCAAAGCAATGGCTGTTTTACCAGCAAATCAGTGGCCAAACGAGTTTGTAAAGATTCTTAAATTTAATGTGTGGAATGGTCCTTTGCAAATCAGCCTTTTGCATGGAAAAATAGAGTAAAATGAAAATGTATTTAAGCGGCTGGTTACCAAAATACATAGCTCAAATAACTCTTAATAAACTGCACAAAATATCATTGAATCAAACAAACCTGGAAAGATTGGATCAAAACTAAGCTTTATACCGCAAGAGACAAAAGGATGGCTACACCAAGATGACTATTCTAGAAATGAAGACAAGGATAGCCAGCCACAAAATGATAAGAGCTAGAAGAGAGCATGAAGAGAGAGAGAAGAATGATGGAGAGAATAGAGAAGGCAACTTGATTTGCTCAAGACAATTCAAATTGGAAGGTTGGCCTTACCCTTGTATTTATAATTATTTTCCCCTTCAATTCATACCAAGAGAAGGAAGAGGTCGAAATCCCTATTAATGGTCTCTGATGTGCATGGTGGGTTGAACTATGCTTTGACTATAGAGGAAAACTAGGTTAAGTGGACCTTGTTTGAGTTAGACTGACGTATCTCCAAGTTGTCACGTGACAAAAATAGCTGTGAGTGTAAACATGGCTAATTAGACTTTGGTAATTTTTGCTTATCATTAGCAAATTTTGCCTCAAGTGATTTAACTTGGCATAATTTTCCTACATCAAACCATATTTAGAAATACAATTTGGCTAATTTAAGAAGTCTAGTTGCTATGCTTTTTTGTTGAGAAAAAAAGGGAGTGAAATAAGGAGTAAAAATAGGGAAACTGGAGAGAAATAAGGGGGGCAAATGAGAGTAGGAATAGGAAGGAAAATAGGAGTGGATATAGGAGATAAAAGAGTATATGTAGGAGAGGAAAGAGGGAAGGCAAACACACTAGGAAAGAGGATATTTAATTGCTTTAATTGCCATGACAACTCATGCACTTTGCCACCTCATTGATGACTCATGTCCACTTACGATTGTTTCCATGTGTTAACCCCTCAAACTGCAACATCACCCTACCATAAATAGACATGCCAAAAATAGCAATCCCCAAAAAATATGAAAAATTAGGAAATGACTGAAATAGATGGGGACCATACCATATATACACCTAAAAATAGGCACTACTAAAAATAGAAATCGCACTACATGCCCACAATATCATAGACTCATCATCTGATGGGGAACCTAAATACGCTATCAACATTTCCATGCCAAAACTGCTAAAAATAGAAAGTGTTGAAAAGTGTAACTAGGTTCGGTCTTCATAATGACATGTAAATGTGATTCGCGTAAATGATGAAAAGAAGAAAATAAAATTATTATTGTAATGCTTGCATCATGGGTTTCATGAGCAAGAGATTTTATTTTTAGATGGCTCCCCATTGAAAGCCTTTACGATTTGTCATTAAAGTTAAAGAGTCAATTTCATGTATGATGAACCCATCTTGGGGATATTACACATGATGAGTCAATAGAATAGTCCAGTAGCCCTCCAAAGACAAGCACAAGTTCTCTTATTCATGTGCCACAAAATGAAATGAAAGAACTCATGTCGGCTCACCTTATGGAGACACACCTATTCGGATTTATAGGTTGGCATATTTATATGAGACAAACCACTATATATATGTGGGTAGGGTCTTCGCATTAACACAGCTCAGGAAGTTTGGATCTCTCTGAATTTGGTTGACCTAGTGCAAAAGACAAGTTCGAGTATCTCTTTGATTCGTATAGGAGACCACAGTGACATAGTTCGGTGAAGGAGACTACAACTCTGTGTTGAAAGGAGATTGTTGTTCGGTGTAGAAATCAAGGAGTTCGTTTTATCTCTGTAACTCGAATCACAGTTGTAGTGACAAGTAAAGGAACAAGTACAGATATCAATTACAATGATAAGCATTTCGATGAAAGGAACTCAGATAGTAGCAATAAGTATTTTAGTATTGCAATGACAAGTATTTCTCATCTTCGGTACTACTACAACAAGACTTTGCAGTATTGAAGTCTCACCATAGTCTCAGTGGAATCTCAGTAAAGATCTCGGTGGAATGTCAGTAAGGGTCTCGGTGATGTATATATGCCATCACAGAAGTAAGGTATTGGTTATATGACAACAAGGAGGTCTCACTGTAAAGGAGATCTCAGTGTGAAGATAGTGATAAGATCTCGGTGATGCTAAGAAGGTCGAAGTGGAAGAGGAGTCAAGAAGGAGGTTGACTATCAAGAGAACTGGTGTCTTGGCCTTGAAGTGGCTAATAGGTCAGGGGTCTTGGTCTTGATATTCGTCAATTGGAATCTCTATAAGAAGAATTTGTGCGGGTTTTCTTCTCAAAGAGTGAGAGGTTTTGGCCCTGGTTGATAGCAGACATTCTGTGTCTCTTGTCTATGTATGCTCATGCATTGGTAGTTGTTTGATGAAGAAGAACACTAATAACTTAAGCAACAAGAAGATCCTAATCTAATGAAGTAAAAGTGTTTAAATTGGCAACTAGGGCCAACTAGGGCCAAACTCCATGTGGGTCATCTTATTTATGGCAGCTGATATTTTTCTTGGATTGCTCTCGTCGAGAGGTGTAGGATTGATCTAACAATCATCTAATTTTGACATGTATTCATGGAGATACGAATTGATTTGTATTTCTTGACAATTTGCCAAGGTCGGCCAGCAAGTGAAGTTGTGTTGCACACCCCCAACTAACTTCAACGTTGCATATAAAAAGAGGAGACATTGTGTCTCATTTCACTCACTCTCATCCTCACATCTCTTCTCTCTCCTTGTCTCTTGGGTATACGAAGGATAAAGAAGACTCTCTCACATGTGGGAAAAGAGGACGCAGTTAGGGCATCATCGTGAGGACGCAGCTAGGGCATCGAGGACGCAGAAAGGTACAGCCATCTTGTTTGGGGTGATTTAGGCCTACTTTGACCAGCGTCTTACCTTCTTTGGCTGCGACTTTGCATGGGCAACCTCTCCTAGGCTAGAGACCCTTGACAATGGATATCTTTGGGAGATATGTCAACATGTATGCAGGATGTTGATGCAAACTGGAAGATGTCATGATGAAAGACCATCACAAAGGTAAAATCTCCCGGAAAGATGTGAAGACTCTGATGGAGTCTGAAAAAGGAAGAGACCCTTGACAATGGATATCTTTGGGAGATATGTCAACATGTATGCAGGATGTTGATGCAAACTGGAAGATGTCATGATGAAAGACCATCACAAAGGTAATTTTGATTTAAGTGTTCATTTCTTATTTTTGAACAAATATTTGGATGGGTTTATGCAGGTCTGCCAAAGGAAGAACTGTGGATGTCTTCCTAGAGGACCATGTAGAAGGATGTAAGATCCTTCCAAAGAAAATGGTATTAAGAAGGCAGCATGACATGAAGCAAGGCCAAATGTACATTGATGAATCGCTTCCTGATAAAAGGAATGATAACACGACTAACTCATAAATGAAAGTGATGGATGGTTTATACCCTATGAAGAAGTTCCAAAAGATGAAGACTACGTAACAAAGAAGAAATTCGTGACATCGAAGGAAGGTGTTCTTCAAGTAGCTAATTATCCCACCATCTCCACCTGAGAAGTTGTTGTAGGTCCCTAATTAAAAGGGAGCCTGAAAACAAGTTTCTTACTTGGAAGAAACTTGGAAATTCCTAAGCCAAGAGGGAGCTTAGGTACATTCCTTCCATAGGAATGAGTAGATCCCTTTATTGATATTGGTATGTCCTCCCTAATTGAAAGGGAGAGATAGACACATCATTATGGTCTTCACTTGGGAAGACAATGGAGGATTGGGTAAAGATCTGGCATCCGATGCTCTTTGAGGGTGAGATTGTTGAGAAATCTAGGGCATTCAATGTTAACAATTTCTCTGCTTAATAATTGCTTGTGATATGCTTGTTCTTCAATTACTTATGATCTTTCACTTAGTTAGTCTATTAGTGCGTTCTTTTTCATCAAGAAAATTATCAAAATAAAGACAAGTGACACAAAATATAGGCTTCTCCAGCCAGGGCCAAAACATCTCACCTCTAGAGAGTAAAACCCGATAAAGTTCTTCTTCTAGATCTTCAATTGATAAGTACCAAGACCATGACACTGACCCTTGAATCTTAGTATCCTATTTCAAGAACCTTGTCACCAACCCAGTCTTCTTTGTCCTTCCTTCTCTTGCTTCTTCTACAGAAACATGGTCTCTACTTCTTATGGTGCACCTTCACAATTTACCTAGAGAATCTCAGTCTCTAGGTCTTCCAGAGAAACTCAGTCTCTACTTCACTATTCATGAGGATTCCTTCCTTCGATATCCCAGAAGATTCCTTCTTCGCTGCCCCAGAAGATAATGCTGCCCTAGAAGATTCTACTTCACTATCCAAAAGAATATGTTGCCCCAGAAGAATCTACTTCGTTGTCCCAAAATATTCTGCTTCGATTTACCCAAAATATTCTTCCTTCGATGCCCTAGAAGAGTGTCCTTTTTACCCTAGAGAAAACCCTTTCTTATTGCCTCCTTTTCTCACTTCTTTCTACACTTCTTCGCTAGAATTGAGTTCAAACTTGATGCTTAGAATGGAGATTGAGTTTTCCTACTTATACCCCTCTTCTTTGGGTCATTAGGCCGACTTGACAACTAGATGTAGGCCGACTTCTTCTGGCAGCTTCTTTAATGTTTGTAGGCCGACTTGAAGAGGTTTGGTGACAAGTTCTTTGGAGGATACTTTACATAGACAAGATGACATGTTACATAGTGTACCATGACTTTATTTACATGACAATGATCCTTATGTTTTATGACTAGATGACAAATAAATCCTAAAGACTTTCAATGGGAGTCTTGACTCAAAAACAAAATCCTTGCTCATGAAACCCATGAAGCAAGTCAATATAATAATTTTCATTTATTTACATCTCTTTACATAAAATCATAATTGCATGTCATTATGAAGACCGAACCTAGTTACAACTTTCAACACTCCTTCTTAACTAGGGAGGTATTCATAATGGTACCTTGGACTTTCTCAATCTGAAGAATTTCTCTTAAGAATTCGGATTTGTAAATCATTTGTATAGCATCATACCAACCAACATTTATAGCAAGGCCTTGACTAACAGCTCTATCCATAGCGAAAAATGCTAGCGAGACAAATGATTTATAGGCATCCTCATCATTGTCTCTCTTAGAACATACCCCACCCGAGTTCTCTCAAGATATTTTCCACGGGGAATATTCCTTTCTTGGACTCCCCAGTCCCCAAAAGAATATAGATCCTCCACGACTACTCTTCCATGGGATTCCCTAACTCATCCCACCAGAGCATCGGATGCCAAATGATTACACAATCCTCCATTTTGTCTTCTCTAGTGAAGCACAGAAGAACATGTCTATCACTCCTTCTTATACCAAGAGATTCTATTCCTTTGATATACCCATTCCTATCACAGAGGAATGTACCTAAGCTTACGGCTTAGAAATTTCAAAGTTTCTTCCAAGTAAGAAACTTATTTTCAGGCTCCCTCTTAACCAGGGACCTATAGAACACTTAGTTGCATGAAGAGCTCCTTTCTTCGATGTCATGAATTTCTTTTAAAGAGTCATCAACTTTCGGGAACTTTTGTATATATAGGACACAAATCATCCATCACTTTTGTCCATGAGTTAGTCATGCCCCCAACTCATCAGAAAGTGATCCATCAGATTTTCCATCTGTTTTTGCTTCATGTTATTCTGCTTTCATCCATATTTTTGGAAGAACATTACATCCTTCCATATGGTCTGCTTGGAAGTCATTCACAGATCTTCCCTTTTACAGTTCTACATAAACCCATCCAGAGGTTAGTTCAAAAATAATCAATGTACACTTCAAATTAGAATTACCTTTGTGATGATCTTTCACCATGACATCTTCATGCAAGTATCGACACCCTACAGATTGACACATCTTCCACAAATATTCAGTGTCAAGGGTCTCTATCATTTTCCGATTTCTTCCATGAGATATTCTAGTCAAATCTTCTTGGACTTTGAATGCATTCTATCATTGTTGTATATTATCACGATCCCTTTCTTTCTTTTCACACACTTTATTCCCAGAAACTTTCAATCTTGATTGTAGCTAGCTTCCTTATGTTGCATATATTATATTGATTTCATCTAGTCTGACTTATGCTCTTTTGCAATACCTAGGAGGAGGAGATAGTTTCTTCTCTAGATCATATTGTAACCACATGATTTTCATAATAATTCATACCTTATTTTTTTCTTTCGATAATCTAGACTTTCTGTTGTAGCTTCATCCGAAAGGACTTTATCATTCAGACATGCTTTCCTTGTTGTGTCATCATATTATTCCTTGAATCCCACAAGTTGGAATTCCTTAATAAAATAAAAAAAATTGCTTCCTTTCTCTATCGGTGAGTCCTTCAAAGAAACTTGAGGATCTTTTATGTCCTTATCCCACAAATGTTTTCTTCTGTGATGATCCCAGTCGAGGATGATCTTTTGCCTTTTATAAATACTCATGAGGTTTCCTAAGAGCTTCCTAATCAGTAGGATTTGGACCAGACATACTTTCTTCCTATGTCACGAGCTCTTACTTCTAATGTTTCTACGTTATTTTTCTAATGAGATGCATCCTATCTAATTTTAAACTGCATCAAGACCATAATTTACAAGTGAAAAGTACCTTCTTGAGAAGAAGATCATCTCAGTCATAGTAGAGATCTTTTACTTCTTCATTCTTAGGCTTCTTGGACTCAGGTTCTTGCACTTCTTCAGCAATGTGTGATCCTTCTTTGTTCCTCTCGTCCTTACCATGATTAGGACAAACTCTTTTGCAGTGTCCAAGCTCCTAACATCCGAAGCACCTTTTCTTATCCATGTTCTTTTTCCTTGAGGGACCAAATTTTCCCTTTCTTCTTGTCATTGCAGCATATGCTTGATTCTGTTCGCTTGGTCCAACATCAACTTTTGCTTTTAGTCTGGTTTCTTCGATCTTACATAGTGACCATAAATCTTGAAATGTAGTAGTTTCTTTCTTTCCATATAAGCTTGACGTGAAGCTACCCCATTCTTCTGGTAGTGCATTTAGCACTACTGTGGTCATCTCTCCATCAGACATAAATTCTCCTAGTTCTTGTAGTTGATCTCGAATTTCTGATATCCTCATGAAGTATGAGGTTATTCCATCTTCCTTGGATATCTTTAGCTTGTAGAGTTCTTTCCTTAAGGAGATTACTTCTCTTGCGGTACTTACAGAAAACAACTCTACTAGTTTGTCATATATAGCTTTTGCAGTTTCTAATTTTGATACATATGGAATTAGAGAGTCTTTTATAGATTCTATAAGAATCCTTTGAGCTCTCACTTCTCCCTTCATGTATTTAGCATGAGCTTGAGTATCCTCTTTTGGAGGTTGGGTTATTGATCCCTTAATGTGAACCATGACCTCATTTTCAATAAGATTGAGGTCAGTCCTTTTCTTCCATGCAAGGAAGTTTGCAGCCCCAACTAGTTTATTGCTTTCCTTGCAAAAAGATATTTTGATATTATCGGATATAGTCATGGACTTACTTGTCAAATTGTTGCTTGCTTCCTCCTTCTTCTTGATGTTGATGGATGGCCTTTTTAATGAGAGAGAGCTTGATTTATGATCCTTTGATGATCTAAAGTGCTTCTAGGGTTTTACTTTCTCTTCCTGCTTCCTTCTTATGATGTAGATCTTGGAATTGTTGATAACCTTTGACTTGCTTTGATTCCCTTTTTGAAGTTTGATTTGTATGTCAGCTTGCTTTGTCTACCCTTTCTTGTCTTTAGCACCTTAGCTCTGATACCATGTTGAGAAATCTAGGGCATTCAATGTTAACAATCTCTCTGCTTGATAATTTCTTGTGATATGCTTATTCTTCAGTTACTTATGATCTTTCACTATGTTAGTCTATTAGTGTGTTCTTTTTCAACAAGACAAATACCAGAATAAAGACAAGTAACACAAAATATAGGCTTCTCTAGCCAGGGCCAAAACCTCTCACCTCTAGAGAGGAAAACCCGATAAAATTCTTCTTCTAGATCTTCAATTGATAAGTACCAAGACCATGACACTGACCCTTGAATCTTAGTATCCTCTTTCAAGAACCTTGTCACCAACACAGTCTTCCTTGTCCTTTCTTCTCTTTCTTCTTCTAGAGAAACTCGATCTCTACTTCTTACAGTGCACCTTCATAGTTGCCCTAGAGAATCTCGGTCTTTAGGTCTTCTATAGAAACTCGGTCTTTACTTCACTATTCCTAATGATTCCTTCCTTTGCTATCCCAGAAGAAACTTATTCACTACCTCCCAGAGGATTCCTTCTTCGCTGCCCCAGAAGATTCTACTTCGTTGTCCCAGAAGAATCTGCTACCCCAGAAGAATATACTTCGTTGTCCCAGAAGATTCTACTTCGAATTACCCAAAAGATTCTTCCTTCGATACCCTAGAAGAGTGTCCTTTTTACCCTAGAGAAAACCCTTTTCTTATTGTCTCCTTTTCACACTTCTTTCTACACATCTTCGCTGGAATTGAGTTCGAACTTGATGATTAGAATGGACGCTGAGTTATCCTACTTATACCCCTCTTCTTTGGGTCTTTAGGCCAACTTGACAGCTAGATGTAAGCCAACTTTTTCTGGCAGCTTCTTTAATGTTTGTAGGCCGACTTGTTCTGGCAGCTTCTTTAATGTTTGTAGGCCCACTTGAAGAGGTTTGGTGACAAGTTCTTTGGAGGATACTTTACATAGACAAGATGACCTTTTACATAGTGTAACATGACTTCATTTACATGACAATGACTCTTATATTTTATGACTAGATGACAAATAAATCCTAAAGACTCTCAATGGGAGTCTTGACTCAAAAACAAAATCCTTGCTCATGAAACCCATGAAGCAAGTCAATATAATAATTTTCATTTATTTACATCTCTTTACATAAAATCATAATTACATGTCATTATGAAGACCGAACCTAGTTACTACTTTCAACAGAGATAGGGCATCCAAGATAAGAGTAGTCGTAGAGGACCGATATTTTTTGAGGATTGGCTATCCAAGATAAGAATAGTCCAAAGTAGGTCATACTCTGTGAACACCCGGGTGGAGTATGTACCTTGAGAGACATTGTGCTCTAATCTAGTGGAGAGATAGAGTTGTTAGTCAAGGCCTTGCTATGTGACAATGTTGGTTGATATGATGCTATACAGATGGGTTACCAATCCGATTTTTCTTATGAGAAATTCTTCAGATTGAGAATGACCATGTACCATTATGAATACCTCCCTAGTTAAGAGGGAGTGTTGAAAAAAGTAACTAGGTTCGGTCTTCATAATGACATGTAATTGTGATTTGTGTAAATGATGAAAAGAAGAAAATAAAATTATTATTGTAATGCTTGCTTCATGGGTTTCATGGGCAAGAGATATTATTTTTAGATGGCTCCCATTTAGAGCCTTTAGGATTTGTCATTAAAATCAAAGAGTCAATGCCATGTATGAAGAACTAGTCTTGGGGATATTACACATGTAGATGAGTCAATAGAATAGTCCAGTAGCCCTCCAAAGACAAGCACAAGTTCCCATATTCATGTCAGCTTCAAAATGAAATGAAAGAACTCATGTTGACTCACCTTATGGAGACACACCTACTCGGATTTATAGGTCATCTTATTTATATGAGATAAACCACAACATATACGTGGGCAGGTTCTTCGCATTAACACAGTTCAAGAAGTTCAGATCTCTCTGAATTCGGGTGACCTAGTGCAGAAGACAAGTTCGGATATCTCTGTTATTTGTATAGGAGACCGCGGTGACACAGTTCGAAGAAGGAGACTACAGCTCTGTGTTGAAAGGAGATTTTTGTTTGGTGAAGAAGTTAAGAAGTTTGTTTTATCTCTGTAACTTGGATGACAGTTGTAGTGAAAAGTAAAGGAACAAGTTCGAATATCAATTACAGTGACAAGCATTTCGATGAAAGGAACTCGGATAGCAGCAACAAGTATTTCAGTATTGTAGTGACAAGTATTTCTCATCTTCAGTACTACAACAGGAGTTTGCAGTATTGAAGTCTCACCAGTCTTAGTGGAATCTCAGTAAAGGTCTCGGTGGAATCTCAGTAAAGGTCTCGGTGGAATGTCAGTAAGGGTCTCGATATTATATCTATGCCATCACAGAAGTAAGCTCTCAGTTATATGACCGCAAGGAGGTCTCACTGTAAAGGAGATCTTGGTGTGAAGACAATGATAAGATTCGGTGATGCTAAGAAGGTCGAAGTGGAAGAAGAGTTGAGAAGGAGGTTGACTATGACGAGAACATGTGTCTTGGTCTTAGAGTGGCTAATAGGTCAGGGGTCTTGGTCTTAGCATTCGTCAATTGGAATCTCTATAAGAAGAATTTGTGCGGGTTTTTCTCTCAAAGAGTGAGAGGTTTTGGCCCTGGCTAATAGCCTACATTCTGTGTCTCTTGTCTATTTATGTTCATGCATTGGTAGTTGTTTGATGAAAAAGAACACTAATAGCTTAAGCAACAAGAAGATCCTAATCTAATGAAGTAAAAGGCACTCACAAACAGTTACTAATTAAGAGAAATCACCTAATTCATGATGCCCTAGATTTTTCAACAGAAAGTCCTCAAAATCAAACAAAACCAGCACCTCAAACTCATAACTCAGTGTGGAGTCCAAATGTGTAATCAGACCTAACATACAACCAATGCTAAAAATAAAAACTCCCCATAATCTCATGAAATCATGCTCATTGGATTTGTCTTTTAGTAAGGAAACCAGATCCATGATCAGAATCAACATGCAAGTACTATTAAAAATAGAAATCACTCACATATCGCCTATAAGTAGCATATCGGACTTAGAATCTCGCAAGGATTCTAAATATATGATTATCTCAAACATGAAAGTCTCTGAACGAAACCTGCTAAAAATGGTAAGTGCCACGCATGTCACCCAGAGAAACCTCATTGGAATCCTGAGTTCATAAGGACTTTGTATATGTGATCAATATTGTTGTACCATCCCTGGAACTTTGTCTCCTACAAGGTAGGGAACCTGTTAAAACTAAAAACTCTCTCAAACTATGTCTGAATCATTCATCAAATCCATCCAGGAAGTAGTCTCCCAGGGAACCAAGCCCCTCCTTGTATCTGCATTTGTCTTTGCACATCCAGCCTGATGAAATGTGCTGGTATTTAACCCTCCAAATTTGTAATGGAAAAATTTAGTTGTTAACAATCCTACTAGTTTCAAAAAAAATCTCAAATCAGAAATTATACAGAATTTCCAAAGATAATGAAATCATAATAGCAATCAATATTAATTAAAAAAGTAGTACCTTCAGTATCTCCAACTTTACAAAAGCCTGATATATGGCTTGGGGCAGAGAATGGTTGATGATGAACATTTGGCTCTCCTTCACTTCTACATATATGTTATTGATACAAACAATCTTGCCAATCTTGGCAAGCATAAAGTTCAACAAATGTATCGGACTTGGAGCCCAAAATATGTGATCATATTGACCCTCACAAGTAAACCTGCAACTCCACAAACCTGTGCATTGTCCATGACGACTTGGACAACATTCCAAGGACCCACATTTCCTATTGCACCAATAAGAACTGTGTAGATGAACATTGCATCTTTTTCTACTTCACAAGCATCACACCATAGGGGCCATATTGCATTGACATTAATTAAATGGTGGTTTCTTTGGTCTCTCCCTTCATAAAAACAATCAACACCACTATTTCCGCCTATGTATCTCAAATTGATTGTAACTGTATCTCCACAAATTATCTCTTTAATCTACAATGTGATGTGTTTTTTTCATAACCAAGGTTCATGTATCTATTTGATGCTTCATTGACCACCTTATTCATTGGTTCTTAATAAAGGGGAGACACTAAATTAAACATTAGTCCATTTTCATAAATGCAATGAGCTACAAACTCATTAGTGTTTTCTCCAACCTACTCATTAAAAGTTGCTTCAAAAGGTCCCATAGTAGGTCTTTCACTAGTCACAGCAGCTCATCTAGATGGAAACAAAAGCTTTAGACACAAAGCCTTGCACAAGGAGCTTTCCCTTACTATTCCTATCAGCAGCATCTTGCAAAGCCGTGTAATATTGAAGTTTTGTGACATTCAAACCTGGACAACGTTTACCATTTACATCGTCTGGAAAAGTTCAATACTTGAAACCGAAACAGTCCCAGACTTAGCTAGAGAAGGTACACTATCACCTTTGTATGTTCCCTCTACACATAGGGTTAGTGCGTGCTAACCTCAAGGGGGAATCCTTATACAATCTGAAAATAAAAATTGAACTTTTCCTGCCAAAAATCACTATAGATCTGCAAAAATGCTTCCTGTAAATTAAACATCAAAAGAGAAATCCTCATTAATCAATTCCAGAGAGAAAGTACTATGCAAATTTACACATATATGTTCTAAATAATTTTCTTCATGACGGTTTCATCATCTTCATCTTGTGTACCTATTACAGACATTTCTCCTTCAGAAGATTTGGAAGTTTCAATTAGTCATGCCATCAAAGGTAACAATAGAAATTGATGAAGGTAAAAAATCACATCTCTCCTAGTTAGTATTCCATTGGTTTGGGGGTCATACAAGTTGTAGGCCTTGGATACTTCAATATATCCAGTCAGAAAGCACTTGTGACTTTTCTTATCAAGTCTCTTCCTTTTCTCATCAAGAAAATGAACATAAGCATAACAAGTAAAATATCTGAAATGACTAACAACTGCTTTTCTTCCACTGCAAGCTTCTTCAGGAGTCATATGTTTGACAGCAACTATGGTTATCATATTGATTCTAAGTTACATTATTCACAGATTCAGCCCAAAGTTTAGGATCCACATTCCTAACACAGAGCATACACCTAGCTATATCCATAAGGGTCCTAATTTTTCTCTCAGCCACCCCATTTTGTTAAGCAGCATAAGGGACAGTATGCTCTTTTTCAATTGCATTTCGCTTACAGAAATTTCAAAAGCATTATGCACCCATTATTGGTCCAAAAACACTTAACAGATTTACCCTTGTTTCTCTACAGAATCCTTAAATTCCTTGAACTTGCCAAACACTCCATCACTGTGCTTCAGAAAATAAAACCAAATCCTTCCGTTATAATCATTATTGAACATCAAAACATACCTTGAACTCAAGATAGAGGGTCAGTACTGTACTCCCATAAGCTTGGCATGAACCATATAAAAGGGAATCTTAGCTCTCCATTATTTACTCTTTGCATTTTTTTCTCTACCATGCTTACCAGACATGCATCCTTCACAGACTTAGTGCCTTTGAGAGATCTTAGGTAGTGCATACACCATTTTCAACATGATCATCAAACTCAGGCTTTGATAATTCACATGACCCATCCTCTCATGCCATAACCTTCTTACATTGTCTGCTTTTGCAACCAGAGCCTTCCCATTTAAGGTAAACCTGCCAAATTTGTCAAACTCATATTTGACCTGATCAGTACCAACTACTTTAAAGTTGTTATTGGTATATCCTTGATTAGTGTTTTTCCTTGTAAACCTCAAGCTTGTAACATAGATTTACAATTTGAATAACAGAAAATAGATTTGACTTCAAAGTTGGATCCAATGTAGCATTGTTGAACATGCCATCCTCAACACTAATGTTTACAGTCACAAACACATCTAAGGTTGTATAATCACCAAGGAAAAAAAAAATTATTACGATCATTGTCCAATACTCTATTCCATAGGAGATTTGTCAACTTTCAAGTTGGACCAGAAGCAGTTACTCATTCATCTTTGATAGAAACATTAACTTTTAAAGCTATGCAAAGAGCATCAATTTTATATTATTGATGCCATGAAAACATGCCTTGCTTTCGTTGCATGTCCTTCTACTTCTTGCAACAGCCCTTCACATCATGTATGTTGATCACTGAAGCATACTTGAAGAATTGAAGACTCCATGCCCAAGAATATGTCAGAGGATTCATGTACCATCAAAGTTCAGAGACCACCAAAGCTTCTAAGATCTATCTTCTTCTTCTCATATTCTTCTATTGTACTCAAATTCCGCAAGCCCTACAGTGGAGGTTGTAAAGTGATGCTAGTGTGATGAATCGAGTCATGTAACAGGCCTAGGTAACTTGGCATATTGTCATCAAGTGAGTTTACTCTGAAAAAAAATTTACTTGATTAATTATTGGTACTTTTTAGCACTTAATAATTAATTGATTTTTTTCTTCCAAGCTACAACCCCAAAGTCAGAGTGCGGTTTGATGGTAAGGCCTTGGGTGAGTCCAAGTGTCTAGAGTCATTATATATTACCATACTAGATCACTCAAAAAATTTCACGGAATTTGATTAGATCTAGGGGTCAATTTTTAAATTTTTTTAAATTTCCCGCATGACGGAAATTTTAATAAATTATGATTGTAAATTGTAATAAGTGTTGTCTAGAGAAATTGTATGAGGTATGTGTGCTCAAAATTACACCTCTCCTCCTCAACTTTCTACTAAGATACACTGTGTGAAAATTTTTGAACTTAACACATCAGAAATCCCTGCTGCTATTTTTAGTTTATTATCTCCTACTTGTTGTTTACATTAACAAGTTATTTAATCATATAAATATTGAAATAAACACAAAAGCAGCCTTCACAAATATACAGATCAGCGACTGAAATAAACTGAGACAACACAAGGGACACCGTTATTTTTGGACAATTGTCCCCAGAAAAACCCAATGCGGGAAAACCGATGTAGCAGATATGAGGGTTTTATTATTATGCAATTTCTGAATACAACTAGGGTGCCAAAAATGGCTCACCCAACAGAGAATGTCCTCGGCAATAATATCACTCCTCGGAGACAGATATTTCGACTGATCAATCACCGGATGAACGATCCCACAGCAACAATGGTAGCTTCTTAGCTGAACAACAAAAGCTGCTCCAAGCTTCTCTGTTGCTCTGCGTCACTCTGCAGGGATTGCGTCACCCTTCCCGGCTCACCAGCACTCAGTCTGCCACACAAAAATTCTTTTGGTGTTACCTCTTGGCCCTACGTCAGCTCTGCTAGCATCTGCGCAGCTACTGAAGCCTCTGCGTCAGCTCTCAGACCCTCTGTGTCACCCACACTGGCCTCTTCAGCCTCTGCTTAGCTCCCAACTACCTCTACGTAGCACCCAGCTACTTCCACGTCAGCCTCTCCAGCATTTGCACTCTCTCTGGAACTATCTCTACCTCTCTGCTATGTATTCCCGGCCTTGTGCCGAACTGCCCCTTGCTGCAACAAATCACTGGTTCGATTCTCTCAGCAGAACCCCGCTCAATAAAATCGAACTAACTGATCAATTTGGCGTATCTCCACCTGACCCTCAAGCCTCCTCTTACACTTTCCCTGTTGAGTCTTCAACGGCCGAGATTAAGTCCCTAATCAATGACTAAGATTAGATTTGGCTTGATCCATGTCATTTAGAACATTCTCACCCAATTTTATATTAATACCCATTAATATTTTAATTTTCCTAAATTTATACTTAGGAACCCCATTAAAAATATTAATTATTTTAATGTCTATCCAACCGGGTGGAATTGCCCCAAACCATTTCTGGGTCTTGGAGATCTTATGTGCCTTAGCCTCTCCACCAATTTTCATAGCTAGAGCACATCTGATGCTACCACAAATCAACAATCCCTCTTAGCGAGGAAAGTGCTCTAGTAATGCTTCACCATGGAAACATCACACTGATCCTCCGCACCGGTACCTGTGTTAATGCTTGGCCTGTTGTCTTACATCATCTGCACTGTTGCTCCCTGTATTATTGCTCATGACACTGCCACTCCCACTGCCACTGCTACATCTGTACTGCAGCTCCCTCTCAACATGTTTCCCATGCAACCCCTAGCACTGCCACTGCTAACTGTTGCACTACAACTTAGTTACCGAGAAGTAGGTAACTGACTTCTCCCAAATACTGACACCCCAATCAATCTGGAAGCCAAGTGAAATTGAAGCTACCTCTACTACTATCATGTGCTCCCTCTGTTGCCACTGCGTTGTTGCATACATCTCTGTGTCTCTCGCATTGCTGCACCCTCCACTACGTTGCCTCAGATTTATGCTCCCAAGCACTGCCTTGCTGCTCCACTACACTTTGCTCCACCCGACATCTGTCACTCTACTACTGTCATTAAGGGCTCCCGTAGCCGGATATGATCCAAGAGTTTGGGCACCTTAAGGATCCTGCGCCTAGTTTGTAGTCCTTCTAAGTTCTAACTACAACTTGATGTCTCCCCACCTCTTCTTTAGAGGTGCATGAGCACTCATGGCACAGTCGTCATCAGTCTCGACCTCTTTCTCCGCCTTCACTGGAGCTACCTTGTAGTCGAAAACCTCTCCCTTGTTTTTCTTCCTTGGACACTGGGATCAGTGTTTTAAAAAACGGTCGGCTCGAAACCGACTCGGCCGAGTTGGTCCGAGCCAGCCTTGGATTTTGTGACCCGGCCATTGAACCGGTTCGGCTCGCTCAGTATTAACCCGACCAGCTCAGCCGAGTCCTTATCAACCCGGCCGGGTTACGTACAGCGGCCAGTGAACCCAAAAAAAAGGCTTTTTTTAATTTTTTTTAATTTTTGGGGACTCCCTAGGCTTCCCTATCTAACTCTGATCCCTAGTATTGATATGCTATTCATGGTAATGTTAAATTCTTAAAGTAAAAGTGACATTCTCCTTAATCTTCATTTTCATCCTCGCTTTTACTTAAATTTTTAACATTACCATGAAATGACTCAGGATGTTTGAGAGTGGTTCCGGCCTCATTGGATTTCATATGGAGAAAGTAGAATTTTAGATTTCATTCAAAATCCAGCAGACTTATCAGTTTTTCAGGATTTCAAAATTTTGTCATGTATTAGGATATGGAACTCATATTTAATCAAGAGCACCAATCCCTCTATGTACCTTGATGTTAGTGACATTGGTTGTCGAACTCCTCTGGGATTCGCTCCCAAACCGGGAGCTTCTGAAAATGTCGCTCTCGCTCCCGTTTTCGCTCTCGCTCCCCGCTTTCGCTCCCGTTCCCAAGTAACACTAAGCCAGATGATGTTGGCAACTCTAGCAGTAGCCAGTAGTACTGGTCACAGAATTTTGTTGTAGAGGCCATTTCTAGCCTCCTTGGTTATGTGTTTTTGTTTTGATCTCTATATCATCATCGTGTATGTATTGGACAGCGCACTGGGTGCCATTTTGATATAATGGATATATTCATGAGGCTACTTTGATCATATGTTATCTTCTATCTATATTCTAATGCAGTGTGTTTGGAAACATGAATGAAAATCTTTAAAATTATGTGTTTTTATAAAAAATAAATATTTAATGTATTTTTTACAACGACTGAGTCACTGAAATCAAGTCGGCCGAGTCGATACCAAGTTGAAGTCGGAGTCAGAGTCGACCCTCGGCCGAGTCGGAGTTTTAAAACATTGACTGAGATGCATAATGTCCCAGCTCCCCACAATGGAACCACTTCACCTTGGAGATGTCATTCTTTCTTCCTCTTCCCTTGTTGTCCCGCAAATGCTAAAGCCGCATCCTCCTCCTCTTTCTTGATTCGACTTCCCTTGCCACTACTCCCTGCCTTGGTCAACCTCCTGATCTCTTCTTGGCGAAGATCTACCCACATCTCCTCCCATCCTAGAAGAGTAAATGCCTTAGACAAACGAAGACTGCATTCAGAGCGGTCCTCACCATGAACTCCGAATCCGGTGTAGACCCTATGGAAGTATGTTGGTCACGAATCTCCTACAATCTGAGGAGGAACAGATCTATCTGCTCTCCCTTCTGCATCTGATACGACCGCAACTAATTCTCCAATAGCATCTTCCGCTGCACGAAAGTGCCCTGATACAAGGTCGTCAAAGTATCCCACATTTCCTTTGTTGTGTTCTTTTTAGCAATATGTGGTACAACATGATCTTTGACCTTGTCAAGGATCATGCACTTTGCCCTCGCCATTGCATCCTCATACTTCTCATTTTCAACTAGGTCGATCGGGATAGCCACAGTTCTCAAGGCAAAGTCCTTGATGCGATGTCGATCAAGGACTGCCAAGATCCTGGCCTTCCAAATGACAAAGTTGGAAGCCCCCTCCAACTTGTCCTAATCTCTCAATCCGTTCACTGCCATTTCAACTCCTCTTCTAGACTCCCTCTGAGTTTCAACTTCCCTCCTGGAAATCTCCCTCTAAGTCCTGATTTCCCTGCTGGAAATCCTCCCGCCAAATGTCGAACCGCTCCTCTCCAATCCTCCTTGCAACTGCAACCCATATTTGGATTTCTTAGCTAGAAATCCATCAAGGTAGCGACTCCCTCTACCTTGGTTTTGTCACCTTAGGTACTATTCTGCACCGACAAAAACAGCACCCCACCAGCGTCTCAATCACAATCTCCCCACAGCTTCCCAAGCCCCGACAACTGAAGAAACTGAGCCTTTCAGGCTCTGCGCAATCCCAGCAACGGCAGAATCTGCTCCTCCTGGCCAAAGCGTCAATCCTCCCTACCTGAGAAAGATGATCGGGCACTGCGTAGGTCTGATCTTCCCCTCTCTGCCTCTGCGCTAACCCTCCTCCTAGCTCAAAATGATGACAAAAGCCCTCTGCGTCACTTCTCTACTGCTTCTGCTCTGGAACAACGTTGTCTCTTGGGACAGCTGCTACTGTTGCAAATTCTTCAAATTACTGTTGGTGCCTTCAGTCCTCATGTGATCTGCAATGCTCTAATACCATGTGAAAATTTCTGAACTTAACACATCAAAAATCCCTACTGTTATTTCTGGTTTATTATCTCCTATTTGTTCTTTACATTAACAAGTTATTTAGTAATACAAATATCGAAATAAACACAATAGCAGCCTTCACAAATATACAGATCAGCAACTGAAATAAACTGAGACAACACAAGGGACACCGTTATTTTTGGATAATCGTCCCCGGAAAAACCCAATGCGGAAAAACCGGTGCAACAGATATGAGGGTTTTATTATTATGCAGTTTCTGAATACAACCAGGGTGCCAGAAATGGCTCACCCAATAGAGAATGTCCTCAGCAGTAATACCTCTCCTTGGAGACAGATATTATGGTTGATCAATCATCGAATGAACGATCGCACAGCAACAATGGCAGCTCCTTAGTTGGATAGCAAAAGTTGCTCCAAGCTTCTCTGCTGCTCTGCGTCACCCTTCTCGGCTCACCAGCACTTAGTCTGCCCCACGAAAATTCTTCCGGCACTGCCTCTTGGCCCTACGTCAACTCTACTAGCCTCTGCGCAGCTACTGAAGCCTCTATGTCAGCTCTTAGACCCTTTGTGTCACCCACGCTGGCCTCTTCAACATTTGTGTAGCTCCCACCTGCCTCTGCGTCAGCCTCTCCAACCTCTGCGGCGTCTCTCTGGCACTATCTCTGCCTCTCTACTATGTATTCTCGGCCTTGTGCCGAACTGCCCCTCGCTGGAACAAATCACTGGTTTGATTCTCTCAGCAAAACCCCGCTACAGAAAATCAAACTCACTGATCAATTTGGTGTATCTCCAATTGACCCTCAAGCCTCCTCTTATACTTTTCCTATTGAGTCTTCAACGGCCGAGATTAAGACCTTAATCAATAGCTAAGATTAGATTTGGCTTGATCTATGTCATTTAGAACATTCTCACCTAGTTTTATATTAATACCCATTAATATTTTAATTTTCCTAAGTTTATACTTGGGAACCCCATTAAAAATATTAATTATTTTAATATCTCTCCAACCGGGTGGAATATCCCCAAACCATTTTTGGGCCTTGGAGATCTTATGTGTCTTACCTTTTCCACCAATTTTCATGGCTAGAGCACATCTGATGCTACCACAAATCAACACTTTGAGGGGTAAAAAATAAATTCTAGACCCTCAAAACCCATTTTTCCTAAGTTTTATGGAAAATGTGGCAATAAATTAACCCAAAAATAAATTAAATGGAGAAAAATAAGAGAACTTCATGTGAAAAAATGACATGGAAATGACTTGGAAATTATCTCAAGTCAAAGAGTAAGTCAAGAGGAATTTAAAAGGTGATTTGGCACATGACATCATCCAGGAGATTGTGCACATGGGAAATCGAACTTGTGGACCACAATAGAGGGCTCAATTTGGTGACTTGGCAACTCGAAAATCTTGGGAGGATATCTCATGTTGGAGAATATTTGTTAAATATTTGACTGGAGAGTTTAGTGGAGTCTTGTCTCCACTTCAAACTCCATTGTCCCTCATACATGGCACCTCACTTCAAGTCAAGATCCACGCAGCATCTAGAAGAGGCCCATGCATTTCTTTGTGGCAACTCTACGCATGGGAAAGGGGAGATGTGTCATCTTTTGGTTTAGTGGTTGAGATTACATGAGAGGTGGCTCCCTTCAGTTCACACTTGGCATCCACTTACCTCACACATGGAGAGCTCGCATTTCATGATGGGAGATACACTACCACACTTGAGGAATTCGATTAGTTGGACTTCACATGTGTCATGGCTACTCCACACTTCAGGTTCAATTTTCTCTTCTTGGGATCTTCTCCAATCATACTTGTCACATGATGTCTCTCTTGCGATTTGCTCCCATTTCTCTATTTGAAGGAGCTTGATGCTCTCACTTTGTATCTTTGGAATGAGCTATTGGGCTTAAGGAGACTATTGAATTGTGTATTCATTTTCATATAATAACAAAGACATTGGGGTACTATATTGATGGTGTTCTCCTTCTCTCCTTGAGGTGAAGTTGTTTTGATTTATGTGCTTTAATTTCTAAATCTATATGCAATTTGGTTTAAGTTAGCTATCATCTTACCATTTGTTTTAGATTAATATAAGCAAGCTATCTTGTGTTTATTTTTTATTAGAGAAATACTCTAGGAGTGAGGAGCACAAGATGATTCTAGGAGGAATCTCTAGCCTTATCATCCATTGTAGTATCTAATTCCTTCATGAATGCTAACATCTATTTCCAAGTGTGTAGAAATTTTTAGAGTTTGTTGAAGGATTGCTTGGGCGTGGAAGAACTCTCCAATAGACTAACTCACTCTCAAGCTCAAGGATAGAAGGACCCAATTGGTTTGCCTCAAGGACCTCATCAAACGAAGCTGAAAGGGGGAGTTTCCTTTCCTCTAGCCTACTAAGATCACATAAGATTAAATTCAATATATTTTTTGATCAATATCTTGTGCTTTCAAGGATTATATTTGCTATCTAGAGCATGGTTCTAACCAAACAATTAAGAAGTTCTACTTGCAAGTCTTGATCTACTTCTTGTACACTAATTGTAGATTATCATTTCTTTTCTTTTATGTCTTTTCAAATTCATTTTTGGATTTGTTTGCAGCCCATTTGAGTAGATTTATAAACTCATTTTGGTGACATGGTTGAAAGAGGAACCCTTGGAAATTACTAATATATTTCTTACAGAACCTTTAGCATTCATTTGGCAGCCTTTTGAGGGGGGTTGTGGTCAATTTTTGGGGCAGATTTGGACAAGATCTTGATCTGATATCAAGACTTCCTCTTTCCTTGGCAAGGTTGTGGGCTTTAGGAAGCTTTTCCTCCCTTCTTCAAGCATCATCATCTTCCATTTTTTCAAGGTTGATTTGGCCGCTGCAAATTAGTCCCTTGTATTTTCAGATTTTGGCAAGACATCTCTTGTAATTTTCACTTGTTGAGGAAGAGATTTAGCCCTTGAAAGTGGCATGTTGTAAAAGATTCCCTTGTTCTCCTTGCGAAGTCTTCTCAAAAGGCTCTTCTCTTCTCTCTTTGTAATAAATTCTCAAATAAAAATTTAGTTTTGCTTGTAGGAGCTTGGGAGATTTCTCCCATGGTATCCTATCTCCCCATTTGGACGGAGGCTTCTTTTGGGTGGATTGACTTTGCATGGTTTAAACTTCCACACTTCATTCACTTGTATGCATCATTAATGTTCTAACTTGCTCAACACTCACATTAACTTTTGGGATTGGCATATCATTCATATTTACTTTTCCATTTGCAAGTGAGCTTATCTAGTTTTCCATTTCAACTTTTCCAAGTGCTTGCATTGTGCAACTTTAATTTCCTTTTCAAGCTAAAATACTTGTGTGCAATTTACTTTTGCTCAAGCTACAACTTGCAACATTTCTTATGGGCAATTTTCGTTATGTGCATTCAAGTTACAAGCAAGCACTTATTTTACTTTACAAAATTTGACTAGTTCACTATTTCATTTCCACTTCTTTACTTGGCAGGGTATTTCATAAGTTATTGAGATATAATGAATCAAATATTAATGTCCATGAGACTAGATATAGTCTATGGGACCACTAGCTTCCCTGTATTTTTCCTTTTGCAATTCAATCCTCTTATTATTCAAATTAATGATGAGCTAACCCAACCTTCTAACAGTCCCCTCACTGAAAAGACAATGCCAAGGAACCAATGTTAGCATACTATTGTAACTATCTCTGATGTCTCTGAGAGCATCACATTCCAAAATGAAATGTTTTTCCGATTCCATTGCCCAAGAAGTGCAGAAAGTACACATCCGCTCTTCCCAAGCTTCTTTAGGTCTTTTCCACTGACCTGTTTCGCACCGTAGTTGATGCGAATTAGTTCTTAATTGAGCAATGAGAATCTTTGCTCTCCATGGAATGCTAGCTCCAATGTACTCTTTTTGATGGAGATCACACGAGGGGTTGAATTCTTGAACATAGTACTTCTTCTTTCTACCCAACTCTTTTCCCCATATATGCATACGAAACTTCTCCATAACATAACTCTTTAAATCCTTACTATTTGTGGGACATGCATTGAGGTGAATATTCCATTTTTGCATCCATTTGTTGTTTCGTCTCATCCATGATTTCTTTCTTTCACTCATTCCTTCATTGAAGATACAATGATAACTTTAGGCCATCTACCTTCTCCCATTTGCTCAATTCTCTAAAGATACCTTATGAGACGCACCATAGCAATTGCTTCAATGGAAGTTGCTCCTATTTCACTCAGCATTATCTCATAAGAAACCGAGCTTTTTATTTTAAACTTGGTCATGACCAAGCATTTTTGGATTTTCTCAATTTGCTTCCATTTTGAGATAAGGACGTTGCTAGCCCACAATTCACACCTATATAATATCACTAGATAAACTAGGAGCCCAAAAAGCACTTTAATTGTTTTCCAATCCCATAACTTTGCCTCTTTGAATCTATTTTGAAGAGCATATAATGCTTTCCATCCTCCTAAAATTCTCTTCTTTCTGCAGTGCTCCCAATCAATGTTGCATTAATTGTTATCGGGATTAAATCGGCGCGGGGAAAAAATGGGAAAAAATCGGAAAAATCGAAAAAAAATCGTAAAAATCGGGAAAAAATCAGTAAAAATTGGGAAAAAAATCATAACATACAAAAATATTCATTTTTTTCAATTTTTTTTAATATCTAAAGCATTTACAACATAAAATAAATACATTGACACATAAATATGATAAACAAACTAATATATAAGATGTTTAATACCATTTCTAGTGCCACATCACACATAATAGTGAATCATGTCCTGAATAGTAAGCCCTGACGCATGACTCCCAACTCAGCCTCAAAATATCAACAAAAAATATAATAATGTATCTCATATCATGAGTCATAATGTCATATACAATGAAATGAACCAAATAACTAAAGTCTAATACTATTGATTTCCTTTGCCCCTCTAGATTTAGATGTCGGTGGAGTTGGCAGTGGACTCTACTGTGCTCTAGAAGTTGAAGAACTAGGAGCTACAGGTGGTAGACCACGTCCTCGACAGGTGACAAGGGTAGCTTGGGTAGGTTGTGTCACCTCCTCCTCCTCATAATTTTTTTTTTCAAAAAATCATGATTTTTTCATAAAAATTGCCAAAAAAAAACATGTATTTATCAGCCGATAATATCGCCAATTTCAAAAACTCGCGATTTTACGATATAATCACGATTAGTGCGACACTGCTCCCAATCGACCTTGTTGTTGAAATCAATCCTGAGGTACTTGTAATCACTTACTTCTTCAAGAATGTTGCCTTCAAAGAAGAACGTATGCTGGCTCTGCTTCTTTTTATTTGAGAAAATCATTATTTTGGTCTTGTTGATATTGACTTGCATCCCCACTACTTTACAAAAATGCTCAAGGGCATCAAGGTGCATCTACAACCCTTGAGTTTATTTTGGGCATTACCATTTCACTTAGTTGAAGTATTGCTATCAACATTTATCTTTGAAGCATTAATACTAAATCATATCATTTAGACATTTTTTAGTATTAATTTACATCTTTAAAACTTACCTCCAAGCATAAGCTTGGTTGTATAGAGTCTAGACATAATAGGACAAAGTTTTCCTTGAAAATTTCTTCCATTTGGTATGGAGTAAGGTAAAGTGTGTGACCCTGCAGTTATGAAGGTGGATTTGTCCACTTGTACGAATGATGGCAGGCATGATTTCTAAGGATTAGGGGAAGGGTATTGTTAATGATGCCTTGCGCCTTCTCTACCCCTCTTCCTTGCAAGTCACCACAATCTTTACCCCTTGGTAAAAACTTGACAGGAGAATTTCTCACTTAGGATAGGCATATAGTTCAAAAATTAACTAGGATAATTGCACTCCACGTTAGATAGGTTGCATATCATTTCAATTTAGTCATCTTGTGAGCATTTCAAATTTACTTGCAATATTGTTTATCTTATGTACTTGTTATTTTAATGATGAATTGTATCATTATTGTTTAATGTCATTATCTCTTGTTACTTGAGCATTCCTTCCAAGTACACTCTCTATTCATATGTTACAAGTGATATTTTATTTTGCTCATATTTCATTCTCGATCTAACATTGGTTTCGCAGGATTGCTTATCATTGTATTTTGAATTTCATTTGAGCAAACACTTGTCATTTACTTTGAAGCACTGGTCTATACTTTGAATATATCACTGAATATTGCTCATATATTTATGTGCTAGTTTACATCTTGGTATTGAGTCATCTTTCAATAAGTATATCTTACTAATTTTAATCTCCTCGAACCTCACATTTCCTTCATTAACTTTCTTAAGGAACCACCCCCCTTAGCTTCACTAGGAGATAGCTTTAACAGAGAGAGTTGGGATCAGGTGACAGCCCCTTCTCTTAATTTTCCACCAAGATCACAACTTGTGGGGTTGAAAAAATTTCCCACACTAACCTAGGTGTGCAGGCAACAATGTCCAATCTTTCCACAATAATGAACATTTCCATTGAATTTATACTACTGTGTTTTTTCTTCATACTACTTTGAAGACTGATCTGCCTTGGGAGAATTGAATTTCATCTAATCTTGAGTTGGTTTGCCTTAGTCCACAAGTCCTTTCTCACCAAATGATTCAATTTCTTTCACTAGTCTTTGCCCTTCCTAAATAACTTAGTAGTAAGGTCAATAACAGAGATAGGCTAAGCACCAAGATATATACAAACCCCTTTTCTAACAAATTCTTGCCAAGACTTGCTAACTCAACAGACATATCCTTTAACGTGGTTAGATGTTGTGCAATCCCCAGATTACTTGAGAACTCCAAATTATGCAAATCACTCTGAAATTTGGAAGACACAGTTTAGATGTATTGTGATACAATTTCTTACAAGTTTCCCATATCTTTGTCCCATCCCTTGAATGCTTGATTTTAAGAAACACATTATTAGAGACACAAATTCTAATGAAAGCACCAGCCTCTTTATTCTCTTATTATATTTTTCAAGTGTTCTTTGCTTGGTAGTGTTGAGAAATCTAGGGTAGCTAGATTAAAAGATGTCTCTTACTTTGATAATTGTTTGTGATGTATTTTTACTTAACTTGATTAGCTTCTTCTTTGACTTGATTATTATTGTGTTTTCTATCATCAAACAGCTACCAAACAATGAAGATCAAAGAGACAAGAGGCCACAAAATGTACGTTGCTAGCCAAGGCCAAAACCTCTCCTCTTGAGAGGAAAACCCACAAGATTTCTTCTCTTCTTATAGAATCTTCAAATGATGAATTCCAAGACCTCAGACCCTTGAAAAACACCCCTCAAAGACCAAGCCAACCTTTCTCCTTGATGAGCTTTCTTCCAGCAATTTCGACCCCAATAACTTATTCAGTAACTTCAATCCCAGTAGTGTCTTCTACAACTTCGACCCTAGTAGTTTCTTCTTCAACTTTGACCCTAGTAATTTCTTCTGCAACTTCGACCCCAGCAGTTTCTTCTGCAACTTCGACCCCAACAACTTTCTAGCACTTCGACTTGCCCAACAACTTTCCAACACTTTGCCTTGCCCAACAACTTTCCAACACATCGATTTGCCCAGCAACTTTAGATACCTTAACACAAGAGAGAGAGAAAGATCCAAAACTTCGATCTTGTTTTTCTTCTACTTATCCTTGAATTTCGTCCTTTCCTAGCTATAGACTTTCCAGGGGTACAAATTGCTTCCTTGAGGTTGACTTGATCTTTCATGTAGGTTGACTTGCTTGAGGCACCATGACAAGGTCTTGGAGAGTTTTTTACTCTAATTTGACTCAAATAATTTTTTCTTTAAAATATGTAACATGCCCAAAAAGGTCTTCTATACACGACAATGACACTTATAACTTGTTGACTCAAAGACAAACCCTAGAAGCACTCAATGGGTGCTTGACCTAAAAATAAATTTCCCTTGAGCATGAAACCCATGCCTTAAGAATAATAATAATAAATTTATTTTTCTTTTTACAACAAATACATAAAATCATGATTACATATGTTATTATGAAGACCGAACCTAGTTACATATTTCAACACTTCCTCTTAACTAGGGAGGTATTCATAATCCATACATGGTACTTGGACATTCTCATACTAAAGAATTCTCATAAGAAGAGTCGGATTGGTAAGCCATCCCATAAGCTATCATTTCAGCTGATCTTATTGCATCTCATCATATCAACCAGCATTGTCACATAGGAAGGCCATGACTAACAACTTTATCTCTCCACAAGATTAGAGCACAATGCTGGCAAGACCAATGACTGATAGACACCATCATCATTGTCTCTCGAGGCACATACACCACCTGAGTGTTTACAAGGTATGTCCTTTTAGGACAATTCCTATCTTGGAATAACATGTCCTCAAGGAATTTCCTCTTCGACTACTCTTGCCTATTGGATGCCCTACCACATCCTCAAAGAGTATCGGAATCAATCTCAGATGCTTACCCAATCCTCCATTCTTTCTTCACAGCATGAAGACAAGAATGATGTGTTTATCTCTCCTCATGGTATTCACTAAGACTAACGGTTATTACTCATGGTCTAATGCATGACACATGAAGTAGAGATCCATATCTGTCACTCCCTCTTAATCAGGAAGGACCAACTCATTCCTATAAAGCTCCCTCTCAACTAGGGACTAGTTTCCAACAGCGGCTCTTTGGTAGAGATCATGGTACTATTAGTTGTTAATAGGCCTCCTCCTTTTGATGTCATGAATTTCAACTTTTTCATCATGGACCCTTCATCTTCCAATTCTTATTTGTAGGGCATCGTCCATCCATCACTTTCCTCCCAACAAGCCATAGTGTTGGACCAATAGTCATGTCATCCTTCTTTGCATAGGAAAGTGATCTTCTAGTCCACATCTGGTTCTTTTTCACATAGCTACCTCTTCCAAGTCATGTTCCTTTCAAGATCTTTCATCCATTCCCATGAGTACTAAGTTGTAGGTGACATCTACAACTCTCTTTTCGGTAGCTCTATTACAACCCAACCAAATGTTATTCAAAATAAAAAAGAACATCAAATCAAAGTTACCTTTTATCATGACCTTTCATCATGACATCTGCTTGCTTGCAACATCAACATCCTGCACATTTACTGACACATCTCCAAGATATTCAATGTCAAGGGTCTCCTTCCTTTCCATACTTCATCAATCTTCATACCTTTTTCATGGATATATCCAAGCCAATTCTTTTGGTCATCAGATGTTGAGCACTTTCTCTTATCTTAGGTGACTATAGTTGCATCTTTCACGATCTCTTCTTTCTTTCTTCACATATTTCGCCTCAAGAACTTTTATACATAGTTTCTTCATCTTGCTAGCCACCTCATATTCCATATGAGGACACATTATGTTGACTTCATCTTATCAATATGTGAACTAGTTCAAGGTATATCCCTTCATGCATCTTTCTAAAGGAAGAGATCTTTCGTGCTCAATCATGCTCATGAGATAGAGCATTCACCCATCTTATCACAAGTATATGATGACATGACTTAATCTATCAAATATATACATACCTCTTTTCTCCTTTTGGTCATCTAGACTTCCTTCGGCAGCTTCCTTTTCTTGCTTGAAAGTACTTCAAACATGCTGCACTCCTATGTCATCATACCATCATCCTTCTAAACAAAGAATCCAACACAAGGTGGAATGTAGACCATCAGCAAGACTCTTCTTTCAAGTAGAGGTGAACCTTCTAATGAAGGTTCCACTTGAGGGATCTTGAATATCCTCTTCCTGTAAATGCTCCTTCCTATTGATGATGTATGATGATTTCTTTCTATGTATGATGATTTCTTTCTATGCTTGATGACTTTCTTCCAACTGTAAATTACTACTTCGGTATGAGCTACTATCATCATGACTGCTACAACCATGTAGACTTTTTACTTCAGTTATACTTCCAAGCTTCTATAATAATGTCATGAGCTCTTTCTTTGCTTCAATCATACGCTTCTAATATGATTCCATCTTCTACTAAGATGCATCCTATCATACTTACAATGCTTCTCAACATGATAGCCAGAGTAGAAGTCTTTTCACCTCCTACTTCTCCTTGCTACGTACTTATGAGAATTTAAAAGTGAGGATCTATCCCTTCCTTCTGTGATTTCTTCTTCTCAGGTTGTTCTACTTTTTCGGTGATATAGGTTCATTCCTTTCTTTTCTTTCTTATTGTTCTTTTAGGACAATCTCTTTTGAAATGCCTATATTTCTGACATCCATAGCATTGGATCTTTGACATTGTTCTCGCTTAGAGAAAACCCTAGCTGTGAGGGAAAAACTCTAAGGTAACCTCTAACCAATCTTTTCAATTGAAAGCTAGCCCTTTCAATTCGAAAGGGAGATCCCTTCTATAACTCAGTCAAATGTGATTGGTTATGTACCTAAAACAATGACTAGATCTATTGTAACAAAGCTTTCAAAATGTGGTAGGGTTTGATAGAATTCCATTGGGCATGGAGTCAAATATTTGGCTTAATTAAGAAAGAAAACTAAAACATTCATTGAGGCAAGGTGGTTGATATACTTTGAGAGTTTAAATTGTTGAGATGGAATGCAAAATAGGAGGGCAAAAGTATACATATAAGAGCATCACAAGGATGAATTCTACAAAGCACAGATCAAAAAGCTATGGATGACTGAACATATAAACGGAGCATAATAAATATGAGTTTTGTTCATTTCCTCTCATCAATCATAGAACAACATACATATGACAACATAGAAAGGAAAACAAAAACAAGAGAACACATATCCAAATTTCCCAACACAAGAATCTTTGTTGCAGAATCAGTCTTCCTTCATTAAACTTTCAGATATATAAAGTAGGTATTTTAATCAAAAACCAACCCTTCTTCATTCCAAAGAGCAGTGTTTATAGGAAAAATTACAAACTAAAAAGCATGTTTCTCATATGTTCTTAATTACAAATTGCTAAACATAAAGCATGCATATCTAATGCATGAATATACTACATAAACTCAAAAATATTTGTATCTAAAGATAAAACAATTTGCTAAAATTTCAGCTAGAAACTGTGCTTTGTTAGCTTTTGTAACATCGGATGTGTTCTAGCCATGAAATTTGGTGGAGAGGTTGGAATACATGAGATCTCCAAAACCCAAAAATCGTTCTAGAAATTCCGCCTAGAAATGAATTATTAGATTATTAACCAGTTTTTAAATATGTCCTAAGTCTAAGCCTAGGAAATATGGTTACTTAATTAGTATTAATTAAGTCAAGGCGAGAATCATCTAAAAACTCACACAGATCGATCCAGAGATGATCCTAGCCATCAATTATGTTTTAATCTTGGTCGTTGGTGCTCCAACAGAGGATTATAAGAGGAGGTTGATGTGGTGATGGAGAAGATACTTGACCATTTCGATTTCTAGGCAGATCGATTCCCAAAGTAGCAGCAGTCAGTTGTAGGAGAGAGCTAAGGATCGAAGCAGTGTGTGAGGTGGAGAGACAGTGAGGCTACAAGAAGTATTCCAAATCCAGCAAGTGCATTTGCAGAGAGGCAAAAGAGCCATAGAGAAGATGACACAAGGGTTGCGCAGTAGCTTCTAGAGGCAAGTTCGATTTGCTGAGAGGGAAAGATGTCTTCAGTTCTAGAGGTCGGGAAGGAGTACCAGAGAGTCAGAGAAGCATTTTTCCAACAAGCAGAAGGCAAAATGACTTCATCAAAGACCAGTCAGAGGCTTGACGTCAAGCAGACTGTGCAGATCAAAATAGAGGTTAACACAGAGGGTCAGAAGGCCAAGTTTTTGAAGGCAAGTTGTGTCAGATTTGCCTGTGGGGTGAGGAAATTCCTCACTAGATTTTTGCCAATATTTTTCTATATAGGATTGCCAGATTCCGGCATCCAGTTGTACTCAGAATTTCTCATTGTTGCATAATAATAAAACCCTCAATTGTTGCACTCAAAATTTCTCACCGCTGCATAATAATAAAACCCTCAATTGTTGCATCGGTTTTCCCAAGTTGGGTTTTTCCGGGGACATTTGTCCAAAAATAATTGTCTCATATTTTATGTGTGTGCTAGCATTTCTCAGTTTCTAGCGCATTATTTTTCCGTAGTATTTTATTTGTGAAGATTGCAGTGTGTTTATTTCGTTATTTGTCGTAGCAGAGAAATTGTTAAATTAATTAACAATTAGGAGAAATGATACCAGTCACTGCAATAGGATTCCAGTTTGGAATTTCCACATGGTATCAGAGCGCAATTGATCAACTGGAGAGCTTAGAAACAAAGGAAAGGAATTTCACTGCTCAGTAAGGGCAGCGAGCTGAAATTCCCAAGGGCAACGCAGTATTTTGCTAGGAGGCCGAGTTACTTGAGGATGTTCGTTTTTCTGAGTAAGGGGCAGAAAAATTCGATCCTTCAAAATCGAGTGATTCCGAGACAAAGGGAGCAGCTCAGTACTTTCGTTGGGCAGATCTCTAGCTAGATGTAGGGGTTTTGCAGCAGTATGTTGAAGTGGAACCAGCATCGAGGTGGATGAGATAAGAGCACACACAAAGGCAAAATCTTCCTCAGGGAACTTCTACTTTGAAGAAGTTCGATTTTCCTTGGACATCGGCAGTAGTTGTGAGCAGATCTTCTCACTCCAGAAGGGAGTGCAAGTAGCACAGCAGCAGCCGAGCAGAAGGAAAGAGGACGGTTTTGACAGTTCATTGAGATGGCCACCGCTGGGCTTCATGATCACGACAGGTTGGATGGAGCTTCCAACTACGACATATGGAAGGCAAGGATGTCCTTCCTTCTAGATGAGTATGGCCTGAAAGCCTACAACGATGTTGTAGTGGCAATTCCCCAAGATGCAGATCAGCAGAAAGAGTACAAGAAATAGATGGCGCAAGCGAAACAGTTGATCCAGGATGGAGTCCATGATCATATAGTCTCACATATAGCTCGCAAAGATACCGCCAAACAAATTTCGGATGCTCTCAATGCGTTATAGCAGGGAACTTCCGAGCAGTGGAAGATGTTTCTTGAGGAGAAATTGAGATGTATCCGGATGCAAAAGGGGGAAGGCATAGATCCCTTCCTTACCAGGATTCAGGAGGTCCGAGACCAGCTGTTAGTCGTTGGGGCAGCGCCTCAATCCACTGAGCTAGTGCGATTGGCACTCAACAATGTCTCAGAGGATTGGCAAGTTTTTCTCCAAAGCATATTGCGCAGAGATAGGCTACAAGACTGGGATAGAATGTGGGTCAATTTGCAACAGCGGGAATAGAGGCAAGCTCTATTAAAGAGCTCCATCAGTGGGAGCAGCAGCAGCGAATCAAAGATGGTGAAGGATAAGGAAAATGTGGCCCTTGCATCTGAGGGTCCCAATTAGGGGTAGGGGGAGCAGAAGAAGAAGGACCTATCAAAGGTCAAATGCTTCAGGTGTGGTGAACTCGGTCACTACAGTATCCAGTGTCCTCTCAAGAAGAAGGGCAAGGAGGAGAAGCAGGACCAGTAGGAAACTTCAGCAAAGATCGATAGGCTTTCCTCTGGGCTGGAGGAAGACTTCGCAAATTTGCAGATATACCTCCAAGAGTGAGGTGCGGAGATTTGGTGTTGTAGTCCCAGAGAGCTACAGAGATTGGGTAGGCTCCTTGAGGAGTCCACCTCATAGATCAATACCTGGCTACAGGAGCCCATAGTATTCAGTAGCAAGATGGATCAGTGACAGTTGATGTAAACAGATTCCCAAGTAGTGTAGATGAGAGGGAGTTGCAGTCCAGATGCAGTGTTGGCAGCATTATGGCAGTGTCAGCAACCGCACAGATGTAGTGTATATCAGAGTTGCACAGTGGTTCGTGGGCAATATGGCCAGACATCAACAGCGTGACAAGAGATGATGCAAAGACAGGGTGTTGTGGCAGGGAGTGCAGCACTAGAACACATTCCTCGCTAAGAGTGAGTGTTAGTTTTTGTAGCATTGGATGTGTTCTAGCCACGAAATTTGGTGGAGATGCTACAATACATGAGATCTCCAAAACCCAAAAATTGTTTCTCGAAATTCAACCAAGAAATGACTTAATTAGATTATTAACCAGTTTTTAAATATTCTCTAAGTCTAAACTTAGGGAATATGGTTACTTAATCAATATTAATTAAGTCAAGGCGAGAATCATCTACAAACTCACATGAATCGATCCAGATATCATCCTAGCCATCGAAGGAATCGATCCAGAGATGATCCTAGCCATCGATTATGTTTTACTCTTGGTTGTCGGTGCTCCAACAAAGGATTATAAGAGGAGGTCGATGTGGTGATGGAGAAGACACTTGAGCAGTTCAATTTATTGGCAAATCGATTCCCAAAGTAGCAGCAGTCAGTTGTTAGAGAGAGCTAAAGATCAAAGCAGTGTGTGAGGGGCAGAGACAATGAGGCTGGAGGAAGTATTCCAGATCCAATGAGTGCATTTGCAGAGAGGCAAAAGAGCCATAGAGAAGATGACACAAGGGTTGCACAGCAGCTTCTAGAGGCAAGTTCGATTTGCATAAAGGGAAAGACATCTTCAGTTCCAAAGGCCGTGAAGGAGTCCCAAAGAGTCAGAGAAGCATTTTTCGAGCCAGCAGAAGGTAATACGACTTCATCAGAGACCAGTCAAAGGCTTGATGTCAAGCAGACAGTGCAAAGCAGCACAGAGGCTAACGCAGAGGGTCAGAGGGCCAAGTTTCTAAAGGCAATTTGTGTCGGGTTTTTCGTGTGGTGTGAGGAAATTCCTCACTAGATTTTTACAATATTTTTCTCCGTAGGATTGCCAGATTTCGGCATCCATTTGTACTCAAAATTTCTCACTACTGCATAATAATAAAACCCTCTATTGTTGCACTCAGAATTTCTCATTGTTGCATAATAATAAAACCCTTAGGTGTTACATCGATTTTCCCAAGTTAGGTTTTTCCAAGGACATTTGTCCAAAAATAATTGTCTCATATTTTATGTGTGCGCGCTAGCATTTCTCAGTTTCTAGCACATTATTTTTCCGTAGTATTTTATTTGTGAAGGTTGCAGTGTGTTTATTTTGATATTTGTCATAGTTGATAAATTGTTAAATTAATTAACAATTAGGAGAAATAATATCAGTTGCTGCAATAGGATTCCAGTTTGGAATTTCCACATGGTATGAAAGCGCAGTTGATCAACTAGAGAGCTTAAAAACAAAGGAAAGGAATTTCACTACTCAGTAAGGGCAGCAGGCCGAAATTCCCAAGGGCAACACAGTATTTGCCAGGAGGCCGAGTTGCTTGAGGATATTTGTTTTTCTAAGGGGCAGAAAAATTCGATCCTTCCAAATCGAGTGATTCCAGAGGAAAAGGGAGCAAATCAGTACTTTTGTTGGGCAGATATCTAGCTGGACGCAAGGGTTTTGCAACAGTATGTTGAAGTGGAACCAGCATCGGGGTGGAAGAGAGAAGAGCACACATAGAGGCAAAATTTTCCTTGGGGAACTTCTAGTTTGAAGAAGTTCGACTTTCCTTGGAGATCGCCGGTAGTTGTGAGCATATCTTCTCACTCCAGAAGGGAGTGTGAGTAGCAGAGCAGTAGTCGAGCAAAAGGAAAGAGGAAGTTTTTGACATTTCGTTAAGATGGCCACTGCTGGGCTTCGTGATCACGACAGGTTGGATGGAGCTTCCAATTACTTCATCTGGAAGCCAAGGATGTCCTTCCTTCTAGATGAGTATGGCCTGAAAGCCTACATTGATGTTGTAGTGGAAATTCCCAAGGATGCAAATCAGCAAAAAGAGTACAAGAAAGATATGGCGCAAGCGAAGTGGTTGATCTTGGATGGAGTCCAGGATCATATAGTCTCACATATAGCTGGCAAAGATACTGCCAAACAGATGTCAAATGCTCTCAATGCATTATACCAGGGAACTTCCGAGCAGTGGAAGATGTTTCTTGAGGAGAAGTTGAGATGCATCCGGATGTAGAAGGGGTAAGGCATAAATCCCTTCCTTACCAAGATTCAAGAGGTCCGAGACCAGCTGTCAGTCGTTGGGGCAACACCTCAATCCACTGAGCTAGTGCGATTGGCACTCAATAACGTCTCAGAGGATTGGCAAGTTTTTGTCCAAGCATATTGGGCAGAGATAGGCTACTAGACTGGGATAGAATGTGGGTCGATTTGCAACAGGAGGAGTTGAGGCGAGCTCTGTTAAAGAGCTCCATCAGTGGGAGAAGCAACAACGGATCAAGATGGTGAAGGAGGAGGAAACTGCGGACCTCGCATCTGAGGGTCCCAGTCAAGGGCAGGGGGAGCTGAAGAAGAAGAAGGACATGTCAGAGGTCAAATGCTTCAGGTGTGGTGAGCTCGGTCACTACAGTACCCAGTGTCCTCTCAGGAAGAAGGACAAGGAAGAGAAGATGGACCAGCAGGCAGCTTCAACAGAGATCGATAGGCTTTCCTCTAGGCTAGAGGAAGACTTTGTGATGTTTGCAAATATACCTCCATGAGTGAGGTGTGGAGATTTGGTGTTGTAGCCCCAGAGAGCTCGGTCACTACAGTACCCAGTGTCCTCTCAGGAAGAAGGACAAGGAGGAGAAGATGGACCAGCAGGCAGCTTCAACAGAGATCGATAGGCTTTCCTCTAGGCTAGAGGAAGACTTTGTGATGTTTGCAAATATGCCTCCATGAGTGAGGTGCGGAGATTTGGTGTTGTAGCCCCAGTGAGCTCGGTCACTATAGTACCCAGTGTCCTCTCAGGAAGAAGGACAAGGAGGAGAAGATGGACCAGCAAGCAGCTTCAACAGAGATCGATAGGCTTTCCTCTAGGCTAGAGGAAGACTTTGTGATGTTTGCAAATATACCTCCATGAGTGAGGTGCGGAGATTTGGTGTTGTAGTCCTTGAGCAGTCCACCTCATGCATCAATACCTGGCTACAGGGGCCCACAGTATCCAGTAGCAGGATGGATTAATGACAGTTGATGCAGTCATATGCCCAAGTGACAGTTATAGAGACTAGTAGCAGTTAGATGTTGGGGAGCGCAATGCAGAGTTGGCAGCAGTGCAGTTCGCACAGTGCAGAGTCAGCAGCAGCACAGATTCTTCAGTGACAGTGCAAATCCTAGTAACAGTCAAAGACTAGGGTAGACAGATGCATCAAACTGATCACAGTTGATTCAGTATTTTGGATGCTTTTCAATTGCAGCAGCCAGTTGCAACAGATGAGAGGGAGTTGCAGTGTTGGCAGCAATATGGCAGTGTCAACATCCACACAGATGTAGCGTATATTAGAGTTGCACAGTGGTTGGTGGGCCGTATGGCCAAACATCAGCAGCGTGACAGGAGTTGATATAGAGACAAGGTGTTGTGGCAGGGAGTGTCGCACTAGAGCACATTCCTCATTAAGAGCGAGTGTTAGTTTTTTGTAGCACCGAATGTTTTCTAGCCACGAAATTTGGTGGAGAGGCTCGAATACATGAGATCTCCAAAACCAAGAAATCATTTCCGGTTCCTCCTAGAAATGACTTAATTAGATTATTAACCAACTTTTAAATATTTCCTAAGTCTAAACTTAGGGAATATGGTTAATTAATCAATATTAATTAAGTCAAGGCAAGAATCATCTAGAAACTCACACAGATCAATCCAGACATTATCCTCGCCATCTATTATGTTTTAATCTTGGTTGTTGGTGCTCCAACATAGGATTATAAGAGGAAGTCGACGTGGTGATGGAGAAGACACTTGAGTAGTGTGTGAGGGGCAGAGACAATGAGGCTAAAGGAAGTATTCTAGACCCAACGAGTGCATTTGCAGAGAGGCAGAAGAGCCACAGAGAAGTTGGTGGAGGGGTTGCACAGTGGCTTCTAGAGGCAAGTTCAATTTGCTAAGAGGGAAAGACGTCTTCAGTTCCAAGGGCCGGGAAGCAATCCCAGAGTGTCGAAGAAGCATATTTGCACCCAACAGAAGGCAGAACGACTTCATCAGAGACCAATCAGAGGCTTGATGTCAAGAAAATTGCGCAAAGCAACGCAGAGGCTAACGCAGGGGGTTAGAGGGTTGAGTTTATGAAGGCAAGTTGTGTCAGGGTTTGCCTGTAGGGTGAGGAAATTCCTCACTAGATTTTTGCCACTATTTTTTGTTGTAGGGTTGCCAAATTTCAGCATCCAGTTGTACTCAGAGTTTCTCATTGCTGAATAATAATAAAGCCCTCAGTTGTTGCACCGGTTTTCCTAAGTTGGGTTTTTCCAGGGAGACTTTTCCATAAATAATTGTCTCACATTTTATGTGTATGTGTTAGCATTTCTCAGTTTCAACACATTGTTTTTACGCAGAATTTTATTTGTGAAGGTTGTAGTGTGTTTATTTCAATATTTTTCGTAGCAGATAAATTGTTAAAATAATTAACAATTAGGAGAAATAATACCAGTTACTGCAATAGGATTCCAGCTTGGAATTTCCACATGGTCAAAATCGTTGACTGATATTTTGCCTGGTTTCCTAGAATTTGTGCCTCGTCCCCATCTAAAAATGGCATTTGTTATGGTTCTCCTCCTTTCAGGATTCCCTAATCTGCCAACGCTGACCAAATCACTAATACTCTTTCAAAACCGGATAATGGCCAGGATCTTTGACGGGTTGGTTGTCAGCACTTTTATAAAAATCGATTACAAAATTGCACTGACATTGAAACTACCAGCGCTCATCAACGTTTAGCGGTGCAAATCGTTGACAGATAGATTATCGTCCTTCAGTGAAAATTCCATCTGGGCAGTTGGCAATCAAAACTTTGTTGTAAAACCGATTAGCTGAGTGTGCTAGCTGCTTCCTGTAGGATGTCAACATTTGTTTCCCTTTCTCTCTTAGTCCTTTGGGCCTCTGTAGAAACCCCTTTCCTTGAGCCTTTAATTTTCTTCATTTTCTTTAAGCTTGTGGACTCCTCTCTGTTTATGATTAAGTCTTTATTAGGGGTTTTGTCTACATCTATGACTTCTTTTGCCAAATCTGGGTTCTGCTTCAGTTTGATGTTCAATCTCAGCATATTCCACGGTCTTGTGTGTGGTCTTTTTCCACCTTTGAACATCTCTGCTAAGGTGGGGTCTTTGTCAATTGGTGTCCGCTCTTCTCGAGCTCATTATTTTTCCCTTCTTTGTCTGTTCGCTGACTTTTGTTTCTGCAGGTACAGCTACAGTGGGAGAAGGGGCACCTTTTGTTTTTCTCAGCCTCTCACTCTTTCTAGTATAAACATTTGGTAATTCGGGAATTAAAGGAGGAACCGGTTCTACTTTTTGTTGACTCCTTTTTCGCACAAATCATTGAAAAGTGTAACTAGGTTCGGTCTTCATAATGACATGTATTTATGATTTTATGTAATGAGATGTAAAAAAGAAAAATAAATTTATTGTATTACTTGCTTCATGGGTTTCATGAGCAAGAGATTTTATTTTTGAGTCAAGACTCCCATTGAGAGTCTTTAAGAATTATTTGTCACTAGTCATAAAATGATAAAGTCATTGCCATGTAATGAAGTCATGTTACACTTTGTATAGAGTCAAACTTGTCTATGTAAGGTATCCTCCAAGACCTTGTCACTTATCCTCTTAAAGTCAGCCTACAGCGATGGAAGAACACGCTAGAAGAAGTCGGCCTAACTCTTGAGATCATGTCAGCCTAAAGGACATGAGAAGAAGTGTATATATAGCCTAACTCGGCCTCACTTGGAGGCAAGCAATTCGACAAGCAACTCAACATACACTTGGTGAAGAAGTGCGACGAAGAATGGCTACAAAGAGAAATGTGAAGAAGTGATAAGAAGGGTTTCTTCTAGTGCAGCGAAGGAGGATCCTTCTGGGCAACAAAGAAGGTTTCTTCTAGGGCAGTGAAGGAGGATTCTTCTAAGCAGCGAAGAAGGTTTCTTTTGGGGCAGCGAAGGAGGATTCTTCTAGACAACAAAGGAGGTTTCTTCTGGGACAGCAAAGGAGCTTTCATCTGGGTAACTGAGATAGAGATCTCGACACCGAGATTCTCTAGAGGAAGCCAGTGAGATGATAAAGGCCGAGTTTCTCTAAAGGAAGTCGAGAAGAAGCAGTGTTAAGGATAGAGACTGAGTTTCTCTAGAAGTAGCCGAGGAGAGAAGTTCGAGATCAAGAAGAAAGTCAAGATAGGGAAGAGGCATAGCATCAAGGTTAGTGACAAGGTTCTTGGGAGGATATTAGAGTCAAGGGTCTGTGTCATGGTCTTGGTACTCATCAATTGAAGATCTAGAAGAAGAATTTTGATTGAGTTTTCCTCTCAAGAGGTGAGAGGTTTTGGCCTTTGCTGACAAGCCTACATACTGTGTCACTTGTCTTTTGTTGTGCATATTGGTAATTGCCTTGATGAAAAGAACACAATAATAACATAATGAAGAAAAGACTATAAGCTAAGAAGTAAAAGTATATCACAAGCAATTATCAAGTAGATAAATCTTTTAACTATACATGCCCTAGATATCTCAACACATATGAGGTCCCCTGTTCTAGGTTTTGGGGTTTGTTTAGCTTTCTTTCTACCCCTTTTTTGGTTTTACAGTTTGAAGTTCAAACCCTCCCCGAAACAGAAAATGTTCCCAAGTCCTCCTGACCTTTCTCAAGTGGCTTCCAATTAGTAATTTAATCAAACCTTTATGATATATGAAATGAGTATATGCATTTGGTCTTGTCATAACCCTAGCAGACATATGCTTCAGACTCTCTAACATAAAATAGGGAGTGTTCATCCTTAACTGACATGCTATGTGAGATAGGAACCGGAAATCATAGAGATTCACCTGATCGTAGCATCCTTCGCATGTGAAGTAAAATTGGGTGATAGTAAATACGCAGGAGACAATGCCACTCGTCCTTCAACCAGAACCTCTGAATTTCTGAGTGCCAATTCCTTTCCTTAAACTCATCCTTCAAAAAGAATGGCACATCAAGTCCAGCTAAAACATGGCTCTTAAAGGCCCTTTCTCCATCTGTGGGGAAGCTCGTGACCTCTGCAATTACCTCCTCAATAACAAGAAACGAGATTCACCCAACATTAACTTGCTGCCCATCAAAACCCTCTGCGAAAGTCCTGGCAACTCCATCGTGATAACCTGTACAGCTAGAGAAGAACTATTCCCACCATGCTTCTCAAAAACGTTGTTGAATCTTTGGATAGATTTCAAGCAAGTCAAGTGCTTTGGGTCCTCCTTTGTGTAATTTTTTGCCCCTTCCCATAACTTTCACCATCAAATGTTAACACCGAGACCGGGAGAGGGATTCAATCATGAGCCTTCAGGATACTAAAAGCTTGTTTTCTTTCGGCATAAAACATATATCAACTTAATCATACATCATACGGGCTTTACCATTTAAAATAAATGATTTCACAGCCTGGCAATGGATAAATCGTATAATCAACTTGATTGGTGCTTACATAAAAAAAAAAATCCGTGCAATCATAACCTTTTAACAAAACATTACCTCTCGGTGGCGGAACCCAGAAACCCATCATGTCATGTCACCATCTGATTGATCAATGCTCGCTTGACAGATTTTCATTCATTTGCTAACGTGTGCTCCATCAGCGCATTATTCGGACATAAAACACTTGAAATTTTCCTTTGGCGCTGACACTCCAACTATTAGAGTTTAACTGGCCATTTTTACACTTTGAATGTCAGTGCATTTTTATTTTCAGAATTTACAATAACGATAACAATCAATCTGTCAGCGATTTAACCCTTTTTTTACAACTCGGCCCTAACACTAAAACTGTCAGCGCTTTTGAAATTATTTTTTACAAATTAATGTTGACACTGAAATTGTCAGCCTTTTAAAATTGGTGACTAAAATTGTGATAAGCGTTGGCTCCACAGGGATGTTGTCAATCATAGATGGTAGCAAGAACCCCATATACCAAAGCCCTGTTTATTACAATAGATTTTCTTAAAGCAACACTTTGACTGACTCTATTTTTATACGAAAAACATTTTTTCAAACCTATTCATTTATAGACTCTTTTGGAACTGGAAAATAAAATAAATAAAGTAAAGCAACTTTTATTCTCTGATAACCATTTATCATAACCTTAGGGCCTTCTCCCCGGGCTTCAAGTCCTTCAAAATGTTTATCCACACCTGCAAATTTTCAAATAACATGGATATATACAATGAAAAAGTGAAATGTTGTCTCTCAAGAAATGTAATGCTTCAGAAACCGCTCGTTGACTGGACCTCCAGGCAGTAACTCTCCTTTTAAATCTTGCAAAATAAAACTATTCTTGCCACGAAAAGCTGCAATTTGATATGGACTTTTCCAAATATGGTCAAACATCCTGTGTTTACCTTTATCTTCAATGTGGGCATTCCATTTTAAAACTGTGTCCTGGATTTTGATATCATCTTCCTTAGTCTTCTTGTCAAATATCCTTTTGATCTTTTCTTGGAAATGTTGAGATTGCTCATACACTTTTTCTCTATTTTCCTGCACCTCTATCAATTGATTGATTCTTCTTTGAAAATGATTTGGTTCCTCTCCTAATTCTTACAACTTTACAAGTACTTCATATTTGGTGTCCCAAGAGAAACTGGGAAAGTTGAATCTACCCCATAGACCAGCTGAAAAGGAGTGGTACCTGTTGACCACAACGTGTCAACTTCCCAGCAGTACACCCCCTTTTCTTCGCAAAAAGGGATAGCGCTTGATCGACATGTCCGTGCCATTCGACAGTCATCGACAGCTTGATCAATTTATGTTGTAAACCCAGTCTGCATGTATAAATTGTAAATAATCTTAGCAGATATGAGTCATGTATATAAATTGCCTAGGTGGACCTAATTTTCTAAGTGATAATCTACGTTCCGGAAGGTTTTTCGTCTCACCGATCCATGATCGGCAGAGTTTTCCTTCAGCTTAACCCCAAAGCCGGAATGGATTTTGTCATTAGAATCTTAGGAGAATCCTAGTGTGTTAATCTGCTAGATTATAGTTGTGTCGCAGAACTGGGTGGTTTATGAGGGTCTATGTCAAATGGGTTTTCCCCCTTGAGATGTAAAATTGTAAAAATCATTATGTAAAGTGTCTTGAGGGTTAGAAAATGTTTTAATCCCTTCATAAGTCCTTAGTCCTAGGTCCTAGGTGATTTTTCCAAAGGCTAAGTTCGAGGATCCATTTAAAAATAATTTAAAAAATTAAAAAATTAAAAAAAAAAAAAAATTAAAAAATAACTGAAAAATAAAAAAATAATAAAAATAAAATAAAAAATAAAGTAAAAAACCTAAAAATAATAAAATAATAATATTTTGAGTAAATAAATGCAGAATTTCAATTTTTAATACATTAAAAATTTGACGGATGAGATTAAGAGATATCTTGATCCTCATCGACGGTCGAGATCATTTTGACGTGGATCACTCGAACTAGCTGTTGGGAATCTTTCCTTTAAATAGGGTGCTAGGGGTCATTTGAGATCATTCGATCTTGAAGTCTTGTGTTGAAGAAGCTCTCTTGTAAACTTTTCTGGTGCTAATAAAAGAAGACTTTGGGGTTCAAATCTTGCTGGTGTTACTCTCTGGAAGTGCTGTGAGCTATTCTATTTTCTGCATATTTTGTTTTTCAGCCATTAATAACAGCTTATTATAGAGTATTGTGAGCACAGGTATCTTGTTCACTTGCTAGGGTTTGAATGATATTAGGGTTTCTGGAGTAATGGCAGGTATCTCCATTACTTTCTGAAAACTAGTATTATTCTCTCTCTCTTTACTGATGGTTGATTCAAGCTGTGCAGGAAACCCTTATCAAAGAAGATTAGCGGGTGTTTGGGGAAGTTCTCAACTGAACCAACCAACTCCCGCAAGCATTTTTCTTGCTGAGCCCAGCTGGTTGCAGGCACAGGGTTTTAAGAAAGAGCTTCAGGGTTGTTCCCTCATCATCATCATCCTGCTGCCATCTCTTCAACGCTGTTTCAGGCTACCTCTCTCTCTCTCATCAGCAAACGCAGCCATATACAAACGATTCTATCCATCCAAGCGATTGTCTCCACTCAGCCATACTCTGATTTTCCAAAGCTCTGTGTATTCCCTTGCTCCCATGAAATTTCACGTCCAAGTCTGCAGCACTGGATCAACGCAGCAACTAACCTGCATTAACACAACAGCAAATTATCAATCCATCACCTGCAGTCCTCATTGCCGCGGTCTTTTTCTTCTCCACGCAATCCAAACTCCACCTGCCCAGCCGCTTGCATTTCTCGCAGTGATTCCACATACATGTCAACAAGTATCAAAGATCTGCTTCAGTAAAACGCAAAGGGTGTTGATCGAATTGTTCTATTCACGCCATTACAAGAGCAGCTATTCTCTGATTTCAACATGATCAAGCGTTTGCGCTTCGATACGGGCGTGGGCAAGGAGGGTTACGTGACTGTCGGAAACTTCAACCTGTAGTAAGAAGCATAATACGGGCCACCAGCGAACGACTCACTCTTTTATCGACTCTCTGCATTCTGTACGCCATCACGCAGTCCTGTCTGAGGCCGTAAAGCATGCGCTGAGGTCTTCTGGGCAATCTCTTCATGTATCGGTGCGTTGGCTGGGTAATTTTTTATTTTTTTTTAAGCCGTCAACAATGAGAGCTTCTCTCTGCGTGCACCTGAAGAGTCATTCTCGGTTTTCTTAAACGTGACTGCGATTTGGCTCAGACTTTTTCACATATGCGGTATGGTAAGTTTAGGGTTTAGTGTAGATTTCTATTTCTTTTTTTAGTGTTATTCGTAATTCATTAAAATCGTTTGTGTTTATTTAAATTTCATTCCTTTTTTCTTTAGATTTAGAATAGACGTTAACATTAGATTTTAATTTAGGAATTAATTTTTTAGTTAAATAGTTTAAATTTTATCTATTAAGTTTTAGTTTTATTTTTTTTTTACATCGTTTCAACTTTTTAGATTTTATTAATTAAAATTCAAAAAAAAAAAAAAAAATCAGTGTTAGCTCGGGAAATTTTTAGGTTTCATCTTTTATGCTGAGGCTAAAATTTTGACGTGGGAATTAATGTTTATCGTGCTTAAATGTTCATTTGAAGATTAACTGCGTAAATATGATCTCTGATGGTTGTTTAAAGCATTTACCTTTTAAAATTTTTAATTTCTAAGCTATTGAGCCTTTATTGATCATCTTGTATCTGGCAAAAGTTAAGCTTTTCATGATAAATGATTGCTCTTCATGGTTTATATTGTTGCAGTGTCTGATAATTAATCGATTAAACATTTACTCCACAAGGCACTGGTCCATTAACTTCTAGATCAATTAAGTGTTGGTTTCCTTTCATGTCTCCTAACCCAACTGGTTCACAGTTGGTCACCCATTTTCCTATAGGGTCTACCCCCCTTAGCCGCAGGAGACAGGCTTAAATGGAGAGATCGGGGATCAGGGTGACAGCCCCCGATCTGAGCGTTGTCGTGACAATCTGTGCTACAACAGTACCAATTGATCTCTATGTATTGATTCTATCAGCCCACAAAGCAAATTTGAGCTTTGTATACCAAGCTTTTTTATTATCCTCCAGTAGCTTTTTGATGATTCCGACCAGACTCTTGTTTGATGACTCAGCCAGTCTATTACCTTGGAGCTAACAGGTTGTAGAGTGACTAAGAATTATATGGTATTCATCACAAAATTTAATCAGTGTTTTAGATTTAAAGCATTGAGCATTATCAGTGATGATTCTTTTTGGAATACAAAATCCGGAAAGAATATTTTCTAAACACTGTATGACAACAAGATCAATTGCTTGCCTGGTTGGTAGAACCTCAATCCATTTAGTGAAGTAGTTTGTTCCTATCAAGATCCACTTATGTTGTGCTAATGATGTTGGATGAATCTCGCCTATAAAGTCAAGGCCCCATCGCTGAAATGGTGCTACTACAAAAATAGGCTTTAAGGGTAAGGACATCAACTTAGCTTTTCCTTCAAGTCAACATTTTTCACATTCTGCAACTTCCTTACGTACATCAGCAAAAATTGTAGGCCAATAAAACACCGCTCTCAAGATTTTGTCAACAGTGGCTTTCCAATAATGTTGACCGCCACATGCTCCCTGGTGGAATTATTTCATCATCTGCTTAGCTTCATCTTCAAGTAAACAATTTAGTAAAATAACTTGTGGATCTTTCCAGAAAAAAATAAGCATTAAGGATATAGTATTTAATAGACTTGAGTTTTAAGAATCTGGCCCGAGTTTTATTTGTTCCTAGTGGAGCTTGTAGATTTTGCAATATATAAACAATATCACCATACCATGAAGAACTTTTAAAACGATCATCCATTGCTACAAATGATTCATCCTTTATGTCTGATAATTCCATAGTCAAATTAATCCCAAGAGTTCCAAGATTTGCCTCAGTCATCAATATGGCCAAGCCTTGTCCTTTGATTAGCTTAGTGGGTTTGATTTCTAGGTCAAATTCTAGCATTTTAGCAATCAATTTCCCCCTCCTTCCATCGTTGTCAGGCTGGTATAAAATACCTTTTACCACAGCATTTGGTACATAAGAAATTATATGGGAATGAAGTACAAAAACTCTGAAATCCTTGAGTGATTTTACCAATGCGTAGGCATGTTTATCCATGATATCATATTTCAACTCAGCATCCCTCAATGCTCTGCTGAAGAAAGAAATAGGATGTTCATGACCTTCTGTGTTTTTCTGAAGCAAAACACCCGAAATGGTATGTTCGAACACAAAAGAGAAAATCACAAATTCTTTGGAAAAATCGGTACTGATGAGTAGAGGAGCCTAACCTAGAGCTCTTTTAATATCATCAAAAGATTCTTTAGCCTAATCAGTCCATTTAATTTCATTACCTTTCTTCAGCATACTTGTGATAACTTTCAGAATCTCAGCAAAATTAGGAATGAATCTACGCAAAAAATTTACCTTACCCAAGAAGGATTGAACCTCTTTCTTGCTCCTCGGTTGCTCAATTTTTGGTATGGTTGTTGCTCTGATAGGATCAATCTGAATACCTTCTTTTGATACTATATGACCCAGTAACTTCCCTTCCTTCATGGTAAAATGAGATTTCTTTGGATTCAATGAAACACCAAACTTCTGTACTTTGTGAAAACTGTCCTTAGATGTTTTAGATGATCAGTTTCAGACTTAGAAAAAACTGTAATATCTTCTAAATATATCACAACAAATTTGTCCCTCTCATCGGCAAATGTTAAGTCCATTGCTCTTTGGAAGGTGGCCCCAGCATTCATGAGCCCAAACGGCATCTTTGAGTACATGAATGTACGCCATGGTGTAGTAAATGCAATTTTATCCCGATCATTCGGATTTACCAATATCTAGTTATATCCAGAGAATATATCAAGCATAGAAATTCTTTCAGAGTTAACTACTTTCTGCAAAATGTGTTCCATCTTGGGTAAAGGATAGTTATCCTTCAAAGAAACTTTTTTTAGATTCATGAAATCTACGCAGAGTCTGATTTCTCCACTCTTTTTCCTTATTGGGACCAAATTGGCTATCCAGTTCGAAAATCTCAAAGGGACAATGATTTTAGCAGCAAACAGCCTTTTAACCTCCTTTTCAATTAATGGCAGCAGCTTAGGGTTGATTCTTCTCAATTTTTGCTTGAAGGGCTTCTCATTCTCTTTAAGCAGTATTGTGTGTTCAGCGTTATCATAAACCTTCAGATCCTCGTACCTCCAAGCGAACACATCTGAAAATTATTTCAACGATTCGGCATAGTGTTGTTTTTGTTCTGCTTTCAAAGAATTAGAGACCTTGACTACCTTAGGATTATCTTCTATCCCTAAATTATAGTCCTCTATTTCTCCATCACTTGGTAAAATTTTGGGCTTAACAGCTACATCATTTGAGTCAAAAAGTCTTTCTAAAGGGGCTAAGCCTCTAGGAATTATGTTGTTGTTCAACTGTATGATATCTTTCCCAGCAATAGTATTTAAGAAATTTGTTGCTTCAGGATTTTTCTCTGTTGCTTCCTCATCATCTCTATGAATCGTGGTATTGATAAAATCATCTGTCCTCTCCAGAAATCTCCTGATTTTTTTTATCATCCTCAAAGACTTGCCAATGTTTGGTATTGTCAGGAATAGAGGGTTTGTGTCTTACATTAATTTCATATTTTTTGTTTGGATAAATGGGAATTTTGAAGGTGCTGGCAGCAGTAGCTAAAGAATCTGCTATTCCATTTTCTCCTCTAGGAACAAGAGAAATTTCATGCTCTGAAAAGAAATTAGCAAACATGTCCCATACCTCATTGCGATAAGCCCTCATCCTTGAATGTCTAGTCTGATATATACCTTTGACCTGATTCACAACCAATTCTGAATCTCCAAAAACACAAACTCTCTTTGCTTTCTGTTGTCTCAACAAATTCAGCCCAATGATCAAATCTTTGTATTCTGCAATATTGTTAGTGCAGTCAAAATATAGCTTGAAAGAACGTAGCTGACTAGTGATGTTTGGTGGGATGATCCAATTTCCTGTTCCGGAACCTTCTCTACAGGTGGAACCATCAAAATTTAAATTCCAGATGCCTTCATCTAGAGCTACCTATCCTTCTTCTTCCTGAAAACTGCTCTCAATCTTTTCTAGTATTTCTGCATCAGCATAGCTGTCATTAAAGAAAATTTGAGATCCAATCTCCGTATCTACTGCATAGACAGGATGTTTATCTGACTGATTTTGGTTGCTGGCCATATAAGCCATCTAGACTTCTCTGTATAACCTCTTTGGTTGACCAAACAATGGAATGGATGCATAAGTCATATCAATTTGAAGTGTTCATCCTAGCTCTGTTGTCCATGACCAAGACAACAACATACCAAATCTTGGTGGAATATCCGCCACGACTATGTCCATCATCACGCTTTTTACAGGTATTTGTGCCAGGGTTACCACCAGATCCTTTATTAACCCTAAACACTTGACTTTTCTCGAACCGAATGAAAAAAAGTCTTTATAGGGTCTAGTAATCTCAAGTCCCAAGGTGTCCATGACTGATTTGGGCATCAAATTGTGTGATGCTCCATAATCCAACATGGCATTATAAAGGATCATATCATGAACCTAACATAAAAAGGAGGGACATCATCATTCACACTAGTTACATCGGGACCAAAAACAAACTCAGGAGCATCATCATCTAAATTGAGAGAATCTTCTGAATCGATATTTATCTTATCATTTTCTGAACTTCTAACCATCGAAAAGGTTTGTTTCCTATACTATTCATTTTTTAATAGTTTAGCAAGAGGGATAAAAAAATTCAGTTTACCAATTTCACTCTCCAAATTGAAGGATGTCTACGCCTTCTCCACTTCTTTGGCATCTTTCTTGGCTTCCTTTGCCTTTTTAGGCTCCTCCGGTCTTTAAGTATCTCCTTTCTTGGTTCAACTTGTTGTTCTCCTGCTGCTGTTCTTTGTGGTGGAGCTCTAACTGGAACAGTTCGGCCTCTAAGATTATATTTCTTTTGAAAATTTGCCACTGTGTTATTATAACCCTACTGGTAAACTTCGGAACAACACGTCTAAAGACTGTCTTTTACTCCTAAAGACTCTGCAGAATTATCATGCTCTTCCTTGGTCGCAAACACTTGAGTTTCCTTATCATCAAAACAACTTATTTGTTGATCTGTTTCTTCAGTTGAATCTTCATTAACAAAACTTTCTGGAAAAGGAGGCCTAACAGCCTGCTGCTCTTTAGGACCTTTTTGTTCTCTTTGACGATTTTGAGGGCCTTGAGGTCTTCTGAAATTCAAGTTCCTCACCTGAGGTTGAGGTTCACTTCTGGGAGGGGCCAACTTGTCAACCAGTTTCTCCATCATCTTTAACATAACATCAAATTTAACATCCGATGAAGAAGATGGTTCCTCTTTAAACACTACTCTTCTCTCAGTCTTCATCTTTGCTTTCTTAGCCAGTAGATTTGCTTCTACTCCTATAGCATTATTCTGCATCGCCTCCAAGGTAGCAAGATTCCTCTCTCTGAGTTGATAAGCTAGTTCAGCATCAAAACCATCGGGATAGTGTAGCAGGGCTAAACTAGGGGTGGGCTTAATCACAGCAAGGATTGAATTGTAAACCTTATTGAAACTTCTTGTAAATTCTTGAACTGTCTCCCCTGGGTTTCTTTTCAGACTCTCATATTCGGCGAATATTTGCAAAGGATTTTTCTTCACCTCCCACCTAGTAAGGAAGAGTTTTTCAAACTGTTGAAAATTAGCAATGCTTGCTGTTGGTAAAGCTCTGAACCATCTCTTAACTTCCACTGAAAGACTCTGTGTAAAAAGTCTAAGCTTAACATCTTCATGATCTACCTCCTCTAGATCAATGAAATCATTCAACTTATCTACATATTACTGAGTTGTGAGGGGGCCTGTACCATCACACTGAAGTAACTGTTGTCCATAGTTAAGAGGGAGATCGTGTAGTGGAGGCTGGAGGTTAAGAGGGGCATATCTAGCAGCCATAGTTGTATGAGATGATGTTGAACTAACACTAGGGATCTAGAATGCAGATGACAACGGAAGTGAAGTTGTTGTTGTGACAGTTGATGAGATAGGAGTATGAAGTCCCACAGAAACTAGAGGGCTAGTTGAAGCAGAGAATGATGGACTAGAAAATGGAAAAGTTGGGGACCTGGATGCAGCTATCTGGAGTTCATGGACTATCTTTTCAAACTTTGAAATTGAAACCAAATTTCTTAATCTTCTATCAACAAATCTAATTCTTGACTAACAGAACGAGAAATAAAAGTTTCAAATATGGTCTCATCAAACACAATATATGAGATATTTCTTTCAGACTTTGATCTAAATAGAGTCTGTTCAAATTTGATATCGAATTGTATATCATCAAGAGATTCAACCTTTTTAGGTAATGAATACGACCTCTCTAAATGAACCATACCTGATTTCTCTGGAGATCTTCTTCTTATTCTGAACAACCTTTCTCGACTCGAAAAAATCTGTGGTGGATTTGAATCAGGGTTCCTCTATGTGTAGAACCCCCTATGAGCCAGAACTTAGCCAATAGGATTACATTAATTTTCGAGGTGTAGACGCCAGAGAAAAATCTTGCAACCAAACTAATGTTTAGATCCCTGTTTGCTCTCAAAAATCTGATTTTAAGCAATCAAGTTCTTCGGGGAGAATATATCTTCCGTTCCTCGGCAACGGCACCAAAATGTTATCACTTACAGAAAAAAAAAATAAATAAATAAATAAATAAATAAATCTAAGGTAACCTCTAACCAATCTTTTGAATTGAAAGCTAGCCCTTTAAATTCGAAGGGGGTCCTTTCTATAACTCTGCCAAATATGATTGGTTATGTACTTAGAACAATGGCGAGATCTGTTGTAACAAGGCTTTCAAAATGTGGTAGGGTTTGATAGAATTCCAATGGGCATGGAGTCAAATATTTGGCTTAATCAAGAAAGCAAGCTAAAACATTCACAGAGGCAGGGTAGCTGAGATACTTTGATATTTTAAATTGTTGAGATGGAATGCAGAATAGGAGGGCAACGATATACTTATAAGAGCATCACAAGGATGAATTCTACAAAGCATAGACCAGGAAAACTATGGATCACTGAACATATAAACAAAGCACAATATATATGAGTTTTGTTCATTTACTCTCATCAATCATCGAAGAACATACATATGACAACATAAAAAGGAAAACAGAAACAAGAGAACACATATCCAAATTTCCCAACACAAGAATCTCTGTTGCAAAATCAGGCTTCCTTCAATAAACTTTCAAAAATATACAGTAAGTCTTCTCATCAAAAACCAACCCTTATTCATTCTAAAGAGCTTGTCTTTATAGGAAAAATTACAAACTAAAAAGCAGGTTTCCGGTATGTTCTTCATTACAAATTGCTAAACATAAAGCGTGCATATCTAATACATGAATATACTACATAAACTCAGAAATATTTGTATCTAAAGATAAAACAGTCTGCTAAAATATCGGCAAGAAACTGCGGTCAAAATCATTGACTGATATTTTGCCTTGTTTCCTAGAATTTGTGCCTCGTCCCCATATTAAAAATGACATCTGTTATGTTGCTCCTCCTTTAGGGGTTCCCTGATTTGCCAGCGCTGACCAATTCACTGATACTCTTTCAAAATCAGATAATGGCTAGGATCTCTGACGGGTTGCTTGTCAGCACTTTTATAGAAATCAATTGCAAAATTGCGCTGACACTGAAACTGTTAACACTCATCAACATTTAGCGGTGCAAATCGTTGACAAATAGATTATCGGCCTTCAGTAAAAATTCCATTTGGGCAGTTGGCAATCAAAACTATGCTATCAAAATCCGACGAGTTAAGTGTGCTAATTGCTTCCAGTAGGATGTCAACATTTGTTTTCCTTTGTCTCTTAGTCTTGTGGGCCTCTGTAGTAACCCTTTTCCTTGAGCCTTGGATTTTCTTGGTTTTCTTTGAGCTTTTGGACTCCTCTTCGTTTATGATTTAGGCTTTCTGAGGGGTTTTGTCTACATCTATGACTTATGTTCCCAACTTAGGGTTATGCTTAAGTTTGATGTTCAATCTTAGCATATTCCACGGTCATGTGTGGTCTTTTTCCACCTTTGAACATATCTGCTAAGGTGGGTTCTTTGTCAACTGGTGTTCGCTCTATCTCGGACTCAATCATTTTGCCCTTGCCCTTCTTTGTATGTTTGCTGACTTATGTTCTGTAGGTAGAGGTACAGTGGGAGAAGGGGCATCTTTTGTTTTTCTCAATCTCTCAATCTTTCTGGTATAAACCTTTGGTAATTCGAGCATTAAAGGAGGCACTGGTTCTACTTTTTGTTGACTCCTTGTTTGGATAGATGAGGTCCCGTATTTTAAGTTTTGGGGTTGTTTAGCTTTCTTTTTGCTTGCTTTATTTCTGCCCCTTTTTGGTTTTACAGTTTGAATTTCAAATGCTCCCCAAAACAGAAAATGTTCCCAAGTCCTCCCTACCTTTCTCAAGTGACGTTCAATCAATAGTGTTATCAGACCTTTATGATATATGAAATGAGTAGATGCATTTGGTCTTGCCCTAACCCTAGCAGACATATGCTTTAGACTCTTTAACATAAAATAGGGAGTGTTCATCCTTAACTGCCCTGCTATGTGAGCTAGGAACAAGAAATCATAGAGATTCACCCAATTGTAGTGTCCTTTGCATGTGAAGTAAGATTGGTTAATACGTAGGAGGCAATGCCACTCGTCCTTCAACCAGTACCTCTAAATTTTTGAGTTCCAATTCATTTCCTTAAACTCATCCTTCAAAAAGAATGGCACATCAATTCCATCTAAAACATGGCTCTTTAAGGCCCTTTCTCCATCTGCAGGGAGGCCCGTGACCTCTGCAATTACCTCCTCGATAACAGGGAACGAGATTCCCCCCAACATTAACTGGTTTCCCATCGAAATCCTCCGCAAAAGCCCTGGCAACACCATCGTGATAACCTGTACAACGGGAGAAAAACTGTTCCCACCCTATGTCTCAAAAGCTTTGTTGAATTTCTGGATAGATTTCAAGCAGGTCGGGTGCTTTGGGTTTTCCTTTGTGCAATTTTTTCCCCTTTCCATAGCTTTCACCGTCAAACATTAACACCGATACTAGGAGATGGATTTGATCCTGAGCCTTTTGGATACTAACAGCTTGTTTTTTGGCGTAAAACATATAACAAGTTAACCATACCAGTGTTGATAATATCGGCAAGGGTCCAGAAAACATCTTATCGGCAATATCGGCGAGAATATCGGCAAATATCGGCAAGCATAATAATGCATAATATATTCAGTTTTTTTCAGTTTTTTAAACGTATAAAGCAATAACAACATTAACTAAACACATTGGCACATAAATATGAGGAAAGCACTGATATATATGATGTCAAACAGAAATGATACATCAAATGCGATATCAAATCCTGTTGATCCCTGATAATTGTCCAATCAAGGACTCAAATGTGGAGAACCAATACAAAATAACATCACATATATCAAAGTATCTCATCATCATGAGTTATAAACTTATATGTAGCAAAACAAATAAAACTAGCAGATATCTATCTGAGACCAGTGTCGTCTCCCTAGCAGCTATCTTTCTGTCTTGTTCAGCAATTGCTTCAAGTGCTTTTTGTATAACCTTTGCACCAAGGTTGCACGAAACGGGGAAACGGGTACGAGTTTCCGAAACGGGAAGCGATACGAAACGCGACCTCCCCAAATTTTGGAAACGGGGAAACGCGAATATATATATATATATATATATATATATATATATTAGGAATTTAAGAAATATGTGCAATCATAAAGCATATATGATACATTCTAATTTATTACATTATGATAAAATTGTCAATTGTCAATGCATAGACTATAAGTATCTAAATTTACATCACATTTACTCATGAATAATCACATAATGAAAATAGAAATATCCAAAATCAGCCACGAGAAATTTCTAATTTTTTGTCTCGTGGTTGATTGGGAGTCTCCTCCTACATAGTCGAATGACCTTAGTGCTCTTGATTAAATACAAGTTTCATACCCTAGTACCCTAAATTCTCTTGATTATTGGGAATCTCCCCTGCATAGAGGGCTTTGTTCTCTCGATTAAATACAAGTTCCATACCCTAGTACATGATAAAATCCAATGGAAACATTGAAATCCCCCCAATCCTGAAATCCTGAAAAACAGATAAGTCTGCTGGATTTTGAGTAAGATCTAAAATTCTACTTTCTCCATATGAAATCCAATGACGGCGAAACCACTCTCAAACATCCTGAGTCATTTCATGGTAATGTTAAAAATTTAAGTAAAAGGATGAAAATGAAAAATAAAGGAGAATATCACTTTTACTTTAAGAATTTAACATTACCATGAACTGCATATCAACACTAGGGCAAACAAATGTAAGAGATCTACATTAGAAAAAAAATAATTAAAAAACAAATGTTTTTTTGGGGGAAACGTGGCCCGTACGGCCTGGAAACGCATTTCCGGCCGTATGGCCACGTTTCCCGAAACGGAAACGTGGCCGTACGGCCAGAAACGCGTTTCCAGGCCGTACGGTACGGGGAAACGCGTTTTGTTTCGTTTCCCCTGGCGAAACGCCCCCTAGGGCCACGTTTCCTGCAACTTAGCTTTGCACTACGAACCATACAAGGCATTACATCTGCATCATGTGCAGGGAGTCTAGCCAGATGGTATTTCAATCGCGTAACCCCTCCTGACATCTTGGTCCCACACAATTTGCATTATAGATATGCCCGATTTGCCCCACCAACAGGCTCCCCATACTCCCAAAATGGGTCCAAGGGTTTTGGCATATTTGACATTTGTAGTGAGCTAATTCAAACCTAGGGCACAAAAAAACAAAAAACTGGCATTAAACCCCCCAACATAAAAAATAATAAGTAATAACCACCTCATTTAAAAAATTATTACATTATTTGCAATGTGAATGAAAAATGACAATAAGAGGGTGTGTAGTCGCACAGAATGTCTAGGCACCGTGACAACGCTCAGAGTAAGGGTTGTCACTCTTAAACCCTTACTCACTCCGTTTAGACTCTCTCCTAGACAAGTCAAGGGGGGTAGTCCCTAGGAAAATGGATGAAATAACCTATGAAGAAAACAGACTCTAGGAGATTTTAATGATGGACAACTTTGACAAAAGTAAGCGAATCTCGATTAACTCAAATGAATAGATTAAATGCTAATGCAAACAAGACATGACCACAAGATAGGAACAATTATAGACCAGTGCCTTTATATTCAATTAACCGCAGATTAAGTAAAACAAGCTATCCAGAACAATTTTCCAATATGTGACGAATAATGAGAGTCATGAATAATCAATACAAACGCCCAAAACTGTAACACGCAAGATATTCTAGATTTAAAATGATTTTCATCAACTGCCCAGATCTAGGATTAATTAACTTTTTCCAACAGTCAATATGATTTATCGCACCTTGACCATCATAAACTTTAAGATTTAGCATTTAACATCAGAAACACCAAAGGACTTGAATTTAGGCAATAAACATTAATGAAGTAAAACAAATCAACGGGTTAAAAAATTGAAATTTTTAATAGGCCATAGGCCACATTAAAAAATTTAATGTTTAAGCGAAAACCCCTTAATTTATTTTGTTTTAAATCCTTAGTCCCAAATTTAAAATTTTATGCTTAAGATTTTAAAAGTTCTTAGATTTTTATATTTTTTTAAATTTTTAAAGAATTTTAAATGTTTTTTTTCAAAGTCAAAATAAAACAAAAAAAATAAAATCTAAATGAAAACAAAAATCAAATTTTTTATTTTTTATTTTTTAATAAATCAAAACAAAAACATACTTAATAAATTTTTTAATACTACCTATCTAAAGAAACCAAAACTAAATTAAAATTTAATGAAAAGTAAAATACATATTCTAACCCTAAGCTTTAAAAAAATAAAATGAAAATAAAAATATCAAAACTAATCTAAATCATAAATATGCCAAACCTAAACTTACCTATCTAACCTAACGCACAAGCGTATAAACAAAAATCGTATGTATGCGTTTGTTGTTGGTGCAAGTCCGCAAGAGGGAGTTTGTAATGAATGAGGGCAAACAGAATGCGATGGGAAGTATGCTTGCACGTACACGTAAAGGAGATAGGGCTCGACGGTGGACAGGAGCCACGATGGGAGGATGGACGGCAGAGAGATGGCAGCGTGGAGAGGGTTGAGGGTAGACGGAGGTTGAAGGCTACGTGGACTGCGATGAAGGCCGTGGGCTCATGCAGAGAGCAAGTAATGTATTGCAGGTTGGAGCAGCGAAGAGTGATTTCGATGGCGAGGAGAATGGAGCAGGTGATGCAGCGATGGAGGCGAAGGGAGGATAGCTATGGCAGTGAGGAAATTGAACAGAAGGAAGAAGGAATGAAGGAGAAAAACGCTAAGAGGGAAGCTGCAGGTGGAAGGCTATACGCAGGTTTGCAGATGCAGCGTTTGAGGAGTTGGACGCAGAGGGAAAGGCAGTCCTTTGCAGGCATCATATGGGTGGCCAGAGGCCAGAGGAAGAGCTAGAGGCAGGACAACGTATTTTTATTTTTTTTATTTTCTTTGCAGGTTTAGGGTCAAAGTTTGTTTGTTGTGTATGCAGGTTTGTTGGAGCTAAAGCTTGGACTTGAGCAGCAAATCAAATGCAGAAGACAGAGCAAAAACTTCAAGCAAACAAAAATTCCCATATCCTAAAAAAACATTAAAACCCAAATAAAAAACAAAAAAAATCGAAATTTTTCCAAAAAACCCCCGGCAGCATAAGAAATGCATCCAGCAATTTAAAGTAAACCCAAGAAAACGAATTTCACACTAATGTGTTTTAATGCCTCATATTATATAAGTGAAACCCTAGTGAAATTATTTCCAGATGCAAGAAAAGAATTTAAAACCCTGGACTGCAAAATTCTTTTGAAGAAAATCCCTGCAAAAGGATGTTGATGAACCCCAGAGATCCAGATCTTACCCTAAAGGGCCTAGATCTGGACTCTACATGGTTTTCTCCTTCAGATCTGTAGCTGCAATACAACAAGGAACACCCAAACGATATGTACAATGACCCAAAAAACACGCAAGTCAGAAAACTAAAATTAATTACAGATCCATATACATGAATGGCAGATCTATCAGATCTAGGGAGTGCGAGTCCAACTCCGCTCCCAAATCTGATAATCTGAGGCTCTCAACAGCCAAATCTAACGATTTAGCATAGAAAAAGTTAATTTTTTTGAATTTTAGAGGAGGTACTGAGCTCAAAACCCTTCATGCATCACCCATAAAAAAAAAAAATATCTTATGATAAACCCGGGATCAAATTTAAGCTGGGCTTTTCAGAAAACACGGATCGAGAGTTGGTTGGTTCAACCAAGAACTTCCCGAATGCCCAATGATCTAATAATCAAGGATTTCCTGCAAAAACACAATTTAACCATCAACATAGAGCGAGAAAACGATAATAAAATTCAAATAAATAGAGATACCCGCTATTATATTCTAAACTTAAATTATCATTCAAACCCCAGCGACTGAGCAAAATACCTATACTCAAATCACTCTTCAGAAAGTTATCATCAATGGCTAAAAATAAATCTATGCATGAAAATGACACATTTTACAGTATTTCCATGAAGAGTAACACCAACAGAAATTAACCCCAAAGTCTTTCTTTATTGCTCACAAAAAAATTACAAGAGAGCTTTCCACTTAGTACATGATCCTGAGATCGGATGGTCCTGACTGACAAAATGACCTCCTATTTAAAGATAAATCCTCCAAAGGCTCGTTCGAGTGATCCTTGTCAAAGCAATCTCGACCGTTGATGAGGATTAAAATTTCTTTTAATCTCATTCGTCGAAATTTTAATTTATTGAGGAAATTTGAATTTTCCAATTAAATGAATTTTAATTTTTGAATTAATTTCCTCAAAATTTTGACTTTGACTTAACCCCAAGGACCAAAGGCTTAAAATTTATCAAAATAATTAATTTACCTTAGTCCCTGGTCCTCTTAAAATTTAATTTTTAAGGACCAACGAATTTTGCCCTTGAGGATTTAAATTTACCTAGGACCTAGAATTAATTAAATTTTTGGCTTAGGATTTTAATTAATTTTGGCCAGAAAATTTAATTAATTAACCTATGAGGGGATAAATTACTTTCCAACCCTCGGGACACTTTACATCATGATTTTCACATTTTTTGAGAGGGAAAACCCATCTGAAAAGGACTCTCACAGACTACCCAATTCTGCGACACAAATATAATCTAGCAGATCAAGCAATTTGTAATTAAATAACCTAACCAAATAGTTAGGATTATTCCCAAATAACTTTTACATAGACTCGATCTAAAACACAAGGACTCCCCTAAGATCCCAATGACAAAATCCACTCCGGCTTTGGGGTAAGGCTGAAGGAAAACTCTGTCGACCATCCAAGAATAGATCGACGAGACAAAAAAACCTTCCGGAATGTAGATCGTCACCAAAAAATTAGGTTTACCTAGGCAATTACATATACGACACAGATCTGTTGAGATTATTTACAATTTACACAGGCAGAAAGGGTATACAACATAACATGATGATCAAGTTGATGATAATAGTTGAACGGCACAGACATGTCCATCAGGCGCTATCCCTTTTGCGAAAAAAGGGGGTGTACTGCTATGCATGGTTGACACGTAATGGTCAACAGGTTGCATAAGAAAGTTGAAAAAAAAATGAAGCTTGATGTCCAAATATGGAGAAAATCCTTGAATTGGCTCATGGGCATGAAAATCATAGCAAATGGAAAAAAAACAAAGAAACAAAATGTTGGTAGGCAAAGAGGCAAGCAAGCATAACCCTAAATCTATGAAAAAATCATTAACATCGGGGTTTTTAAGAACATTCTTGTTAATGGAAGAAACGAAGTTTGTCGCACTGATCTTCAATCTTTGATCCACAAAAAAAATCTTAGTTGATGGTGATAATCATTGTTTGATCCTCAATCCCTCCTTGACAACCACCACAAAACTCTCCACCTTTCTTCTCCAACACTCAAAAACAAAAATGAGGAAAAAAAAGGCAAATTTCCCTTTTTCTAGCCACAGCCTGGCTTGCCCGACGATATTTTATATCGTCGCGCTATATTTTGCCGAGATATCGGCAATATCTCAGAAATATCGCGATATTTTCATGAGCCAAAATATCACGATATTTTCTCGACGATATTTCGACTCGCCAAAAATATCGTGATATCTCCGATATTCAGCGATATCTCGCCGATATTAGCATCACTGAACCATACATCATATGGGCTTTACCGTTTAAAATAAATGATTTCACAATGTGGCAATGGATAAACCGTATAATCAACTTGATTGGTTCTTACATCAACAAAAAATAAAAAATAAATAAAAAATCGTGCAATCATAACTTTTTAATGGAACATTACCTCTCAGCGACGAAACCCATAAACCCATCACGTCATGTCACCATCTGATTGATCAACACTCGCTTGACAGATTTTCATTCATTTGTTGACGTGTGCTCCATCAGTGCATCATTCGGACATGAAACAAAATTTGAAATTTTCCTTTGGCATTGACACTCCAACTGTTAAAGTTTAGCTGACCATTTTTACATGTGTTGCTACTCTGAATGTCATCGCATTTTGATTTTCGGAATTTACAATAACACTGACAATTAATCAGTGAGCGATTTAACCCTGTGTTTTACAACTAGGCGCTAATACTGAAACTGTCAACGCTTTTAAAATTATTTTGTACAAATTAATGTTGACACTGAAACTGTCAGCGTTTTAAAACCAGTGACTAAAATTGTGATAATAGACATATTGGGTCTTCCTCTTTTTCTAAGGACCAAACTTTCCAAATTTTCCTTTTCTTCTAGCCATGGCAGCAAGTGCTTGAACTTGCTCATTTGATCCCACATCACTTTTTTCTTTCAACCTTGTTTCCTCAATCTTACATGATGACCAAAAGACACTGAATGGGGTGGCTTCTTTCTTTCCATAGATGCTTGATATAAAGTTGCCCCATTCATTAGCATTGAGCACGACGATGGCCATCTTTTTGTTAGACATTATTTCCTCCAACTCTTATAGTTGGTCTCTTATTTGTGACACCCTCATAAGGTATGGTGTTATCCATTCTTCCTTTGATACCTTCATCTTGTATAGCTCAGTTCTCAAAGATATAACTTCTCTAGCAGTGCTTACGGAGAATAATTCCACTAGCTTATCATATATTTCTTTTGATTTCTCCATCTTTGCAACATAAGGGATGAGGGGATCCTTGATTGATTCTATAAGGATTCTTTGAGCCCTTATTTCTCCTTTCGTATATTTCGACAATGCTTGAGCTTCCTCTTGTGATAAATTGGAAATTGAACCCTTACCATGCCCAATAACTTCATTCTTTATGAGGATCAAATCTATCGTCTTTTTCCAAGCAAGAAAATTTGATGACCCAACCAATTTATTGTTTTCCTTGCAGAATGAAGTCATTTAGATTCAGACATAGATATAAAGATACTTGTCAAGTGAAGATGCTCCTTTGATGATGATATCTTCAACTTGATGCCTTCTTGAAGATGTTGATAATAGAATATGTCTTCTTGATGAAGATGTATTCCTTCAAGTATGCTTTGAAAAGTATTCCTTTCTTCAATGGGAGTGAGATTGCTTCGATTTCCTTGATGATGATGATGATGGCAATGCTTTTTCTTGCTTTCCTTGGATATAGAGACTTCAAGATGCTTCAATGTGTAGTCCTTCTTTGAGTGGAGGAAGGGTCCTTGAGGTCTTCTTTTCCTTGTGATGATGATTGTAAAATATGTGAGCTTCCCAAGAATGCTTCAAGTGTAGAACCCTTCTTTGGATGAGCTAGGGTTTTGAGGTCTTCTTAGATACTCCTTAGTTCCTTCCTTCAAGGTGATGAGTGGGTTAGTCCTTCTTGATGATTTCCATGCGCTCGACCCTTATGTATCCTTCTTAAATAATGGTCTTCAAGCTGCCTTTTCCTCTTTTCGTGGCCACCTTAGCTTTGAAACCATGTTGAGAAATCTAGGGCAGCTAGATTAAAAGATTTCTCTTACTTCGATAACTGCTTGTGATGTCTTTTTACTTAACTTGATTAGCTTCTTCTTTAACTTGATTATTATTGTGTTTTCTATCATCAAACATTTACCAAACAATGAAAATCAAAGAGACAAGAGGACACAAAATGTAGTCTACTAGCCAGGGCCAAAACCACTCCTCTCGAGAGGAAAACCCACAAGAATTCTTCTCTTCTTATAGAATCTTCAAATGATGAATTCTAACATCTAAGACCTTGACAAAGACCCCTCCAAAACCGAGTCAACCTTTCTCCTTGATGAGCTTTCTTTCTAGAAATTTCGACCCCAGCAACTTCTTCAGTAACTTCAATCCAATAGTTTCTTCTGCAACTTCGACCCTAGTAGTTTCTTCTACAACTTCGACCCCAGCAGTTTCTTCTACAACTTCGACCCCAACAACTTTTTAGCACTTGGACTTGCCCAACAACTTTCTAGCACTTCGACTTGCCCAACAACTTTCCAGCACTTCAATTTGCCCAACAAATTTAGAAACCCTAACACAAGAGAGAGAGAGAGAGATCCAAAACTTTGGTCTTGCTTTTCTAAATCATATCCTTGAATTTCCTCCTTTTCCAACTTCTTTCTTGAGGAGATCGAACTTGCTTGTTGTGTATCCAAATTAGGTCAAGTTCCTTCTTATATATAGGCTTTCCAAGGGTACGAATTGCCTCCTTGAGGCAGACTTGATATTTCATGTAGGCCGAGTTGCTTAAGGCAACATGACAAGGTCTTGGAGGGTCTCTGACTCTAATTTGACTCAAATAAATTTTTCTTTACAATATGTAACATGCCCAAAAGGGTCTTCTATACATGACAATGACTCTTATGACTTGCTGACTCAAAGACAAGCCCTAGAAGCACTCAATGGGTGCTTGACCTAAAAATAATTTCCCTTGAGCATGAAACCCATGCCTCAAGAATAATAACAATAAATTTATATTTATTTTTACAACAAATACCTAAAATCATGATTACATATGTCATTATGAAGACCGAACCTAGTCACATATTTCAACAAGTAGGAGCGACCCATTATCAACAACCAGGTCATACTTGTTTCTCGCGGTTCGAAACGGCTCAATTTTATATGCCCACTCATTAGAATATTTTCCATATGCTATGACATTAGGAAGCGTACCCACACAAATAGCCATTTTCTAATCACAACGCCTATTGGAAAACCAGATGGTGCTATTGGAAGTTCAAGAAATTTTAGGTGATTAGAAAAATATTTCAGACACAATTATCCTTTGTAGTACAATGAGTTATTCAATAACTTTTCCAACTTAATATTACCATCCCTTGGTGACCAATATGACCATCACCCTGTGGAAACAAGCTTTAGAATGCATATCGAACAACCGCAGAAAATACCATCCCTTTGGAATATAGATTTTTCAAACATGCCCTCCTTAACACTAAACTTTAAAAATCTTCAAAAAGTAAACCACTTAAGCAATCCATTCACCACTAGAAGGAGAACAACCCACTTCAAGGAATCCATCTACCACTATGAAGAAAACAATTCTTTCACCACTACAAAAATTTGATCTTTAGACCTCAAGTTCATCACATCATCTCAACCAATTGAGATTAAAATTGGAAAAGAACTCGCAATGATTTGTCTCTCATGACTAAAAAAGCACATGGACAAGCAAACTTGTCATCCTAGATAACATAAAGCAAAATTTGTTTAACTCAAAAACATACTTACCATGGAAGTAATGCAAATGATACACAACCAGGCCGGTCAAATAAAACCAAGCTTCCAAAATGGAGCAACTTCCACAGTAAGGCCAACCTCACTACAAGCAATAATGATAGTAGTTTTTGCTAGTTTGCACGTCAAAATTCATCACATTGTTGTATTTCTTGTATGACTCGACTTCATGTTGGCAACTAACAATAGTGAGTATAGCAGCAAGGCACACAAAACAATGCAAGACTAGGAAACGTTGAATGCTATGATAAAAATTTCATAAAATAATGAGGACCACTAGGATTGAACTAATAATCACAACCATAATAGAAGTTTCACTAAGTTGCACGAAACGTCGAAACATTTCGCAGTTTCCGAAATGGGTACGTTTAGAAACGTCACCTCCCAAAAATGGAAACGTTCGCTGAAATGCCATATATGTTTATATATATATATAAATTTATAAATAAGTGAATAACACATTATCTTGCAAGAAAAAAGGGAAAAAGACCCATAGATGACAATTTAGAAGGAAAACCAAGTCTATATTAACTCTCATAGATGATTACATAATGGTCAAGTTTCGATCAAGTTTCGGTCGCGTTTCGGAGTTTCGGGTACAGGTACGTCTCGAAACATCGGGTTCCCAGAAGTTTTGTGCAACATAGAAGTTTAACTAGTTAGAATATAAAAGGCACTAATCTTTGATCGAAAAATGATGCAGAAACCATTGCAACACTCCTTGTCAGTTTTTGTAGCATGAGAGGTGTTCTAGTCTCGAAACTTTGAGGAGAGGCTAAAACACAGGAGTTCTCCATAACCCAGAAATTGTTTCTGGAAATTCCACCTAGAAGTGTCTCAATTAGATTATTAGCCTATTTTTTAATATTTCATAAGTCTAAACTTAGGAAATCTGGTTAATTAATCAGAATTAATTGAGATAAGTTGTGAATCATCTACAAACTCACACGAATCAACCAGATATGATCTTGGCCCTTGATTAAGTTTTAATCTTGGTCGTCGCAGGTCCAACAGAAGATTATAAGAACAAGTCGATGGGTAGATGGAGAACGCACACACTAGAGATCGATTTCCTTGGAGAGTTCAATTCTCCAAAGAACAACAATCAGTTGCCAGAAGAGTTCAAGATTAATAAGGGAAGCAAAGATAGAGAGGGGCAGGGTCAGTGAAGCCGGACGAAGATTTTCCAGATCCGGCAAGTACTTTGTAAAGAGACCAAAATTTCTCCAGGAAGTTGCGCAAAAGCTTTAGAGGGCAGTTCGATTTGTTGAAGGAAGAAGACGTTTTCAGTTCCAAAGGCCAGGAAGGGCTTCCAGAATGTCGTAGAAGCATTTTCCCAGTCAGCAGTAGGCGAGATGGCTTGAATTGCAGAAATTCTGAGCTAAAGCGTTTGAGCGACTATGCAGATGTGATGCAATGTCTGTGCAGAGCTAGGTGGACGGCTTACTTTCCAGAGGTTGTCAAGCATCGGGATTGCTCAGAGTGAGGGTAATTTCCCTCAGATACTTTTTGCCAGTATTTTCTCTGCAGGATTGTCAGTTTTCGGCATCTAGATTGTACTCAGATTATTTCACTGTTGCATAATAATAAAAACCCTCAGTTGTTGCACCGGTTTTCCCACATTGAGTTTTTTCGAGGACATTTGTCCAAAAATAATTGTGTCAATTTTTATGTATGCTAGAATATTTCTCAGTTTCTAGTGCTATTATTTTCCGCAGTTTTAATTGTGAAGGTTGCAGTGTGATTTATTTGATATTTTTCATAGCAAATAAATTGTTAATTAATTAACAATTAGAAGAGGGAGTGTTTAAACAGATGGGGAAGCTCAGAAGAGGAGGCAAAAATTCATTGTTTAGAGGGAGCAACAGGGCGAATTTCTGGGCGCTGCGCAAAGCCTAAGCCAGGAAAATCGAATTACTTGGGGAAGTTCAATTTTCAGTCATGTTGGTAGAAAAATTTTACTTTCCAGTTGAGTGATTCTGGCAAGCAGAGCGAGCAGCAGCAACTCAAATTTTCGTTGAGCAAATTCTTTGTTTGGGTGCAGAAGGTTTTGCAGCAATTAGCAGAAGCAGAATTAGCGCCAGGTGGAAGAGAAATAGCACACACTAAGGGAAATTTCTCTCAAGGGATTTCAAGCTTTAGAAATCCAATTTTCCAGTTGGAGATTGGCAGAGTTTTTCACTCCGGAGGGGGTGTGTGTAGCAGATCCAACAGTAGAGCAGAGGGAAGGAGGGAGATTTTTAACCAAATTTAGAGATGGTCACAACGGGGCTTAGAGATCAGGATAGGTTGGAGGGAGCCTCCAACTATGTCATCTGGAAGGCTAGGATATCTTTCCTTCTGGATGAATTTGGCCTGAAAGCCTATGTGGAAAATGAGGTAGCAATACCCCAAGATGCAGATCAGCTGAAGGAGTACAGAAAAGAAATGGCGAAGGTGATGCAGATGATCTTGGATGGAGTCTGAGATCATATAGTCTCACATATATCTGGCAAGAACACTGCCAAGGAAATGTGGGGTGCAGCCTCCGAGCTATATCAGAGTTCCTCCGAGCAGTGGAAGACGTTTCTCCAAGAGAAACTCAGAAGCATAGGATGCAAAAGGGTGAAGGCATAGATAGATCCCTTCCTCGTCAGAATTCAGGAGGTTTGAGATCATCATTTTGCAGTTGGAGAGGCACCTCAACCGACAAAGCTTGTATGGTTGGCAATGAACAGTGTCTCAGAGCAGTGGCAAGTGCTTGTCCAAAGTATCTTGGGCAAAGAGACATTGCCTGCATGGTACAGGATTTGGTCAAACCTACAGCAAGAGGAATTGAGGCAAACTCTAGTAAAGAGCACCATTAGCGAAAGCAGGAGCAAGGTCGTGAAGGGTGAGAAGGAAGAGGAGAATGTGACCCTAGCATCAAAAGGTCCCAGTCAGGGACAGAGGGAAGAGAAGAAGAAGAAGACCTATCTAAGGTCAAGTGCTTTAGGTGTGGCAAGTTTGGCCACTACAGTACTCAGTGTCCTCTCAGGAAGAAGGACAACCAAGAGAAGCAGAACTAGGCGGAAGCATCCGTAGAGATAGATAAATTGTCCTTCAAGATGGAGGAATATTTCGCTATGTTTGTAGTTATACCTCCAGGAATGAGGTGGGGCGATATGGAGTTGTAGTCCCAGAGTTGCAGAATTTGGGCAAGGTCCATTACGGTGTCCTCCTCATGATTCATTACCTTGTTACAGGGGCCCACAGTATTTAGTAGAAGGATGGATCAGTGTTAATGATGCATTCAGATTCCTGAGTGATAGTTGCAAACTAGTAGCAGTCAGGAGTTGAGGAGCGCAATGCAGTATTGGCAGCAGTGCAAAGTGTCACAATGCAGAGGCAGCAATTCTGCAAATTCTTCAGTAGACAGTACAATGGTTAGTAGCAGTCAGGACTCAAGAGATAGATGCAGTAGACACAGTTGATTCAGTGTTTAGGATGCTTCTCAGTTGCAGTTGCAACAACAACAGATGAGACGGAGTTGCAGTGTAGATGTAGAGTTGGCAGCAATACAGTAGTGTCAACAACAGCACAGATGGAGCATCAGAGTTGCGCAGTGGTTGTTGGGCAGTGGCAAGCGGCCACAGTGGCTAGACATCATCTGCGTGACGGAGGGTGATACAGAGATATGGTGTTGTAACAATGGTTCAGTGCTAGAACACCTTCCTCGCAAAAAGGGAGTGTTAGTTTTTGTAGCATTGGAGGTGTTCTAGTCTTGAAACTTTGTGCAGAGGCTAAAAGACACGAGTTCTCCATAACCTAGAAATCATTTCTAGAAATTCCACCTAGAAGTGTCTCAATTAGATTATTAGCCTACTTTTTTATATTTCCTAAGTCTAAACTTAGGAAATCTAGCTAAGTAACCAGAATTGATTAAGATAACATGTGAATCATCTAGAAACTCACACGGATCGATTAGATATGATCTTGACCCTTGATTAAGTTTTAATCAAGGCCGTTGAAGGTCCAACATAAGATTATAAGAAGAAGTCGATGGGTAGACGGAGAACACACACACTAGAGATCGATTTCCTTGGAGAGTTCGATTTTCCAGAGAGCAGCAGTCAATTGTCGGAAGAGTTTGAACTTTAGAAGGAAAGCAGAGACAGAGAGGGGCAGGGACAGTGAAGTCGAAGGAAGATTTTCCAAATCCGGCGAGTACTTTGCAAAGAGGGCGAAATTTCTCCAAGAGGCTGCGTGGAGGCTGCGCAGAAGCTTCAGAGGGCAATTCGATTTGTTGAAGGAAGAAGAATTTTCCAGTTCCAGAGGCCAAGAAAGGGTTCCAGAGTGTCGGAGAAGCATTTTCCCAGTCAGCAGCATGCATGACGGCTTGATTTGCAAAAGTTCTGAGATGAAGCATTTGAGGGCCCGCGCAGAGGTGACGCATCGCCTGCACAGAGCTAGGTGGATGGCGTGCTTTTCAGAGGCAGTCAAGTGCCAACGTTGCTTGGAGTGAAGGTAATTTCCCTCAAATAATTTTTTGTCAGTATTTTCTCTACAAAATTGCCAATTTTCGGTATCTAGGTTGTACTCAAATTATTTCACTGTTGCATAATAATAAAAACCCTCAGCTGCTGCACCGGTTTTCCCACATTGGGTTTTTACGGGGACATTTCTCCAAAAATATTTGTGTTAATTTTTGTGTGTGCGCTAGGATATTTCTCAGTTTCCAACGCTATTATTTTCCGCAGTTTTATTTGTGAAGGTTGCAGTGTGATATATTCAATATTTGTCGTAGCAAATTAATTCCAATTGTTGCAATAGGATTTCAGACTTGAAATTTTCACACTCCTCATATTACTCAGGTGCATATGCACCATGAGTATGCAATATCAGTGTTCTCAAACACACTAGTAATGCTAGGCGAATTGAAACAGGAAAACAAGTCCTCTAATATGTGCAACGGGAAGAAGACAAGAGACTTGATGAAAATGCTTCTTCAATTAAAAAATGAAAGGCAGTCGCGGTGAAGAGATTATCCAAGGATAATACTTCAACCCAAACCTTGGTTGGTGCATCACATTCCATATTGGCATCAAAGAAACACCGGATGCATTGTCCCATTTTTCAAGGTTTTTTTTCCTTTTACCGGCACTCACTTACCAATATATATTATATAGTTATAAACATTCAATCTGGATCTTCTCCAACCTGGAATAATAGCACAAACTAAAATTTCATGACACGGGAACAAGCATACTCACACTGATAGAACATATGAATTAGACTGGAAGCCATAAACTCGCCAAATCAACTGAATTTTTATAATCAGTGACTAAATTTCCATCAATGGATAGAATTATCTGAAAGGTGGCACACTATCCAAGTGCAAAATAGGCGTCTTCTAGAAAGGTACTAGCCATCGACAAAGTTAGGTAACTGTTTGCAATTACAGCGATGTCAGTCGTAATACACCCCCTCCTAAGTCCTCACAATAACACCGGTTAAGAGGAGGTGGTTACTATGTTGACCCAAGATCCAAGGTGTCGTTATGGAAATAAGGTCTAGAAATGTTGATCTTTTCAACTTACTTAAAACCTTAGTTAGGCGTCACCATTACGTTCGTCTCATCAAGACGATTCCGGTGATATAAAATTGTGCCTCAATCCGACCTTCAGATCAAGAGATACGACCTTGAAATTCTGGCAAATTAGAGAGCGCCACATTATCATCCTTGACACATGGCACCCACGTGGTTACCATAGCTAATTTGTTGGTGCCACCTGGCAATGGTTTATTGGTTGTCAACCCATTCATGGATTGGGTTTCATAACCCCGCGTTATGCATTAATATGTAGGTCGTATGCATCTATATATATATATATATATATATATATATATATATATACTCGACGATCATCCTCTGTTGCCAAACTTCCCGTCGCCCAAGTCTCGTTACCAGGCCGTTACACTTTATGCATTCATGAGTTGCTCCAAGGTTGACCCTCCAGGCTAACCTATCTGTGGGCCCGCATACCTGCACCAATGGTTTGGTTGTCGTGCTCGCGTGTCTGCCACCACGGCCTAAGCATACATCGTCCCGCTCCCTTCAAACTTGCATCTCGCTTTGCACTCTCGGGAAATAACTTTAGGGCTTACGTGCCCTAGCGAAGCCACACCTATGCGCTAACAATGTTGTTGATTGGTCCACAGCCCTATACCTTACCTAGTGGCTCTGGTGGCCCCACTCTTGCCATGCTATCCCAGTCCTCACCAGCTTGGGCATTCCTTTCGCGCAACCTTCTGTGGGCTTCTGGGATGCAACCCCTCCGAGCTAACGTCATCTTGGGCCCTGACTTAATTGTTAATTTCCCCACTTAATCTTGGCCTTTCATCGCTGGCCTCGCGCTCGGTAATGCGTTGCAGTCATATAGCTAGTGAATTAGCTTTCAACTGACCCTCGCGCGGCCCAATACATCCATCCAAGTCATGGATATTAAGAGGCTGAGAATGTGGCTAAGGTCTTTCTCCCACTCCACACTATGCGCCATTTGTGAAAGGGGTTCAGCCACAGTGGTTCTGCAAACGTTTGGACCTGCGCCTAAGTGAAACCATAGCCATTCAGGGCTTATGAAGCACACTTCGGTGCTATACCTCCTAAGCTTTCCTCAAGTATACCCTCTCCAAGGTCTTGACGACCAAAGTACAAGGCATAGTACAAGAATTTGTCAATCCAGTCTTCTCAAGATCTGGGTCCTCAATACCTTACAAGGAATAGACAGATCTTGTCACAGAGATCCAAAGGCCTCTTTTGAGAAGCACATAAGCACAACAGGCTCCAAGAGTAACCAGAACACATATGGTGCCAAAAAGGCGACAAGGAGTCGATCATTCTGCAAGTACGCTGGAATTTTCCCCTTCTATGGTTTAATTACAGGCATAACCCATGAATACAGACGTATCACTCTCAAGACTACAAGCCCACAAACATTTCGCTCTTGTGGACAGGAAATCCAGGCATGAACTACAGTGCCACACTATTAATCTTCAGGCATTCACTGCTACAGGCCTGAGGCCACATAGTAAGCATAAAGAGATCATTAACACGGGCATGAGGCCACCTGATGAGCATCCAACGCTCATACCACATACAATGATGTTACACAATACATATAGTACTCATAAAGATAGTTGTATTCGTGCATTTCCTACATAAAGAGCATTAGCACAACGCTACAACATAAGAGCACATATTCATCAGAATGTTCCATTCCAGTCACAGTGACCCATGAATCATTCACACAGTGTATAAAATGTTAATGTAACAGCTCAACATGAACTTAATGAGCAGGAAGACATTTACAAACATTTATTTGGAGTTTAGCACTAGAGTTGGCGACTGAGATCGGCATGACAACTCTCCACCCAACCACAGACAGCTGCAGCCAAGCCTTACTTGCAACTGTCACCGCTGAGCTGGATTCCAAAGCTTGAGGTGGGGTGCTTTTGGGTGCTTTCAGCCATCCAAACCTATTGAAACAAGATATCACCAGGCCATTACTACCTTCATCCACTAGCTAAGCTCATTATGACTCACACAATTCATGCATACACAGAGTCATGTCAACATTTCACAATATAGAGAACCCCAGCTCACTTTCAGGAGAAGAGAGTCCACTATTAGGAAAGTTCATCAATGGTTAAGTTGTTAATGGGTAAAGTAATCACTTCTCCAGGTGGTTCCTCAGTGATTCAAGCACCGGAGCTTCAGCCGCAAGGCCATTCCTGGTGGTTCTTCAGCCCTCACAAACACCTGAGTGATTCTTACCAAATCTAATATGTTCATCAATCCACAAGCTTCCAGTGGTTCTTCAGCATTTCAAGCAAGCCACGCCCTCCTTGACAATTCACTCAGAAGGCTCCTCAGCAGGTGCTCCTTTCCTGGAGTCAATTCCATGCTAGAGACCGCTTGATCTCTCTCTCTCATCTCTGCATTTTCTCACACACCGTAGCTCTGAATGTTGCATCTGCTGCCAAAAAATATAGCTCCCGCTTGTCTGTGCACGTGAGATCAAGAGGGAGCGTGCCTCCTTCCATCCATGCCTGTCACCCCTCCTCTCCAATGGAAAAACTGCCTTCCTTCTTTCACAAGTCGCACAGCAGTCATCCCCTGACAGTGCAAGACATGCTGCTCATAAATTGTCCTTTTGTTTGCTTGCTGTTTGGGCTGAAGGACAATTGGACCAGTCCTTCCCTTTTCAGTTGAATTCAATGCACAATCAGTACATTTAATTGTTTTCCACCAACCAGGTATGTTATTTAAAGAACAACCATTCCCTCAAGCAACCCTCTTCCTCATGCAATGGAATCCGTGTCCCTTTCTCAGTCATTTTAAAGAAATTACAATTATTTACAAAAGGGGAAAATGTTAACCAGGGTATATCACATCACCAGCCATCTGGCTAATGAAGCTAAGCATGCATTCTTGGCAGAACATGTTAATTTATATAAACATTAATGATTATATTTTAACAGTCATTCTCTGCTCAAAAGATTGAAAAAGAACAAAAAAATATCTTGAGATACTATGCTGACATTCCAAGTAAAATATAGCAGAAATAAGTTATAACTTATAACATACTAATTTATGTGTTTGTGAGTCACCATATGAGAGATGGAATAACAACCATCAATCATTCATATAATCATGTCAGAGATTATCAAACTTTTTTGGCCCAAGAACCAAAAATTAGAAATTAAAAATAAATAAATATTCTATGCTGATATTCCTAGTAATAAACAGCAGGAATAACATATTTGTTTGTACGTTTGCAGCTTGAGATGAACAAGTAAATGTTAAAAAACTTGCCAGTGATCATCATTCATACTCTGCTTAAGAACAAAATAAATCCAAACTAGTAACATATTTGTTTGTACGTTTGCAGCTTGAGATGAACAAGTAAATGTTAAAAAACTTGCCAGTGATCATCATTCATACTCTGCTTAAGAACAAAATAAATCCAAACATACTGTGCTGATATTTCTAGTAATAGACAACAGAAATAACATATACGTTTGTGCATTTGTGACTAGAGAATAAGGAACAAAAAATCGATTATCGATAAAAGCATGTCAGGAAATGATATCCACCTTTCTGTTGTCTTCAACATATGATCTAAGAAGGTAGCGCATGTACTTCTTTCTATCTTCATTAGAAACCAAAGAAAAAACCATATCTTCACCAACAGCAGCAACACATAATGGATCAGGACATCGTAATGTAAGGCATCCAGGTCCATCATTTATTGATGTATGGATGTAACCTTCACATCAGAGAGGAGGAGTTAAACATCTTTTCCAACCTGCTCATTGGTTAACTCAATCCTAGCTCGTCTGATCTAAAACATCATGCATGAAATGCTCAGAAGAAAAAGATTAGAGAATAAGTTCATTTTTCATGTCAGAACACAACAAAATTGTAGAACATTTGTCATAAGCAGTGAGAAATAAAGGATAAACCATACATTAATAGAGCAGCAAAGAATAATGCCAAGCTAAAAAGCAGTCAACATGTTTGCAAGGTTAGCCAGTTTAGCGCTAGATTATAAGTTACAACGTGTTTTAAATCAAGTGGCAAACCATAGAACTGTATGAAAGTGGAGAATGCAATCTAAACCATTATGTAATAACAGCTAATTCTAGCTTCCATTATCTCCCTCAGAAATACAAAGCAATAAGCCCTTCCTAAAAGCCTTGCCAACAATGTAATAAGTTGGTAATCTTATTTAGGCATCTTCACAATACCTGCCCAGCATGTGTCACAGAAGCGATGGCCACAAACAGCTGCCTTCATTCTTTCACGACCATAAGTTTCAAAGCATATACCACAAGTTAACTGCCAAAAAGGAAACAATGATGTCTAATGATATGAAGCAAAGGATTCCTTTGATGCATAGTCAATTGCATTTTCATGATAAAAATAGCTGTCGCCCAAGTCACAGAGACTACTTGCCTCCTTTACATATGATCTTATTTCTACAATTGGTTTTTCCAACAGCCCAACAGTCTTTCGCACATTCTCCTCGTCTGCAAACCATTCATCATTGACTTTACTGACACTCCTGCATGAGACACGTAAGTCAAGACAAAATATGCAGTGTTTGTAATAAAGAAAATAAGCCAATCTAGTCCTGCTTTAGAAAAAACATTTGTACTTTCACACAATAAATTACATATTAGTAGAATTTAACAGTTAGATTTTTTATCAAACCAACATTATTGGTTATAGAAGACATGCAAAACGACAATTATGCTAACTTCAAGATATGCTTCATGGGTAAGTATAATGGAGTGCAGAAGATGTGTCCAGCTGCCCAAACATCAGACATGAACTTACTGAGGCCTACCAAAAATGCCATGCATGCTTTCTTCAGAAGACAAGATTTGTCTAAGGTGATTTCTTTGTTATCAGCTGTTCAAAGGACAAGTAGTGATTAAGCTTTTCCATCAGTCAAACAACATTTTTGATTTCTAGAATGAAGATCTGTGGTTATATTCAATCTAGAGTTTAGCTATTCCATATGGAAGCTTCTATTACACACAAGAAACACTCGGAACCTTGTAGCAGAACCATGATAGTTCTAACTGCATCCCTTTTTCAGAGGTTTAAATCACTTCTTTATGACATTTTAAGTTTTAACAAACTCCCTTTGCTTAACAATGTTTTGCCACTTTATAAATTTGTCCCATCATGTATCACATAACTACACAACTGCCAGACTCAAAGTCAAAAGCCTATTGCTGGCTAATCAAACGTGGCTCATAACATGTTATCCCTTCATGAGATCCCCAATATCTGAAACATGACTGCGCGTGAGGCTTCCCCTAGATGTCAATACGGTCATTATAAGCAGTGATGATAATATCGGCGAGATATCGCCGATAATCGAAAATATTGCTGAGAAAATATCGCAATATTTCCAAGATATCGCCGATATCTCGGCAAAATATCACATGACGATAGAAAATATCACCGAGCAGGCTAGGCCACGGCTAGAAAAAGGGAAATTTGTCTTTTTTTTCTCCGTTTCTGTTTCTGAGTGTTGGAGAAGGAAGAGGAAGAGTTTTGTGGTGGTTGTCAAGGAGGGATTGAGGATCAAACAGCGATTATCACCACCAACTAAGATTTTTTTGTTGATCAAAGATTGAAGAACAGTGAGACAAACTTCATTTATTCCATTAACAGGTATGTTCTTAAAAACCCCTATGTTAATGATTTTTTCATAGGTTTAGGGTTATGCTTGTTTGCCTCTTTGCCTACCAACATTTTGTTTCTTTGTTTTTTTTCCATTTGCTATGATTTTCAAGCCCATGAACCAATGCAAGGGTTTTCTCCATATTTGGACAGCAAGCTTCTTCTTGTTTTCAACTTTCTTATGCATCCTCTTATTGCCATTTTTCATTCACATTGCAAAATGCAAATAATGTAATAATTTTTTTTAAATGTGGTGGTTATTACTTATTATTTCTTGTGTTGGGGAGTTTAATGCCAATTATTTTTTTTGTGCCCTAGGTTTGAATTAGTTCACTACAAATGTCAAATATGCCAAAAGCCTTGGACCCATTTTGGGAGTATGGGGAGCCTGTTGGTGGGGCAAATCGGGCATATATATCATGCAAATTGTGTGGGACCAAGATGTCAAGAAGGGTTACGCGATTGAAATACCATCTGGCTAGACTCCCTGCACATGATGCAAATGTAATGCCTTGTATGGTTTCTAGTGCGGAGGTTATACAAAAAGCTCTTGAAGCAATTGCTGAACAAGACAAAAAGATAGATGCTAGGGAGAGAGCACTGGTCTCAGATAGATAGTTGCTAGTTTTATTTGTTTTACTACATATAAGTTTATAACTCATGATGATGAGATACTTTTATATATATGATGTTATTTTGTTTGAGTCCTTGATTGGACAATTATCAGGGATCAGCAGGATTTCGTATCGCCCTTGAAGTTTGATGTATCATTTCTATTTGACATCATATATCAATGTTTTCTTCATATTTATGTGTCAATGTGTTTAGTTCATGTTATTATTGCTTTATATGTTTAAAAATCTGAAAAAAATGAATATATTATACATTTTTTATGCTTGCCGATATTTTCGCCGATATTGCCGATAAGATGTTTTCTGGACCCTCGCCGATATTTTGCCGATAACGATATTATCAACACTGATCATAAGTACTATTTATCCGGGTGTTGATTTGTATAACTTTCATAAATAGTCAATTCTTCCGTTTCAAAATTCAAATCCCCATTATATATCTACAATGTCTGTTTGATTTGATATCCTGATGGTAATGCAAACCTATGCTAAGCTGGTCAGGTTTCCATAGATTTAATTTCTGTGCTTAAACCATTCCATAGGATACTTCAAACAAAGATAGGAATAAACTGCATCATCAGATGCTTCCATCACGAAGCAGTGGGCATTTCTCAAGATAAATTAGATTTTGATTAACAGCTCAACATGTGCATTCTTACCAAGGGTCTTCTTCTAGGAAGATATTTGGTGGGTAGTGTTACCCCTTCTAGCAGGGGCACCTGTGCTAACATTTTACTTTCATCAGCTACTGAAGTAGATGTAATGTTGTCGATATTTGAGCAATAAAAATTGGAGTGTGCTATTCTGTGGACGTCTATGGATTGCTGCACTCCAAGATGCCTTGGCAATGGCAGATAAATTAGGCCATCAAGTGTATGCAACAAAATACAGGAGTCAATTTCAAAGCGCTAAAGCAGTATATGAAGAGAAGCTTTGAAATGGATCAAATTTTGACTAGGATAGTAGGATGAGCAGCAACAGCAACTCGATCCAGGCAGATCAATTAGTTGGGCAAGGTGTGTCCAACAACATTGAAAAGGACATGCCAAAACATGGAATTGCAAGCTGGACATCATGTAGAATAAATAAAGTAAAGCTGTCTTTAGAAAAGCTCCAAGGTGTTATCGACTCTGTACAGGGAGCAGATGGAAGTTTGAAATTAAATACCATCACCAGTGATAAAATGAATGCAGTTGCTGTTGAGAAATCAATGTACTTGTACATTAAAGTTGATTCCTCTTACTTGATAATTACTTGTGAGTATTTTTTGGCTTTTATTACTTAATTATATCTTCTTCATCAAGTAATTACCAAAACATAAAATACATGAAGATCACAGGAACACAAAGAACACAAGATATAGGTTCCAAGCCAGGGCAAAACCCCACAAAGGGGAAAACCCAACCAACTTCTCTTCTTATAGAATCAGATCATCCAAGACCCGAAGACCAAGACCAAGACCTCGACCTCCTCAAGACCCAAGTCAGCCTCCTTCAAAACCTTTCTCAAACAAGTCAAAGCTCACAAAGTGCTGGCCAAACTTCACCAAATCTGCTCCAACTAAAAATTTTGGCCCTACAACTAGGATCTGCAGTTCAGACCTGCAACTTTGGCCCTGCGATTCGCAGGGAAAAAACCCTATAACCCTCACACATGTGGGCAGAAAACAAGAAATTTCGGCCTTTTCTCTCTCCTTGGACTTTTTGCTCTTCCTTCTTTAACTTTCACTACAAATATTCTTCTTTCTCAGAGATTGAACTTGTGAGTGTGATTGTGCAAATGAGGACGAAGTCTCATATATAGTCTTTCATGTGGTCAAATTAGGCCTCTTCTAGGCCGACTTGGCCTTGGGGGTCAAAAAGACTCTTTTAGACTCAAAAATAATACTTTTCTTTTATTACAAAATGTCTAAATGGGACTTTGACACACGACAAAATTTCTTCTTGACTTAAATAAACCCTAGAAGCACGAAGAACGTGTTTGACTAGAAAAATAATAATAATTTTTCTTTTTCTTCTTTTTGTTTTTGCTTTTTCATGAAATATACATTGATACAAGTACAAAAATAATTATGAAGACTAAACCTAGGTACATCTTTCAACACTCCCTCTTAACTAGGTAGCTATGAAACCGGATTCGTCCAAACCCCTGGACGAATCCCGAATCGGACGAATCGGACACGATTCTGTCCTGACACGTGTCATGTTTCAATGACTCGTCGTGTCATATCCGGGTACGTCGTGTCATGAGCGTGTCAAAAAAATGAAGAACGTGTCACGATTTTGGAATCGAATCCTGGTTTCGGATTCGTTTTTCGGGCTGCTGGTAGGTTTAAGTTCGCTGTTGTCATTCCCATTTGACCGCATTTGCAACCTTAACATCGATTTGGAGCGAGTAACAGCGATTTGGAGCGGCGGACCGCATTGCAATTTGCAGGTTTAAGGTTAGTTTGCTGAGCTGTTAAAACTTAATATGTATCACGCCTTATCAGTGATCAGTTTGCATAAATTGCGTGACACAAAACCCTTGAACCACTGTAATGTTGGGTATATAGAACCAGTCACCACAACGTATGGAGCAACGCCATATAATCTGAGCCACTGAAATCTAACAATGCTCCAGTCGTTAAGAACGAGCCTTTGAAATCATGAACGAGTCGCCAGTGTTATATTATCACTGTGCGATCCATTTCTGTGTGAGCTATAGATAGATGCGGGCCACCAATGACCATGATACATATATGAACCATAGTTAAATTAATAAATAGACAGAACAAAGGTATACGCCACGGCCCACTGTGTTTTATAATAAAGGTTACATATGTAATATTTCAGAGCTGCAATGACAAGAACTGAGTCTGTGCATCTTGTTTATTACCTTGATGATGGAATGAGTGAGCAGAAGCGTGTGTAATAAGAGTGTTGGGTTTGGATATTTTTATAAACGGAGTATGGTATTCACTATTCAGTTGGCAGAATGGACACACTTGGCTTTGTCTGAAATATGTATCTCATGGCCACAGCTTTAAAGTAGAAAATGCTTGCGTAATGTTCAACTTACGGCTATCGATATATACAAAAACATCATAATTTAGTTCTGCAGTGAAGATCCATGTTAGAACAGGCCATTAACCTATAAATCAGAGTCAAGAATGAGTTCGTTGTACATTTCTGGGCATAGTTTAGCCTCCATAATGTGATTGAAATGCTAAACGGAGTAAGTGTGGGGTCATCCTCTGCGTATTATTGAATTCTGGGCCGGGTTTCTCCACATTGGCATGAGTTGGAAAGAGCTGAAGTCTTCCTCTTAGTGGCTGTGCGTATAGCTGATAAAGATAGCCCATTGTGCATAGGCCTAGAGTACTCAGAAGTGCCACAAATTCAACATATTTAGGGCTGCTGAGAACACTGTCTTTTATAACACTCAGACCTTGGCCTGTCCTGGCAGTGTAGAAGTTTACAACACTGTCTTTAATTTTTTATACAGCAACCTAGAATACATTATACAGCCAGTTGGCAGTGAGCCACTGCTAGCCTATAAAATGAACTTGATTCTTGTTCATTTCTTTTGCTGTTTGCATTTTAAAAATTTTACAGCAGTTTGACTGTTTGTTCATTTTTTTTACAGGTTGAGGTAACATGGCTCAATCAACGGCAGGGGCAGCAAGGAAGGGCAAGAATGTCATGGGTAGAGATGCTCTTCCTCCCCCAATATCATCAGAGTCTGCTGCAAGTAATCTTGAGGGAAGAGGAGTTAAAGACAATGAAAAATATCCATTGTGGAAATATGTCGCAAGAGAGGATGGGTCAAACAGCAAGGGAAAGGGAGGAGGCAATGTGCAATGGAAATGCAGCTTTTGTAACATTTCTTTCACGAGCACATATCACCGTGTGAGAGCACATTTGTTGGCTATACCTGGTAAGGGGATTGGAGCTTGTAAAGATATTCCTAAACCAAAGAGAAAAGAATTGGTAAAGGAGGCCCATGTTGGTATGGAACATGTGGCACTGGCTTCAAAATCAAAAGCACCCAAGGGCAAGAATGAAGACCCCCTTCCATTTTTGAGGAAAGCCACCTCCAAATTTCCATTTGAGAGTTCTACTTCTACTGGGGGACAAGCATTAAAAAGAAGATCACTTGGTCCAATGGACAGGATTTTCCAAAAAGAGAGACGGGACGAGCTTGATCTCACCATTGCCTTCTTTTTCTATCAAAACTTCATATCATTTAATGTTGCACGTTCACCTTTATTTGTTGAGATGTGCCGAGCTCTAACTCAAGGGGCTCCAGCAGGGTATGTGCCTCCTGGGTCAGAGAAGCTGAGAACCACATTGTTGACGAAGGCAAAAAAAGAGGTGCAAAAAATGCTCGAGCCTATTAAGGCATCATGGCCAACATCTGGGGTTAGCATTGTTTCTGATGGATGGACAGATCCAGCACGACACCCAATCATCAACTTCATGGTGTCTTCCTTGAATGGTCCAGTTTTCCTGAAAGCAGTGGATACACTTGGCGAATACAAGGATGCACAATTTATGGGTGAGTTATTTATTAGAGTTATTGAAGAGGTAGGTGTTGATTCTTGTGTGCAAATCATTACAGATAATGCACCTGTTTGCAAGGCGGCTGGCATGATTGTGGAAGCTAAATATCCACAAGTGTTTTGGACACCTTGCATTGTCCATTCATTGAACTTAGCACTGAAATCCATTGCTTCTGATGTGCTTTGGATTGGAAGCATTATTGAGGATGCAAGACATATCCGTAACTTTGTGCAAAATCATACAAATGCCCTCACTATCTACAAGGAGTACAGCAATCTATCATTGTTGAAGATTGCTGATACACGGTTTGCATCTTCATTCATGATGTTGAAGAGGTTGAGGGAGGTCAAGACTGCTCTTGGGTCCATGGTTATTTCTGAGTTTTGGTCTTTTTGGAGAAAGACAGATCAGGCAGCCTCTAAAAGAGTGAAGGACACGGTACTAGATGATGCTTGGTGGGAGAGGGTAGATCTAATTATTTGGATCATGGACCCTATCATCTCTTTGCTTCGAGTTGCAGATACAGACAAACCCATCCTAGGAGAGGTTTATGAGGGATGGGATTCCATGATTGAGTCTGTGAGGAGCATTATTCTACAGAGTGAGTGCCCCCCGTATGAGACATCACCAGAGGCCTTCTGCGATACCATACATGATATTCTTGTCCGCAGATGGGACAAGAATTGTACACCTTTACATTGTTTGGCTCACTCATTGAACCCCAAATACTACAGCCATGAGTGGCTGAATGGTGGACCTTCCCGCAGATTCCCTCCTCACATGGATGGTGAAATCTCACAGGGGAGGAAAGAGGCGCTTCAGCGGATTTATCAGGATAGTGCATTGCTTGCTGAGGTGGAGGATTCCTTTGCAGAGTTTTCCACTGGCACTGGTCGGTTTGCAGGTTATGATGTGATTAGAGACAGGGGGCTTAAGAAGCCCTACTCTTGGTGGGCATATCATGGGGCAACAAGCCGTCCTCTTCAGCAGTTAGCCATGAGGCTCCTCTCTCAGGTGACTTCATCCTCTTGTTGCGAGAGGAATTGGAGCACATATGGGAATTTGCATACTGTGAAGAAGAACAGGCTTGAGCAGTCCAGGGCAGAGACAATGGTGTATGTGCACACCAACCTTCGTCTTATTTACAGGCAGAGGGAAGAGTGGTTGAGGGGAAAGACAAAGATGTGGGATGTCTTTCCTGAAGATATGGGTCTGGACACCACTGTTGAGTTGGCATTGGCCAACATGGATCTCGGTGATCCAGTGCTAGACCCTATTAGTTTTGATGACTCAACCTCCATACCAGCAGATGCAGAGGCGACTATGGATACAGGGGAGGAGGAGGATGCAGAGGAGAGCAGTGGGGACCATGATGATGGGGACAGTGATGCTGATTCTGATGCTGATTGATGCCTTGAGGGCCTGAGGCTTGTATACCTATAGTTGTTTTATATTTTCTATTTCTATTTGCCATTGGCATTGCACCAACACTACCTATGTAACAGATTTTGATTTGATGACTTAATGAGAAAACTACAGTTGTCAGTGTGTTTATCTTACTATCTTGTAGTTGTAAGTTGTCTTTCAGTTATGAATTATGAATCATGATTTAAATTTTTAATAGATTTATCATTTATCATTTATGTGACCAGTACCACTGACATTTATTTGAATTTTGTATGTACTATGCATGCTAATAGCTATAGATGAAGATCTATGTTTGAAATCAATAAATTTGTATCATTAATTAAAATTTGTGTAAGAAATATGCTAATAACTAATTTTTAAGATATATCATCATATATATATATATATATATATATATATATATATATATATATATATATATATATATAATAAAATAATATATAACGTGTCCTAACGTGTCTTGTTCCGGGGGTCAGCGTGTCCCGAATCCGACACCACGAATCCCGAATCCTACGTGTCCCGAATCCCCGTGTCAGGTGACTTAGCTAGGTAGGTATTCATAATTCCACAACGAGGTACAAGGATACTCAAATTGAAATATTCTCATAAGAAGAGCTGGATTTGTTGAAGAATGTAACTAGTGTCGGTCTTCATAATTGCATTTGAGTCATGATGTAATGTATTTGTCAAAAGAAAGAAAAAATGATTGTAAAAGAAAATTATTTAAGCATGGGTTTCATGCTTTCTTTATTGTCTCTAGGTCAAAGCCTCCTTTGTAGGCTTCTAGGTTTTGTGTCTAGAGTCTTAGTCCTTGTCATCATGTAACAGACCCTTATTGGGCTTTGTAAATCAAGAAACAAAATTATATTGAGTCAAAAATGTCATTTATGCCTCTTTGTTAAAATTGGCAACTAGGGTCAAACTCCATGTGGGTCTTCTTATTCATGGCAGATGATATTTTTCTTGGATTCCTCTCGTCGAGAGGTGTAGGATCGATCTAAAGATCATCCGATTCCGACATGTATTCATGGAGATATGAATTTATTTGTTTTATGTGACAATTCGTCAAAGTTGACCAGCAACCAAATTGCCCCCACTTATCCTCCATGTTTTAGTATAAATAGAAGAGGACTTCAATTCATTTAAACAATCATCTCTTATGATCTCTCTCCACTTGTCTTTGGGTTTGGTGGTAGGAGCGATCAAAAGGAATACGATGTTCTAAAGGGTTTGCCCTAGCCCTAGACGTTGTTTGAATAGATCCATACACTGCCCTAAATTATAGTCTTGGAGCTGGATATCACATTGAAGATAGAGGCACCTACGTTGCCCTAAAGGAAGCCCTCCTACGCAGTCCAAAGAGAAGCCTTAACGCTAGTATGGAGCCCTAACCGCTGGCCTAAAGGATGCCCTATCTAACACGCAGTCATGAAGGGAGCAGCCCTAACACAATCAAGGAAGAAGGTGATATCACAGCAAGGCAGTGAGTCCTGAGTAAAGACATCTAGACACTAAGATATGAGGATCATGTTATGCCCTAGCCTCAGGTCTAAAGAGAGTTTATGCAGCAAAGGAGACCTGTCTACGCAACAAGGAGATATCATCTAAACCACAGTCACTAGAAGCCTCTATGCTGCCCTAAGTTGCACGAAACAGGGAAACGGGTAGAAGTTTCCGAAACGGGAAGCGATACGAAACGCAACCTCCCCAAATTTTGGAAACGGGGAAACGCGAATATATATATATATATATATATTGAAATATATATATATATATATATATATATATATATATATATGTGCAATCATAAAGCATAAATGATACATTATAATTTATTACACTTAAACATTAAAATTTAATTTACATCACATTTACTCATGAATGATCACACAATGAAAATAAAAATATCAGAATATCCAAAAGCAACCTTTATTATATGTCCAAATCTCAAAATCAGCCTTTATTTATATTAATATATGAGGCTGCAAGTACAATAAAGACTATAAGGCTGCAAGAGAGAGATCCAAATCAAGATTTTCTGCATCCACATTCCATTCTTTAGAAGGACCACTGTTGTATTGGGAGTCTCCTCCTACATAGTCGAACGACCTTAGTGCTCTTGATTAAATACACGTTTCATACCCTAGTACCCTACATGATCTTGATTATTGGGAGTTTCCCCTGCATAGAGAGCTTGGTTCTCTTGATTAAATACAAGTTCCATACCCTAGTACATGATAAAATCCAATGGAAACATTGCAATCCCTCCAATCCTGAAATCCTGAAAAACAAATAAGTTTGCTGGATTTTGAGTGAGATCTAAAGTTCTACTTTCTCCATATGAAATCCAATGAGGGCGAAACCACTCTCAAACATCCTGAGTCATTTCATGGTAATGTTAAAAATTTAAGTAAAAGGATGAAAATGAAAAATAAAGGAGAATATCACTTTTACTTTAAGAATTTTTCATTACCATGAACTGCATATCCCTCAAACTTCCTGATGAACTGCATATCAACACTAGGGCAAAAATTCACTTTTATAACTTTAGACACGCATCTAGAAGCAACAAGAAGTCACTAACATACCCTAAAAGTAAATTAAAAAAAAAAAAAAAAACACAAGTTAATGAGGAAACGTGGGTCGTACGGCCCTGAAACGCGTTTCTGGCCGTACTGGCCACGTTTCTGTTTCGGGAAACGTGGCAGTACGGCCGGAAACGCGTTTCACGGCCGTACCAAACGTGTTTCTGCGTTTAGTACCCGTTTCCATACGGAAACGGACCTCTATACCACGTTTCCTGCAACATAGATGCTGCCCTAAAATGAAGGTTCTATGCAACATAGTGTAGAATCCCTTCACGCTAGGCAAAGGAGCCCTTAACTACCCCTAGACGCAGTCAAAAGGAAGACGGTTCAAGCATGCCCTAACCGCAGTCTTATGTGTCACAAGCTGGTGCCCTAGATGCAATCAATACACAGTCCATGGAGGGAACTAAGCCGCAGTTAAGGAGGGTGCTATAGGCAGCTCAAGGTGGCTCCAAACAGCAGCATGTAAATGTGCACTAGGATGCAGTCATTAGAGGCCTCAATCCGCAGTTGAGGAGGATTGTTCGAGGTAGCTCTTACTCATTGTTTTCAGGAGGAAAGTAATTGGTTGTTGTCCTGAAAGAAGTCTTGCACAGTCATCTGGCCACTTGTTGTAGGTGACAGCATGGTTACGTTCTGGTATGATATGCTAAGCATAAGTATCCAATGAAGAGAAGCTATGGGGTTGCTGTTTGAAGGTTGAATGAATCACTGCATGAATGAGCCCTGTTGGAAGAATAGATTGCTACAGCCAGCTGCTTTGCTAGGTTGCAAGCCATAGCAAGCAGCTAAGGTTGTTCCATGGGAATAGTGCAGCATGATGTATTGCAGTATGCATTGAGAGTATGATGGGTGCAACATAGTGCTATGAAGGGTACAGCCTAGTACAGCATGCCAATGATGATGCAGCATAGTAATGATTGGGTGCAGGGCTGTGATGGGAGCAGCACAGTGATGAGAGCAGCTCAGTGATTGGGTGCAACACAGTGTCGGGTGCAGCATGATGATGAGGTGCAACATGATGATGAGGTGCAGCACAGTGATGAGTGCAACATGGTGATGGAGTCACCTTGAAGGATCAATTGAAGCAGTATGCCTTCACCTGAGTTCAGATCAGCCACCTTATTGTGTTATCTTCATGGTGAAGATCTTTGCTCTTATCTTGTCAAGTCAAAGTATTGAATTCTGATGTATATGTACTATCTCTCTCTTTATTGAACTCTTGAAAAACATAAGAAGAATTGATCAAGGGTTTCCCCACATTGGGGTTTGTCCCTGGCTGACGCCACATCTTGTGTCCTCTTGTCTTGGCTTGTATTCTGCTATTTATGTTTATGTTCTATCTGCATTTTACTATCATGCTAAATGTGATTGCTAATCTGGAATTGATATTGAGTTAATGTGAAAATTGAAGCAAATTGCTCTCAGCATAGGACATACCTAAAATTAACACTCTTCCACCAGGTTGGCCCCAAGAGAGGACAAGTCGGCCTCATGAAGGGATTTGACTAGCTCAAAGAGACTATAAATAAGGAGGAATTTGACCTATTTGATAACTCATTCATCCAATTCATTCAATCTACAATTCGTGTAGAAAAAGGAAGTGCAAAGTTGAGGAAAAGGAGAGACAACTCAAGCAACGAAGAAAAGAAAGTTTATCAAGCAAAGAAAGACCGAAAATTTTGTATTTTTGTGCCACATGTGCAAAGAATATGAGGCAACTTACAGGGGCAGAGGGTGCAAGCTGAATTTCAGGAGCAGGAAAGACGCTGAGGTTTTGATGCCTTGATCTGAAAAGTTTATGTTAAGGTTGACTTGGTGGAGTGAAGGAGATCACCTGTCTAGGTCTTAGGTTCTAGTTGTCTCAATTTGATTTGAATCTACTAGTGGAAGAGTTTCACTGGGTTTCCCCTTCATAGGGGTTTTGCCCTAGATGAGTCCCCACATCTTGTGTCCTCTTGTGTGTTTGTGATCTTCATTGTTTGGCATTTGTCTTGATGATAGGAACATAATAATTTGAAAGAAGAACTAATAAGAAGACATCACAAGAAAATGTCAAAGTAAGAGAAATCAATTTAAGAAAACCCTAAGTTGCTTCCCCAATGGACTTCTCAACATGGTATTTGTAACGACCCCACCATGAATTATGGGCAGAAAAGGAGTATTAGCATGCATACAAGGCATGCATATATAGCTACATATGCATGCATCGCATGCATTGCATTAGTAAACTTACTAATTGGTAATAAAAGATGTCTAAAGAAAGGATGAACAAATTAATTAGTAAAATACTAGATTAAATACCTAACAATTAAGAAGGGAAACCTTACCCTAAACATAATTGATAACACTCCAAAAGTATATATATATGGTAAATATCTCTTTATTAACTTTGAATAGACTAAATGCTTATAAATTGAATACGTAATTGCTCTTATTATTAACATAATTCAATATAAAATATCAAACATATATTCAAATTAAAAGGAATGGTATATATGAAACATATTATATACAACAAAAACAAAAGAAATTATAGTATATATAAAAGGGACTATATATATGTGATACTCTATGACCTGTCGTAAAATGAAGGCGAGAACCTCCAACCATGATGTTGTCATGTCAAAAGGCAATGGAGAGGTTGTCGAGGAAGGAACCTCAAGAATATAAGGGGATCAATGGACGAATTTGAGGAGGAGGAGTTTTGAGAGTATGTTGCAGACAGTGAAGGAAAATTCGAGGAAGCCATACACAGAGAGGACAAAGAGGAAGAGTGCGCCTTAATTGTTATTGAAGTTTTGGGCAGGGGGGGTAGAGTGCTTCCATTTTGAAGTACTTTGAAGCTGGGTACTGAGATTGTGCCCAATTTGGCAAGGAGGTGTTGGTCATTTTGGTAACAGGAGCAAATTTGGTGCTACAACAGCTCCGGATCGACTTCAAACACGGAAACCAGATATGTATCTATGAATTAAGTTGATAAATTCTTGTTTAAATTGTAGTTGTTAAACTCTAGTAGAATTTAGGAACTTAAAATTTGCTTTGGGCATTAAAGTATTAGAGCTTAGGTTCATGAAACTAGGTAGCTAGAAGATCAAGTTTGTGTGAAAAAGAGGGCTTCAAGTCTGGCCTTGAAGGCCAAGTTACCTAGAAGAAAATCCGAGCTAGAAAAGAATAATTTTTTGGGCTTGTACAGGAGCCAAAGATCTTTGTGATTAGGGTCGTAGTCCTAAGCTAAAGGAGAAAAAAAATTTAAGGAGCAGAAAACATCATCACAAGGGTCCAAGAGGCTAGATATCTAGCATTGTCAAAACCAAGTTCCTTGAGAGAAGAATCTTTAAAGAAAGAGCTCCTAGACCGAACTTCAAAAGCCTATATTCAAGTCCTAAGCTGTCATGTCTTTGCTCTAATGTCACAAATGTAAGGTGATCAAATTGTCTCTTATGAACTAAAGGGAGTCCTTATGATCAGCAAATATTACAAGGTCTGTTCTGAAGCAAAAAGTCACACCATAAACTAAAAGAGACGAGATCCCTGTGGAGGAAGATGGATTTTTGTGCACTTATATAAAGAAAGATCGAGCCTCATAGGTGTCATAGAAACCAACCTTGGAATCTCAGTCTTGGAGGAATTATATATCAGTTTTTTGACAAAGATCAAGTTCGCATCTTTTGAAGGTATATTAAAAGTCTTCTTCAGTCGTTGAGGAAGCCCTAGACTAAGTGTCTAGCCTACAAAAGAAAAACTATAGGTATCAGTGAAGGAAGATCATTGTGAAGAGCCTATGCATCTCTATCAAAAACACTGAAAAAAGAATGTCTATTTAAGTCCTGCAGCAGCTCTTGGAAACCTCTACAACAGTCAAGGAAAAGGCATCCAACATTTTAGGAACCAACTCAAAGTCTTCATTTAAATCAAGTATTAATATTACTCTTTATGTTTTATTTATCATCTAACAAGATGCTTTCAGTTTGCAAAAAAGAACAACAAGCTCTATGGAACATCAAAGACAAAGGTATGTAATCTTGAGGTATGTATATCATGTTAATTTAAGAATCTAGCATGAAATGTTTAGTTGCTTAGGATGGCAAGTACTCATTGTGTTAAAGGTTATTAACATCTAGGATTGTAAACCCTTGATAAGCATATGTATGAAAACCGTTTTCGTTTGTTCCCTATCTCATAATGCCTAGGGCTTGTAAGCACTACAAGGTATATTACAATCAAGAATTGAATGATGTTTAGTTTTCTTGACATATTGCTCTTTGGACCTCGTAAGGGTTTGTACTTAAGATCCTTTGGAATCCATTCTTCAAAAGGATAATGAAAAAACCCAAATAATCATCACACTATTGTACTTGTATATTTTGGTTGTGCTTGTCAATATTGCAAATACACTTGCTGATCTTAAGACTAGAGGCTTGGTAAATCGAGTTGAATCCTTGGATACTCTAATATGAGTGGACTTATACAGCAATGATGTTGAAGAATGTAACTAGTGTCGGTTTTCATAATTGTATTTGAGTCATAATGTAATGTATTTGTCAAAAGAAAAAGAAAAATAAATTTTATTATGAAATAAAATTATTTATTAAGCATGGTTTCATGCTCTATTAGTTTATTTTTAGGTCAAAACCTCCATTGTAGGCTTCTAAGGTTTATGTCAAGAGTCCTTGTCATGTCATCATGTAATAGACACTTCTTGGGCTTTGTCTATCAAGAAAGAAAATTAGATTGAATCAATTAGGCCTCCTCCACCAAGTCGGCCTCAAAGAAGACAAGTCAACCTCATTAGGGGAATTCGACCACCCAGAAAGACTATATATTGGCAACTACTCAACCTCATTTGGATATACACAAGCAAGTTCGAGCTACAGTAGTTGGTTGTTGGAGAAGAAAAAGGAGATTGAAATACCTAAGGAAGAGGAGATAACCCTAGCAAAGAATAAGGAGACACTTGTCAACCAAAAGGAAGCCGAATTTCTCTCTCTTCTGACACGTGCGATTTTCTGGGTTGTTGCTGGAGGGACGAAATTTCAAACCTGTAGTAAGGGTCAAAACTCTGGAAGCTGGGGGCTGAAATTTTATGTTGTACCTAGGTTGAAGCTAGTTGACAAGAAGAGACTATTGAAGTTTGCATTATCATCTTGGAAGGCTAACTTGGTGGAGTGAGGAAGGTCTTTTGGTCTAGTCAAAGGTCTTGGTTTGTCTCAATTTGATTTGAATCTATTAGTGGAAGGGTTTGATTGGGCTTTCCCCTTCATAGGGGTTTTAGCCCTAGCTGAGTGCCTACTTTTGGTGTCATTAATCTTCATGTTTTTTATTTGATTATTGCTTGATGAGAAGAAGATAAAGAAGAACATATAGAAAGCTAATAAGAATATCACAAGTAATTGTCAACATAAAAAAATCTTTCTACTTTTTTGGTTTTCTAACATGGTATCAGAGCTAAGGTAAAAGAAAGGAAAAAAGCAACTTGAAGATCTATTGAAAAGAAAGATCAAGAAAAAGGTTTCAAGGAAGATCATAAGGATAGAAGAAAGCCTATCATCTATATCAAATAAGAAAGGCATTATAAATTCTATGGCAACCTCAATTAAAACAAAAAACAAGCTAGAAGGAGCCACCAACTATAGAGCATGGAAGAAGAGGATGGATCTCATCCTTGCAAAACACAAAGTATTGGATATTGTTCAATGAAAGGTGAAGGAACTTGTAGATGATGTAGAAAAGGAAAAATACAAGGAGACAGACATCTTAGCTATGAATCTTAATGTAAATGGAGTAAAGAACAATCTAATTCCCTATATATCGAATATAGAAACTGCAAAAGGGATGTATAAAGCGCTCTCCAAATTATTCACTATCAAGAACATTCGACAAGTTGTGAGTCTCAAGAGTAAACTAAGAACAATGAAGATTGCAAAAGATGACACTATATCTTCATATTTTGTGAGGATGTCCCCAATAAGAGATGAGCTCCAAGCCATTGATGAGATCATTCCAGACAAGGAACTTGTGATTGTTGCTCTACTAGGTCTACCTAAACCATAGAGCTCCTTTGCATCAGGTATTAATAGTTGGAAAGAAACATCATCCTTTGAAGAAATGTGGAATGCATGCAATCAAGAAGAAGTCTGCATCTCATTAGCAAATAGTAAGAAGGAAGAAGATGAGGACAACACCTCAAATGCATATTCTGGTCACTACATGAAAAAAGGACACAAGAAGTTTAAAGGACCAAAGAAGAAGATTGACCTATCTAAAGTAGAATGTTATCATTGTCATAAGATGGGACATTATAAGAATCAATGTCCTAAAAATCCTAGGAACAAGAACAAGAAAAGAGAAAGGGAACATGCAACAGTTGCTAATGAAGCTCCACCTAAGAAGAACAAGGCCGAAGAATCCAAAGTCAAAGACTTATACTATTAAGTCTTTCCTTGCATATCCTTCTAGACTATTGTTTTGTAAATTTTTCTTTTATGTTTTGATTTCTAGGATTCATAGATCTAATATGTTTTGTTAGAATTTTTGAATTGTTTTGATAAATTATAAGTGTCTGTCAAAAAGATTGAATTAAGAGGGAGCCTTCACCATTTTACCAAAGATAAGTATCATGCTCTTTGTTTCTTCTTTCATGTTTGATTTCCTCCATACATCTAGATTTGTTTGTATTGCATACTAATAATCCTTTCATTGTATTTTCCTTGCTAGGAAAGCTTACAAATTACACAAAGGGTATGGAGCAAACTTCAAGGAAAGACCTGTATCTTGAAAAGTAAGCTTGTTGCTAAAGAAACTCTACAAGGTTTGTGTTGACAATGTTGGACCTACCAACATTTAGGGGGGTCTCCCCGATATGCGGTCCCAACTAGACCTCACATTGTTTGGGATAGGAGCCCCATCTGGAATACGGCCCAACTGTCATTTACTTAAAGATATGATTTGGCTTTAATTGTCAGCAGAAGAGAGAGAATTGCATATGTGCCTTCAAAAAGAAAGCTAGTGTGCCTGGTGAATGTTCAGTTGCAAGTGCATCAAGGTTCTTCTACCGCAGAGAGGAGAGAAAGTGAGTCTCTAAGAGAAAGGTAATAGTACCACCCTAATAAAGACACACATGAACAGGAATGTCTCATCTAACATCTAGCGGAATAGTCCACAAAGACGCAATGATCGTTACAAGCATCACAGCATGTTCTCAATTAGATAAGCACTAAAATAACCAAAATAGTTCAACTATCTTAGTACTAGTAAAAGAAAACATGAATCACAAACATTCACAAAATAGTCTTACAAACATTCATAATCCATGTACGAAAAAGTGTTGGTCGTCAGGCTTCAATTATTAAGTAAAAGTCCCAAGATGCATGAATACAACGAACATCACTTGCTCCAATAGTGGAGCGTTGGAGCCACTACTTGCTCCCCAAAAGTACTAACTTATCTCTCTTATGCCTTATGGGAGAAGCCAAGGTTAAAAGTCCTTTACATGAGAAACAAGGATCTCTTTATAACTTGAGGAGTGACCTTTCATATCCTCATGACTCTTGACTTTCTAACTTCTAGTGACCTTTGGACTTCTACAACCTTTGAAGTTCCAAATGACTTTTGGAATTACATGTGACTTTTGGTATTACATGTCCTTTGGACTTCCATGACTCTTGAGTTCACTTATGACTCTTGGACTTCTACTCGTTTGTCTTATACAATGATTACAATGATACATTTTGTCTTCCACATCATCATATGATGAAACTTGACACGTCACTATCTTAGATGACTGGGATTGATAGTGACTGATGACATGGACTTGCTTTAGTAGTGACATGGTTGCCATTGTGTCTGTTCTTTATCATCATCTACTCAAAGTGCTTCCACCCTCTAAAGGGTCTTCAATCTTGGAGTCTTCATGGTGCTTTGATCATCGAGTTTGAGGGGTGTTCTTGGTTCTTCTTGTGCTTCTTTTGTTCATCGTCTTTGCCTGATCTTCCTTGTTTGTGCTCACCATACGGTTCCTGGGCTACATGTTTCTACAATCACTCATGATGAGCAACTATCAGTCTGAAAATCTCCTAATGTACCATGTTTTATGTAGTTTTTCCTCTCTGTGCCTTTTCGGTGCGCTTAAAATAGACAAGGGAGTTGTAGGGCGCAAGGGCGCACCTTGAAAGGCCGAAGGGCTAAGGAGGAGGAGCTTCAGGGCTTCAGCACACGCTCATGTGCCCTAAAAAGCAAGGTTGTCAAGGCAGGGCGCATGTCGCAAGTCCGAAGGGCAAAAGGGAAAGCTTTGGGCTTCCCAAATGCGTTATGCACATAAGGGAGAGAGGGAGGGCGCAGGGCACACTCCTGAAAGTTGAATGTTGAGGCTTCGTGCCTTTGTGGTGCGCTCATGCACCTAACAGGCCTCAAGAAAGGCACAAGACACACTTTTGAAGGCTGAAGGTTGAGGCTTTGTGCCTTCAGGATGCGCCAGTGCGCTCAAGGAGGGCGCACTTCTTCGAGTCGAAGGAGTGCACTCAAGGAATACTTACTCACATTTTGAGGGTGCAATTCAGAAGAGGGAAGGGATGTCGTGCTTTTGGAGCGCGCCCAGCCCTGTGAGAGGGCACAAGGTGCACTTCTAAACAGTGAAGGGTCACCCATCAAGGCTTCAGAGTGCGCTCATGTGCTCTTGGCCTTAATGGGGTCGTTTTACAACTGAAATTTGTCCAAGTCTGGATAATTGGTTAAGGGGTGAGCAAGATGAGTTCTAGACATAAATCCAGGTGCGACACTTACTCACTCATCAAGAAAAATTAGACAGCCTTGATCAACAATGAATATACATCAAAACACCACTTTATGTATGTTCCCAAAGTTCAAACGGTGAAGTGTGTGCAACTGCGACCTAAAAATGTCGTTTTACAACAAGAAAGACGTTGTGATCATGAAATGCATATAAGGATATTCGAATCAATGTGATGACAGTCAAGAACACTCAAAACACATGAAACAACACAACACAACACTTGATGACCAGGGCATCACTTGACACAGCAATGAGGTAGGCTCCAAAATTCAAATGTAGTCAAATTTTAGAGGGTGTTGTAGCAGCAACAACACTTGGTGACAAACTAGGAAAACTTCAACTTCTCTATTCGGGAGTTAGCTTTCAGTTAGGGGTCAGACCTTCAAGAAGTACCGATTGCCCCAAGCTCCCCCTTTTAACCCAATTTCATACATAGCATCCTCTCTTTTCTCTACTTGGTCGAACTCACACAAAGATACACTGTATTGCAATCGGTTCAATTCAGGAAAGGGCAATTTGTGTGGCGAGTTTATAATATTCAGAGTATAGAGTTTTCATCTTTGGTGTTGCTCCATTGCCAGCGAGCCTGGACAATACCCCAGTGGAGTCACTTCAGGAGCACAAACATTGCTTCACTGCTAGCAAGCCTGGACAGTGCACTGTTGAAGTCGCTTGCTTCACCTCCCTGCACAGGAATCCTTTCTCTTCTTTCACCCTTTATTTATTTGTTTAATAGAACTGTGCATTGGCACTTATTATTTTCAATGGACGGAAGAGGGATCCCAACTTATTGAGAGCAGAGGAGGTTGCCCCTTCAGAGAAGTATTTAGAAACCTCTGATTCAGGTTTTCTCGCTTCAGATTTTCCCCTTATCCCTTCTCTATTAGATTCGACAAGTGTTAATACACAAGTAGAAATAGGCCAAGTTGAGCAGTTCAGGTGCTAGCATAAGCACAGATCTAGTAGGTTCCCTCAAGGTTCTCCTATTGGACGAATCGTATTTTCCATCTGGACTTACCTCAACCTACAAAACTTTCCCAAACAAAGAAGGAGAATAATCAAAAAGCCAAGCATTGCAATTGTCACACTTCTCTTTGATTACACTAAAGTCTTTGGGCCATGCATTTTACACACAGGTCTTATTTATGTACAATGACTAACAATTAGACATGACATGACAAAACATAATAAAAATGTGACACACAACTGACTAAAACAAAAGAAAATAAAGTGCAAAGACAATATGTAAAGGAAGTGCAGCTCATAGCCACTACTGAAAATAATGTTTTAGGTCTCAGCCATTTACGGGTAGGGGGTCAATCCTCCCATCCAAAGATTTGAGCTTGAAAGCGTTGTGGCCTTTTTTCTCTTCAACTGTGAATGGTCCAATCCACAATGGTTGGGACTTTGTGTGTCTACCTTTGTCCTCATGGGGTTTATCCCATCTCAGAACCAGGTCCCCACATTAAAGCTCTTTGCCCTTGCGAATTTTCTATCAAACCAATGCCTTATACGGTTCTGATGAACGGCAAATCGGTCCTTGGCTTTGAGTCACTCTTCCTCGAGTTTTAGTAAAGTGTCTATCATGTTTTGAACCAGTAGGCAAGGTTTACCTTGTGACTCTTGAAAGGGTTGCAAGGCTGGGAGGTAAAGGTTTGGAGGCAAGATAGCTTCTTTACCATACCTCAAAAAGTATGGTGAGGTCTTCAGGGAAGGTTTGGGAGTGGCATGGTTGGCCCATAAGGCAACAATCAAAGCAGTATGCTAGCTCTTATTTTTAGAGAAAATAGTCTTCTTAATAATGAAAATAAGATTTTTATTAGCGGATTCAGCGAGACCATTTCCCTGGGGATAATAATTAGGTACATGCTTGAGAAAAATCTTGTTTTCCAATGCAAACTCATAAAGTTTTAATGATGAGAAGTAAGTTGCATTATCAAAAACAAGTGACGTAGGAACGCCAAACCTAGTGATGATGTTCTGTTGTATAAAATGAATGACTTCCTGGTCATTTACTTGTATGAGTGGAACTGCTTCCGACCACTGGTTGAAAAAATTTGTAGCTGTGTGGATATATCGGTGTTGCTTTGACGAGTGTGGAAGGATTTCTCCAATAACATCAAGGCACCACTGTTGAAATGGTTCTTCGACTGCTACTGGGAGCATTGGGGCGGCTGACCTTTGATCACAATCGGCCCATTTCTAAAAAGCTTGGAACTTGCAGACATAAGCATGAGCATCCTTGAAAAGAGTGGGCCAATAGTAACCAGCCCAACGTAGTGGCCACCTGTCGGCCCATCATGTAGATCCTTCAGAACCTTCTTTGTATCTTGCGGCTCAAGGCACCTTAATAGAACTCCATTATGGTGCTTCCGGAAAAGCACTCCATGGACTAGTTGATATGATAGAGCCTTTAAGCGGATTGCCCTTTTCTGTTTAATTGATAAGTGCGAGGGCAAGGTGCCTTTTTCCAAAAATTGTTGTAACTCTACATACCAAGGCGCAGTGAACGTGGACTAAGGTTTGAGATCAATATTGTACATCCCAATTTCCTACTCCCGTCCTAAGAGATCTTATTCGGGAGCATCCTTTGCTTCGGCTGCTAGTTTTCATAGGTCGTGACCCTTTATAGTATGAACTGGTTTGAACTCCATATCATATTCTTGAAGACAGGTCACCCAATTAGCCCTCTTCTCACCCATCTCTTGTTTCACAAGTAGCGTTCTCACTGTTGGGTGAGGTACGAACACAGTAGTGTGAGCTTTCAATAAGTAAGGCCTGAAATACTTCACTGTCTTATATATTGCATATGCTTGTTTATCAATGGCAAGGTAATTTAATTTTGGTCCCTGTAGACTAGCGCTCATAAAAGAGATAGGTCGTTCATTCCCTTCATTGTCCTTCTAAGTTAATACAATGGCCATCGATAAATCCAAAGTAAATATGGAAATTAATCTTCTAACTTATGCGATTTATTTGTCTTCAAAAATTATTACAGTAAATAATGATTAATTCACTACTACAATTTTCACAAATAAATACAGGAACTGAGAAATAATGAACACACACAAAATATATGATACCAAGATTTTTGGACCTGAAAAAACCCCAAAGTGGGGAAAAACAGTCTACAAATGAGGGTTTATATTATTAATGCTTTGGTGAAATTGAGAAATACAACAATTGCTTGCCTCTCACTGGCAAAGCTCTAAGATACAATTTTCTCCATTGGCAAATTAATATTGAAACTCAAGTTTCCTTTGCACAATCAATTCGGCATCCTCCCAGCCTACTAGCACCTCCTCTTGCTACTCGCATTGTTGACTGGAAATGCACACCATTGGCTCTAAAAAATCGTTCCAACAACCACACTTCCTGCTGCTACTCACTGAAGCCACTTGCACCTACTCCGATGTTAATTCCAGCACTGGAAATCGATCTATAGCCTCTACAACTCGCATTGGGTAACTGGAAGTGCGCATTAGCTAATTCATACCTCCTGGTACGACCTCTCTACAGATAAATTCGGCCTCCCTTCCTGCCACTGGAATGTTGGAAACTCTGGAAAATTTATTCAGAAATTCTCTCCCCAATCTCTCTGCTAAAACCTTGTTGTTAGTGTCTTCCTCTACGCCCTTGCTCTCATTGTAAATCGCATCGCTAAGTCTTTGTTGTGTCTTCTCCAAAACCCATCGACTTGCTCTTATAATCTCTCATAGAGCAACCAACGGCCATGATCTAATCACAATCGATGGTTAAGATCATCTTGACCCCAGCAAGTGACTTTTCCGGAAGTCTCTAGATCAAAATTTTCCTCAATTAATCTGATTTAATTAACCAGTTTTTTGAAGTTAGACTTAGGAAAATATTTAATAATTGGCTAATTAATCTAATTGAGGTTTTTCTTGCGAAACCTTTTCTGGGTATTGGAGAAAATGTGTTCCTTAGCCTCATAGACACCATAGAGACTAGAACACCTATTCGATGCTACCAAAAACTAACACTCCCTCTTAGCGATAAAGGTGTTCTCCACTACTCCAAACTTAACTTTGAAGTAGACAAACTTTGTCTTACCCAAGGCCTTCGTGAGAATTTCTGCAACTTGTTGATCTGTGGGAACATGTTGTAGTCAAACTAATCCATGTTGTACACAATCTCTGATGAAGTAGTATCTTATGTCAATACACTTCGACCTATCATGAAAGATTGGATTCTCATAGAGCTTGATGCAACTTTGATAATCACAGCAGACACTGGTCGAATCAATCCGCTGACCAAACAAACCTACTAGCAACTTCCACAGCCAAATAGCTTTGCATGTGACCATGCTAGTTGCCATGTATTCTGCCTCTGTAGAACTTAGTGCCACAGACTTCTTCTTCCTACAACACCAAGAGACAACCCCTGATCCAATATTGAAGTAGCACCCTGAAGTGCTTTTCTGATCCACTGAACTGCCTGCCTAGTTTGCATCTGTATATCCACACAAACAAACACCATCACCTCCCGTATATTGCAAATCATACTCGACTATACCATGTTGATACCTCAAAACATGTCTTGCTACTGTCCAGTGCACCTTCTTTGTCTACAACATAACATGATTGAGAGTGTTGGCCGTGAAACAAATGTTTGGCCTTGTGTTGACTAGATACATGAGAGGTTTGATGAGTTGCCTATACAGGGTAGGGTCCACATATGCATCCTATGATGTGTCTATCTTCCTCCAATTGGTAATCATAAGCGTGTACATGGGTCTACAATCCTGCATCCAGAACCTCTTCAGGATCTCCACAATATATCTCCCTTGCCCAAGGAAGATCCCCCTGTCCGTCTGCCATACCTCCAATCCTAGGAAGTAATGCATCACTTCCAAATCCTTCATCACGAACTCAGCTGCCAAGTCCTGTTGTAAAATGTAACTAAGTTCGGTCATCATAATGACATGTAATTATGATCTTTGTAAATGATGAAAAGAAAAGAATAAAATTATTTTTGTAATGCCTTGCTTCATGGGCTTCATGAGCAAGAGATTTTATTTGTTAGTGGCTCCCACTGAGAGCCTTGGGATTTATCATTAGAGTCAAAGAGTCAATGTCATGTATGAAGAGCCCTTCTTTGGATATGTCAAATGTATATGAGTCTATATTGAACCTCCAATGACAAGCACAAAGTCTTCCTGTTCATGTCGGCTTCAACTCACAGTGACTAACTCATGTCAGCTTCCTATTATGGAGAAACATCGGTTCATAAACTTATGTCGGCTTATATATACAGACAGACAACTATAAATAAGCACCGCGACCTATTCCTCATAGACAGAAATTCGGACATCCCTCTCTAAGTTTTTATGATGACTGTGATGGGTGATAAGTTCGGATTATCTCTAATTCGCATAGCCATTTCAATGAAGGGTAGAATTTGGTGAAGGCTACAGTTAAGAGTGAGGTAAGGGAATTTGGATCCCTCTGAGATTCAGGTCACAATGACAGCATAGAAGTGACAAGTTAGGATGTCAAATTTGGATAGAAAAGAAAGAGACGACGAGGAAAAAATGAAGGGGCAGTAAGGGTTGATCTTAGTCAACAGAAGTTCAGATTTCTTTCTAAGTTTCGGATGGATACATTGCAGTGACAAGAAGAGAAGTAAGTTCAAATCATAGTGACAAGGACTCATTACTGTGATAAGAAAGAAGGTCTTGATGGCATCAAAAAGAGGCAATGACTTTGGTTCAGAATTCGATGTTACTGCTGAAGGAGAAAGTTTGGTTTCCTTGACAAACACAGTGATCACAGTTGGGTGTCATCACATATGGTGCGAAATCTAAAGCAGAAGGAACCAAGAAAGAATGAACGAGAAGATGGAAGAGGACTTGTGTCTTGATCGTGGACGGGCTACTAAGTCAAGGGTCTTGGTCTTGATATTCATCAATTTGAATCTCTATAAGAAGAATTTGTGCGGGTTTTCCTCTCAAAGAGTGAGAGGTTTTGGCCCTGGCTCATAGCCTACATTCTGTGTCTCCTGTGTATTTATGTTTATGTATTGGTAACTGTTTGATGAAGAAGAACACTAATACTTAATCAAAGAGAAGATCCAAATCTAATGAATTAAAAGACACTCACAAGCAGTTACTAATTGAGAGAAACCACCTAAGTCTAATGCCCTAGATTTCTCAACAAATCCCTCTTACAGCCCTCTATGAGCCCTCATGACCCGGTCACGAATAGATCATCCACATATAAAACAAGCATGAGTGGCTCACCTCCTACCATCAGATAGTAGAGGTTGAAATTCACTCGCTTTTCACGAAGCCCATCTACTGCAAGTAGTTGTTTATCTGACCATACCATGCCCTGGGAACTTATTTGAGCTCGTATAATGCCCTCTTCAATCTGCATACATGTGTATCTCTCCCACGTGTCTCGAAACCCTCTGGTTGTTCAATATACACCTCCTCCTCTACCACCCCGTTCAAGAATGCAATCTTGACATCCATCTAATGAATCTGCGCTACCAATGAGATCACTGCTCGAATAAAGGTATATCTAGCCACTAGAGCGAAGGTCTCCTCATAATCTATGCCTTCCTTCTGCGCATACCCCTTGGCCATGAACCTAGCCTTATACTTTTCCACGCTGCCATCTTTAGCATACTTTATCTTGTAAATCATCAAGAGCCTACAACTGACATGTCCACAAGTCTAGGCAAGACTCCCATACATCGTTGATCATGGTGGAGTTGTACTCCTCCACCATGGCATCCTGCCAAACTTGATGTTGTGCAGCCTCTTGATATTTGGAAGGATCTTTGTTAACGACCTCTGTCACTAAGGCCTTATACCTTTTTGGTTGTCTACGCTCTCTAGTGCTCGCCCTAAGAGCTCCCATGAACTCCTGCGCATCCTTCAATGTCTGAAGCACATCTCTACTTCTTCTTCCATTGGTGGTGGTTGGAGCTTCTTGCCCCTGTTGCTCCATCTGTTGTGAACTCGCAAGACCTCCTGCACCTGAGATAATGTTTGTGTTGGTAATTGTACTAGTACTCTGTTGTCCCTATAGTGATTGCTCAACCCCTGGAGCTTTTTTTGGCCCACTTTGATCATCTGTTAGCAACTCGTGAGATCTCCTAAAGGCTTTCTCCTCCTGGAACACGACGTCTCGTCTCACGATGATCCTCCTGCTACCAGGAATGTAGATCCTATGTGCCTTGGACGTTTCACTGCAGCTAATGAAATAGCCCTTCTCTGCAGTATGATCCAATTTCGTGCATTTATCATCTGGCACATGACAGTATGTTATGCTACCAAAGATCCTAAAGTGACCGACCTCTGGTTTCTTCCTTGTGAAGATCTACTCTGGTCTTATCCTCCCCAATGCTCTGTGAGGAACCCTATTTTGTATGTACACTATCGTGCTACATGCCTCCTCCCATAGAAATTTGGGCATATCCTAGTCATATAACATCGAATTTGTCGCCCCAACAATTGTCCCATTCTTCTGCTCCTCAACCCCATTCTACTTTGGGTTTTTTGTCCAACCAATCCTGATTCGCAGAGAACCCCGTGAAGGTTTTATCTGTGTACTCGCCTCCATTATCCTTACGAAGTACCTTGATCTTCTTACCTGTCATATTCTCCACAAGAGCCTTGAACTCTTGGAAGCGACTGAAGACCTCGTCCTTCGTCTTCCGAAAATAAATCCAAGTTTTCCTAGAAAAGTCATCTATGAAGGTCACGAAATACTCGTAACCCCTAAGAGATCTGGTGGGCATCAAACCACAAATGTCTGAGTGTACTAGTTGCAACACACCATTGGCTCTACTATCACTCCTTGGGAGCGCTTCCTTTGTGAATTTCCCAAGTACGCACCCCTGCACATGTCATTGTGTTTCGTGCTCAGTTCTGGAAATCCAGTCACAGTCTCTTTAAGCAACCTGAGTGCTCCATGGCATAAGTGTCCCATCCTCCTAGGCCAAAACTCTCACAAGTCTTTGCCACTGATACTACTATTGATCAGTACCTTTGAAGAATCGAACTGCAACTTGTACAATTTGTTGCTTCAAACCCCAATATGTTTGAATTTATTCCAACTCTTGTGTTTAATGTACACCTTCTGCCCCACAAAGTAGACATCATACCCCTTATCCTATAATGCAGAAACTGAAATCATGTTCATGCCCAAACCTGGCACATGCATCACATCTGTAACGTTAGTGTTCTTGTGTGACTCCCTTTGAATGTTGATGGTACCTCTCCCTATTGGAGTACACTTTGTCTTGTTCCCCATCTATATCTCAAAGTCCATCTCCTCCTCCTTGTCACTGGAGAAGTAGTCTCTAACCCCCTTAATATATGTTGACGTCCACTGTCTATGTACCAGACACCTGATAATGTAGAGCTAGAGAGGCAAGCAAGCTATGAGAGCAAATTCATCTTCTAGCCCGAAAGACAAATCCTAAATGTCCACCAAAGTTGTCGTCTGCTTCCCCTTATTGCCCTTTTTCCGGTTAGGACATTGGCTGACATAGTGACCATGCTCACTGCAACCAAAAAAATTGACCTTTGATAGGTCCTTCTTCTTCTTCTCTCCTTTTGAGCCTTGTCCCTTATTGGGACCTTTCTTTTCCTTTCCCTTTCCTACTAGGGCGACATTTATCGGCTCATTTTCCACCTTTGGTGCCTTGTCACTGCTACTGGTGCCATTGACCAAGTGGAGCCTCAGCTCCTCCTGAGTGAAGTCACTCCATAGACGATCCCAACCTGGAAGTTTGTCTCACCCAAAAATCACTTGGACGAACATACTCCATTTCTTTGAGAACCCATTGAGTGTTATGCGCACTAGCTCGTCGCCACTTGGCTTGTCCCCTACTGTAGCCAATTCATCCCTGACAAATCGAATTCTGGTGAGATAAGAAGTCATGTCTTCACCCTTGTGCCTCTTGATGGTCCTCAACCTGTCCTTGAGAATCATCTTCTTGTTTCTTGAAAGATCCTAGTATAGTTTTACAATGGCGTCCCACATCTCCTTCGTTGTGCCTTTCTTTGTGATATATGGAACGATGTGATCCCTAATTCCATCAAGGATCATCCTCTTCATTTTGGAATTCTCCTTCTTATAGGTAGCCAGTTGCCGAGGATTTGTTAGTATGCCAATTACATTTTCCGCATACTCCTTCAATCCATATTCATCCAAAAGGAACAACATTTTGGCCTTCCAAACGTCAAAATTTTAGGCTCCATCCAACTTGTCTTGATCTCTCAATCCTATTGTGGCCATCTATGGAAACCTATGAAACTCAAATAAACTAGACAAATTACTAAAGAAACCGAACTGGGTTAAGACCCTCGGTTTTCTCTTCCAATGCCCTGTGCTAATTTACTCCTGCGAACCCTCTATGCTCAAATCTGCCATGATACCATGTGAAATTTCCTTAATTGCAACAACTACAAATTAATCTTCTAACTTATGCAATTTATTTGTCTTCAGAAACTATTACGACAAATAACGATTAATTCACTATTGCAATTTTCACAAATAAATACAAAAATTGAGAAATAATGCACACACAAAAAATAGATGACACCAAAAATTTTGGACAATAGTCCCTAGAAAATCCCCAATGTAGGGAAAATCAATCTATAGATGAGGGTTTATATTATTAATTATTCGGCAAAATTAAGAAATACAACAATTGCTTTCCTTTCACTAGCAAAGCTTCGGCATACAATTTTCTCCACTGGCAAATTAATCTGGAAGCTCTAGTTTCCTTTGCACAATCAATTCAGCCTCCTCTCAGCCTACTCGCATTGGTGACGGGAAATGCACACAACTGGCTCTGAAAATTCGATCAGCCTCCGGAAATTTGTTTCGACAACCACACTACCTCCTACTTCTCACTGAAGCCACTCGCACCTCCTCCGAATGCTAATTCCAGCACTTTTAAAACTTGGTCTTGAATTGTAAAAGAAGGAAAGATTGTTATGAGAACGTCTTCAAGAATATTGATTTGGCTTCCAAGGATGTCCTTGAGTGATGGTTGCTACAAAGATGATGAACTTAAAATCTTCTTCTTTAGCCTTCGATAGAAAGAAATATAACTGCTGCAAGGATATCTTCAAATATGCCAACAAGATGTGATCTTCAAACTGCCTTTCTTTCACCTTAGCTCTGATACCATGTTGAGAAACCAATTGCTAGAAGATAATGATTGATCTCGCTTAGCTTGATAATTACTTGTGAATGTTTGTTGACTTCGTATTAATTTTATGTTCTCTTCATCAAGCAATTATACAAAATTGTCAAGCATAAAGATCACAAAGAGACAGAACACCAGAAATTAGGCTCCAAGCGAGAGCAAAACCCCACAAGGGGTAAAACCCAACCAATCATTCTCTTACAGAATCAGATCAAAATGAGATATACAAGATCCAAGACCAAGACCTAAAACTGCCACAAAGATCCAATTCAACTCTCCTCCAAGTCTCCTCCAATCAATTCAAAGTCAACACTGGTCAACCTTCTAAAATCTGGTCAACTCTTGAAATTTCAAGCCTGCAGTAGCACAGAATTTCCCTCGGAAAAAATTCACGTGTGAGCTAGATTAGGGCAGAAAACTCAGATTTTCTCTCCCCTTTGACTTTGGTTTTCTTCTTCTTATTTGGCACAGAAATCGATGTGATGTGTTGGTGAATGAATGAGCTTCCAAGTGGTCGAGTTGACTTGTATATATAGCTGTCCAGGATGGTCAAATAGCTGCCTCTTAAGCTGACTTGTCCAAGAAGGTCTGACTTGGTCTTGTGTTGATTTTTTGACTCAAAATAATATTATTTTTCTTTTTCTTTACAAAATGTCCAAATGGGACTTGTCACTTCACTCAAATACATTTCTTTTGACTCAATTGACTCTATAAGCATGAAGAACATGCTTTTGACCAAAAATAATAACAATAATGATGAATATCACTGATAAAAAATATATTTTATTACTTTATGAAGACCAATGCTAGTTATACCATGTTAGCTTTCTAGAACCTAGATCAAATTTAATGTTCGATAAAATTTCTCAAAACAAAAATAAAAATATTTTCCTCAAATCTGAAATTTTATAAGAAGAATTACTTTGGGTTCCTAATTCAATATGCACAGAAAAAATAAACAAACAATAAACCAAGCAAACAAAAATATTTGACACAGTTTTTACCCTGGAAACCCCAACGTGGCAAAACCAGCAAACTTGGGCTCTTTATTCAGCTTCAGAAAATTGATTATAGCAAATATTTCCTTGGAAATTTACAGCAACAATTACCCAAACGCTTTCAGCCCTTCAACCCAGCAAATTAGTTGTACGGCCCAATGGAATTTGGCTTGTATGACCCAGACAAATTGATCTATATGGCTCACTAGAAAATGGCCTGTACTAAGCAATCAGCCCAGCAACTCAGCCCCCTTTAACCCAATCGATTTTCCCAACTCGGCCCTGTGAATCAGTTTGTTCTGCTCCTCTAAATTGACCTGTACAGCCTGGATAGTTTGACCTCTTCAAGCCTACTCATTGCCCTTGAAATTTCCCTCTCTGCTATTCACACTTTGTCGTAACTTCGACTTCCTGTCTCTGGTAAATGCCCAGCTCTTGTACCAACTCAAACTAATCTCTGCCACAACCCATTTCTCTCTCTTATAGATTTTTGACCTAATCTCCAAAATGATGGAGGGTTGAGAATGCACTTCCACAATTGAGATTAACGGTCACAATATAATCTTCCGTTGACCTCTTAGCTTTATAAAAAGGTGGCCAATAAAATCAAAAATTAAATTATTGACTTTATGCCTAAGGTCCAATCTTAGGAAATATTTAATTAATTCTGTTGTGAGAGAATTTTGGTGATTACGAGAAAGATTATGAGCTTCTGAGAAATCAACTGGAGTATTATAAGGCAGAGAAGGGGAGAATTCAAGTTGAGGCAAGCACGGTTCAAAGGAGCCTCTACAAAAGGCTACAAGACTTCCAGAGCCAGTATTAGGAAGTACTCGCCTTCTCTAGCAGAGTGAAGGACTAGAAAAGAAGACAGGAGGAATGGAAAAGATGCCTTGATCTCCTAAAGGCAACAAGATTACCAAGATGCTCCTTTGAATGTCCCTGGAATGAATGAGAGAGACATCCTAAAAAATGAATTAAGCTTGGATGGTAGAAAGAGACCTATTGAAATTTAATGACGACATCGAAGAAGATGTTTGCTTTGGCAAGTTGCAAAGAAAATCACAAACAAATGGAATCTGACTTCTTTCAAAGCAAAGGATACATTTTTGCCCCTAGTTGAAGTAATTTCAGCATTGGAAGAAGGCCAAAGACAGGAAAGGCATGCAATAGAACAGATTCCCGGCATTAGCAAGGCAAGAATCAGAGAGTACATAGCTACTCTCATAGAAATCAGCAAGACAAAAACCATTCTCGTAAAGCTGAGAAAAATTTAGATAAAGTAGAGCATAGCTTAGCTCTCTATCGAGCCCCATTTGAATAGCATAACTATCCACATTCTCATATATTCCAAACGGTTTACAAGCATGGAAAGAAAATGTGGAAAGTAAAACAAATGTTGAGGGGAATCTTCCAAAAATGTTGGGAAAATGAAGGGTCAGGGAACTGAAACCTTTCAATTTCACGTGCTCTCTTTTTGTATAAATAAGATGAACCCTAATGAGAATGGGCTTTTGCTTGACAATGTAATAGAACTTCAAGTTAATAAAAAAGCCTTTGTTGTCCATATTTTTGTGAAAAATTCTGGTGTTATGTGCTTGTATGGACTACCCTTTGCTGTTCACGGTTATCTGGAATTCTGTAAGGTCAGATATCAAAGTTATATATTTTTCTTATGCTTGTTGATATCTGCCCTTACTCCTTTAATATATTGTGCTGGCAAAATGGATATGGAGCTGCAGCTTTCAATAAAATTTGTAGATTTGCCCCTATTACTGCCAGTTATCTGGAAATTCCTGCAATCTTTAATCCAGTGAATTATTTCCTGCTTATAGTTTGCATTTATTTTGGGTAGTTCTATATCTCTCACTTTTTTATTTCCTAGTTCAGATAAATTAGATAAGTTTACATATTGCATTCTGCATTTAGAGTTAAATCATAAAATGGATAATGGCAGCCAGGCCATTATACGGAGGGTTTGACAATTTCAATGGTAGAAGGTCTAACTGGGCCCTCTCCCCAGATAAAACTGTGGGGTTGACAAAGGGCATTCTCAAGTGTCAACATTTTGGTGCACACAAATGCCTTTTGTCAAGAGGATTGACCTAAACAACTGTTACTTTAATTCTGTTAAAAATGGCTGCTTAAATTCATCTTAACGGTTTTGTTGAAAATAACTCGTGCTAACTTGCACATGAAAAATATAAAGCCAACGAATATGCACCAGGTCTTTTCAAAAGACAAAAACTAGCAAGGAAAGATAGACACATGATTAACGTGAAATGCTCACTGGAAAAATTCAATATTCATGCACCTGAAACAGGAGTGAGAAACCAAAACAACAACAATATTGTCAGACGACATTTGAAACAATACCATTTGAAATGCCGCAGAAGTATGCCAGCGTTCACACTTGATATAGCAAGAACTGTAGAAATGCTTGTAACTGCCTCTTCTTGGCATTGACGAATGTCTTCCTCACTTAAAATTGTGTAGTTCAGCTGCAAACTCAATCAATCTTCACAAAATGAGATTCCAGAAAAATCAAACTGCAGACAAGAAATGAAGGAAAGCCAAACTGAACCATCCTTTAATTCAAATTTCCACAATACAACAGACAAAGTCTAGTTCTTGCCTAAACTAGAATCCCATTCAAAAGTCACATAACAGAAACTTCTAAACTGTCTCAAACAGGCAGAAAAATAAAAGTTTTATTTCAGGTGATTTGAAGCAGTGTGGAAAAAGATGGGAAAGGGATTAAATCCCCAAAACGCAATTTTTTTGGCTGGCCGATTTTTTGCCGATTTTTCCCAGTTGAAAAAGTTGGGATTAAATCGGGACTTTTTCCAAAAAATTGTGAATGAGGTACTTTATTTAACGATTTCTTAACCTTTTTTTTTTTAAATCGGGATTTTATTGAAAAAGTCTGGATTTTTTTAAAAATGAATATTTTTGTATTTTTTAATTTTGCCGACTTTTTCAAAAAACTCCAGATTTTAAAGACTTTTTCAACTTCTGGACCCTTGCCGATTTAATTCTGACTTCAACTTTTTCCACATTGATTTAAAGACATAACTTAAAAAATAGGCTAAATACAAAAATAGCATAGATATGGTAAAATACGGATAGTATGTCTGCAATGACTCTATTGCATGCTTGGAATATATTCCATTGCAATTACTGCATTGCTCTTCCTAATAATATTAATATCATTAACTCACTCGAGGAAGAGGTATGATCGCAAGGTAAAATAAGATAATTTTATTAATGTCCAACGAATGACCATAAATAGGTCAATGAGAGTGCAAACGCAACTCCTAGAAAATGCTAAAGCTAAATCTAGGGTAAAATGAAGTTAACAAAAAAACAATCAAAGAGAAATGAAAAACAGTACATCATCAAAAAAGAAATAGAGCAATGACATAAATACTTAAAAAACAAATTGCTACCTCAGTCTACCATAACCTACAAACAGAAGAAACTGAAGAAAAACCTACAGAAGTGACTCTTGTGCAGGGAAAATTTGAAGGATGGAAATTTATATCAAAGTTTTGAAATCTTGGCGAATCTTGCTAGTCCCTAATGTGCAAACTGTAAAATATTTGGTGATATATTTGTAAAGATATTCAAATTTATAATGTTTTTTGTATAGTCTCTATTAAATTTTGGCAATCTTTAAAGTAAAATAATTTTATATTATAAATACTTGGCAAATCATTTTTAGAAAAAATGGAAATTAACGTATCCTTTTTTGGGAAAAAGCATGGAAATTTAGCCCACCTGGAAAATTAGCCCAGAAATCAATGAACACTTATACACAAATAAAAGTTTAAAAAGAAAGAACATTACAAAAATGTTCCACAAAAAACAATGCAAAAACCACAGAACTGTCATATAAATGTGCCTGTCATGGCAAGGGATATACATTGAACACATTACACAAATATAGAAATGAAAAGTAAGGCCAGTTGAATTTTAGGGCCATGCAATCAAGATTCAAAACTAGACCACAGATTGTACGTTCCTGTGTTTTCTGCAGGTTTTCAGTTGGTAACCTGCAGACAGCTATGGTTATACCCTCCAGACTTTCAGTTATGCTTCTAGTTAGATGTAAAGCTTCAATACTATCTGCCAAGGTGGGATCATACCTGCCTAGCAGAGAAATCATGCAGTGCATTATTCTCCTTTCAAAGCCGATAATTATTTAGTTATCCAGCATTCTGTATGCCATTTGACTGAACTGGAGTATTTCCTGTAATCTATGGTCTTGTGCATTTTAAAAGATGTTCGTACATTTGACTGTAATCTCTAACCTTTTTCACTTACTAGTCTAAAGGTCCTAATCTTCAATCTCCAAGACCCCAGATGGATCTGTATACACTAAATCTTATTCTTCTATAATAACCGGTTGAGGATGAACCTACCCAGACGCCTGGTTGTTCCCAACCTAGAGACAATGATCCAGAGATGGCCCCCCTGTGATTAAACTTTTCGTGTTGTGACTATTGCTGATGCACATTTTGGGGCAGACTTCATTGATATCAAGTTCTGATAGTTGGCCTGGTATGTTGTACTAATGATTTTTGTTACTATCACTAGATTATGACAGGGACTTTGTATCATTGATGCCACTCATTAATTTTTTATTTTCTGGTGTTTTGACAGGACATGTATTTATGTATCCTTATGACACCAGGGCGGTGGTTGTAACTACTGGTGACAAATTCTACTGTCAAGGAATCGATATTCAAAACCATACACTAACATAGATATGTATCCATTGTACACTTGATTACATGCACGAATCCGTTTGGAGTTGTTGACCACTAGAGTAGTACCTGATGATTATATGAAGACTCCATGCCCAAGGATGATCCAGAGGACACTTGTACCATCAGATAACATCAGCCAACAGAGTTTTTTAACTCTACTTCTATTTTCTCATCATCTTTCTGGTACCCTGAATTCCACACCCTGTGGGGAATTGTAATAAGTGATACTAATAATGATGATTTTTGAGTAACTAACATGCCTAGGATGTTGGGACTCGATCAGCAAATGAGTACACCTTGGAGTGTTTTTTTTATCTGGTTAGTTATCCTTTCTTTTCCAGAAGCGAATAATTTTCTGGATTTTTTCACTCACTTTTTACCCCAAAGCCAAGGTGATGGTTTGAAGGATGAGCCCCTAACACATCTTAGTGTCGAAAGTCAATGTATATTACCATACTAGATCACACAAAAAAATTCGTGAAATTTGATTAGGTCTAAGTAGTCATTTTTTAATCTTTTAGATTTTCCGCACTGCAGAAATTGCAATAAAAATGGTATTTGTAATGTAATAAGTGATATCTAGAGAAGTTGTTTGGGGTATGGGTAATGAAATTTGCACCTCTTCCCCTCAACTTTCTCCTATAAAACACTTTGAGGAGTTAAAAATGTGTTTTGAACCCTCAAAACCCACTTTTCCTAAGTTTGGTGGGAAATCTGGCAATTAATTAAGCCATAAATTAAATAAATGGAGAAAAATAAATATTCACACATGCTAAATGTTATGGAAATGAGGTGGAAAATTATGAAGGAGTTAAAGTGAAGTCTCAAGGTGATGTGGACTCCTAAAATCAAAGAAAGGACATGTGCTCAAATAAAATCAAATTTCTGGCACTAAATGAGAAAGTTGCTTACCCGGAAATTCGAATTTGTGAAGTTATTGCACATTTGGGATGATTTGAGAGAATATTTCGTGGAGATTTTTGCGGGAAATTGTCACCACATAGGTTACCACCCATATACATTTGTCATTCCATCATAAAATTCGAATTTGGCACATAAAGGAAAAAGAAAATGATGTCCACTTGCCAGAATTCGATTTTTACACTTGGCATTGGAGTTTCATTCAATAAATTCAAATTTCTCTTTGGGATTGTCACCTAATGTCATTTGTTTAATCACTTCTACAATGGGATTGGCTCCCATAGTTCTATATAATAGTCTTGACCTCTCATTTGTATCAATTGAAAACGAGCTATTGTGTTTGGGGAATCGTTGCTCTTATGTACACTTATGTTCTATTGCAATAAAAGACTTTGGGGTTTCACATATGAGGTGTAGCTCTTCTTGAGCAATGTAATATTTTGATCATTGTGTTTCATTTTCTACTTATGCTATTGTATTCATTAGTTCCTATTATGCTTTTAGAGATTTGTTAATGTGCAGTTATCTCACATTGACATTTAGTTTTGAGAGTTTGTTCTAGTTAAAGTTTTAGTTGATTTTCCAATAAATCTCTAAGATCTCTTTATCATTGTATTTCTTTTAACCCATGTAAATCTAATGTTTATTTGAAATTGTGTAGACACATCTCTTGGATCAAGCCTCAAGCGTGAATGGAAATTCTTGGAGGAATCACCCCTCTTGAGCAAGTTCATTGAAGAACCCGCATTTGTCATCTCCCAAGGCCTCATCTTACAATTTTGTGTTGCAAGGATCCTTGGCTTTTAGCTTGTGTTTCAAAACCTAATTTCAATTAAAATCATTTGTTTTGATTTTCTGTGCTAATAACGATTTTATTTCGCTATTGAATAGCATGTTGAAAATTAGACAAGAATTGGAGTTTCACTCTAATTCCTTAGTCTAAATTTTGTAGAATATTTCTAGATTATATTTGCTAACTTTTCTTTGTTTTACACTAAGTTTGAGTGTGGGTTTTGCAGAAAATTCAGATGTATTTATGGATTATGCTCACCTTTTGTTTTGATAGGATTGAGGAAGCTAAAGTTTGAAAATCTAACTATTTGTTATACGAGCCCAAGAGCACATGAGGATCAACTTTAGGGAGGTCATGGGCAATCTTGTATAGCAGCAAATTAGTTTGGCCATGGGCCTTTGTGCACTTGTAATTTTCAGATTTCAAGAGTTGTTTTTTGGCCATTGTGGTTGCCACTTCTTGGAAGGAGATCTTGGTTCTTATAGACTCATTTTTTGTAATTGTCTCTTCCATCTTTTGGGCAGCCCATTAAGGGGCCTTCTATTCATTGTATAAAGCTAATAAATGATCTATTTTTCTTGTGGGAGCTTGGGTTTTACCCATGGCATCCTTCTCTCCATTTAGGAAGAGAAACATGTCGGTGAATTAACTTTTGCATCTTCTTGTTTTCCATTTTAATTGCATGCTTTAAATTTACAAAACCTCACTCGTCACATTTTTATTTGTTCAAATAAATTTGTTACAATTCAACTTAAGGTTTTACATTCTCGATTTCAATTGTTTATTTGAACCTATGTTGCAGGAAACGTGGTATAGAGGTCTGTTTCCATACGGAAACGGGTACGAAATGCAGAAACGCGTTTGGTACGGCCGTGAAACGCGTTTCCAGCCGTACTGCCACGTTTCCCGAAACGGAAACGTGGCCAGTACGACCGAAAAACGCGTTTCAGGGTCGTACGACCCACGTTTCCTCATTAACCTCTGTTTTTTTTAATTTACTTTTAGGGTATGTTAGTGACTTCTTGTTGCTTCTAGATGCGTGTCTAAAGTTATAAAAGTGAATTTTTGCCCTAGTGTTGATATGCAGTTCATCAGGGGCGTTTGGTACGGCCGTGAAACGCGTTTCCAGCCGTACTGCCACGTTTCCCGAAACGGAAACGTGGCCAGTACGACCGAAAAACGCGTTTCAGGGTCGTACGACCCACGTTTCCTCATTAACCTCTGTTTTTTTTAATTTACTTTTAGGGTATGTTAGTGACTTCTTGTTGCTTCTAGATGCGTGTCTAAAGTTATAAAAGTGAATTTTTGCCCTAGTGTTGATATGCAATTCATTAGGGAGTTTGAGGGATATGCAGTTCATGGTAATGTTAAATTCTTAAAGTAAAAGTGATATTCTCCTTTATTTTTCATTTTCATCCTTTTACTTAAATTTTTAACATTACCATGAAATGACTCAGGATGTTTGAGAGTGGTTTCGCCCTCATTGGATTTCATATGGAGAAAGTAGAATTTTAGATCTCACTCAAAATCCAGCAGACTTATTTGTTTTTCAGGATTTCAGGATTGGAGGGATTGCAATGTTTCCATTGGATTTTATCATGTACTAAGGTATGGAACTTGTATTTAATCAAGAGAACCAAGCCCTCTATGCAGGGAAAACTCCCAATAATCAAGATCATGTAGGGTACTAGGGTATGAAACGTGTATTTAGTCAAGAGCACTAAGGTCGTTCGACTATGTAGGAAGAGACTCCCAATACAACAGTGGTCCTTCTAAAGAATGGGATGTGGATGCAGAAAATCCTGATTTGGATCTCTCTCTTGCAGCCTTATAGTCTTTATTGTACTTGCAGCCTCATATATTAATATAAATAAAGGCTGATTTTGAGATTTGGATATATAATAAAGGTTGCTTTTGGTTATTCTGATATTTTTATTTTCATTATGTGATCATTCATGAGTAAATGTGATGTAAATTAAATCTTAATGTTTAAGTGTAATAAATTATAATGTATCATTTATGCTTTATGATTGCACATATATATATATATATATATATATATATATATATTCGCGTTTCCCCGTTTCCAAAATTTGGGGAGGTTGTGTTTCGTATCACTTCCCGTTTCGGAAACTCGTACCGTTTCCCCATTTCGTGCAACTTAGATTTGAACTACAAACACTTTATTTTGAACAATCTACTCTTTACATGTTTATTAACTTAATTTTCTATAAGTCATTTTAACTTCATATTGCAAATTCAAGTCCATTTCTTTTGCAAAGTTAATCAATCTTGAGTTCACTTAATCACAAGCATTGTTATTTACTTACATGCAAGGCATCTCTCAAGTTTTATTTGCTTTTGGGTAAATCACAAAACTATCATAAGGCAAAGCAAATATTTTTCACAAATCCTACATGTGTATGCAATCTTGTGTTTAAGGCAATTTCTATCATTTACTTAACTTTTACAAATTTACTTGCATGACATAGTAGACATATTAAATTAGTTGCATTTTACAAGCTTCCAAAGCCTCATTCAAAATTAACCTCCAACTTAAGTTGGTTGTATAGACATTTAGGGACCCTCCACCTCTATTGACTCCTCACTGTGAGATCTGAATTTTCGGGCAAGGGTGAGGTCTGAGGATTGGAGTTTAATTGAATTATTTCTTATTAGAGTTAAACTAATAAAATAAACCAAAAGCACATCTACATCACAACTTAACTTTACTTGCAAATGCAATTCTCGTATTTATGCTATCTTGGATTTATTTGAGTCTTATCTGCAAATATAATTTTTATTTCAAGAAACATTTATTCTATTATGCAAATATTATGAATTCCTTTATTTTTGAAACTATTAGCTTTTCTTGTACTTGGAATATTCTCGTTGATGCAACAATATTTCAGGTTACTTCATGTATTTGCTACTTTGATGATCATTATGCTCATGAGTAATTGATGTATTTTGTTATCTGGGGCATTCTCTTCCAAAGTATTACTTCCTTTATAGTTGTAATTGGTGTTCATATGCTTATTCTAGTCTAACATTTGAATTGTCTATCATTGTATCTTGATTTCATTTTTTGAGCAAGCTATTGTTATTTACTTGAAGGCACTAGTCTATACTTTGAATATATCATTGAAATTTGCACATTTATTCATATGTTGGCTTAATTCTTGGAAACAAGTTATTTTTGACAAGTAATCCAAATTAACTTTCCTCCTAGAACCTCATATCATTTTTAACTTAACTTTTCATTAGGGACCACCCCCCTTAGCTAACCTAGGAGATAGCTTAGACGGAGAGAGTTGGGAACAGTGTGACAGCCCCTTCTCTAAGTTCCCTGCCACTAACCACACCTTGTGGAGTTGAAAGCTTTTCTCACTAACCTGTAGGTAGGTGTAGGCGGCAGGTGACAATATTAGTCACTCTTGATTATAGTACAATTAACCTTTGTGTACCCTTAATTTGCTTAAGTCCACCTTGTAGCCTCTTTTGGGTCCTCTTAGTCACTATAGAATCCCCCATACGTCTTTCTAGGCCTGTCATTTTCCTTAGTCCTTACTCCTGTGTTTTTGGGTCTTTCTTTGCGATAAAATCTCAGTAAAATTTAATCACTGATTGGCCTTGGATTCTCATCATTTATGACTACTTAGAACAGGCAAGTGCTCTGCACCATGTATCTAAAATTGGTGCACGATATAGAGAAGTGTTAGCAATGGGATTGTGTTTTTCTCCGTGGAATAAAGGACTTCTAGTTCTATTCACTCAAACCATATAAATAAACAACTTCTATAGCTCATTTCATCATCAGATACATCATAACTTCACACGCAAGACATCAGTATGATCCTATGTAGCTATGGAACAATCCACAGGGTTTTAGTTTCTTTTTTAGGAATCTTTCCTCATTCTTAACGCTTTAGGGGGTGTTTCAGAACAAAGGATTGTCATATCAGAGATTCGGGGCAAAATTTGGTTCTATAGATGGTCACACCAAAAGAACTGTTGCAAGGCAATCCAACACATACACACCTAAATTCAAATGGATATCTATCAGTCAAGTAGCGATCCTCCAAGTGTTTCCACTATTGCACAAAACACACACTAAGTACCCAATAAATTGCAGCATCACCAAACATCCAACTACAAACATTCCATTATGTAGTACTTTATTGTCTCATATATGTTATTTTTTTTACTAGAATTAGATCATGGATCATCATACATTTGTAAGATTACTATTTAATAGCTTGTTTGAGCTAGAATAGCATTTGTTTTTCATCTTCTTGTTTTCCTTGCAATCTTTTAAACCCTGGAGTAGACTAAAACTGTAGTAATTCCATATTCTTTTCTTTAATGCCCTGAAGCTAGTGGACATGGGATAGATGTTGTAGCAACTTCCTTCCAAAGAATTTGGCTTGAATCACCTTTGCATGTTGAAACCCTAGGAGATCCTCTCTTCTCATTACACTATTTTGGTAATCACAAAGAGATTGGTGCATCTATTTTCTCTCTACCCTTTAATTTCTCCTTTTACCATGATGGCCTTTTGGCTTTCGGCCTCTTTCAAATTTCTTCTTTGGTGCCTCTTCCCTTTCATTTTGGTGGTATATTTCAATCATAGTTTCTTTCATAGAAGACATGTCTTGGCCCCCCATTCTCTAGTATAGAAAATTTCCATATGAAATATTGTCATATAGGAGGGACTAGAATAGCTCTTAGGTGACACACAGGATGAGTGTATTGATTCATATGTAAGCTAAGAAACACAAAACATGGGAATGTGTATAGGTTTCCAAAATGGGAACGCACAGAAACATGACCCTCCCCCTGCACCCCACCCAAAAAAAGGGGTATAAAATGGGGTATGTGTGTATTGAATAACACTTTAACTCACAAGAAAATAAAAATGATACACATAAATGACATTTTAGAAGGAATAGATTTTATTGTCTTTTCATTGATCATTGATTAAGGGGTTTTCTAAGTCGCGCATGGGTCCCTCGACCCTCATGGCTGCTTGTATGGGCCTGCAACCTTCAAAAAAGGCATCAAAATGTTGTACAAACATACTGAAACAGCCTTGAAATGGCCTCACCTGTGCCATATGGCGTTTCCAAATCATGAAATGTTGTATATTACTGCTGAAAGTTGTTTCCAAGGCATTTTGTACCCATTTCAGCATTTCTTAGAGCTTTAGGTACAAGAACACTGCCTATGTAGATGTTTCCTACAACAAAGTATGTAAGGCTTAAACCAATGTTTTGCAATTGGAAACTTGTAGAGGCCTATAATCCGCTTTATTCCCAAGATATTTACATGAAACACGGCAATCTGAATCGGTTTCAGAAACAATGCCTGGAAACAACCCGCCGCCACCTCCACCCAAACAAAAAAATGGGTACATACATGTGCATGCATGCATATGTATGTGTATGTATACACATATGCATACATGCATACGTACACATGCAAGCATGTATACATACATACAATATGTATGTGCATACATAGATGTATGCATGCATGCATACATACATACATATTGTATGTATGTATGTATGCATGCATGCTTGTATGCATGCATGCATACATCTATGCATGCATGCATACAAGCATGCATGCATGCATACATGCATGCATATAAATACATATAGTTTTTTAGAAATCATATTAACTTGCAAGAAGATAAAAATGATGCACATAAATGACAGATTAGAAGGAAACCCATCTCTATATTAGCTTTTATTGTGTCTTCATTAATCATTGATTATGGTTTTTTAGGCTGCCCATGGGTCCCACTACACTCGGGTGCTTGTATGGCCCCGCAAACTTCAAAAAAGTCATCAAAATGTCGTGCAAACATACTGAAACAGCCTGGAAATGGCCTCAACAATACCATACAGCATTTCCAAATTGTGAAACACCATACAGTACCACTACAACCATTTACAGGTTTTCGCACCCGTTTTGACATTTCTTGGAGCTTCAAGTATGAGGATGCTAGCTAGGTAGACATTTCCTACAACATAGTAGATAAGCCAGCATTCCACACTTGGAGTTGGAAACTTCTAATGGGCTCTGTTGCCGTTCAAATGTATAGGCACCACGACAACGACTTAGGTCGGGGGTTGTCACCCTAATCCCTAGCCTCTCCATTTAAGTTGTCTCCCAACAACAGACTATGGGGGGTAGACCCTATGGAAATGAGATGGAGTAGTTGGGAACCAACTAATCTGGGAGACACAGTTGAGGGGCCTATCACTTGTTTAGATTTAGCAAGATATTAAGGATTCAATTAGATATATAGATTTGAAACCCGTGCCTTGTGGAGTTATCACTCTTGCTTTACAAATTTAAGACCAAGTACAAGATGGGTCGCTACTGCTTTGAATAACTATCCTATATGAAATGCAATTCCTAGGACTTATGTGAAATGCAGGAATCTTGGATGATTTTACTTAAATGCCTAGTCTAAGTATGACCCTTTAATCTTTATCTATATTGAGCTTAAACTCTATAGTAAATGGCAGAGAGAAGTCAGGGTGAAGCACACAAGGGTGTGATTAACGATCCCTCTCCTTGAAATCTAACATACCCGGTGCCTCCGACGCTGCAAAGACAGTGGCTCTGATGACTGCAAGGTCACCGTTTTAGATACTAAAAAGTGTAAACTTCTCAAAAGAAGATGCAAAAGTGTTCCTATCTCACTATCAACCAAGGTTACGCTTGGAGGTAATTTTTAATATGCACGACTATCTTAGGATCCAAATGCAAATGTGATATTAGAAGATGATTATTAAAGCAAGATGATAATGCCTTGGAGTACTTAGAAGATGATTTAATCTGAGTTATATGCTAAGTACTTATAAAGATCAATCGACAATCTCAGTCACAAAGCCAACTTTGAAAGTGCCAACAAGATAAAACGGAAATCACTTAACTTGATAATCGAAAGATGCACAATAGAGTACTTATCCAATTCTAGTATAAAATCCAATGACAATTACTTGAAGCTCCAAAGTGAAATATCTAAGAGATGCCCAATTAGATCTCAAACAATCAATTATCTAAATCTCAAATTACTCAATGATATGCAATTAGAATAAATCGCCTTCAATGATACTCAATTTAGAGAGAACTAGATCTTAGCATAATTGTCTTCCACAATTCAATGGAACAAGAAAACTTTTGAGCAAACTGAAACAACAGATACCAATAATTCTTTAGATCTATTTGCTTGACCAAACATGTGAAATAAATGTTCTTTAGGCAGTGAACTTAAGCGAACACAAATTCAAATCATGTAACTCAGAGAAAGACAAGTAACATTAGACTTCACAAATACCAATGCCAACAATTATTTTGATGACGCAAGCAGTTCACCAATGAGCTAAAATTTACTTGAAATTTCAGAGATTATGTTCAGGACAACAGTGAATTCTCTTATGACAGCAATAAGTTTCGGACGCCAAACTAATACCAAAATATTTTAAACAATTCTGAATTTATTATTTTCTCAAATGTACTCCAAAATAAAGATGCAATTCAGTATTATTATCAGAGTTCAGAAAGCATAAGACAACCCTTATAGATCATAGATTTAAGCCAAGTTATGTCTATGCAATGTGTTTGTTTAATGTGATTGTTTTAGATGTGATTAGCTTCATGTATTAGACAGTGATAGAAATAGAGGTTTAGAAAACGAAACCTAAGGTGCTAGGCCTTGAAGCTACTTGCCCAAAGTTTCCAGTGATGTGTCACCTGAAACACGAATCCTTACCCAAACTTCTCTGCAAAATTTGAAGATGTATGAACTCAGAAAATTAAAATTTCTCCCACAACGATGAGAACAAATCCAAGTGCAACCTGGACAGTAGAGAAAAGAGTTAATAAATGGGCATGCGTTAAGCAAATGAAGGCTTAGGAAGCTTAAGCCTCAAAGGTTGCTACAGGCAGTAAATGAGGGTTGCGGATGGAGGAAAGGGAGCTGAGAGGAGGCAGTGGAAGGGTTGTAAGGGCTGCCAAGAGCAAAAGAAGGCAGCAACAAGCAGTTTAAGGGTGCGTTAAGGCAGTGAAGGGAGAAGGGAAGAGTAGATGGAGGAAAGGAAGTTGCAGCAGGTAGATGGAGGCTACTATAGGCAGCGTAAAAGAGGAAGGGTGTCGCGGAAAAGAGAAGGGTTTAGGGAACAAAGCGGAGGGTTTAGGGAAAGATGACTCGATGAGGTCGCGGGAAAATAAGGTGAGGGCCAAGCGGAGAAGGGAGAAAGGAGCAAGTGTTGAGGAGGGTTTGGAGAGCAGCGTGAAGGCAGCAGGAGAGAAATGGAGAGGCTCGCAGCGAAAAAAGGCAGATTTGGAGGCTGCCGCGAGGGTTCGAGGGTTGTCTTTGGCCCTAAAAAAATTCATAATGACGAAACCTTCGCCCAACAGTTAAATCTCACTCCAGATTTATGTATTTTTGCCTTCAATCGATCACGAAAATTTATTAAACCCCAGATCTGAATGCCAAGTTCCTTGACTGAATAATCTCATTATTTATCCCTGCAGACAAAGATTTGAGACAAACTCTTGCCCTCCAAGGCCTAGATCTGTCTCAAATTCCAAAAAATATCTTTGAATAATCTTAGATCTGCACTTGCACAAGTGAAAAATAAAATGCCCAAGACCCAATATATATATATATATATATACAAAATTCCAAAATAAAATCCAAAAACCCCAAAAGTTAGAAAAACTAAAAAAAATTATTTCAGATCTATACAATTAGAATACGGATCCATTGAATCTGAGGAGTATGAGTCCAACTTTGCTCCCATATCAGTAAAATTAAATTCTTCCTAATTAGATCTATCAATTAAATCTAAGTTGCAAGAAACGCAGGGTAGGAGGCCGTTTCCGAAACAAAACCCTGAAACGCGTGTGGTATGGTCGTGAAACGCGTTTCCGGCCGTACTGGCACGTTTCTCGATGCGAAAACGTGGCCAATACGGCCGGAAACGCGTTTCACAGCAGTACGACGCACGTTTCCACTTGTAACTTGTTCTTTTTTTTATATTTTATTTTTTTGTTTTCTAATTTATTATTAGGTTTTCCTAATGACTTCTAGTTGCTTCTAGATGTCTGTCTAAAGTTATAAAAGTGAACTTTTGCCCTAGTGTTGATATGCAGTTCATCAGGAAGTTTGAGGCATATGCAGTTCATGGTAAAAGTGATATTCTCCTTTATTTTTCATTTTCATCCTTTTACTTAAATTTTTAACATTACCATGAAATGACTCAGGATGTTTGAAAGTGGTTTCGCCCTCATTGGACTTCATATGGAGAAGTAGAATTTTAGATCTCACTCAAAATCCAACAGACTTATCTGTTTTTCAGGATTTCATGATTGGGGGGATTGCAATGTTTCCATGTACTAGGGTATCGAACTTGTATTTAATCAAGAGAACCAAGCCCTCTATGCAGGGGAGACTCCCAATAATCAAGAGCATGTAGGGTACTAGGGTATGAAACTTGTATTTAATCAAGAGCACTAAGGTCATTCGACTATGTAGGAAGAGACTCCCAATCAAGCACGAGACAAGAAATTAGAAATTTCTCGTGGCTGATTTTGGATATTTCTAGTTTCATTATGTGATCATTCATGAGCAAATGTGATGTAAATTTAGAGACTTATAGTTTATGCATTGACAATTGACAATTTTATCATAATGTAATAAATTAGAATGTATCATATATGCTTTATGATCGCACATATTTCTTAAATGTCCTATATATATATATATATATATATATATATATATATATATATTCGTGATTCGTGTTTCCTCGTTTCCAAAATTTGGGGAGGTCGCGTTTCGTATCGGTTCCCGTTTCGAAAACTCATACCCGTTTCCCCATTTCGTGCAACCTTGAATTAAATACAGTATATAAAAAATAGATAATTTTGAATGAAGCACTAGCCAAGAAACCCTACAAAAAAAACTTTGTTAGATAAATCTTGGGAATTCAATCAAGAGGGCTATTTAGATCTTATGCCCTGGGAGTTGACTCGTCCAACTGAAGACTTCCCCTCACGCCCAAGTTCTCGAATATAAGAGATCTTTGAACACTCAAATCAAATTGTCAGATCGATAGAGATATAAAATAACACTATAATCCTCAAAAATAGATATACCTGTTAATTTAATTGAATTATAATGCTATCTTAGATCCAATAATTTAATAAACATATATGTGCAATAAGTTATTCCACAAAACCTAATAATTAACAACCTCTAAAATATACTTCAACAGAGCATTAAGAATAATATTACCATAAGAAGTAAGAAAGAAACACCACCATCAATGAAAACCCCAAAGACTTTTGTTTTATTATTATCCAGAAAAATTACAAGAGAACTTCAAGAGCTAGTACACAATTCAAAGATCAGAACCTTTGTGAGACAAATGACCTCTAATTTATAGATAAATTCTCCAAACGGCTAGTTGGTTTGATCCCCGCAAAAGTAATCTCAACCGTTGATAAAAATTTGATTATCTTTTATCTCCATCGTCGAAACATTTATTTTTTGAGGAATTTTCGAATTTATCTTTTAATTCATTTTTAATTAGCTCAAAATTAATTATTTTGAGCTAATTTCCTCAAAAATTTGACTGACTTAAACACCAAGACCCAAGGGTCCAAAATTTCTTGAAATTTTCAATATTCTCTTGATGGGGAACCTCCAAAAATCAATATCTCTAAAACCCACGAATTTTTTATTTTGAAGAATTTATTTTTCCTAAGACTTAATTTTGACTCTAATTAATTAAACTTCTAGCTTAGGATTTTTAATTTATTTTTGCCATAAAATTTAATTAATTGACATATGAGGGGATTAATAATTTTTTTCAACCCTATAACATTTTAACACCATGGCTAAAATATTATTTACATATGATAATTACATCTAACCCGTGAAGGGGGAACACCCGTTCGTTATAGACCCTCAATTATTTACCCAATTCTGCGACTCAAATATGATCTAGTAGACCAAGTGATTTGCAATAACATAATTTAACCAGCCAGCTAAAATTATTCTCAAAACATTTTTACAAAGACTCCATAAAAAACATTAGGACTTGTTGAAGAATCTAAAGCAAGTGAAGTTAATGAGATTCTTCTAGCATGATAACTACTTGTGAAGTGATTTAATTTTTCTTCTTAGCACAATCTTCGCTTGTTCTTATTAGAGTGTGTCTTCTTATGTTCATCAAATAGTTACCAAAAAAACAAAGAGACAAAAACACAAGATGTTGACTTTCTGCCAGGGCCAGAACCTCTCACTCTTGGAGAAAAAAACCCGCACAAAATTCTTCTTATAGAGATTCCAATTGACGAATACCAAGACCATGACCCTTGACCTATTAGGCCACTCCAAGACCAAGACACCAATCCTCTTCTTTGTTACTTCTAAGATCATCTTCATCACTACTGCTTCACCAAGATCATCATTATTTCACCACTGAGATCTTGACACCTTGTTGCACCTTTACCGAGAATATTGTTGCACTTTTACTGAGATCAGTGCTACTCCTTCATTAAGACCATCACCATGACATCAAGGTCTATAGACTGAGATATGTAGAGAGCAAGATCATCACTACTTCTAGACTACATGTTGAGATACAGTGTGTTACTATTAGATCCTTTCATCATGATGATGTTGAGACTGTGTGTGCTACTGTGGATTCCTGAAATCATCTTCACCACTGAAACTATGACTATGTTTCCTTCACTGAGACTATGATATCAATTTACCATCGAGGAGGAGACTGTAATTTCCTTACACCGAGATCTATACCACTGACGAGGAGAAGACTGTTATTTGCTCACTGAGATTATCCACGAGATTGTGCCCTCCTGTAATACGGATCCCTGTACCCATCTGAGAGAATCTGAGTTCCTGTACTTATCCAAAGTTGCAGAGATGTATGATATTCTATGACTATAATTCTGAACTTTACACGCCTATTTATAGTCATTTGACCCACATATTAAGCTGACATGACATAGTGAACTGTCGTGTCTCCATTTTTAGTCGGCATGACTACTTTTACGTCGTTTTGTTGGCCGACATGATGAAGAGGATTGTGCTAATCATTTGGAGGGCTTCTTGACATTTCTATAGACTTGTATACATTAGACATAGGCTCAAGAAGAGCTCCTTATTCACGACTTTGACTCTTTGACCTTTAAAGATAAATCATAAGGCTCTCAATGGGAGCCATCTATAAAATAAACCTCTTGCTCATGAAACCCATGCAACAAAGCATAATAATAAATTTATTTTCTTGTTTACAAATATCATAATTAAAATGTCATGAAGACCGAACCTAGTTACACTTTCTTCAACAGGACTCACCTAAGATCTTGACCACAAAATCCACCCTGGCTTTGGGGTGAGATTGAAGGGGGAAACTTTGTCGATCATTTGTGTTTAGAAACATAAATGAATCAATGAAATGAAAAACCTCCTAAAATGAAAATCATTACCAAAATAGCAGGCTTACCTAAGTTGTTACATACATATGGTCTTACTAACATCATTTACATTACAAACTGCAGAATGGGTTTATAACTCTGACAAATTGATGACTGGTGACTAATGAGTCTAGGATAATTTGAGAGCTCAAACATGATGGAATCCCTTCACGAAAAAGTATACTGCTATAGGGTAGTTGACACAAAGTGGTCGACAGGGTCTAAAGCTTCGTTATCCCAAGACATTCCTTCTACCATGCCCATTCCAACCCACTAATTCTTAGGGGTAGAAACTTCCATCCCTTCAGGACCTATCGATATGAAGGACTCTTCAGTTTCAATTCCTTCTTGCTACAATATTGCAACCAAACAATGGGGTTTCCACATCCAACCCTCACAATTGGATCCCATCATAATCATATGTTTCCATGGGCATATGCCTATCTATGCATCATCTTATCATGTTTGTTACCTTCATTTTAGCAAGGATACCTATATGCATATTTTCATTTGGAAACGCCATTGTGAGCCTAGAGAATACAAGTCAAATCCTTGCAGCCCATTTGATGTCTAAGCCTATTATGGTTGGCCATGCTCAGTGCTTTTAGACTCCACTCTTAAGTCCTTTCATCATAGATAGGATTGGAAGGCTTAAGATGGACCTGCTTGGACACATACTTTAGAGAAGCCATTGATTTTGTAAGGGTGATCACACTATGTAGGCCCAGAGCAGACCATCTCTCAAGTGCACCTATGTCATACCTCTTGAGAGTTATTTCTTCTGTAAAAAATATTTTTCATTGTAAAGACTTAGTCTTCGGGTTATGATGACAAGTCAAATTCTTATTTTTGGAATCAACATTCAACTAGTCATCGAAGAAAAATTATACAAGGCTAGTCCCTCCTCCCATTTGTGTGGGTGTGAACTATGAGATCATCATGCCATAATAAGAACTTTTTTTTTGGTGCAAACAATTGTCTTGTGGATTGATTCTTCTATTCTGTAACGATTTATTTATAAAAGTAATATTAAATAAATTTTAATAAATAAATTATATTAATCAAATTAATAAAATAATAAAAATAAACTAATGATAAAGTATTTTAATATAAGTCTAACCTTTATATTAAAATAAAATTAGAAAAAAGGAAAGTTAATTAAAAATCAATATACCCTTTTTAAAAAAGGAATATACATGACACGACATGGGAAGGGTGTCATGAGGAAATGAAGCGGTGGGTGCTGGAGGAAGGACGGCCACCACCAAGAATCAGTTTATAAACCAAAAGGAAGAATTTGGGAGGGGATTGGAAGGAAGAACGAAGGGGATATGGAAGAAGTAAACTTGAGTTACCTACAGAAGGAGAGCTGGTTGTTCTGAGGTTTCTGGGCACGGGGGAACAGTCTGCTTCAACTGAGAAGCTTACTGGATTGAGTAGCGAGGTTTTGCTCAGTCTGGCTGGGTGGTTTCGGTCTTTTGGTAAACGGGAGCAAACTGGAGGGGTTCTGAAACATTCTCATCCGCAACAGACATTCGCAGCAGACCAAGTAAGTACTTATCATTGATTCAAGCAATTAGTTATATGAAGTTTTGCATAAATTAGAACAGAAATTTTCTTAAAGTTTCATACTCTGTTTAAAATAGATAGACAGTTTCTGTTTAAAAAAGATAGACAGTTCAGTAAATCTTTATAGAATCAGAAATGGTCCTTTACATCAGTTGAGACCTTACATTTGGTATCAGAGCCCAGGTTAGAACCTTGTGAGACCTTACAGGCCCATTAAATATCGTTTTCAAGCTTCTGTATTTTAACCAGCCCCAATTATTTTGTTTCTAATTTATGAAATTCAATTATGTAGTGACTTCTACATTTCCTTGTTTGTATTTTTTCCGTTACCGTATTACAGTGGAATGTCTATCAAAGAGGAGGACTGTATATAGAATTGTTGAAATTTTTCTGACATCTTAACTAGAATTATCAGAACTGCCTTGTATGAACTGCCCTGTATATACCCGTTGGGCATGCAATAAGAAAATTTATATCGTTAATAAAGAAGCTTAGCTTTGGGAAGTGACCAACTTACCAGAAACAAGAAACAAGCTCAGAATGGGAAATCATAACTCTGAAGCTTCACAATTTCATTACAATGTTTCCTCTCCAATTCTTCTACGGATTTCTGTGGACCCAGATTCTTTTGCTCCACTTCCAAGGTTTTCTGTGCAATTTGTTGCCCAATCATTCTTATCTTGCTTTTAAGGCTCCACACATATTCTTGAACTTTAGTCTGATCTTCTATATGCCCTAACTTCAAAACCTCAGATCTCATTTCTAGAATTTCCAGATCATCCAGAGCATACTCCATTGCTGAATTTTTTTTTGTCATTCCATTAGCTCCACAGTCATAATAAAGCATGCACCAAAGTAACCTAGCTTGACCTTGTGGAGCAGCGCTTCGTTCTGGTGGACGCCATGGATGAGATTGAGGCGTGAAATTTCATACGCCAGTGTCAATTCCCTCTCCTTGTGTATTTTTTTTCACTCTGTTCGTGTAGGAGTTTGTCAGACATCCACATGTCGTGTTGCAAATTTAATCGATGTCGAAGGAGATGAATCTCTGTCTCCTTCTCCATCTGAACTTCCATAACCCGCTTCAAGTCCAAAATCCCGCCTCACAACTTTCGAATTGCTGAACTCGTCGAAGGTTTCAGTAGAAAAAGTGAAATTGATATGGCTAGTTCGCGTCTCCTTCTCCGTCTGAACTTCCATGACCCGCTTCAAGTCCGTAGCATATTTCTAAGAAGTCATTGGTCTTACATACAGATGTTTATTCATTTGCCACGGTAGGCCGACCCACAATTGATTCAAGGTCTCATGGCCACCGAAAGGACTCTTCAACTATGCTCACGCGGCTAATCAAACATATTACATATTTTCTAAATGTTACAGGAATAACCGACCCATCTTAACATACTGCTCCGCATATAAAATAGGAATGTGGAATGGAGATGCAGGTTAGAGATGAAATGGAATTAGGATTTCATCGTTGTCAGTCCTATCAAATGGCATGTCTACATTTCAGAAGCAGCTCTCCACGCATGAAGCCACTCTCCACCTGTCAAACGCTCATAAATAATAATCAAATTCTCGTTTCAAAAACAGCTCTCCACGCGTCAAACACTCATGAAGAAGTTGGGTAAGATTCTCAGTGTTTTCAAAACCTCTCGGCTCATGGGGTGAGGCTAATATTAATAAAATTATATTAATAAATTGCTCTAACAACTATAAATAAAAAAACGATTAGGTCGTTTCGTTTCTGGTAAAGCTACGAACGCCCACTTCCACACAACCGCACTATCGTTTTGGAAAGGAAAATAATCAAAATTCGAAGCCATACTTACACTTGCAGTCCGTTCTGGTAGCCTACCACGTAGATACCTAAATTTTCAAGAAAATTACATAATAAAAAAACAAAAACAAAACAAGAAAACAAAAAAAAATGTGACCAATTTTTCAAGAAAATTACGTTTAAAAATTAACGTAATTATGAGATTGACCATTGTGATTTATATCGATTAGAATCATAAATTGAACTTGTGTAAATTATATGTTTTATAAATTGTTTTTATACTATTAAATTTATTTATGTAAAAAAATATATATATATATATATAATAATAAAAACATTACAATTTTACTAATAATATTTCTATAAGAAGTTATATTTATTATAATTTAGTTATGAATTAAGAGCAAAAATAATTTATTTTTTTTAGTGAAAGAATATAGAAAATTGTCAACATTGATGTAACAAATTAAATTCGGCCTCTTGACGATTTCAGCTAACTCATAATTTTTTTGTATGGAATTTATTAATGTTGACATAATGTCTTGTATAATAAAATTTATATATATTTTATTTGCACGAGGTGATTTTGATTGTTTGATTATTTGGGGATTTTGATTTATGCCTAACTAAATAAAAACATAGTATAAATCTGATATACGAGTTAGTGGATAATGTTTACTAAGAGAATAAATATTATGAATGAAACTTAGAAAATTTGTGGTTTATAAGGACTCATGCATTAAAATAAGTACTATTACGCATTAGGATAGAAAAACCATGCATTAGGACAAGAAGGTCGCGAGACCACCCTCCTTGACCTCGGTACCAAAAAGCTCTGCCTAGCAGAAAAAACCATACCCGTTTGTAAATGTGAAATTGCAAAAAATATATGTCAAATCCGAATGTATACCTCAAATTTTTATAAAATTTTATTATGTATACAGGAAATATTACAATGGTAAGGACATATGAGCGACGACGACGTGATCGGGCAGCATCACCGTCATTAATGCCACCACTGTCGTCATCATCATCTCCATCGCCACCACCATCATCATCTCCATTGAGACCATCACCAACACCAACGGCTCCAGCACCGGAGTTGACCGTAATAATGAACTCAGTGGAAACCTTATCGGAAACATTAAAAGGATCAACCATGGCTAAGACCAAAGAAGAACTTCAACCCTTAGCAACCAATTCAGCTGAACCAAAGAATCTTGAGTATAAAAGATCAAAGGAAGATATTTCTAGAGAGCTTCAGAAAATTAAACTCCCAGAATTTTCAGGAGATTGCGCTGGAGAACGTGCTGAGGCATGGTTAGAAGGAATGAACAAATGCTTTAAATTAAGAGAATATTTTTCTTCTGCAAAAACAAAAATTGTAGTATTTCAATTAAAGGAAAGCGTCTTGATTTGGTGGGGAAATCTAGAAAAACAACTGCACCTCACAACGGATAATGTTCCTTGGGAATTGTTCAAGGAAAGATTTCGCGCAAAGTATTTACCTCCGTATTTTCAACAACAAGAAGCCAGGGCCTTTCATACATTAGTTCAAGGTAATAAAACAGTGGAGGAATATGAGATAAGGTTTATGGAACTTGTGAAATACATTCACTACTTAGATTCCGATGAACGTCAGGTTGAACGCTTGATATTTGGGTTAAGTCCTCGCATCAGGGCCTTGGTGAGCATGTGGAAACCATCATCGGTAGCTGAGGCGCTAGAATGTGGCCGTTATGCAGAAGAACATCTAAGAATCAAAAAGGATGTAGGGCCAACAGAACCTTTACAATCAGGATTTCCAGGAAAGACTCCCCGAAATTTCTTCAGGGGAGGTAGCTCAAGGCCACCTTATGGTAATAGATTTATCCCAAGAAATGTTGGAACAAGAGCTCCCATGGCAGTTAATACTATAGCCACTGAATCATCAAACACCAGTCCATCGAAATCTCGTGGAACTGCTAATAGATGAAGAAATTCAAGAGGAAGCAACATGAGAACACGAAGCTCTTTATCTAAAAATTCACGTCCTGATTCAAGAGGACCAACACAGGTTAACTGTTGAGGATGTGGAGCACTGCATTTTCAACGTGATTGTCCACAAGTTTCATCGAGTATATTACATAGGACTGGAAAGGAACCAATATCAAATAATCAAGGCAATCATAGAATTCATGCATTAGTCAACAACGACCAAGCAACACATCAATCCACTGTAGTGGAATCTTCAGGTATTATTAATGGTATAAAACTCAAAATCTTATTTGATACTGGTGCCACAGATAATTTCATTTCGTCATATGCATTAAACAAATGTGGGTTGGCAGCTCGCAGACAAAATGATTTCAGACAGGTAGAAATGGCCTCAAGAGATCTCCAATCCGTAGATTTAAGTGTGGATCAATGCAAAATTGACCTAGGGGTATGTTCAACTAAATTAAAAGTTTATGTCACAACCTTAGGAACTTATGATCTTGTCATAGGTATGGATTGGCTAGAAGCTCATCAAGCTTGGGTAGATTGTTATGAGAAAAAAATTCTAGGCATAAATGATGAAGGAGAAGCGATCCAAATTCAAGGAATTAAGATAAAAGTATCTTTACGCTACATATCAGCAATGAAAATGAAACGTTACTTAAGAAAAGGTTGCCAAGCATATGTAATTCAAGAAGTAAAGAAAAAAGACCATCCTTAGAACAATATTCGGTGTTAGTCGAATTTCCGGATATATTTCCAAAGGAACTACCAGGATTACCCCCTGAAAGAGAGCTAGATCTCACAGTAGAATTGAAACCTAGTACTCAACCAATCTCTAAAACACCTTATAGAATGACAGCTTTAGAACTTCAAGAATTACAAATTCAATTGAAGGAACCATTGGATATAGGACATATTTGACCCAATATATCACCTTGGGGTGCTCCTGTAATTTTTGTCAAAAAGAAAGATGGATCCTTAAGATTATGCATAGATTATCGAGACTTGAATCGAGCTACGATAAAGAATCGATATCCTATGCCTCGAATTGATGATCTTTTCGATCAAATGAAAGGAGTTGCTATCTTTTCAAAAATTGATCTTCGATCAGGCTATCATCAGTGAAGGATTTCTGAAAGCGATATTTCTAAGACTGCATTCCAAACACGTTTTGGACATTACGAATTTACTGTGGTACCATTTGGATTAACAAATGCACCAGCAATATTCATGAATCTTATGAACAGTGTTTTCCGCAAATATCTTGATCAATTTGTACAAGTCTTTTTAGATGATATACTCATCTATTCCAAGAATGAGAAAGAGCATGAAGATCATTTACGGATAGTGTTGTCCTACCTTAGAAAACATCAGTTGTATGGAAAATTATCCAAGTGTTCGTTCTTTCAAGAAAAGATTCATTACTTAGGTCGTATCATATCAGGGGAAGGGATCTCAGTAGACCCTGAAAAGGTAAAAGCAATGGCCAATACCGAAAAACGCACATGAAGTACGAAGTTTCATGGGTTTAGCTGGTTACTACCGAAGATTTGTGGAAGGATTCTCCAAAATTGCAAAGCCGATTACAACCCTTCAGCGTAAAGATGTTAAGTATGAATGCACTGAGGAATGTAATAAAGCATTCTCTGAACTCAAAAGACTACTGACCACTGCACCAATCTTAAGAGTCCCTGATATGGACAAAGATTTTACGGTATGTACCGATGCATCCAAACATGGGTTAGGTGCAGTATTAATGCAGGATAGAGGAGTAATAGCATATGTTTCAAGAAAGTTAAAGCCTCATGAAGAACTCTATGCTACTCATGATTTAGAGTTAGCCACTGTAATACTAGCTTTAAAGATTTGGAGACACTATCTAGTGGGGCGAAGTTTTACACTTAAAAGCGACCATCAAAGTCTTCAATATTTGTTCACCCAAAGAGACTTAAATGCCAGACAAAGACGATGGAGTGAATTCCTAAGTGAATATGACTTTGGAATATCATATATTAAGGGAAAAGAAAATGTAGTAACAAATGCTTTAAGCAGAAGACCACGGATATTTTCTCTCATACCTATCAAAATAGACTTAAGGCAACGAGTACTAGAATATCTCATAAAAAATAGTTGGTATTTAAAGGTGAGATCTAGTCTTGAGAGTAAAAAGCCAAAAGAATCTAAGTTTGAAGGATATGAACTAGAAAATGATGGAATCTTACGATTCCATGGAAGGATGTATATTCCTGATAATAGGGATCTTCGAGACACTATCCTTAAAGAAGCCCACAGAGCAGTGTATTGTGCACATCCTGGAGTAAAGAAAATGTATGCGGATACCAAGAAACTCTTCTTCTGGTCGGGCATGAAACGTGATATCGTTCAATTCATTGCAAGATGTTTGGAATGTCAGCAAGTAAAAGCAGATCATTGTCATCCAACGGGTCTTTTACAACCTCATGACATTCATATGACCAAATGGGAGATTATTTCTATGGATTTTATCATCGAGCTACCTCTTACTTCTCAAAGACACAATGCCATTTTGGTGGTAGTGGATAAATTAACGAAAAGCACCCATTTCATTCCTGTAAGAGATACTTATGACGTTACTGACGTAGCTCGAGTATTCATAAATGAAATTATTAAATTTCATGGAGTACCTAAGAAGATTATATCAGATAGAGATTCTCGATTCACTTCAAGATTTTGGACTTGCATGCAGTCAACCTTAGGAACTCAATTAAATTTAAGCACAGCTTATCATCCTGAAACTGATGGGCAAACAGAAAGGGTAAATCAAATACTTGAAGATATGTTGAAGATGTATGTTATGGATCAGCAATCACAATGGAAAAAAGTACTTATCTTTAGTCAAATTTACATACAATAACAGTTACCACAGTTCTATCGAAATGCCTCCGTTAGAAGCATTATACGGCAGACCTTGCAGAACACCGTTAATTTGGGACAGGTTAGAAGATCGAGTGATAATAGGACCAGAATTAATCCAAGAAATGGAAGAGCGAGTAAAACAAATTAAACAGCGGTTAAAGGAAGCACAGGATAGACAAAAGAGTTATGCTAATGCTCACAGCACTGATAAGAAGTATGAAGTAGGGGATCAGGTTTTCATCCGCATCAAACTGAATAAAAGTACTATTCGATTCAGAAAATGGACAAAATTATCACCCCGATTTATTGGACCATTTAAAGTCATGGAAAGAGTTGGACCTGTCGCCTATTGTCTTGCACTGTCACCTCACTTGCATAAAGTTCATAATGTATTTCATGTATCTGTATTAAGACATTATATAGTTGATCAATCTCATAACCTTCAATGGAAGGAACTATAGGTATCAGACGAAAGAAATATATCAGTCGAACCATTACATATACTGGAACGTAGAGTTCGACAGCTCAGAAATCGTCTAGTAGACCAAGTTAAGGTCCAGTGGGACAAGTATAGTCCTGGATCAGCTACTTGGGAAGATATGGAAATTATATGTCAAAAATACCCCAACTTGTGTCAATTTTGAAGAACTTTAAATCATGTTTTGTATATATTTGCTTTACTTTAAATCAAAGACTCAGAACCATTTTGAAATGATCATATATAAACGTGAAATTTTATGACATCATATATGTTTAATTCCGCTAGTACATGGAACATGTTATTGATCCTACTAAATTATAGTTATCAAAGTAAAGTTTAAATATTTGAGTAATTTTGCTTCTGATGGGAATTAAGATATTATAATTTTGTTTCATTATGCATATCAATATGATTGATGAGATAGAAATCAAAGAATGATTTCATTTTAATATGAAAGTTAATGACATGAATAGAATATGGCAAGAGTATGTTATATTGTAGTTGACATGTGTGAATTATACATAAGCTATTTGTTTTTTTTTAATATGTTAATGCACATTTTATAAATGCATGGACAAGTGTTTATGATCGCAGATAATATCCGTTAGCAAAATGAACGCATGATGATAGAAACCTCAGAACAATTAAGGCTCAAAGAGATTCCATGATAGGGTATTAACCCTGATTCTACTAGGAGGAATGGAGGTGTTGCCCACCGTGTATTTTCCGAAACCTGGAGTCATGGGAGGACTGTGCGAGTCACGCTCCCCTAGACGTATGATGATGACTGCCAGAAGACTACTAGGGATCACATCGATATAACCGACGCTGTCATCCTTGGAGTTTATAAATGGTTAGGCCAGTATAATAGACGCCATGACATGCTCTAGTAGAGGACAGATAGGATGGGAGTGGAAGAGATTAGGAAGGATAGGATGATTCTGTAATAGCTGGGGAACCTAATGAAATAAAACATGATCATTAAAGTTATAAACCTAAAGTATTCAAAACACCAAAATTTGTAGTGCTCTTACATTAAGTAAGAATTTAACCTCAATACATAATCCTAAGAAAAATGTACTAATCGCTATCATGAATATTCATATAAGATAAAACTCTAACTTCGGGACGAAGTTTTCTGAAGGGGGGGTGTATGTAACGACCTATTTATAAAAGTAATATTAAATAAATTTTAATAAATAAATTATATTAATCAAATTAATAAAATAATAAAAATAAACTAATGATAAAGTATTTTAATATAAGTCTAACCTTTATATTAAAATAAAATCAGAAAAAAGGAAAGTTAATTAAAAATCAATATACCCTTTTTAAAAAGGAATATACATGACACGACATGGGAAGGGTGTCGTGAGGAAATGAAGCGGTGGGTGCTGGAGGAAGGACGGCCACCGCCAAGAATCAGTTTATAAACCAAAAGGAAGAATTTGGGAGGGGATCGGAAGGAAGAAGGAAGAACGAAGGGGATATGGAAGAAGTAAACTTGAGTTACCTACCGAAGGAGAGCTGGTTGTTCTGAGGTTTCTGGGCACGGGGGAATAGTCTACTTCAACTGAAAATCTTAATGGATTGAGTAGCGAGGTTCTGCTCAGTCTGGCTGGGTGGTTTCGGTCTTTTGATAAACGGGAGCAAACTGGAGGGGTTCTGAAACATTCTCATCCGCAGCAGACCAAGTAAGTACTTATCATTGATTCAAGCAATTAGTTATATGAAGTTTTGCATAAATTAGAACAGAAATTTTGTTAAAGTTTCATACTCTGTTTAAAATAGATAGACAGTTTCTGTTTAAAAAAGATAGACAGTTCAGTAAATCTTTATAGAATCAGAAATGGTCATTTACATCAGTTGAGACCTTAAATATTCTTCCTCTTCTTAGCTATTGTAGATATTTCATTTCATAAGATTTTTGCAAGTATCCTAAACTACATAAAGTGTGTGGATTGATCCATTAAGGGGCTACATAGTCTGGTGGAAGAGGAAGGCTAGGGCACCAATCTTCACTTTCTCTTTGTTGGATTGGAGTTATCAAAATCTAATTGTTGGATAACCCTTATCGGGGGTTTCTTCATCAAAAACAAAATCCCTGCCAACACCATAGTCAATCCATTGCCTGAAGCTATTTTAAGAAGCAAATCTCTCCTAGTTGAATTTGGGGACCAATACATCATCTTAAACTAGAGTGAGGGAAACTAGTATTTTAACTCCAAACTCACATCTTAGTCAAAAAACACAAGGTTGTTCTAGAAGAGGTTATGATCACAATCTGACACCGAAAAGGGTAATTTGCAAGGATAAGGTAAGCGCTCACCTGGCCAACCACATCTTTAAAAATCCAAAACCTTTTTAAATTTATGTTTTATAAATACAAAATACAAAAATTTAAAAAAAAAAATATGAAAATACAAAAACATTTCACTAGCTTGAGCTTTATTTCTATTTTTCAATGAGATTTATCTCTTAGGTTATGCTTGAATCTTGTCCATTCGGTCCAAGAAAGGTAACAAAATGCTGATTTAAAGCAATTATAAAGGGCTGTCCAAAGGTTTTCAGATCAGACAAGTATTTTGCAATAGCAAATTTAAAGTGGTAACTGAAACCCTTATTCAAGGGTTTGAAAGGTATGTACTTGTAAACCCTTTTCATATTTTCACTTATGGGTAATTTATTCTTCATTATTTCAAGTGAAAACCACTTTCCAACTTGCTAAAAATTAAATTTCTTCATAAACATAAAATCTGGGATTTGACCCCTTTCATGAATAAATATTTTCCAGATTGTATTATCTTTCAAATTACTCGTTTGTTTTTAGTGCTGAGTTGTTCATATTGTCATTTATTCATTGCCTTATCATGTCCAACCCTAGATCCTGTTGAAATTCTACAAGATGTACAAGAGAATATGATTTTCTGCCTGATAATTACTTCCTAATGATTTCCAACTAGTATTTTATGCCACTGATATCATTGAATAATTACACTTAAGAAAATCTCAATAACAAATGCAGCAGAAATAGTGAAAATCATAAAGACAGCCATGCACAATAGAGACAATAAATTCTATCCTAGAAAACCCAACCTTGGGAGAAAACCCGGCAACTTTTCTTAAGAGAAATTATTCTTCAGCAGGTTTTACAAATCACCAATTTGTCTAGAAATCTATGCCAATAATCCAAGTCAATTACCAGTCAAACCTGGTCAAACTCATACTAGTCAACTTGGTCAGAAATCACTTATGAACTGTGCAGTCAAACTGGTTAAACTCTGTAGTCAAAACCTCAGTCAACTGCAGTACGAATTTCAGTCAAACTGCAGCCAAAGTCTCAATCAACTGTGGCCCTACAGTCAGCTGCAGCCCAGTCAAACTCAGTCAACTCTGGTCAGCTTGGTCCAAAAACAGAAATCAAACTTGCTAGTCAAAAAACTCACTCTTCTTCTCACACGTGCAGCTGTGCAAGAAAGATAAGAATGATAGAAAGACTCGTTCTTCGTTGGCGGTGAAAATGAGACATCACATCCTCTATTTATACTTCTCGAAATGGGTGTGACACCCCAAGGGACACGTCCCTTCACTGAGCAGGCCATCTTGACTTTCCAAAACTTAAATTATATATAGATTTTCTAGGTCGACTTAGAAGCCTTTTAGCAAACCTGGAATACCTCCCAATGCTACATAAAAATCAACACTCCCTCTTAGTGAGTGTAATGTCCCTTCCCGAATATATTTGTAACAGGTTTTAATCTCCCACAATTTTGCATAATTTTTGGTGAATGAGGAACCCATGCATTATATCACTAGTGGAAGGTGGGGGCCACCCACATGGAAAAAACGCACTTGGGCGCTTGGGCAATTCGAATTGCCTTGGAGGGGAATCAAATGGCTAGGTAGAGGGGCCCACATCGGGCAAGGAAGGCTCACGATGATATAAGGAGGAGGAGCTTCCCAACTCAAGGTATCATTTGCATATCGAACTCATTTGTGTTGCTCGAGTTGTTTAGCCAAGTTACCAGGTTGTTTAGCATCGAGTTTTCCAAGCGGGAGACTCAACCTTTCTTCGGGGGACTTTGAGTGCCACCCTAGGAAGGTATTTCATAATACCTTGGAGGAGAAACTAAGGAGATTTGCAGCCATATCACTCAGCCTTCGATTCAGCAGTGCGTATTTCTGGAGCACACAGGAGGGGAACATGCAAAGGTGATTTGGGGGTTCATCCGGGCAGCACTTGCCGGGAAAGTTTGGGAGTTGGAGTCACAGCAGAGGATCAGCCTTTGGGAAGAGTTTTGGACTGGGAGATTGCTGCATTTGGGCAGCTCGATTGACAGTCACTAAGGACTGCGCAAAGGGCCATCACTGGGCTTGCGTGGGAGTTGAGGGGAGAAGCTATAGAGTTGGAGCTAGCTGGAAGAAGTGGAAAAAGCCTGAGGGGGAAGCATATAAGCATTTGGGGGTGATTTAGAGGGTCTTTCCAACTAGTTACAGACAGGTCGTACTACCTAACGTGTGGAGGGGGATGTGGTACTTAAAGGTCGAATTCTGAGGGTCTGAACTGGGCCAAACCCTTTCTGGGTTTTGGTGGGTTTTGGTTAAGGACCCGAGAGCTAAAGTTGCAGCCTCTTTTGAGCACGAGAGGTGGAGTTACGAGCATATCCTTCACAGCAAACAGCGCAGTTTCTAGGCAGCACAGATCATCCTTGGAGCAGTAATTGTGCAGCACTTGTGCCATTACTTTCTCACCTAGATTTTGCCACGCTTGTCCATTGAGACAAGCCCAGGTGCACTATTTTATCACCATTGTACTTGCTCTGAAAAGAATTAATAAAATGACTCAGATGATTCCTATTCACAGCGATTTTATGGATGTGTGATGATTGTTTCTCATTTCTGGGTGTTGGTTTGTTTCTTTGCTTTGTATATCATTGTTTATCCTAGGAAGGAACATTACAGTGGTATCAGAGCCCAGATCTTAGCTCAGCGGTGGGGTATTTTTCCTATGAGTGAGGAGGACAGGCAGAATATCACGTACAGAAGGCAGAGGTACAGGAGCAGAGAAAGGGAGCTGGAGATCACTCCAAACACGGAGGACAGGGGGAAGGCAGTAGTAGCAGAGGGCATGGGAGAGCCCAAGAGCAGGGAGGAGATGGCCTTTGCCAACGTCTTGAAGGCTCTGAATGATTTAGCGAAGGGGCAAAAGGAAATTCTAGAAGAGATCAAAATGCAGAACCGGGAGAGAAGCACTCATAGGGAGTTTCTGTTTGGAGAGACTTTGGGGGCCTCTCAACCATTCGACCATCCTTCACCCACTGCACAACCTCCATCAGTGAGTGGGCCAACTCAAGCTACACTGCCCTCTTTCGTGCCTTTAGCGCAGAATGAACCAGCAGGGGTACAAGATCCTTCTTTGATGGGAGAGCACTTCAAGGAGTGGCAATCCATGGGAGCAGACTTCAGAGAGGCACTCTCTTTCAAAGATTTCTGCAAGCTCAAGCAGAATGAGAAGGGCAAGAACTATGGAGGACAAGGCACGCAGAGCTATGAGTTGCAGCGTACTATTGGGAGAATGTACTTCCCCACATATGATGGCACTGCCAATTGCACATCCCAGGCCTGGGTAGAGATGGACACTTATTTCCAACTCAACCAGATAATAGAGCTGGAAACCATCAAGATGGCCACGCTGCACTTGGAAGGGGAAGCCCACGACTGGTGGTTTCATGGCTTGACTACCTTGGGGCATGCCAATGTGACTTCATATGAGGATTTCACTAGGAGGGTGGTGGAGCGATTTGATCAGAGGGATCCGGAGGCTCACTTCAGGGAGCTAACCCAACTCAGACAAACGAGTAACCCAGAGCAGTACATATCAGAGTTCTTGAGAGTCTCAGTGATGGTGTCGGACCTATCAGATGCTCGAAGGGTGTACACCTTTATAGAGGGTCGGCTCGAGCCCCTGCGTGGACTCATGACGTCACGCAAACCCTCCATGCTACAAAAAGCAATGACATGTGCTAAAGATTTGTAGGGGGGCATCCCGAAGACACGAGCACCCTTCCCTCCACGCACTCCCTACCCCTAGAAGGGGAGTGATACTAGGCCACCACCACAAAGAGCAGTCCAAGGACATGGGCAGCTGGATGACGAGACCAAAGGGGACCTCAAGAGGAGGAAACTGTGTTTTACCTGTCGAGAGCCCTGGGTACTAGGCCATCAGTGCATAGCTAGCAAAGCCCACTATATCGAGGTCTTCTTAGATAGCGATTAGGATGACTATGTGGAGCTGGAGTGTGTTGTGGGAGATGGTGAGAGTCTGGCAGAGAGGGGACCACCACCACCACCTCCATAGTGGGGAACATCTTTTGCTCCATCGCGGGGATTCCTTGCTTCTTTATGTGAGGTCCCCAAATTTTTGACATTACGGATTCGAGGTACAATCCAGGGGCAGCGTGTCTCAGTCTTAGTTGAAAGTGGGGCTACCCACAACTTCATTGATGCCCAGTTGGTTCAGAGGAGGGGCATCACTACGATAGAGTTTGAGGGCTTTTCAGTTTTGGTGTCGGGTGACCGAACTATGGGTGTTGGTTTGTTTCTTTGCTTTGTATATCATTGTTTATCTTAGATAGGAACATTACAGTGAGGGAGGTATTCTCCTTAGCTAAAAACAGATTTCTCTTTTGTTGCAATTTCTCCTCCACAAGAAAATTTCATGAGCTTGCTATGTTGATGTAGTGTCTCCTCACATGCCCGTCTATAGATATAGATAACTCCATCCCGGAGCAAGCACTGTGAGTATACTGGGCCATTTACCTCTGGCCAAATGAACATGGCTTCTTAAGTAAATGTATCAATGTCCCTTGGTCAAATCAACATGACTCGGCCAAATCAACATGGCTTCTCAAGAGAAGGCATGCCCCTTTACCATTCACCCCTGGCCAAATCAGCATGGCTCTTCAGGTGAATGTATCAACCTCCCCTAGTGAAATCAACATGACCCAGCCAAATTAGCATGGCCTCTCAAGAGAGTTTTCCCTATGCTACAGTTACCTTAGGCCATTCACCCCTAGCCAAATCAGCATGGCTTCTCAGGTGAAGGTATGATTCCCCCACTAGTCAAATCAACATGACTTTGTGGGAGAATGTTTGCTCGATCCTACAAAGACATCAACACTCCCTCTCAACGAGGGAGACATTTTTCACTACGCAAAGCTTGTCTTTGAAGTATACAAGCTTTGCTCTAGACAGAGGCTTGGTGAGAATCTCTGCAATTTACTCGTCCATGGATATGCACTGGATCTTGACTCCTCCATTTTGCACCATGTCTCAAATGAAGTGATATTTGATCTCAATATACTTTGACCCGTTATGAAAAAATTGAATTCTCCGAAAGCTTGACACAACTTTGATTATCAAAAAATATCAAGGTCGTCTCTAGCTCCTGATCAAATGGCCCTGCAAGTAGGCTTCCGAGGCCACACTACTTCTTGGCTTGCGGCATTGGCTTCGATATACTTTGCTTCTGTTGTACTAAGTACAATAAAAGTCTACTTCCTACTAAACCGATATATCATAGTTGATCCCAAGCTGAAGCAGCACCCGAGGTGCTCTTTCTGTCCTTTGCACTCCCAGCCCAATTTGAATCTATATATCCTTGCAGCCTCACTTCACCACCTAAAACATATCTCAAACCATATCCAATTGTACCACGTAGGTACCTCAACACGCTTCACTGCATGCCTCGACTCAACCATAAACTAGCTAGCCTCCTTCACTGGATCCATCACCACAGTTGCTTTCTGGTCACCCTAACTAGGTGCTCCCTCTGACACTGAAGCAGATCCTATGGCAACCTTGGTTGCTCCCTTTGTCACAAAAAAAAAATCCTTTTGCCACTGTTGCTCCCTCTGTTACTAAAGCATACCTGTTGCCTGGCATGGTCCCCTCATAGAAGGCATACTGCTCCTAGAGACCTCTCGTCTCTTAGTATCTAGTATGACAATCTCAATCCCATGACATCCTCTTGGAAGGTTGCTCCTACTTTTCCTAATTGTCTGTACATCCTAGGATACACCAAATTTGAATCTAAACTAGAATCATTAAGCTTCTTTGGATTTGTCACCATAGGTGTAGTCATGGACTTGTATTCCATCATACCAAATATCCTCAAATTTGAACCTTGTCCGACGAAGATCTCATCTAACCTTTGTTGATTTTCCACGGCACTTAAGAGTCAGGTTTATGTCTAAGAACACGATCACAAACACACGCAAATCCCTCAACACAAGCACTTTGCACAACAGAAAACATAAAGCAGTGAATCAACTCAGTGCACAAGACAATTTTAAACCCAAAGCTTGTTATGTTACAAATCTTAATACAACAAATGTAGGGCTCTTGTACCATGGATCATGGCCCTTATATACAGCCTTGATACAAGAATGACTAGGGCTCTGGGTCAACAACTATGACTACCAACCTTTCACTGGATAAAGTACTTTTGACTTACTTCTTGAAGGTGCTCACTACATAGCCCTTTCGGTCCACAAACCTTGAACACATCTGGTAGGACATTTGCTACTTCTTCTATTGATCATAAGTAGTTCTACTGCTTCAAATTTGTTTGCATCTTCAGCCGACCAAACTACCACTATCACTCATTCTTGGTTGCTCCAAGATGACTGAACATAGGCTCATTGATCTGCCCTCTAGCAACCCTCTTGCTCCACCAAGATGGACTGCTCTTAAGGACTTCACCAAACTACCCTCTAGCAATGACAAGGTTTATCCATCATTACTGCTCTTAGCGTCTTTGTTGAATGGTGTTGCCATTGATATATCTAATATATGTATATAACTCTTCATATTTAATATTAATAAGCAACCTGTTTTTAATTTTTATGTCTTAATTTATAGAACCATTTCTTTAGCTTGAGTTATATTCATTGATCTTAGGTATATATTTTATCTATTTGGATTAAGTTAGCCTCGCGATAAATTTTTTTATAAATTGATAATATCTAATCAGTTATTATTTAAACATTAAAATAGAATATTTACTCAAAAATAGATTGAAAGACTTTGACTTAAAATTTCACTTACCTTATTAATTGAAATATTGAATAAAATATTTTATAACAGCTATTTTTAAATAAATATATATATTATTTTAACACTTTAATTAATTATTAAAATTAATATAATATTTATTTACTCCTAACCAATGTTGCACTAATCGTTATTGGGATAATTTCGGCGCGGGGAAAAAATCATAAAAATCGGGAAAAAATCGGTAATAATCGGGAAAAAATCATAACATACAAAAATATTCATTTTTTTCAATTTTTTTAATATCTAAACCATCTACGACATAAAATAAATACATTGACACATAAATATGATAAAAGAACTAATATATAAGATATTCAATATCATTTCTAGTGCTACATCACACATAACAGTGAATCATGTCCAGAATAGTAATTCCTGAGTCCCAACTCAGCTTCAAAATACCAAAAAAAAATATAATAATGCATCTCATGAGTCATAATGTCATATACAATGAAATGAACAAAATAACTAAAGTCTAATACTATTGATTTCCTCTGCCCCGCTTGCGAGAAAATGCCATAGCTTTCCCTTTCCCTCTACATGTAGATGCTGGTGCTGGTGGAGTTGGCAATGGAGTCTGATGTGCTCTAGAAGTTGAAAAACTAGGAGTAGGAGCTATAGGAGCTAGACCACGTCCTCTACTCGTGGCAAGGGTAGCCCGAGCAGGTGTTGTCACCTGACTCACCTCCTCCTCCTGTTGCTCCAACTCCTCCTCCTCCTCCTCCACTACATCCTGCACTAACCAATTATCAGCAGACTCCATAAGAGGCCTCTTGGCCTCAACCCTCCATGCAGCAGTGGTGTCAATCCCATCCAATGAGATGGCCTCCATATCAGGTGTCCTCTCAAGTTGCCTCACCCACACTAGAAGATTGTAGTGGACATAGACCATGTCATTAAGTCGCTAGGACTCCAACCTGTACAAAGATCATGAAATAATAATTATAAAAAAAATATTGTTTAATGAATTCAAAAAATTATTTGGAAATTTGCAATATTTTAAATTTTTAAGTGTTAACCTTTTGCGCTTCTTGTTGTTTATTTTTTCAAATACACTCCAGTTTCGCTCACATCCTGAGGAGCTACATGTTTGGCTGAGGATTCGAATGGCAAGCTTTTGCAGAACAGGTACCCTGGCACGAAAAATTCTCCAACATGCATCTACAACAAAATTAGAAATAAAATTTTAAATAAACATAAGAAAAAAATGGAATTTGAAGAGACAATGAAATTTGAAACAAACTAAAAAATACCTAGCATTAAATCGTCCTATCAGTCACAGCCATGTCAAAGCCAAATGCGCCACCTGCCATCCTATATGTCTCAATTTCTTTAGAAATTTCTGTACGTTCTGCTGGAGATCGCACCATCCTCTGGACACAAGTTAAGAATCCATCCATGATCTCAGCATCAAATACGAACCCACATGCGTAAGAAAATTCGAGGTTCAAGGAGATCCCTCCAGCATGAATGGGATGATGGAGTGTGTGTTGTTCCATCGTTCATCAATCACTCCCCATAGGAGGAGTTGTCTCTGAAACCCCTCATCTCCCTTATCATCATAGTAGGCCCGAATAGATTCTTTCGCTCTGTCCATGGCCTCATACAAATAGCCCATTGCGGGCTTCTCACCATCAACTAATCGTAGAACCTTTACCAAAGGTTCAGTGACGGCGCACACCTCCTGCACTCCCGCCTAGAAGTCTTCCTGATATGAAACTAGTCTGCATATGACCTCTCCCTCTGGTTTGCGCCTCATTGTCAAAGCACGCCACTCCTCTAAAAGAAACATTCTCTACCATCCCACATAGAATTCAAGAGGGATTGAAGAGATATAAAACTGATGGCAAACCGTGTAATGGTCGGGCGCACCAACTCTTTGTTGTTGGTGAATTTTCTCATCAAGCTAAGCACAGATGTATGATTATATATAAATTTTGTAATGTTTTTCTATGACTCAACAATATCTTTTACAAAGGAAATTTTCCCTATGTCCTCCAACATCAAATCAATACAGTGTGCAGCACAAGGTGTCCAAAATAAAGTAGGATGCCTGTCCATAAGCATCCTGCCAGCAGCAACATAATTTGCAGCATTGTCCGTTATGACTTGGACAACATTTTCTGCACCCACCTCCAAAATAAACACATCCAGCAAATCACATAAAGTTCTTGCATCTTTGATTTGTGCAGATGCATCAACAGATTTGATAAACATAGTCCCCTTGGGACAACTAACCAAGAAGTTTATAAGGGTTCTCCCCTTTTGGTCAGTCCAACCATCTGACATCACAGTGCATCCTGTTTGTGCCCATGATTCCCTAAAATCCTCCAATCTTTTGGTGCAGTCAAGCTTTTCATTTTGAAGAATCCGGCCTCTAATGTCATGATAAGAAGGGATTTTGTACCCTGGGCCAACAGTTGCAATAGCATCAACAGCAGGCTGGAAAAATGGATTATTCCTTACAATGCTAAAAGGAATATCACTCCAAAGGAGAAATTTGGCCAGCAACTTGTCAGCTTGTTCTTTCTCAATTTTTTTAAGCATTGAAGTGATAGATGGTTGTGAACCAGGTGTGGTTCGAGGAACAAAAAATGATGAGGCAACTACTGGGTTGGTTGATGCTGCAATAGAACCACTGACACTTCCTTGTTCAGCTGACTTTTTTAGTTGCCTCTTCATTTCTGCTTTGACCTCTCTAGTGTGGTCTAAATTTTCCAATGATCTCATGGCTCTTCGTATGATTTCAGGATTTGTCTCTGTGCAAAGCCCTACATCAAATCTAGGGATTTGTGCAAGGTGATACTTCAATCTGTACACCCCCCCGGACATATGGTGCCCACACAACTTGCAAGACAAGTTTATTCTATCATTCCCTCCATCAGGTTCACCAAATTCCCACAAAGGGTCCAATTTCCTTGGCATGTTTGACTTTGAACTTTGAAAAAGTTGAAAACTTGAATGGTGTTCCAATGAACCTATAGCAAAATAAGGATTACAATTTACAAGTTACAAACTTACAATTTAGTATTTACATTGTACAAAAACTAAAAAAAAATTACATACAATTTAAGAAACCCCATTCCAAACCCAACCAAAAACATACAAAAAAAAACAAAAACAAAGTTACAAAACAGTGAAAACACAAAACGTTGGTGCCCATACTGGTTTTATGGAGAAAATGTGTCTCTTCCTTAGGACACACTTCGTTTTTCTCCTCCAGTTAGTTGATTCAGCTCCAAAATTACCAAGTCTCCAAACCCCCGTCGCGCGCCTGTCTGTTGTCCAAATGACAAATAAAATCGTGTTTTTCCCTTTAAAACACGCGTTGCCCGACAATGCCACGATTTTTTGAATAAAAATCGCGATTTTTTCATAAAAATCGTGATATTTTAGCGATTAGTGCAACACTGCTCCTAACAGCTAGTTTCTAAATTAAAATATAATATTTTAATTATATTATATTTATTTTTAATAATTTATTTTTATTTTTATTCCTAACTAGTTTTTGATGTTATATATTTTATTATTTTAATAAATAACTCCCCACCTCTAATATTTAATAATATTTTACTTACCTTATCAACTAATCTAACTAATTTACCAACGACTAGTTTTCAACAGCTAATTTTGGGCAATGATGCATCCATACTATTTATTCCTTAAGATCGATTGATTCTTCACCTTGTCCTGAGGATGGACCACATTAGTTGGTTCAAAACGTCAACCAAATCCTAATTATGTGATTAATCCGAAAGACATCTATCTACATTATGGATCACAAAAGTCTTAGATCTAACAATATACTAATTGATAAGAAATATTGATTCACCCCCCTCTCAATATTTCCAACAATTGGTATCAGAGCAGGTTCCTTCACTAGCAGTGTAACAACTGGAAGGAGATCATAGAGTGGAATAAGCCAGGAATTCCAGTACTAAATGGAAACAACTACACATTCTAGGTTGGAAAGATGAAGTTATATCTTCAAGTACAAGGGTTTGATGTTTGGAATGTTGCATTGGTCGAATACAAGGAACCTTCAATTCAAGCTTCAGAAGATAACGAACGAAGCCTTTACGAGAGCAATGCTAAAGCAAAAAATGCCCTCATGTCTAGTGTGACAGATTCTATATATGTCAAAATAATTCATTGCAAATCAGCCAAAAAAAATTTGTACAAGCTTCAAGATACATATGAAGGAGACAAGAAGGTAAAAGAGGCAAAGCTCCACACCTAGCGAGGACAATTTGAGCAGCTGAGAATGAATGAAGAGGAAAAAATTTCAACCTACTTCTTTCGTTTTGATGAAATAGTGAATGCTATAGAAGCATTGGGAGAACCAATGGAAAGCAAGGTAGTTGTTTGAAAGGTTCTAAGATCTCTTCCAGATAGATTCAATGCTAAAGTCTTTATGCTAGAAGAAAGAGATGATTTGGAAAAGCTCACCATGGACTAGCTACATGGAATACTTACAGCATATGAAATGAGGAAAGAACAAGATGGTCCATCTAATCGAGAAGCAGCATTCATAGCATCCAAGAAAACCGAGAAGTACAAACAGGAATCAAAACTAGGCTCCAGTTGCTGCAAAGAAGAAGAATACTCAAATGAAGAAATTGCTAATTTTGTGAGAAAGATGAAAAGAGGAACAGGTAAGTTCAAAGGTAAACTTCCATTAATATGTTTCAATTGTGGCGAGATTGGTCACTTTGAAGTTAAATGTCCTCCCAAGGACTCAGGTAACAAAGATGAAGGACCCCGGCAAGGGAAGAAGGGTCAAAGAAGATTCAATAAGCAAGGTAAAAGAAAAGGCTTTAAGAAAAGTTTTTTTCTCTAAAGAAAACAACTTCTCATCTAAAGAAGAAAGCAACAATGACTAAGAAAATGACACAGTAAAAGAACTATTCATAGCAAGGGACAACAGGGAGGAAAGTCTGGAAGAAGAAGAGGGAGATGATGAAGAGATGAACAAGATTGAATTTCAAAACCAAATGGTCAGAGTTATAAAGGAGCTTAAGGTTGAAAGAGGAAATGTCAAATCTCTCGAAGTCGAACTAAAGATAGCAAAAGAACATGCCAGAAGCCTCAATAAGAAGAATGAAGAATCAAAGGAAGCCATTATCAGCCTTAAAGTACAATTGGAAGAAGCCAAAAAAATTTAAGACTCACTTAGAAGAGAACTTGGAGAAAGTAACAAAGTAAGGGAAGATTTAGAAGCAGAGATAATCTACCTACAGACAAAAGCATGGAAAGAAATGTCCAGCAGAACTTGGCAAGTAGCTCTAGAGCAGTGGATGAGCTCATCAGTAGTCAAAAGCCAAATCAAAATAAAGGACCGAAGAAGATTAAAAATGTTGCGACTCTTAGGAATAATGTTGAAGCAATCAAGGACAAGGATCAACAAGAGGTTTTCCCTCCTCCAAGAAAGAATGAATACAGAAGATCATCCAGACAAGATAACTCATCTAGGTACACTAATTTGTTTAATGGTTATTGTTTTTCATGTACTAACTTTGGACATATGGCTAGGGATTGTAAAGCTTATGACAAGTACAATTATCAAAGACATTATTAATGGAATCAAAACCCTAGAAGCAAGTTTGCAAGATCACGAGACAGCTTTCACAATAACTTTGACAACAAGAAGTACGTGTCGTATGCTCTGTTATTCAGGCCCAACATTGAATGTTACAAATGCCATAACTATGGGCACATAGCTTGAGATTGTAGGTACAATATGGAATCTTCTATGAATGACAACCCTAATATCATGTACAGGAAAAGACAACAAATGCAAGAAAACAAGCAAATGAGAAAGTCTTAGTAGTAATTCTTTCAATTTTTGCAAAAGCAAAAGATCATGAGGAATCAACAGTTACATTAGACAATGCCAAGATTTAAGGTGATCTGGCCAAAGAGTTGGTTCATACATTATTTTGAACAATTCAGCATGATGACTCCTTAAATATTGAAGAGGGGTAGCCTATGCAGCAGTAATTGCACTTTTAAAGAACTATAACTGACAAGTTGGCAGGTGGTAGATATGAAGAAGAATTATAGACAATTTCAGTGTAGTAGTTTGGGCAGGCAAAGTTGATCCATATCAACAAGTATAGCCAGCATGACAATCTTGATGAAGCATAACATGACAGGGGGAGATAGGTTGTTTATTGCAGAAAGCATTGATCAAGGCATTTTGAAGAAGATATCAACTTTTCCTGCCCAAACTGCTACACTGAAATTGTCTATAATGCTTCTTCAAGTATAGCCAGCATGGCAATCTTGATGAAGCATAACATAACAAGGGGAGATAGGTTGTTTATTGCAGAAAGCATTGATCAAGGCATTTCGAAGAAGATGAGGTATCATGAAGGAAGATAGAAGAAGGCATGTTAAGATTAGGTATGTTCTATGCTAGAGCAATTTATTTAAATTTTCACAGTTAGCAATCACATCAGCATTATGATAAACTGCAGATAGAACATAAATATAAAACGCAGAAGACAAGCCAAGACAAGAGGACACAAGATGTGGCGCAAGCCAGGGACAAACCCCACAATGTGTGGGGAAACCCTTTGATCAAATCTTCTTTTATCTTCAAAGTTCAGCAGAGAAAGAGAGAGAGAGAGAGAGATAATACATTTACAACAGAAGTCAACATTTTGACTTATCCGGATCTGAGCATAGATCATTTCCTATTATGATGGGATCAGTTGAAGACATGTTGCTTCAACTGATTCTCCAAGGTGACTCCTTCACCTATCATAGTGCTGCCTTTCATCATTAGCTGCACATAATCGAGTGACACCATGCTGTACTGTCACAGTGTTGAGCCTTGATGACTGAGCTGCTCTCATCTACTCTCATCATCATGCTGCTCATTATTTATCATGCCCACTGTGCTGCACCTTCTATCATTATGCAGCCCTATTCATCATCATTCATCACTACTTTGATGAGAGGATTATACACCATGACTGTTCCTGGAGGTTGAAATGATCTTTGTACCTTGAGATCATAACTGCACCTTACTGTACTGTAAGATTATGATCCTGTCTCTTACCTTCGATGGGACTGACACTTTTTGCAGAGTGATCACTATCATTGCATATAGGAACATCATCTAATACTTCAAGTTACCGTTGTACAAGATGTATGTCACCGAGATCTTCTTTATCCAACCAAAAACAAAATCTGTTGTGATCATAACACATCGAGACTGCTACAAGTAGGCCGAGGGTCATGTAGACTACCAACGTGAAGATAGATGTGCCCAGATCACATACATTCTTCTCTGCTACACAGGTATGCTGAGTCTGCGGCTATGCTTGAGTGCAGTTATGACTACATATAAATATCTCTGTATTATGTGTATAAATGTCTTTATGAACAAAGTATAAAGGCAACCATGACTGCGTATGATTACAGTGTTTAGGGCCACGTAGCTGTAGTTTAGGGTTGCGTAATGGTGACACCTTCACACTGCGTTTGGCAGCTACAAGTCTCCTTTTAACTGTGGCCAGATCTCCTTGACATTATAATGACTACAGCTTCTTCCATGCTTGACTGTTTTAATATCTGCGGCTCTTTTATGAAAACGGAGCAGATTAGGGCATCACACTGACGGTGAATGAATGTCTTCATGAACTACGTGTAAGGTCTATGCCTTGCGTATAAAAGTCTTCAAGACAGTGAGTGACTGCATATAGACTACGGCTTCCTTCATATCACTACAGCTACCCTTTATGACTGCGTTATAGGAGCCTCCTTGACTGCGTAGATTAGGAACTGCGTATAAGACTTTTGGATAGCATATTAGGTCTCAGTTTGCTACGTATATCATCCTCATATGCCTGCGTATATGTCTCTATTTACAGCGGATAGGGTTAGGGCATCATCTGTAGCTAGGCCAGCGTATTCTTTAGTGTCCCTCCTTCTCCAAAAACCCAAGACGTGGAGAGGAAGAGATCACTCAAGAATATCTCACCAAAGACTTCAAGTCCTCACCTATTTATACTAAAAACAAAGATGATGAATAGACACGTCTATTGGGCTTCTGAGCCTACTCAAGTTGCTGGCCGACTTGACAATAATTACATAAACAAAATAAATTCATATCTCCATAAATACTTATTGGAATCGGATGATCTTTGGATCAATCCTACACCTCTCGACGAGAGGGATCCAATAAAATTATCAGTTGCCATAAATAAGCTGACCCACATGGAGTTTGGCCCTAGTTGCCAATTTAACACTCCCTCTCAACTAGGGAGAACTCCATCCACTAATCCATATGTACGAATGTACTATCTCTGCCATTAGTGCCTTGCACTACTTTGCCTAGCTCTGCTGGCTCTACTCAGCTCTGCTGGCTTTGCTCTGCTCTGCTCAGCTCTGCTGGCTCGGCTCTGCTCTGCTCAGCGCTGCTGGCTCTGCTTTGCTCAGCTCTACTGGCTCTGCTCTGCTCTGCTCAGCGCTACTGGCTCTGCTTTGCTCAGCTCTACTGGCTCTGCTCTGCTCAGCTCAGCTCTGCTAGCTTTGCTCTGCTGGCTCTGCTCTGCTCTGCTCATCTCCGCTGAACTATGAAGAAGAAGAATTGATCGAGAATGAGTCATATCATTCTCCACTGACCTGAAGTCAGTCTCAGAGTGCATACCACCAGTCCCAGACCAGTCTCAACTGACCCGAAGTCAGCTTCATAGTAAGTACCACTCCTACCACTGGTCCCAGACCAGTATCGCAGTCTCAGAGAGTGTACCACTGGTCCTAGACCAGTCTCAACCGACCCGAAGTCAGCGTCATAGTATGTACCACTCTCACTGGTCCCAGACCAATACTGCACTGACACGAAGTCAGTCTCGGAGTATGTACCACTGGTCCCAGACCAATCTCAGCCGACCCGAAGTCAGCGTCATAGCATGTACAACTCCTACCACTGGTCCCAGATCAATGGAGGACATCCTAGCGTAGGGAGTACGGTAGATACAACGATGCGTCCATCGGTACTACTATGGTCCCTAACTTCATTTCCCTGCTCATTGATCAGATGAGAGGTACTTCCCATGAGTCCCAGACTGCATGGGTAGGATGCCTCAACAGGAGAACTTAATCAATCCTGTCCTCACAGGAGAACACATCAATCCTGCTACAATCGCCATGGAGAACACATCAATCCAGGCTGCCATGGAGAACACATCAATCCAGGCCTCACAGGAGAACACATCAATCCTGCTACAATCGCCATGGAGAACACATCAATCCAGGCCTCACAGGAGAACACATCAATCCTGCTACAATCGCCATGGAGAACACATCAATCCAGGCCTCACAGGAGAACTAATCATCCTGCTACACAAGAGAGCGAATCATCTTGTCCCACAAGAGAGCGAATCATCTTGTTTCAGTGCGCACCACCAGGGGAGGGTGAGTCACCCTGTGGTCGTATGTTGCTCCAATAGAACTGCAAGCCCCCAAAAACTCTTAGAGCTCAATGTATGCAGCATGCAGGACCCTTTTACAAAGGTCTCTCGACGACTCCAAGTCGTTCGGGAAAATCACAAATTTGATCTTTCCTCAGGGCTCTGTCCTGTACATCATCTCAGTGTGATGGAGCCTCCTTGATCATCGACTTGCCATATCCCAGATAAGGCAGTAATTGATGTCTATCTGCTGGAGCAATTGTCAAATACGGGATTCCTCAATAATCGAATCCCATCTCTGGTTGTCACAGAGATTCACAATGGTATTCATCATGTGTACAAACAGCTCACTGAAGAGCTTCAGCAACCAGACTGCCTCACAGAAGGCCATACTATCAGCAATGTATTCTGCCTTGGTGGTGCTCAGAGTTACCGACTTCTACTTCCTGCTCATCCAGGATATCAAGGCAGATTCCAAACAGCACTGAGAAGTGCTCTAGTGATCCTCCATACTTCCTGCCCACTCATCATTCGAATAATCATGTGGTTTCATATTTCCGGCAGTGTATCTCAGTTCATGAGAGATTGTGCCCTGAAGATATCTTAGAAGATTCTTGGCACCAATCTAGTGAGGCTCAACCAAATATGAGCTCACCATGCTAACTGCAACACAGATGTCCGGACGGAGGTTCTCCAAAAACATCAACGCGAATGAGTTTATGAAACTCAGAGGCATTTCCCAAATCTGGTCCGACATCATTACCATATAACTTCTGAAAGTTAAGATCCTCGAGGCAATCACAAGCTTGCATCTTATCTTCCCACATTCAGAATCCAACTCCCTCTGTCTCCTATAAATGAGAGGGTCTGCACCTGTCAGACATAGGTGCCGGTACGAGAGGTTTATCATCCACAACCTTCGAGTAATGGTTTGGATCGGTTTCACTCCTAATGAATCTCAGCTGCATTAGAAAGCTATCAATCCTCTCATATTATGCTTGAGGTGTTTTTCTTCAATCCATAGAGGGCTTTCTTCCACCTGTATACATGAGATTCCTTGATCATGATTCTCAAACTCCTCGGGTTGTTCCAAACCTGTGAACCTGCTGCATGAGGGGAATGGTACCCTTATAATATTTTCCTTTGGTACATTTCAGACATGTACCTTCATGCTTCCTTTTGAATTCAGGCATCCTAGACACCATTTGACTCACAGACCTCTAGAGCTGAGTCAATGGACATGGTCCCCAGTGGACTTCTTGCAACTTGATACAACCCTGAACTCAAAAACATCTTTAAAAGATCTATTTTCAAACACGTACCTTTCCATCGATAAGTGCCACCCTGCAACCTTTGACTTCCATTTCCGAGATGGACATCAGGTTCGATCAGGTACATAAAAGAGATTTTGGGGTTCCTTGCTTTCGTGGAAGAGTCGACCATTTCCTTGATGACCTGCATTACCAGTCATTCTTTTGATCATTGAAGATGTCCCAAGAATGATTGTTATCTTCATCAAGAGATGTGTCACTGCCATACGGACACTCCTTCGCATAACGGCCGAACTTATTTCAACAAGGCATCCGCCTTTCCTTCCACCCTTAGATCCGAACTTCCCAATGAAGTGATCTTAAGATGGACCATCAAAATCTTCTGCTGCGCCATTCTGATAACATTCTTTGCTTTGAATTCACCCTCGGTGAATTATGAGGAACCCATTGATCCTTCTGTCTTGTCCCAACTGTCTTCGGTGATTGCTATTTCACTCTTGCTTGGGCATTGTCTTCACCTCAGCTCTGATACCATGTTAAGATTAGGTATGTTCTATGCTAGAGCAATTTATTTAAATTTTCACAGTTAGCAATCACATCAGCATTATGATAAACTGCAGATAGAACATAAATATAAAACGCAGAAGACAAGCCAAGACAAGAGGACACAAGATGTGGCGCAAGCCAGGGACAAACCCCACAATGTGTGGGGAAACCCTTTGATCAAATCTTCTTTTATCTTCAAAGTTCAGCAGAGAAAGAGAGAGAGAGAGAGATATAATACATTTACAACAGAAGTCAACATTTTGACTTATCCGGATCTGAGCATAGATCATTTCCTATTATGATGGGATCAGTTGAAGACATGTTGCTTCAACTGATTCTCCAAGGTGACTCCTTCACCTATCATAGTGCTGTCTTTCATCATTAGCTGCACATAATCGAGTGACACCATGCTGTACTGTCACAGTGTTGAGCCTTGATGACTGAGCTGCTCTCATCTACTCTCATCATCATGCTGCTCATTATTTATCATGCCCACTGTGCTGCACCTTCTATCATTATGCAGCCCTATTCATCATCATTCATCACTGCTTTGATGAGAGGATTATACACCATGACTGTTCCTAGAGGTTGAAATGATCTTTGTACCTTGAGATCATAACTGCACCTTACTGTACTGTAAGATTATGATCCTGTCTCTTACCTTCGATGAGACTGACACTCTTTGCAGAGTGATCACTATCACTGCATATAGGAACATCATCTAATACTTCAAGTTACCGCTGTACAAGATGTATGTCACCGAGATCTTCTTTATCCAACCAAAACCAAAATCTGTTGTGATCATAGCACATCGAGACTGCTACAAGTAGGCCGAGGGTCATGTAGACTACCAACGTGAAGATAGATGTGCCCAGATCACATACATTCTTCTCTGCTACACAGGTATGCTGAGTCTGCGGCTATGCTTGAGTGCAGTTATGACTGCATATAAATATCTCTGTATTCTGTGTATAAATGTCTTTATGAACAAAGTATAAAGGCAACCATGACTGCGTATGATTACAGTGTTTAGGGCCACGTAGCTGTAGTTTAGGGTTGCGTAATGGTGACACCTTCACACTGCGTTTGGCAGCTACAGGTCTCCTTTTAACTGTGGCCAGATCTCCTTGACATTATAATGACTACAGCTTCTTCCATGCTTGACTGTTTTAATATCTGCGGCTCTTTTATGAAAACGGAGCAGATTAGGGCATCACACTGACGGTGAATGAATGTCTTCATGAACTACGTGTAAGGTATATGCCTTGCGTATAAAAGTCTTCAAGACAGTGAGTGACTGCATATAGACTACGGCTTCCTTCATATCACTACAGCTACCCTTTATGACTGCGTTATAGGAGCCTCCTTGACTGCGTAGATTAGGAACTGCGTATAAGACTTTTGGATAGCATATTAGGTCTCAGTTTGCTACGTATATCATCCTCATATGCCTGCGTATATGTCTCTATTTACAGCGGATAGGGTTAGGGCATCATCTGTAGCTAAGCCAGCGTATTCTTTAGTGTCCCTCCTTCTCCAAAAACCCAAGACGTGGAGAGGAAGAGATCACTCAAGAATATCTCACCAAATGACTTCAAGTCCTCACCTATTTATACTAAAAACAAAGATGATGAATAGACACGTCTATTGGGCTTCTGAGCCTACTCAAGTTGCTGGCCGACTTGACAATAATTACATAAACAAAATAAATTCATATCTCCATAAATACTTATTGGAATCGGATGATCTTTGGATCAATCCTACACCTCCCGACGAGAGGGATCCAATAAAATTATCAGTTGCCATAAATAAGCTGACCCACATGGAGTTTGGCCCTAGTTGCCAATTTAACAAGGCATCTCATCGAGAGAAGCACAAGCAGATACAAGTCCATAGGAAGCAAGCAGATTGTAAGGGAGTCACCCTTTGCCATTGATGTCAAAGGAGGAGAGAAATCTAGAGAAGAAGATAAGGCATGAAGTCAAGGGGAGTTGTACTCGCAGAGGGAGAACAAGTGTTGCCATCAATGACAAAGGGGGAGATTGTTGAATGGTGTTGTCATAGATTACATCAAATTGGAAGCTCCAAACGAAGGATGGTTGGAAACCCTAGCTCCAGGGTTTGGATGTCTTATCTGATGGACATACCACGCCACTTGTTGGAGGTTTTTGAAGAAGCAAATCATTGAATTTTCCATAAAGATTCTCGCCAATGGATTCTCCTCGTCAAGCCAATTCCGGTGGTATGTGGCACACCCCGAGAGGCCAACCAGTTAGAGAGATATTTGTGTTTGAAGTTGAAGACCCCAGTTCACAGGCTAAAACCCCATGCATGCTGACATGGCACCCTACCATAGGCCAACATTTACTCAACTCAAGGAAGAAGGGTTCAAATCGATGTTTTGACTAGCGTACTTCTTAAGGGATTTTAAATATTATTTTGAGGATTGTTGGACTTTATTAAATATGCAAAACCTCATCTAAAAGGGCAAGCGGCCTTCTCCAAGGGCATTATTTTAGAATGAAAAATTAAATCTTAAATATACCTGCCATCCTAAACTTATTCCAACGGTCATCTTTGGAAGCCCTCTCCTAGCTATTAGAAATCTATAAAAGGGCATCTAAGCTATCATCCAAAGTATGAACTGATGTATATCTTTCGATTTGATTTTTGATCTGAAACTATCTCAGCCCTGAGGAGACGGCGAAAACATCGTAAGAGTGGCTTGGGAATACAGTTGTGTCTCGGTTTTTCTGGCACTTGGGATTTCAGTATTTTCATTGCAGGAAGGACCAACTTTTGAGAGCATTGTTCTGAGGTTTTCGCTCAAGGAACAATGAATCTTTCTGTGCCTATGCAGTGAAGAAAACTTTCTACATCTGTGACTTAACATGTGTTGCGGATTCTTGATGCTTACATCTACAGAACAAAACCGATCTAATCCTTTACAGCCCTTCTATCTTTAAAGGTTCATCTCACTTTGGCCCATGGATTCTCTATACCTGTGAGATTGAAGGAGAATGTCTCGGCCCTCTATTAGGGCCTGTTCATTCTGAGCATAGTCCGTATCCTTGAGAGGCAGAACACTTGGATCAGCGCCAACGAGAGTGAGGAAGTGACTTGCTAAGACTAGCAATGAAATCAGTTCAGAATTTGCAATTGATAAAGGGTTTCATCCAAACATTCGGCCATCTTCTATAGGTGGACTAAGGATGGTCTTATCATTGTGGATTGCAAGTTAAGAGCAGAGATCATAAATCTGAGACTTGAAGAAGGGTTTCTGTATAATTCTCTGAAGCAGATCTTAAACTGTGTCAAGGGTTCACTTCGTCAGGCTTAGAGCACTTTCAGAAGACTTCGATACAGCAATTAATTATTGACAAAACCTTCAGGCTTGCGGCTCCAGTTAACGACAAGAAGTTGGATGCTAATTATACATATTCACACTACAGTTGGATTGAAGCTGACCTTAGACCAGCATTTATTTGAGGCCTGTGATCTGGAAGACTTATAGCAGCGGTTGAAGTCCAGGACTGTTGATATAAAGTATTTGTCATCTCTATACCAAAATGCATAAAGGTTTCGCTACTAAGGTTTTATAAGGAGTACAGTGTTGAGTTTCATTCTACAGCAGCATGCCTCAAGGTGTTCAGTAGCAGCCTAATATAGCAGCAAAGATTGTGTTGTCCTATCACTTGCAATAATAATTCAGTTTGACAACAGGATCAGGAGTAAGAGTTTTCATATCTAATTCATCAGTGATCTTGTGTGTGACTGTAACCTTATTGACAGTGACTTGCTCATCAAAAATGTTGACAAGGACTTGTTGACAGTAATGATATGTATGACCTATGATGTGACAACTGATAGCGATCTATGAAACATATGATTAATGATAGTAATTTTGTGGTTGATGATAATATTGTGTCAGATTCACAGTAAGAAAGTGTCAGCGTCTATATAGCAGCAAACCTTGTAACTAGGGTTTTCGTAGAGCTATTGATTGAGCAGAGAAACAGGTGATTAAGTATCTTGACAGTATTGATTGGTGCTTTGAATGTCAGAGAATCTGATTTGATGTGTGACAGTTATGACAGTATATGTGGCAACAGTGACAGTGTTCTAGACTCTATATGACTCTGACAGTGATGGTGTTATGACATGATAATGATGATTGTAATTTGACAGTTATATGACAACATTATGTAACTTGCTTTTATGACAGCTAGACTTTTGCAGTGCAGTCTGAGAAGAATCAATTGTGCAGCGATTAGATTGGTTACAGGTTGATGTGCAGTTTAAGCAGAGGCAAATTTGATTGACAGAGTCTGTATCGCAGTTCTCTAGTATTGCAGTTTCTTTGTATTCATTCAGAGCACAGGTGGATCCAGTCTGAAAATTGTGAAATGCGGTCCACTGGTTGATCAGAGTGGCAGGGTGGTGCAAGGCAGGAGAGTGGAGTCTCCTTTAGGTTGGAGCCTGAGAACACTTCAGGGCAACAAGGTGGTGCTAGGGCAGGTTGTAGCTTGCACAGGGCATTGGAGCATCCATCCAGTAGCAGCTAGTAAACAGGGTGTTGGAGCATCCATCAGGTTGGAGCCTGAAATCTAGGGCGTTGGAGCGTCCTTCCAGTGGCAGCTGGTAAAAAGGGCATAGGAGCATCCCACAGGTTGGAGCCTATAAATCAGGGGGTTGGAGCCTCCTTCAATTCGAGCTGAAAACTTGATGTAAATCTTTTGAAGACAAATATTAAGGACATTTGATGGTGTTTGTCCCGGAGGGGTTTCCACCTAAAAAAATCTGTGTGTCTACTGTCTCTATTTTGTTATGCATTGTTGAATGGTGTTGATGATGCTAATAACAATTAATGCTTTGTGAAAATTAAAAATATTCTAATTGATAAGAAATATTGATTCACCCCCCTCTCAGTGTTTCCAACAGTCTTCATACTCAACCTTCTTATCATTGATTTGCCAATCATGAAATTTCTAAACTAGGGCTGAACAGATCTACCTTCTTGCACTGCTTTGCTACACCACAAGTCAATGCACTTAAGGTGTTCAAATTGCCCTCTTATCAATCCATTGATCTAGGACCTTATACACAACCCACATAACAATGAAACCCCACTTAGTTCACTGTGCTTGGGGCATACAATTCTGCCACCTTATCACTGAGATGCCTCCTTGCATTCACTAAACTAGGGCATACAAATTAGCACTATTATACTGCATACAAGTACTATTGTTCACAATGAACACTGGTTTTAACCCTCATTAAGGTCTATCTACCCACACCAAACCTCTGTCCAAAGCTCTGAAGAATGTAGCCCATTCACAAGACTAAACATACCCTCCTTAGGGTCTCGACCCTCCTTTTATTACAGTGAACATAGGGTAGATGAACCAGTCTTAGGGTTGATACTTGGATGGCTAAACCCGCATAGAAAAAGCCCTAACTAGGGCATATTAACCTATTGTCCTAGATGCTTTAGGACAGACCTTCCAACTTAGCAATTTCATCAAACTTAAGACCACAAATCATACCTTCTTAGGAACTCGGCTTAGTCCCTTAAGACACCATGGTTCTAGGCACCAAATAGACTGCAAATCTTGGCCTAACATAGTTCAGACCTGCGGTCGTACAATCACCCAAATCACATGATCACTCCTACTAGCCCACAATCTCTGCACTATTATAGAGGAGACTTCGGCCCTTACTTGGCCTCTTCATCCAGCCCTAAACAAAGGTCATGACTCCTTTTTCACACAAAATTCTCTGCGGCCCAACCACATAATTATAGCACATAAAGAACATAACTTGTTCCCAGGATAACCCACGTCCAGCCCTCCTTGAGCTCAACCTTCCAAAACACAAGAGAAAAGACCAAAGCACATCCTTCTTCTTACTTGCAACTCGGCTCCTTAAGGTCCGCAGCCTTCTTGTGTAGTCCTCTATTGATGAATTAAACTTTGGATGGTGAGAAATGAGCTTGAATTGATTCCTTCTTATAGTGTTCTTAGGTGGTGTCATCCTCCGCCAAGGGTCTTGTCTTATTGATCAAGCCACTTGAACCAAACACCAAAAACCCCACTAACTTTAGAAATTAATTCCATTTCATTTCTCCTTTCGCCACATCATTATGCCCTAGGTGCCCCTTAGCCCATCAAGGGTGCCCCTCATGCCTTCATCCAGCCCTAAACAAAGGTCATGACTCTCCTTTTTCACACAAAATTTTCTGCGGCCCAACCACATAATTATAGCACATAAAGAACATAACTTGTTCCCAAGATAACCCACGTCCAGCCCTCCTTGAGCTCAACCTTCCAAAACACAAGAGAAAAGACCAAAGCACATCCTTCTTCTTACTTGCAACTCGGCTCCTTAAGGTCCGCAGCCTTCTTGTGTAGTCCTCTATTGATGAATTAAACTTTGGATGGTGAGAAATGAGCTTGAATTGATTCCTTCTTATAGTGTTCTTAGGTGGTGTCATCCTCCGCCAAGGGTCTTGTCTTATTGATCAAGCCACTTGAACCAAACACCAAAAACCCCACTAACTTTAGAAATTAATTCCATTTCATTTCTCCTTTCGCCACATCATTATGCCCTAGGTGCCCCTTAGCCCATCAAGGGCGCCCCTCATGCATTAGTGATCAAACCATCAATTTCTCCACTTGGTTTCGCGCCCACATCTTTGGGTACAAAACCCATCTCTTGGGTATATTTCCCACAAAGCCCTTCTGTGGGTCAACTCCTCACAAACCCAGTACCCCAGGGGTTGTGGGAGTACCTCCCAAGCTACACAACCCAACAATGTCTGCCACACTTCCAATCATAAGAAATAATGCATCAAACCAAGATCCTTCATCTCAAAGTCCAAGGCCAACTCCCTCTTACACCCAACGATAAGCCTCTCTGCCCCAGTAAGGAAAAGATCATCATTATACAACACCAAGATCAAAGGATCACCACCAACAACCATGAAGTAGATGTCAACATCTGCATCACTCTTGGTGAAGCCTAAGCTCATTAAGTATCCATAAATCCTAGAATACCACATCCTTGGTGCCTACTTGAGTTTGTACAAAAACCTTCTTCAATCTGCAAATGTGGTACTCCTCCTACCTCAAAGCCTTGAGGTTGCTCTATGTACACTTCTTACTCAATCACACCATTGAGGAATGTGCTCTTTACATCCATCTGATGTATCTTCCAACCCATAACTGAAGCAAGGAAAACAATAATTCTAGTAGAAGTGTACTTGGCGACTGGAGCAAACATCTCCTCATAGTCCACTCCCTCTTTCTGGGAGAACCCTCTTGCTACAAACCTCGGTTAGTACTTCTCAATGTTGCCATTTGTTGCATACTTGATCTTATAGATCCACTTGGAAATCACTATATACTTCCCTACAAGTCTCGAAGTTATCTCCCACACATCATTCTTCATGATAGACTAGTACTCCTCCATCATGGCATTCCTCCAAACCTGCTAGTTTGTTGCCTCCTCATAAATGGACAGCTAGAAATCAATGATGTGGCTCATCACTACCATATAACTCGAGAACCTTTGTGGTTATCTACTCTCCTTGAAAGTACCACAAGGAGTTGCATGCCCCTCTGCATCCTGCAAAGTATCACTGGCCTCTTTCTAGTCATGGCAACATCTCTACATATGTCCACTGGCTCTGTTGGCTCTACCAACTCCCCCTGATAGTCTGAAGGATGAACAATTGGATTAGAGGGACATGTACCTGCACCCTTTGGAGCCTCTTACTCCTCACTATCAATCTCCATGAGGGACTCTCTGAACCTCTTGAAGGGTACCTCCTCATCAAAAGTAACATCCCAACTAACCTCGATATGATATTGTCTTGGAATGTAGACCTTCTTTCTCTTCTCCTTGGGCACAAATCCCTGGGTTAGATGTCCTAGCAATCTATATAGTCCTCCTTTTCAAACACCAATTACTCTTATTGAGTCTATGCTCGAGCCTTTGGGCCATACAAGAACCTAACCATCAACGAATGCAACTTTGTAACCTCTATCCTCCAAAGCTAAGATAGAGAGTAGGTTCTTCTTCAATCCTGGTACAAACAAAACATCTCTCATGTGTAGAGAATCTTTGGATTCCAGCTAAAACAATGCTAACCCAACTCCTTTCACTGCATACTTGGCATTATCTCCAAGTTCCACCTGCAATGCTAAATCCCTCTCTGACAAATCTGCAAAAGAATATCATAAACTTGTCATGTGACTAGAAGCACCATTTTCCACCAACCAAACATCACTACTATTGGTAATAGTGCCTGAAACAGCAGAAATAAAGACTTTCTCCTTAGCTCCCTCTGACTTTGGAATAATTTCCTTCACATGGTCTTGAAGCTCATTTTCTTCCAAGACAAGAAGTATCCTAGTTTTCCAAGATCTGAAATTGATGGCACTTTCCAACCAATCAAGTTGTTGAATACTGGCCTCTGAGCCTGACTTCAATGGCTAATCTTTCAACAAAGCTTTGATTCCATGTTGAAATTCTACAAGATGTACAATAGAATACGATCTTCTGCTAGATAATTACTTCCTAATGATTTTCGACCAATATTTTATGCCACTACTACCATTGAATAATTACACTTTGAAAATCTCAACAGTAAATGCAAAGGAAATAGTAAAGAGCATCAAAAGACAACAATGCACAATAAAGACAACAAATTTTATCCCTGGAAACCCAACCTTCGGAGAAAACCCAACAACTTTTCTTAAGACAAATTATTCTTTAGCAAGGTTTACAAATCACCAATTTGTCTAGAAATCTATGTCAAGAATCCAAGTCACTTACCAGTCAAACCTGGTCAGATTCATACTAGACAACCCTGGTCAACTCTGTCAAAAATCACTTCTAAAATCTATGGTAAATTTGTCAAACTCTACAATCAAATTGTAGTCAAAGTCTCGGTCAACTACAATACAAATTTTGGTCAAACTACAGTCAAAGTCTCGATCAAATGCGGTCCTATGATCAACAGTCTACTACCCTAAGGTCAACTACAGCCTAGTCAAACTCAATCAACTCCGTTCAACTCGATCGAAAAACAGAAATCAAACTTGTTGGCCAAAAAACTCGACCTTCTTCTCACATGTGCGGTTGTCCAAGATAGATAAGAATGATAAAAAGACTTGCTCTTCGTTGGTAGTGAAAATGAGACATCACACCCTCTATTTATACTTGTCAAAATGGGTGTGACACCCCAGAAGACACATCACTTCGCTGGGAAGGTCAACTTGACTTTCCAAAAATTAAATTTTACATAAATTTTCTAGGTCGACTGTAATATCCCTAAGAAAAAAGTACAGTAATAAACAAAGCATGCCTAGAGAAAAACACACATAAAATTTACCCACAAATCAGACTACGAGATAGAGCCAAAAACTACGTTGTTAAGCCATTTTATTGATAAAACATGAGGTTACAATGGGTGCTTGGAAAGTATGCACCTGGGCTTGCCTTAAGCTAGCAAAGCCCAAGTGATGAAGATGAATTCCCCCAAGTGTGCTAGCTGATCTCCCTTTGGCTCTGCGCTAAACTGCCCAAAAAATGAGTTGTTGGCTATGAAGAATCATTGTTAGGGCCTCCTTCGGTGCTCAGAAAATTTCGAGCAATTAACCCTAGGCTCTCCACCAAATACCCACAAAAACCCACGAAGGAATTGGCCAAATGTTGACCTTGGAATTTCGGCCCAATTTCCCTCAATGGCTCTGTTGCTGGGTAATTCGACCCACCTATAAGTCTTGTTTTTGAATGCCCCAAAATGACTGCAATCACCAATAAATCTCCTTCCTGGACACCCCCCACAAGTTTCAGCCCAAAATTCCCTTCTCTCCTCAACCCCCACGTGTGACACTACCAAGGACTGCACAGTGCATGCGTTGTTGCTGCTAGAACTTCCTGCACACTCACACCACGATGCTCTCGAATCGATCTGAAAAGGATGAGACTCCCTCCTTGGGCAGGCACTCGAAGTCCACCGAAGCTAAGAGAAAACTCAAATGATCAAGAATGCCCAAAAATGACAGTCTCCTCCTCTTTTGTCAAAGAGCCTCCCAAATGCCCATGTGGGCCCAACCATCGACTTTCCCCCACCAATCTCCCTCCAATGAGTGTGTACTTCCTTGTGGGTCGTATTTCTCTATGGGTGGCCCCCACTTACCACTAATAGTTCGATTTTCTCCCCTTCTTCTAATGTTTGGGCCTCCCTTTAACTCAAAAATTCATGTGGGACCTCTAAACCCACCTTTCCTAAGTGCAAGTACGAAATAATACAAAATTGGGCAAAAATTGATATTTCCCCTTAGCAATATTGCTAAGTGGGAATATCACAGTCCTCCCTGCCAAAACGTTGCTTGTCCTCAAGCAACTGTAATGAAGGATGTTGAAGTATCTACTCTCCCTCCCAAGTGGCATCCTCATCTAGTAGGTTCCTCCATCTGATCAAAAATTCCTTGATAACCTTGTTCTGCAAGTGCCTCTCACGGGTGTCCAAAATAGCCTTCGGCTCCAGAACTAAGTGCCCCTCATCATCCATGGGTGGTAGCTCTGTAGTTGCGGTCACCTGCTGCCCCAGTGCCTTTTTCAGGCAAGACACATGAAAAATGTTGTGTACTCAGCTCCCTGGGGGTAGCTCCAGCTCATATGCTACCTCCCCGACTCTCCTAGTGACTCAGTATAGCCCATAGAAGCAAGGCTTGAGCTTCTCGTACCCCTTCTGTTTGTGTGTTGATTGTCTATACGGTTGGAGTCTCAAGAAAACTAAGTCCTCAACCTCAAATAGCCTCTCTACTCAACCTCTATCTACATAAAGCTTCTGTTGGTTCTGCGCAGTCTGCAGGTTATCTTTGAGAGCCCGCAAGATATCTTGGCTCTCTTATATCCAATCCTTGGCCCTAGGGGCCTTGTTGTCTCCAAACATCGTGTCAGCAAAAGATCATAACCATACAAGGCTCTGAATGGGGACATACCTATGGACATGTGGTACATGGTGTTGTAGCAGTACTCGCCCAAGTGCAACCACTGTATCCATGCACACTGTTGGCCCGTCACATAGTTACGTAGGTAACCCTCCAGCGATTTGTTGACTATCTTTGTCTGCCCATCAGTCTGGGGGTGATAACTGGTACTCGGAGTGAGCTTTGTGCCCATCAGTCTTGGGGTGATAATTGGTACTCGAAGTGAGCTTTGTGCCCACTAGTCGAAACAGCTCCTGCCAAAATCCTCCCATGAACCTGTTGTCCCGATCACTATGGTCTTTGAAAGACCATGAAGTCGAAATACCTCCTTGAAAAACAATTCGGCCACCTGTGAGGCCGAGGACCGGGTTAAGATGGCGAAAAAGTGTGCAAACTTCGTCAATCAGTCTACCACCACATATATGCAGTCCTTGCCCTGCACTGTGGGCAACCCAGTAATAAAATCCATCGACACACTCTCCCATTTCCCCTCAGGAATAGGAAGAGGTTGTAGTAACCCAACAAGGTGTGTCTACTCACCCTTGTTCCTTTGGCATGTGTCACACTCTCGGACATGCCTCAGAACATCATCCTTAAGGCCCTTCCATGCAAAGCGCTCCCTGATGGCCCTGTATGTCTTGGTAAACCCCTAATGCCCTGATAATGGTGAGTCATGGGTTGCCTGCATGATCTTCTCCCTCAACTGGGAGCTGGGCACTAAATAAATCCGGTCTCGGAAGTAAATCACCTCGTTCATCACCCTATACCGATCATCCACCACTGCACCGTCAAGGACCTCACATGCAAAACAGTCCTTGGAATACTCCACCAGTAACTGTGCCCTCCAATCAGGTGCAATGCTCATCAATGAAAGGGTAGTTGGCCTCCTAGACAACGCATCAGCTACCACATTGTGCTTCCCTTTGACATACTCAATGTCAAAGTCGTATGCCTGGAGCTTGCTCACCCACTTTTGTTGCCTCTCCTGCAACTGCTTCTGTTCCAAGAAGAATTTGACACTATTGTGATCTGTTTTGACCCAAAACCTGTTTCCCACCAAGTATTGCCTGAACTTGGCTAGCACATGCATGATGGCTAGTGTCTCCTTGTCATAAATGGAATACAATCTCTTGTGGGGCAGTAGCTTCCGGCTCTCAAAAGCTAGCGGGTGTCCCCGCTACATCAAAACTACTCCTACACCCTCCTCGAATGCATCACACTCAAGCACAAAGGGTTTGTGAAATCGGGGAGTGCCAACATCGAGTATCTGCTCATGACTTGCTTGAGGCGCTCAAAAGCCTCCTGCGCCCCATCTGTCCACTCAAACGCCCCCTTCTTCGTCAAATCAGTGAGGGGAGCTGCTAACTGCGAGAAGCCCTTCACGAACTTCCGGTAGTAGGTACAGATGCCCACAAAACCCCTCAACTTCGTCACATTCTGGGGCTCTGGCCAATCCCGGATGGCCCTGATCTTCTCCTCATGGACTCTCACACCATCCTCCCCAATAATGTGCCCTAGATAGAGCATCTTCGTCAAACCGAACTCACACTTGGACAGCTTAGCGTAAAATTGTTGCTCCTCCAAAATACGCAACACTGTCTCTAAATGTTGCAAGTGTTCCTCCCAGGTCCAGTTGTAGATCAAGATATCATCAAAGAACACCAACACAAACTTCTGCAACTACCCACGAAACACATGGTTCATGCAGGATTGGAAGGTGGTTGGTGCGTTGGTTAGCCCGAAGGGCATAACCAAGAACTCAAAGTGCCCATAGTGGCACCTGAAAGTTGTCTTAGGGACATCCTGGTCCCTCACCCTGATCTGGTGGTACCTCGAACGCAAGTCAATCTTGGAGAAGAACTTAGCCCCCCTCAGCTCATCCATCAACTCATCTATGCATGGGATGGGGTAACGGTTCTCCAGGGTCTTCTTATTGAGGGCCCAGTAGTCTATGCACATGTAAGGACCCATCCTTCTTCTTCAACAAGACAACTGATGAAGCAAAAGGGCTGGAACTAGGCCTGATATGCCCAAGTGCCAACAACTCATGAATGGCCCTCTCAATCTCATCCATGTATGCCTTGGGATGTTTGTAAGGGGTAGTGATCACGGCCTATACTCCTGACTCCAACTCAATAGTATGCTCAAAACCCCAATCAGATGGTTACCAGGTAGTATGTCTCCAAACACCATCGGGAACCTGTCCAAAATAGCTTGTATGTCTGGGTGTGGTGGCTTGGGCTGACCCCTAGCCTCAGAAATCCTCAACTCCACGGCCTACTCAATGTCACCATGCCTCAAATCAGCCTCCATCCTGTGGACCAAAACAGTCTGTGGAGGGTAAGAGTGCATACCCTGCAACAAAAGCAATTTGCCATCCGGCCCTGTGAATTCCATTTCTAGCTTCCGTCAATCAGTAGAGACTCGGCCAAGCGAATAGAGCCATTTGACACCCATCACCACATTGGTGTCCAACTCATCAACCACAAAAAAGTGGTATGTCACTAGATAATTCCCCATGGTGACTGTCAAGGCAGGAACATAGCGTCTGCACTACATGGTTCTATCTCCCGACATAAGAACCGAAAATCCCTCAAACTCCTCGGTTGTGATGCCCCTCCTCTGAACCATTTATGCATCAATGAAATTGTGGGTAGCCCCACTGTCCACCAAAACTGAAACATGTTGCCCCTGCACGGTGCCCCTGATCCTCAAGGTCAAAAACTTGGGTACCCCTTGCAGAGATGCAAGGACCCCTCCTGCTGGTGCAAAGGGCGCTCCCCCTGGTGGTGATGGTGGTGGTGGTCCCCTCTCCACACGTGCTATGCTGTCATCTCCACCCACTTCCAGCTCTACATCATCCTCCAGGTCATTGTCAAAAAAGACCTTAATGTAATGAGCCTTGCCTACTGTGTTGAAATTTCTAAACCTGACACATCAGAAATCCCTACTGCATTATCTGGTTTATTATCTCCTACTTGTTCTTTTCATAAATAGTCCCCGGAAACACCCAATGCGCGAAAACCGATGCAGCAAATATGAGGGTTTTATTATTATGCAGTTTTCTGAATACAACTAGGATGCCAGAAATGGCTCACCCCTCAGATATTTTCCTTGGTAGAAGTACCTCTCCTCGAAGATAGATATTCCGGCTGATCAGCAACCAGATGACTGAACCCACAGTATCTTCAACGGTTCCTTAGCTGGACAGCGAAAGCTGCTCCAAGCTTCTCTCTGGAACTGCGTCACCCTCTACAGCTCTACTTCTGCCTCTCAACTCCCAATCTGCCCCACGAAAATTCCTCGGCGCTGCCTCTTCAGCCCAGCGTTAGCTCTGCGCAGCCTCTACATCAACCTCTTGGCCTTCTGCATCAGCCTCTTGGGCCTCTGCGTCAGCCTTCCTAGGCTCCGCGCTGTCACTCCGACAGTTTCTCTGCCTCTCTGATATGTATTCTCAGCCTTCTGTCCAATTGCCCCTCACTGCAACAGATCACTAACTCGATTTCTCAGCAAACCCTGCCCCAGAAAATCGAATTCTTGATCAACTTGGTGTGTCTCCAACTGACTCGTAAGCCTCCTCTTATACTTTTCCTGTTGACTTTTCAACAGCCGAGATTAAGTCCCTAATAAACGACTAAGATTAGATTCAGCTTGATCCTCATCATTTAGAACTTTCTCACCCACATTATATTAATACCCATTAATATTTTAATTTTCCTAAGTTTAGACTTAGGGTCTCATTAAAAATATTAATCTCCATCCGAGTGGAATTTCCCCAAATGATTTCTGGGTCTTGGAGATCTTATGTGCCTTAGCCTCTCCACCAATTTTCATGGCTAGAGCACATCCGATGCTACCAAAAATCAACACTCCCTCTTCGCGAGGAATGTGCTCTAGTAATGCTTCACCATAGAAACATCACACTGATCTTCCGCATCGGTACATGTGCTGAGGCTTGGCCTGCTGCCTCACATCCCCTGCACTGTTGCTACCTGTACTGTTGCCCATGACGCTGCCACTGCTACATCTATACTGCAGCTCCCTCTCAATATGTTGCCCATGCTGCCCCTAGCACTGCCACTGCTAACTATTGCACTGCAACTCAGTTACCGAGAAGTAGGTAACTGACTTCTCCCAAATACTGACATCCCAATTAGTCTGGAAGCCTCGTGATGCTGAAGTTGCCTCTGTTGCTAACCCGTGCTCCCTTTGTTTCCACTGTGATGATGCAAACACCTCTGAGCCTCTCGCACTAATGCAACCTCTGCTGCACTGCTACAGACTTCTGCACTCTAGCTTTGCCTTGCTGCCCCACCACACTTTGCTCCACCTGACATATGTCATCATGCTACTGTCATTAAGGGCTCTCGTAGCCAGATGTGATCCAAGAGTTCGGGTACCTCAAGGATCCTTCCCCTAGTATGTAGTCCACCTGACGACAGCTCGATATCACGACACCTCTTCTCTAAAGGTGCATGAGCACTCATGGCACAATCGTCATTAGTCTCGACCTCTTTCTCCACCATAGCTGGAGCTGCCTTTGAATCAGAAGCCTCTCCCTTGTTTTTCTTCCTAGAACACTGGGATGCATAATGTCCCATCTCCCCACAATGGAAGCACTTAACCTTGGAGATGTCCTTCTTCTTCCTCTTCCCTTTTTGTCCCGCAAATGCTAAAGCCGCATCCTCCTCCTCCTCTTTCTTGATTCGACCTCCCTTGCCACTACTCCCCGCCTTGGTCATCCTCCTGATCTCCTCTTAGCTAAGAGCTGCCCACATCTCCTCCCAACCAGGAAGAGTAGCCCTACCCAAAATACTTTGGACAAATGTCTCCCACTCCTCGGAGACTGCATTCAGGGTAGTCTGACCATAAATTATGGATCCGGTGTAGACCCCACGGAAGTAAGCTGGTTACAAATCCCCTGCAACCTGAGAAGGAATGGATCTATCTGCTCTCCCTTCTACATCTGATATGACTGTAGCTGATTCTCCAATAGCATCTTCCGCTGCAGAGAAGAGCCCTGGTATAAGGTGGTCAAGGTGTCCCACATCTCCTTTGTTGTGTTCTTCTCAGCAATATGTGGTATACCTGATCTTTGACCCCATCTAGGATCATGCACTTCGCCCTTGCCATTGCATCCTCATACTTCTCATTCTTGGTTGGGTCAACTAGGATGGCCACGGTTTTCAAGGCAAAGTCCTTGATGCGATGTCAATCTAGGACTGCCAGGATCCTGGCCTTCCAGATGACAAAGTTGGAAGCCCCGTCCAACCTGTCCTGATCCCTTGGTTTGTTCACTGCCATTTCAGCTCCTCTTCTGGACTCCCTTTGAGTTTCGACTCCCCTCCTAGAAATATCCCTCTAAGTCCTGATTTCCCTTCTGGAAATCTTTTGGCCGACTGTTGAACCGCTCCTCTCCAATCCTCCTTGCAACTGTAACTCGGATTTGGATTCCTTGGCTAGAAATTCGTCGAGGTAGTGACTCCCTCTACCTTGGTCCCGCCTCCTTAGACAATGTTCTGCTTCGACAGAAACAGCTTCCCACCAACTCCTCAAATCACAATCTGCCCACAACTCCCCAAGCTCTGGCAACCAAAGAAACTAAGCCTTTCAAGCTCTGCGCAATCCCGACAACAACTGAATCTGCACCTCCTGGCCACAGCGTCAATCCTTCCTGGTTGAGAAAGATGATCAAGCACTACGTAGGCCTGATCTTCCCCTTTCTGCCTCTACGTTGACCCTCCTCTGCGTCACTTCCTCTCTTGTTGCTTCTCCTTTGGAACAGCACTGTCTATCGGGACAGCTGATACTGTTGCAAATTTCAGATTTTTGTTGGTGCCTTTAGTCCTCCTGTGATCTGCAATGCTCTGATACCATGATGAAATTTCTAAATCTAATACATCAGAAATCCCTACTGCACTAACGGGTTTATTATCTCCTACTTGTTCTTTCCATAAACAAGTTATTTATAAATATAAATACGAAATAAACACAAATACAGCCTCAACACATATACAGATCAGCAACTGAAATAACTAAGACAATCACACAAGGTACACCATTATTTTTGGACAATCATCCCCGGAAAAACCTAATGCGAGACAACTGGTGCAGCAGATATGAGGGTTTTATTATTATGCAGTTTTTTGAATATAACTAGGGTGCCAGAAATGGCTCACCCCTCGTAGATTTTCCTTGGCAGAAGTACCTCTCCTCGGAGACAGATATTCTGATTGATCAGCAACTGGATGATTGATCCCACAGCAGCTTTGGCAGTTCCTTAATTGGACATCGAATGTTGCTCCAAGTTTCTCTCTAGAACTGTGTCACCCTCTACGGCTTTGCTTCTGCCTCTAAGCTCCTAGTCTGCCCCACGAAAATTCCTCAACGCTGCCTCTTCAACCTAGTGTCAACTCTGCTAGCCTCTGCTGCCTCTACGTCAGCCTCTTGGCCCTATGTGTCTTCTGCGTTGGCCTCCTCAGCCTCTGCATCAACCTTCCTAGCTCTGCGCTGTCTCTCCAACACTTTCTCTACCTCTCTAATATGTATTCTCAGCCTTCAGTCGAACTGCCCCTCACTACAACAGATCACTAACTCGATTTCTCAGCAAACCCTACCCCAAAAAATCGAATTCTTAATCAACTTGGTGTGTCTCCAACTAACCCTCAAGCCTCTTATATTTTTCATGTTGACGATTCAACGGCCGAAATTAAGTCCCTAATCAACGGCTTAGATTAGATTTGGTTTGATCCTCGTCATTTAGAACTTTCTCACCCATATTATATTAATACCCATTAATATTTTAATTTTCCTAAGTTTAGACTTAGGGTCTCATTAAAAATATTAATTATTTTAATATCTCTCCATCCGAGTGGAATTTCCCCAAACGATTTCTAGGTCTTGGAGATCTTATGTGCCATAGCCTCTCCACCAATTCTCATGGGTAGAGCACATCCGATGCTACCCAAAGTCAACATATTGCGCATCTATGGCCCGGTGCCCATGGTTTCTGCCAGGTGAAACATAACTTCCTCCTCCGGAAGTCTCTCCGAGTCTCCTCATCCAGTTGTCCATGCCCTGGTTGGCTCTCAGTGGTGGAGCCCTAGTATCTCTTCCCTTCTGCTAGAAACCCTATCTAGGTGGTAAAGGTGCTCTAGCCCTGGGTAGAACATCATGTAGATCTTGAGCCCTCCCCACTGCGTCCTGCTAGGTAGTGGGCCTGTTGGACCTTACCAATTCCTTCAATGGCTCTGTTAGCCCCTGTACAAACATGAAGACCCTCCTAGCCTCTGATAGATCAAGCACCATCACTGACAACCTCAGAAACTTTGAGATGTAGGCCTCAGCGCTTCCCGTCTGTTTGAGCCTTGTCAGCTCCCCAAAATGCTCCTTCGAGTCTCTCCTCTCGAAACGCTCCAACACCCTCCTAGTGAAATCCTCATAGGTTATCACTCTAGCATGCCCCATCATGGTTAGCCCATGGAACCACCAGTCATGGGCTTCCCCTTCTAAATGCAATGTGGCAATTTTAATTACCTCTCCTTTCGTCATCTGATTGAGCTGGAAGTAGACATCCAACTTCTCAACCCATGCTTTCGTTGAGCTCTTGGATGAACCATCGAAAGTTGGGAGGAACAGTCTCCCCATGGTGCGTTGCAAATCGATACCATGAGTGTAGCTTCCTCCACCTTTCCCTTTTGCCCTGTTATTACCTTTCAGCTGACAAAAGTCCCTAAAGGTAATGGCCTCTCTAAAGTCCGACCCATATGACTGACACCCCACAAAATAGTCCCCCATGGGCATCTCCTCTTGCCCCTACGGCCCTCTAGCACCGGATACTACAAATGTGGGAATAGTGTACCTAAGTGGTGTGTTGGGAATGAGGGGTGCGTTGGGGCCATGACCCCCTTGGTGATGCGAAGTACCTGAGCCCTCACCAATTTGGAATTCCTCTTGAATCCCTTTGCCCTAATTGTTACTACAATTGTGTTACCTCAGCTCCTCAATAACCTTAGATAAATCTTGTATGGCCCCATATTTGGCCTTTCGACCTTTGATTCAACTATCACTGGATCTAGGGTAATTTGTAGCTGCCTCTCTCTACTCCTGTACCTCTGCCTCCAGTAAGTTACATTTTGTTGGTCTTCTGGTGTCATATATTGATGTTGCTCCCACGGGCCGAGCCAAGACTATGAGCTCTGATACCACTGTAATAACCCTAAGGAAAATTTACAATAATAAACAAAGCATTCATAGATAAAAACATATAGAAAATTTGATCACAAATCGGACCATAAGATAGAGCCAAAAATTGCATTGCTAAGCCATTTTATTGATAAAACATGAGGTTACAATGGGTGCTTGGAAAGTATGCACCTGGGCTTGCCCAAGGCAAGCTAGCAAAGCCCAAGTGATGAAGATGAAGTCCCCCAAGTGTGTTGGTTGATCTCCCTTTGGCTCTATGCTGAACTGCACAGAAAATGAGTTGCTGGTTTTGAAGAATAGTTGTTAGGGCCTCCTCCGGTGCTCAAAAAATTTCGAGAAATTAACCATGGTCTAAAACCAAATACCCACAAAAACCCACAAAGCAATTGACCAAATGTTCACCATGGAATTTCGGCCCAATTTCCCTCAATGGCTTTGTTGCTGGGTAATTCAACCCACCTGTAAATCCTGTTGTTGAATGCCCCCAAAATGACTGCAATCACCAACAAATCTCCTTCTCGGACTCCCCCACAAGTTTCAGCCCAAAATTCCCTTCTCTCCTCAAACCCCCACGTACGACACTACAAAGAATTGCGCAGTGCCTGCACTGCTGCTACTAGAACTTCCCCACACTCACACCACGCTGCTCCTGGATCGATCTGAAAAGGATGAGACTCCCTCCTTGGGCTAACACTCGAAGTCCATCGAAGCAAGGAGTCATATTTCTGCCTGGAAACCTCTTGTGCTCGACAGCACTTGCAGACTTGGCTTCAACTCAACCATGATAGTCTAAGAGAAAACTCAAATGATCAAAAATGCCCAAAAATGATGGTCTCCTCCTCTCTTGTCAAAGAGCCTCCCAAATGCCCATGTGGGCCGTAGAGTCCAAGGATTGTCATACCTTGACACCCTTTTTGCCTATACTTCTTCCTTTTTTCCCTATACCTATCACCTAAATAATGCAATAGACACAAGGTTTTGTTAAAGGTAAGCATTTAAATGTCTTCTTCTTCATATTTGTCTATATACCTTATTGTTTTGTTAAAGTATGCATTTGGCTATGGAATTGGCCTGTTTCTGCAGCTAATCCGGATTTCCGCAGCTATCTCCTTTGTTAACAGAGTTCAGATGCTCTAGCTCGGCCAAAGAAAATATGGATGGATGAGGAATGATTCCCTCGTGGATTCTTTCCTATTCTCTCGAGCCAATCCTTCAAGAAGATCACATGACAACACGGTCAACCTCAAAGTCAACTGCAAGATTATCGTCGGGACAGAGACCGAGTTTTCTCGAAATCTTATCGATTTGCTTTTCCAAATAGCAAATCGATTATTTAGCGATATAGTTTGATTTAGTAGCATTGAAATAAAGATATATAGGCTTGAAACTCTCGTATTTTTATACAGAGAAGTATTATAAAAGCAATGGCCGCTTTGTGTTTTGGGTGTGCGCCAATATATGTAAATTTTAAGAACATCTTGATACACTTGTTTGCAAGTAATAGACTTGGTTTATGTTTTTCCATACTGCGTTGATTGGAGATTGTCGATTGTTTCGTGGAGGGCCCCTACGACCAGTACAGGTCTTTAACCAATTGCACATAGATTTCCTTAATTGCTTTATCGTAGATGCTCTATTTTGTGTTTGAAATGCAGTATGATGGAATTCATAATTGAATCGTTGTCTGTATAAGCAATTTCCTTTGCTTTATCCCTAGCTTAATTTTGTTATTTAATTTGCTTTTTATCTTAGTACAATTTGATCATTTTCCTTGCTTTCTACCTAGTGTAGTCAAATGTTTCATTTTCATAGCGTAGTTGCTTTTCAGTTTATTAGATTTATGACTTGTTTGGATGAAGTTGAATGAGTAAAAGAGTCACAATCATTTTCTTGACAATTAAATCCAGACATCATTCATTTACAATCTGATAGAATAGATCTCTTTAGCACATAGTAATTTAGGCTTGGCTGCAGCATAAAATTCAGAGATAAAATCCAAAATAGTCTAACAAGAGCAAAGCTTAGAATCACACTTAAACCATCCATAAACTGATTCAATAGGAATTAATTTCTAAGATAAGTAGCTAACAACTTTAAGGCACAATTCTTTAATATAATCAGTAATACCATCTTCATATTAATTCTAAATTTAGACTTTAACAAGAACATAGATATCTTAACGACATCAATTAACTTCTAGCACATATAGTGCACTTGTGCTTCATCAGTATACCTGCCCTGGTCGATAATTTATGTTGACAATTTAAGGACATTAAATTGGCTAAACATTTTGGCATCGTTGTCGGGGAAGTACAAATAGAAGTTAAAAAAAATCATTAACATGATATGCGTAGGGATAGAGACTCTAGAGGTAGATTTGTAGGATGAGGAAGAAGTTTAATTCCCACAAATCCACTCACTTCACCTCGATTTCGAAATTCCACACCACCTACTCAAACTCGGATTCCATTTGCAGGTCGACAAAGACTTCCTAAAGTCTCAAGATCAAAAATCCAATCCAAAACTTCACCTACTTCATCTATTGAAGTTGTAATTGAAGAAAATCCTATATCCCCAGCTACAGGAGTAGTTTTTCTATCCTCCACTGGTGAACAAATTTTGCAAGAAGAATTCGAAGTTCCTAGTGAAGAAGAGAAACAGGAAACTTATTTTGAACAACCATTGATAGAAGAACCAGAAGAATTAGAAGAACCCTATATTGATTCTAAAGAATCTGTCATGGCTGAGGAAGGGGAAGGAGAGGTACACAATGTCAATGGTGAGGAAAATAGGATTGGAGGAGGTAGAGGTAGAGGAGGAGGTGGAGATAGGAATAGAGGAGGGGGTAGAGGTAGAGGAAACCAAGATCTTTTTGGATTTCCTATTCTTGATGAAGATATAACTCTCATAATGAAGAATATATCACCCTCAATTCTTCCTAACTTCAACGAAAAAAGAAATGAAGACCCAGAGACATTTCTCTTCGAATTTGAAGTATTATGCAGATCATATGACTATCTGCATGATGCTCAAAAACTAAAATTGTTCCCTGCTACCTTAAAGGATTCAGCATTAAAATGATTCATGAGTCTAGGGACACATTCTATAAGAACATGGAAACAAATGAAAGAGGCTTTCCTAGGCAAATATAGAGATTTTTGCATGCCTAGTAACCTTAAAGATGAAGTCTTCAAAATGACACAAAAAGAAGATGAAAAATCTTGAAGACTTAGTAGAGGGATTTGTCTACAATATTAAAAGAGCAAAAATGGACAATTTGGATGAGGAAACTCTAAAAGCCCTATTGTTTAAAGCGCTAGTAAAGATGAATGGATCGATCTCCTTAACTTAACTGGGAAAGGAGATACTTCTCAATTACCATTTGCAAATATTTGTGATTTATGTGTACATATCTCAAGGGGTAAAGCACGAGTTGGAAAGAGTCCTAGATACCCCCTCTTATCAAGAATTAATAAATCTACAAATGGGACAGTCAGCAGGACAGAATTAGGAAGTTTGTTTGATACCTTCAAGACAGATATTTTAGGGAGTCTAAGTGAAAAAATAGACACCCTTAAAATACAGAACAAGGAAAAATCTGAAAATGTTGCATTATCTATTTTCTGTCCTAGATGTCGAAAGAAACACGCACTAAGAGAATGTCCCTTAGATTCAAAGGCTATAGAAACTTGTGTCATATGTGCAGATAATCATGACGCTAAGGAATGTCCTTCTTTACCAGGTCTCAAGTCTGTATTTAATGATGAAGGAATACCAGACCAAGTAGACCCTTTGTACTTTATAGCCAAGAGACCATGGCAAAACTCTCAACCAAATCAACCACAAGGCTTCAGACCACAACAATTTGCTTAGTCTTCACAAAATAATTGGAATCCATCTTGGCAACCTTGAGCTCAGCCACAATCACAATCTTGGAATCAAGGATGGCAAAGTCCTTATGGGGCTTATGCTCATATCCACAATATTCACCATCCTATCTTCCAACGCAATTTCTACCCCAATCTAATCAAATTCCCCAAGCTGATCAATTATCTCAAATCCAAGTTCAAAATCAAAACCCACAGCTCTCCCTACCATTTCCACAAAACCAAATCAACTACCCGCTCAACCACTTCCGAATCCTAATAATAAAATACCAAAACAATTCGTGTACAACATGGAAGGGCAAAACCCTCAAACTTATGTAATAACTCCACTAGATCTAAATAATGTCCAATTAAGGTCTGGAAGAGTGTTACAAAAAAAACCCCCTGTTGTTATTCAGAAAACGAGACCAAATCTTCATAAAGATAAAAATCAATCTAAAGAAGGAGAGACCTCTCTCCCTCAAAAAGAAAATAATCAAACAAAAAATGTTCCAATAAATACTCCTATCATAGAACAACCATTGGTGTCAATTAGGCCACCTTTCCCTGAACGATTAAAAATGATGAAGGAGTAGAAAAACAAATTACATTTCCTGATTATGATATGTTGGATGAATTAAGAAATGTTTGTATCAAAATTCCTTTGTTACAAGCCATAAAAGAAATACCAATCTTTGAGAAAACAATTAAGGAATTACTACTCAAAGATCGGGATGAAAAAAAAGGACATAAAAAAAAAAATCAATTAGTCGGAAAAATTGCAAACATCATGATGGAGAAAATGACAATTCAAAAATATTTAGATCCAGGAAGCTCCATTGTAAAAATTCACATCAATGGAACTGAAATCCCAAACACATTGATTAATCTAGGAGTAGCCATAAACATAATGAGTAAACAAGTTATGGACTCACTTAGGCTTCCTAACTTGCAATACACACCAACGCTATTACAATTAGCAGATAGGTCTGTGATCAAACCTGATGGTGTATTGGAGGATGTTTGTGTATCCTTAGATTCTTGGGAATATCCTATTGATTTCATGGTCTTAACACCCAAGAATAATCTAGGAGGACATCCATTAATCCTAGGAAGACCTTGGTTAGCTACAGCTGATGCTTTCATCAGTTGTCGATCAGGTGACATGTTTATTTCAGATGGAAATTCTACAAAGAAATTTACATTATACCCTCCTGCAAGAACAATAATAGAAACAGAAAATGAAGAATGGATAGATGATGAAGATGATATACAACCTGTTTTTACTACTGAACAAGTAAGAGAGGAAGACCAAATTTTAAATCTATTGGAAAATAATGAATCTTCCTCACATTATGATCGTAGTCGAAATGAATATCTCTCATCTAGACAAGTATCATTGCTCTCTATGGAAAATTTTGGGAATTATTTAATAGAAATCTTTCCAGGTAAAACTTGAATGTTAATGAAAACTTGGAAGAACTACAAAAGAATCAATTGATGGAAATCTTGCAGAAACATTCTTCTGCTTTGCATGGGAATATACTGATATGAGAGGAATTTATCCTAAAACTTGCATACATCATATCTACATTGAACAAAATGTAAGACCAGTTAGACAGCCGCAATGAAGAATAAACCCAAATCTAAAAGAAATTGTTAAGGAGGAGTTGCAAAAGCTATTAAATGTAAATTTCATTTATCTGATATCAGACATTCAATGGGTTTCACCCTTAGTAATAGTTCCAAAGAAAAATGGAAAATGGAGAGTATGCATCGATTAGAGGGAATTAAATAAAGCAACATTAAAGGACCACTTTCCACTACCTTTCATAGATCAAGTCTTAGACACATTAGCAGGGAAAAAGTATTTTTCATTTTTGGACGGTTTTAGTGGATATAACCAAATTCAGATAGCACCTGGAGATCAAGATAAAACCACATTCACCTCTCCATGGGGAATTTATGCTTACCGAGTACTTCCCTTTGGATTATGCAATGCTCCGGCAACATTCCAAAGAGCAGTCCTCGGAATTTTCTCTAATCTTATTCATGATTGTGTGGAAGTATACATGGATGATTTCACAGTTTATGGTGATTCTTTTAATGAAGCACTTGGAAATTTAGAAAAAGTGTTAATAAGATGTAAAGAAACAAATCTTTCGTTAAGTCATGAGAAATGTTTCATGATGTTTAATGAAGGAATTGTTTTAGGTCACCATATTTCAGGAAATGGAATTAAGGTGGACTCATCTAAAGTTGAAGTCATTTCTAAGTTATCAGTGCCAAACTGCCAATGAGATGTTAGAAGTTTTCTTGGTTTTACTGGATATTATAGAAGATTTATAGAAAACTTCACAAAAATTGCATCTCCACTCTTTAAACTTCTTACCAAGGACTGTGAATTCAAATGGGATTTTGAATGTCAAACTGCCTTTGAAACTTTGAAAAAGAGAATTTCTAAAGCACCTATTTTAAAAGGACCTAATTGGAAATTACCTTTCCATATCTCAACTGATGCTTCAGATTCAGCCTTAGGAGCTGTGTTAGGGCAAAAAGATCTTACTCCTTATGCAATCTATTATACCAATAAAAATTTAACTCCTGCAGAGTTAAATTATACTGTAACTGAAAAGGAGTTTTTCGTTGTAGTTCATGCCATTAACAAATTCAGACATTATATAATTGGCTATGAAACTTTCATTCACACAAACCATTCTGCCATTAGATACCTAATGAATAAACCAATCACTAATGGGAGAATAACCAGATGGCTCTTATTATTACAAGAATTTAACATCACCATTCTAGATAGGCCCGGAAAACAAAACACAATTGCTGACTTTTTATCTAGAATTCAAAATGATAATAATGATCAACCTGTAGAAGATAAATTTCCTAATGAATACCTTTTTGCAGTATCTACTAAATCACCTTGGTATATAGATATTGCTAACTATTTAGCTACAGGGAAAATGCCATTTCATTTGTCTCCTAGAGAAAAGAGAAGAATAGTCCACAATAGCACATCTTATTCATGGATAAATGAAAAGTTATACAAAACAGGACCAGATCTCATCATCAGAAGATGTGTTCGAGAGAACAAAATACCAAAAATACTTGAAGCTTGCCATGATAAACCATGTGGAAGACATTTTTCTGACAAAAGAACAGCTTATAAAGTCTTACTTTTAGGATATTATTGGCCTTCCATTTTCAGGGATACCAAGGAATATGTTAAAAGATGTGATAGTTGTCAGAGAATGCGCAAACCCACGCTTTCAAAAGAAATGCCATTACAACCACAGCTACTAATTGAACCATTTGAAAAGTGGACACTAGATTTTGTTGGACTAGGAATATGTTAAAAGAGGTATATTCTGGTATGAACTGATTATGTCACTAAATGGGTAGAAACTAAAGCACTTCTTTTGGCTACTATAAATGGTGTAGTTTCATTTCTTTTTTAGGCTATTTTCACTCTTTTTGGTGTTTCAAGAGAAATTGTAACAGATCAAGGAACACAAATCACATCCAGACTAGTGCAGAAGCTTGTGGAGCAATTTAGAATCAAACATCGGAAGTCTACTTTGTATCATTCACAAGCCAATGGACAAGTTAAGTCTACAAATAAGGTGATTGAAGCAATCCTTACCAACACTGTACACTTACATAGGAAGGATTGGGCAAAAAATCTTCCAGAAGCTTTGTGGGCATATAGAACTACATGGAGAAGTACTACAGGACATACTCCCTACGAACTTGTATATGGGAAGCAAGTCTTACTTCCAAAAGAGTTCTAAATCCAGACTTATAAAACAGTGGTCCAACTAGATCTTCACCTATCATAAGCACAGAAGCAAAGGATGAAACAACTTAATGAGCTTGATGAAATAAGACAAGAAGCCCTCCAGAGAACCAGCCTAGTTCAACAACAGAGATCCAGATGGCATGATAAGTACATTAAAGAAAGAAAATTTCATCCAGGAGATTGGGCATTACTCTTTGATTCAAAGTTCAAAAATTTTCAAGGGAAATTCCAAACCCACTAGCTTGGACCTTATGAAGTTGAAAATGTCTTTGACAATGGTGCAGTTAGAATCAGGACTATTGATGAAGAGAAAATTCCTCTTTTAGTAAATGGACATCGACTCAAACTTTATCAGAAGCCATTGACAAAAGAAGAATTTGTCAAAATTTTCCAAGATAATTCAGAATTGAAGATGGTTGAAAAGAGTTCTCCTTCTTTTCCACCTTAGAAATTTTACTCAATTTTATGTTTAAAAATAATAATAATAATGATAAATAAATTGTATATATATATATATATATATATATAATATTCAAAAAATAATATAATAATAATAAAAAGTATAAACATGAAAACCAACATGTTGTTGGCATGTTTATACAAAAAATTTGAAGTGAAAACCAACTCCTATTGGCACCTTAAATTTTCTTTTCAAAAATAAAGTTCCTTTCTTAAAGTTTTTTCTTTTCAGCTACAAAATCAACAACTTTCCGCAACTCGGACAAGTTTCTACAACTAGGACAAGTTTCTGCAACCCTAATAAATTTTTGAAGCCACTTGACAGGAACACTTGGTGATTCGAATTGAAGGATAATTGACAGTGCAAAGTACCTGCAGGAGATATCAAAAAACAATTAAGGTTAGCAAAGTTAATCAAAGGTATGTGATACTTTAATTTAACAATGAGGATTAATATATTACATATATGAACTAAGAGGACATAGCATTGCCAAAATAAAACGAAATCATTGCAAATAAAGGGTGAAGGTCTCCTGTCAAAATCATCATAAACCACCACTTAAAACCTCTGTCTTGTCCTTATTCCGAATCGGTTGAAGTAAATCACCGAATCATTATTTTGAATGCGCTCCAACGGTCAAATTCATTCCCACAGCCTTCATTATAATTCATATGTTCTTCCATTTCTCTGAATTCATATAACCTTTCTATCTCTCTGCCACTAACCGAAACCCTACCAACACCATTTCTCCTGTCAAAATAAGCAGTCCTTGAGACGAAGCATCCTTCATAATGGGTGTTATTGTCCGAACCGAGCCAGTAGGAAAGAAATTCTTAGAAGGATATCCTCAGACCAGGGAGTTGTTGCAGAAGAAACAATGGTTACAATTCATAGAGAAATTCAACGGTTTCCACAGGGAAGTGACGAAGACTTTTGCACGCTCGTTTGATGGAACGGAGGTTGAGATAGGAGACATTAAGTTCACTATAACGGAGTCTCTGATCGCAGAAGCTATTGAATTGCCTAGAAGCGGAGAGAAATGGTTCAAAAACAGGGGAATCAATGGAGAAGATTGGAGAGTCTTCCTGAAAAATCCAAACATGGATACCACAATCTTCAAGAAAGGTATTCCTAGTACAACCCTTAAGAGTAAATGGAGGAATTTACTTCTTGTACTTCAAAAATTTATTACTTGTGAGGGTCGGTTTGGATACATGTATTTCTACCACATTAGGATAATGATGCATTTTCTTGAGGAACACCAGATGAATCTTCCTTATTTCCTCTTGCATAGTCTTAAGAAAATGTCCATGAATGTTCAAAAGAAGATTCAATTCATAGACAGTACCATGTATCATCATGGATTGGTAAAGATCTTGGTTGAATTCCACCTTCAGAGTGTAGGGGATAACTGGGAAAATTTCTTGGTAAGAAACCATTTTGAAGAAAAAGCTCTTGAATAGCCCAGCAGTAGTAGAACCCTCAAGGGAAAGAAGAGAACAATGGAAACAATAAAAGAACCCCAGTCTCAACAGGAATTATCAGAAGATGAACTACCCATAGTTGATATTTTGCAGAAAATGAAAAGGGGAAATCTTAGAAGGAAGAAAGCTAGCAAAAGAACAGAAGATTTACCACAAACCGAGACCCTTCCTCAGGAAGAAAAGCCAAAAGCCAAAAGAAGGAAAGCACAGAGATTACAGACCCCGGGACTAAGGAGGAGTACCAGGTTGAATACAATGCAACAAGCAGTCTCAGGAGCTACGAAATACATTGATCTCAAAGAAAATGAGCCAACTGAAAACCCTGAAGGTTCCCAGGAAGAATCACCAAAACTATCACCAAGAGTGTCATCACCACCCTGCAGTTCACCTCTGAAAAGTCCAGTGCACAGTCCAGGTGTTGACCCTGTTCAACAAGAGATTTATGACTACATAAAGTCATAAGAAAGAAAGGAAGCAACAACTAAAGAATCAATCCAAAGTCCTGGAGAAGGAAGCAATCAGTTCAATGAGCCACAAGAACCTTCAGCATCCAATGTTTTAAAGCAAGAAATCTTTGAGCTAGAGACATTGAACAGATATCTCAAGAATGAAAATCAGACATTGAAAGCACAAAATGGGATTCAAATTGCAAAAAGTGACAACCTTATCCTTCATTTGAGTTTGTGGTACAAAAAGAACAAAAAGCTGAAGAAAGAGAACAAGGCAAAGAGAAATTATCAACCTAAAATACAAAATCCTCATGAGGAAACCAAGGATGCCAGTGGTTGCCAGAAAGAAGAAAAAAGTGAATCCTGAAGGCGATAATCAAAAGGAACAAGAGAATGACAATGATGAATTGTATGAGGACATACAAAACCTCCAGCATGGGGGAATGTAGAGTCCAAGGACTATCTTACCTTGACACCCTTTTTGCCTATACTTCTTCCTTTTTCTTATACATATCACCTAAATAATGCAATAGACACAAGGTTTTGTTAAAAGTAAGCATTTAAATGTCTTCTTCTTCATATTTGTCTATATACCTTATTGTTTTGTTAAAGTATGCATTTGGCTACGGAATTGGCCTGTTTCTGCAGCTAATTCGGATTTCCGCAACTATCTCCTTTGTTAATAGGGTTCAGATGCTCCAGCTTAGCCAAGGAAGATATGGATGGATGAGGAATGATTCCCTCGTGGATTCTTTCCTATTCTCTCGAGCCAATCCTTCAAGAAGATCGCATGACAACACGGTCAACCTCAAAGTCAACTGTAGCATTATCGCCAAGACAAAGACCGAGCTTTTTTGAAATCTTATCGATTTGCTTTTCCAAATAGCAAATCGATTATTTAGCGATATAGTTTGATTTAGTAGGATCGAAATAAAGATATATAGGCTTGAAACTCTCGTATTTTTATACAGAGAAGTATTATAAAAGCAATGGCCGCTCTGTGGTTTGGGTGTGCGCCAATATATGTAGATTTTAAGAACATCTTGATACACTTGTTTGCAGGTAATAGACTTGGTTTATGTTTTTCCATACTACGTTGATTGGAGATTGTCGACTGTTTCGTGGACGGCCCTTACGACCAGTACAGGTCTTTAACCAATTTCACATAGATTTCCTTAATTGCTTTATCATAGATGCTCAATTTTGTGTTTGAAATGCAGTGTTATGGAATTCATAATTGAATCGTTGTTTGCATAAGCAATTCCCTTTGCTTTATACCTAGCTTAATTATGTTATTTCATTTGCTTTTTATCTGGTACAGTTTGATCATTTTCCTTGCTTTCTACCTAGTGTAGTCAACTGTTTCATTTTCATAACATAGTTGCTTTTCAGATTATTAGATTTATAACTTGTCTGGATGACATTGAATGAGTAAAAGAGTCACAATCATTTTCTTCACAGTTAAATCCAGACATCATTCATTTACAATCTGATAGAATAGATCCCTTTAGCACATAGTAATTTAGGCTTGGCTATAGCATAAAATTCAGAGATAAAATCCAAAATAGTCTAACAAGAGCAAAGCTTAGAATCACACTTAAACCATCCATAAATTGATTCAATAGGAATTAATTTCTAAGATAAGTAGCTAACAACTTTAAGGCACAATTCTTTAATATAATCAGTAATACCATATTCATATTAATTCTAAATTTAGACTTTAACAAGAACATAGATATCTTAACGACATCAATTAACTTCTAGCACATACAGTGCACTTGTGCTTCATCAGTATACCTGCCCTGGTCGATAATTTATGTTGACAATTTAAGGACATTAAATTGGCTAAACATGGGCCCAACCATCGACTTTCCCCCACCAATCTCCCTCCACTGAGTGTGTATTTCCTTGTGGGTCATATGTCTCTATGGGTAGCCCCCACTAACCACTAGCAATTCCATTCCCCCCCCCCCTTCTTCTAATGTTTGGGCCTCCCTTTAACTCAAAAATTCATGTGGGGCCTCTAAACCCACCTTTCCTAAGTGCAATTTTGAAATAATACAAAATTGGGCAAAATTTGATATTTCCCTTTAGCAATATCGCTAAGTGGGAATATCACACCAACTTAAAGGCCTTTTAGCAAAGCAAGAATACCTCATGATGCTACACAAAAATCAATAGATCCAACTTCTTAAAACATTTTTACATGTGTGGGTGGCCCCAAAGAGGGGTTTAACTTGTTTTTTGCACTTTTTTACAGTTTTACAAGTCTGAAGTTACATAACAGCAAGGTAATTGTTCATTTCCATCCATTTACCAAGCTCTACAGCGAACTATTAATCTTCAATTTGGTAAGGGCTTCTAACACCCAACTTCTTATAAAGAAAAGGGAAAAAAAGACTGTTTGAAAATGTAATTTGGGTAAATTCACCTCGAGAAGCCAAGTCGGCCCTCCCAGATGACAAGTCGGCTCACTCAATAGACATGACTTTTCGCATATGAGAACAACTATATATTGGCATACAGCCTCCCCTCCTCCAATTCGGCAAGCAATTCAATGCTTTTTCTGTGACAAGTTTTGAGGCAAGAACATGCAAAGTTCATAGGCTACTTTTATGATAAAGACACGCGAGTTTCCTGGGCAGAATTGCGAGTTTTTTGTGGCAGAAAGTCTAAGAGAAATGCAAGTTCTTCCTATGGCAAGTTGGACGATCTGCTCTCCCTATTTAATTTGTAGCCAAGATTTGATTCTTCAACTTGTCCTGAAGATGAACCACACTTGTTGGTTCGAAACGTGTCGACAAATGTATTATCATGTGATTTACGCTGAAAAACTTTTTCTCATAAACTTGATATGGATCACAGAAGCCTCAATTCAACAAGAATGGGTGTCCTGTGGATATGAAGATGAAATTGATAGAAGTGACTTTGACAGATATTGGTGTTATTTGGAGGGCTTGACTTCGCTTCTTGACAATGGATTTGGGTCTTGGATTTCTCACTTCGAATTGATTCTATAAGAGGAGGAGATTTCTTTAGGTTTTCCCCTTGTGGGGTTTTGGCCCTGGCTTGGAGAGCCTACATCTTGTGTTCATTGTTTCTTGTGATCTTGATTTATATTTTGGTAATTGCATGAAATAAGAGAACATATAATAATAATAATAAAGCCAAAAAATTCACAAGAAAATACCTTGCAAAGAAATTAATCCTAATTCATAGGCCTCTTGATTTCTCAACAATCTCTACATAAGAATGGAGCTACAACTCCATACCAACAACTTATGACAAGCTAGTACAAGATAGTCTTTCAAGCTTATCACAACCTAGGACTCTCCAATGCCCTCCAAACCCTAAATAGGCCATCCACCATAAATAGCAAACCTTAATCCACAATACAAAAGCCTAGCAAGGCCTCCCACCAACCTATCTAGCTACGCCAAGGGCTCCACAACAAGCTAGCGTCAATATCAAAGAGTACAAGCTTGATCTTCCACCATGCTTGCCTCACACAACCTTTCCAACCAAAATTCTCCAAGTATCCTCTAGGGTTTCTTTGCCACAAACCCTAAGTCTTTCTCATAATAGGACTCGAACCCACCACTCTGAGTCTCCTCGAGGCTTTGCTCTCACAAACCCTAACACCTACCTCCCTTGCATAAAGACAAATAGAAAGACTCTAAGATAAGTTCATCTTTAAAATATAGATGACCTAATGAACTCTCACATCTCTAAGACAATATTGATGTGATATGATGAACTAAAATAAAGACTCTTACCTCCCTTCATATAGAATAATATTTAAGGGACACCAATAGTAGTAAAGTGGAAAAGCTCCAAATGGCACAAACAATAATCTCAGGCAACCTAACTAATCACTAAATAGGTCCACATGTGAAACACTCCAACTCTACGGTGACATGTCTCAAGCTCTAGGGAAATCATGTCCATCAACAAGGGTCCCAAGCTAAGTGCTCTACAAGATAAGGTCCAACACTCCCTTCAATGATCCCCAACACTCCAATCTTACTTCCTAAGCAATGTGCTCCTATTAGTCAACCACACCTTCATGAATGCTCCTCAACCCAATCATTCTCAAGTAAAATACAGGTCTCCATGTACATAACCAAGTGGCCCCATGCTACCTAGGGCTCAATGCCGTCTTGCTAAATGCCCCGACACTCCTCCAAATGAGTTCTCCTCCTAAGAAAGAAACCAAGCCCTCCATGTGCACCTCATAAAGAATGTCACCATACCACAAGAAACCTACCTCCCAAGGAAGTGTGCCACACAAGCATCAAGTGAAGGTATATATTATCAATCCATGAACAAGCTATCTCCAATGTGTATATCCACTAAGATACAACCAAGAGTAAGCATCACATCATGCACTCCACATCACATGGATCACCCCCAAGCATGGTGTAAACACTTTCAAAGTAACTCTGAAAGCTTCGAATTTCTTTGTTGCACTACCTAGGACTAGGGTCACATGAGGATCTTCGAATCCTCACAGAAAAACTCACGCACTCTCTGCTAAATGGGTTATTCAAGCATTGGAAGGAAAGGAGGCCTGGAAGGTTCTCCTACCTAACTGTAATACTTAAGGAGCTCCCTTTGGGAAAAAAACATGAACAACCTTGAACCTCCAAACTCTCTTTGTCACTTAGTCCATGGTTAAAGTCAAAGGGACTTTTGATACTCATAATATTTGGAAGCCCTAGGAAGCTAATAAGCATTTCCTAAATTGGAAAGGACGAGTATTTATTTCAACAAACACTTGATTTGGTGGTCACCTATCAACACTCTAGCCTAATCACCTCAATTCTTGAAACTGAGATTCTTCAAAAAAAGGCTTAACACTATTCAAGACCTCTTCACATCTAAGTCTAGATATTAGATTACATGGCCTAAGCTAAAGTAGAGCTTCAAACTCTCCAACCTTTACAAGCTATTTTTGGATACGTAATCAAGATTATTCCTACTGAAGCTAATGCATCAATCTCCTACAAACTGGCAAAAGGATTGAAATTGGAATAAGGCTAGGGAATTTAGGAAATATAAGCCATTCGATGGTGGCAAGTGATTATGTCACAAACCTATGTTGCATGCTCAACTAAATAAACCATAAATACTTATGTTTGAGTAGTCTAAATAGCTATTCTAACTTTGTTGTGTGTAGAAACCTCTGATGGAGTCAAACAAGGCCTTTGCTTGGTCCCTTACCTTCGGTGGAGTTCTTGTCAGATACAGATTAGTCCATCTTAAAACTCCCCAACCCATGCGCCCATTGCACCGGTAACAGAAAGCCTCAACCATCTATTATGGCTTTGTTGCTTTACTGAGTTGACCAAGAAGAAAGTCTCTGAATTTTTTGCCAACGCCTTCGTGCTTCCCTTTCATAAAATCAGCCCTAAAAGAGGATAACCTATCTTGAGAGTCTGGGACATCAAGTTTCATGGTGCCTCGTAACTTATTGGAATTGAAGTTTTATATTAATTTGGAGAAAAGAGGAATGTTATTTGCCTTGCCAAATCCAGATGGATCAAATCTTTTATGGGCTAACAGTTTTTGATATGTGTTAATCTTTTGCTCAAATCATAGTACACCGACTCCTGGAGTATTGGGGGGAGCACCATGCACCGTGAGGGGAGACTCTTGTTCGGTCTATGGACCCTTTTGCTTGCTCCCAAGAGTCTAGACTCTAATCACAGCAACGGGAAGGCAAGGCACAGCGCAAGCTGGCCTGTGAGGAAAAGAAGAGAGCATAATCATAGTCAACCATACAACCCTCCAACACTAATGATTTCTGAGAATAAGAAGAAGCCCAAAAATATTGGCTGGGATACTGTGACAAGAAGCTGACTAATGATGGGGCGGGGACTTACCACGACTGATAAGGATGACCCTCAGCCTGATGAAGATATGATCCCAGCAATAGCTTCCATGATTTATAGATATGTGTTGCCATTCCTTCTTGTCCTCGATGGTGATCAATTTTGAGAAACTCAGTTTTCCAATATCTGGTTAAGTGGAACCATGAGAGATTCAGGTTAAATGGTTATGGCCAAGTGGAAATATTTTATGATAGATGACCTAAGGTGAGTTTGGCAAAACTAATGGCTTTTAATGCCTGCAATTTTTTCTAGCTTGTGGTGAACGCCTATTTAGCTTAGAATATACCAAAAAAAAAAAAAACCTTTTTTGGGTAAAATTCCCTAATAGTACATATTTTGCATATATTAATAGTTGAAAGAAGCATTTTTCTCAACAAAAAAAAGGTGCAATTTTTAGTTGATTTTCATTTATCTTGACTTGGCAGAATTGCGCTGCAGAATCTATCACGGAGCAGCAGCTAGTTCCAATAAAATGTGTGTTAATTTAACGAGTAGAGAAACAGAAATAGACTTCTCCTTTCAACTGGAGAAAATCACCAAGTAATGTTTTACTTCCTGGTGGAAAGGTAGGTACAAATGAGCATTTAGCTAACTTCGCCACTTGCCTCAATTTCCACAAATTTTTCACAATGCCGAAGCTAAACCCCCGAATTCTTCCAAAATCCCACCTTAATTCGACAGCCAGCAGAAACAAACAAATCCAACTGTTAAACTCGAGATGACCGTAACATAAGTCAATCCCAGCAAGTCACGTCGTCGACTTCCTAGGGAGCTCAATGTACAACATTGCACTACAGAAATCACTAATCGGGGTTAATTCCATGTCCCTAAGCTCGCAATTACACACAATTCACAGAGTTAAAATGCAAAGGCTTTGAACATCAGGCCCCTAAAGAAGAATGCAACAGATGGTGGGATCCTCAAATGACAGAAATTGGGTGATGATTACCTGGGGACGGCAAGCAGAGAAATCGGGATCATCAAGATCGTCTGCTGCATTGTCGACGAAGCCATAATCGCTGTCGTCGTCGACGTTGTCCTCGTCGTCAAAATCTAAAATTCGTCCCCCTCCTCCATCGCTGTCGTCAAGATAATCTCCGTCGTAGGCATCGTGCATATCGTCCTCCGAATCCATTTTGTGGGAAAGTATCGCAGATGGAAGGATTTGCTATGGGGTCAGGGGGGTTTTAGGGGTTTCGAACGTGGGTTGTTGAGGGAAACCCCCAGTGCCAGCGTTCAGATTCAAGCTGAGCGGTACAACGAGGATGATGGCGCGCCTTCTACTCCTGTTCCTAATGCTTCTTCGTCTTAAACTGCTGCTCTTCTGCCTTGCATTTATTTCTGCTTTTACCTTCTCTGCAAATACCAACTCCCAATTTATCCCTGCCTGTTGTTGTAATCCATAAAAGTAATTTCCCCTCTATATACACTTTTCCATCTTTATGTTGTCCAGAAAAATCGTAAAATATTTTTTTGGGACGTCCATTGCCAAAGTTAATTTTCTGATTTAAATGAAAGTTAAGGTTATTTTCCACAATGATAATGGTTGACCCAGTGTGAGTTGCATGCACTTTAACAAACAAAAAAAAATATTTTAATTATTTTAATTTCAATCCAAATGAAAATGTTTTAAGTTCCGTCTTTTTCCACTTGTAAAGTCAAATGACTGAAAAATATTATAATATTTAGTTCAATAATAATGTTCAGTTTCATTTTTCATTCACTGCACATATATAATTTTATTTTAGGGAGATGTAATAATTTTTAAACTAAATATTTTAAATATCTAATTATTTGTCAGGTTGCTTTTTAATCATTTTTTAAGATAAGTTTAGGTTGTAAAATTATTTTTTAATATTATTTTAAAGATAATTTTAATTTATAAAATCAAAAAAAATAAGTTTAGTTTAAAAAAAATATATATATATAGTTATATATAGTTTAGTTCATGGGGTTTTTGGTAGATGGTGATGTTAAAAGCATTTTTAGACGTTAAGTCATCGCTTCAATTCCTGGTTTTATTTGGGTGTTATTTTTGGATATGACCATTGTCGAACTTACTAACAACAAAAATAGTTTGGTTAGGTTCTAGGGGCTAGCTCAATTGGTGATCGAAGTAATGTGAGTCCTGAGAAAACTGAGAGATCCAAGGTTCTCAAATCCTTCTGTTACAACCAAGTTTACTAAGAAGAGGTTTATTGGTAACTAATGTCACGCAAGCTACGGGTTCCTCTAGGATACAAACAAACAAAAATTTGTAAATTCGAAAATTGATTTTTTATGTTTTTTTAATATAAATTTAGTTTGTTAAAGTATCCATTTGAGTTTGCATTCTCAATAAAAATTTTGAACTTAATTTGATTTTCTTAATTTAAGATATCATGATCTAAATTGTGATCTGGCAAAATTATTTTTTTATTAACATCTTAAACCACATCTTAGAAGGAAATGAGTAATTTCACTTTCTTCTATATGGTATATGGTAGATTTCTTGAGAATTTTTAAAAGATTCCATATGTTTTTCATAGGCAGCTTATGCAAGTTAGTTTTTGTGTAGCAATTGTCAATTTTCCCTGTAAGTTTCTATAATGGAAGAATGAAAAAGATTAAAATTTATGATGTTTTTAGAGAATTTTTTAAAGATTTTATATTTTAGTTTCATATGTAGTTTATGCAAATTAGTTTTTGTTTTTTGTGTAGCAATCGTCAATTTTCCCTGTAAGTTTCTAGAATGGAAGAATGATAAAGATTAAAATTTATGATGTTTTTAGAGAATTTTTTAAAGATTTTATATTTTAGTTTCATATGTAGCTTATGCAAATTAGTTTTTGTTTAACATTCCTCGATTTTTCCTAAAAACTTTTAGATTTGAAGAGTGACAAAGATTAGAATTCATGGTGTTTTTAGAGAAATTTTGAAAGATTCTATATGTCAATTTTATACGTAGTTTATGCAAGTTAGTTTTTATGCAGCAATCATCAATTTTTCCTATAAGCTTTCGGATTGGAATAATGATTAAGATTATAATTTATCTTTTTTTATGGTAACTTGGTTTTCTTTTGTATTTGATAGTTTCATCACTGCATGAGAATCTAGATATTTTACTTTCAACTTTCATCATAAGGCCAGATTATATCTTCTGGGATGTCCCAAAGCTTTAACCATTGATTACATCCTTTTTCCAACCTCTTTTTGGCCAAGGATGATTAGCAAAACTACAAGGCAATGATGGGAAGCATGTGTTTTTCTAATTTGTACTTGTGCTACACAATTGATGGGGCACATACTAGCTTTGATGAGAAGAATGGGATATGTAGTATTGTTTTTAATTTGAAGTTGTAAGTATGAATAGATTTTGGATTTTCTAAATTTTATTCAAAGTTTCACAAGATATGCTTCTACCACAAACCTCTCAATCATAGAGGGTCATTGGTGTTGCGAGGTTAGAGAAAAGTTAATTATTTTTATCTTGATGCCAAATTTTTTATTCTTTATAATGGTTTTCAGAGACATAATATGCCCTACTTCCTTCAAATATCATTTTTTTAATATTTAGGTTCCAATTGAGGTTATGATTTAAAATGATACAAAAATCAGTATAGTGGTTAATCATATCCAAAGGTTAGTTTATAAAGGAAATTTCAAAATTGACTCACTTTTTGGATTTTATAATCAGGATTTTGATTTTATCAACGATTACCATCAAACTATACCTATCATAGAACTCTCGAAGGACACTCAAATATTTTCAAGGTCTACAATATGTTTGAACAAGAGGACAATGACATCAACATATAAAAGTAAAATAATGTTGTGGTAGTGAAGGTTGGTGCCCATGCATGTAACCTCTTCAAATTAATTTTCCAAATGAACACTATAAATTCTAAAAAGGGTAGGGGATAAAGGATAATATTTCCTAACTCCAATGTTGCAATTAATTTCCTCAGACCAACCTTGACTTGTTTTAGGTTTGAGAATGGTTTGCCCATAGAGTCCATAAATGGGAAACATAAGCTCAAAGGGTGTTATTAAGTCTTTTATACAATTTAAAAGATTTTCCGTGGGAAAAATGTCAAAGGATTTTCTAGAATTATAAAGCAAACAAATATATCTTCTTTATTGTTGTATGGTTTTCCTCGATATCCCAAAAATAGGAAAGTGGTCAATGACAATTTTCAATAGTATGCTAAAAGTAAGAATGTGGTCAACAGACAAGTGCTCGCCCTTGAACTCAATTTGTCATTTACCTCTAATCTTGTTTCATCTAACAAACAACTAATTTATTTTCTAATTTATTTGTCAATATGGCGGTTACCTGGTCCTGGAATACAGCCGTTGGAGTTTATGCTCTATCTATTTAATCATACTAAGCCTGATCTGTTTATTCAACTTGTCCTGACGATGAACCACACTTGTTGGTTCGAAACGCGTCAACAAATGAAATTTCTTGTGATTTACGTCGAAGAAACTCTCTTATATTTGATATGGATCACAGAAGCCTCAATTCAACAATTCTATAATAGTTTTGAACAGCTTGGCCAATAAAGGGAATCATTAGTGTTCTATAATTAAAAGGATTGTTTTTATCTTTGCCTTTATAGATAAGTATGATGGAGCTTTCCTTCCATTATTTGGGAAATCTTTGTCTTATAAAAGTATTAAATAGAGCTTGGATGTGAGGCGTAAAGATAAAACGATTAATCTCAAGAATTTCATTTTGACAACATTCTATGTCTTTGGTCTTTTCTTTTACGGGCCTTCTTTAAAGTCATTTGAAGAGAACAAGTTGATTAGAGTGTGCAAATGTGGTGGGAATATCATTAAAAACATATTCAATGTTCATAGGGGCAACATATAATTACTTGAGAGTGCAAAATACATTTGCATGTCTCAATCTAAGGCTAAATCATAGCTTGTATAGCCAAAATGTGTTTCCAAAAATGTTTAGTGATACACACACACGCGCGCACACATACAAAGATCTAAAAGAGTATCATGTTGCTTGGTGACGAAGACAAACTTTACTTCAAGGGAACCCAATATTTTGTCTAACATCATTAAAATCATGGCCATGTCATCTATTAGTTTAGTAGTGATTATGATTGGTGCAAACTAGATGGGAGTGCTTGTTAATGCAATTAGTTAACTTGTAGGTGAATGTATTATAAAGAATAGAAAGTTGAGAGGCGGCAGGAGGCATGTGGAAAGAATTGTAGAGGTCCCTTAAAGAGGGTTAAGGATCTCTAGGCTTGTATATGAACTTTGTTAAATTTTGATTACTTATATTAGAGTTATTTTCAAGAATTGTGTTCATTTTTAAAGCTAGAGAAATATATTTGTGATCAAAGTTTAGTTCATTGTCATTGCTAATATAAATGTCTCTAATTTGATTAAGTAAAGATATTGAGGAGATGACATAGGCTACAGGGTTGTTACCATTTCCATGAATACATATGAATTAATGAGAAGTGGGCCAATATTTTAAGCCAATGCAAATAATAAGCCTGATGATATGATTAAGCATAATAAATCCTTGCCAAAGTTGTCCTTAATGTGATATTTGAAAATTCACATGTTATATTAAAACCCTCCATAAGCTAGAGAAGATATAGTTAAATATCGTAATTAGATAATGGATTATTGGTGAGGTGTTCAAGCATAAAATTCATCGAGTAATATTATTTTACCATTACAATTAAAATTATCAATATATTGCAAAGTGGTCACAAGGAAGGCCTTTATCCAATTTATGTTTTTTATGAAGAGAAGAGTTACTAGGGGTAAGGTTGCAATAGCAAAAAACATTGATTTGTCTTTATCTTTTAGTTCAAAATGCATAAATTGGTGATTTGGATCAAATTTTATTAGCTTAAAATAATTAGATACACTTCATCTGAAATAGCATTCAATCCCTCCACACATGTATTCCATACCTTTTCTTTCATATCAAGATTAATCTAAACGCTTCCATATTAGAAAGTCAATTTATCAGGTTCCCAAGTTTTATTGAGAAAAAATCATATACATATCTTTAAGTGCTTAACTTAGATGAAGACCCTTTCTCCATGGAGATCCTTTCCCATTTCATGTGATAATGTTTTGTAGTGTCAAACATTTTTTTCAAAGAAGACAACTTAATTTTCTTATGAAGGCCACTTTGTCAATATTTCTTGCTTCTTTAAGTTCTTTTCACCTCTTTACTCAATTTTACATTGTCATTTAGTATTAAATTTTCATGAAAAAAACTTCGAATTTCCATTAATTTAGGATAGTTAGCAAGGAGACTATATTTGAATGTGGATGATACAACCTTAGCTTACAATGATCTCTTCTTGGTATATCTATCTTTAGAATCCCTTCTATGTCAATTTCCAAGAGCGATTGAAGTTTGGATTTGATAACTTCAAATGTATTTTCTTGATTCATTTCATCAAGGCCTACAATGATAAATCTCAAGGCCCTCTTTTCTTCTATTGTCTCAATTTAAGAGTTTTGTTAATTTCATATTTCATGCTGGTAGGTCTAAATGTGTTTCTTTCTACTTCCTACTCGCTACGCCTCCTACATTTATAATATTATCAAATTTATGGTATTACTTGGAGCAAAGAGATTCTACACCCTTGAGACAAAGTTTGTGGATTTCCAGTGCTTTGAAGTATACTTGCATACCATCAACATATGTTCTTAGGCACATGATTTATTTGTCACTCTTAATGAGATTGACATTAATGTTTTTTCCCCATTGTTTGCATTGATTAATTTATATTTATTTGATCATATTCTATTATTTTTAGTCCATTACTAATGGCTTCTATTATGTTGTCAAGTTTAATAAAGAAATTAAGGAATTTAAAGTCTATGGTATGCCCTATGTTACATTCCATAATTTCAAGTTTGTCTAGCTAAGACATTCTCCATGCTTGTTATGGAGGCTCTTTTAGGATTTTCTAGTTGGTAGGTAGGTGTAACCATTTTGGGAGATTGAATAGATAATGAATTCATTGAAATTTAAAGGTTAAAAAAAGAACCAAGGCAAAGGTTATAATAATGGAATGGCACACCTATGCAATGTAGTTCCGCACTTTAAAATATATCTATGCTCCAAAACATAATTTCAAATTCTATAAAATTTGCTTCAGTGATGGATCTACAAATGGGGATTTTTCACTTATTTTCTCCTAAACTATCATTGTCTTTTTCCCATGATATATCTATAGATCTACTTAGTATTGTAGATCTATAACCAATGATGTTAACCCTTGATAAATATACTACACTAAATAAACCATAGATTATCTCCATCAATATAAATAACTTATATTTTCATGTTTTACCAAATTTAGATTATATATTGACCTCATACTAACATAACCCATGAGATTTAGTATGGTATTTTGACCCTAATATATGCTCATTAATTCTAAATGCTCATGGTAATATAATTTCCCAATATTTTAACATTGCATTAATAAACTCCTTTACCACCTATATAACTTCATACCTTAATTAACCTTTAACTTCTAATAAAACCTCTTATTATTGACCCTTTATATCAATACAACTTTTAATCCCTACTATAACTCTTGACACATAATATAACCTATTAGCCTTATTTAACCCTTGAACTTTAATTAAACCACATTTTATACTAAACTAGTTCATTTTCTATAAAAATAAAAGTGTTGTAGCACCATTGTTTAGCATAGTAACACAAAAAAACAAGGTTGTCCATTAGCCAAATTATCAAGAAGTGTGTGAAATTCTAGAAAGTTTACAACATAAAATATTGTTCTATCTATCTTTGAAGAATAAAAAACATATTGGTATATACATTAATATACTACCCTAAAATCAAAATTGTTTTGCAAAACATAAACTTAGATTCAATTAGAAACATTCTCATTATGGTCTCCATTGCATTCCTATGGAGGTAGATTATTCTCCTAATATAGGTTTTCCATCTCCATTTCCCTAGGTTTTTGTTAGAATGAATCTTCCATGTTTGCTCATCTAGGTGTTGAACCAATTAACATTCTTTATTGAGACACTATTGATTTAGAGTTCATAGCTAAGCTTGTTACAATTTGTTGAAGCATGTTGCATCACTCTTCTAGGTTTTTTTATTTTCCTTTTATGTTCAACAACTATCTCTAGGATTTCTACATGGTCAATAGTTTTGAGTTCCTTGTGAGAATACAAATTATTTGTTATATTATAAATACTAGATTCATTAACTACTAAATAACTCTCGTGCCTCCTCAACACACATTACATGTCTAACATCTCACAAAAGGCATTCATCCCAATTGGATCATTATATTGTTTATCATCCATCTCAATGCTTTTAGAGTGGAATTCAATTAGAAACATGCTCATTATGGTCTCCATTTCATTCCTATCGAAGTAGATTATTCTCCTAATATAGGTTTTCGACCTCCACTTCCCTAGGTTTTTGTTAGAATGAATCTTCCATGTTTGCTCATCTTGGTGTTGAACCAATTAACATTCTTTATTGAGACATTGTTGATTTAGAGTTCATAGCTAAGCTTGTTACCATATGATGAAGCATGTTGCATTCCTCTTCTAGGTTTTTTTATTTTCCTTTTATGTTCAACAACTATCTCTAGGATTTCTACATGATCAATAGTTTGGAGTTCCTTGTGAGAATACAAATTATTTGTTATAATAGAAATAATAGATTGATTAACTACTAAATATCTCTCATGCCTCCTCAACACACATTACAAGTCTAACATCTCACAAAAGGCATTGATCCCAATTGGATCATTATATTGTTTATCATCCATCTCGATGCTTTCATAGTGGAAAAAGTCGAGGAATTAACTCATACGACCATTTTTACTAGCAGGACCCAGTTTGGAAAATTAAGGTCTAAAACTTTCTAGAGAAGTTGGGGGTAGAACTTTGCCACTTGAGCATGGCACCATTTTTTGTTATTTTACACATAGAGACCTTTCCAATGACATAAGAATCACCTCAATCAGAGCCCATATGCCAATTTATGCACTCGAAAGTTGACGTTCATGTTTTCACCACCATAATTCGAGATGCCATGTCAGCCCCCATTGTTCATGGAAAAGGAGCTAGTCACGTGATCATGATGAAGAAGACTTTGGAAGAGTTGATATTTTAAATCTAGCTAAGAGTTGAAGGAGTCAACGCTAACCACTAATAGGCTATAACCAAATCAAACCACTAGGAGGAAAGGCGGTAACATTTTATTCGTTCCATAGATGGGCAGAGTGGCCAAGGATGGATAGGGACAAAGAGAAAATATAAAGGATTTGTGCATTGTAGTATCCCATAGGCCATAGGTCTCACTTCTTTGTACTTGCATCCATTTTCCATTTAGAGAAAGAGAGCAGAGCAACCTTACCTTCTAGCTAGGTTTTCTCCCAAAAGGGTTTCATATGGTCTATCTTGTATTCTCATGGTTGTGACTAATTGTATTTTGTATGTTCTCTATCTTGTGCATTTTACATGTTGCATGCATGAAATTGTAACTCAATAAATCCAAAAGTCACAGGAAAAATATATGCATACTATAAATTCCATATTCTTAAATATAATTTTATTAGATCTGTTGTGACGAATTATCTAGTGGAATATCCACAAAAATTTATGGATCATATTGGTATAAGAGAAGGTTTCTATAGGTATATTGTGGGAAGTTGTAGAGGATCCAAATTGGTAAGTCGAAAGTCACAAAACCCAAGTCATGACTGACAAATTTGTGAATAAACCTCATGATCCCATAGAGGAGGGGTTTGCACTACTAGAAGCACAAGTTATAGATATAAATAGTAAAGTGAGCCTCCTCATGGTGGCCCTAACCAATAATCTTGGGCCATTTGGCAAAGATGGATGTTCTAACACAGAGGTCCGATCAAAGGGGAGATCAGGAGATCAGAAAGAAATAGAGAAGAGTCAAAGAAACAAGTTAAAAAAAATCAAACTAGTTCAAGTGTCATGAACCATTTGCAATCCCTATTAAAAATGGAAGTGAAGGTTGAAATCAATTCATATCAAAGGTGATAATCACACTCTGAATCTAAATCATTGGTCGCAACATTTAGAATATTATTTTAGAGTTCATCATATAGAGTACGAACAAAAGATTTCATTTTCTTGGTTGAAATTAGAGGGCCATCCTTAACCTGGTGGGAAATCCACATGGAAACCTTAAGGTTGGTCGGAGATCCTCCAAAAACTAAGTGAGATAATTCCAAAACCATCATAAAGTCACAATTTAACCCTATTGGGTATGCAAAGGACTAGTGCATTTGGTGGAATTACTTTAGGTAGAAGCAGGGGAAAAGTGTACATGAGTACACCACAAAGTTTAGAAGGATGGTCGTAAATCTATATATCTCCCCAAAGAACCCATGTGTACTCCTCGAGCATTTGGGGGGTATACATAGCCATATGTGAAATCAAGTGATGTTGTTCAAACCTAGATAAGTGGACAAGGATTGTGTACAAACATAATACTTAGAGAACATTGGCCAAAAGAAGGGGAAATTAAGCAGGTAAAAGCAGAAGGAGCTCTGGGACACTTCTAAGGAGGGGAAGAAGAAATTGAAAGTGGGCAAAAGATAAAAGGATGAAAACCACAACACACTAATGAAAAGATCACAACAACCACTGCAACCATTGTAACATCGATGATCATATAGAGGAGAAGCCTTGGAAGTTACATCCAAAGCTTAACTTGAAGAACAAAAGAAATATGTAAAGAAGAAGAACCTCATGGCCACTTATTCAGGTTGAAAAAAACTCCTACGTGGACGAAAATATCATTTATACATTAGTGCAAAAGGGGGTGAATCTGAGTAGCCTTCAACAACAAGAAGAGAATGAAAAGACTACACTCTTCCATATAAAGATATAGGTCAATAAGACAAAGATTAATGTTATGCAACTCAATATAAAAGGTGAATCTCATTATTGCAAAGCTAGTCAATAAATTGGGATTTGAAGTTCATGATCATTCAAGCCCACATCCATTGGGATGGGTAAATAAGGATGCAAAAATAACGGTAACCAACTAGTGCAAAATTAGATTCATTATTAGTTATAGTTTTAATGATGAAGTAGAACTAGATGTAGTTCCCCTTAATGTATGTGGAGTGGTGCTTGAAAGTCCCTATATGTATATGCAAGATGCAATCTTCATGCAAAGGTCCAACTAGTATCGCCTCATCAAGGATGGAAAATCCTTCACCATCAATGTACATAAGGGCAAGTCGAAAATTTCATTGGTATGTGTTGATCAAGCCAAGAAATTGATCAATTCTAGCAAGAAGTATGTTTTATCCTTTTTAAGAGAGAACCTGTCTATAGAAGAGTCAATGAGAGCAAAGTCATCCTTGGATGGGTGTACTAAGAAACATAAACAATAATTAGAAGAGTTGTTACAGGCATACGTGGATGTGTTATAGGAGCCTAAAAGGTTTCCATCCAAGAGGGAAGTGGAGCACAAGATCCAATTCTCATTGAACTCCCCATTTGCACACATTGGGCTATATAAGTAGTCCATTATTGAAGCAAGTGAGGTGAAGAAGCAGTTGCAACAACTACTAGAATAGGGTGTCATTCAACTATGTACATCACCATGTGGGACACCCATCATCACGTGCCCAAGAAGGATGGGACTTGGTGGATGTGTATTGATTATAGGGTTTTGAACAAAACTATGCTCAAGAAAAAGTAGCCCCTACCCAGGGTAGATGATCTATAGGATTAGTTGCACAAAACAAAATACTTCACCAAGCTTGATTTAAAGTATGGATATTTCTAGGTTTGAGTCAGAGAAGAAGAAACCTGGAAGATTGCCTTCCAAACCAGGAAAGGTATATATGAGTGGTTAGTCATGTTGTTTGGCCTATGCAATACACCAACTACATTTATGATGTTAATGAATGATATATTGCAACCTTTTATAGATTCGTTTATTATTACCTATTTGGATGATACAATGTTATACAATGCTACTTTGGAGGAGCACATATCACATTTGAAGCAGGTGCTGGAGACTTTAAAGAAGCATCAACTGTTGGAAAATCTCATGAAGTGTGAGTTTGCACAGTGGTCATTCGTGTATTCGGGGTATGTGTTAGGTGGAGGAGAGTTAAAGATAGATCCTACCAAGTGGAGGCCATCATGAAGTAGATGGTGCCTACTAGTGTTTTTGAGGTCAAGAGTTTGAATGGGTCAGTATAGTACGTAAGGAAATTCATAGCCTCATTTTTAATAGTAGTAACACCACTCCATGACATAACAATGAGTGGAAATAGATTCAAATGGGGAAAGGCTTAACAGAGGGCCTTTAAGGAGTTAAAGAAAAATATTAGTTAGGCATCAATTCTAGTATTACTAAACTTGCAATAGCCCTTCAAAGTGGAGATAGATGCAAGTGGGTATGTTATGGGAGCGGTCTTGATGTAGGAAGGAAGGCTAGTATGCTACCATTATGAAGTGTTTCATGGGGCAATTCTCAACTACCTTACCTATGACAAGGAGCTCTATGCCCTGGTGCGAGTTGTGAATAAGTGGAAACAATACTTGATGGGAAAGGAGACAATAATCCACACAAATCACTGAACACTAGAATATGTGCAAGCCACAACATACCAAGCATTACAAGTGGATTAAATTTATATAATAGTTTCATTTAGTGATCAAGTACAGGAAGGGCAGCACAATCAAGTTGGCCAACATGCCTTCAAAGCCACCCACACCAAAGATCACAACTTTGGGAACTTTGATCCACATGGAGCCATTCACCCAAGATGGATATAAAGAGGCATATTCAAAGGGTGAGGACTTCAAGGAGGTGTTTCAACAATTGCAGAGCCGTGAGTTATGTGCACAATGGTGACAATATAGTTGATGGGTTACTCTACATGTTGGATAAGTCATGTGTTTCTAAAGGTGAGCAACTGCAGTTGATTAGAGAGGCTCACACCTCCAAGGTTGTAGGGAAGTTTGATGTAGGGAAGATAATGACCTACTTGTAGAGGTATGTGTATTAACCCAAGATGCAAGAACAAGTAGCTAGGTTTATAAGAGGATGTATGCTTTGTTGTACCAATGAACCTAGTAATAGGAAACAGGGTCTATATCATCCCTTTATTATACCTACTCATCCTTGAGAAAACATTTCCATGGAATTTATTTGAGGCTTACCAACAACTAGGAATGGACATGACTACCTGTTTGTGGTAGTTGACAAGTTTAGCAAGATGTGTGTTATAATGCCACGTAAAAAAACCATAAATGGGAAAGAAGCAACAAACTTATTCTTTGGACATGTTTAGGTGCACTTATGGATATTAAGGAGCATTGTTTTGGAGAGGGACATAATATTTCTAAGTGTGTTTTGGACTACATTGTGGGAGAATATGGACACGAAGTTGAAGATGTCTACAACATTCCACACACAAACAAATGGGAAAATAGTAGTCAACGCGACTTTGGTGTAGCTTTTGGTGGGTTACAATCAAAAGCATCCATAGACTTGAGGTGAAAATATGGTATATATACAACACTCTTATAACATAGCAATCCACACTTCTGTTGAAAAGTCCCCATTTGAAACTTATTTTGGATATTTTCCACCTTCAACTTTGGATATTGCTTATGGGTAGTAGGGAGGAGTGAGGGAGGATCTTACAAGGGATGCCTTGAGGGTATAAAAATGGATTGAGAAGATTAGGAAGATCCATATACAAGTATTGGAGATAATTAATAAATCACAAGAAAAATATAAGGTTAGGCATGATCAACACATGACATATAATTCCTTTGGGGTGGGAGATAAAGTATCATTATAATGAACAAGGAGAGGCTATAGGTTCTTGGTAAGAAAATAAAGTCTTTGTAATATGGTCCCTTTAAGATATTTCAAAAGATGGGAGATGACGCTTATAGACTCAGTCTATCCCAATATATGTGCAGTTACTCAGTGGTGAATGTAGAGAATTTGGAACTCTATGAGACTTCCATGTAGATTAGGAAGAAAAATAAGTCCTACCTTTGGTAGAGGATTTGGCACCACATATCTAGACATAGTTGAAAAAAGATACAATTTTCTAGAAGAGATCCAAAACTTGAAGATAAGGGTAGCATGACCTTTGCAAAGTTGGGTTGAAAGGACAACTTCCAGGAAATGCTAAATGGTACACCTGAGAGAAGGAGGAGGAAAAAATTCCTTGCCTCACTTATTATAAGATTTTGGTGACAAAAATCCACCTAAAATGGGGAGGTGTGATAAATATTGGATCATTATTTTTTTTTCATCCATCTTGATGCTTTCAAAGTGGAGGAATATGCTCACTGGACCATTTTTACTGGTGGGACTCAGTTTGGCAAACTGGGGTCTGAAATATTTAGGAGTAGTTTGACACATCAAACAACATTTTTGGGGGGTAAAACTTTGTCACTTAAGAACAACACCTTTTTTAACTATTATATACATAAATACCTTTCCAACAGTGCAAGAATCACCTCAATCAAAGTCCATATGCAAAAGTTATGCCACTTGGAAGTTGACCTTCTTATTTTGACCACCATAATTTAATAAGATGCCACATTAGCACTCATTATTCATAGAAAATGGGCCAACCACGTGATCATTATGAATAAGACTATGGAAGAGTAAATATTTTAACTTTACTTAAGAGTTGAAGGAGTCAAACCTAACCACTAGTAGTCAATCGGGTTGTGTTAAAACCATACCACTCAGAGGAAAAGGGGTTCCATTCTATTCGAGTGCATTTTGTTCCATAGATTGGTAGAGTAGTCGAAAGTGGAAAGGGAGAGAGAGAAAATAGAGAGGATCCATGCACAGTAGCATCCCATGGACCACAAGCCTCACTTCTTTGTTCTTGCATCCATTTTCCATCTGGAAAAAGAGAGCAAAGCAACCTCACCCTCCAGTTGGTTTTTCTCCCAAAAGTGTTTCCCAAGGTATATCTTTTGTTCTTATGGTTATGAGTGATTGTCTTTTTGTATGTTCTCTATTTTTTGCATTTTACATATTGCATGCATGAAACTATAACTTAATAAATCCATAAGTCTAAGGAAAAATAATATGCATAATATAGATTTCAGATTTTCAAGTATAATTTTATTAGATATGTTATGATGAACTATCCAATGAAATTTCCATGGAATTTTATGGATCAAACACATTGAACCTAGTGACTATGGTCACCATTGTCATGAAAGTTTCGACATACAAGAAGGGAATGAGAGAGATAGACAAACTTAATCCTTCAAATCAAATTATGACAGGAGAGAATGCATGGGTCATATTTGAGGGTAAACCATCATTTTATAGTTTCAATTGACAATTGATAATGGCGGTCTACAAAACACAAGACACCAAATGGGTCAAGCATGGGAGATTTCCCACTTTCATCCATTGTATTAACAATTATAGGCATATAATGTTGCTTCACGATAAATTAGGAAGTGTGGTACCATACCATCAAGTCTATGGGTTGAAGGGTCTATCTTTTCCCATTAATTTCACTCCACAATTTGAAATTGTTTGGTTTCATCAATCTCAATTCTCTACTAGGGATTTCAAACTGTTGGTGACGTTGTCATTGATGTCAAAGGAATCTTCACTATGTAGAAGCCATCCCAATAGAGTGCTCAATGTTGATCTTCGACATTATGTGGATTCATAGTTGATTTTAATGAAGGGTTAAAATAGCGCCAAAGAGAAGGTTTTGGATGAGGTGTTGCAGTCTTATACAATATAGTCAAATGTCTCCAAAGGAATTATGGCAAAAAATAAGGACTCAATAAAATCTCTTGGAACAAATGATCAATAAAATGTATGTTTTGAGGTTCTTAATAAAGGTGAGCTCCAAAATGCGAGAAAGGAGAAAAACTCAATTATCGAGGCAATTTCATGACATTGCAACAATTGTAATGGAGAAGACAATCAACCCTAAGAATTATCAGCCATATACAATCAACATGATTGGATGCCTAATGTACGAAGTCCAGTTTGCTATAAATCTTCACAAAAGCTTAAAGAAATAGGCTTTGGATCTTATTTGGGAGCTCCAAAAGAATTTTACCATAAAAAAATCACCAATGAGGTTGTGAATTAAATCCATGAGATCTAGGAAGCTAAATTCTTGCAGAAAATTCAAACATGGAATCCTTGTATATTGTCCAAAGAGGACTATGGAAATTAGCCATATATGGTTTGTCAAATTGAACCTTGATACTTCCGAGATTGTGATGGCATAGTACGAGATTGTAAAGGGAGGCTTGAAATTCTCTCTGCACCTGTACATAAGGAGAACTACTTTTTGATGATAGAGCAAACACTTCAATTATGTCAAAATAAATACATAGGATATGCACAAGCACGTCCATTCTAATGGAGATTTGATAGAAATGGAATATCAAAGTAGTGAAACAAAGCATACTCCAAGTGTTGTTGCTCGTCTGATGGGCTTAGAAGAGATGTCAGACTACATAAAAATAAAATAGTTTATTGGAATCATTGAATAAGCACCATTTTCAGACTAAATGTAGTGACGAGATATCAGATCCTATTGAAGAAACAAATAGAATTTAGGGATCACCAAGAAGCATTAAAAGATAGAAGTCACTATAGCTTAAGCATCTTAATGCAATTCCAAAACCAATCTTGATGCAGAGGTGTCCCATTGAACCGGTCACATGGCTACAACATAATGATTCTCGTAGTTATGAAAGAAAATCTTTTGAATCTCAAAGCTTATAGGTGTTCCCAATGAAGCCACTAGCTGAGGAAGGAGAATGTCGAGTAGATAAACCTTAAATTTGCTCAAGATATTGAAGACCAAAATCTCATGTCTCTTAAGTGCATGCTACCCCAGAGAGGAGAGTGTATCAATTTAAATGATTGCTAAAAAGTCACTAACAGTGGAGTAGATGCAGTAATTGTTGCATGTCCCAAACTAAAGTCTTTTTCTATCTATTGAAATGCAAGGGTCACCGATTTAGGTGTGGAATACTTGGCCAAGAACTACAATTTGAGTGGTTGTAAGAATCTTATAGATAAAAGTTTTGAAACTTATTGTGAATCATTACAAGGGACTAAAACATTTGAACTTGACCAGGGTTGAAGCCAACAAATAATGGGTTGACGTAGATTTTAAATAGTTTTGAAAGCATATAATATCCAAACCTTTATGCAAAATCAAGTTCACTGATAAATCCTACAAAGAGATTGCACATCTTACAGAGTTCAAAGTCTTGGACTTGTGTGGTGCCTATAATTTATCTGATGAAGGTATTTTATTTATAGCCAAATGAAGGAAGTTGGTATCGTTGAATTTGACTTGGTGTGTTTATGTTACAGATGTTGTTGTCAAAGAAATTGCCCATAATTGCCTCTCACTTGAATTTCTTAGATGGATTTGTAAAAAAAATTCGTAGTTGAAACTTTGAGTTGGGTAATTGAATTGAAAAATTGTTTAATCATAGAACAAGGATGGTAGGGAGAACACTCTCTAGGTATATTATTGATCATTTATCCATGGCTTTCTTATCCACTCATTAGAGTTAGCTTATGTTACTCTATTTTTGAATTTGTTTTGTCTTGATCTTTAAAACTTGGAAGAATGGGAAATGAATGGGTGGATCACAAAGAGACAACACTGGAATGCAAAGAGGCAACAAGTTTCTAATCTCTACATTGGAATTTAAAGGGATAATGAGTTGCATAAAAATTGTTTTTTGGAATGCAACACAACTAGTGAATTGAATTTGTATGAGACTTAGTTCGTGTATTGCTTGGCAAATAGAGAAAGAGGAAGAGGAGCAGAAGTGAAAAATAAGTGAGGAAGAGGAGGAGAGGAGATAAAAAAATGTAAAGGGGGAAGAGACATAGTACATAACATAGTCAAAGAGAAGAAATAATTCATAATCAAAGCCTAGGTAAGTAAGCAAAATAAAACTTTCATGTATTAGGGGATTGGTGTCTCCTTTTAGGTAGTAGCCTGATAAAGAATAGGTTGGATCCTATAAGAAGTGGGATTAGGTGCTTCCAGCAAGTTGTAGCTTAAAAAAAAACGAGTGGATGAAGCCTCTTGTAGGTAGAAGCCTACAAAATTGATCTAAAAGAGAGAGTGGGTGCTTGCCTTTACATCACAACAAAACATTGTGGTTTTCTCCCTTTATGGGTTTCCACTTATATATGGTGTCTACATGTGTTGAATGTGTTACCTGTGTGTTGCCTTTGAATTCATTGTTAATTGCTAGATACTTATACAACTATGCTAATTACCAAAGAAAAGGTTTAAAGGTTGTTAAAATAGTTTTAAATTGGTCAATGCTAAAAGACATAATTATTGATTCATCCCCCCTCTCAGTAATTGCCTAGTTTCCAACAATTAATATTAGTGCATGTTCCTTTTGTATCATCCTAAAACTGGAAGGAAGATCTAGTTCACAAGAATGGCCAGTACGGAAGGGTGTCCAACAAATAAAGCTCCTTTGTTTAATGGTACTAATTATACCTTTTAGAAAGTAAGAATGGGGACATATCTAATTTTCCTTGGTGCAAATGTTTGGGGTGTAGTGGTGAATGGCTATGAAGAGCCACCTGTAATAGCTAACAATGATGGAAAGGTTGAATTTTATTTCAATTCCAAAGCCATGAATGTTATCCTTAGTGGGCTAGCTGAGTCATAATTTGTAAAAGTAATGCATTATAAGACTGCTAAAGATATGTGGGATAAATTAAAAAAAATCATGAAGGAGATGGTAAAGTGAAATTAGCCAAATTACAAGTTTACAGAATGCAGTTTGAGTCCTTGAGAATAAATGATGATGAAGACATAACTAAGTTCTTTCTTCGAGTTGATGAAATTTTTAATGTCATGAAGGGTCTAGGTGAAAAAATTAAGGAGTCTACAATAGTCTAAAAAGTGTTGAGATCACTCCCTACCAAGTTTAATCCTAAAGTATCAACTATTGAAGAAATGTCTAACTTTGAAACCCTAACAATGGATCAATTGCTTGGATATCTAACAATATATGAAATAAGAATAACGAAATGAAATTCTACATCAAGAGATGCAACATTTAAATCATATAATAAATCTACAGAAGACCAAGAGTGCTCATGTTCAGGCTCAGACGAAGAAGTAAAATTTGTAAGAAGACTAAAGAAAGGGATTGGTAAGTATAATGGCAAACTTCTTTTTAATTTCTTTAATTGTAGAAGAGTAGGGTAGTATGCCTCAAAATGTCCATTTAAAAAGGAAGAGAAGTCTAAAGGTAGAGAAAATAAAAAATATAATGGATTGAAGAATGTTAAAAGATTTAAAAAGAAAATCTTTATACACAAGAAGGTAGCAACTTCTTTGAAGAGACAAATGAATATATTGATGAAGAGGGAATTAGTGAGTTCATGCTTGTGGCCCTAGAGATTCAATATGGAGAACACAATGAATGTGAGTTGAGTGAAGAATAAGAGGGTGAAGTTGATCTAGAAGAAGAGTTATTTAGTATTGTAAAATAAATTGACAGGTTCAAACAAAAGAACAAAAAACTAAAGGAAATTTGATGAAATATGTTAAAGAATAACCTAAGTCCGAAGAGATTCTCCAGTTAAAAGTTGAATTAGAAGAGGCCCAAAAGATTGAAGACATCCTGTTACAATAGTTAAAAGAGAAAGGTAAAGAATGTGGAAAGTTGGAAAAAGAAGTAGTTGTTATGAGAAAGAAGCTAGAGAAAACACATGTTGAATTAAATATGAAACTTAAACACATTAAGCAGTCTAAAAAGTTGGGTGAGATACTAAATGCTTAGAGATATCCTCTTAAGAAAACCGGTATGGGTTATGAAGGAAACCAAAAAGCAAAACACAAGGGATAAAAATACCATCAACTTCTTCAATGTTGTGACAGGAGAAAATGACAACAATTAATAGCTAAAGAATAAGGATGTCAACAACACCACCCAACAACAACAAAAGATAAACCCCACTCAGGGTAAGAAAATGAAAAACCTACTCAACAACAGTAGACCAGCAGGGACTAAGCTACCAAAAACCTTATTTATTCAATAGACAAAATTATCATATGCCAAGGAGACCATATTCACAAGCACCATCTTTCCCCAGTTATGAGAAATTCTTCTATGGATATTATTGTTTGTGCAAAAAATTTGAACACAAAGAAATGAAATATAGAGCATATATCAGAAGGAATGAAACATGAACTTAAAAAAGAAATAAGATCAACAATAGATTTGTAAATCCAAGAAGAAACATAAGTAGGAACAACAATCCTTTTACTCCCCTTTTTAATGTTACTAGATGCTTCTATTGCCACAACTTTGGACATAAATCTTATGAATGCCAACCCAGAAACTATGTATCACAATCTTAGGATAAGCATAGGACAAAGGAACCCATGCTATGGAAAAAAGAAAAAGGAAGAGAACAAAACCAGTAAGTGTGGTCTTGTTCTTTATGCTCAAAACCAAAATAGTCAGTGAAGTGGACAATGGTTGCTCGAGGCATAAGACTGGAGATAAGAGCAAGTTCTTGTCTCCAGATGAAAATAAATTTGGAAATGTCACCTTTGGCAATGATGTAGTGGGAAAAGTTACAATAAGCATGAATAAGGGTAGAGGCAAGGCACAAGATGTATTATTTCTGGATGGATTGAAACATAACTTGTTGGGTGTAAACTGGATGTGTGACAAAGGATATGATGTCATATTTAGGGCTCAACAATGTGAAATATGGTCAGCTACAACAAGAAATATATTGGGCAAGAGAATTTGAACAACAAACAATGTGTATATTCTAAAGGAAGACAATGAAGAATGTCATTCGGGAAAATGATATGAGTGTTGGTTTTGGCATAGAAGACTAGGGAATATAAACTTTGATTGTATCATACAACTCAAAAAAAAGGGAGTTATAAGAGACCGACAAAAAATTACCAGGCCACAAAATCCTATTTGCAATAATGTGAAATGGGGAAACAAGCTTGTGTTCCTTTCAAGACTAAAGAACAACTATCAACCAACAAGCCACTTCAATTAGTACACAGCCTGCGTGGAACTTCTAGAACAGGAGTACCTAGAGGTGAGTGTTACTTCATGTTAGTGATTGATGACTTTTACAAACTAACATTGGTAGCTTTCTTGAGAGATAAATCAGATGCAATTGAGAAATTCAAGGTATTCAAAGCATTGGAAAATAACCAAACATTCAATAAAATAAATTGCACATGGGTAGACAAAGGATGAGAGTTTACATCAAATGAATTTTAAGATTTATATGATGAACATGGAATAAGAAGACAATATACCATTGCGGACACTCCCCAACAAAATGGAGTTGTTGAAAGGAAAAATAGATCAGCACAACAAATGGCTAAATCCATAATGCAAAAAAGAAACATACCACAAACCTATTGGCCATAAGTTATTCACACAACAATCCACATACTAAACAAAGCAAATCTCAGGCCTAACTGTGACAAAACACCCTATGAGTTATGACATGGAAAACCAACATCAAACAAACACTCAAAGTGTTCGGTAGTAAATTTTATATTAAAAACAATGACGAAAAAATGGGAAAGTTTGATGCTAGGTTAGTCGAAGGAATTTTCTTAGTGTACTCTATGAAAATAAAATGGTACAGGTGTTACAATAAAAGATTACACAAGATAGTTGATTACATAGATGTTAAAGTTGATGAGGAGTTACCTATCAAAAGCAAGTAGACATGTTTCATCAATCCCTTTGATCAGTCAATCAATGAAGAAGAGAAAGAATAGGTTGAAGATGTAGGGAAAGCATAGATCCATTCAAAAGCACCTTCGAGGTATGTACAAAAGAACCATCCTAAAAATCAAATCATTGGTAACAAGAATGTAGGGGTCCAAAAAAGAAGAAAACTTGTTGAAACATTAGATCAAGCTTAGATTGATATGTTATCCATGATTGAACCCAAGTTTTCTAAAGCAAGCAAAGATGAACACTAGATAGATGTCATGAATGAGGAACTAGAGCATATAGAAAATAATGAGACTTGGGAGCTGACACGATGTCCAACAGACAAAAACATCATAGGCACAGAGCGAGAATTCAAAAACAAATAGAATGAACAAGGGTAGATTATCATAAATAAAGCAAGGTTCGTATGCAAAGGCTATGCACAGATAGAAGGATTAGACTTTGAAGAAATTTTTTCTCAAGTGGTAAGACTAGAAGCAATCAAGATGTTTCTTGCCTTTTCCTATCACAAAGATTTCAAAGTATATCAAATGGATGTGAAGTTTGCTTTCCTCAATGGAGAGCTTGAATAATAAGTTTATATAGAATAACCCGAGGGGCATTAGAGAATCCTAATGGTGTTTGTAGAATAAAGAAGGCACTCTATGGTCTCAGACAAGCACCATGAGCATGGTATTCCCATTCAGACAAATATATTCAAAATAAAGGTTTTAAGGGAGGGGCAACTGACAACAACTTATACATAAAATCAAATGATGAAGAACCCTTGATTGTGGTTGTATATGTTAATGACATAATATTTGGAAGGAACATAAACTCCCTTGTCCAATGGTTTGCTAGTGAAATGAAGTTTGGGTTTGAATGTCAATGATTGGAGAACTCCCTTTCTTCCTTGGCATGTAAATCATACAAAACTCAAAAGGTATGTTCATCTAAGGGAAGTACTTAAAATAAACGTTGAAAAAGTTCAGAATGGAGGGTTGTTCCCCTATCACCACTCCCATTGTTGTTGGATGCAAGCTAAGCAAGGATGATGAATCACCATAAGCTGATAAAAAATTATATAAGTCCACGATTGGCGGCTTACTATACCTAACAACTTCAATACCAAACATAACATTAGCAGTTGGGTTAGTAGCAAGATATCAATAAGCTCTAAAGCAAATCCATCTTTTAGCAGAAAACATAATCTTCAGATATTTAAAAGCCATAATGGATTATGGACTATGGTATCCAAAAATAAAAGGCTTCTTATTGACAACTTACACAAATGTAGATTGAGAAAGTTGCATAGATCATAGAAAAAGTACAAGTGATGGTGCATTTTTCTTAGGAGAATCATTGGTTGCTTGGTTGAGCAAGAAGCAAACCCTAGTCTCATTATCTATTTCTGGAGCTAAATACATAGCGACAAATTCTTATCACACAAAAGTACTTTGGATGAAGCAAACTCTTCAAGACATGAAGGTAACATACAATGAAGCAATCTCTATCAAATGTGCTAATACAAGTGCAATAACATATCAAAGAATCCAATCCTTCACTCTAAAACTAAATACATTCCCATCAAGTATCACTTCCTTAGAGAGTATGTTGTTGACTAGACTATAAAATGGAGTATATATCAAGTAAAGAAAAAATAGATGATATATTCACCCAACCTTTGGCAAGGGAGCCCTTTGAATATTTAAGGCAAAAATTGGGAATATTACCTCCTTTTCCTCATTAATTCAACTCAAAAGGAAGCATCTAAAGACTATTGAATGATTGAAAAATGGAATTACAATCTCAAGGGGAGGATGCCAGATATGAATAAGCCACAGATATGAAGCTACTTCATGTAATATGAAAGGGCTATTAGCGAAATTTATTTCTAAAGAGATTGAGAAAGAAGATTGAAAAGGCTACTTCCTCAACTTATGTTTTGTAAAATGTATTCATCAGGAAGGTTAAATTGTCACTGTTAGAAAATTATATATTACGGAGCAATGGAACACATAAAATATTGCAGAAATATAAACACAGAAAACGCATAAAACAAGAGAGACACAGATATACATGGTTCACCCAGTTTGGGCTACGTCCACCCCGAACAGCCAGTCCTTCCTTTCTATTATCCAGCAAAATGAAGAGATAAAACCTACAGCAAAACCGCTGTAATATCCTCTGTTTTCTCTCACAGTCTCACCTCTATGTTTCTCGCTCACTGAATACACATCTATCTCGCAGCCTCAAATACAATGCCCTCATATAAAGAGAGGGGTTGCCTTCTAGGGCAAAAAACCCTAAACTAAACATAAGTTCTACCGTCAGATCATCCGCCTAATGAACGACCCAGATTGACTAGAAATTACTATACTTTTACAAGGCAATTTTACAGCTGTTTTTAGCTTCGGGGGCGCTCGGCAGCGATTATTTTACGGGCGGCGTTGCCACCCCATTTTGAACTGGGGTCCAATATGCCGGTATTATAGAAGATAATCAGGCTCCACACCCAACAATCTCCCACTTGGAGACTGATTGTAGCAACTCCACCGCTGCTCCATTTGTTGGACAATGACTCCTCTTTGGACCTGGTTGTTTCTCATCTTCATCGTCATCCTTGAAGACCAACTGAAACTGAGCATATTCTCAGTTTCTCCCTGGTTACAACTTTTGTTAGCATATCTGCAGGGTTCTGGCTAGTGTGTATCTTTTCCAGCTTCAACTCTCCATCTTCCAACACTGATCGTATGAAATGGTACTTGAGCTGTATGTGTTTTGTCCTGGAATGAAATGCTGAGTTCTTTGCAAGATGTATGGAACTTTGACTATCATTGTATAACGTGCCCATATCATGCTCCTTACCCAATTCACCCATAAACCTTTGTAACCAAATCATTTCTTTACTAGCCTCTGTAGCAGCAACATACTCCGCTTCTGTTGTTGAAAGTGCAACAACACTTTGGATTTTTGAAACCCAACTGACAGCTGTTCCTCCGACAGTAAATACATATCCTGTAGTGCTCCTCCTATTATCTCTGTCACCTGCCATATCTGCATCAACATATCCTTGTAGGGATATGTTTGAACCACCAAAGCATAATGCCTGATTTGTGGTACCTCTCAAATATCTGAGAATCCATTTCACTGCCATCCAATGTTCCTTTCCTGGATTGTTCATGTACCTGCTTACAACTCCCACTGCATGTGCAATATCAGGCCTTGTGCAGACCATTGCATACATTAAACTTCCAACTGCTGATGCATATGGAACTTTAGACATATAATCCATGTCTTCTTGGGTCTTTGGGCACATTTCTTTGCTAAGTTTGAAATGGCTAGCAAAAGGTGTACTAACTGGTTTTGCATTTTGCATGTTAAATCTTTTCAACACCTTTTGTATGTACTCATTCCGAGACAATGTTAATTTTCTATTTTTCCTGTCTCTAGTTATTCTCATACCGAGGATTTGTTTTGCAGCACCCAAATCCTTCATTGCAAAAGAATTTGCCAATTTTCTTTTGAGCACATTTATTTCCTGCATGTTAGATCTTGCAACAAGCATGTCATCTACATACAATAACAATATAATATAGCTGCCATCATTTTGCTTTTTCAAATAAACACAATGATCAGAGTGACATCTAGTATAACCTTGTTCAGACATAAACTTGTCAAATTTTAGATACCACTGCCTTGGAGCCTGTTTTAAACCATACAATCTCTTCTTCAACCTGCACACAAGTTTCTCCTTCCCTTTCACCTCATATCCTTGTGGCTGCTGCATATATATCTCTTCCTCCAAATCCCCATGGAGAAAGGCTGTCTTTACATCTAACTGCTCAAGATGCAAATCTTCAGCTGCTACAAGACTTAAAATAGTTCTGATTGAAGTCATTTTAACAACAGGAGAAAATATTTCATCAAAATCAATACCTTTCTTCTGTGCAAACCCCTTCACCACAAGTCTAGCTTTGTACCTTTGCTTTCCTCCATCTTCTTCCTTCAGCCTGTAAACCCATTTATTCTTCAATGTAGTTTTTCCTGCAGGCAACCTGACTAAATCCCAAGTCTGGTTATGCATTAAGGAGTCCATCTCTTCTTCCATGGCTACCTCCCACTTCTTCTTGCTTTCAACCTGCATTGCTTCTTCATAACATTCAGGTTCACCGGAATTAGTCAACAATAAATAATATAATGAAGGAGAGTATCGTTCAGGAGGTCTACTTGTCCTGGTAGATCTTCTAACACCACTTTCAGGTGTTTGGGGTGTCTGTTGCTGTTGTTGTGGTTGTTGATTATTATTATTTTCAGGCACCTTTACTTTTTCAGTGATTTCATCAAGAACTGCGTATTCCTTGTTTTCCTTTTCCTGTTTCTTTTCCTGCAACTGATTCTTATACAAGACCTTTTCATTGAATATTACATCTCTGCTCCTAATGATTTTGTGATTTTCGTAATCATATAAGCGATAACCAAAATCATTAACACCATATCCAATAAAGGTACATTTCTTTGACTTTGCCTCAAGCTTTGTTCTATTTTCTTTATCAATATGGACAAAGGCCTCACAACCAAAAGGTTTTAAAATAGAGTAGTTTACCTTTTTCCCTGTCCATGCTTCCTCTGGAACACCACCATCCAAGGAACTTGAAGGTCCTCTGTTTATTAAATAAACAGCAGTATCTACAGCATCTGCCCAAAACTGTAAAGGCAATCCTGCATGCAATCTCATGCACCTTGCACGCTCCATGATTGTTCTGTTCATCCTTTCTGACACACCATTTTCTTGTGGTGTTCTTGGAACTTTCTTCTCTCTGCGAATTCCATGCTCTGAACAGTACCTATCAAACTCTTTGCTGCAATATTCACCTCCATTGTCTGATCTAAGACACTTCAATTTCTTTCCTGTCTCAATCTCAACCAAAGCTTTCCATTTCTTGAAAGTATCAAATACATCAGATTTATTCTTAATACAATAAATCCAAGTTTTTCTAGTTGCATCATCAATAAAAGTAACATAATAACGAGAGCCACCGAGAGATGATACCTGAGCAGGTCCCCATACGTCTGTATGCACAAGCTCTAATTTTTCGTTCTTCTTTTCTTTCCCAACTCTGAGAAATCTGACTCTCTTCTGTTTTCCATAAATGCAGTTCTCACAGAAGTCCAAATCAACATTCTTCAAACCCGGCAACAAATTCCTTGAGTGAAGAATATTCATCCCCTTTTCACTCATGTGTCTGAGCCTATGATGCCATAATGCTGCATCTGCTCCTCTGGAAGTTAAAGCATTAACAGAGTTAGAAATACCATTGCATAAATACAATGTACCAACCTTTTCGCCTTTTGCTATTACCAGGGCTCCTTTAGTGACCTTCCAAGCTTTATCTGTGAAAGTTGTCACACAACCTTCACCGCCTAACTTCCCTATTGAAATTAGATTTTTCTTTAGATCTGGAACATGCCTTACCTCCTTTAATAGCCATTGGTTTCCATTCTGCTGTTTTACAAGAACCTTACCCATTCCAACGATTTTACAGGGTTTATCATCACCTAGACGAACTTGTCCAAAATCTCCTTGAACATAGTCATGAAAGTATTTCTTATCAGGTGTGGCATGGAATGAAGCCCCTGAATCTACCACCCAGGAATCAGTAATATTTTCGAAAGAAAGAATCAAAGCATCTTGTAACACCTCACCTGTCACATTTGCTTCATGATTGTTTTCTTGCTGTGCATCTCCTTCTTTTCCCTTCCGATATCTACAGTCTTTCTTTAGGTGTCCTTTCTTTCCACATTTCCAGCACACTATCCCCGATCTGGACTTGGATCTGCCTTTCCTTGATTTACTGCGATATCATGAGCTCTTTCCTCTTTCCATTTTTCTTCCTCTAGACTCTGCACTCAAAGCATTTCCCGATGTCTCACCGGAGCTTTTCCGTCGCATTTCCTCGCTAAGGATAGCACCGACGACATCATCAAACTTTAAAGTACTAGATCCAGAAACGGAGTTACTAATGGCCATTACCAAACCATTCCAACTTTCTGGTAATGAGCACAAGAATAACAGAGCTCTAACTTCATCATCAAAGTTTACCCCTACAGAACTTAACTGACTTGTAACTGTATTAAAATCATTTAAATGGTTTGCAACAGATCCACCTTCCGACATATTCATATTAAATAACCGTTTCATAAGAAATACCTTGTTTGAGGCCGAGGGTTTTTCATATAGTTTCGACAACGTCTGCATCAAATCCTCTGTCGTGGTTTCCTTCGAAATGTTGAAGGCGACTGACGCAGCAAGGCATAACCGTATTGTTCCGAGTGCCTTTCTATCGATAAGGTTCCATTCTTCGTCTTTCATACCCGTCGGCATCTTTGTTTTTCCGCCCAATGGTAGGTATAGATCTTTCTGATACAGATAATCTTCCATCTGCATCTTCCACAGCGAGAAGTTTTGGCCGTTAAATTTCTCGACCCTAAACTTACCATCTTCCGCCATTGCTCCCACTCGAACCAGGAACCCTTCTTTCCTGCGAGTTTATCAGCCAAATAGACCTTCGGCTCTGATACCAGTTGTTAGAAAATTATATATTACGGAGCAATGGAACACATAAAATATTGCAGAAATATAAACACAGAAAACGCATAAAACAAGAGAGACACAGATATACGTGGTTCACCCAGTTTGGGCTACGTCCACCCCGAACAGCCAGTCCTTCCTTTCTATTATCCAGCAAAATGAAGAGATACAACCTACAACAAAACCGCTGTAATATCCTCTGTTTTCTCTCACAGTCTCACCTCTATGTTTCTCGCTCACCGAATACACATCTATCTCGCAGCCTCAAATACAATGCCCTCATATAAAGAGAGGTGTTGCCTTCTAGGGCAAAAAACCCTAAACTAAACATAAGTTCTACCGTCAGATCATCCGCCTAATGAACGGCCCAGATTGACTAGAAATTACTATACTTTTACAAGGCAATTTTACAGCTGTTTTTAGCTTCGGGGGCGATGCCCCCGAAACCCCCCTCCAGGGGGGGGGGGGGGGGGCGGCAGCGATTATTTTACTGGCGGCGTTGCCGCCCCATTTTGAACTGGGGTCCAATATGCCGGTACTATAGAAGATAATCAGGCTCCACACCCAACAGTCACCTGCAAGAAGAAGAGAAGAAACATTTGTTGTTTGTTATAATATGAGTGATCTATATGCTCAAGTGCGGCTAGACAGTGCTAAATTTTCATGTTAGTAGTGTTGGCATTGATTTCAAATGGTTATGAATGCCAACACATGTAATTGGTAGTTTCAATATGGACTTAGAGTTAAGAAGAAGTGACTTGCTCCATTGAATAAGTGTCTTGATAGTTGTTTAAACTCAGACCAACATTTTGTGACGCTAAGCAATGTTTGTGATGATGTTTGTTTCATAAACAATGTTTGTGATGATGTTTGTTTCGTAAACAATGTTTGTGATGATGTTTGTTTCATAAACAATGTTTGTGATGTTGTGTTTCATAAGTAAGGTAAATACATGACATATGAGGTCTGGAGAATTTTTCATTTCCATTGAACATGAATATTATCATCAACTTACAATACGTTATAGGCTGAGTTAACATTTCCAAGAAGTGAACTCTCCTGACTTATATCCAAACCATGAATTCTCTGGCTAGTACCCAACTTGCAATCGAATTCACATAATCATGTTGTTGGTGTTGAAGATGTTGTAGACGTGATTGAAGTTGTTGTGATGCAAATGGTTGCATATCTGGGAGAATAATTTTGAATTTCCCCTAATTTATGGAACTGACACTTATTAAAGCTTAGCTATTTGCATTTGCAACCCAGATTTCCAGTGGAAAATTAGCGTTTGTAGTCGAGATCACCATTTGATAATTGACGTCCATGTCCTGTAGCATGGATAAAGAAAATTTTGGTCCTTAAATTATGCAATCATTGTTGTTGGCTTATATTACTCGAATTTTTTGAACATTTCGAGGTCCATTTGCCTTGACTTGATCTTTAAAATTTTTGGAAGAATGTGAAACGAATTGGTGGAACATCGAATCATTTCAAATCCCTGCATTGGAATACAAAAATTCAAATAGTGATGTATATAAAAGGATGTATTTTTGGATGGCAGAGTTATTAATGAATTGAATTCTATGAGAACTAGTTCATGAATTATTGGACAAAGAGAGAAAGAGGAAGAGTAGAAGTGAAGCATAATTGAGGAAGAGGAGCATAGGAGATAAATAGTGAGGCAAGGCACAAGGTGTATTTTGTGGATGGGATGAAACATAATCTATTGACTGTGAGTTAGATGACAGAGGATATGATCTCATCTTTAGGGCTCAATAATGTGAAATAAGGTCAATTACAACATGAAAGAGATTGGCCAAGGGAATCCGAACAACAAATAATGTAGATTATCTAATGGAAGATAATGAAGAATGTTATTTGGGAAAGCAGGATGAGTGTTGGTTATGGCATAGAAGGCTAGGGCATCTAAACTTCAATCATATAATTGGATTTAACAAAAAGGGAGTTGTAAGAGACCTACCAAAAATTACTAAGCCACAAAATTCTATTTGTAAGTCATGTCAAATGGGGAAACAAGCTCGTGTTCCTTTCAAGACTAAAGAAAAACTATTAACTAGCAAGCCACTTCGAATAGTACATATGGACCTTTGTGGGCCTTCTAGAATAGAAGTACTTGGAGGTGAGCGTTAATTCATGTTAATAATTGATGATTATTCCATACTAACATGGATAGCCTTCTTGAGAGATAAATTAGATGCATTCAAGAAATTCAAGGCCTTCAAAGCACTGGTGGAAAATCAAATAGGTAGAAAGATAAAGTGCATATGGTTAGACAAAGGAAGAGAGTTTACATCAAATGCATTTGAAGATTTATGTGATGAACGTGGAATAAAAATATAGTACACCATTATGGACACCCCCAACATAATGGAGTCACTGAAAGGAAGAATCAATCAATATAACAAATGGATAGAGCTATGATGCAGGAAAGGAACATACCAAAAACCTATTGGGCAAAATATATTCACACAACAATTCACATACTAAACAAAGCACATCTCAAGCCTAACTATGACAAGACACCCTATGAGTTATGGCATGGAAAACCAACATCAATCAAACACTTCAAAGTGTTCAACAATAAATGTTATATTAAAAACAATGATGAGAAATTAGGAAAGTTTGATGCTAGGGTAGACGAAGGAATCTTCCTTAGGTACTCAATGAAAAGAAAAGGGTACAAGTGCTACAACAAAATATTGCACAAGATTGTTGTCTGTATAGATGTGAAAGTTGATGAGGAATTACCTAGCCAAAGCAAGCAGATAGGATTTGGCAATCCCTTAGATCAACCAATCGGTGAAGAAGAGGAAGAACAATTTGAAGATGTTGAGGAAATAAAGACCCATTCGAAAGAAGCTTTGAGGTATGTACAAAAGAACCATACTGAAAATGAAATCATTGGTCACGAGAATGTTGGGGTCCATACAAGAAGAAAAATTGTTGACACATCAAATCAAACTCATATTGCCATGTTGTCCATGATTGAACCCAATTTTTTTTTTTGAAGCAAGAAAAGATGAACACTAGATAGATGACACGAATGAGGAACTGGACCAGATAGAAAATAATAAGACTTAGGAGTTGACACTAAGACCAACAAACAAAAACATCATAGGCACAAAGTGGGTCTTCAAAAACAAATTGAATGAACAAGGGAAGATTATAAAAAATAAAGCCAGGTTAGTGTGCAAGGGCTATGCACAGGTAGGAGGATTAAACTCTGAATAATTTTTTTTCTCCAGTGGTAAGACTAGAAGCAATCAAGATGTTTCTTGCCTTTTCTTGTCACAAAGACTTCAAAGCATACTAGATGTATGTCAAGTTTGCCTTCCTTAATGGAGAGCTTCAAGAAGAAGTATATATATAACAACATAAAGGCTTCCAACTATCAAGTAATCCTAATAATGTTTGCAGATTAAAGACGGCACTCTATGGTCTCAAACAAGCACCATGGACATGGTATTCTCACTTAGACAAATATTTTAAAAAGCAAGGTTTCAAGAGAGGAGTAGCTAGCAACAACTTGTACATAAAATTAGATGATAAAGAACTTTTGATTGTAGTTGTTTACGTTGGTGACATAGTATTTGGAAGTAACAAAAGCCCTCTAGTCCAATAGTTTGCTAATGAAATGAAGTCCGAGTTTGAAATGTCAATGGTTGGAGAACTTTCCTTCTTCCCTGGTCTGCAAATCTTACAAAACTCAGAAGGGATGTGTTGAGAAATCGATGCTAGTAGTAATTAGGGTTTGATTCCTCTTCTTTGATAATTACTTGTGAATTATGTTTGATTCTTTTACTTCTTTATTATATTATGTTTCATCAAGAAATTACCAGTTTATGTGTATATGAATATCACAAGAACAAGAGACGCAAGTTGTAGGTGGACAGCCAGGGAAAAACCCCTATAATGGGAAGACCTAGTCAAAACTCTTCCTTCAGTAGATTCAAAGACAAGACGAGATAGTCCAAGACTCTTTTGACCTATACACATACTTCCCCCAATCACCAAGTCAACCCTTCCTTCTTCTTCAAGTGATGTTCTCCTAGTAGCAACTTCGACCTAGAATTTTGACCTGGCAACAGGAGAATTTCGGCCTCCCTAGCAGTAGAACTTCAACCCCAGCAATAAAACTTCGACCCCAGCAATTTTTTTTTTGAAATGCAGTAGAATTTAGAATTTCGGCCCCAACAATAGCTCAGTAAATTCACACGTGTGAGAGAAATATTGCCCAAAACTTTGACTTTGCCTTATCCTTCAATCTTCTTCCTTCTCTTAGAATTTCACACCTTTCTCTGCCTCTATTTCTTGTGTATCAAACTTGTTGAGTGAGTGAGAAAATGGATCGAACTGCCTATCTATATATAGCCTCTTATGGGGGTCGAATTTCCCTAATGTAGGCCGACTTCATCATCATAGGGCCGACTTGGTGTGGAGGTGTCAAATGACCTATTTGACTAAAAAATAATCCTTTTTACATGATAGAAAAATCCCAAGAAGGGTCCAAAAAAATTTACAATGACTCTATTGAATCAATATAAAACCTAGAAGCCTATAATGGAGACTTCAACCTATAAAAATGATGACCCAAGCATGAAACCCATGCGTTAATAAGTCATTGTAAAATTTCCTTTGACAAATAAATTACATTATATAATTATGAAGACCGAACCTAGTTACATTCTTCAACACTCCCTCTTAACTAGGGATATATATATATATATATATATATATATATATATACGCACATGGAAGATCTCAAAAACACATGAACTACGAAGAGTTCAGGCACACTAAGTGCCACAAACTAGATACCTGACCAGGGTTATCTATCCGAATGGGAATAAGATGGACTAAAGTTTTTAGCCACTCTAGGTACCATCAGGCTTACTAACTAACCATCAACCCTAGGATCTAGGTGTGTATCGAAGGTTAGAGCTCCAAGACCAACGCCACCCTCCCTCTTCGGGATCTAGACATCAAACACGCATAGGTCAATGAGAAGTCCTCCCAAGCATCCACCATTAGATGCTTCATCTCTCTTTATCGACCAAACCTGCAATGTTAACCAAATAAATCATGCTTCTACAATACTCAAACTTTTGATTCGGAAGAGACTTTGTCAGCACATCAACTACCCGTTCATCTGTTGGAATATACTGTAGCTTTACGAACCCATCTTGTACCAAACATCTAATATAGTGGTACTTTTTGTTGATATGCTTTGTCCTTGCATGGAATACAGGGTCTTTGGAAATCTTGATGCTGCTTTGATTATCACAATTTATTATAGTAGGATCCACAGGTTTTCCAAACAAATATGACAAGAGTTTTCTTAACCAAACAACTTGATTTCCTACTTCACATGCAACAACATATTCAACTTCGACGCTACTTAATGCAACAAGATCTTGTTTTCTACTCATCCATGAGATCATTGAAGCTCCCAAACTAAAACATCCATCGGTAATGCTTCTGCCATGAGTCTCACTGCCACCCCAATCTAAATTTGTGAAAATTGTCAACATAGCTTCCTTTCCATCATATTTTAGGTAATGATGCATAGTGCCATGGAGATATATAAGAAAGTAATTATCCAATGGTCATGACGAGGCTCCAACTGAAATTGACTTGACCCAGATATATTTCTCCTGGTTTCTGCCAAACTTCCAAAACTAAGTAATAGTGCATAAGTCCCAAATATTTCATTTCGATTTCAACTTCCAACATCTTCTTACATTCTTGTATTCTATGGTCCACACCTGTAATAAGTAAATCATCTACATAAAGTATTATAATGATTGGTTCATTGTTCACTACCTCAATGTAGAGATTTAGATCTATAGAACTTTTGACGAACCCAATTCTTAAGAGATACGCATCCATCCTTGCATGCCATGCCCTAGGAGCTTGCTTGAAACGATATAGTGCTTTCTTAAGTCTGCAAACATGTGTGTCCCTGCTATTTGTTTCAAAGCCTTCCGGTTGTTCAATGTATACTTCTTCATTGATGGTCCCATTCAAAAACAAAATTACATCCATTTGATGGATATTCCATCCCATTGTAGTAACTAGCGAAACCAAAGACCTTATAGTAGTATAACTACCAGTAGGTGCAAATTTTTATTCATAGTTTATACCTTCCTTTTGAGAGAAACCCCTTGCAACAAATCTAGCTTTGTATTTATCTATACTTCCATCAGTGGCATGTTTGATTTTGTAAATCCATTTTGAAGTGAAAATTGATTTGTACTTTGGCCTAGGAACAATTTCCCAGACTCCATTCTTCATGATGGGTTGATATTCTTGTTGCATTGCCTTCTTCCATTCTTCTTGATGAGCAACTTCTTCAAAATTAGTTGGTTCAACTTATATCAATTTTTCTATGTATGTTTCATATCCTGAATTGGTTTTCGGTCTTTTGCTTTCTCTAAAAGTTCCTTTAGCAGCTCCATGTCCTTCGACATCTTCAAGAGTAGCTTTCAAGAAATTTGTACTCTTCCTTGTTTCAAGTATGATCATAGGTTGAATTGGTTCACTTGGTCCTTCATCTTCTTCTTCTTGGTTAGGAGTTGTCTCATCATTATGTTTTTCTTCTTCAAATAGTGGTGTATCTTCATCAACTAAATCAATTGGAATATTTTTGGATCTCTTGTAGGCATGATTCTCATCGAATATAACATCCATGCTTAATTCAATTTGTCTTCTTTCCTTAACATAGATTATACATGTCTTTGAAGAAAGAATGTATCCAACGAAGATCCCTTTGATGTTTGTAGAATCTAGCTTCTTTTGCTTGTCCTTTGGAAGGTGGATATATCTGGGACACCCAAAGATTCAAATATGGTCCACACATGGCTTCTTCCATTTGAATGCCTCTTCAGGTGTCATATTTTGAATAATTCTATGATGAATTGTATATATATTGTTGTCATAGCTACTTCACCCCATAGAAATTTTGGAAGGTCTTGATCAAATATCATAGTTCGTATACATTCTTCAATTGTTCTATTTTTCCTTTCTGAAACTACATTTTATCTGGGCTTGTAGGGAACAATGAGCTCCCTCTTAATACATGCTTCTTTATAATATGAAACCAATTATTTTGAAGTGTATTCCCCACCATTTTCGGATCTCAAGGTTTTTATCTTTCTTTCGGTTAAGGTTTCCACTTCAGATCTAAATTCCTTGATTTTTTTAAATAATATATCCTTTGATTTGAGAAGGTAGAGCCATGTCTTTCTACAATGATCATAAATGAAGGTCACATAATAAAGATGGCCCCCAAGTGATTTGTTAGACATAGGCCCACATAGATGTGAATGAATGAGGTCCAATATTTATTTAGACCTTGTATCACTACTTGTGAAAGGCTTCCTTGTATTCTTTCCCAAAGCACATCCATTGCATACACCTTTATGATTTTCCTTGATGTTAGGGATGCCATTTACCATTTGATTGAGAGAGAGAATGATCTCGTAGTGTATATGCCCATATCTTCTATGCCATAGTTCGATGAGATTGATTTTCATGTGAACTAGGGTTTGAGGATATGGTGTTAAAACTCTATATAGTCTTCCTTCACGAACTCCAATGACTTTTTATTTTTCAATGCTTGAATCCTTCCTCAAACCAATACTTTATCAGATACAAAAGAAACCTTATCTCCTTTATCTTCTAATTAAGAAATCGAAAGTAAATTATTTTTCAAACCTGGAACATAGAGTATATTGTTAAGGTGTAGTTTTTCTCCATTCTCCAGCTTCAAAGAGTAGATCCAAGGCCCTTGACTGCATAATTGTTATTGTCTCCTAGCTCCATTGCATGAGATTGATTGTTCCTTTGATAGAGTATGGAGTTGTCCGCTTTCTCCAATCATATGTCTTGATGCTCCACTATCAATGATACATGCATTGTCATCATCAAGAGTACATGTAAGTAAAGCCAAGAATCCTTCGCTTTTGACCTTCTTAGATAGGTTGTATAAGATCCTTCTAATCCTACTTCCTGCAATTCTTCTGATATTGAATCCCATCTTCAAGTAACTTTCCATTGAGGGAGTATCCTTTCCTTTTAATCCAACAATGTGATCTCCAACCTTCTTCGACCTTATCTCTAACACCATATTGAGAAATTGATGCTAGTAGTAATTAGGGTTTGATTCCTCTTCTTTGATAACTAGTTGTGAATTATGTTGGCTTCTTTTACTTCTTTGTTATATTAAGTTTCATCAAGAAATGACCAATTTATGTGTATATGAAGATCACAAGAACAAGAGACACAAGATGTAGGCAGACAGCCAGGGCAAAACCCCTATAAGGGGAAAACCCTGTCAAAACTCTTCCTTCAGTAGATTCAAAGAGAAGATGAGGTAGTCCAAGACTCTTTTGACCTAGACACAGACTTCCCTTAATCACCAAATCAACCCTTCCTCCTTCTTCAAGTGATGTCCTCCCAGTAGCAACTTAGACCTAGAATTTTGACCTCGCAATAGATGAATTTCGGCCTCCACAATATCAGAAATTCGATCCAAGCAACAAAACTTTGACCTACAGTAGAATTCAAAGTTTCAGCGCCAACAATAGCCCAACAAATTTGCACATGTGAGAGAAAGATGGCCTAAAACTTCGACTTTGTCTTCTCCTTCAATATTCTTCCTTCTCTTGGAATTTCACACCTGTTTCTGCCACTCTTTCTTGTGTATTGAACTTGTTGAGTTAGTGAGCAAAAGGATCGAATTGCCTATCTATATATAGCCTCTTATGGGGGTCAAATTGCCCTAATCTAGGCCGACTTCATCATCATAGGGCCAACTTGGTCTGGATGTGTCAAATGATGATCTAAATTTAATCAAGAACACAACAAATTACAGATATAACCATAAGTACAAAGATGCAGCAAAAATAACACTTCATTTCATTAATATCAAATACTAAAATATGCTTACAAACATAATGGAAATATGACTAGCTCGGGCGATGGTAGCTTATCTCTAAGAAGGGATGTGGCAGATACATGCCTCTGAACTGTGTTACAATGAGGCTCAAGGGCATATTTATTATTGAAAAACATGAGAAAACCATAAACAACCAAAACCCTAACCCCAGGAGATGTAATGCCAATAGTTTGTGGGTCCCGTTGGGGTTAGTTGGGCAACCAACTTCTCGTGGTCATAACTTGGTCATATTATCTCCGTTTGATGCGTATGATACCTTGTTGGAAAGGTCTCTCTCATTACTACAATATTTGTTGTAGGCCCATACCTTTCACTACTGCCCTACATTAGACCTCAAAAAAATGTCATTAAGGGGGTCAAAACTACTCTGAATGTTCAGGACCCGAAAAACTGCTAAAAATAGTAAATGTTGAAATAAATAAGGAAACAAATGAAATTGACTGAAGGTCTAAGTGGGATAGGTGGGTGGCCACCAATATCCACCAGGATCATTCCTACCTCCTTAGGAAGCAATGGTCCCCATTGCGTGAAGAGCCTACATGAGGTGAGGAAGTTTTTGTTGAACTTGTTCCCTCGTGAGCCACTTGCATTGGTGCAGGAGATGGCCAGCTTTGACAACCCGATATAGTTGGATCTTTTGTTGGCGAGTGTTCTTGACCTGTGTATCCATAATGCGATCAGTTGTGACATGTTCCATTCAGTCTGGGTTTAACTTTGTTGGTGTGAGTTGTTATGCAATGTTTGATGTGTCCAACGATGGTGGGAAGTATGGTCGAAGGTGGTCCACATCGAACACTGGGTGTAGGCCAAGGAATGGGGGAAAGCTGAGCTCAAAATGATTTTCTCCAACACCCTTGGTAATGGTGTAAGGAACATATCGGAGTGGTCTGAGCTTCTGATGGACTTCTGTAAGGCGTTCTTTCTGCAAATGCAACCAAACTTTGTTGCCCACTTGAAACTTGTGTGGCACCCGATGTTGATCATGTCACTACTTGTACTTGGCATTAGACTTCTCCAAGATGTCGTGAACCTACTGGCCGATGTGTTGGGTGCCTTCAATAAATCTGGTCACTTTATCAACCTCAGACAATACATGTGTGGATTCTATCTACGTACTCACATGAGGCATGGCAACATCAATCAGACACAATGGTTGAAATCCTAGACCCACTTGAAAGGGACTACGACTAGTCGAGCTATGGAGAGATCTATTATAAATGTGTTGCACATATGGAAGACTCTCATCCCAAGTTCTAGGATTCTTGGAGTTGTACATGCAGAGTATGTGTACTATCATCCTATTGACAACCTCCATCTATCCATCAGTTTGGGGATGGAAGGTAGTCAATTTGTTGATCTTGGTGTCCAATAGTGTCTATAGCTTTGACCAAAATGTGCTCAGTAACCTGCTATTTCGATCTGATATAATGGTTCGCGAGATCCTGAAATGTACCCATACTCGTTCAAAGAAGAATCTGACAGTGTCCTCTACTATGATACTCTTCTTGCAGGCCGCCAATATAGCCATCTTAGAAAATATGTTCACGACCATAATTACACAGTCATTATGGTGCTTGGTAGAAGGGAGGCCAGACATATAGTCCATGGAGATGGATTCCCACTGTTGGGAGTAGGCAGAGGAGTGTACAAGACTTGCTTCTTGATGGTTGGCTTGGCGATGGCGCAAGCAGTGCAGGATTTGATATATTTCCCAACATCTAGTTAGAGTTTGGGCCAATAAAAGTACTTTTGTAGTACAACCACATTTTTCTCCATACCAAAGTGTCCAATGACCTGACAGTAGTGCACCTCCTAGATCATCTTAGCACGCTCACTTAAAGGAACACAAAGGTGGCCCAAGTAGCATCATAATGCATCCTCGAGTTGGAAATCAAGAACTTGCTTGCCAACTACTAGCATCTGGTATGTCAAGGTGAACTCTGGGTCATTTTTGTATAGTCGCGGCCATCTAGAGATCTTGTGACCACAAGAGTTGAGAACAATAGTAAGTTTTTCATCTAGGGGCCGACTGAGGCAGACTGCAACATGATTGGTGTTGCCTTTTTTGTATTTAATGTTCATGTGTAATTGTTGTAGATATGTAGACCACTTATGATGGCGATCGTTCTGCAACTTCCCCTGTATCTATATAAACTGAAGAGGTCGGTGATCGGTGTGGATGACCGTCTCCTTCCTTAGAATGTAGTGCTTCCATTGTCGGTAAGCCTGCACGATGGAATACATATCTTTATCATAGGTGGGGTACTTTCGAATTGTATTGGAAAGTGTCTCACTATGATAGGCCACTGGATGCCCGTGTTGGGTGAGGACTACACTAATAGCATAGTTTGAGGCATATGTCTCGATTTCAAATGGTTGTTGCAGGTCTAGTAGTGTGAGTACTGGTGCAAAACAGAGGCAGTGCTTCAACTCAATGAACGCCTTCTGTTGGGATTTGAACCAAGAAAACTTTTCTTTCGCCCTGCCCTTAGTAATCTAACTCAAAGGCTAAGTGATATGGGAGAATCCCAACACAAACCTCCGATAGAAATTTTCAAGACCCAAAAAGTTGCGAAGCTCTGTTAGAGTGGTCGGGCTGGCCATTCCTGAATGATTTGGATCTTGGTCGGGTCCACATACACACCACGCTCATTTTTGATGTAACCCAAGTATTGGACTTAGCTCATGCCAAAGGTGCATTTATCCAAGTTGGCACACAGTTTGTGTTGCCGAAGGGTTTAAAGGACCTATCGAATGTGTTGCAAGTGTTGTTCCCAACTCTTGTTGAAGATGAGGATGTCGTCTAGATAAACCACCACAAACAAGTTGGGGAAGGCCGCAAGATGTCATCCATTAGCCTCATAAAAGTAGCAGGGGAACTTGTCAACCCGAAGGGCATAACCAACCATTCAAAAAGGCCTTCCTTAGATTTAAAGGCGATCTTCCATACATATGTGGGGTCTATTGGAACTTGGTGATAACCAGACTTCAAATCGATCTTGTTGAAATACTTGGCTCCCTTGAGTTGGTCTAGCAAGTCATCAATCTGTGGGATTGGATACCTATTCCTCACAGTGATTTTGTTTAGTTCTTGATAATCAATGCAGAGCCTCCAGGTCCCATCCTTCTTTTTTACAAGTATAACTAGGCTCCCACAAGGCGAGGAACTTTGTCGGATGTGCCCTTTTTGCACCAACTCCTAGATTTGCTACTTGATCTCTTCATTTTCCAAAATGGACCGACGATACATCGGCCCTTTGGGTAGATGTGCTTTGGGAGTCAGATCAATTGAATACTTGACCTGGCAATGCAAGGGTACCCCTGTGGGTGAGGAGAAGATGTCCTTGTATTATTCCACGACCGTATCCATCTGCTTCTGCTGCTTGGAGGAACCCTTCTCAGGGGCCATGGATGTGGCTATGACCTTCCCTTTACTTTGAGAGTGAATCAGAAAGAAAAAAAATTTCCTAGTCTGGGAGATGACCTTACTGCATTGCTTAGCAGAGATCAAAGAGATGGTGGTAGGTGGGGCTACCTTCGGTATCCTGTATAACTTAGTACCCAAAGAAATAATAACAGAGCAAGGCCTAGACTCATACACATCATGTCGATTCCATAAGTATGGTTGTCCTAATAATACATCACAAACTTCATGAGGAGCAACATCACACAATACCTCATATGTGAAGGGATTGATGCTGTAGGGAAGACGACACTGCTGACTGACATAGAGATCTCATCTTTGGTGAAGCCACCCAATGGTGTACCACTGCAGATGTGTTGTAGTCGGTAGGCCCAGACACTTCACGACCTCTGCTAAAATGAGGTTCCTTTGGCTCCCATTGTCGACAATGATCTACAACGGAGAACCCTTCACACGCATTTGTGTGTGGAATAGGTGCTCCCTCTCTTTTGGATATTCAAGCTCAATATTCTAGATCTTGGTGGTGGCCACAATGGAATTGGGCTCCACGTCAATGATCTGATTCCCTTCGTTAGTACTCTTGTTAGGTTCTAACTAAAAGTCGGAACATGCGTCAGACTCATAAGCCTTCAGCTCGGCCACCAGTGGCTGCTTGGCCTGACACTCACTTGTGTTGTGAGTGGAGCTCTTATGGAACTCACACCACTTTCCTGTAACCTTCTTTGTCTTCGTGGTGTTGTTCTTTTCTTGTGGCTTTGACGAGTTATCCTGGGTCTTCTTGCCTTGGTTTTGCCCTTTGCTCTGCGGTTTTGGGGCCCCTTTCCCTTGCTTCTAATTCGCAAATCCAAAGTCTCGCTTTTTCTGTTTAAACTTCTACTCAATCTTAATAGGGTATCGGTATGTCATGCTGAGCGAGGATATGTCTAGGAATTCCATCTCATCCTAGATGTACCTGTGTAGGCAGTTGCAATACTTGAATACCAAAAGTTTCTCAGAATCCTTGATACCCAACTTCGTGTGAAGTGTATGAAAAACATTGGCAACTTCGGCACATCTTGGTCTTGTTTGTCGCAGTGTGTTCCAATTTATGTATTTATCCTCATAGCTCCTGATAGGGTAGTACTGCTCCTTGATGGCGTCCCAGAATTAATCCCAAGTGGGTGCGGCCAAAAATAGTGAGGGTGTACTTTCATCCTTCTACTCATAGTAGGTTTCCTACCAGTCCTTGACGTGGGGGGGTGACTTTGAGAAAAGAAAAAGTAATATTTTCCCTAATGGAAATATCATGAACAAAAAAATATACTTCTAGCAAATTTAACCATTTATCTATGGCGTCTGCATCTATCAGACCCTCAAATATGGGTATGCCAAAGTTAACTTGTACCTTAAAGGGTGTGGCGATTCCAGAGTAGCTGTTGGAAGTATATATTTCGCCCTTGGGTACCCGCTCAAGGATCTGGAAAAGGTTGTCCATCATCACGTTCCTCTGTCACTTGAGGGCTTCTTCGAGCAAGATTTTGAAATGATCTCCTACCACCTCGTCTTTCTTTTCTTTCGCCATGGGTGGTCGTCGGGGTTTGTAAGGCTAGTCTTGCAAAGGTTCGACCAGTTCAAGCGCTAACTCCTTATATCTCGACCTCGTTGGGGACATGCAAAGAAAAACAGAGAAAGATCATACCACTCTAATACCACTGATCTGAAATTAAACATGAATGCAACAAATTACAAATATAACCATAAATACAAAGATGCAACATAAATAAAACTTCATTTCATTAATATCAAATACTAAAATATGCTTACAAATAGAATGAAAACAAGACTAGCTCGGGAAATGGTAGCTTATCTTTGATAAGAGATGTGGTGGCTACATGCCTCTGAACTATGTTACAATGAGGCTCCATGGCCTATGTATTGATGAAAAACATGAGAAAACCCTAAAAAAGCAAAACCCTAACCCCAGGAGATGTAACACCAAGAGTTTGTGGGCCTCGTTGGGGTTAGTTGGGCAGCCAAATTCCCGGGGTCATAACTTGGTCATATTATATGCGTTTGGAGTGTACGATGCCTTGTTGGAAAGGTCTCTCTAAGTACTACAAAAAACGTCATTTAGGGGGTCAAAACTGCTCCGGAAGTTCAGGACCCGAAAAACTTCTAAAAATAGTAAATTCTGAAATAATCAAGGAAACAAATGAAACTAATTGAAGGTCTAACTGGGATAGGTGGGTGGCCACCAATATCCACTGAGATCATTCCTACCCCCTTAGCAATTAATGGTCCCCATTGCGTGTAGATCCTCCATGAGGTGAGGAAATTTCTATTGAAATTGGTCCTTGGTGAGCCACTTGCCTTGGTACAGGAGTTGGCCAGCTTTGACAACCCAATATAGTTGGATATTTTGTTGGTGAGTGTTCTTGACCCGTGTGTCCATAATGCGATCAGTTGTGGCATGTTCCATGTGGTCTGGTTTTAAATCTGGTGGTGTGAGTTGTTCTGCAATGTCTGATGTGTCCAACAATGGTTGGAAGTATGGTCGAAGGTGGTCCACATTGAACACTAGGTGCAGGCTAAGGAATGGGGGAATTTTGAGCTCAAAATAATTTTCTCCAATAGCCTTGGTAATGGTGTAAAGACCATATTAGAGTGGTCCGAGTTTCCGATGGCCTTCAGTAAGGCATTCTTTCTGCAAATGCACTAGAGTTTGTCGCCCACCTAAAGCTTGTGTGGCACCCGATGTTGATCATGTCGCTGCTTGTACCTGGCATTAGAATTCTCCAGGATGTTGTGAACTTGCTGGCGGATGTGTTGGATGTGTTCAATAAATTTGGTTGCTTTATTAGCCTCAAACAATACATGTGTGGATGTTGTCCACGTAGTTGCATGAGGCATGGCAACATCAATCAGACACAATGGTTGAAATCCTTGACCCACTTGAAAGGGACTACGACCAGTTGAGCTATGGAGAGCTCTATTATAATTGTGCTACACATATGGAATACTCTCATCCCAGGTTCGAGGATGCTTGGAGTTGTACATGCGGAGTATGTGCATTATCATCCTATTGACAACCTCCATTTGGCCATCAGTCTAGGTATGGAAGGAAATCGATTTGTTGAGCTTGGTGTCTAATAGTGTCCAAAGGCTTAACTAGAATGTGCTCAAGTAATTACTATCCCAATTTGACATAATGGTCTCTGGGATCCCGAAATGTACCCATAATCGTTCAAAGAAGAGTTTGGCAGTGTCCTCTTCTGTGATACTCTTCTTGCAGGCTGCTAATATAGGCATCTTAGAAAATATGTCCACGACCACAAATACACAGTCATTACCATGCTTGGTAGAAGGGAGGCCAGACATATAGTCCATGGAAATGGATTCCCACGGTTGGCTGGGAGTAGGCAGAGGAGTGTACATACCCTTCTTCTTGATGGTTAGCTTGGCGATGGCGTAGGTAGTGAAGGTTCTGATATATTTTCTAATATCTAGTCGGAGTTTGGGCCAATAAAAGTGCTTATGTAGTACAACCACAATTTTCTCCACAAGAAAGTGTCCTACGACTCGGCTATAGTGTGCCTCCCAAATCATCTTGGCACGCTCGCTTGAAGGAACACAAAGGTGGCCCATGTAGCATAATAATGCGTCCTCGAGGTGGAAATTAGGAACTTGCTTGCCAGCTACTAGCATCTGGTATGTCGAGGTCACCTTTGGATCCTTTTTGTATAGTTGCAACCATCTAGAGGTCTCGTGACCACAAGAGTTGAGAATAGTAGTCAGTGATGCCACTGGGGGCCGACTGAGGAAGTTTGTAACATGATTGGTGTTGCCCTTTTTGTATTTAATTTCAAGTTGAATTGGTACATATATGTAGACCACTTCTAATGGAGATTGTTTTGTAACTTTCCCTGTGTCTGTATAAAATGAAGAGGTTGGTGATCGGTGTGGATGACCATCTCCTTCCCCAGAATGTAGTGCTTCCATTGTCGGTAAGCCTGCATAATGGAATACATCTCTTTATCATAGGTGGGGTACTTTTGAATTGTATCAAAAAGTGTCTCACTGTGATAGGCCACTAGATGCCTGTGTTGGGTTGGGACTGCACCAATAGCATAGTCTAAGGCGTCTGTCTCAATTTCATATGGTTGTTGTAGGTGTGGTAGTGTGAACTCAAATGGTTTCTTCAACTCAATGAATGCCTTCTATTGGAATTCAGACTAGGAAAACTTTGCTTTCACCACACCATTAGTAATCTGACTCAAAGGCCAAGTGATTTTGGAGAATCCCAACACGAACCTCTGATAGAAAGTTGCAAGGCCCAAAAAGCTGCAAAGCTTCGTTAGAGTGGTTGGGGCTAGCCAATCCCGAATGACTTGGATCTTGGTTAGGTCCACATGCACGCCACACTCATCTATGATGTAAACCAAGTATTGGACTTGGCTCATTCCAAAGGTGCATTTCACCAAGTTGACACACAGTTTGTGCTACCAAAGGGTTTGAAGGACCTGCCGAATGTGTTGTAAGTGTTCTTCCCAACTCTTATTGAAGATGAGGATGTCTTCCAAATAAACCGCCACAAACGAGTTGGTGAAGGGCTGCAAGATGTCATCCATTAGCCTCATAAAAGTCATAGGGGTATTTGCCAACCCAAATGGCATAACCAACCATTCAAAAAGGCCTTCCTTGGATTTAAAAGCAGTCTTCCATACATCTGTGGGCTCTATTGGAACCTAGTGATAACCAAACTTCAAATCGATCTTGCTGAAATAATTGGCCCCCTTGAGTTGGTCCAGCAGGACATCAATCTATGGGATTGGATACATGTTCCTTACAATGATTTTGTTTAGTGTATGATAATTAATGCAGAGCCTCCAGGTCCCATCCTTCTTCTGTATAAGTACAATCAGGCTCCCACAAGGCGAGGAACTTGGTCAAATGTATCCTTTTTGCAGCAATTCCTAGATTTTCCACTTGATCTCTTCATTTTCCAGAATGGAGCAGTGATATATCGGCCCACGAGTCAGATCAATTGAATGCATGACCTGACAATGCAAGGGTACCCCTGTGGGTGAGGAGAAGATGTCCCCATATTCTTCCACGACCATATCAACCTGCTTCTACTACTTGGAGGAACCCTTCTCCAGGGCCAAAGATGTGACTACGACCTTCCCCTTACTTTGAGATTAAATAAGAAAGAAAATAATTTTGCTAGCCTGGGAGATGACCTTACAACATTACTTAGTAGAGATCAAAGAGATGGTGGTAGGTGGGCCCTACGTCTGGTATCCTGTATAACTTAGTACCCAAAGAAATTATAACAAAGCGAGGCCTAAACTCATATACAACATGCCATTTCCGTAAGTATGGTTGTCCTAATATTACATTACAAACGTTAAGAGGATAAACATCACGTAGTACCTCATCCATGAAGGGCTTGGTGTTGTAGGGAAGGCAACACAGTTGTCTGACGTGGAAATTTCGTCCTTGGTGAAGCCACCCAATGGTGTACAATTGCAGATGTGTTGTAGTTGGTAGGCCCAACGGCTTCATGACCTATGCTGAAATGAGGTTCTTTTGGCTCATGCTGTCGACAATGCACTGCAGTGGAGAACCCTTCACCCACATCTGTGAGTGCAATTTTCACTCCCCCTCTGCTGGATCTTCAAGCTCAATCTTCTGGATCTTGGTGGTGGCCACAGTGGCACTGGGCTCCGCTCTAATGATTTGATTCCCTTTGTCATTCCCCTTGTTGGGTTCTGACTCAGAGTTAGAACATGCATCAAACTCATAAGCCTTCAGCTTGGCCACTAGTGATTTCTTGGCCCGACACTCACTTGTGTTGTAAGTGGAGCTCTTATGGAACTCACACCACTTTCCCGTGTCCTTCTTTATCTTTGTGGTGTTGTTATTTGCTTGCAGCTTTGACGGGTTATCCTAGGTCATTTCGCCTTGGATTTTCCCTTTGCTTTGCAGTTTGGGGGTGCCTTTCCCTTGCTTCAGATTCACAGATCCAAAGTCTCTCTTTTTTTATTTAAGCTTCTACTCAATCTTGACAGTGTATCGGTACGTCGTGCTGAGCGAGGAGGTGTCCAAGAACTCCATCTCATCCTAGATGTACCTGTGCAGGCAGTCGTTGTACTTAAGTGCCAAATGTTTTTGAGAACCCTTGATACCCAACTTCATGCGAAGGGTATGAAAAACATTGGTAAACTCCGACACGTCTTGGTCCCTTCCCAGTCGTAGCATGGTCCACTTTATGTATTTATCCTCATAGCTCCCAATAGGGTAGTACTACTCCTTGATGGCATCTTGGAATGAATTCCATGGGGGTGCGCCGAAAATAGTGAGGGCGTACTTTCATCCTTCTGCTCACAGTAGGTTTCCCACCAGTCCTTGACATGGGCAGCGACTTTGAGAAGAGCCAAAGTAATCTTTTTCCAGCTAGAAAAATCACGAGCAGAAAAAAATATCCTTCTATAAGAGTTAGCCATTTATCTACGACGTCTGCATTTATCTAGCCCTCAAATATGGGAATGTCAAAGTTAAGTTGTACCTTAAAGGATTTGGATCTTCCATAGTAGTTGCTGGAAGTAGATGCGTCACCCTTAGGTAGCCGTTGAAGGATCTGGGAAAAGTTGTCCATCATCACGTTCCTCTGTCGCTCGAGGAATTCTTCAAGAAATATTTTGAAAGGATCTCCTACCCCCTCATCTTTCTTTTCTTCTGCCATGGGAGTCCGTCAGGATTTGTGAGGCTGGCCTTGTAAAGGTTCGACTAGTTCAAGCCCTAACTCCTTATATCCCGACCTCGTTGGGGACATGTAAAGAAAAATATAGAAAGAGCAGATCGCTCTAATACCACTGATTGAATCTAAATAAGAATGTAACAAATTATAGATATAACCATAAATACAAAGATGCAGCAGAAATAACACTTCATTTCATTAATATCAAATACTGAAATATGCTTACAAACAGAAAGGAAATAAGACTAGCTTGGGTGATGGCAGCTTATCTCCAAGAAGAGATGTGGCAGATACATGCCTCTGAACTGTGTTATAATGAGGCTCAAGGGCCTATTTATTATTGATAAACATGAGAAAACCCTAAACAACCAAAACCCTAACCCCATGAGATGTAACACCAAGAGTTTGTTGGCCCCGTTGGGGTTAGTTGGGCAGCCAACTTCCTGGGGTCATAACTTGGTCATATTATCTCCATTTGGCGTGTATGATACCTTGTTTGAAAGGTCTCTCTGAGTACTACAAGATTTTTTCACATGCCCCTACCTTTGGCTACAGGCCTGCAGCGGACGTCAAAAACCCACTGTTTATGGGGTCAAAACTGCTTCGGAAATTCAGGACCCTAAAAACTACTAAAAATAGTAAATGCTGAAATAAACAAGGAAACAAATGAAACTGATTGGAGGTCTAGGTGGTATAGGTGGGTGGCCACCAATATCCACCTAGATCAAATGACCTATTTGACTAAAAATAATCCTTTTTACATAATACAAAAGCCCAAGAAACCTAGAAGCCTATAATGGAGGCTTTGACCTATAAACATGATAACTCAAGCATGAAACCCATGTTTTAATAAGTCATTATAAAATTTCTTTTGACAAATAAATTACATTATACAATTATGAAGACCGAACCTAGTTACATTCTTCAACATCATCTCTCAAGGGAAATATTTAAAAGAAATTTTGAAAAAGTTCAGAATGGAGGATTGTTCCCTTGTCACCAGTACCATGGTTGTTGGATGAAATCTAAGCAAAGATAATGCATCACTGGAAGGTGATCCAAAGTTTTATAGATCTATTATTGGCAGCCTATTATACCTTACAACTTTAATACTAAACATAATGTTAGCTGTTGGGTTAGTAGCAAGATATCAATCAACTTCAAAGCAAAGATGTCACTTAGCAATAAAAAGAATCTTTAGATATTTAAAAGGCACAATAGATTATGCACTGTGGTACCTGTTGTAGCGGCTACAACACCCTCCAAAAGTTTTCCTTAGGCTCGTTTTGGGGCCTCCCTTCCAACCTTCACAACAGATTGCCTTGCTTCATCAAGTTCACAAGCTTCAATGTCTTTTTTGCACAAAGACAACCTATCGATCACAGCTTGATCCATTCCCCTCATAAGTTGTTCACCCAAACTTGGTCCAACTGCAGGCTGAGCAACTTCCCCAAGAAAATTGCGCATTTCTGGAGGGCAACCAACCTTCCCTCCATAAATTGCGCAATCCTATCTGGTAGCCTATTGGGCTCCAAGATTGCGCAATCCTACCAATCAACACTCCCAACAGGAATTGCACAATTTTCCCCATTAGGGCTGCTTAGCCCAAACTTTTCACAAATCTGGGCAGCATTCAGCTGCTCTGCCCATCAATTGCATAAATCTCTTGGGCAGCCAGCCCAGCTCCCAGCCAGAAATGCACATTTTTCTCCAGCAATCAAGCAGTCTCTTGCATGTGCATCTTAGTTGACTGGTTCCCCTTGGGACCGAGAAAAACTGACTTACATGCATGGACTACTTCTCCCAAGGCAACATGCAAAGGCATCCCTTGTTTTAGGGACCTATGTTTAGCAGTTGGAGGTTACATGCAAGGATCATTTCAGAAACCTCCCACTAAGTGTCGCTTCCCTAGATTTGTGGCATGCACATCACAACCTCGATGTTATCAAAAATTATCAACTGGACACTACAGAGCTAATTCTTCACATCAACCTTGTAGCTCTAACATTCCATGTCACATCTAGGAGCAATCGGCACATTCAACTCAGTTGTTTTGGGGTAATCCTGCTTCCCATGCCTTGTGTTGCATTTCTGTCGCTTTTCATGTTTTCGCTTGTATGAGTATTGTTTGCTTGATTTCTTTGAATGCCTATTGTCATTTACATGTATATTATCTTTTCCTAGCACCGTTTCAATTTTCGTCAACATCTCACTACTGTCGCACGCATGAAACTGTTTTTCACGAACGGTCGCCGATTTGGCGACTTGCTTCACCCAGATGCATGTTGTTCCATTTTCCGAATCTTTCATTCACTGTTTGCATGCACGATCATTCACTTATGCTTACACTCAATATATCCATGCATTCACATTCACATTCATTTTCAGTTGCCCGTCGACGAGTCTGGGCAGCGTTGGCCCGGACTCTGCCTCACCAAGACAACATTGTGCAATCCTGAGAGGTAAGGCTTTGTCTTCCTCTCAGGAAATGCACATTTCTACCTATTGATTATCCTCCAGTCTTGCATTGCACAATTATGAGGGACAGTGATTGCTGGCCCAGAAAATTGTACAATGCAGTCACTGAGCCTACAACCATTGCTAGCTGATATTGCGCATTGCACAATTCCAATAGTCAGTAGCCAGACTGGACTGTGCATTGCATAGTTCTAGCAGTTAGTTAGCCTCGCAGAAGCCCAGACCATGTATTGTGCAGACTTGGGAGTCAGTCTCCCGACCTCCCGGTAGAAATTGCGCAACCTTCATGATTAGTCACACAGGTATGTTGTAAGTCAGTTCTCAAGTCCATTTTGGTTTTGGACCGACATATTTCTTGTCATGAGTGTTTCCATGTCTCCAGGTATCACATGTGTTCATCTTCCTCTTAGCAGTATAGGTACAATGGTTTCCAAGAGAGCAGAGTCGAAGACACTGTTAAGAGCACACTTGGGGATGCAGTCGATAAAGTGTCTATGGACTTGCCTACCCACAAAGACATCAAATTGTTCGTAGACAAGGACATTAAGATATGATGACAGTAGTATGACAACATCACAACATCATGAACAACAGTTAAAGGCAGCATACCAGATGCAATGAATGTAAGAGGAAGGTTGTTGACAACACAGAAGCGGAACAAAGTTGCAAGCTCAAGCATATCCACTTGTGGTGAACTCAACTTTGCAGACTCAGGCTATGAGGTGATGACATGACATGAAGATCATGCGAAGGTAGAGAACGGAACAGAGAAGGAGTTGCATGTGCTCAAGCAACAACTCAAGGAAGAACAATAGTTGCATAGACAAGAGAATGAGTTACAGCAAGAACAGGTACAACAGTGGGCGCAACATGCACTCACGGATGAAACTGCACCCATACAAGTTAAAGATCCATCCTAATAGCTAGCACAAAGTAGACATGGTGAGTAGTATCGTTGATCACATGCAAGGGAATACAACAACACGCATGTCATTGTGCGTGCGCATGCGATCCCACCCATTCGACACACTCACCGAGGTGAAGACAAGAAGCAAGTGCAACTGGAGCTAAACATGTATTTGACAGTTTATGCACATGACCACCAACACACACTAGAAGATAAACACGGACACTATGCATTAGTGTGTTGCCGGTTCGTCTGCACCCAAGAAGACCATGCACATGTTAACAGACGAGTTGGATGGAGGAGCCATACGAATGACCCGGATGCAACAGAGGCAAGAGTTCGCTTTAGTAAGATGTCACCATGGAGCGCATGCACACCATCACGGATGACCAAGCTTGTCATCAACTCATCACCTTCACCATCACAAGCATGTCAAAGAGTTGGTCTCACCAGAACGGACCGAGTGTCAGTGATGTCTTGCATGGATTGCTCAATCCATTTTGTCTCACATGAGCACATGTGCATTGTAATGTAACGTCTTGTCAAGTGGAAGTTCAAGTGTCGATAATTGGATGTAACAGTCATAAAGTAGATGAAGAGTCATGAGGGTAGATGAATTGTCACAAAGGGGAATGTCAAGGGTCACCCCAACCTTTGCTATAAATAGAACCTCATAACTCATTGTAAAGGATTTTGGTCAGCTAAGCTTCAATAGGAGTATCTTAGAGAAATCTTGGACAATATTGTAACGAGCCTTGGCTTCTCCACTGCGCAAAGCTAGTACATCTCTTTGGAGGAGCAGGCGGTTGTGGCTGTAGCGTTCCGCTATCAGAACTAGTGGTTACATGGATGTATTGTATGACTGGAAGTTACACTCCTTAATATAACAAGAGCCAACATGTTTCAAGCATATGTTGTATTGTATTCTATGCTATCTCATTTACTCTAAATGATATATGTATTGGTTTGCTTACGCATGCATGTATAGCTATCTGTGTATGTATGTATGTATGAATCTTTCTGAAATGTGTTATTGGTTTAACCATCACTTTGGATTGCTTGCTAATTTTCCTTCCATGTTGAGATGCATCTTCGCTCGTGTGTTCCCTTCTTAACTGTGTGCTATCACAAGTTTCTAAGGGGCACACTCATCTCAAACCCCATGTGTTAGAACCTCTCACACACCTTCCTTGGCTCAGTGCAATTGTCACACCCTTGCTACCAACAAAGTTATCCTACTTGCCTCTATGCAAAGTTGCGGTCAAGGCATTATCGTACGACCCACTGCTCGGACTCCTACACCAAACGGTCTGAGGTCTAATTGGGACTCCTAACCGAGGATATCCCCTTACATGTTGGCGTGTCCAACATTGTTAACATGAAGATATGATATTGTTATCAAGGTTGAGTGAGAGAGAGAGAGAGAGAGTCCCTCTCTCTCTCTCTCTCTCTCTCTCTCTCTGTTTATTTGATTTTTAGGGTTGCAATTTTAAATATAAATTAAAATTTGAAATGATAGCCATTGAAAAACCATAGAATTTTCATATTAAGTATCATTATACTAGTATGCACTTGGATAAGTCTAATTTAGCATTGTTATTTGAAAATAAAATATGATATCTAGATGATTATAAATATTTTTTTCCATAGAAAAGCCACATTTTTTATTCCATATAGAATAAAATATGCACTCTTAAGGTATTGATAGCAGAATACAAAAGATCCTTAATGTATACTATATTCAATATATCATGTGTACATATTATCAGAAGATATAAATAAATACTCTACTATTAAATATTGGTGTCTACATAGAAAAATTAGCCATGCCAACCATCATCTACCCAATATAACTCGACCATCAAAAGTCCTTACATAGTTTTTGACATCTGCCATTACATAGTCCTACATGTTTCTTAGTATAATTGAAAATACATGAAAGTTGTTAAAAAAACATAATTAAATATAAAAGGATTAAAATATTCAAGCATCCATAGTATGGTCGAAGATGAACACTTTCTTGAATTCTTTCAAACAAATTGTCTCAAGAATCAAAGTAAGTCCTTTTGATGATGAGTCTACCACATTATTCAATTCCTTGTACAATGTATGAAGGATTTTTTTTTTTAAATTATTGAGTGATTTGATTGAGATGTTTTTATATTATCTATAATGATATGTAAACTATATATTATTAGTCAAGTATCCATTTAATGACCAATTTCAAATCATCATAAAAATGTGAAATTCCATTTCACGATTCTATCTTTAATAAGGCACAAAAGGCCATGTTGTAGGCGCTGCAACAACCCCTCCAAAATTTTCAAGCCCTTAGAATTGTAGGAGCCCCTTTTATCATGCAAGAGTTTTCTACATCCTAAGAATATTTTCAAGAGCTCGCCATACTAGAAAAGCCTTGTAAGAACCCAAGGTTTCCTTCTAAGTCAAGCTAAGTTGCAAGCTGGTCCAAATAAGGAAGACGCAGCTTCATAATGAGACCTTTTCCTTCGCATGTGACTAGTGCGATCTATGCAACCTGAGCAACCTAGGTTTCTCAAGTCGCATAGGTCAGATCTCGAAGCTTGTGATGTTTGTGACCCTTGCGACCATGGGACCAACAAGTCGCTGAGTCGCAAAGGTCACAATTAGTATCCTTTGCGACCACGCAACTCTTGCAACCTTGCGACCTTCATGGGTCGCAAGGTCACATAGATCGCACTCCTCCCCCACTCAGGGACTTGCGACCCATGCGACCCTCGCACATGCGACCAAAACTATAAATAGTAGGTCACCTTGGCTCATTTTTAATGGCTCCTTTGGTCACACGAGAGACGAGGTAGACTTGCGACTTGGGCGCGCACGATTTTTCCAAGTAGGCAACCTTTCACCTTCCCTGTAATCATTTTCTCCGTCTAAGTGTCGTCCTCTTCCACCCCAACCCTTCACATTCTACCCTATATTGTTTTTATCTCCATTTTGGCCTAAATCTTCACCTCAAACTTCAAATAAATTACTCTAGCCCCGTGCAATCTCACTTGCCCACCTCACAGCCATTCCTCGCCCTTAGCCACCCCTGTTTTCACTAGTGAGCCTGACCATTTGGCACCTTGAGGAATCTCAGACGTCCCTTAAGCCTCAAGCTTCCCTTCTTAGCTCGCCTAAAACATAGGTCACACAACCCATAGCCATGATACCATAAAGCTTGTGACCTCGTGACCTCGCGACCCTGCGGCCTCACGACCCCGCGACCTTGCGACGGTGCGACCCAATGACCTTGCGAACAGTGCGACCCCAGAAGCCTGCAACTCATATAAGTAGTTTCTAAGTCGCACTCCTTACCTTGATACCCCTACGACATACCTTCCATTATGACCTGCCAAAAGACCTCCTTGCAACTTCTTGGAATTGATTTTATTTAAGTAGTCTCTATTTTATTTTCATGTCGTCGTTCTCATCATGGGATTTTTTGTTCGACATGCAAAGTGACATGGACCTCGAGTGCATCTCCATCTCCTCTTTCGAAGATGATATGGCGCCCCCAACTACAAAGTCCACTCATAGAAGCTCGGGAAGCAGTTCATTGGAAATCTACCATTATGAGGAGTACAATATTTATAAAGAGTACGCGAAGATGAACATATTGGAAACCTAGGATGATTTCCCAATATAGCTGAATGTCAAGAGGTCTAAACTCCACAAGATAGCGTCACACCCTCTGATATTTCCGTGCATTGAAACTATCGATTAAGTCCTGCAGAACATGGATACAAATTCATGGACGGTCAGGGACTTGGAGCACCCTTAGCAGCGATCTCCCCTACGAATATTGCCACCTACTACAGACTCCCTTAGAGGCAGGAGACCTCCAATACTTGGTGGATCTTTGGCTTTTTAATACTGGTTAAATATATCCTAAGGGAATAGTGGCAGGACCCGTCAAAATTATGGGTCAGAGCATATCAGGCATACAGGACAGAGGGGCTAAGGAAAGTGTATCAATTGATTGCTGCTATGATGTTTCGCTTGTATAGCAATTCATAATGTGACGTATTCCATGGTACCTCGATCCCTCTCATGCACGTTGTCGCCACCCGTGGAACAACCTTCAACTGGGTGAGCATCCTGGCATCGTCCCTAAGGACAAACATAATTGCATCCAAGCATCCGGAGCTAGAACAACCACCAAAATTCTACATGGTTTCATACCTCCTAGATGTCGTTTGTGCAAGATGCCATTTTGATAACTGGAGCTATAACTTGGATACATTGGCAGCTAGCTCTGTGCACCATCACTACAGGGTCTTTTGGGACACTGCCTATAATGATATGATAGATGTTATTTCCGAATCTTTTATCGCTCCACTATACTAGCAGCTATTCGGGGAGGAGCCACCATGCATGTCTAAGAGGGCTATTGAAACTGTGGTCAAGGTGGCACACTAGTTTCCCATCCATGAGGGCATGTTCATTAGAGTCTTCGATACCCATAAGGCCCCTCATGCTCTACCCAAGTTTGTCACAGACAAAGTACTTATGCTAGAAGTTTGATACCAGATGACGTAGGGTTTTTCAAAGGTACTAAGCAAAGGCAAGAAGAAACCATGGTCGACTTTCCCACTCATGATCAGAGCATATGTAGTTGAGAACTTCAAACAAGTGGAAGAAGAAGCTAAAGCATTGAAATATAGCCACTTTATAAACTTCAACTATCACACGTATGATCCTGAGAAAGTCGTGGTTGCCAATTGGAAGAAAGCAAAATTCAACTGGTCATATTCACACACTAGACAAGATCACGAAGACAGGATAAAGAATTGGTATAACGCCACTAGGGAAATCAGCCCTAGTGAGATATAGGATAGAGATGAGGATCTCCTCGAGCACTCCCAGGAAAATGTCAGCCTTCAAGAGAAAGCCTCCACCTTGAAGAAAAAATAATGGGAGATGCAAAAATCCAGCGGGAAATGTGAGAAGCAGAAAGAGAAAGAGGTCGAACATATTCTGAGCGACCCATAAGAGGAGGACAATAATGAAACAATGGAACAAAGGAACACCACCCTATAAAAGAAGAAGCAAGAGCTCAAGAGAAAAAGGGAACAAGAGCTCAAGCAATCTCAAGATTCCAACGACTAAGCACAACTCGAAAAGAAGAGGCGATAGGAAGAGGAGGAAAAGGAAAAACAGCTAGAAGAAAAGTTGCGGGAGGAGTGAAGGGCCTAGGAAGAAGCAGAGAAAAAAAGACAGCAAGAAGAGAAAAAGACCAAATAGGAGAAAGAGAACAAGAGCAAAAGGAGAAAGAATAAAAACTTAGGTAGGATGAAGAGTTCAAGGGGCAACAGGCACTGACAAAGTAAGAGAGGAAGTGAGAGCAGGAAGAACTAATGAAGAGTAAATAGGAGGAAAGCAGGAGATTTGAATAGGGAGAGACCAGTAAGACATCTGAGCTGGACATGGAACAAAGTGAGCTACCCCCATTAGATGTTCCTCCTTCTACTCCCCTCACTGGAGGGCACCTTCCCTTATAAGAGTTGGGTCCCTTGGAAGAACAAGAAGAGGAAGTCTTAGATCTCACTAAGCTCACCTTCGACCAAGTCAGCCTCAAAATCGTGCAGGAAAGGAAGAACTATTAAGCTAGAAACCCAGTAGAGCCCTTATCGGTCACCATAACCAAGGAGATTATGCCCAACACCACTGGGAATCTAGAGATGATCGCCTCAGCTGGGATGACTTTTGTAATCTCCACAGAACATAATGTGGGCTGAATGAGCAAACAGATCACGAACCTTTAGAATAGGCTTTACACATCAGAACAAAGGGCCGCTAAAGCAGAGCAGGAGAGAAGGAGAGCAAAAGAGGAGAATGCAGCCCTCCATTTAATTCACTCAAGCACAACAGAATTCCAGGCAACAATCAAAGGAGAGGTAGAGACCCTTGGGGAAGCCATGGCAATGGTCTATGAAGAGATGTCAAAGCTACACCACACAGTGGCACCAATCTTGGCTATACAAGCTCACACGAGAGAAAGAGTTGCAATGTTGAAGGAAGTTGTAGTCACTCTAGATAGCATGCATGAGTGGTCCGTTAAATACCCAGGATCACCAATGGTAGTCCTTATGACAGATTAGATCACCATGCAAAACACCAAGGTTCAGATCCGCATCAAGATCCGGTTAAAAGACAAACTAGCCGAAGATGTGGACAGGGTGTTGGCTTCATACAGACACCTTTTCAGCAGCCTAGAGTCTATGATCCAAATTCATGGAGTTCCTTCTATCAGAGAAGTTGAACATGTAATGAAGCAGGAGGATATATCAAGGGAAGTGTAGGCTTTCATTGATACATATAAACAGGCAGACCATGCAAACAATCTACCCGTTACTAAATAAAATATCACATGCTATGTGGTGGAACCAATAAGAATGTACACCAAATTGGTAACCTTGAATAACCAGGTGAACGCCAAAAGGACCACCCTCATTCTAGATGCACTCGAATGCCTGCACAGACATGATGAAGAACAACCGCAGATCACCCCATTGCAGCCGAGTACAAACTATGGCGCACATACTTAACGGAGCAGCTCAACCTGGACATCCCTGAACTTACTATTGTTAAATTGATAGATTAGATTAGCAACTTATTTTGTGATGTTTGTAATTTGATAGGATATGACATTTTTGGAATATGAAAGGTCATGAGGAAGTCCAAGAGTCACCAGGTAGTTGAAAGGTCATGAGGAAGTCCAAAAGTCAGGGGTAGGCCAAGGGTCACCCTCATTCTAGAAATACACCCTCATGACACATTGTATGGACTTTTAGCTGAGGAATTTTTGGGACATATTATTTGAGAGAAATTATGATCTTCTAATTGATTCAAGGAGTAATTGTCATGTTCCACTATTGGATGCCTCAAATATTTTATGCCGTAATGCCATGAGTATTTTCGCTTGATGGATCAAACGTTCCTAAGAGTTCTTTGATGTATGGTCTGTTCATGTGTTGTCTCATACTACAAACATTGTGTTGTTACGCGTGGATGGTATATGATTTGCTAACTCTATGCTTGTATTGGTGAATTATTTCGTTGATATTAGCATAATTTATCATTGACCGTATGTTTACTTATGTTGATTGATTTTTTATTTCTGTGAACTTCTTTATCATTGTTAAGAACTTTATCTTATGAACATGAGTCTTATTTGAATTCTGTTGACAATTAATTTACGTAAGGTTTATGTTGTTTATAATCTAGCTATTCATGTTATGCACATTATAAGATATTTGTCGATTATTTCCTTGTGTCTATTGAAGTTCATGTGTTCAATTGAGTCCGCATCTCACTTTCGTCCAAAGAAAGATCAACACATATGAGCGGTATCTGGGCCTACATACTGGACAGGATCCCTAAATCAAACGGTGTAGGGTCTAGTTGGGATCTTACACCGGGGAGATCCCCTTTGCTATTGGCGTAGAATTCCAGCCCGTCAATAGATTTTGCTAGAAGTAGGGTCATGGCAAGTAACAATCCATGCCCTCATACTGAAACTTCAGATCAAGCTAGTAACCAACCCCGTCCCCCCACGCCTCCTAAAATACCATATATCCCCCCTTACGGTCGAGCTTTCATGAGGCCCCAAAAAGAAGTTTCCCAACCTCCCCCTCTTGAATATGTCCCAGGAGGACAAGAACTTCCCCTTTTAGAAGTCACCAATGAACAACTTAGGGCCATGCACCCTATTACTTAATAGTTCACCATGGTTTTGAAATGCATTACTGCCATTAAATCCCTATCCAACCCTCGTACCTCCACACCTCATCACATGTGTCAAGGCATCCTAGCTAATTCCATATTGCAGTTAATTAGGGTAGCGCTCGATGACTATGCGGACGCCATTGAAAGGATCTCCATCGAGGGTTTGGACAATCCTCCTGAAGATGAAGGAGAGGACCCTAAGAATACATTCACCAGGGAAAACAATCATTCACAACAGGGAGGGACGTAGGGAAACAATCAACATCCCCTAGAAAGTACCATTGTCAACAACCAACCTCTGAGAGAGAATACTGAAGGGACCCTAGGGCAAGGGACCAAAGATCAGATTAGAGACTGTATTAACTTCTACGACAATTAACGACTCCTAAGATTTCAGGGGAACCTGGGAAATTTCAGGAACACGAGAAATACTAGAGACCTAGGACACCTCAGAGTGCCCCGAAGAGAAGGCAAACACCCTCCTCATACCAGCGGGGTGTCAGGCACCGGTAGTGAATAAGAGGGAAATGACAATCGCTTCCTATTTCCTCCCCCACCTAGAGGCAATTGCTACCAATTGTCGACCTAGATGGCTCAATCCCCATTAGGAATTAGGGTCCAACTTCATGATATGCCCCACGATCCTGAGAAACACCTCCCAAAGTTCGACCTCAAAAAGGGAACCTTGGTTGATGACCATATTAGCAACTTATACCTAACATTTCAGATGATGAGGGTGCAATATGATGATGTGGCTTGCCGCCTTTTCCCTCACACTTTCGAAAATAAGGCTGCCACCTAGTATCGGTCACTGCCAGTTGCCTCCATCCGAACTTGGGAAGAATTCCGGAAAACCTTTCTAGATAAGTTTTCAGAAGACGAGACAACTTCTATGCTCTTCACTGAGATTAGTACATTTAAGTGCCATCAGAAGGAGAAGGTGAAAGATTTCAATCAATGATTCACCATCATTTTGAATAAGTTCTCGACAAATGTTTCCCTTGATGAGTCCATCACGATAGATTATTACACAAGGACCCTGCCGCGGGACATTGCTGTGTTCGTTAAACGTGAAGCAAAACTCACCCTAGTGGAAAAATTTTCTACAACCCTAGAGATCGAAAGGATATTCTCTCTATCGACACCCTCGAGCACGATTCGTGAGAGGAGGCAAAACCATCCGCCAAGAAAAATTAAGCCTCAATCTAGTAAACCCATCGATAAAGACAAAGATTCCTTTGATTTCGAAGGATTGGACAAGTCCCTAAAGCAGCTGACTAATGAGGTGTCCGAATTGAAGAGAAAGACCAGTGACAATTCCAGAGGGGGAACCCACTAAACCCTTTTTTCGAAAAACTAACAAACCCCCCCCAAAACACCTTAGGGATCCAATACGAACTTCAATGTGGAAGAACTAGGAAAGGACAACTTCTGCACTTTCCATCAGGCCTCTCATTCTGAGAAGACTTGCCCCTAGTGGCTCCATAACATGACCGCCATAGTAACCCAAATTTTAGAAGACCAGGCCATGGGAGAGGGTGAAGAAGAAACTAATGACCCTGAAGAGGAAGACTCCCCTCCCAACGACGATGCTCCTTCCACCATGTTAGCCTTCGAAGTCATCTGTGGGGGAGAAGTTTTGACTGCTCAAGAGGCCATCATGGGGGACACCCCTCCCCCGAAGCCTCCCAAAAGCTACAGTCTTAGGAGTAAGGGACCTGTGTTGGATTCTACGCTAGAAGATAAGAAAAGGGCTCTATTAAGAAGGATTCTTCCACCCGCTAACACTAGCCATCCATCCACCCCTTTCCCCAAAGGGACAAATGACCTAAGCCCTAAAGAGTCGCCAACAGTTGGCAAAGGGGACACATCCACACCTAAAAATTAGACCAAAGGGGTAACAACTAAAACCACCTCATTATTGCAATGCTCGTCGGAAGACACTTTGGCCATAGACTTGTATTACAATATTATCGAGGACATGAAGAAGACGATGGCTAACATATCATTGTATGAGCTGTTCAAGTTGACTAGTCAACATGCGCTGACCATCAAAACCTTTTCCACCTCTCCCACCCCTTCAAAATCTCCCTTGTCAGTGAGGACCAACTCCTCATGCTGGTCCCAGGGCGTGGTTGAACTGCAAGCCATTGTAAGTACTGTAAACACAAACTCGAGATGTTCAACCCCCCCTTTCTTCTTGACCTTCAAGATTTTCAACTATAACGTGCACACATGCCTCGTTGACTCTAGTGTGTCAACCAACTTCATGCCTTGGTCAGTCTGCAAGAAGCTAAACATTCAGTTGAAAAACAGATGCTAAAATCATCCAGTTGGATAGGTCCCAGGTCTCGGCCATTGGTGAGTTGAATAATGTTATTATTAGGTTGTCTTCCGATTCTCGGGTGCATCAGTGCATTGACATTATTTTCGTAGACATCCCAGAAGCCTACGGGTCACTCCTTAACAGAGATTGGTCCTGCAAGCTTCAAGGCTACTTTGCCATAGGCTGGTCCCACTTATGGCTACCCTACAAGGTAAAGAATAATCATATCAGAGTCAACAATGAGCCTTGCATGAAACACACCGTGACCAATCTTGAGGGCTCTAATGAGCTAATCAACTACGCCCAAGAGGAGCTGCGGGTGTGTTTTCTTGTGAAATTATTTGGTTGCTATCAGTCACAAACTTCGACTATTCCTCCAAATACCCAGTTGGAACTCCCATTGCAAACCCCGACCAATAATAATGAAATCCGTGCATTAAACTTGCACACTCCGGACCCACCCATCCTCAATATTGGAATATGGACGTTATATTATGGCGGATCTAAGACTCAGAATAGAGATGGAGCAGGTTGTGTCCTAGTAGACCCTAAAGGGGACGAATTCTTGATTTCTTATAGGGTAGAGTTCCAATGCACTAACAACACTACAGAATATGAGGCATTAATCCTTGGCCTCAAGAAAGCCATAGATCTAAAGGTGGAGTGTCTGAAGGTAATCATGGATTTTGAAATTATTACAAGACAGGTACGTAACAAAATTCACTATTTTTCACCTCACCTCAAGAATTACTAGCAAGAGTTATGGCATTTGATAAGCTTGTTTAAAGCTTTCAATATTATTTCTGTTCCTAGATTTAATAATGTCGTCGGTGACACCTTGGAAAATGCAACAGCTAGATTCACGCCCCTTAGGGATGGATTTTCAATTGAAAAATTTTATAAACCAGTTGTGCCTGATAACATAACTAACTTACGCATTTTCAATGATGACCAACAAATACTGGAGTTCATGACAAATGCAGAAGTGTTTAAAGATGCAACCATTGAAGAGGAGGAACATGAAAAGTCCCTTTAGGAAGAAGCAGACTCACGAAAGGGAAACCCTATACCTAAAGGAGTCGTCACATTACAAAATTTGTTTGATCTAAAAAATCATTTCTGAGGCCCGCCAAACACCAATATCCAAAGTTCCACCTTCTCGCATGAACAAATCAACCTCAGAACCGAATTTGATCCCAAATGTGTCAACATAGGGCTGGGTTTCCCCCCCGAGGAAAGACAAGCTCTTATCATCTTGTTTAAGAGGTATCGCGACATTTTCGCTTGGACATATGACGACCTGAAAACATATGATACGCGGATTATCCAGCAAATCATTCCTATGAAAGAAGGGGCCAAACCATTTCAGCAAAAGTTGAGGAAGGTGCATCCCGCATTAGAACCCCTTATCCAGAAGGAACTCAAGAATTTGTTGGATGCTCGCATTATCTTGAAGGTTAAACACTCTACTTGGTTATCCAATCTGGTTCCAATACAAAAGAAATATGGAGAAATCCGTTTATGCGTCGATTTCCATAACCTCAATCGGGCATCATAAAAAGAAAACTACCCGATTCCCTCCATGGAGCAGATTCTCCAAACTTTCTCGGGATTGGAAATTTTCTCCTTGTTGGATGGATTCTCCGGTTACAATCAAGTCCTAGTAGCTGAACTAGACCGGATCAAAATGGCCTTCAGAACAAAGTGGGGAACTTTCCAAAGAGAAATGGATATTGCATTCCAGGGTTTAATGGGCTAGAGTGTGGTGGTCTACCTTGACGATGTCAATGTTTTTTGAAAGAAAAGGGCTAATCACCTTCACCATTTGAAGCAAATTTTTGAACGGTGTCGGAAATATGGAATCTCTCTCAACCCGAAAAAGAGCATATTCGCAGTTTCCGAGGGCAACCTCCTCGAACATATCATCGCTAAAGATGGAATCACTGTCGACCCCGATCGCATAAAGGATATAGCACGGGTTCTTCCACAGAGCAACAAAAAAGGTATGCAGTCTTTCCTTGGTAAAATCAATTTTCTTCACAAATTTATTTCAGATTTTGCGCAAATTGTCAAACCTTTGTAGAATATGATAAAGAAAGATTCAATCTTCAAATGGAATCAAGAAGAAAAGGAGTATTTTGATAGCATCAAGAGAGATATTACTAAGGCCCCTTCCCTTTTCAACCTGGATTTTAGTAAGGATTTCATCTTATACACTTTTTCCTTAGACTCATCCTTGGTCGCAGTCCTCACACAAAAGGATTGCAACCATGATGAACGTCCTATATCCTTCATGAGCACAGGGCTGCAAGGCAAAAAAACTCAAATACTCAGACATCGATAATCATGCATATGCAGTCTACAAAGCAGTGAAACACTTCAAGTCATACATTCTAAAAAACCATGTCACATTAATGGTCCCGCACCCGGACGTGAGATCACTCTTCTTCCAACGAGAGCTGGGAGAGAGGAGAGCCAACTGGATGACCTCCCTCCAAGAGTATGATTTGGATATCAAACCTTCACATATAGTGAAAGGACACGGGCTTTGTAAACTAACCGTCAAGTCGACAAATCAACAGGGTTCGAAGGAGGAAGGATAGGAGCATGAGATCGAAATGTACCAGAATGAGCTACTAGACTCACATTATCCCTCTTCATGGTACTCTGACCTGAAGAAATACCTAGTGCAAGGGTCTCTCCCACATACTTTGTCCACCAAGCAGATGAGAGTCATCAGACTCAAGGCCACATCATATCAAATAGTTTTGGGAAATCTATTCAGAAAGCACCACCTCGCTGTACTACTAAGATGTTTGGAAGATGATGAAGCCCAACGAGTGCTAAAGGAACTGCACGATGGACCCACAGGAGGTCGCTACGCGGGTGACACCACTACCCATAAGATCATGCAGACAAGTTTCTACTGGCTCACACTCTTAAAGGACATGCACGTCGATGTTCGAAAGTGTCCCATCTGATAGAAGCACACATGCAGACATGCTAGATCATTCGCCCCATTCCAACCCATAGTGGTAGAGGAGCCTTTCCAACAATGGGGGTTGTATGTCATTGGAGAGATCATTCGGAACTCATCAAAACAACACAGGTATATACTCACAGCCACAGACTATTTCACCAGGTGGGTGGCGGAAATCTCGTTGCAGAAAATCAATGACCATGAGGTAATATCTTTCGTCAATCAATACATCATCGCCAAGTTTGGTGTCCCAACCTCACTTGTCTTTGATAATGCAACATATTTTTCATCCTTAAAATTGTATGATTTTTCATTGGAAAACAATGTTGTTTTAAAACATTCAACCAACTACTACCCACAAGGGGAATGGCCTAGCAGAATCTACCAATAAAAACCTCATTTGCATCCTCAAGAAAACCCTTCTCTCTCACCAAAGGAACTAGCACAATGCACTCAGCAACGCGCTATGGATTGATCGGGTCACTCCCAAACCATCCATTGGCACGTCCCCCTACTTCCTAGTTTAAGGGAAAAAAATCCATATTAGCACCTAGCCTTTATCTCTTGGCCCTCAAAATAACACAAGAGTCACAAGGCTCCACTTTTCCCGGCCATTCAAAGCTGCATTGGCACACTCCTTAGACTGGAAGAGGAGATACTAAGGACCAAGGAGAAATTTGTTGTCCACCAAAACCATATTAAAAGGTGGTTTGTCAAAAATTCTGCAGGAACCTGTGAATTTGGTGTGGGCAATCTGGTTCTTAAATGGGATCGGGACCATGAGGACAAGGGAAAACACACCAAGTTCCAAGCCTTATGGATTGGTCCTTTCCAAATCAAAGAGCAAATCAGCCAACAAACCTATAAGTTGCAAACTGTAGGAGGGCGAGTTGAAACCCTTCCCGTGAATGACCAAGACCTCAAGTTCTACTTCACCTAGCAGCCCTCAAGGTTGCTAGTCCCATATTGTACCATGGTTCCATTTTGTTTCCCTTACTAGTCAGTTTGTTTTTATTTTTCAGCATAGTGTGTTATAGCTCACCCGTTGTTTTGGGAATGAAGGGGAACTAAAGAAACCTTTTGATCATACACACATTTAGGGAAAACAATAAAGTCTCTGAAACACCAGAAACAACCTCTTTGCAAGTCAAATAAGTTGGAATCCTTCGTCCGCCCAGGCTTACAAAGCCACCCTAAATAAGTGCAAATAAGCATAGACAAGTAAGTGCCAATGAGCATGTCATCCAATTACTAATAATAAGGGCTAAAGGACTGAGAAAGGATTCTTGCACAAAGAGGTGAGGCAACGGCTTCACCGAGGTATTGACCAGGCTCGCTAGCAACAAAGAAACGTTTGCGATTTCTGGGTAGTGACTTGGTAGGGGTACTGTTCAAGCTCACTGGCAGTGGAGCAACACCAGAGTACCATGACTACTATACCGAAAATACTTAAAGCTCATATCATTACTTTAGCTTCCCTTTCCTTCCCAGAATAACAGGAATTGACGTCTTATTCCATGTGTTAAAGGCTGGGTTTTCGTATATTGGGATAGCCGATCTGTGTAAAGAAGAGACCCGAGTACCATCAGTGGGACCTGTAGCTCTATGGAAATAACACTCATTCAGGTCCCCCTTAAGCTAGGCCATAAGATGTCTCGAGATCCTACAGTTCTCCTAGTGAATCGTCAATTGTTGTAGCCACTGCAACAACCCCTCCAAAATTTCCAAGACCTTAAAGTTTTAGGAGCCCCTTTTATCGTGCAAGAGTTTTTCGCATCCTAAGAATCTGTTCAAGAGAGAGCCATACCAGAAAAGCCTCGTAAGAAACCAAGGTTTCCTTCTAAGTCAAGCTAAATCACAAGCTGGTCCAAGTAAGGCAGTTGCAACTTCATAATGCGAACTTTTCCTTCGCATGCGACTACTGCGACCTATGCGACCTGAGAAACCTAGGTCGCTCAAGTCGCATAGGTTGAATCTCGAAGCTTGTGAACTTTGCGACCCTTGCAACCAACAGGTCACTAAGTCGTAAAGGTCGCAATTGGTATTTATTACGACCACGAGGCCCTTGCCATCTTCATGGGTTGCAAGGTCACACTCCTCCCCCACTCAGGGACTTACGACCCATGCGATGCTCACACGTGCAACCAAAACTATAATTAGTAGGTCACCCTAGCTCATTTGTAACGACTCCTTTGGTTGCACGAGAGATGAGGGAGACTTGCGACTTGGGTGCGCGCACGATTTTTCCAGGTAGACGACCTTTCACCTTCCTTGTAACCATTTTCTCCATCCAAGTGTTATCCTCTTCCATCCCGACCATGCACATTCTACCCTAGAGGGTTTTTATCTCCATTTTGGCCTAAGTCTTCACCTCAAATCAATTACTCTGGCCCCGTGCAATCTCCCTTTCCACCCTCACAACCATTGCTTGCCCTTAGCCACCCCTGTTTTCGCCAATGAGCCTGACCATTTCGCCTTGAGGAATTCCAGACCTCCCCTGAGCCTTAAACTTCCCTTCTTAGCTCGCCTAAAACATAGGTCGCATGGCCCACAATCACAATACCATAAATCCTGTGACCTTCACGCCCCTGCGACCTCACAATCCCACGACCTCACGACTCGTGCAACACTGGGACCCCGTGACCTTGTGACCAGTGCGACGTGACGACTTGTGATTGATATACTTAGTCACTAAGTTGCGCTCCTTGCCTTGCGACCCCTGCGACCTACCAAAAGACCTCCTTACATATTCTTGGAATTTATTTTATTTAAGCAGTCTTTGTTTTATTTTCATGCCATCACTCTCATAGCGGGATTGTTTGTTCAACATTCCAGGTGTCGTGGACCTTGAGTGCATCTCCATCTCCTATTTCGAAGATGAAATGGCGACCCCAACTATAAAGGTTGCTTATATAAGCTCGGGAAGCAGTTCATTGGAAATATACCAGTATGAGGAACTGCCCATCTATGGGGATACGACCTACAATATAAATAAAACTACAAGGCTTTCTTGGTACAATATCTATGAAGAGTTCCCGAAGCCGGACATGCTAGAAACCCAAGAGAATTTCCCAATATACCTGAATGTCTAGAGGTCTAAACTCCACAAGATAGCGTCACACCCTCTGATATTTTCATGCGCTAAAACTATCGATTAGGTCCTGCATAACACATATACATAATCATGGATGGTCAGGGACCACAGTAGAGCACCCATGGCAGTGATCTCCCCTACTGATATTTCCACCTATTACAGACTCCCTCGGAGGTAGGAGACCTTCAATACCTGGTGGCTCCTTGGCTTTGTAATACCGGTTAAAGTTATCTTGAGGGAATGGTGGTAGGACCCTTTAAAATTATGGGTCAGAGAAGATTAGGAATACACAATAGAGGGGCCAAGGAAAGTGTATCAACTTATTGCCACTATGATGTGCCACTTATATGGAAAAGAAGACTGTGACATATTCCACCGTACCTAGGTCCCTCTCATGCACATTGTTGCCACCCATGGAACAATATTCAACTAGGCGAGAATCCTGGCATCATCCCTAAGGACAAACATAATTGGAGCCAAGCATCCAGAGCCAGAGAAGTCACCAGAATTCTACATGGCTTCATACCTCCTATATGTCGTCTGCGCAATATGTCACTTTGATAACTAGAGCTATAACTGGGATACACCAGTAGCCAACCCCATGTACCATCACTAGAGGGTCTTTTGGGACACTGCCTATAAGGCTATGATAGATTTTATTTCCAAATCTTTCATCGCCCCACTATACCAACAACTATTCGGGGAGGAGCCATCGTGCATGTCTAGGAGGGATATGGAAACTGTGGTCAAGGTGGCGCACTACTTTCGCATCTAGGAGGGCCCGTTTATTAGAGTCTTCGGTACCCATAAGGCCCCTCATGCTCTGCCTAGGTTTGTCATAGACAAAGTACTTCTGCGAGAAGTTTGCTACTAGATAACGCTAGGTTTTTCAAAGGTACTAAGCAAAGGCAAGAAGAAACCATGGCCAGATTTCCTGCTCATCATTAGAGCATATGTAATTGAGAACTTCAAACAAGTGGAAGTAAAAGCTGAAGCATTTAAAGGTAGCCACTTTGTAAACCTCAACTATCGAACATACGATCCTGAGAAAGTCGCGACTGCCCACTGCAAGAAAGTAAAATTCAACTGGTCATATTCACATGCCATATAGAATCACGAAGACGGGGTAAAGAATTGGTATAACGCCACTAGGGAACTCAATCCTAGTGAGCAACATTCTAGATATGAGGAGCTCCTCGGGCACTCCCAAGAAAATGCCAGCCTTCGAGAGAGAGCCTCCACCTTGAAGAAGAAACAACGGTAGACATAGAAAGCGAGCAGGAAATCAGAGAAGCAGAAAGAGAAAGAGGTTGAAGATATTCTGAGCGACCCAGAAGAGGAGGACAATAATGAAACATTGGAACAAAGGAACACCACCCTAGCAAAGAGGAAGGAAGAGCTCAAGAGAAAAAGGGCACAAGAGCTCAAGCAATCTCAAGATTCTAGCGACCAAGGCCAGCTCGAAAAGAAGAGGCAACAAGAAGAGGAGGAAAAGGAAAAACATCTAGAAGAAAAGTTGCAGGAGGAGCGAAGGGCCCAGGAAGAAGTAGAGAAGAAAAGACAACAAGAAGATCAAAAGACCAAAGAGGAGGAAGAGAAGAGCAGGCTAGAATAGGAGAAAAATGAGAAAGAAGAAAAACTTAGGCACAATGAAGAGATCAAGAGGCAACAGGCACTAGAAGAAAGTTGCAATTCCTCTAATTGTCTTCTCAAGATGTTGATTTCATCGGCCTACCTATGAATCACGATTCAATGTTTAATCATAATCTCCATATTGGATGTGAGTTCCCTTACTAATTACTTTGTGCATAGACTGAGGGCCATGTACTTCTCTTGGAGCTCAAATTCCTCCACAACCCATGATGTCGTGAACCTCTTCTCACTTCTTTCACGTGTTTCCATGCCTTTTGATGATTGGAGATGTTTCCCCTCATCCTTTATCCTCTGCAAATTCTAACTAGAATGTTGATTATGCAACATCATAGTTATATTTTCTTCCCATTCAATGGCACAAAGGAACACCACAAATATATAAGAAATATGTGGATCTGAAAGGGGATCCTAGGGATATGTCCTTTTTAATACCTTTATCGTTCCATGTGCACTAAAGCATGATGACAATGTTCCCAAATGAATGCATTGTAGCGACCCAACAAACTTCATGGTTGTAGGATAAGGTCTTCCTTGTACGTAGAGCTCACGGCTCCATAATTCCCACACCCAAGTTAACTTTCCCTCTATGTCAAGACTCAGAATGTACTACCCAATACATTCCACACAGGTTGCAGGGTATTTAATGCCTCCTAAGTGAGGTGATAATTCCATGTGCCAGGACCCGCTTCGGATTTGTTATCAACCTTGGCATATTACTCTCCAATTGGAATCCAAGTGCCTTTCTTCCTTGAATCATGGGATCAAGTGGTTTTGAGTGGAAACACTCACCCACAAGGTTCCATGGGGTCATATAGTGGCTTGGTTTGCTAATGCATATGTTGTTGCATTTGGCTCATGAAGGACATGAATGGATTTTAGCTTCAAAACTATGCTTGTGTTGAGTTTGATTCTATTGTAAGTCAATTACAAGGAATGGTGCCTAGTTTTAAGTGGTTGACGATATTGTTTGAATCCCTTATCATAGTTATCATGTGCACTGGAAAGTTTTTAGATAACTTAATACCTTGCAACAAGGCATACCACTCTACTTGATTGTTTGAGGCTATGTCTAGGCTGCTGGAGTATGATATTTCAACTTGTCATCTAGGGCTAAAGATCACATTCCCACCCATCCTCTGCACCTACCACCCTATTTGTGTATATAATATTACTATTTGACCATACTTTAGATTTTGTGTGTGTTTGTATGTTGTTTATTGTGATGAACTTTTTATTTTAAATTTTTTCTACTCTTCTTCTTTTTAGTTGTTTTCCATTGTTCTTCATTGTTCAAAGATTCTTGGTTTATGAAGACATTTTTTGGGAAATTCCTTGAAAACTCCCATATCTACCTCTACACAAAGACAGACACATTCAAACATTTAATATTTTGATGTTGCAAAATCTATATACATTGCAAGATAGTTTCCTATGGATCTCATAATGATTTCACTCCAACAATGCAATGGGAGGTGAGGAAGTTGGACCCAGACTAGAATTGTTAGAGGAATTCCTTTCTCCATGTTGAACTCGGGTATCTTCTAGTTCATACACATCCCTATAGTCCCATATAAACAAATTTTTCTTCAAAATATAAGACCCCAATGCTCTTTGGTCTCAAATAAAAAGGCTAAAACCTTTGCTCGTAGAAAAAGAAAGTCATTTTGATTTTGATCAAGGGCTCCCAACTCTTCTAGACCCAAACCACCATTACTCTAGGTGATAGCCTTAACCCCATAAATTTCCCAATTAATACTCTATTGTCATATTTGGCATTGGATTGGGGATAATGTTACTTCAAGGATCTCCTATAAGTTCCTAGCGAATTGAGTTGTTATTGTTTTCGCAGGTTTGCCCAAAGTGACAATTAACAATCTTAAGGATTTTATGTTAGAAAGAGGAGGGGAGCTACTAATCCTCTCGTGGTCTCTACCACTTCTAAAATTAGATCCTCGAGAGGGCGAGGATAGGGTTTTTATAGAGCTCAATTTTTTTGGTATCAAACTTATTTTAGTAAAGCAAGAGGTTAAACACAAAAGTATTCCTTTGGTAGAAACATTAGGTAGTTGTGAATGGAAAAATAGGTACATATTATATTTTTGTCCAAGTTTGATTTTGAGGAAAATCAACCTACACTAGTTGTGCCTCTAAAAAACCTCATGTGTCCCAATATAAAAAATGTATGGCCTTCAATAGCCACAAGTTTGCTGAGTGTTTGATCCAACATCAAATGATAATTTCACCATTATAATAGGACATTTTAAGCTCACCGTGGGTTTTCCCTTGTTATAAATTCATTATATCTAATAAATCCCATGTACACAAATATCATATTGCTTCCTAGTTGAATAGATAAAAGAAATTCTAGGAAGGTTTACAAAGATTATGTACATGCAAAAATACAGAAAAATGAACACTACTGCAGATAGCAATTAAAGGAAGATTTATGTAAAATCCAGGCAATTATATTGGAATTTGTAGATGGGAAGGCCATGGCCTACCAACTATTGCAACTATAAAATGTATGGGCTTACTAAATGATGCATGTGTTCTTGTATGAGCTAAAGGTGTTTATTAGTTTTCATGTAAGTTTTGAACTCTTAACTATTTTTGGGTTTAGAAGGACTACGATAGAAGTGTTGAAGCACCTAATGAATATATTAATGTTCATCTTGAATATTAATACATTTTTTTTTTGGAAAAAAATGAATCTTTAGTCAATTAGGGTTAGCCCAAGTGGTTGGGAAGTGTGTTGTGCTCTGGAGATTCTAAGGTTTACCCTGAGTATCGTCCTCAAAATGAATGGAAGTATTCAAAAAGTATTGCGTCGAGAGGTGCTCTATAACCGAGTATAGGGGAGATGTTTGTAATTTAAAGTAAGTAAGTTTGTCAACATTTTTGCATATCACATTAAAATACATAACATATAAATAGTAGTCACAAATTAAGATACATTTTACCATATAAATTAAAATAATGATTGCATAATCATATTTAAATTTAATTAAATGGCACACAAAATTTAATACTTACAATATAACAAGATTCTTAACCATGAAAATTAGCCCCCATTTTAACATGGATATTATTAACTTCTAAATAGGCTTTGTTACAATACCATTGCTTATCAATACAATATGCTCAAAAACCATAAATAACATTTATTAAATTGAAACTTAATACTTGATTTGTGAGTGTATATTTTCACAGCGCTTAATAATTTTTCTTCTACAGAAATATTTAAAATAATAATAATAATTATTATTATTATTATTAGGCACATTGTTATGTGTATGCATATTGATCAATCCAACTCAAAATATCAACATAAATATTTCAGGATCATATACTACATTTGCCCCAATATACAAAATTTCAAAAAGCTCATCCATCAAGAGCACATGCAAAGTAGTTCTAATAAAAAGAAAATCATGATAACCAAAAACTGCATCGTGCAATCATGTCATGTTTGTTGGCTCAAAAATATGTGCAGATAAAAGAAATCAGATAAAAGAAGAAGTAACAACCCTTAGTCATGTTGATATAAGTTAATGAATATATGTTGTGTGTGAGTTTATTTAAACTTACAATATAACAAGATTCTTAATCATGGATATTCACCCCCATTTTATCATGGATATCATTAACTTATAGATAAGTTTTGTTACAATACCATGAGCCACTACCATGGGTTATCAATAGCTCTTGCCCACAAAACATAACTCATTTCAAAACCAAAATATTTTATAAAAGTTTTAAATTATTCTATTTTATAACATTTTAAAAATTAAATCTAAAAGCAAAAAGGTACCGGGGAGATGTTGTAGTGGTGCAAATGTTTGTAAACATTTACATGTGGGCTCAATTAAAAATAATAAAGGTTAAAAATAATTGCCTAGAGAGGTGTTCTCCCACCCAATCTGTTGAGATGTTGTAATGTCATGTAAACATTTTGACTCAATCAAAACAAAATAAAAATTGGAAAAATAAAACAAAATATAATAAATTATCCAAGAGATGTTGTATAACCCAGTATAGGGGAGATGTGTATAATGTAAGTAAGTAAGTTTGAACATTTTTACATATCACATTAAAATATACAACATATAAATAGTAGTTATAAATTAAGATCTATTTTACCATATAAATTAAAACAATGATTGCATGGCAGCATAACCATATTTAAATTTAATTAATAGCACATAAATATTTAATACTTACAATATAACAAGATTCTTTAAAATGAATACTCACCCGATTTTAAGATGGATATTATTAACTTCTAATATGCTTCATTACAATAATATGGCTTATCAATACCACATGCTTAAAAACCATAAATAACATTTTTTTAAATTAAAACTTAATATTTACAATATAACAAGATTTTAAACCATAGATATATTCACTCCCAATTTACCATGGATATCATTAACTTGTAAATAGACTTTGTTACGATGTCATGCGCCAGTACCATGGTTTATCAATAACACTTGCCCAAAAACCATAACTCATTTCAAAATAAAAATAAAAAATTTTATTCTAATATTATTTTTAAATTAAATCTAAAAGCAAAAAAGTGTGGGGGATGTTGCACTGGTGTAAACAAGATTTTAAACCATAGATATATTCACCCCCAATTTACCATGGATATCATTAACTTGTAAATAGACTTTGTTACGATGTCATGGGCCAGTACCATGGTTTATCAATAACACTTGCCCAAAAACCATAACTCATTTCAAAATAAAAATAAAAAAATTATTCTAATATTATTTTTAAATTAAATCTAAAAGCAAAAAAGTGTGGGGGATGTTGCACTGGTGTAAATGTTTGTAAACATTAGCATGTGGGATTAGTTAAAAAATAATAAAAGGTGAGGTTTTCTCCAACCCAGTGGATGTTAAAAAGAAAATGTTTAAGGAGGAATTATGTGAAAAAATGGATGAAACATATTATGTTTCACGTGAACCCTTCACCCATCATAAGGGAAAAGAAGCGAAAAACATAGGTGAAGAGAAAGAGACCAATCCTTTAAAATTCAATGGTGCCAAGAGAGATGTCACAAATTAATGAAAATGTAAATGTTTTATTACTCCAAAAAATATATTGTGTTGCAAAATGGATGAAGTTGAACCTTTCACCCATCATCAGGGACATGAAGCGAAAAACACAAGTGAAGAGAAAAAGACAATTTCTTTAAAATGCAATGGTGCCGAAAGAGACGTAAGAAATTAATGAAAAGGTTTTATTATTCCAAAAAATATAATATTAAAGAGACTAATGGGACCCATCTTTTTACAATGAGTGATTAATAAATAAAGAAATATATAAAATAATAATTATTATTGAAATACTTATTATACCTGCAGCACGAGGCATGGTATTACGTGTTCAATTTTTCCATTGAGTGTCTCTTAGTTTGTCTTTGACCAAAAATTTACATCGCTTATCTTAGTATAACTTTGGGAGTTCATTTTTTATTATTATTTAAATTGATTTATTTGTAAAGCGATTGGTTGAGGTCTTACTATGGACTATTTAGTAACTTCAATTTCTATTAGTTACTAAATTTTTGTTTTTTGTTTTATTTCCTTTTTATTTAACTTTTTGAATTTTTGTTTTTTTTTCTTTTTTCTATTATTTCCATTTTCATGAATTATATTTTCAATTTAAGATGACAATTTTTAAAGAGCAAAAAACAATTAAAAAATATTTTTCTAGTATTGATTTTTTTTTTTTTTTTTTTTTTTTTTTTTTTTTTTAATTTGACTTATATTTTTTTTGTCTTTTTCTAAAAAAAATTCTCTATTTTTAATTCCAATTACATTAATTCTTGTTTACCCATAGTTTTTATAATTAATAACTACTATGATAATTAGTTACTAGTTTTTAGAATCTTGTGAATATTTCTTTCCTAATTTTATTAAGAAAGTTTTATTGATGTATAGTTACTAATTTTTAGGATCTCTTGAGCATTTTTTTCATAACTTTGTTGAATTTATTTTATTTACGTCTAAGTCATGCCTCCAAGTATATCAAGAATTCAAGAAATTGATTTTATAACAAGAAATTGAATTCAAGAAGTCTTTTTTTTAATCATTCCGTGTGTCTTGATTAAGATACCACTTTGAAGTTCCATATTCCGCTTCAAGTCGTTGGAGATTGCTTGGCATTTATTGGGAGATTAGACTTCGATTCTCATTTGTTTCAATTGGTTTGTTAAAGTTGTTTTATCTTCTTTCCTCGAACCAAACATAGAAGATTGGCCTGAGTTACCATGCAAAAAGTTAATATATGAATTTTGTTAAAGCAGTTTAATGTATTGTAACTTTATTTTTGGTTTTATTCAAAGTGACTATGTAAAATTCATCCATTTTAATACTAAATCATAAATCATAACAAAAAGTATAATATTTAGAAAATATTTGAAAATGGCTAATGATATATTTTATTTATTTTAATAATTAAATTTTATTAGTGCTTTTTTTCACTATATTCATTACACACCAAAAAGTTAATATATGAATTTTGTTAAAGCAGTTTAATGTATTGTAACTTTATTTTTGGTTTTATTCAAAGTGACTATGTAAAATTCATCCATTTTAATACTAAATCATAAATCATAACAAAAAGTATAATATTTAGAAAATATTTGAAAATGGCTAATGATATATTTTATTTATTTTAATAATTAAATTTTATTAGTGCTTTTTTTCACTATATTCATTACACACCCTGGTAGGACTCTCCTATTTTCATGTCCATTACACACCCTGCTACGGGGGAAGGGTAGCCCAAGATTTGAACCCAAGACTTCCGGTTCGGTGAGACTTCATTTCCACAGCCATTGCCACTTGAGCTACCCCACGCGGACCATGGTAATCATAATTTAGTTTGTAAATTAATAGTAAAATAATCATAATTTAGTTTGTAATTAATAGTAAAATAATCATAATTTAGTTTGTAATTAATAGTAAAATAATCATAATTTAGTTTGTAAATTAATAGTAAAATAATTGTTATTACGAATTATTCATAATTATTAATTAACTTGTTTTTACAATTTAATTTAAAAAATAATTTAATACTAAATCACAAATTATAGATCATCCCAACTCCATTTTGCTCTGCAAAAGAAAGAAGTCATGTTTAAAACAAACAGAGATTTGAGAGGTAGCATTACAAATTTTGTTCCATATTCCCATGCCTTCATTGCCACAAACACAAATGCATTCAACTCTATATCAATAATGTACAACATGAACTTTGTAGGAGATAATTGGTTGTGCAAAATATGTTTCTTGGAATTGATATATCATTGAGTTGAAACTAAGTTTTTCCATATCAATTTGAACCAAACACTACCAAAGAAATAAAGTTATAAAGCTTCATTAAAACCAATAAGGTAGAGCGCTTACCAAAAAGAAACAATTTAGCATAACATTTTCACTTTCATTTCTATTTTTTTTATGAAGCCTTTAATTGATCATCTCAAATCTTGTCTAGCTACTAGGTAACACTTGTTAATATTAGAAGTGATGATGAAAGACATATAAATATAATTAGCCTGAGCGAGGAATTTGGTCCCCCGAGGGTTCAAATCCTCCCTCGGTGAACAATGTAAACATATGTAAAATGTAATTTGCCACCAGCTTACACAAAAAATAGTATAAATATAATTATGTTTATAACTATTTAATATTAAAATAATTAGTAATTATAATTATTAAGATTGAAATATTAGTTAACTTAATCTTAATTAATTAAAATTATTTTAATTACCAATAGTCTAATGAACAGACGAAATGGCTTTTTTCACGACATTTTTTTTTGTTAATTTTAAGGGCATTGAACCCGTTTATGCATTGAAAAATGTATTATAAAGAACAAAAAATCACAATCTTTCATGAATTGTATAGGTAGATGAAAACGACTATTTCATCTATAAGTTAGACTACGGCTAAAATAATTAACATTACAATATTAATATATTAGATTATGATGAAAAAGATTATTTATCTATAAGTTAGACTAGCCTAAAATAATTAACATTACAATATTAATATATTAGAGTAGGACCAACGTTTGTTGAAATAAATAAAGTGTTATGAAACATTTTCTCCATAAACATTTTTTTTCTCATTATGAATTACCACTGTGGAACTTTGCATTTGAAAATGTAGAGATTTTGTAATGTCCAATAAACATTTTGACTCACTTAAGAAAATAATAATAATAATGATAATTATCAATAAAACATTATGACTTGGGTCAAATTACATAAAACTAAAAATAAAAATAAAAATAAAATGAAATTAAAAATTAATAATTATAATTATAAATAATAATAAAACCATCTTAGATCCATCTTAACTCTGAATCTACCAAGTGTCCAAAGGATCAAATCTCTTTAGATGCAAATCCATTTTAGAGTGAGAAGAGATTCCAGGAAATACAAATAAAATAAAATATATAGCTAATAATTATAAATATAATTAATTATAAATAATAATAAAACCAGCCTAGATCCATCTTAACTCTGAGTCTACCAAGTGTTGAGAGGGATCAAATCTCTTGAGATACAAACCCCTTTTAGAGTGAAAAAAGATTTGATCGCTCTCAGCCCTTGGTAGATCTGGAGTGAAGATGGATCTAGGCTGGTGCTTAAACATGTAACCAAAAAATAAAAAAGCAAAGCCAAAACAAAAAAAAAACTTATTCTTTACACAATATTTTCATATATATATATACAAGCAAAGCAAATAGATTAAAATAACTATAATATTAAATTAAATAATAAATAAAATTAAAATATATTTCTTAAAATGTATAGATGGTATTCATGATGCATAAAATAGATGATGACAATTGCATTATGTTAAGGCATTCTATGATGTAAAGGTCATTGGTTTGAATCTTTGTGGGCAAAAATCCAGCCATGCTAAGGGCTGGCCCAGGTTGGGTGAGATCTCTGAGTGATATTGACAACTTAGATGCCCATAAGTCAGGGCTACTCAAACCATAGGTTAATCATATGAGTGATATCAAAACTCACATAAACTAGTCGTATACCTAATTTTTATTCTTGAGACATCACTATTTTGAATTATAACTTCCTATTTTTTTATTCTTAAGACATCACTATTTTGAATCATAACTTTAACATGTGATGATGATCAATCAAAGTGGGATTTGAATGCTTGAGATAAACTCTCTAGTAGAGATGTTGTAATGTCTTGTCCTGTTTTGTAAACATTTTGATTGGGTCCAATTACATAAACAAAATAAAAATAAAAATAAAACAAAATTTAAAAATAAAATAAAATAAAAAATATAATTGTTGAATTTAAGCTTCTATGATCCATATCAAGTTTTTGAGAAGATTTATTCCGCGGAAATCACATTATAATACTTTTGTTGACGCCTTTCAAACGTGGTTCATCGTCAGGACAAGTTGAAGAATCAGATCATGGTTGCATATTAAATAGGGAGAGCAGATCTTCTTCTAATGGCTATATTTGACTAGGAAACAACTGCCTGTTAAATAGGGAGAGCATATCTTCCAACGGCTATATTTGACTAGGAAACGACTAGATTGGACTGGGCAAGATAGCCTAGGAAACGACTATATTGGACTGGGCAATTTGATTGGGAAACAACTAAATTTGATTGGCCAACCTAACTGGACCGAGGGAAAGGGACAGGAAAAGTTATTTTTGTTATAATTATTACCAAAATTTTTGTTATATTTATTACCAAAGTTTGAATAAAGGTAAAGTTTGTATTTAATAATCAAGAGTATGAATCAATTAGTTATTAATAGGCCTATTTCTCTAGTTATAATTATATAAATAAATGGTTAGTTAATTATTATGTAAGTTAGTTTTTGTTATATTTATCACCAAAAAAATGTAATTGTTTGAAATAATTACCAAGATCACTAAATCAAACATTAGCCATGAATCTAATATAAAAAAACCATAATTTTTTTATTTTTATTTTTTATAATTAAAAACTTAAATCATAATATGGAATAATAAATAAATATATATGTATATTATGAATTAATTATATATATAATTATAAAATAAAAAACCTTATAACAATAATATAATGTGGAATAATATATAAATATATATATTCTGAATTCAATGATGATAATGATGATAATTAACGTCCACTGAGACCAAACTTTGGTCTATCGGACCTAAAAAAACGAATTATTTAGTTTGATTTAAGATTTTATTCCTATGCTCAAAAATATTGGAGAGAAGCCTCCCAAGCTCTTTGTAATTTTGACATCGTAAAAGGCTAGGAAGGTCAGTATTGCAACAAAGATTTTGAAATTGAGATCTAATGTGGTTGTACGCGGGTCACTCTAAGAGGAAGTGATTTTCATCCTCGATGTTCGTATTCTCACAAAGATGGTAGAACCTTTCCATCCATGGTGTTTTAGGAATTTCCCAATAACCCGTTTCACTATGGAGCTCATGAGAGTTCGTTCTAATCTTGGCTATATTAATTTTCTTCTTTGAGCTAGTTAAAACAGAGAGATACTTTTGATCTTCTAGGGTGGGGTTGATGACCTCCTTATAATATCTTAATTTTCTTTTAACTGCTAAATCTTTCTCACACCACATTTTTTTCTTTGAACTTAGAAGTAAAAATATTTTTAATGTTATTAATGTTTTGCAATGCAACATTCTCGTTGATCTCCCAACGGTTTAACCAGGCCCTGGTGTCTTTATACCCACCTCGTTTGAGCCTTAGGTGGTTTTGGCTGGACTTTAAAGTTAGCTTAGGAAGTCTATGGTCTCCTATGTTATTGAGTTTGTGCTTGTACAACATAAGCCTAGTCATAGCTAGGCTCTCAATAGGGGAAAGACCCACTTCTATAAGGAGAATAGGGTAGGGTGTGTTGCTTTTAATTTTGAGGTTATACATATAAAACACTTCTGGATTTGCTCTTTCTCTAGGATTCTCTAGAGATGCTACAACCCCAAACCTCACATCCATATAAGATAACCGGAGTGACTAAAGTTTCAAAGAGGAACTTCTTTCTATCCCACATTACGAGGTTTGTCGTTTTACAATTATTTTCAAGACCAAAATAAGCTTTCCACCCCCCATTAATCCTTTTCTCAATGCTATAGTTCCAGTTGAGCTTGTGATGAATATCAATTCCTAGGTACTTGTAGGAAGACACTTCCTCCAAGTTACTATTGTCATACATAAAATTAGCATAATTGTCCTTCTTGGATTTTATAATCATAACTTTTGTTTTGTCAGTGTTAGCAATCATACCCATGGTAGAGCATAAATCCTTAAGAAGTATAAGTTGCTTATCAAGATCATATGGGCACCTTGCGAGAAGAACAATATCGCCAGTGTAGAGAAGAAGGATGATGACTATCCCAGCTAAGATTGTGTCAACACATCCTGCTTCCTCTAAACAACCTTCTAGCTTGTTGATGTAAATGCCAAATAGGGTAGGGGAGAGGGGGAAACCTTGTTTAACTCCAATATTATACTTAATATCTTTCGACCACCCCTCATTGCTCTTTAACTTGGCAATTACATTCTCGTATAACCTTATAGCGGCAACTCTCAACTCAAAAGGAACCTTTAGCTCTTCTAATATGTTCCAAAGGTTGTTTCTAGGAACTGTATCGAAAGCCTTTCTAAAGTCCACAAAGCAACAAAAGAGATTGGATTTATCATTGCAACATTCCTCCACAATGATCCTAAGCGTAACGAGGTGGTCTATTGTTGAGTGTTGCTTTCTAAAACCCGCTTGGCCTTTAGCCCGCTTACCTTCACTTTCAAGCCATATGCTCAACTTCCTTTCCAAAATAATAACATATAACTTGGCTAGGAGATGGCTGATCATAATTGTCCGATAATTAGAGGGGTTATTTGTATCCCCACTTTTAAAAATAGGGATAATGAGGCTTTGAGTCCATGGTTTAGGGAACCCTTGCTTGACCGCTTGATTGAAAAGCTTGTGAATGTGGGGGATGAGGACATGACCTCCAATTTTTAAGATTTCCGCTTGGTAACCTTCCATGTCCTTAGCTTTCCCATTAGCCGAGCGATTAACCCCAAAATCAATGTCTTCTAGTGAGAAAACTTCTTTCGTTGTGAGCAGGGTTTCAAAGTTATCCATGACATTTGGAGATTCATAAAGCTTTTTCATATAGGAATTCCAGTCGTGTAAAGCAATTTTATTATTATCTTTAGTTTTCCTAGTTAGAATCTGCCTCCAGAATTTCTTAGGAGCTACCTTAGAGAGGTGTAAGAGATTCTCTTGTCTTTTACGAATATACCGCTTTTTTTTCCTTTTAGTTAGGGCTTTGTATATTTTTATCTTGCTAATTTTAAGAGATTCATCAACAACTTCCTTAATTGCTCTCCTCGCACTTTTACAATCTTTGTCATACCATGGGTTGGTTTTGTTATTTCTTTTATTACTTGAAACTTCAATTGAGAACTTGTTAATAGAATATGAGAGGGTTGTAGTAAAACTATGAGAGAGATCTTCTATGTTGTCTATACTAGATAAAGGAAGCAATTAGTTTTTAATTCATTTAGAAAGAGACCTTTTTTTATTTCTATCAAAGATTAACTTATTTTGGCTATAAGGATTATCTTCTATGGGATCTCTATGCATGACAAAATTAAGAGTTATAAGTAAAGGCCTATGATCAGAGTCAAGCTCGTGGTCGTTTAAGATGTCAAATTTTGTTATTTCGTTGTATAGAGGGAGATCGGAGATAACATAGTCTACCACGCTGCTACCAAGCCCATGGATGCAGGTCATCTAGCTAGAATTGGGCCACTTCTTTAGACTATAGCAAATTATGAGATCCTGAGCACTACAAAGCTTGACTAGCTCTGACCCAAACAAATTCTCCCCGAGGTCTTCAGAACTCCTTTTGTACCGGCTTGCCAGAGGAAGGTCTTCGTCTAACCAAAGAGGATTAGGGTTGGAATGATTGCTTAGAAGAATAGCTTGGTTGCTTGAAGTTCGAGCATTAAAGTCACCCATTAAAAGGATATTGCCTTCATTCCTTAGGCTAGAAATATCATTCTTTAAACCATTGTAAGGACTATTTTTATCTAGATTCTTTTTCTTATAGAAGTTAGAATTGATGGGGGGGGAATAACAAATTCCTATGTAGGTCTTTTTACCAATAAATAGTTAGTTGGTTATTATGCAAGCTAGTTTCTTGTTATATTATAAAAAGAAATTTTAAGAATTAACTCCCAAGACCTATTAATAGACCTATCTACTATTAAAAACAAACTGATAAAAACATAAATCATTGATATAATATGCATATATATATATATATATATATATATAGATATATCATAAAAGTTTATTAAACCTAATAAGTTAAATAATGGACCACTAATTAAGTTTAAGGAATCTAATAGTATAGAGAAGAGGCAAATTCCTCCTAATTAAACAACATGGAACTTAAAATCCTTGAAGAAGAATAGGTTGGTTAATTCATTTATAGTTAATAATATCCAAAAGGGGGGTTAGATCAATAGTTAATATCAATGTTTAGGAACAAAAGGAATATTATTAATATATCTACTCATACAATAAGGTTAATGAAAAGGATTATTCATCTGGAGGGAGTGAAAGAAACTCGAAACCACCGAATAAATATTAAAAATAGAGAAACGAGAAGGAAAAAAGGAAAACAAACAATCAAGGGGATGAGGGGGAAAACAAGGAAGACACGGGCTGGGGACGGGGGTAGGGCGGGGAAGCGACATAAGCACTTGATTACAAAATGATCAAAGTACCTTTTGGGAGGTAGCCCACCTTCATCCATGTGCTCATGTCGGATGGATGAGAAGCATAAGATTGATGCAAGTGGCAGAGATAAAATGGCATATCATCAGCTAGTGGTTGTTGTTAGGATTTTCTAGCTATGTGGTTGGGCGACTGATTGTCAAGAATAGGAGAAAAAAATTCTCCTATCGGGTTACCCATTTTGGTGGGTAACAAGGCCATTTAGGGTCTCTTTATTGATGTATTTTTTGTTAGAGATGGATTGCACTCAATGCTATTTTGGTTATATGCATTAGTTGTATGATTGAATTTGTATCATCTTCATGTAAATGTTTTATATATTTCATATTTTTGTGTAATTCACTAATTTGTTATATTTTTTAACATACGATATATAGCGTGTCCTTCCTGTCATGTTTCGGTGGGTCACAGTGTCATGCGTTGGATACTCGTATTTTGGTGTCCTCCGTGTTTCGTGTCCTCGTGTGATGTTATGTAGCTCTAAGGCCTTAGAAGAGGTTCCATTGAACTAGAGTCAAAGGCTAACCTCCCAAGTGAAGGGTGGAACAAGGAAACAATCGAGATAGGTCAATCATCTAGTTTGCCTCGCGATCCATATCAATATGCCCATAACATTAAATGAAAGCACATGATTGGAAGAATCGTTCAAGTACCTACCAAGATATGGCCCACCTTCCTTCAAGAAGAATGCTAGATAGGAAAGAGATTTGACTGGAGCAATGGGTGGAGAACTCAAGCATAATGCTATGTTTTGACCATCATGTGGCTACTGGTTGGCTGGATGTCAAATGAGGAGAATTTTTTCTCCTATGGGTTACCCACTTTTGGTGGGTAACATGACCCACAGAAAGCACTTACACAAGATCAAGAGAAAGAGAGATAAGCACTGAGTTTTCATGTTTTGAGACCCATTTCTATGTATACATGAAGAATGGATGTAATGATCCATCATTTTCCAAGGGAAAAAGGAAACATAAAGGTTATCTTGTATATTTGCAAAGTAGGATGAGACACAGGACTTCTAAAGCAAGCATCATAACGTGATTACAATCATTTTAGGCTATTGGATAAATCTCACAATGATAATAAGGTGCCAATCATTTCATTACCTTATCGTTTGTTTTCCTTTTTCCTTCTCGTTTCTTTATTTTTAGTATTTATTCGGTGGTTTCGAGTTTCTTTCACTCCCTCCAAATGGATAATCATTTTCATTAACCTTATTGTATGAGCAGATATATTAAGAATGTTCCTTCTGTTCCTAAACATTGATATTAACTATTGATCTAACCCCCCTTTTTGGACATTATTAACTATAAATGAATTAACCAACCTATTTTTCTTCAAGGATTTTAAGTTCCATGTTGTTTAATTAGGAGGAATTTGCCTCTTCTCTATACTATTAGATTCCTTAAACTTAATTAGTGATCCATTATTTAACTTATTAGGTTTAATAAACTTATATATATATATATATATATATATATGATTTATGTTTTTATTTGTTTGGTTTTACTAGTAGATAGGTCTATTAATAGGTCTTGGGAGTTAATTCTTACAATTTCTTTTTATAATATAACAAGAAACTAGATTGCATAATAACCAACTAACCATTTATTTATATATTTATATTTAATTCAAAATATATATATATATATATATATATTTATAAATTATTCCATGTTATATTATTGTTTCGAGGTTTTTTGATTTTATAACTATATATATAATTAATTCATAATATACATATATATTTATTTATTATTTCATATTATGATTTAAGTTTTTAATTATAAAAAAAGAAATTCTGGTTTTTTGATATTAGATTAATGACTACTTTTTGATTTAGTGATCTTGGTAATTATTTCAAACAATTACATTTTTTGGTAATAAATATAACAAAAACTAACTTACATAATTATTAACGAACCATTTATTTATATAATTATAATTAGAGAAATAGGCCTATTAATAACTAATTTATTCATACTCTTGATTATTAAATACAAACTTTATCTTTATTCAAATTTTGGTAATAATTATATTTCCCTTTCCCTCGGTCTAGTCAAGTTGGCCAGTCAAATTTAGTTGTTTCTCAGTTAAATTGCCCAGTCCGATATAGCCGTTTCCTAGTCAAATATAGCTGTTGGAAGATTTGCTCCCCCTATTTAACATGCAGCGATGATCTAATTCTTCAACTTGTCCTGATGATGAACCACACTGGTTGGTTCCAAACGCGTCGACAAAAGTGTTATAATGTGATTTCCGCTGAAGAAATCTTCTCAAAAAATAGAATTAATAATTAAAATAAAATAGAGGAAAAATAGTCAATTTCTTGGTTCTATGTTTTGACAACACATGGTTTCGCCCATGGTATTCTTATATAAGAATATATATGAAATAAAAAATAGAATTAATAATTAAAATAAAATGGAAGTAAAATATTCAATTTACCATTTGAGCTTTGAGGTTGTAGGTTTTGCTAACCCATGGTTTTTCCCATGGTTTTCTTATATATATATATCTATAAACTACCAGCCTAGATCTATCTTAACTTCAGATCTATCAAGCGAGGGATCAAATCTCTTTTCACTTAAAAAGAAGTTTGCAAACCTCTTTTAAAGTGAAAAGAGATTTGATCCTTCTTGGGCGCTTGATAGATTTGAAGTTAAGATTGATCTAGATTGATTTATAATAAAGTATTAAAAATACTTGTTTTATTTATTTATTTTTATTCCAGAAAGTTTTATGGCTTGTTGTGAGTTGCTCTAGGTCTTTATGTTTTCAAATATAAAAAAGGTTGTTCACAATTTTTATTTTATTTTTTTAATAAACCTAATAATTTAATTTATTAAAATTATTATTATTTTTAATTTTCTTTTATAGTTGTGATAACAGGTGGCGTGGTTTTCCTATTTAACTGTGATGAGTCAAACCTACATTCCACGTTAGCAGCTAGAGATGGCTGTCCTCACTGTTAGGTTTTGACACCTGAGTTGATAGGTTTTTCACCCACGTGAACAAGAATTTTATTAAACATATTTTATTTTAAGACATAAATATTAATTAAAAATGATTATTAATTTTAATAAGTTTAATATGATCATAATTTTATTATGTGCCTAAATGGGTGTTAAGAGTTGGAAACGTGATACTCCTTGTACGTTGTCTAGCCATCAATACACATGGCAGTATAGTTGGGATGAATGCAAGTCTAAGGGAGTTTGGTCTCCCTGTGTGTGTGGGAGAAAGGAATGTCCCAACAAAATACAAGGTCAAGCTCACCATATGGCTCATTTTCTGAATCGTGGGAAAATTTGTTTGACTTGGTGGTGTTCAAGCCTCAACCTACTAGTTGGAAAATGATGGTTTTCACTATGTTAATATAGAGAGTGATGGGTTATTCATCATTGATGGAGGTTAAGTGTCCATGAGGTCAATTGTGGCTCCAAAGAAGCCAGGTTTGCTAGAAGAAAATGGAGAGGTTATACAAGTTGGAATTCCTATGAGTGCACCAATGGAAAGCATTGTTAGTTTCCGCATACCTTATTCCATAATTTTCTATTTCTATTATTGTTTAAAAGTTTCGAGTTTTTGAGTTTGGTTGGGTGGGTTGGCTATGACTGTGCCTTACCTTGGTGATCAGGTGCTTAAAAATCAAAGTTGTCAGAATGGCGTGGAACCTGAATGACCGCGTAGTTCTCGTCATCCTGAATCTGACGCAACTCGTTTCGCGCGAAATGGACACTGTGTGGCTTCAGAAAAACACGTTCTATTCACTTTGGCAAACAAGTAAATTTTTGGAAAAAAAAACAGGACAACCCAGTCAGCAGTCTATACTACTCACTACGCTACCTAGTTGGCGCTGACTGTGCAGCTGAGGTGGCACCATAATCTCATCATCAAATGGTTTAGTGCCATGTGGCATGTTCATACAGGCATGAGTTGGCAGGATGCTATTAGTTGAAGGCTATATAGGTGGACCAATGAGAGGGTGACACGTGGCCACCTGCCCTCTCAAAGGTCCAATAAAATTTTATGTGGGGAGGTCAGGGTTGAACCCGTGACCTCACCCACAACAACACCAAGCTTTATCGCCATGCCCATAGGTTGGTTATTAACTAACATAACGCAGGCAGGTTGACGTTAAAGAATCGGCCCAAGAACAAGCCAGGGTTGTGATGCGATGATTGCAATCACACATTGCAGAAGGGAGGTGTTACGGAATCAACCCCGACAGGATCAGGTTGCGATTGTGATATCACATATCGCAAAGAGTAAAGCCCTGTTACATGTATTACCCTGGCTCCACCGATTGCGATATATTCCAGATGCGATACAATTAAACTGCAGTTGATAGTTCTGTTGGGTCCGCAGCGTATCACAATCGCACATCACCCACACTGCGTTCACAAACCATAAGACCTGCCGATTCACACCAATTATGATTTGAGATGGAGTTGTCGGTGTCGATAGGTTATGTCCATCGCGCGACGAAATTTTTGCCTAGTTAGCACTTTTTTGAGCGAAATTGTAGGATCATGCCGGAAATGGTGTAATTTGTGGAGCAAATATTGGGAAAACTAGGAGAGGTCATAACTTTTTCAGTTTTCCACCAAATTGGATGCAAAAAGAGTCTAGGTAGTTATTTTTGGACACTGGAGTCATTGGAGTAGGTTTCAGAAGAATTTGGGCATTGTAAACACATTTTTTTTACACTTTTGAGCATAATAGAGAGACCCAAGCCATTGGAAGCTGGACCAAGGATACATAGCCCAGGAGGGGTTAACTACTTTATCATGTTACTATTATAATGTGTTTTTGATGATGTTTTGTACATGTTTATGTTGCTGTTCAGTCTCCTATTTATGTTTAGTTTCTCATAAAATTAACATAAAAACTCATCATTTCACTTGTAAAAATTCATGAATCCTTAAGCACAATGAAAGCATTTGTTTCTAATTTGAGGAGGATCTTAGCACACCAATATAATATTCTAAATCATATCATTTTGGTATCAGAGCACTAGGTTTTATTTGTGCAAGTTTATGTCATGCTTACATGGTTAAAACTCAAAAGAGGAGAAGGGAAGCTGGTTGGAAGCCCTGAAGTTGGGTCAAGGGGAAGCAGAGCAAGGTTGCCACAATCTCCAATACCAGTTCAGCCTCAAGTTGCAGTTGAGACTCCAGAGACCATGTCTCATGAAGGAGAACCTGCAAACATGATAGAAGATGAGAAGACCTTCAAAAAGGATTTCTTTGATATGATAGAGATGGTGAAGGTCCTCTATGAAGAGAGGAATACCAGGTTGCAAGGGGAAAGTTACAAACCTCCCAAAGGAGAAGGTTCTTCAGGAGGAGGTAATGGAAATGGAGGCAAACGTCCACCCTCTCCACCATCTTATTCATCTTCTTCTTCACTAGCATCTTCACCCTCTTCCACTAACACAACCCTTACTCATACTCATCATCATACTTCAAAAGGAACTGGTAAATCACCTTTTTTTAAAGTTGATGTTAAATTTGAGCTGCCCATGTATAATGGTGAAGTGAATGCATAGAAGCTTGATAATTAGATTCATCAGTTGGAGGTCTATTGCAGGATTCAAAACCTCAATAGGATGACATAAAGATTCAACTAGTTTCCTTGAGAATGGAGGGTGCAACACTGGTATGGTGGGAATCAAAGACCTAAGAGGAGATTAAAAAACACGGTAAGATATCAATTTATTGTAATGATTTCATTACTGCAATAAAAAGACAATTCTACCCTCTAGCTTATATGAAGAAATCCATCATGAATTGGCAGAACTTAAGACAGCTTAAAGGTCAAAATGTGCAAGATTACACCCAAGAATCGAGAAAAAGGTCTTTGATGTTAGGTGTAGATTTGCAATCATAGGACACATTGTTGAAGTACATAGGGGGTTTACATAGTTACTTAGGCATACTATCTTAATGTTTAATCTCAATAATCTAGATGATGTGTGTGTGCAAGCCACTCATCTTGAGGCAAGAGGGAAAAACACCCCGGAAGAAGGTAGTAAAAATCCATTTAAGAGTAAAGCAAAGGAAAAGGCTTTCAAAGGGAAGGCAAAGAAAAATGTGTTTATCAAAAAATAAGGAGAGAAATTTACATGCAAACAATGTTCCAGGGAGGATCACAATGAAGCTCATTGTTGGAATCTTCATCTTGATATGAGACCAAAGAGAAACAGTAACAAGGGAAAACAAAAGACAACTGCAACCACTCAAAAGGATTTGGGGTCCGATTCAGGTGATGAAACTAAAATCATAGCCATGGGGTTAAAAGGAAAAGAATCCATTGCTAGCACTATTTCTTGAAAATCACAAAATGAAACTCCAAATGAAAAGAGGAGAATAGAACTTTTTCACATAAGGGTAATCTCAAAACACAACAAGATTGATATGCTTTTCGATAGTGGCTCTCAAGCCAATATTATCTCTGAAAACATTGTCAAAAGTTTAAACTTGGAAATCGTTCCACATCATAAACCATATCCACTTGGATGGGTGTGTGACAATGCGCAATTACAGGTTACTAGAAAGTGTAAACTGAAATTCGCCATTACTGCAAATTTCATAGATGAAGTGGAGCTTGATGTTGTGCTGTTAGATATTTGTGGCATAGTTTTGGGCAGCCCGTACCTTTATGACATAAAAGCTATCTTCCATATACATGAAAACAAATATCATTTATTCAAAGATGGAGTAGAATATATTGTGAGAGCTCATAGCAAGAAAATAAATATTTTGCTTGTTAATGCAAGGCAGATGAAAAGACTAGTGAATTCGAGTAAGAATTTTGTGCTTCTAATGATCAAACCCAAGAATGATGTTGATAATGAAGCTTTTAAAGATTGTGATTCAAATTTGAAATTTGAATTGGTTGATGTAGTTAACCAATATGATGATATGTTTCAGGAACCAAAGGGATTACCTCCCAAGAGAGGAATCCAACATGAGATACAGTTGCAGCAAGATTGTTCTCTTCCTAACATTGGCATGTACAAGATGTCAATGATGGAAAGCACTGAAATTAAGAATAAAATTCAAGAGTTTCTAAATAAAGGGATCACCAAACCATCTTCCTTGCCATGTGGTTCACCCATTGTCTTGGTGCCAAAGAAGGATGGAACATGGCGCATGTGTGTGGACTTTCATGCATTGAACAAAATTACGAAATTACGGTAAAGAACGGTTACCCATTGCCTAGAATAGATGATTTACTTGATCAATTGAAAGATGAAAAGTATTTTACGAAGCTGGACTTAAGAAGTGGCTACCATCAAACTAGAATAGCTAAAGGAGACATTTGGAAGACAACATTCAAAATAAAACAAGGTTTGTTTGAATGGCTAGTTATGCCGTTTGGTTTATGTAATGCTCCTGCTACATTCATGTGTGTGATGAATGATGTGTTTAGGCCATTTCTTGATGAGTTTATCATAGTCTACTTAGATGAAATCTTAATTTTCAGTAAATATCGTGATGAACATGCCATGCATGTAAGAAAAGTACTTGATGTCTTGAAAAAATAATAGTTGTATCTTAAGATGTCAAAGTGCAAGTTTCAAAAAACTTCTTTAATTTACTTGGGTCATATTGTTGGAGGAGGTGAGTTGAAAATAGATCCCTCCAAGGTTTATGTCATTGTAAATTGGCCAAGACCCAAGACAGTCACTGAGGTAACAAGGTTTTTGGGAGCAACCAATATTGGAGGAAATTCATTGCTAGTTTTTCTCTTATAGTTGCTCCTTTGTATGCGTTGACAAGTGTGAAAAAGGTTTTTCATTGGCGACGCAAACAACAAAAGGAATTTGATGCATTGAAGGAAAAGATCAGTATAGCTCCACTACTTGCACTTCCAGACTTGAGATAGTCATTTGAGATTCAGGCTGATGCTAGTGACTATGCTATGGGTGCAGTCCTCATGCAACATGGTAAGCCTATCTGTTTTCATTTGGAAACTTTTAATGGTGCAGTAATTAACTATCCAACATATGACAAGGAATTGTATGCATTGGTGCAAAGTGTGAAAAAATGGAAACACTACTTGATGGGTAACGAACAATCATTCACATTTATCATCAACCATTGCAATACTTGAAATCACAATCAAAGATCCAACAATCAAGGCACTTCCGATGGATGGGTTTTCTTCAACAATTCCACTTGGTAATCAGGTATAAGAAAGGTATCTACAATAAAATTGTTGATATGCTTTCTAGCCCTATTGTTAGTGCAACTACTTTACTCAAGCATAATTTTGTTTTACATTAAAGTTATATTGATCAATATGCATTAGATAATGACTTTCAAAATGTTTACGCAAGCTTGAGTCCAGGTAACCAAGTAGAGGAATTGGATTATCATTTGCATGATAACTTGTTGTACCATCTTGGCAAGATTTGTATTCCATAGGGAGAAAGAGTTAATGTCATAAGAGAGGCACATACTTCTCTTATTGTTGGTCATTTCAGTGTAAGTAAGACGATGGCACATCTACAAAGGTATTGTTATTGGCCTCCTATGCTTGAAAGTGTGTCTCGTTTTATTAAAGGATGTTCATTATGTGCAATTAGTAAGCCTATAAATAGGAAGTTAGGATTGTACACACCACTTCCGGTTCCTTCACGACCGTGGGAGAGTGTTTCTATGGATTTTGTAGGAGGTCTTCCATTGTCAAAAAGAGGTCATGATTATTTGTATGTAGTTGTGGATATGTTTAGCAAGATGTGCATTTTGATGCCATGTAAAAAGCAAGTTACAGCTCAATAAACTGCTCAGTTATTCTTTCATAATGTTTGGGTGCATTTTGGATTTCCCACATCCATTGTTAGTGATCGATATTATAGGTTTGTTAGGAATTTTTTGTCAAGATTTTGGGGATTCATGGACACAAAATTGAAAAAGAGTACATATTTTCATCGACAAACAGATGGTCAAACAAAAGTGGTGAACAAAACAGTGATACATCTTCTTCGTAGGTATTGCAGCAAGCATCCTAAGTTGTGGGATGAACATTTGCACTATATTCACCATGCTTACAACTGAGCCAAGCACTCTTCAACTCAAACTTCACCATTTGAGGCATGCTTGGGATACTTGCCAAAATCTCCTTTGGATTTATTATTGCAAAAGATGTTGTTATTGAAGGTCATAGCAACATAGAAAAATCAAGAAAGTTCATTGAACAAATCCAATTAGTACACCAAAAAGTTCAAGAACAGCTTGAGAAAAGCCAAGGCAAGTACAAAGCAAGGCACGACAAGCATTTTCAAGATCACAAGTTCCAAGTCAGTGATGAAGTTTGGCTTCACATTAACAAAGAGAGGGTCCAAGGAGAAGGTAAAAAGCTAAAACCAATTGGATATGGTCCATTCAGAATTTTGGAAAGGATTGGTAACAATGCCTTCAGGTTGGATTTGCCTTCATAGATGCAAATTTATGTTGTTGTTAATGTTGAGAATTTAAGGTTGTATGGGCCTCCTTTAATTGAAGATCAAGGAGAGAATATTCAAATTCCATCTATTTGTAGAAATTTATCTATAGATCAATTAGCTCTGATACCATGTAGAAATCCTGTGAATTCTCTACAAATCTACCTCTGAGATCTATGTAGAAAATATGACGATAGATTAAATCGATAATGCAATATACCAAAGAAAAATACTATAATCTACTTCTACTATCAAACTTGTGGAAGCTTAAAGATCGAGTTGAATCAAAGCTGAACACTATAACCAGAAAAAGAAGAATCAATGCCCATGAAACACAGAAAATACTCAGGGGAAAGCCTCAGCTAAAAACCCCACTATCTGTATTATCATACAAGGTGGAAATACATCAGAATTATACAAAGCCTTAGCTCTCACAGCTAGCCAGCTCTTAGTACAATCATTCTGGATGCTCATAGGCAACCAAAGCTTTTCACAAGCCTTCTCCTTTGCCCTCCAAGCTCCTATTTCCTTGTGCAATTTCTCCTAGGTGATCCTCCTGTTACCAAGTGGAAGACTCTCAACCAAGTGGAACACTGATCTCTCACACTGATCTCACACCTTGTCAGAACTGCGCAATCCTCAAGGAAATTTATTCCTTCTACATGCATGAGTTTCCTTTATAGGATAAAACATGCAACTGATAGTACACTGTCCTTGTCTTTAATCTTAACTGGGTCTTTCTAAGAATAGACATGCATGAGTTTCTGATGAGGGAATCTTCAGTTATCTGGAGTACACTGGTTTAGTGCATGAATGCATCAACTGACCGATAACTCACAATTAGTTCCTCAAATAGTTTGGAACTAATTTAACTAGACTTAACTCAATAAACTGAGCTAACTAATTACAACTCAAATATAACTCAATCTTATCTCCTTAATTAAGGGATAACTGTTGCATGACTGCAGAAATACTTCTAACTTGAATTTCTCCAACTAATTAATCCATAATGAATTAATTAATTATTTCCAAGCAACTAGTGAGACTAAATTCGATTTTAATTCAAGGACAAATTAAAATTGGAATTTCTGGATTCTATTTTTATCATTTCTTGTTGCTATTTTCAACACTCCCTCTCAATAAGAAAGGAATTCAACTCGATCCCAATCGTGAACCTTTTGAATGTTATGCATGCAACACTTCTCTCTAGTGTTGTTGCTCTAGCAAATCTAGAAACAAAAAAAACATCCAACCTGAATTAGTATGAGGCATCTGTCATCAAAGTCTCTGACTGTTATTACCTTTGTCAACTGAAAAATTTGCGCTTCGGCTGACTCTGCCTTTCTGCACTGTTGTCAATCCTTCTCTGTGCTCTTCAGTATCTGACTGCTCTAGCCTCTGTCACTTTGATCTCTGACTACATCAATCCCACTGATTCCTCTCGCTACTATGTAATTTGGGCTCCCGTAGCAAGGTACGATCCATGAGATAAAACCTCTCAATGGACCCTGCCCAATTTTATCCTTCTTGAGACTATCACTTCACATCGCCCCACCTCACACCAGGAAGTATGGCTGCATGTGATCCCTCTGCCCAATTCTCCAATTGTGGCTCCTCCACGATTGTCTGAGACTTCTTCTGGGACTACATGTTGATAGGTAATTTACTCTCCCTCTCAACCACCATGTCTCTAACATTTGTCTTGCTCCTTAAGGCTTTGCATGCATCTTGAACCTCAAGAGCATACAGGTTCTTGACTCATGAATCGACCTGTTTCACATGTCTCGTGGTGATGTGTCTAAGGAAAACCTTTCCCTTACTAATAGACACATCGTAGCCTTTGTCCTCTAACATCGCGACCGATACCAAGTTCTTCTTCAGTCCAAGCACATACTTCAAATTTGTCAAGGTGATTGGAGCTCCATGCTCCCTCTAAAAAGAAACCGTGCCCACTCTTGAAACACTATACCTTTCATTGTCACCCATGTCTATGCACATCTTAAGGTCTTTCTCCTCCAAGGCATTGAATAAACTTTTATTGTCAGTCATGTGGAATGAGGCTCCATTGTCAAGATACAAACACAACCCATCATCGATGACACCATGCATGCGATGAGGGTAAATTCCATTTCGAACTGAGAGGCTAATGCCTCACCTTCCGATCCTTTCGAGGATCTCTTCTTGGACTTATTTGATGGGCATTTAGTCGCATAATGTCCCATATCGTGACAATTAAAGCATATCACTTTAGACTTGTCGCCCTTCTTCCCTCCATGAGAAGAATTCGATTCAGAATGGGAATCCTTCCCCTTCCCTTTCATTGTCTTACTTGCTAAGGCTAGATTTTCTTCATCATCATCCTTGGATGAAGAACCATCTCGTGTGCTCCTCCTGATCTCCTCCTGCATGAGATCTGACCACAGTCGTTCCCAATCCAACAGTTTCTCCCTTTTATTCATAGAGTCCTGGTAGCTATTCCAGCTCTTTGGAAGGCCAAGGAGAGTGAGGCTCACCATATCATCATCGGTAGTAGTTATTCCCACACTTCCAAGCTCATCTCTATAGGTGGTGAGCTTGTTCAGATATGTGGAAATAGTATCGTCGTTCTCCATCTTGATTCTTCGAAGCTTATCCTTGAGCGCCAATTTCCTCTGGTCGCTATTGTTCTGGTAGAGGTCCTTCAATGTCTTCCACATTGAATATGGAGTATCCTTCCCATGGAGACTCGAGACAATATGGTCTCCAACTCCCTCAAGGATGATTCGTCTCGCCCTCGCCACACACTTCTTCCACACAACCAACTCTTGTGCATTAGTTGAACCTGGCTTTGGGATTTCTTGATCAATTAAATCCTTCAAGTCGTTGTCTTCTAATACAACCTCCATGCAATCTTTCCATTCTATGTAATTCGAGCTTCCTTCCAAGGCATACTTGAGTCTCAAGCCATAGAGCGCCATTGGCCAACCTCGAAGTATGATAAGAATTCGATTTGTACCTGCAACCCCGAACTTCAAACTTCGAATTCTCTTCTCCGTATATTGTTCATAGCTCTGATACCATGTAAAAATTTCTCTATAGATCAGCTAGCTCTGATACCATGTAGAAATCCTGCAAATTATCTACAAATCTACCTCTGAGATCTATGTAGAAAATCTGACTGTAGATTAACCCGATAATGCAATATACCAAAGCAAAATACTATAATCTACTTCTATTATCAAACTTGCGGAAGCTTAAAGATCTAGTTGAGTCAGAGATGAACACATATAACTAGAAGAATAAGAATCAATGCACATGAAACAAAGAAAATACTCAGGGGAAAGCCTCAGCTAAAAACCCCACTATCTATATTATCATACAAGGTGGAAATACATCAGAATTATACAAAGCCTTAGCTCTCATAGTGAGCCAGCTCTCAGTACAATCCTCTTGGATGCTCACAAGAAATCAAAGCTTCTCACAAGCCTTCTCCTCTACCCTCCAAGCTCCTATTTCCTTGTGTAGTTTCTCCTGGGTGATCCTCCTATTACCAAGTGGAAGAATCTCAACCAATTGGAACACTAATCTCTCAAACTGATCTCACACCCTGTTAGAATTGCACAATCCTCAAGGAAACTTATTCCTTCTGCATGCATGAGTTTCTTTTATAGGAGAAAACATGCAACTGATAGTGCATTTTCCTTGTCTTTACTCTCAACTGGGTCTTTCTCAGATTAGACATGCATGAGTTTCTGATGAGGGAATCTTCAATTATCTAGAGTACACTGGTTAAGTGCATGCATGCATCAACTGACTGATAACTCACAATTAGTTCCTCAAACAATTTGGAACTAATTTAACTGGACTTAACTCAGTAAATTGAGCTAACTAATTACAACTCAAATATAACTCAATCTCATCTCCTTAATTGAGGGATAATCTCCTTAATTTATGGGATAATTGTTGCATGATTGTAGAAAGACTTCTAACTTGAATTTCTCCAACTAATTAATCCATAATGAATTAATTAATTATTTCCAAGCAGCTGGTGAGACTAAATTCGATTTTAATTCACACTTTTAATTCAAGGACAAATTAAAATTGGAATTTCTGGATTCTATTTTTATCATTTCGTGTTGCTATTTTCAACACTATTGAATACTTTTCTCCAGAATTCCTTGATGAGCTTTAGTAGGACACTATGGGAAGTGTCGATTATCTTCGAGTGGGGCTCAAGGGTACAAATCCTTTAAAATCCAAATGGATAGAGGTTGGAAAGGTGAGGGAATTTTACCCTCGCCTTCTGGAAGATTGAAAGTGATCTTTTGGGGTCCAAAAGGCTTCCAGTGGGGAGGAGTGATCAAGTGCTCAAAATTATGCTAAAAAATCAAAGTTATCATAATGGCGTGGAACCTGAATGATCACGTAGTTCTCGTCATCCTAAATCTGGTGCAACTTTTTTCACGCGAAACAGACCCCATATGGCTTCAAAAACGCGTTTTGTTCACTTTGGCAAATGGGTAAATTTTTGGAAAAAAAAAGGGACATCCCAGTCAATAGTCCATACTGCTAACTAAGATGCCGAGTTGGCATTGACTGTGCAGTTGAGGTGGCACTGTAATCCCATCATCAAATGGTTGAGTGCCATGTGGCATGTTATTATAGGCATGAGTTGGCAGGATGCTATTGGTTGAAGGCTATACAAGTTGACCAATGAGAGGGTGACACATGGAAAACCCGGAGGCCGCCACATGCCCTCTCAAAGGTCGAATAAAATTTTATGTGGGGAGGTTGGGGTTGAACCCGCGAACTCACCCACAACAACACCAAGCTTTACCGCCACGCCCACAGGTTGGTTCTTAACTAACATATCGCAGGCGGGTCGACATTAAAGAATTGGCCCTAGAACAAGCCAGGGTTGCGATGCGATGATCGCAATCACACATCGCAGAAGGGAGGTGTTATAGAATCAACCCCAATGAGATCAGGTTGTGATTGCGATATCACAATCGCATATCGCAAAGAGTAAAGCCTCGTTACATGTATTACCCTGGCTCCGCTGATTGTGATATATTCTATATGCAATATAGTTAAATTGCAGTTGATAGTTCCATCGGGTCCGCCGCTTATCACAATTGCACATCGCCCACGCTACGTTCACAAACCATAAGACTTGTTGGTTCCTACTGATTGCTTTGCGATGGAGTTTTCAGTGCCGATAGCTTATGGTCACTGCGCAGTGAAATTTTCACCTAGTTAGCGCTTTTTGGAGCGAAATTGTAGGATCATGCTGAAAATGGTGCAATTTGTGGAGTGAATATTAGGAAAACTAGGAGAGGTCATAACTTCTTCAGTTTTCCACCAAATTGGATGAAAAAAGAGGCTAGGTAGCCATTTTTGGACATTCTTGACTCATTGGAGCAGGTTTCATAAGCATTTGAGCATTGTAAACACATTTTTTTTTACACTTTTGAGCATAATAGAAAGGCCCAAGCCATTGGAAGCTAGACCAAGGAGACGTAGCTTAGGAGGGGTGAACTCCTTTATCATGTTCCTGTTGTAATTTTTTTTTGATGATGTTCTGTACATGTTTATGTTGCTGTTCAATCTCTTATTTATGTTTAATTGCTCATAAAATTAACATAAAAACTCATCATTTCACTTGTAAAAAATCATGAATTCTTAAGCACAATGAATGCATTTTGTTTCTAATATGAGGAGGATCTTAGCACAACAATCTAATATTCTAAATTAGATCACTTGGTTTGGGTTATCGTTTCATTTCTTTGAGTTATATGAAGAAGACAAGGGAATACTTTCGACTCTCAAGAACTCCTACACTACCTTGTGATGTAGAGGAGATAGCTCTATGAACTTCTCCCTCTTATTGTCTTTGATTATGTCTATCCTTCGTCTCAGCTTAGACTTAGTAACCATGAAGAAAAGGAACACTCCTATGGTTGGGGATGTGGGAAAAGGAAAGTCAGAGCATATACTTTAAATGAACCTCTCCCTAAGGAGCTTATCTATGTCGTCTACACTGAGAAATATGTTTAGGCAACAATGCACTTCTTTTGTCCTAGGTTCCCTAATTTTGTTAAAATTTAATTAGAGAAAATGGAAGGTATTATTTAGGAAAATAGACAAAAACAGTCCAACGAGTAAATTCAAGAGGGATTTGAGGGTTAGGTTAGGACCTAGGTTTTTCATGAACTTGCAACACAAAGTTCTTAAAAATACTATAAGCTCTTTGGTTAGTAAAAGCTCTCATTCCCTAAGTATTTAAGGAAAGGAGCTTATAATAGTAGAATATTCTCTGCATAATTGATCTATTGGACAAGAAATTATTAACAACCTACAAATTTGTGTTTGGGATAAAGATTGTGGTTACTTAATTTTTTAACAAAAATAACTCCATGGAACATAAGAAGGACTCCCTTGGCTCTGTGGAAACACAATCCACTCTCATCTACTTAGTTTAATTCCCCTATCCTTTTGTATTTATCGAGATGAATAGGTAGAAACTAAGAAGCCATAAGACTAGCTTGTGGATGGAAACTCCCTACCACCTTCGACTTGACTCAACATTCATTTCATATTATCTAGTTTTTATTTTCAAACATTGGCTACTAGTTAAGATGATTATCTATTTTTATGTATTGAACATTAGGTGGATAATTCCAAAGGTAATAAACACATATTCTCCTATTGAATGAGTGGAGGGCTTGGTTTCCTTTGTGCTAAGCCCCCACGAAGGACACACACACACACACACACACTTTTTGTATGGTATGAATATATGACTATACTTTATATATTATATATGTGTGTATGTCTTTTATTATGTTCCCTTTTAATTTTAAACTTTTTCTACTTTACTTCTTCCTAGTTGTTTGTCACTAATCTTCATTGTTCAGAGATTAGTGTTCAATAGAGTAATTTTTAGTGATCCACAAATTGTAGTGGATATTCTATTGGACAACTCGTTACAACATATCTAACAAAATTACACTTAAAATTTGAAATCTGCAATATGAGGTTTTATTTCCCTTTAGATTTATGGATGTGTAAATTATTGTTTGTGTTGTACGCATGAAAAATATAATTATTCAAAAAATAGAGAACAGTGAAATAAAAAAATCACAAACCACAATTGAAACAAGATATATCCTTGAAACCCTTTTGGGAGGAAACCTATTTATGAGGTGAGGCTTCTCTTCTCTCTTTCTCTACATATAAAATGGATGCAAGTACAAATAAGTGAGGCCTATGGCTCATGGACTAGAATAATACACAATAGAAATCAGAAGGTCAACTCTTAATTAGAGTTACAATGTTGACTCTTCTAGAGTCTTCTTTATCATGATCAAGTGGATAGCCCCTTTTCCATGAGTAATGGGGGCTGACATAACATCCTCTCGAATAATGGCGGTCAAAACATGTAGGTAAACTTCCAAGTGGCATAAATTTTACATACGGACTTTTATTAAGGCGATTCTTGCACCGTTGGAAAGGTCTTTATGAGTAGAATAGGAAAAAAGGTGTAGTGCTAAAGCAACAAAGTTCACCCCCCACCCCACTCAAAAAAAAAAAAAAAAAACATTTCATGCCTCAAACTACTCCCAAAAGGTTTTAGATCCTAATTTTCCAAACTCAATCCTGCTGGTAAAAATCATCTTGTGAGATGATTCCTCCAGTTTTTCCACTCCAAAAGCATTGATATGGATGACAAATAATATAATTATCCAATCCGGATCACAACTCCTCGTTTTGGGAGGCTTTTGGTACTCAAAAGCTTCTATTGAATGAGGTGAGGAAATTTTTCCTTTACCTTCTCTGAGGTGTACCATTTAGCCTTGCCTAAAAGTTGTCCTTTCAACCCAACCTAACAAAGATCATGATTCCCCTCTCTTGTAGTTTTGGACTCTTCTGCAAAAATATATATTCTATCAATTCTATCTAAGTATCTGATGCCAAATGCTCTACGTATGACATTTTCCTCTTTCTAATCTGGCATGGAAGGCTCATAGGGTTTCAGATTCTCTACATTCACCACTGAGTAAATATGCATGTACAGGCATAGAATTAATCTATAGGTGTTATCTCCCACCTTTTTCAATATCTCAAAGGGACCTTATCAAAGAACTTGATTTTCATACCAAGAATTTGTAGCCTCTCCTTCAATAGTAACCATATGTGAAATTTCCATGATTGCAATAAATGGTATTGAATCTTCTATCTACTGCAAATTATTTGTCTTTTTTAATTAAATTTATGACAAATAACAATTAAATCACTATTTCAATCTTCACAATTACTAAACATTTCAAAATATAAAAACTGGAATAGAGAAAATATGCACACAAATATAAAAATATGACACAATTATTTTTGGACAATGTCCTTGGAGATACCCCGAAGGAAAACTAGTGCAAGGGATGAGGGTTTTATTATTATGTTCATCAATTTTAGAAATTACAACTGGATGTGTTTCACTGACAATCCTCCATAAAATGTTGATCTCCACTGGTAAAATAATCTAGAACCTAACTATCTCCCTTTGCTACTCGATCTGGCCCTCTCTTGGCAACTCGCACTATCCCAGGCTATGTGCAATGCCTATGGGAAATGCACACTGTCGCCTTTAGAAATTTTATCAACCATTGAAACTTCCTTCTAGCAATTTGTCCTGCGTCCCTTTGCCTCTGGAACCCACTCTCTCTACATCCATAAAATAGATCTAGCCTCCAACAACTAAAATGTGGTCTCCTTCGACAAATCTCACTTGGAAATATGGCTACTTGCACTAGCTGATGCATCCTCCTCTGCAGATGAATTCAACCTCCTCTTCCTATCTCCCTAACACTAGAAAATACTAAGGAAATTTCCTTTGGACTCCTACTCCAAAATCTTTGTTGAAACCTTTGCCTTTGATGCTTCCCTACCTTCAACTGCATCCTTGTTGAATACCTACAACTAGGTAGTCGAACTACTCACAAAATACTCCATACCTTCTCCAAATCCTTCGACTTGCTCTTATAATGTTTCATTGGAGTCTCAACGGCCATGATCACATCTCAACCAATGGCTAGGATCATCTTGACCTCATCAATAGAAATATCCAAAGAAAAATTGAACTCCCTTAATTAATTCATTTTAATTAACCAATTTTCCCAAGTTAGAATTAGTAAATAATTAATTATTAGCTAATTAATTTAATTAAGGTGTCTCCAAGTCTTTTCTCACGAAACATTTTCTGGGTTTTGGAGATCTTGTGTTCCTTAGCATTTTAAACATCATAGAGACTATAAAACATGTCTATTTCTACCCCAAAAAGGTAACACACTCTCTTAGAAAGGAAGGTGTCCTCCACTATGCCAATATGTTCCTTGAAATAGACAAACTTTTCCCTACCCAAGGCTTTCTTGAGTATATAAACCACCTAATGGTATGGGGGAACATGTTGTAGCTGAACTAATCCACGTTTCACATAATCTCTATTTCTCCTGCTACATGTTGTAACATAACTGATCCATGTTGCACACAATATTTGATTCTCCTGCTACATGTTGTAGCTGAACCATCCTGTATTGCTACTGCGCTACTATGATCTCACACTATTGATGTCCTTTCACTACCTCTATGTTGTTGTAACCACCGAAACTGTGTGTATTGATCTCTTCATTCATCTTCTAAGTCACTGAAACTAGCTTTGCAATTGCCTCTCAAATATTCGATTGTGCCTAACTGGCGCTACACTATCTCGCAAGTAATTCACTGCGCCTTGCTGAACTTTCAATCTTCCTGCTAATTTAATCATTAGGCTCACATATACAAGGTAATGATCTAACTGGGAACACACATAGAAACTAGATCTGATCTACCGATCAAGCCCTTCTTTGCTATTTGTAGACCTCATGTTTCTCTTCCCTCGTATCTTTCCCTATTTGGTATACTGGAGTGTCATTTTCCTCCTCCTCTTGAGGATAATTCTACAAACATAGTGAAATCATCCTCCAACCTAGCACAAAAATCCTTGATCTTTGCTGAAGTTGTTGTCTACTTCCCCTTCTTTTCCTTCTTCCTCTTCGGACATTGGTTGACATAATGACCAAGCTAACCACATCTGAAGCACTTGACTTTCGACAAATCTTTCTTCTTCTTCTCTTCGTTAGATTCATGTCCCTGGCTATGACCCTTCTTTTCTTTTCCCTTCCCTGCAAGAGTGACATTTTCCTCTTCCTTCTCTACCTTTAGTCCCTTGCCACTATTGTTGGTAGTACCATCAATGAGACTGATCCTTAGCTCCTCCTCAGTGAAGTCACTCCACAGGCGTTCCCAATCTGGTAGCTTATCATGTCCAATAATAAATTGAATGAACATACGCCATTCCTTGGTAAATTCGTTGAGAGTTGTACACACCAATTCATCCTATGTTGGCTTCTCTCAAACTATAATTTGCAAGTTCATCTCTGACACCCTGAATCTTAGCGAGATAGAATGTTACATTCTCTCCTTTCTGCATCTTGATCATCCTTAGCTTCTCCTTGGGAATCATCTTCTAGCTCTCTAAAGGATCTTGATACAATTTGAAAATGGCATCCCACATCTCCTTTGTAGTTCCCTTCGCTAAATATGTGGGACGATATGATCTTGTACTCCATCAAGGACCATCCTCTTATCCTTGGCCATGTCCTTCCTATAATCAAGTAACAAGATAGGATTTGTTGGTACAACAACAATTGTTGTCACAAACTCCTTCAAACCATCCTCATCTAATAGGAACAACATCCTAGCCTTCTAGAGGCCAAAGTTGGACGCTCCATCCAACATGGCCTGATCTCTTAGTATTGTTGTGTCCATCTCTAAGAAAACTTTGTGAAGCTCAATAAATTGGAGAACTAACGAACTGGGAAATCTCCTTCTCCTTCAGGAAAATTAACTGGACCTTCTCCCTGCACCTCGCACTCCTCTCTGGAGTGCATAGTTCTTCTCTGGGTAATTCACACTTGCCTCTAGAATCTCTTCTTGAAACTTGCTCTACTTGCTACTTCTCCTAGGTAACTCACTCTACGTTTGGAAAATATCTCGGCACTAGCACACGCATTACTGACCCTGAAACACACACTAGCTAAATTGGTAACCTCGCATTGGCACTTCACACTACCTACACAACCTTCTTTTACTGGAAATCATGTCCTCCCTCCATTTCACTATAATGTTGGAAAACCCTCTAAGAATTTTTTGGAAATCCCCACTACTGAAAACTCTATGTGCTTTGTAATCCTTGCCCTACATAGAGTTGTTGCTACTAATATGAGGAAATTCACACTTTTCCTCCGAACTGGACCGGAATTCGAACTGTTGCCTCTTTTCAATTTACATTGTTGGTTCTCTATGCTTCAGATCTCCATGTGAACTACACAACCCTATTTTCCTTCACTCTAGAGCTATAAAATAATGTGAAATTTCCACAATTGCAATAAACTAGAATTTAATCTTCTATCTACTGCAGATTCTTTGTCTTATGTAATTAACTTTACACAAAATAACGATTAAATAGCTATTCCAATATTCACAATTAAAAACTATTGCAGAATATAAAAATTGGAACTAAGATAATATGCACACACACATAAAAATATGACACGGTTATTTTTGGACAAATGTCCCTCGAAAAACCCTACAAGGAAAACCAGTGTAGTAGATGAGGATATTATTATTATGTTCAACAATTTGAGAAATTACAACTAGATGCCTTTCACTCGCAATCCTCCAGCAAATATTGATCTCCACTGGAAAAATAATCTAGAGATTAACTATCTCCCTCTGCTACTCGATATGGCCCTCTCTCGACATCTCGCACTCTCCCAAGATATTCGCACTACCTCTGGGAATTGTGAATTGTAGCCTTCATAAATTTGATCAGCCACTGGAACCCCCTTCCATCAAGTCGTCCTGCCCCCCTTGACCTCTAAAACCCACTCGCTTTACCTTCGAAAAATAGATCCGGCCTTTAGCAACTGAAACGTGGTCTCCTCCGGCAACTCGCATTAGGAAATCTAGCTACTCGCACTATCTGTTGCAGCCTCCTATGCAGATGAATTCGACCTCCTATTCTTGTCTCCCTGACACTAGAAAAGATTGAGGAAATTTACTCAATACTCATGTTCCCAAATGTTTTCTGAACCCCCTACCTCTAATGCTTCCATATTTTCAATGGTTCCCTTGTTGACTACTGACAGCTAGGTAGTCGAACTGCTCACAAAATACTCGATACCTTCTCCAAACCCTTCGATCTGCTCTTATAATCTTTTGTTGGAGTCTCAATGGCCAGATTCACATATCAACCGATGGCTAAGATCAGCCTAACCTCGTCAATAGAAGTCTCTAGAGCAAAATCAAACCCTCTTAATTAATTCACTTTAATTAACCAATTTTCCTAAGTTAGACTTAGGAAAAAATTTATTATTGGCTAATTAATTGTATTAAGGTGTCTCCAAGTCTTTTCTCACAAAACCTTTTCCAGGTTCTAGAGATCTCGTGTTCCTTAGCATCTTAAACATCCTAAAAACTAGAACATCTATCTACTGCTACCCCAAAAAAACTAACACCATACTCTCTCTCCCACCTTGAATGACTTCTTTGTTTTGTGTTGATCATGCCTCACCCCTTATTTTTCTTGTGACTTCTACAATGTCTCTTTGTATGTGTATATGGATTTACCTGATCTTCTCCACAATTTTTTTTCTCTCAAGGCATCCCTTATAAGATCCTCCCTCACTCCTCTTTGTCGCCCATATGAAATATCCAAAGGTGAATGTGGCAAATATCTAAAACAAGTATCAAATGGGGACTTACCAGTAAAAGTTTGAATTATTATGTTATAAGAGTGTTGTATATATACCATATTTTCATACCATGTCCTTGGATGATTCTGATCGTAACACCTCAAAAGATGCACCAAAGTCTTATTAACTAATTTTTTCTCTAACTTCATGTCCATTTTCTCCCACAATGTAGTCCAAAATGCACTGAGAAATATTGTGTCCTTGTTTGAAACGTTGCTCCATGGTATCCCAAAGTGTACCAAGACCTATCAAAAGGACAATTTTGTTTCTTCTTTCCCACTAATGGTCTTTTTATAGGGCATTGAAACACAAATCTTATTGAACATGCTGACTACCACAAAAAGGTAGTCTAGTCCCTTCTTGGTTGTTGGTAAACCTTCCACAGAGTTCATGGAAATGCTTTACCAGGGACGAGGATCAATACACAAGCCTCTGCAAGTTGGCCACTGCCTTCCCTACACCAAATTTCCCTACAGCATTAGAGGTGTGAGCCTATATAAACAACTACAATTGCTCACCTTTAGGAATGCATAACTTATCCAACCTATAGGGTAACTCGTCTTTGAGATGGTAGTTAATCGTGTTGTGACCATCATGCACATGAATCTGGATTTGAAACTATTGATACACCTCCTTGAAGTCCCTGCCCTCTAATTATGCCTCTCTATATGCATCATGGGTGAATGGCTCCATGTGCATCAGAGTTCCCAAAGTTGTGATCTTTGATGTGGATGATCTTGAAATCATGTTGGTAACTTGTCTATGTTTCCCTTCTTATACTTGATGACTAAATGAAATTGCTATAAAAAACCCATACACGTGTAATTCCCGGTTTGTTGTAGAATACTCTGGGCCTGTAGGTACTATAATGGCTGGTGATTTGTGTGGATTACTATCTCGTTTCCCATTAGGTAGTGTTTCCACTTGTTGGCAGCTTGCAGTAGGGCATAAAGCTCCTTGTTGTAGGTAGGTTAGTTAAGAACTTCCAAATGAAATACTTCAAAATGGTAGCATATAGGCCTTCCTCCTTGCACCAAGACCGTTCCCATAGCATACCCATTTGCATTTGTCTCCACTTCGAAGAGGTGTTGCAAGTTTGGTAATACGAGTACCGATGCTTGACTAATATTCTTCTTTAACTCTTTAAAGGACCTCTACTGGCCATTTACTTTCTGGAAACTCTGCCACTTATTATTATGGCATGGAGTGGTGTTGCTATCCTTGAAAATAAGGCTAATAATTTCCTCAAGTATGGTGCTACCCCAACTAAAATCATGACCTAAGAAACATTAGTAGGCACTGACCACTTCATGATGGTATCTGTCATGGCAAGATCTATCTTCAAGTATCCTCCACCTATCACATGCTTGAGTTACACCAAATACTAATGTGCAAACTCACACTTCTTGAGATTTGCTAGCAATTCGTGATTCTTTAAAGTCCCTAGTACTTGCATCAAATGTGAGATGTGCTCCTCCGAGGTAGCATTATATACTAGTATCTTGTCTAAATAGACAATAACAAATGAACCTATAAAAGGGTGCAATATATCGTTCATTAGCCTCATAAATGTAGATAGTGCATTGCATAGGCCAAATGGCATGACTAACCACTCATACAAACCTTGTCTGGTTTTGAAGGTAGTATTCCAAGTATCTTCTTCTCTGACTTAAACCTAGTGGTATCCAAACTTTAAGTCTAGTTTGGTGAAGTATTTTACTTGTTGAAACTAATCCAACAAATCATCTATTATAGGCAGGGAGTAGTTGTTCTTGAGCCTAATTTTGTTTAATGCCCTGTAATATATAAAATTTCTCTAAGTACCATCCTTCTTTGGAACAATGATGATGGGTGACCCTCATTGCAATGTACTTGATCAAATGACACCATGTTCTAATAGTTGTTATAATTGTTTCTTCACCTCACTTGCTTATATAACAGAATAATAGTATAACCCAGTGTTTGGAAATGGGGAATGTGGCAATAGCTAGATCTTGTGCTCCACTTCCCTCTTGGGTGGTACTAGAACTTTAGGGTCCTGGAACACATACATATATTCATGTAGCAACTCTTCCAATTATTGTGTATGTTTCTTAACGCACCCCTCCAGGGATGCCTTTTCTCTCACTAACTCTACTACATATTGATTTTCTCTTAAAAATAGTAAAACATACTTCTTGCTATAATTGATCAGTTTCATGGCTTGGTTAGCACTTACCAACGAAAATTTTGACTTGCCTTTGTGCACATTGATGGTGAATGATTTTCCGTCCTTGACAGGGAGCTACTAACTAGCTCTCCGTATGAAGATTGCATCTTGCATATACGTATAGAGATTTCCAAACACCACTCCACACACACACACACATATAGGGGAACTACATCCATCTTAACTATGGATCTACCAAGCGCCGACAGGGATCAAATCTCTGTGAGGTGCAAACATTTTTTAGATTGAAAATATATTTGATCCCTCTCAGCACTTGGCGGATCTAAAGATAAGATTGATCTAAGCTTGTTGTTAATAAATTAATGTTCTTAACTAATTAGTTAGGACAAAGAGAATTAAAAAAACATCTAACATATTAATAATTTATAATATCAATGTAATGATGATGTCAATATTATTATTGTATTTTATTGGAAATTATTATAAAAGGATTAATATTAATAATTAATATATAAGAGATTAATATAAGAAGTTTAATAAAAATGGTAATAAAAATCTTATATAAGGGTACAAATATAAGTTTGAGTAATTAAAATTCAAAAATTAAATTAAATTAAAGACGTGGCAAACTAAAAAATTACATAAAATATAATTATAGACTATTTAATGTTCATGGGGGATAGTTTTATTGGCCATTGTCATGTTTTAAAGTAATGTAAACCACGGGATTTAATGTTCAAATCCCTATTGGGTGAAACCAACGGAAAAAAATATATGGACTATTCACTGTATTGTTTGTCGTATATTTATGGGGGAGATATTGTAGTGTTTGTAAATGAGTGTAAACATTTAAATGTTGGCTCAATTAATGGTAAAATATTTTTAACCATACATGTTTACTGTCACTTTATCATATATATTGTTAACATGTAAATAGGCTTTGCTACAATAACATGGGTCAATACCGTGGATTTACAATACCACATGCCCAAAAACCATAACTCATTTCACAATCGAAATATTTTAACATATTTTAATTTAATTTAATTTTGTAACATTTTTCTAATTAAATCCAAAATAAAATAAAAAGTTATAATTACTTTTGACATATATCTAAACTCTTTGTCCTCACTACTACTAAAAATATCATGTTGACAATTTCATAGAGATTAAATGAAGGTTTTAATAAAATTATAAATGAGAGTACATTGATATATAGAGATGTGGAATTTAGATAATTATTAATAATTATTATTATATATTAATATGAAATGTTTGGTGTATATTTTGTATTTGTACATTTGCTTTTAGTTGTAATATAGTCAACATTAAATACATTTACTTGAGCTGACATTCAAAAATGTTGACAACTTTACCTACATTACACACATTTCCCCTATAATCGGATGTAGAGCGCCTCTCGGTGCAATAAAAAAATACTTGTACAATCCAATGTTTGGAAATGGGGAGTCCATCAATAGCTAGATCTTGTGCTCCACTTCCCTCTTAGGTGGTATCCATTTAGGTTCCTGGAGCACATATGTGTATGCATGTAGCAACTCTTCCACTTGTTTATATTTCTTAGCACACCTCTCTAGAGATGCCTTTGTTCTCACTGACTCTGATACATATTGATTTTCTCTTTCAAATAGTAAAACATACTTCTTGTTATAATTGATTAGTTTCATATCTTGGTTAGCAATTATCAACGAAATTTTTGACTTGAATTTGTGTGCATTGATGCTAAATGATTTTCCATCCTTGATAAGGTGGTATTGGCTAGCTCTTCACATGAAGATCACATCTAGCATATGTTTATAGAGGTTTCCATACACCACTCCACATATATATAGGGGAACTACATCTAGTTCTACTTCATAAAAAAATAGCACTTATAGCAAATATGATTTTGCATTATTTTACTACCTTTATTTTTGCATCCTTATTTACACATCCCAATGGATATGGGCTTGGATGATCACGAACTTTAAATCCCAATTTGTTGATCAACATTGTTGCAATAAGGTTGACCTATGATCTTGAGTTGAATAGAATATCAATATTGGTCTTTTTAACCTTTATATTTATATGGAGGATATTGGTATTTTAATTACCTTCTTGTTGCTGAAGACTATTTAGATTCACCCACTTCTATGTAATAGCCCAATTATTTCCCGCTTAATTTAAACATTGTAAACTGCCTAAAGAGGACATGTTGCTTAGAACAAATGGCAAGCAAAGGGGCAAGAGATGATGCGGCATTCAGATGATTGGGCGGCAAGAATTGGTAGGCAGACCTAAAAGCCAACCAGGGATGACTAATAAAAATCTAGAATTTAAGGGATGAATGCAACATCTTTTATTGGTCCAAAAGATGTGGACCAAGCTAGACTCTAACCACCAAAAGGTAGAGTTCGAAAAACATGGATACTTTGATCAAGGACATCAAAACTTGTATATACGTTCTAGAAAGACAGGTCTAGATATCAAGAAAAAAGCAACACTCACTAGCAAGAGATGGCGAGGTTCAAACACTGTGGAGAATATTACATTGTCTAAACAGTGAAAATGGGATACACAAGAGAAGGAAGATTTTTTTGGATTCCTGGTGCAACCAACAAAATCAATTTTTTTGCCCCTAGAGCAATCCCCTATAGGCCAAGAATTTGGCTCAGGGGTGGCTGGACAAAACCTCACTACAACCTAGTCTAAGGTGTTGAAGAAAGTGTAACTAGGTTTGGTCTTCATAAATGTAATTTTGGTCTTTGTGCTTACAAAAGAAAACAATTATTATTTTTATCAAGAATGGGTTTCTTACCCATTTGATAGTTCAAGCACATGTTTGAGTGCTTCTAGGAAAGTCAAAGAGTCAATGCAATTGTTGAAGACCCATGTGGGCATGTTACATTATATAAATCTATGTTAGAATCAAAGAAAATCCTCCAAAACAAAGACAAGTCTCCTCTTCAATTTGGCTCAAGAAATGAATTTTTATGCACAAATGTAAAGTCGACCTCATCAGTTGATCAAGTTGGCCTAAAAGGAGGGACAAACTCCTATATATAAGGCAATTCGACCTCACAAAAGCAAGATCATTCATCTCTGAAATCAACAAAGAAGAGAGGATGAAAAAGAGGTGTTAAAAAGGGGCATAAAGGTGATTCTATGGCAGTGAAGAAGAAGCAAGAGAAACTAAGTTTGGGAGGGTTGTTTTAGTGCCTAATTCTATCACACGTGCAAAGAAAGGAGGGTAGTTTTGCAGTCACATCATATCCACAAGTGCAGCAACATAATCAAGTTTTATTGGACTTAGGAAAGACCTAAAATAAAGCCTCCAACTCTAGTGAAGAAGAGGACACCAAAATTGAAGGAAGGAGGCAAGTAAAAGGGCTCATTTCAAGCCCTATATCAACCACATGTGTGAAGAATTTATATCTACAGTAAGGTAAGAGGATCAACCCATTAAATTGGAAATATCTCTCAAGGAAGGGCTCATTCTCTAGCTTAAGTTTCAAGGAAAGAGAAGACTGCCAAGCGAAGTAGAGAAGGAAAGGAAGACTCCTAAGAAGAGGTCTCAAAGGAGACCTAGGGTTTCTGTAGTTGCCGGAAAAAGAACCCTCAGTTGTCGGAAGAAGTGCGAAGGAAGAAGAAGGAATCAATTAAAGGACAAAATGAAGAAAGATTGTATCTTGTGCTTGGAGGATCAACTTTTCAAGGGCCTAGGGTTTAACATTTGTCAATTGAAGCTTCAATAAGAGAAATTTGAAGAAGGGTTTTCCTCTCTAGGAGAGAGAGTTTTTGCCCGGGCTGAGAGCTAACATCTTGTGTTCTTGTCTCTTTCATTTTGGTAACTGTTTTGTGAAGAAATATAACACACACAAATAATAATAAGAGAATATTGTGCTAATAAGAAAAGTAAAAAGTACTTCACAAATTATTATCATTGTCAGAAGAATCTCACTATAACTCAGATGCCCTAGATTCTTCAACATGGAATCAGAGCAAAGGTGACACATCAAGGAAGGGCATCTCAAGAGCACATAGAAGATTGAAGCATTAAGAACAATAAGCAAGGGCACACAAAGGTTGAAACATCATATCTACAAGCAAGGGTTCCAGATCCATCAAAGACAAGGAGGATTACTATCTCCTCTCCTATATCCATCAAGAAGGACTACCATCCTGGTAACAAATAAATAAGAAATCCTTTCGTCTAAAGGCATCTTTAAGAAGATTCATCCAAGAAGGGCTTACATCAAAGACTCATAATATTCAAATGAAGGTACTGAGATATAGGCCCATCATTGAAGATCTCTAGATCTACACATTGAGAAGTTTTCATCAACAAGAAAATCTATCACAAGGCACCTTGAAGGAAGCATCTTGAAGAACTCCAAGATCCAAGAAGTTGAGACTTAATAAAGGATGCAACAAGATCTCCTCATCACTAACACTCTCAAGTAAGTATTTTTATGTCCTCTCCTAAAAATATCAAAATGTATTTTTGCAAGGAAAGCAACAAATTGGTTGGGACTGCTAATTTCCTTTCATGGAAAAAGAGGATTGACCTACTTCTCAAAGAAAATGAACTTCTAGACTACATCAAAGTGTGTGTCACTGTTCTTGCTAAGGAACAAACTCAATTCCTATCAAAGTTTAATAAGGATGAACAAGGGCCCAAAGGATTCTGATAGAATCCATCAAGGACCCTCTCATTCCTTATGTTTCCAAACTTGAAACATCTAAAGAAATCTATGATAAGTTGGTGGAGTTATTCTCCGTTAGTACAGCTGGAGAAGTGATATTGTTACACAATGAATTATATAAAATGAATATATCTAAGGAAGAAGGAATAACTCCCTACTTCATGAAGGTCTCTGAGATGAGAGACCAACTACAAGAACTAAGAGAAGTTGTGTCAAACAGAGAGATGACAATTGTGGTGCTCAATGCATTACCTAAGGAATGGGGCAACTTAACATCAAGTATATATACCAAGAAGGAATCCACCCCGTTGAATGAACTTTGGTCTCTATGTAAAATCAAGGAGACTAGACTCAAAGCCAAATATTATGTGGGATCAAAGGAGCAGGCATTTGTTGCTATGGCCAAAAGAAAAAGGAAATTTGGCAAGTTTGGTCCCTAGAGAAAGGGTAAAATTGATGTGTCCAAAGTCCAATGCTTTGGATTCCAAGAATATGGACACTATAAGACGGATTGTCCTAAGTTCAAAAAGGAAAACAATAAGAGGAAACGAGGAGAATCCCACATTACCCAAGAAGTGAAAGAAGAAGATAAGAAGCAGAAGAAGGAGGACCCTCCAGATCTCTAATATGATTGATATAAACTTCTTTACATAAGTCTTCTTTAAAGTTTTGGGTATCATAGGAACATGCAACAATAGGATGCATGATTTGTGAGAATGGCATCTTCAGGAATATAGGAACATTATGTAGAGATATCTCTATAAAGATATTCATGTAGAAAGGATGAAGCCATTAGATGACCTCATCAATGCATAAAGGAATGATCATGATCAAATCATCTTAGAAGGCCATTATCATCAACAGAAAAGAGCATTGTAGGATGAGGACTACAAGAATCCATTGGTGGAATCTTCAATAGAAGGTTCATGACTTCCAAGAAAAGCAGAAGTCTTGATAGGAATTCCACTTATGGGGATTCAAGAAAGGATGATATGAAGGTAATGAAAGATGTAGGAAAGCAAAGGGGATTGAGGTAATCTCAATCCATGAAACTGTCAAAGGAAGTTGAGATCATCAAGGAAAGAACTAAGATGAGATATGTATGCATCTATTTTTCAGTTAAGTAATGTCATCATCTGTGTTAATGAGCATGGAGAATTGCTCTGGAAGCATGGTCAAGAATAAAAAGATAGATCTATTTCATTAAAATATGCATGAAGGCGTGGTTTACACACTGATGAAGGTCAATATGAGAAATTTCCTCATATGGAGTATGAGGAGGTTGACTAAGAAACCTATGAAGAAGCATATAAGAAAAGAGATCAGGGATAAAATGATACCATGGACACTAGGAATCAATATCCGACAAATTTGTTAAAGGCATCTCCTAAAAGAAGACACGAGAATTCTGACGAAGGTATAAAAAGATCAAAGGACCCTTGACACCTGGGAAGGCCTTGAAGATGTGAAATACAATATGCCGATGATTCAAGGCAATAATATGTGATGATGGAAATCCATCTCATCAGGTATTGTTTGATTCAATGTTATGTTTTATTTCGTGAATAATATTTGGATGAGATCATGCAGGGCTATTGAAACAAGGGTTGTAAGTATACAACTAGCATCCATGTAGAGGATGGAAATTCCTAAAAGAAACATGATGAATAATAAGTAGCCATATAACGAAGGTTCCATATATGTATAAAGAAGGCCACCTTCCATGTAGAAAGGAATGACATGATGAACCAAGAAGGAAGGTGATTGATGGCTGATGCCCTACAAGGAAGAAGCTCGACTGAATTTCATGACATCAAGAAAAGAGAGTGATCAAGCAGCTGAAGGACCCACAAAGAAGTACTTGTTGATGGAAAGGAGAGTCCCTAATTGAGAGGGAGCTTTGACAAGTCCCTAATTAAGAGGGAGCTTGGGAAAGTTCCTGGTTAGAGGGAGCTTGGGTACATTCCTTCACAGGAATGGGAATATCTTCCCTAGTTGAGAGGGAGAGATAGACACAACATTATTGTCTTCACTTGGGAATAAAGAATGGAGGAGCGGGTAATCATCTGGAATCTGATGCTCTTCGAGGATGTGTAGGGCATCCAAGTCAAGAGTAGGAAAGAGGACCGATATTCTTTGAGGGTTGGGAACCCAAGATAAGAATAGTACTCGAAGGTCATATTCAGTGAACACCCGGGTGGGTATGTACCTTGAGAGACAATGATGAAGGTGTCTATAGTCATTGGTCTCACCAACATTGTGCTCTAATCTATTAAGAGATAGAGCTGTCAGCCAAGGCCTTGTTGAGGAAACAATGTTGGTTACTATGATGCTAGAACAGATGGATTGCCAATCTGATTTCTCTTATGTGAATTCTTCAGATTGAAAATACACAAACGCCTTCTAATGATTTATGAATACCTCCCTAGTTAAGAGGGAGTGCTGAAGAAAGTGTAATTAGGTTTGGTCTTCATAAATGTAATTTTGATCTTTGTACTTGTAAAAGAAAAGAATTATTATTTTTATCAAGAATGGGTTTCTTGCCCATTTGATAGGTCAAGCACATGTTTGAGTGCTTCATTATCTTTGTGATTCTTGTGCTATGTTGGACATCAAGATATACAACCAGTGGTTCATGTGGGTCAAAATACTACAGCATATTGAGAAACATGCCAAAAGAAAAGTTCCTATGGGAATTGAAAGCATTTTGATCTAGAATTTATCTAGGATAAAGAATGAAAGGTATTACAGACTCAAGTGCATGGATGTGCCTATGTTACTTATGCAACGGTTCGATAAGATTGCTAGAATACATAGACACTGAGGAAAACAGAGAAAACATGAGAGTCAAACATGTAAACAAAACAAGTTTAATAAGGAGTTCACCCAATGCTCCTAGGCTACGTCTCCTGGTCCAGCCTTTCAGTGGTGGCCTCTCTATTATGCTTTCAAGAAAAGTTTTACAACAATGAGATTGATTTGAGACTCACTAAACAGAGTGGAGTCATTTGGAATGGAGTGCACAGACTCTCCTTACTGAAACTCGACCTCTAAGGGTCACAGTAGTATGACAGGCCTAAGGCGAGGAGTTTGCTTGAACCTCTCAAGCCTTCAATGGAGTACACAGACTCTCTGACTCTCTCTGGCTATGTCTGGCTCAATGTTGCCTTCAGGTTAGCTCGAATTCTACTCTCTGTGTGTTGCTTTTCTGTATGCTACCCTTCTGCATCCTGCCTTTGTATGCTCTGCTTCTTTCAGTTTATGGCTTTAAAGCCAGTCTGTTCTTTTGACTGTTCGTTTTCGCTTCCCAACCTTCTGGTTTCCTTTCCTCTGTCCGTTTGAATTCCTCTGCTTTGCGTCATCATCACCGAGTAACGCCTCGCAGGGAGGTGGCCACCTGTTTACTAACGAACTGGGTGTCAGATTCCCTGAATCATATTCGAATGGCTGTTAAATCTGTTTGCTTCAAGATTGCTCGTGAACATGAATTGTTTGTCAACTCATCATCCACATCGGATTTCAAATCCCCTGTCATCTTGCTTTTTAACCTGTCAAATCCGTTCAGCCATCAGGACGTATCTCCGCCATCGATCTGGACCCCCCCAGATCCTACGTCGTCCTTTATATCGGGCGGACAAGTTGCATGGTGTTTACCCATCCGATGTGGGTGGTTTTCTCTCTCATCCATCGGACACGTGTCGCTCGATGTGTGGCATCATGCGGGGCTCAGTAAAAACTGCTTACTGCCTCAAAGCCTTTCGATATCCTACCGGTTTGGGGAATCCCGCGCTACAGAACTGAAACAGTTACTTTTCCGAATTTTATAGCGATTTCGGGTCTAAGCGCTTTGGGATTTCCTTCACTGAGGGGGATACCCTGCAATATGTGATTAACACTAATCGCATATCAGAATCCACCTCTGTTTCTCGAATTAGCCTTCGGTTTTGCCAGTTTTGTCCCATTGCGCTTTACCATGGGCCAACGGTTCGCGTGCTTGAACGAGGGTCCTCGTTGCTCTGCTCTGGCCACAACTGCAATTGTGATGAGGATTCCTTCTGATAGCTTCGATCTTTTCTAGGACTTGAATCTTTTAGCATAATTTGGAACAGTCATGAAAACTTAGAGAGTTTTAGGATCCAATTCAGATCACAACCTTCCCACTGAAAAAGCTTTTGGACGACCAAAAGTTGGTTTTCTTTCAAGCATCAATCAAGTGAGGGTATTGCTTCCTCGCTTGCTCAATTTCTATCCATTTCGCACTGCTTGGCTTTGAACCCTTGAGTCCGATCCTGAGGTACTCAACATCCCCTCTGTGTCTAGTTCTTACCTTCCTGTCCAGAACTGTATCTTCCTACAACTCATTAAGATATTCAGGTAATAGATCATCAATAGAAAGCAATTGACTCTACTCTTCGGGATCTTAAATTAATGAAGGTTCCAATAATCTCAAGTTGTCTGCATTAACAACTGAGTATATGTGCATGTAAGCTGATAGATCAAGGCGAAAAGCATTCTCACCAATTTTCTCAAGTATCTTGAAAGGTACATACCTTATTGGCTTCAGCTTCTTACCTTCTCCTTGCATTTGGTCTTTGCTGATATACAGCTAGACTTGATCACCAACTTGGAAACTATGCTCCATCCGATGCTTATCATGCCTTGCCTTGTACTTGGCTTGGCTCCTTTCTAGTTGTTCTTGTAGTGCCTGGTGAATATTTTGGATTTGTTCAATGACCTTGGTTGCCTTGTCCATCAACTGCTATGTCTTTACCAAAGACAAAATCCAAGGGAGATCTTGGTGTGAAACCAAAACTGGTCTCAAAATGAGATCTTTGTGTAGAAGAATGTTTAGCTCAGTTGTAAGCATGCTACACATAACATAAATGTTCATCCTAAAGTTTGGGATGCTTGCTGAAATAGCCTCTGAGCAACTAGATCACTGTCCCGTTGACCACTTCTATTTGACCATCTGTTTGCGGATGAAAAGTTGTGCTTCTCTTCAACCTGGTGTCCATCAATTCCCACAAACTTGACCAAAATTTCCCAATAAATCAGCTATCTCGATTAGATATTATGGAAGCGGGTAATCCAAAATGAACCCATACATGTTGAAAGAACAAATTTGTAGTTTGTTCAGCTGTAATCGTTTTGTTACAAGGTATTAAAATACACATTTTTCTGAACCTATCCACAACAACATATAAATAGTCATGACCTTTCCTAGATTTAGGCAGTCCTCCAACAAAGTCCATGGAAACACTTTCCCAAGGATGAGAAGGAACTGGTAGTGGAGTGTACAAGCCTAGTTTTCTATTGCTGGGCTTACTTTTAGCACACATGGTACACCCTCTTACATATCTAGAAATTGTCTCATTCATTTTTGGCCATTAACAAAATCTTTGCAGTTGTGCAACCGTTTTACTTACACCAAAGTGACCTGATATTAGAGAAGTGTGTGATTCTCGAATTATCTTTACTCTTTCAGTTTGTGGAATGCATAGCTTCCCACAATGATACAAGAGTTGGTCCTTAATATGTTAATCCAATTCTTCTACCTTTTTGCCTTGACTCAAAGTTGCATATACATCTTTAAAATCTATATCTTGAGCATATTGTTCAATGTAGCATTCATGCAATACTGAATTATGCTTAAGTATAGTAGATGCATTTAGAATTGGTCTAGATAACATATCTGCAACTTTATTGTGTATGCCCTTTTTATATCTGATGACTAAATGAAACTGTTGTAGAAAACCCATCCATCTATAGTGTCTTGATTGTTGCAACTTAGTTTGGGAGTGTAGATACTGAAGTGGTTGATGATCAATATGTATAACTGTCTCTTTGCCCATTAAGTAATGTTTCCACTTTTTCACACTCTGTGCTAATGCATACAATTCTTTATCATATGTGGGATAGTTAACTACTGCAGAATTAAATGTCTCAGAATGATAACATATGGGTTTACCGTGTTGCATCAACACTGCTCCCATGGCATAGTCATTGGCATCTGTTTCAATCTCAAATGGTCTTTGAAGATCGGGCAATGCTAGGATTGGTGTTGTACTAATCTTTTCTTTCAAGGTGTTGAAGGTTTTCTGCTGTTTGCCTCCCCACTGAAACACCTTGTTCAATCTTGTTAAAGCATGTAAGGGAGTTGAAATTAAGGAAAAGTTAGAAATAAACTTTCTCCAATATTGTGTTGCTCCTAAGAAGTTTCTAACTTCTGTAGTAGATTTGGGTTTAGGCCAGTTTATAATGATTGCAACCTTAGAGGGATCTATCTTCAATTCACCACCCCCTACTATATGTCCCAAATAATTCAAAGATGTTTTGCCAAATTCACATTTTGAGAGTTTAACATAAAGTTTTTCTCTTTTCAAAACATCCAATTTCTGCTTAACATGCTTTAAATGTTCTTCCCACATTTTGCTAAATATAAGAATGTCATCCAGATATACAATAACAAAATCATCAAGACAAGGTCTGAGTACATATTCATTACTCTCATGAAAGTAGCAGGAGCATTAGTTAAGCCAAAAGGCATAACCAACCACTCATACAATCCCTACTTTGTTTTGAAAGCAGTCTTCCATGCATCTTGCTCTGCAACTCTGACTTGATGATAGCCACTATACAAGTCTAACTTGGAAAAATAAACAACCTCTTTCAACTGATCTAATAGATCATATATGCAAGGAAGGGGATAACGATTTTTGATCATTATCTTATTCAGTGCTCGGTAATCAATGCACATTCTCCACGAGCCATCTTTCTTCTTCACCAAAACAATTGGAGACCCACATGGTGATGTGCTAGGTCTGATGAACCCTTTCTCGAGTAGCTCCTATACTTGCTTCTTGATTTCTGCATTCTCTAAAGTGGAAAACCTGTACATTCTGATGTTAGGCAATGGAGCATCTTGCTGTAAATTAATATCATGCACTATTTCCTTTTTGGGTGGCAGACCTTCAGGTTCTTCAAACAATACATCATATTTTGAAACAACTTTTTCTAAATCAACTTGTTGTTTAGCATCACAACCCTCAAATACATTGGTTTTACCAGGTTTCTTTTCCTTTACAACCATCAGTAAGAATTGTTTGCATGAGTTTACAATTTGTTTCATCTGCCCTGAGTTTATGAGAGTATAATTATTCTTGAGCTTATGAGCTCTTACAATATATTCGATTCCATCTTTAACGAGTAGATACTTGTTCAACTCTATAGAAAATAGCTTTTCTATCATACAAGTAAGGACTTCCTAAAACAATTCCACATCTATCCAAAGGAACTATATCTAACTCGACCTCATCTACAAATGCTGACCCAAAAGAAAACTTAAGTTTACATTGTCTAGTCACTTGTAGCTTTGCTTTATCACATAGCCAACCTAATGGATATGGTTTCTTGTGAGGTGTGGTTAGTAATCCCAACTTCTTTACAATTGCTTTAGAAATTAAATTTACTTGTGAGCCGCTATCAAACGCAGTATCAACCTTTTGATGATTGGAAATAACTCGAATATGAAAAAGCTCACGTCTTTTCCTCTCATTTTCTTCATTATCAGTAGATTGTGCAAAATTACTAGTAGATGCTTCAGAATTTTTACCTTTTATACTTGTGGTTGCGATTGTTGCTTCATCTCCTGAGTCTGACCCCAAATCCTTTTGAATAGATACAATAGTATTCTTCTTCTTGCCCTTGAATTTCTTAGGTTTCAGTTCCGGATGCAGAATCCAACAATGTTCATCATCATGCCCATCCTTCTTACAGTGAGTGCATGAAGACTTGTTTTTCTGTATAGTGTTTGTCTTCCTCTCTTTCCATTTCTGTTTTCTTTTCTCCTTATTTTTGCTTGCAGTGGGTTTGGATGATCCCCCAACTTCTGGGTTCCCATTCTTACCTCTCGCTTCAAGATGCATAGCCTGAATGGATACTTCATCTATACTAGTGGGATTAAACATGAGGATAGTGTGCCTCATGTAGCTGTGTAGACCACCTATATACTTCAACAGAGTCTCAGGTGAGTCTAAAGAAATTCATAGAATCAAAGCTCTTTTCCTAAATTCTTGGGTGTAACCTTGTACACTTTGCCCCTTTAGTTGTCGAAGAGTTTGCCAACTAATCATGGCTTGCTGCATGTAGGCTAGTGGATAAAATTTCTTTTTAATTGCAGAAACAAATTCACTCCAGACATAAAGAATCTTACCATGTTTCTTCATGTTAGCTTGTGTCCTGCCTTCGCACCATACCAAGGCAGTGCCTCCAAGGCGTAGGTTGGCCAGCTGAATCTCACTCTTGTCTGAGTCAATACTCTGTACTCTGCAATAAAAATCAATCTATTTGATCCAATTATCCAGCTTCTCTGCATTCAACTCTCCATCATATATTGGTAAATCAAATTTAACATCTAATTTAATCAAAGATGTCTTCTTTTTATTTTCAGGGCTATTAGGAGGTGTGAGAATTTTTTCTTATTTTCCTTTGCCTTTGGAGTGATCATGGAGGAGAGATTCATCTACTCCTTTGTCTTGTTTGGAGCTTGATGAATCTTCATCTCCATGTTTCTTATAGTCCCTATACATTTCCTCCAACATGGACTTCAGGGTCATAAGACTATCCATGAACCGAGGGTTTGATTCCAAGGGATTTTCTCCTGACATTTTCCTCTTAGAATAGACTCTTCCAATTTCTGGGTTAGTTTCAGCCAATTCTCCTTCTCCTAATTTAAGCTTTGATCTAGTTAGCATTCAACAACAAAATCCAGCACAAACTTGTCTAACTTTAGTAACCTAGAGCTCTGATACCACTTGATCTAGAATTTATCCAGGATAAAGAATGAAAGGTATTACAGACTCATGTGCATGGATGTGCCTATGTTACTTATGCAACAGATCAATAAGATTGCTAGAATACATAGACACTGAGGCAAACAGAGAAAACATAAGAGTCAAACATGTAAACAAAACAAGTTTAAAAAGGAGTTCACCTAATGCTCCTAGGCTACGTTTCCTGGTCCAACCTTTTAGTGGTGGCCTCTCTATTATGCTTTCAAGCAGAGTTTTACAACAGTGAGCTCAATTTAAGACTCACAAAACAGAGTGGAGTCAGTAGGAATGGAGTGCATAGACTCTCCTTACTGAAACTCGACCTCTGAGGGTCACAGTAGTATGACAAACCTATGCCGAGGAGTTTGCTTGAACCTCTCAAGCCTTCAATGGAGTACACAGTCTCTCTGACTCTCTCTGGCTCTGTCTGGCTTGATGCTTCCTTCAGGTCAGCTCGACTTCTACTCTCTATGTGTTGCTTTTCTGTATGCTGCCCTTCTGTATCCTGCCTCTGTATGCTATGCTTTTGTCAGTTTATGGCTTTAAAGCCAATCTGTTCTTTTGACTGTTCATTTCTGCTTCCTGGCCTTTTGGTTTCTTTCCTCTGTCCGTTCGAATTCCTCTGCTCGGTGTCATCATCACCAGGTAACGCCTCGCAAGGAGGTGGCCACCTATTTGCTAACGAACTGGGTGTCAGATTCCCCGAATCATATTCGAATGGCCGTTAAATATGTTTGCTTCAAGATTTCCCGCGAACACGAATAGTTTTCCAACTCATCATCCACATCGGACATCAAATCCCCTGTCATCTTGCTTTTTACCCTGTTAAATCCGGTCATCCATCGAGACATATGTCCGTCGTCGATCTGGACCCCCCAGATCCTACAGTCGTCCTTCATATCGGGCAGACAAGTCGCACAGTGTTTACCCATCCAATGTGGGTGATTTTCTCTCTCATCCACCAGACGCATGTCGCTCGATGTGTGGCATCGGGCGAGGCTCAGTCAAAACTGCTTACCACCTCGAAGCCTTCCGATATCCTGTCAGTTTGGGGAATCCCGTGCTATGGAACTGAAACAATTACTTTTCTGAATTTTATAGCGATTTCGGGTCTGGGCGCTTCGGGGCTTTCCTTCACTGAGGGGGACACCCTGTGATACGTGATTAGCGCTTAGCACTAATCACGTATCAGAATCCACCTCTGTTTCTTGAATTAGCCTCCGGTTTTGCCAGTTTTGTGCCATTGCGCTTTACCATGGGCCAACGGTCTGCGCGCTTGACCGAGGGTCCTCGTTGCTTCGCTCTAGCCACAACTGCAATTCTGATGAGGATTCCTTCTGATAGCTTCGATCTTTTCTAGGACTTGAATCTTTTAGCATAATTTGAAACAGTCTTGAAAACTTAGAGAGTTTTAGGATCCAATTCGGATCACGTTCATAGCCAAACTTTCATGTGTGGAGATCCTTTGATCTCAAAGCATTCCAAAAGTAAACCATTTCACTGGTGTGGTTTGATTAACCTTAGTTCATAGGTAACCAAATTTTGAGTATTGTCGAGTAGTGCCCACACAATCGATTGTGAAGCTTGGTAGGATAAACATAGTTAGGTTAATTGTGGTGTGAAACAATAGCCAATATGACTTACAAATATGGGTTAGGAGTCTCTCTAAATACCCTATAGGATTTGATTGTGTATGTATATCATAAAATTATTGAACTATAATCTCACCTCGGCAAGAAGGATGTGTACATTACAAGGAGATATCTATGATCTTCAGCTTTCAAATTTTGATATTTTTCATTGTGTTATCAAAATACTAACTTGTCGTTATAATAGTTTATCAAAAGGATATCTGCATAGGGCTCATTGTATTTTCTTCATATATGAAAACAATTATCAATCACCATAAAATATTATAAACTGCAAGTTTCCATGAATTAGGTACATACAAATCTGCGTTGTAACAAAACTATTATATCAAAGTATAAATATGTGTACACTGAAAAATTTTGTTAAACAATTGTTAAGTTATTCTTCATGGTGTAGAGATTAGAACCATTCAAAATAAACATAAGGAAATATACTTGGATGCAACATTAATCATGTGGCATACCACAATTTAGTAAAACCTACAAATTATACATCAAGTATGAATTGTTGTCAGTGTATGATATCACTGAAATGTTCTTGAAATATAGATGGTATGTTGACACAAATCTTGTAGTAAAATTGAAATAAATATAGGAAAGTAAATAAATATAGGCCTAACACTAGCTGGAAGCAAGTCTTGAGACTCCTATGTACATCATACATAATTGGAATATGTAGAGTTATATACAATGCAATATCCTCATCCTCTAGAAGATAAAAGTAAGAAATAAGATATGTTTGGAATACTGTCACACATACAACTATTAAGGTACATTTCAGGCATACAGATCATTCATGCAAGATGCTTAAGAGAATACCAAAAATTGGGCATTGCTTGGATACAAATAGCAATTCTTGTGTAACAAATCATGCACACATTTCCTTACCAAAATCACTGACAAGGTAGTGCAACCAAACCATGTGAATGCAAAACTACCAATTCCAATCATAACACAACATAGTGTTGCAAATTAAATATACAACAATTATAGTCAAATCATGGCTCATGTATTCTTACTAATACCTATCAAAAGCTACATTTTACTTCTTCTCCTTGGTGTAGGATAACTGACATGGTTATCATCCTTTAATATATTTTGCATAATTCTCTTCCATATCCTAAATAAAAGTTGTAGTTGGAGTATTTGGCTCAGTAGGAGTTTGTACAATCAAAGGTTCATCACACCCTTCGTCCAAGCACATTATAAATCACTTGTTGTTTTCCTTTACTTCTCATAATACCCATGGTCCCTTGGTGTTTGATCATAATCCATTTGTACCAATGGGATTGTTTGCAATAGTTGTTCCTATGATTACCCGTGGGATCATATCAAAGAGATGGCTTGCTCCAGGTTGGTGGTTGGGGTGGCTTGTGATCCTAATGGTATTCTAAAAGAAACAAAGGTCTATATCATAATCTGTTAAATATTTTATACTTGGCCAATGTATTTATGACAATAATGCTAGACTTAAAAAAAATTCTTACCCCATTTTTGTAATTGTAACTTGAGAGCCAGGTAACCTAGTAACCACCTCCCTTGGGTTAGAATGGTAAGGAGGTGTTTTACAAGCGGTATCAGAGCTCCCGGGTTAACACTTGGACCTAATTGACTTTATCACAAGAAGGAAAAACCATGATTGCTTGAGTAATTGATCATATGTTTATGTTTAAATTCTATATGTGAAATTTTCTTTTATCTTGTCTGATGCAATAGTTTAAATATGATTATGTTAATCTGGTTTATAAAACTATTCTTCATGATCAACTGATGAACATTATAGTGCTAAGATACCCACAGTTCATTCCAATTTACTTAGAGATCAACAACTCACAATATTCACTATTGCATTTACCTAAACAATTCCTAATTTAGCATTCCAATTGTCGAATGATTCTCAGGGCCAACTAATTTTTCTCTTAGTCAAATTTCACTTGATTGGGACATTTGCTTCCCCACTTCTTTAGATGATTTCACATCTCTGTGGAAAGTTTATTTCGTACTTGGTTGATTGCATATATCCTTGAAAAAAAAGTTAAAAAAACATTGGTTGAACTGAATGCTCCCTACATTATTTTATCTCACCTAGTGGGCCACATAGGTTGTATGCATCCATATAGGATATACACAGTGTTGTTGCATGTCTCAATCTGGTTGACCTTTTGATAGCATGATTGGGTGAATATTCAAATACTAGGAGTAGCTATAGAAAATATGACATGGTGATAATATTTCAATAGATGTTATGGGAAATCCTACATCTTAACAACTTAATTAATAAATGAGAATAACACATTCCAAAAGATTCATGAAAAGTAACACTAAATATAGAAATTACGCTGACCTAGTCTCTTCCATACACTTACATGTAGAGTGCTCCCTAGAGAATGGGCTCCTTCAACTTAAACCATGTTCTTGTGTGCTACGAAGTCCTCTTTGCGCCTCCAAATATGCAATTATTGGCTTGATGAGTGTGAAAATTCTTCAAAAGTATCCTTCATGAAAATTTTGCATACAAATATGTAGAAGATGCCCCTAAAAGGTGAATTGTTGCCACAAGTGAAAAAATGCCTCCAAATATATGATCTTAGCACTCAAATATGCTTCAAAATATGTATCTCTCAATTAGGTGAAAGAAAATACAAATTTAAGTGGGTAACATCCATATGACCTATGCAATGTTGCTGAAAAAAGAACAAGGAAAACGATTTCTAAACTTTCTAGTTGTAATGGATACCATCTTTAGGTTAAAATAATTTGAGTTTTCAAACCACTATTTGCACCAAGTAGAGAATAACATATGTCGAAAATGAAACCAATGACCCACACATCCATTTCAGAATAAAAATGAAATTTTCAACTAAAAAAGAAAGTTCTCATTCAAATGTAATAGTTGATATGCAAAACCAGGAAATCTCAAAATCTTGAATCCTCGATAATGGCATGGTAACAACAAGCAAAAATTATGTAGAAAGTGCTACTCAACATGTGCTAAGAGCCAAAGTGTTGGGGGACAGCAAGTGTGCATGCCACCATGATGAGTGATTTTATTTTTGCTTTTGATCAAACTTGAACCATCAATGGAGGGTTAAGATCACCCGACAAGGATTCATAGAGTAAGAATTAGGGAGAAGAGAAGAGATTCATGGGCTGACCCCAAAAGCAACAATATAACTTATAATCACATACTCAAAAACTTCTAAGGGTCTTTTGATGTGGATCAACTTAGAACTGAAGGGTTTCTTCATTTTCGAGGTGACAATTAGGAGTCATCAAAGATATTTCCAAGATCTAGACTTGTAGAGGCAAACCTCCATGAATGAGGGTTAAATGTGCGAAGGTAGGGAATTTGTAGGAAGATACACATTAGACACCAAGTGTTTGACCTTGGTGTGAGTCTTCGACATACAAAATAATGCCACCTAAGTAGACAATAGTGGATGACTCAAGGAATGGTCTTAATACCTGATTTAAATCTAAATCCTACTTTAGTTTTAGTCTTGATGTAAATATATAACATTATTATTAATGTTGCTAATAAAGAACATAGCTGAACACAACAAATATCAATACCAACATTTGAAACTCTATTATAGAAGTTGGCACTGAAAATGGTACTAGGGTATACATTTTATTGTGTGTATACATGTGATGAAATTGGTCATTTGAACTTATGACTACCACTAGGTAGATAGTGTCTGTAATGTCATGCCTTTGCGGGTGAATGGCGTGTTAGTAGCATTTCATATTAAATATCTATTAAGATTTTAGTAAAATTTTTGGTTGTCAAATTTAACTATTATCTCAGGAATCAACAAGAACTACTTATGAACATTAATGTGCATTTATGTTTTGTTTTCTACATCAGTCAATGGTTCGTCCCACCTGGATGGTTTTTATTTATTTATTTGAAGTTCTTTCATATTATTTGTTTTGGAGACATCCCTTTTGTTTTTTTGTTTTTAATCTCAAAAGATAGTGCACTATAGAAATTGGTGGTTAGTATCTAGCCCTGTGATATAGCCTTAATTTTTAGTTGAATACCATTTGGTATTTTTTCCAGATGTAACCAAAAATTATCATCATAGTTTATTTGAAAAATGTGATGTCAAACTCTATGACTACCAATTTCCTGTAAAATAGTATCCAAATTTGCACTATTGTATCATGTCCTATGGAAGGTAACCTAAGTTAGTGAAGTTTAACTCTGTTTGGATCCAAGTTGGAAGTGTAGAAGCATAACTTGGATTGACTTAGCTTAGGATATGCAAGGTAAAGATAAAGAAACTTGACAAGCAACAACAATAACTGATAGATTGGAACCAAGAACTGTAGGAACAATTGCAGGAATTGACACGCCAAATTCAACCCTCAAGAGAAGGGAAGTGATGATGGTAGAAAAAAGACCACATGAGACTGAGAAGGAAAGAAAACCTATCGGGTGTTGGTCTTGTGAGAAAGAGCGCCTAAAACGAGACTATCCCTACAGGATGAAAAGGAAGGGAAATTCATTTTATTATACATGTATATGCATGGTTGATGATTGACAATGCCATGAGTGTTGGACTCAGAACATGGAGAAAAAAATTGGACTACCTATTGATATTGCTATGTTATTCCTTTAAACTTTAAACTTGTGACTAGTTGTTTAGTGATTGTTGAATATGCATGGCCAAGTTGTTTTGATTGCAGCTCCTTTTATGATTGTGATTATAGATTTTATTTTCCTTTTGTGATGTTGCTTTTATTGTTGCCTCTTGCATTGCCTATTGATTTTTATAATTGACAGTTAATTACATACTTGGGGGTCTTGAAGCAAGTTGGTTGAGGTGGCAGGGAAGCCACTGAATCTCAAGAAAGGGGCAACACATGAATTACATATTGAGTATGAACATGATAACAAGTACAATGAAAACATAAGTGGTTGGAATAATTACCGCATGACAACAATGTGATAGGAAAGTAGGTTTGTTAAGTCCATGGAAATGATGGACAATAAAAGGGAGTTATATTAACCTTAACTTTATTGCATATGTGCTTATGTATTGAATACATGATTATGTTGTTGCATATAGATATGAAATTACCAATTTTATCTAACAGGGTTGTCAAGGGCCATTCAAATGGAAAGATGATTGCTCATGGATAACATCTATTGACAAAAAAAAAAAATACCTACTTATTTATGAGAAGTTGACTCTCACAGTAATCCCATGCAAAGATTGTGAATGAGGAAAAACAAAAGAGGCAGTATGGCCTAGTTCACATAAATAGAGATGGTGTGGTCTTTGGATTCTATGTTACAATGTGTAATGTGTTGAGTCATGTGTATATGTGCATGTATTGTACATGTGTATATGTATACATTGTATTATGCCATATGTACATGTATTGTGTTATATGTATGTGACATTGTGTTGTGTGTATGTGACATTGTGTTATGTGTATGTTATGTTGTGTAACTTATTTAGGGTAGGAAGATATTGGACTATCTGGGCTCATGTGCTACGTGATATTTCTAGGTGGAGGTGGGATAGCCTCTAGATTCCCAATTTTTTTTTTTTACCAAACACTACCTAGTTTGGTAGTGCCCATAGTCGTGAATGGGATTATATATATAATCATCATTGGGTGCAGGTATAAACCTCTGGATTCCCTTGATGATTCATGGTGTAGGTGAACCTATGCTTTCCCTTGTTGCTTTGGCAACCAATCCAGCATGATTGTGGGGTGGGTAGCTAGGCAATTAGCCTAGAGGGTACTTGGAGCCCTAGAGTTGCATGATTGTTGATTTAGTACCTTGACAAATAATCTGGAGGGTACCTAGAGCCTTGGAGCAACCACCTTAGGTTGGAACTTTGGCCATAAAGGACATGTTATCATCTAAGTGCTTGTCACGGTAGGAAATTGACTCCATGTGTGTATGAGAATTGTGTGTCCATGATGTAGGAATAGACATGAGACTACTCACTCCAGATGAAAAAAGTTCGCCACAAAATGGAACAATAACAATTTTCAAAAGCTAGAGATTTCAGGAATAGGGTCATTATGGGACATTGTCAGGCCAGGAGGTAACCTCAAATGAGATTATGTATATTCATTTAGGTTTTTTATAGTTATATACATGAGGGAGTGACTGTTGAGTTTCATCTCCCGATGACTCTCCATTTTCTATTATTATTTATTTACACTATTTACAATTGTTCACCCAATCCCTATGATTAGGTGTCAACATTCTCCCACTTAATATGAAGGGATGTTGGTGAGTCCAAGCATCATTTTGAATCTTTCAAGATTTTCTCTTCCAAGCGCTTTGGTGAAGATGTCTGCAATCTTATCATTAGTGGAACAATGGTGAATATGGATTGTTTTGGCCTCAACATGATGTCGAATCAGATGATATTTTGTAGTGATGTGCTTCGTTCAATCATCGAACTTTGGGTTCTTGGGCAACTTTATTGCCAAGGTATTGTCAATCATGAGGAGAGTCGAATGAAATTGTTTTACCTGCAAATATTCCAGAATTTTCTTGAGCCACACAATTTCTTTTGTTGTCTCAGCTGTTGCCACATATTCTTCCTTTGTTGTGGAATCTGCTGGAACTGATTATATGTGTGATCTCCAGGAGACAGCTCCTGATCCAAGACTCATAGCATAACGAGAAGTAGATACCCCAGTTTCATTGTCTCCATCGAAGTCTAAATCAGAGTATCCAATCAAGCTGAAGTCGCCCACCTATGTATACTTGAGTCCAAAGTCTTGAGTTCCCTTCAAGTACTTTAGAACTATTTTTGTAGCAGACCAATGTCCCTCAAAAGGATTTTTCATAAACGTGGAGAGGATTCCAACAAAAAACGAAATGTCTAGTTTGGTTGTAGTCAGGTAGTTGAGACTTCCTACAAGTTGTCTATACTTTGTTGCATCCTCAATTTTTTTTCCTTCAATGGATGTGAGTTTTATGTTTTGTTCCATTGGAGTAGTCGGAAGATTGCATTCAACCATGCCAAACCTATTCAACAGATCTCCAATGTACTTCTTCTGAGAAAGGAATATGGACTTCGGATGTTGAGTTACTTCAATACCAAGACAGTAATGAACATAGCCCAAATCAGTCATTTCAAAACCTTTCCTCAATTCCTTCTTTATGGATGCAATGTATCCCTCATTATTCCCTGTCATCAAATGATCATCTACATATACCACAAGATATACAATTGTTTTTCCAAAATTCTTGACAAACAAAGTTGCATCATCAAGATCATAATGTTTGAAATTGATTTTTAGAAGATGCTCAGTTAGTTTTTCATACCAAGCTCGTGGTGCTTGTTTGAGGCCATACAAGGATTTCACAAGTTTGCATACTTTATGTTCATGTCCTTTCACAACAAATCCTTTAGGTTGGGACATAAAAACATTCTCTTTTAGATCTCCATTCAAGAAAGTAGTTTTTACATCCATTTGATGGACTTTCCAACCGTTCTGAGTTGCTAGGGCAAAGAGTGTTCGGATGGTAGCCCATTTTGCTGTGGGGGCAAAAGTCTCCTCATAATCGACCCCTTCCTTCTGTGCAAAACCTTTTTCCACAAGCCTGGCTTTGTGCTTATCAAGTGAGCCATCAACTTTATACTTGTTCTTGTAGACCCACTTGCAGCCAATTGGTTTGGTTCCCAATGGAGGATCAACCAGCTTCCAAGTGCCATTCTTTATCAAGGCATCATACTCCTTTTGCATCGCTTCTTTCCATTCATCATGAGAAGCAGATTATTTGAAGGAAGTTGGTTCAAAATCTATAGACAAATTCAATTCACAATCATAAGAAACATCCATATCAACAGGTGAATCAAATTCATCTACATCACCTCCATTTTTCCGGGTTGAATTTCTAGTTCCTGTCTTTCCAGCCTCATCACGATGAACACTTTCAAGTGTCTTTTTCAGCCACTTTGGGGGACCTTTCTGAGATGGTCCAGGCTACTTAGTTGATTGAGTTGGGACTCAATCAAGATTTAGTCTCCCAATTCTGTCAATCACATCACTCAAAGTATCATCAGTTGTTGGAGTTTCATGCGGGGGAGAGAGTGCTTCAGTAGAAGATTCCATAGGTTTATCTAGTATAGGAAACCCCCCTTCAAGATGTGGAATCTGATTATCAAATTTTTGAAATGATTTTGCATTTGTGAATTTATCCAAGCGATCAAGTTGCCTCTCAACAACATTGTCAGCTTTGGATGATTCAAGAAAGATTACATCTCTAGATACAACAAATCTTTTATTGACTTCATCATAGAGACGGTATGCTTTAGAGGTGTTTGAATACCCCAAGAAGATACACTTACAATTCATTGCACCAAGTTTGTTTCTATGTACCTTTGGTATCAAGGCATAACATGTGGAACCAAAGACCCTAAGATGCTTTACCGAAGGAATGTGCCCATACCACATTTCATAAGGAGTCTTGTTTCTAATATCATTAGATGGACATATATTCTTTACATATACAACACATAGAACTGCATCAACCCAAAACATCAATTTTACATTCTTAAAAAACATTATGGAGCACACCATATTTATGATTGTCCTATTCATTCTTTCAGCTACTCTGTTCTGCTGGGGATTATAAGGCACAATTGTTTGATGTTTGATACCATGTTGGCGAAGAGAGTTTTAAAATTCATTTGAAGTGTATTCTTTTCCATTATCAGTGCGAATAGAGCCAATATGAGATTGTGCATCATTTTCAATCCATGTATGAAAGTTCTTGAATGTTTGAAAAGCATCACATTTGTTCTTCAATAAATAAACCCAACACATTCTGGTGCAGTCATCAATAAATGTCATCATATATTTATTTCCATTTGCAGAAGGAACAGGCATTGGACCACATAAATTTGAATGAATGAGTTCAAGTTTTCTATGTGCTCTGGAATGTGAATCATGAAAAGATTGTTTGCTATGCTTTCCTAGAATGCAAGCATCACATTTCTTAAGTTTCATAGGAATTGTAGGCAAACTAGTAACACCAATTTTCTTCAACAAGCAGAGGTTCTCATAGTTCAAGTGTCCAAATCTAGCATGCCATAATAAACTTGATGGAAATGTACCTTCTTCATAATGAGAATTGTATGAGAAATTTTGTGCACAAGCAAAGGTACCTTGCAACTTGAGAAGCCTTTCTTCTTCTATCCCCGTCATGACAAGTGAGTGATCTGATGCTTTTCTCACCTCAACCTTTCCATCAAACATATGAATGGAGTTTCCTTGCTAGCAGATGTGGACCAAGGACAACATGTTTCTCCTGAGTTGTGGGAGATATAAAACATGATGCAAAAGAAAGTCTGGAAGACCAGGCAATTTAAGCCTGATTGTGCCAAACCTTGATGGCTTGAGTTTTGATTTGTCTGCAAAGTATACTGCTCCATCAACATTTTCAATAAATTCTTCAAAAAAATATCTTCTAAAGGTCACGTGGCAAGTTGCTTCTGAATCAAGAAACCAATCATTTTTCCAAGAAACAAGTGAAGCATTAAATAAGTCTTAATTTAACCCAATATTACAGTGTGCCACAACATAGTGAGTGGATTCAGGTGCTTTACCTTTCTCTTTGTCATTAGTTTTACCTTTGGGTTGGTTTCTTTCCTACTAAATTTTGTCCCAAGGCAACTTGCATGTGGATGCATCATGTGATCCATCTCTTTTGCAATGTATGTAATGCAAATATGACTTTTCTCCTTGAGAGTGTCTGCCCCCACTTCCTCTGAAATTTCTTCTTCCTATTCCTCTTCGACCACCGCTTCCTCTTAAAGAATCTTGAGCAAGATTCTTCTCTCTATGTGCAAGACACACAGTCTCTTCAAAAGACTGAGGAGCTATCTTCTTCCCAAAAGATTTCGCTCTTTCATCAAAGTTTTCCACAAGGGAGTCTAAGGTAATCTATTTGAGGTTTCCATTTGCTTGCAATGACACAAGATAATATGAGTAAGTGGGATAAAGTGCCTTGAAAAAAGCTATCAGAGGAATGTCTAGTTCAACATTAGTGACTTTGATATCATGCATAATAGATTTTACTTCTGATGCAAGAGCAAGAGGATCATCATTTTATAATTCAAGGTTGAACAATTTAATCATGAGTTAAACAACTTCAAGTGCAAAGTGTGAGTCATAAAGTTCCTTCAGTTTTTGTAAGCCTTCGAAAGCATTTGAAAATGGTGAAATGTGGCGACTCACCTCTTCATTTACTAATGCTGTAATCAAGGCATAAGCCTTGCTGTTCTTATTTTCCCAAATGGCGAATTCCTTGTCTGAGGTAGGCTATTTTGGTTCTTTGTCTCCATCTCCAATACACACTCCTTTCCACAACTCATTAAAAATGAGAGTGTGTTTGATTTTCCACAACCATTCTAGATAGTTCTCCTTGTTGGTGAGAACCACTCCCACAATGGATATCAATGAATGCATTTTAAAAATCTGTGTACTGTACAAAAAAAATAAACTTCTGCTGCTAATGTAGCAAACAATTTTTTTTTAAAAAATCACCTCTAGTGTTAAAAAAATGCAGTTATGGTGTGAAACTGGAAAAAAACATCACTTTAATATATGGACAGAGATATTTTGTGGGGAAGGTGATATATCTGGCAAAGGGTGTATCTGGAGGAGAGTCAGCGCATTTGTATGGAGCAGCGACTGGTGGGAACAGTGAGGGGAGCAGAATATAGCAACGCAGCATTTACAGGCAGTGCAACATATTGGAGCAACCTACGTATGTATGGGAGGGAGCAGCATACTGATACCACATACCACGAGCAACGTATTTCAAATCTGGGCTTTATTGGTTTGTTATTGTTTATTGAAAGAAACAATAACAAATGGATCTAATACATAAAACGTTTTGATGTGGAATCTGGGCGTTATTGGTTTGAAAACAAGGATAAACGTTGCAAACGTGGCTAATATACAGTGAGAAATGTAAGCGGGATAAACGTTGGGTTCTGAGATGCAATACAACCAAGAGAGGCAATGGAGGTTGTGTTCTGGTATGGGAGCTGCAAGAGACGCTGCAAACAGTGTGAGCACCTGTTTCGTAAGCAAGAGACGCTGGTTGGGAGCGTTACACGAGATTATCACCCAGAGGGTAGAGAATTGATATGAAGAATATGGAAGACTGCAGGAAATGCATGAAAAATTTATGAAAAATGGCAGAAGGGAGTTACAATGGCGGACTGCAATGCCAAAAATGGAGTTGGCTCTGATACCATGTCAAGCCAGGAGGTAACTCTTCAAATGATATTATGTATATTCATTTAGGTTGTTCATAGTTATATACATGAGGGAGTGACTGTTGAGTTTCATCTCTCGATGACTCTCCATTTTCTCTTATTATTTATTTACGCTATTTATAATTGTTCACCCAATCCCTATGATTAGGTGTCAAAAGACGCTAGCACCAATGGTGCCAATTGATTTCCATAAAGCATGCTCTAACTTGTATGGTAGTTTGAGGTAGGGATATGCCTCTATTTTCAAACCCCTCTTATGTGAGAAAGTATGTAAGGTGGGTGACTGGATTGCCCAAGGGACTTTGAAGCAGAAAATGGAAGGTTGGAAAATAAATTTGTTTGTATAGTTGTGTTGTAGCGGCTACAACCACCCTCCAAAATTTTGGTTTGCATGCAAATTTCAGATCCTACCTCAGATCCTGCGATCGATTATCCTTGGTCGCTTGTTGGGAAGTTGATGATTTCAAGCTCCCCTTCTTGATCTTAAGAGTTTCCCTTATTCTCATCTTCATGCAGCATGTGTCATCTTTGGGCATAAGGGTTGTTGTTTTCTATGCAAAGGGGATGTTGTTTTGCTTCAAGGAAAAGCATGTGCGCATGAGTCTTTGTCATCACATAGACATGTTTCACTCTCACTTCATGCACTCTTGTCACAAAGGTTGTTGCATCAAGCAAAGTATGTCTTATGCATTCTGGTTGGTCTACGTTGTGTCACTAAGTGTCTGTGTGTGATCACAGTCAAGTCATATCAACGTTTAGGTTATGAAACTAGCTCACAAAAAGATAGAAAATAAAGATCAACGCCTTAGAATTCAGCCTCTTTGAGGGGGAAACCTCCTTTACATTACACAAATGAACAATTCTTGGATGATACAAATGACAAGACCTCCTTTCTATATATATGAGTCTAAGGGGTTATAATATAATCAGAGCCGACATAAAAATAATAATGTAAGGGAACAATAATAACAATAGTGGGCTTCTACGGGACACAATAATAACAATATGGGGACTACATGAGCACAAAAATATAATAAGGGGGTTGTACTAATAACAATAAGGGGTTACACTAGTTGTGTAGGGACCTAACATGCCCCTCTCCTTCAAAAAGTGTCGTCCTCAACGCTTGAGTAGTTCTTGATGCTTCTGTATAAAATTCTTGTCCTCCCATGTGGAATCTTCAGCAGGTAAGTTCTTCCACTTAATGAGATACTCTGAAATTGATCGATTTCGTAGTTGTCGGGTTCTTGTTTCTGTGACTGCTCCAGGTTCCAATATGATTTTTCCTCCCTCGTCAATTTCTGGCAATATTGTTTGAACTGGGATCTTCTGCAACTTTTGAATGAGTGGCTACACTTCTTCGTCCTTCTTCCATTCATCCCTTGCTTCGTTTATCTAATCTGGTTGGATAATATAAATAGCACAAAACAATGCTTCCACATCCTCATCCTTTCTTTAGAGTGCATATGCAACAATATTTTGCTTCCCTTTTTTGTAGATGATTTCAAAGTCATAACCCAACATATTTGTGACCCTTTTTTCTATTCTTCTAAAGATAATATTTGTTCTAAAAAGTATTTAATACTATTATGATCCATTTTTACCTTGAAGTGTCATCCTATTAGGTAAGTTCACCATTTCTTAAGTGCATGTAGTATTGCCAACATTTCCTTCTCATAAATAGCTTGCTTGAGATGTAGTCGTAAAAATACCTAATCGCCTACATAAAAAATTCTTTCACTATGATGTTGATATGCTTGTTGTTTCATTTGATTTTGCACCAAAGTGGCGTTATCCTTTAAAAGTTGGAGAACTTGTTGTTGATGCTCGATGTGATCTTTCACTGCTTGAATCTTTTTCTTCTAGATATGCCCTTCTACCTTGATAGTTTGAGGAGTTGTAATTTCTTCCAATGCATTACAAGATATGGTTGGATTCATTTCTTGATGCTCTATATGATCTTTCACTTCTTGAACATTTTTCTTCTTGATATGTCCTTCTATCTTGATAGTTTGAGGAGTGATAATTCCGGCCACTGCATTACAAGATATGGTCAAATTCATTTCTTCTTTCTTGATGTGGTCTTTCACTTCTTGAACCTTTTTCTTCTTGATATGTCCTTCTATCTTAAGAGTTTGAGGAGTAGTAATTATTTCCAATGCTTTACAAGATGTGGTCGGATTCATTTCTTCTTTCTCCAGGGTTGGTTCCTGGTGTATATACTCTTCTTTTGACGTTTCTTGATCCTTTTCTTCCTCCTCTCCACAATCAATGTAAAATAATTTCTTCTCAGCACACTTATGACCTTTAATGTATTTTTTATCACAATTGTAACAAAGCCCTTTTTCTCTTTTTTCTTCCAATTGTTGTGGTGTAACCCTTGTAGGTTGTGGAAGGCTAGGAGAAACAACAATTCCATATTTATAGTTGTGAGGGGTAGACTCGTGTTTGCCATAATTTTTCTTTCCACTTTGTAACAAAGCCCTTTTTCTCTTTTTTCTTCCAATTGTTGTGGTGTTTCTCTAAAGAAGGTGTTGCTCTTTGTATCCTCATAATGTGCTATAATTTCCTCCGTGAAAATTGACCACGTAACAAGTGGTTTACGAGAACAAAGCCCTTTATACCATAAAAATTGATCTTGTTCTAAATATGAAGATGAAATACATACCTTTTGTAACAATGGTACACCATGTAGATCAAAATATTTCTCCATCTGTAGTATCCAATTTACCGGATCCTTGCCATCAAACTTCCTCATCTCAATTTTTCTTGATTTTAGGAGCTCGATCTTGAAACGACTATAACTTTGTAATTTTAGATCTCCAAGTTCTGAAATTTCTTCCTATAGTAGCCCTATGTGTCCTCTTTCCAATGCCACCAGTCTGATCGAAATTGGATTCTCCAAGAAAGAGTTATGCACAATCTCCCAGGATGACCTGATTATATACCTTTTCAGAAGAGCGAACTTGTATGAAGTGCCACATGTCACTATTTTTACCTTTGGATCTGAAAAATATACATAAGAAACTATAGTCCGTCCTCTTTCTTTAACTTCTTATGAAATTTCAATCTGATGCTCAGAGATAGAGTTATGATGATTTTCCCAAGGTGACCTGCTTGGAATGTAATTCAGGGGTTTGCAAAAACCCTAAATTCCTCAGACTATATCTCTAAAACTATAGTGAGAAAGGATCTGAAATTCGGAGCCAAGATTCATACCAATTTCTTCTCAAATGGTTTCTATTTTAGCTTCTGAAACTTTGTAGCGAAATAGTTATAGAGAAAATCCCATGATGACCTGTTTTAGTTGAAATTTTGGAGCTTGAAAAAACCCTAACTTCCTCAGATCATATCTCTGAAACTATAGCAAGACAAGCTCTGAAATTCAGATCCAAGGTTTAGCGCGAGTTTGTCTCAAATGGGTTTTTTTTTTTTTTGCGCTTCTGAAACGTCACATAAAACACGTTATAGCGAAAATGCCACGATGACCTATTTGGGGCAGCAAAACCCTAGAATTCAATGCTTTGATACCAAATGTTATGAAACCAGCTCACAAAAAGATAGAAAAGAAAGATCAACGCCTTAGAATCATGCCTCTTAGAGGGGGCAACCTTCTTTACATTACACAAATGAACAATTATTGGATGATACAAATGACAAGACCTCCTTTCTATATATAGGAGTCTAAGGGGTCATAATATAATCAAAGTCGACATAACAATAATAATGTAAGGGCACAATAATAACAATAGTGGGCTTCTATGGGGCACAATAATAACAATATGGGGACTACATGGCCACAAAAATATAATAAGGGAGTTGTAATAATAACAATAAGGGGTTACACTAGTTGTATAGGGACTTAACAGTTTACATATGTTTCACTGATCTCACACTTAGCCATTTTCCTGAGCAACCTAGCCTCATCCAACTTCCCAGAAATGTGTGCTTTTCTTCTGCAACCATCAAGCTTCCTCCCTTGCCTGCTGAAACCCCATAGTGCGCAGAGACACCAACCTCCCTTGTTTGTTGAAACCCCACATCCCGCAGAGACACCAACCTCCCTTGCCTGCTGAAACCCTGCAACCCGTAAAGAACCCAACCAATACTATTCTCCAAAAATGCACAGAACAGTCAGGCAACCAACACTGCTCTCCAAAAATGCGCAGAGAAATCTAGCTGCACAACACTAAAAAATTGTGTAGAGGTGTCCTCCCAGGACCACCGTCCTGCAGATGTGTCGTGAGCCTCAAAACTGCTCAGTGTTGTCCAAGTTGTCACGTCGTTCTTGAATGCATAAACTACACAGTCAGGCCTCCCAGGGCCTCATTCCGGCAGCAATCACTGTCCGCTGAAAATGCACAGATCTACCTTTCAGTGACTATAAGAAAAGGTTACATGTTGAGATCATTTCCAAGGATTTGAGGAGAAGGACCAAGGGACCAAGTAATGGAAAATATTAGGAACACATGAAAACTCCGTTAGATGCATGATCATCTCGAGGGTAAGTATGGTAAGTAAAGAACACCTTTCGAAGTACACCTCTTAGTTGAGTTTGCAGGACTGCTTGTCATTGTCATATCATCCTGTCCTCAGTAACATGCATGTGAAAAACATGAAAAGTCATTTTATGTGTTTCTACTACATGTCTTGCCTAGTTTTCACTTGTTCGACCAACTGTCATCTTCAGCATGTTGATTGATATGTCATGCTTACGACCTCATTCTTGTGATTTTGAAGGTTGTGTTTGAGTTGTATACGCTATGTAAACATCTATCTAACTCACACACAATGTTGTAGGTATTATCGCACAAGTGTCGTCACAGTCATCTAAATGTCTATTTGAAGTGTCGCACTTGTCACTTTCACCATTTGGCAGTCCTGCAATCAGTCACACTAAGCATGTTGTCTTGTTGGTTTGAGGTGTCTTGTCCTAAAGTCATGCTAAGTGTCTATTTGCAAGGTCATGCATGCACAAGTTCACTCGCTCACACACTTAGTCATTTTGTTGAAACTTTGTCAACCGGAACACCCCCCAATAGCCAGACCTTCGCTGAGCTACATTGCGCAGTTTCAGCCCTCAGTGATCATGTACTACTGCCCAGAATTGCGTGGAGCTTGAGGGTGTCTCCCAGGCAGTCTGCACTGGACAATCATAGAATCGACCCCACTGAATGTCACTCAGAATAGCACGAAAGTTGTTCAACAAGTCATCCCAATCTGCGCTACCCGCAGCAAATCCATCAAGCCTCTAGCTAGTCAACCAGAGATTTGACCAGGGAGTGACCCTGGGCGTCACTCCAAAAAATTGTGTAGAAGTTGCCAAGCATGCCCACTTCCGCTAACTGATGAAACTGCGTAGACATTCCAGACAGACACTTGCTTCCTTTCATTACACTACCCTAAAAAATTGCGCAGTTTTCTTAGCCAGTCACCCTGACAGCCATCCTACTGCTCCCCTTAAAACTGCACAGTTTTCATGAGTAGTCTCCCAACTGCCTAGCATTCCGCTCAGCGTAGAAACTATGCAGGGATGTCCAGTAGGCCAGCCTCCCAGCTCTGTGCAGTTTTTGCCAGCAGCCTCCTGCAACCCGCTGCCAACCTCCCCGGAGAAATTGTGCAGTTTTCACTACCAGTCTCCCCTCGTTGCCTGCACTGTCTCCCTGGAAAAATTGTGCAGATCTGCCTTCCAGCCAAGTCAAATCTCATGAATAGTCACTGCTAATTTAAATTTCCCATCTCAACCTCCTGGTGACCTCTGCGCAATTTTCACTGACAGTGCCCGGAGCCCGCATCCTGGCCTGAAATGTGCTCTGCACAATTTTAGGGCCTTGTCCTCTCTCCCTGTCACCTGCATTCGAAAGAGAAAGATAATGCATCATGGTAGACTAGGATATTTCTAGATTTGATGTTGTCTTGTCATGAGTGATTGCAGATACATGTACATGAATGAGACATGGCATGACGACAAACAGGATGAACAAGGAGCGCATGCTAGGAGACTTGTTCGTGAACGGATGAACACACGGAGTGTACCAAGTAGCAAGCAAAGGAGACACATGTGCATGCATGAACTATCAAGCGAACACTAAGACAATCGAAGACTTTGCACACCTTTCCATGCGGAGGTGAAGCTATGATACAATAAGAGCACACTCGTTACTCAGCATCACTACAACTCGACATGGACACCACCAACAACATGAACATACCAGCTTTGTCATGTCGATTCATGTCATGAGTCATCTTGGCCACATCACTACTATGGGCCATACTGTTGTAATCAATGTAATGTAACGTGGAAGTCCAAGAGACCCACATGTAAAGTTGAAGAGTCATGTAAGTCAAATAGTCATGAGGGAAGTTGAACAGTCACAAGGGTCAGTTTCACCCTTGGCTATATATACCCCTCATTTGTACATGCAAAGGAATTTTCACCTTGGCTCCTCCCACATAGCCTTGAGAGTCTGTAATCTTTTCTTTAAGGAGGGAGTAGTGGCTCCAACACCACGCTATTAGGGTTAGTGATGTAATTGTGTAAAAATGTGTCTTGGAACTTTCGCTTAATTGACAAGCCAGTTAACAGGCCAACATGTTTTCACACATGTACTGTATTTGTTTGCAATACTATTCTTTGGATGCTTGTAATGCATGTTGCTTTAACATGTATTAAGACAGTTGACTATTTTAGTTGTTTTACTACATATGCTATTGGAAATGTGTTGTATTAGTTGTTAACATTGTCCTGCCCATGTGGGATATCCTGTCGGACACTCGACAGATCCATTCTTGTAAAATTGTTATAACGCCCATCGCACTCATGTGGACTATTCCGCTGGATGTTGTACGTGTTACCTGTTCACCTTACATTTGTGACTGTCGCATCCGTGTGGACTACTCCGCCGGAAGCTGCGCATGTCCTGTTGTGTTGTGTGTCTCTAGCAGAGTTGGGACTATTCCCTTTCAACTTGAGACTCACTTCCACCCTCTCCCTCTGCAATGAAAGAACTTTGACACAAGCGACACTAAGCACTCACCAGGCACGCGAACCTCATTGTTCGAAGACTAAGTAAACCACTCTCATGTGCTAACAAGTAAGAGCTAATACATATCTTTAAGATAATGGAAACCGTATCATCGTAGTGGATGGGACTCTTACACCAAACAATGTGAGGTCTAGTTTGGAATTCATATCGGGAAGATCCCCTGAACGTTGGCAAGTCCATCACCATCAACAAGTTGTAGACATAAATATAGATTAACGACTTGAAAATAAGCCTCTTCAAGGGGGAAACCTCCTTTTACATCACATAAATGAACAATTCTTGGATGATTCAAATGAAAAGACCTCATTGGTGTATATAGGAGTCTAAAGGGTCAAAATATAACTAGGGCCTACATAAAAATAATAAAGGAAGGGCTCAACAAGAAAAATAGTGGGTTTTTATGGAGCACAACAATAACAATATGGGGGTTCTATGGGGCACAACAATAATAAGATGGGGCTACACTAGTGTTATAGGGACATAACATGCCCCTCTCCTTCAAAAAATTGTTTTCCTCAACACTTGAGTAGTTATGGATGCTTCTGTTTGAAATACTCATCCTCCTATAAGAAATCTTCAATAGGGAAGTTCTTCCACTTAGTGAGATAATTTGAAATTGATCATTTAAATAGTTTCCGAATTCTTGTTTCTATGATTGATTTTGGTTCCAATATGATTTTTCCTTCATCATTAAGTTATAGAAATATAGTTTGAACTTGGAGCTTGTCACTTGTAACCTTCCTTAAGCAAGAAACATGGAAAATTAGGTGTACTCACGAAGATGCAGGCAACTCCAATTTGTATGCCATAGTACCAATCCTTTGCAATACCTTGTAAGAGCCATATTACATGCGTGATAATTTATTGTCCTTCTTGGCTTTCTTGAGGGACATTTGCTTGTATGGTTGTATCCATAAAAATACGCAATCACCCACATAAAAACTTCTTTCATTGAAATGTTGATTTGCCTGTTGTTTCATTCAATTTTGCACCAGAGTCAAGTTATCCTTTAAGAGTTAGAGAACTTGTTGTTGATGCTCGATGTGATCTTCCACTGCTTGAACTGTAGAATTTTATTTTAAAGATGGTGTGATGGACGGTGGATGATATCCATAAAGCACCATAAATGGGGTCATTTTGGTATGGTATGGAAGGAAGTATTATACCACCATTCTGCTAAAGGTAACCACTTAACCCATTTTGTTTTTTTATCTGATACAAACCAACAAACATATCCTTCCAAATATTTTTTCACTATCTCTGTTTACCCATCAAATTGAGGATGATAAGATGAGTTATGATCTAATTGAGTACCAAGACAAGAAATTAATTTTGTCCAAAAATTTCAAGTGAAAATGGGATCTTTGTCACTTACAATAATCTTTGGGTTTCCATTTATATTTTGGGTTTCTAAATGTTATGTAACCAAATTACAAAAACAGAAGAAAAGATAGATCAATGACTTAAAAATAAACCTCTTCGAGGAGAAAACCTCCTTTTACATCACATAAATGAATAATTCTTGGATGGTTCAAATGACAAGACCTCCTTGGTAAATATAGGAGTCTAAAGGGTCAAAATATAATTAGGGCCTACATATTCACAAAAATAAGGGCTCAACAATAACAATAGTGGGTTTATATGGAGCACACCAATAGCAATATGGGGGCTACACTAGTATTATAGGGACCTAACAAATCATAAGAAGAGCTGATTGGGATCATAAGCACATTGGGTGTGTTCCTGGAAACAATGAAACGAGAATTGACCGTCGAAGGAACAAGAAGCGAGAGGATAACAATGCTAGACATTGGAGGCAGGAAACACTCCAAGGAGATGGAACAAATCCAATATGGATTGAATATATCAAGTACAAAAATATTGCAAAAGGGGCCATTCAAAAATGCCTAAAGTTTACTAAGTGATTGGGTGAGCCACTATACATATATTTCCTATCATAAAAAGTTGAAATGAGCTGTATATATTGTTGAGACTGCATTTTGATGCTTGAAACCATCCATTTTTTCCTACCTTACACCTATTTTTGCCTTGAAAATCCACAATTATTCCTCTAAGTACACCTTGAGCTATGCTTTGTTGACCTTCTAGTGTACATGAGGTATAAAGACTTTTTAATCATAGTTTTATGATTTCTTAGTAGCTAGAATAATTATTTTGTTGCTCTAAGTATCTAATTGGACTATGATGAATTTTATTAGACAAGGATCTCAGTGATGACCAACCTCCATCAAATACTCCAGCTGGTAGTAGTCTTGTACCACGCAATCATTGTCCGGTACCTGCACTCGTTTGTTGTTCGGTACCTGCACCTCAGATCTCTTCCAATACCTACACTACAAATCGCTCATCCAGTTCCTGTAACAGAGCACTGAAACATTCCGATACCATGACTGTTGGAGATCTCGTACCTGCACTGATCAAATTAATCATGCAGTTTTTGACCAATATATATTCTTATATATTTTAAGTGATATGTTAAGATTGTAATGATATGTTGTTATTTTTATGAAACCACAGACGTAAAGACCAAGAAAACCTTCTCAAAGATATGCATTCGATCTCTTTGCATCTCAGGTTGTTTCTCTATTTAAAGAGGGTCTAAAGATGGTGAAGGGGATCATGATCATCTCAGGATAGTTAATTGAGTAATAGAGACAAAGAGTTCATGTTGTGTATGTGTATGTAATCCTTAGTTATGCTATTAAATATCTTCAAGAACAGTTTGTAATTTCACTTTTTGAAGACTAATGCGAGTATGGTTGTTATGATATTGTGTATTTTATCTCAGTAATTTGTAAGTTCTTATAAGTTTTTGGTTGGTTTTGGCAAGGGCCCACCAACATCATCCCGGTGAGCTTCTTCTTTATTTTTTAGTTATCATTCCATTCAGTAATCGTGTGCTCTAAGTTAGCATTCCATTCAGTAATTGTGTGCTCTAAATTATTGTTGTCTTTCATTTCTATAGAAGTTATTTACTTTGTTTTGTAGAATATTTCCTTACCCATTCTTGTAGAAAATTAATTGTTTCATATAGGCCTAGTTATGTGTGGTTTGAGATCATATACTGGAGGATCAATCCAATGTTGTAAGAGTGATTAGATAAGCATAGAAGTGTGAGCTTTAAAGATGGTTAACATTTCAAGTTTTACTTGTGTGTGTGTGGAATTTATATGCCTTGGGTTTATTGTTCATAAGAAAGAGGTTGCTTAATTGATAAGATAGAGTTGCAAATGCTATTTTGTGAATTTGAATGTTGTGTAGATTAAATAGTAGCAGTAGAAATCATGCTCTTATTCAGATTTCATTATATTGTTTCATTTCATATAGAAAATAGAATTTCCGAATTAGAATTATAGTAAATAGTTTCTTGTCCCCGTACTAAATGATTTCCAGTACCAATAGAAACTATAATAGTTAATGCGTGAAAGTGTGTGCATTACTAGTAACGATTGGATTTCTTTTGAATTTTGGAAATTAAGATTGGTATGAGTTAAGTTATTGTCTTTTCCACTATATTTGACAGTTATAGATTACCTTTTTCTAGCACATATAGTGTATCAGCTCTACTGATTACGATTCCCTAGTTGATAATTTAATTTGTGGCGATATATAATTCATATAATTGCCTCAACATTTTTTACAGCGTTGTCGGGGAGATGCAAATGGTAATGGGTAATGGTTTGGTTTTTTTTTTATGGCTTTTGAGTGATATTAAGGATGACCTAAGGGTGGAGAGAAGACCGTAAGACGAGAGGTAAGAACCTGCACATCCACTTTAGTGGGGTTGCTCCAAAGCTAAGTTGTCCTCCCTTTTGGTAAGTAGTTAAAGTTTGATGCTTTAAGTTCATGAGAAGAATTAGAGAAGGGTGAGGTAGGTTTGTTTCATAAAAAATCCCATAAAATGTATATGGTCCCAAAATTGTTAACCCAACTAATTCTACGAATATCTATGCAAGGAAAACTCTTAAGGAGAAAAGTCTGGCAACAACATCAAAGGGGACATTAATAAAGAAGCTTGGAGCAGAAACAAAGATAGTCATAGAGGAAGTTCAAACTATAGTGGAGATAATACCTTAGAACATTGCAGATAACCTAGTGTCTGAACCATCATCTTTTGAAGGAGAGACATCTCCTACTTCCACAAATTCCAATTTGTGGGAAAAAATAATGGAAGGAGAAGGGAGGAGAGTAGACAATCCAGAAAATAATGAACCATAAACGTTGGATTTCCAATTCTTGGCATTACCAGTAATGTCACCATGAAGAAGATTCCTTTGTCATCATTACGTCACTTCAATGATATGTCATCCTAAGATCTTGATTCATTTCTATTCGAATTTGATATACTATGTAGAAGTTATAATTATACATATAATGCTCAAAAGTTAAAACTTTTTCCGACCACCTTAAAAAACTCAGTATTAAGATGGTTCATGAGTCTAGGGGAACACACTATTACATCTTGGAATGATATGAAAGCAACCTTTCTCCAGAAACCAGGATTACTGTAGGCCTAGGGATGCCGAGAATGACATCTTCAAAATGCAGCAGACCAAAGAAGAAAACCTATAAGACTACTTAGAAAGGTTCCTTTACAACTACCAAAAGACCAAGCAAATTTCTCTCAACCTAGCCTTAGTTAGAACCGTTTTTCTAAAAGGAGTACGAGATAACTGCATAGAAGTACTTAACCTCATCAGCTCTAGCAATGTTTATCAAAAATCATTAGTTGGAATTGTTTAGTATTGTAAGAAGTACTCTCGTAGTCAAGCTAAAGATGGGAAAAGTTCAAGAGAACTTACAAGTTGAGTTGTCAAACCCACCACAAGTGGTGTAACCATAATAGAATTGGAAAATCTATAGGAAAATATTAAAACTGGTATCCTTAGTACAATTAGTAACCAGCTAGATACCCTCAATAGTAAGAGGAAAAAAGAAGAGGAAAGCATTGCTTTATATATCTTTTATCCTTGATTTAGGAAGAAGCATCTTGAAAAAGAATGCCCCTTTAATGCTATAGAGTTCTATGGAATTTGCGTGGCTAATCACCCAACTAATGAATGTCCTTCCTTACCAGGGTTGCAAGTTATTTACAAAGGGGGAACAAAACCACAAGATCTACCTTATCGCCCTAGGAGACCATGGAGGAAACAAAACCCCTCCATGTTCTAGGACCCTTCCATGCAGTTTACACAACAATAGTGGTACCCTCAAATGCCTTACTCTCAATGGGGGCCTCAACCATCACAAGGAAATTATTGGCAACAAGGTTGGAGGGGGGCTGCCTATGGTAATTTTCCTCCACAACCATACCAAACAACTTCTTACCCAACCTACACACAATATCCTCCAAATATTTCTCAGCTATTGTCAGGGTTTAACCCACCCCTACTACCTTAATTTCCTCAACAACAACTTCTTATGAACCCTAGTTCAAAATAACCTGCTCTACCCATGAATCCAATTCAAAAATAGCGGCCTATGAACCCAAGTCCACAACAACTTTCTATGCCCGTGAATCTAAGTCAACAACGAATGCCACCAAATCCAAATCCTCCTCAACCTACTCAATTACCTACACATCCTATTCCAAACCCTAATAATATGTCAGCTCAACCTGTATAGAATATGGAACTGCAAACCTTCCCTACCTACATTATCACTTCAGTTCCAATAAATGAAATTTGACTAAGGTCCGGGAAGGTCTTAAATAAAGCAAGACCTTCAATGATCATTCAAGAAGAAGAACTAATAAACCCACCTCTTGAAGACAAGGACATACATAGCAAAGAGGAAGAATCTCCTCCTCATGAAGAAGAAAACCCTCCCTCAACACCAATTCATTCTACCATACAACCTTAACCATCTCATGAGGTTACTCAACCACCCTATCTAGAGATATTACTTGTCAAAAAGCCCGTGATTCCACTAGGATATGATTTAGAGGCTGAACTGTGAAATATTTATGTATGGATACCCTTGCTACAATTTATCAAAGATATCTCTATCTATGGCAAGATTGTAAGGGATCTTTTCATTAAAAATCCAGGAAGAAAAAGGAAGGATCCCCCTATTATAAAAGTAGTTGGCCAATTGTCAGAAACCATGTCAGAGATGCCTTGTACATACACTGATCCTAAGAATCCAGTAATGACCACACATATTAATGGTATATCTTTACCAAACACTCTTGTCGACCTAGGTGAAAAAATAAATTTCATGTCTGTGGATATTATGAAAAAGTTACAATTAGAAGGCTTGAGGCCAACCCAAACACTATTGGAGTTAGCAGACAAATCCATCCTTAAACCTACAGGAAGCCTGGATGACATAACAGTTGTACTAGCTTCCTGGGAATATCATGTAGGTTTCTTTGTGATCCATCCAAAATCCTCCAAACCTGGTCATCCAGTAGTACTGGGCCGACCTTGGCAAGCCACTATTGATGTCTTTATTGGATGTAGGACTGGAGAGATGACAATTTCAAACTGATGTCAAATTCAAAGAATTATTTTATTTCCTCCTGCCCAACCTGCTACAGAAATCCCCTTATGGATAGAAAAACCATATGGAGAGGAGGAATGTACTAAACCATTTTTAACAAATGAACAGTCTAAAGGTATTCAAGAAGAAACTGAAGATCAAGTTTTGAACTTGTTCTTAGCCACAATGGGATGTATTAATTTTCCACAATCCTTTCAAGAATATGAGCACATTTTCAGTTTTGAATTTAATGAAGCATATCATCCTTCTACCTCCACATTATTTCCCATAACAACAATATGTGAAGGTAAAGAGTCCCTTGTCCATGTTGTTGAAATTAACCCTGGGAAGTGTCTATATATTAATTCTGGTCTAGAAGTAGAACAACAAGGACAATAGATTCGAATGATTAAAAGAAAATGTGGTGATTTTGGATGGGATTACTCTCATATGAAAAGAATCCTCCTCGACGATGAAATTAGACCAGCGAGGTAGCCTCAAAGAAGGATGAAAACAACCAAAAAAGATATAGTAAAAGAAGAACTTCAAAATCTCTTAAATGCTAACTTCATTTATCCTATTTCTGATAGTAAGTGGGTATCACCACTAGTCATTGTACCTAAGAAAAATAGTAAATGGAGAATTTGTGTGGATTTTAGGGAACTGAATAAGGATACCTTTAGAGACTACTTCCCCTTGCCTTTCATTGATCGGGTACTAGATACCTTATCTAGAAAAATATTTTTCCTTTTTGGATGGATTTAGCGGCTACAATCAAATCCAAATTGCACCCGAAAACCAAGAAAAGACTACCTTAACTTGTCCAGGGGGTACTTATGCCTATAAGGTCCTTCCCTTTGGGTTATCTAATGCCTCTGCCACCTTTCAAAGGGTTTTCCTTGTTATTTTCTCTAATCTAACCCAAGACTATGTGGAAGTCTATATGGATGACTTCACAATATATGGGGAAGATTTCCAACAATATTTAAACAACCTAGAGAAAGTTTTAATCAGATGTCAAGAGACCAACCTTGCCCTTAGCAATGAAAAATCTACAATGATGCTTAGTAAGGGTATTGTGTTAGGCCATCATATTTCCGGTGTTGGGATAAGAGTAGACCATGCTAAGATTAAGATAATCGCTCAGATCAAAACTATTAGCTCTAAAAAAGAAGTTAGAAGCTTTCTAAGGCATGTCATGTATTATAGAATATCTATTCAAAATTTTACAACAATAGTCGCTCCTATGTTCAAACTTTTAACCAAAGATGCAGATACCAGTGGGATTCTCAGTATCAAAATTCCCTTGAAACTCTTAAACAAAAACTGTCAACTGCTCCAATTCTGAGAGGACCGAATTGGGCCCTCCCTTTTCACATATGTACCAATGCCTGGAAACCTCCTTTACATTACATAAATGAACAATTCTTGGATGATACAAATGAAAAGACCTCCTTTCTATACATAGGAGTCTAAGGGGTCATAACATAATCAGATCCGACATAACAATAATAATGTAAGGGCACTATAATAACAATAGTGGGCTTCTATGGGGCACATTAGTAACAATATGGACACTACATGGGTACATCAGTATAATAAGTGGGTTGTACTAATAACAATAAGGGGTTACACTAGTAGTATAGGGGCCTAACATGCCCCTCTCCTTCAAAAAGCGTTGTCCTCAACGCTTGAGTAGTTCTTGATGCTTCTGTATAAAATTCTTGTCCTCCCATGTGGAATCTTCAGCGGGTAAGTTCTTCCACTTAATGAGATACTCTGAAATTGATCGATTTCGTAGCTGTCGGGTTCTTGTTTCTGTGACTACTCCAGGTTCCAATATGATTTTTCCTTCCTTTTCAATATCTGGCAATATTGTTTGAATTGGGATCTTTTTCAACTTTTGAATAAGTGGCCATACTTCTTTATCCTTCTTCCATTCATCCCTTGCTTCGTTTATCCAATCTGGTTGGATAATAGAAATAGCACAAAACAATGCTTCCACATCCTCATCCTTGAAGAGTCTTCCCATTCGGTAAGGTCGCCATTTTTTAAGTGCATGTAGTATTGACAACATTTCCTTCTCATAAATAGCTTGCTTTAGATGTAGCAGTAAAAATACCCAATCGCCTACATCAAAACATTTTTCACTATGATGTTGATCTACCTGTTGTTTCATTTGATTTTGCACCGAAGTGGCGTTATCCTTTAAAAGTTGGAGAACTTGTTCTTGATGCTCGATCTGATCTTTCACTGCTTGAACCTTTTTCTTCTTGATATGTCCTTCTATCTTTAGAGTTTGAGGAGTGGTAATTTCTTCCAATCCTTTACAAGATATGGTCGGATTCATTTCTTGATGCTCGATGTGATCTTTCACTTCTTGAACATTTTTCTTTTTGATATGTCCTTCTATCTTGATAGTTTGAGGAGTGGTAATTCCGACCAGTGAATTAAAAGATATGGCTGGATTCATTTATTCTTTCTTGATGTGATATTTCACTTCTTGCACCTTTTTCTTCTTGATATGTTCTTCTATCTTGAGAGTTTGAGGAGTGGTCATTCTTGCCAATAGTTTACAAGATATGTTCTGATTCATTTCTTCTTTCTCTGGGGTCGGGTCCTGGCATATATCCTCTTATTTTGATGTTTCTTGAGCCTTTTCTTCCTCCTCTTCATACTCTATGTAAAATAATTTCTTCTCAGCACACTTATGACCTTTATTGCATTTACTATCACAATTGTAACAAAGCCCTTTTTCTCTTTTTTCTTCCAATTGTTGTGGTGTAACCCTTGTAGGTTGTGGAAGGTTAGGAGAAACAACACGTCCATCTTTAAAGTTGTGAGGGGTAGACTTCCTTGTTGCCATAATTTCTTTCAAATATGTCATAAAGTCCTTTTACTCTTTCCAATTGTTGTGGTGTTGCTCTAAAGAAGGTGTTGCTCTTTGTATCCTCATAATGTGCTATCATTTCCTCCATGAGAATTGACCACGTAACAAGTTGTTTACGAGAACAAAGCCCTTTATACCATAAAAATTGATCTGGTTCTAAATATGAGGATGTAATACATACCTTTTGTAACAGTGGTACACCATGTAGATCAAAATATTGCTCCATCTGAAGTATCCAATTTACCGGATCCTTGCCATCAAATTTCCTCATCTTGCTTTTTCTTGATTTTAGGACCTCGATCTTGTAATGACTGTAACTTTGTACTTGTGGATATTTAAGTTTTGAAATTGCTACCTGTAGTAGCCCTCTGTGTCCTCTTTCCAATGCCATCAGTCTGATCCAAATTGGATTCTCCAAAAAAGAGTTATGCACAATCTCCCAAGATGACCTGATTATAGACCTTTCCAGAAGAGAAAACTTGTATGAAGTTCCACATGTCAATTTTTTGACCTTTGGCTCTGAAAAAGATATACAAGAAACTACAGTCCGTCCTCTTTCTGTACCTTCTTACGAAATTTCAATCCAATGCTCAGAGAGACAGTTATGACTATTTTTCCCAGGTCACCTGTTTGGAATGTAATTCAGGAGTTTGCAAAAAGACCAACTTCCTCAGATCATATCTCCGCAAATATAGCGCGAAAAACTCTGAAATTCGGACCTGAGGTTCAGCGCGATTTCTTCTCAAATGTGTTTTTTTTCCAACTTCTGAAACGTCGCAGAAAAAAAGTTATAGCGAAAGTGCCACGATGACCTGTTTGGAGCAGCGAAACCCTAGAATCCAAAGCTCTGATACCAAATGTTATGAAACTAGCTCAAGAAAAGATAGATCAACGCCTTAGAATTTAGCCTCTTTGAGGGGGCAACCTCCTTTACATTACATAAATGAACAATTCTTGGATGATACAAATGAAAGGACCTCCTTTCTATATTTAGGAGTCTAAGGGGTCATAACATAATCAGAGCCGACATAACAATAATAATGTAAGGGCACTATAATAACAATAGTGGGCTTCTATGGGGCACATTAGTAACAATATGGGCACTACATGGGTACATCAATATAATAAGTGGGTTGTACTAATAACAATAAGGGGTTACACTAGTAGTATAGGGGCCTAACACTCAGACACAACTTTGGGGGGTTGTTTTGGGCCAAAGGGAGAATTAAATTCCCTAAGCCATTTATTTTATTAGCAAAAATATCTGTCATGCGGAACTAAACTACACAGTCCATGAAAAAGAATTCTTATCTATAGTTCATGCCATTAATAAATTTAGACATTATATAACTGGGTATGAAGTTTTTGTACACACAGACCATTCAACTATTAGATTCTTAATGAATAAGCCTATCACCAATTCCTATGATACTAGATGGTTGTTACTACTGCAAGAACTTAATAATACTATCATTGACAGATCGGGAAGAGATAATCTTGTCGCTGATTTTCTGTCTAGACTTATGCATACAAGTGACAATGCATTAGTTACTGATGATTTTCTAGATGAAAACTTATTTTCTATCTCTACTTACATTCCTTGGTATGCAGATGTAGCTAATTATCTGGTTACGAGGAAGTTACCACAAAATTTGTCTTCAAGAGAAAAATAGAGAATCATACAACTCAATGCCAATTATATGTGGCACGAAGATTGTTTGTACCGCACTGGACCAGATCTAGTGATCAGAAGATGTGTATGAGAGGATGAGATGCAAGACATTCTCAAAGCCTACCATAATGAACCATGTGGCAGACATTTTGCTGCCAAAAGGACTGCATACAAAGTGCTACAATCTGGATATTATTGGCCCACCATTTTTAAGGATGCTAAGAAATATGTAACCAACTGTGATGATTGTCAATGAATGGGGAAACCTATCCCAACAGATGAAATGCCTCTTCAAGCATAGGTGGTCATTGAACCTTTTGATAAGTGGGCATTAGACTTTGTTGGTCCAATTTCTCCTATGTCTAAAAATAAGAAGTATATTCTGGTATGTACAGATTATGTAACCAAATGGGTAGAAGCTAAAGCATTATATGTTGCTAATGAACAATATGTTGTTGATTTCTTATTTGAAGAGATATTTACCCGTTTTGGTGTACCAAGAGAAATAGTAACTGACCAAGGAACTCAATTTACCTCCAAATTGGTCAAAACTATTACAGAGCAGTATCAAATTAGACATCGTAAATCCACACCTTACTAACCACAGGAAAATGGATCAGAATCCATAAATAAAGTCATCAAGGCCATTCTCACCAAGACAGTACAACTGCATCATAAAGATTGGGATGATAGGTTACCATAAGCTTTGTGGGCCTATAGGACAATATAGAGAAACACAACAGGACATTTTCCTTATGAGTTGGTTTATGGAAAACATGTATTGCTTCCTATAGAATTCCAAGTTAAAACCTTCAAAACTGTCATGCATCTAGGAATGGATTTAGATAAGGCACAAAAACAAAGGCTAATGGAATTGAATGCATTGGATAAGATTAGACAAGATTCTCTTCAAAGGACGATACTTGTTCAGGATCAGAGAACCAAATGGCACGATAAGTTTATTAAGAAGAAAATTTTTCAACCAGGTGTCTAGACTTTGTTGTATGATAGCATGTTTAAAAATATATAAGGGAAGTTGTCAACACGATGGTTGGGATCTTATGAGGTAGACACGGTCTATGAAAATGGTTCAATAAAAATAAAAATATTGACACCGATCAAACTACTTTTGTAGTAAATGGGCACAGATTGAAATTCTATCATAAACCATTATAAAAAAGAAGAGTTTTTCAGACAAGTTCTTCAAAGTTCCGAAATGCAGTTAGTAAGTGAGGGGGATGCTCCTCCTACTAATTCATCACTATAAATTTATGATTTTTTTTTTTTATTATTTTGTATAGATGTAGGTAGATAGGAGTAAATTTTTTTATTACTAACTGTGTTTCCTTCCGTGTAGATAAACAATAAAGAAGGACATTTACCAGGTGTAATTTTATTCCTTTAACCAGCCCTGGTAAATTATTTATGGAAAAGGAACCTATGGAGTTTTATTTAAGTTTTTCAAACTCCTTAAAATTGAAAACATCGATGAGCACGAACTAGCCCAGGCTCGAGAAAAATCCATGAGTAAGTGAAATGGAGCTTTATTTAAGTTTTTCAGACTCCTTAAAATTGAAAACACCAGCGAGCACGAACTAACCTGGGCTCGAGAAAAATCCACGGGTAAGTGAAATGGAGTTTTCTTTAAGTTTTTCAGACTCCTTAAAATTGAAAATACCAGCGAGAATTAACTAATATGGGCTCGAGAAAAATCCACAGAACAGTAGTAGTTAGGGTTATTCTGCAATAAAATGGAAGTATTAAAATGGAACCATGACCTGATCCCAAAAAGAGAAAGTTCTTATATCTCAACAACAAACATTGTGTTGTCCAGTTACAGTACTTCCTCGTTACAGAGCTTGGGACGTGATCAACAAATTGTCCTCTTTATGCACCACTTCCGCTATGATTCACATAGTTTGCAGACAACATCAACTATTTTGTTATGGTACTTAGCAACTAGCTCCTGCACTAGCAACTTGTAGTACGGGAATAAGAAATAATAAGTATTGTTATCATCTGCAGTATGAAGACAGGAGGTTTTAGTTATTTTTGAACTGATAGAAGCCAGAACATTCACAATAAAAGGTCATAACACTTTGGCCATCAGGTGAGATATCCAATTATGAAAGAACCAGAAAATGCAAGTGTCTGGTACTAGTACTGCAAACTGCATTCTTATCATTGTCTTTGGTTTTAATAAAAATATCATCATCAATTAGAAAAAGGGTAACTTGTATTTATTCTTACTAATTAAGAGTCATTTAAACTATGAATTAAAATGTTTTAATTTCATGTACATTATCCTTACACCTAACTCTGTCTATCATTCGCCTACCTTGTGTTTCCCCTTTCCTAACTATGATGATGGTTAGTTAATCATTATCTTATCAGTCATTTAGAACTATCCACTTCTTCCCTCACGATTGGATGCACAAATTATGAATGACTAGGCATAAAGTCGTTTGATTACTTGCTACCTTATCACTCCTATCGATGGCCCATTACCCTATCACTCCATTACATTGTCTACAACCCATAACCCTATCACTCCATTGCATTGTCTATGACCCATTACCTTATCACTCTATCAACATTATCTATGGTCTATTATCGTATCATGACTCCACATTCTACCATTTTCCATAATCATTTGATTATACAACATTTTTTTCCCTTTTTCTCCTTATTTCAACCATATCTATCCACCCTTTTTGAAACCGTACCCATTGTGTTCGCATCCGGTACCCATTTTTCGGCACTAAACCCTCGATTCCATTTCCGAAGCTCTGTTTTGAAGACAGGTATGGGGGTTGACCGACATGAGCCAATTTTCCAGCTCTATAAAGAGACGCAAGAATATCAGGCTTGTAAAATGAAATATAAACAAGCTGGATGGATTGTTTTTCTGGAGAAATTTAATGGGTTTGAGGATGAAGTGTCTCGGGTATTTGCTTAGAATTTTGATGGGAAAATGGTCAAGTTGGGAAGCTTTGAGATGGTAGTGAACGAGGACTCAATTGTTGAAGCAACAGGGCTATCCCAAAGTGGAGAGAAATACTTCAAGGGCATGTCATTCGACTAGCAGTTGTGGCAACCATTTCTGGTGACAAATTACTCAATTTTGGATCGATCAAAAGGAATTCCAAGGAGTGGAATTAAGCCCAAATTTTGGACCATGATCACCAGTCTGCAAAATTTTCTGACATGCGAAGGTAGATATTCCTTCACCTTTTTATACCATCTTAGATTATTACTGCATTTTGAAGGAGGCCCTAAAGTCAATTTTCCATTTTTCTTATGGAAAAGTTTACAAAAGATGTTGAAAGGAGTTAAGTCAATGGTTAAAAAGATAGAAACCATTTTATACTATCATAGGCTCATAAAATTATTAATTTTCCACGAGCATCAGAAGAGAAAGAGCAGTTGGAAGAATTTTCTTACTAAAGACTTCTTTATAGTAAACCTTGGTCAAGACTCCACATGATATCACCCGAAACCTATGACTAGTGAGGTAGGGGAGTGTTAGAAAATTATATATTATAGAGAAATGGAACACATAAAATATATTGCAGAAATATAAACACAGAAAACACATAAAAAAAGAGAAACACAGATATATGTGGTTCACCTAATTTGGGCTATGTCCATAGAGAAAATTCCAGTTTTTCCTTTTATATTATCCAGAAAACTGAAGAGATACAACCTACAATAGATTCGTTGTAATTCCCTCTTTGCTCTCACACAATCTCCTCTCTCTTTCTCACTCAGAATATAGATCTACATAGACGCAATAAAATTCCCTCATATATAGCAAGGAGTTGCCTTCTATGGCAAAAAACCCTAAATTAAACATAACTTCTACTATCAGATCTTTGCCTAATGAACGACCTAGATTGACTATGAAATTACAACATTTTACAAGGAAATTTTACATCTATTTTTATCTTTGGGGGCACTACCCTCGATCCCCCGCCACGGGGGACTCCTAAAGCTCGTTCCCACCCACCCCTGGACCCCCCTTGCAGCACAAATATTACAGGCGATGTTGCCGCCACATTACGAACTGGGGTCTAATGCAGTGATACCTCTTAATAAAGAAGATAATCAGGCTCCACACCCAACAATCTCCCACTTGGAGACTGATTATAGAAACTCTACCGCTGCTTCATTTGCTAGACAATGACTTCACTTTGGACCTGGTTGTTTCTCATCTTCTTCATCATACTTGAAGACCAATTGAAACTAAGCAGAATCTCATTTTCTCCCTGGTTACAACTTTTGTTAACATATCTGCAAGATTTTAGTTAGTGTGTATCTTTTCCAGCTTCAACTGTTCATCTTCCAACACTGATCGTATGAAATGGTACTTAGGATGTATATGTCTAGTCTTGGAATGAAATGCAGAGTTATTTGCAAGATGTATGGCACTCTGGCTGTCACTGTATAACCTGCCCAACTCCTGCTTCTTACCCAATTCATCCTGAAACCTTTGTAACCAAATCATTTCTTTACTAGCCTCTGTAGCAACAACATACTATGCTTCCGTTGTTGAGAGTGCAACAACACTTTACAATTTTGAAACCCAAATGATAGTTGTTCCACCTACAGTAAACACATACCCTGTTGTGCTCCTCATGTTATCTCTATCACCCACCATATCTGCATCAACATATCTTGAACCACCAAAGCATAATGCTTGATTTGTGGTACCTCTCAAATAACTGAGAATCCACTTCACCGCCATCCAATGTTCTTTTCCTGGATTGTTCATGTACCTTCTTACAACTCCCACTGCATGTGCAATATCAGACCTTGTGTAGAACATTGCATACATTAAGCTTCTAACGGTTAATGGATATGGAACTTTAGACATATAAGCCATTTCTTCCCGAGTCTTGGGACACACCTCCTTACTTAGTTTGAAATGGCTAGCCAAAGGTACACTAACTGGTTTTGCATTCTTAAATATTTTCAACACCTTTTCTATGTACTCACTCTGAGACAATGTTAATTTTCAATTCTTCCTGTCTCTAGTTATTCTCATACCAAGGATTTGTTTTGCAACACCCAAATCCTTCATTGCAAATGAGTTCGCTAGTTTTCTTTTGAGCACATTTATTTCCTGCATGTTATAACCTGCAATAAGCATTTCATCTACATACAATAGCAATATAATATTAATGCCATCATTTTTCCTTCTTAAATAAACACAATGATTAGAGTGACATCTAGTATAACCTTGTTCAGACATAAACCTATCAAATTTTAGATACCACTGCCTTGGAGCCCGTTTTAAGCCATACAAGCTCTTCTTCAACCTGCACATTAGTTTCTCCTTCCCTTTTACCTCATATCCTTATGGTTGCTGCATATATTTCTCTTCCTCCAAATCCCCATGGAGAAAGGTTGTCTTTACATTTAACTACTCAAGATGCAAATATTCAACTACTACTAGACTTAAAATAGTTCTGACTGAAGTCATTTTAACATCAGGAGAAAATATCTCATCAAAGTCTATACCATTTTTCTGTGCAAACCCCTTCACCACAAGTCTAGCTTTATACCTTTTTCTACCTCCATATTCTTCCTTTAACCTGCAAACCCATTTATTCTACAATGTTGTTTTACCTGCAAGCAACCTGACTAAGTCCCAAGTCTAGTTATGTGCTAAGGATTCCATCTCTTCTTTCATGGCTTGCTCCCACTTCTTCCTGGTTTCTACCTACACTACTTCTTCATAACATTCTAGTTCACCAGAATCAGTGAACAATACATAATATAATGAAGGATAGTATCGTTCAGGGGGTCTACTTATCTTGGTAGATCTTCTAACACCACTGTCAAGTGTTTGAGGTGCTTGTTGTTGCTGTTCTAGTTGTTGATCATTATGATTTTCAGGCACCTTCACTTTTGTTTTGATCTCATCAAGCACCATGTATTCTCTGTTTTCTTTTTCATGTTTCTTTTCTTGCAATTGATCCTTATACAAAACCTTTTTATTGAATATGACATCTTTGCTCCTAATGATTTTGTGTTTTTCATAATCATAAAAGCGATAACCAAAATCATTAACACCATATCCAATAAAGGTACATTTCTCTGATTTTTCCTCAAGCTTTGTTTTATTTTCTTTATTAATGTGGACAAAGGCTTCATAAACAAAAGTATTTAAAAATGAGTAGTTTACCTTTTTACCTGTCCATGCCTCCTCTGGAATACCACCATCCAAGGAACTTGAAGGCCCTCTGTTTATTAGATAAACAACAATATCTACTCTTCTTTCTACAAATTCCATTCTTTGAACAGTACCTATCAAACTCTTTGCTGCAATATTCACCTCCATTCTCTGATCTGAGACACTTCAACCTTTTTCCTATCTCATTTTCAACCAAAGCTTTCCATTTCTTGAAAGTATCAAATACATCAGATTTATTTTGAATACAATAAACCCAGGTCTTTTTGGTTGCATCATCAATAAAAGTAACATAATAATGAGAGCCACCAAGAGATGATACCTGAGCAGGTCCCCATACATCTATATGCACAAGCTCTATTTTTTCTCTCTTCTTTTCTTTCCCAATTCTGAGGAATCTGACTCTCTTTTGTATTCCATAAACACAATTCTCACAGAATTTTAAATCAACATGCTTCAAACTTGACAACAAATTTATCGAGTGAAGAATATGCATCCCCTTATCACTCATGTGCCCAAGCCTATGATGCCACAATGTCGTATCTTCTCCTGTAGAGGTTAAAGCTTTAACAGAATTAGAAATACCATTGCATAAATATAATGTACCAACCTTTTCTCCTTTTTCTATTACCATGGATCCTTTAATGACCTTCCAGGTTTTTTCCGTAAAAGTTGTTACACAACCTTCACCTCCCAACTGCCTTGTGGAAATCATATTTTTCTTCAAATCTAGAACATGCCTTACCTCCTTCAATAGCCATTGATTTCCATTCTATTTTTTTATGAAAACTGCACCCATTCCAATGATTTTACAGGGTTTATCATCACCCAATCAAACTTGTCCAAAATCTCCTTGAACATAATCATGAAAATGTTTCCTATCAAGTGTGGCATGGAATGAGGCCCCTGAATCTACCACCTAGGCATCAATAATATTCTCTAATGAAATAACCAAATCATCTTGCAACACATCACTTGTCACATTCGCTTCATGATTGTTTTCTTGTTGCGTGTCTCTTTCTTTTCCTTCCAAGACTTGCAATATTTCTTCAGGTGTCCTTTCTTCCCGCATTTCCAGCACACTATCCTTGATCTGGACTTGGATCTGCCTTTCCTTGACTTACTGTGATATCATGGGCTCTTTCCTCTTTCCATTTTTCTTCCCCTGGTCTTTGCATTCAAAGCATTACCTGATGTCTCACTGGAGCTTTTCCGTCACATTTCCTCGCTAAGGATTGCACCGACAACATAATCAAACTTTAAAGTACTAGATCTAGAGACAGAGTTACTAATGGCCATAACTAAACCATTCCAACTTTCTAGCAATGAGCATAGAAATAACAGAGCCCTAACTTCATCATCAAAAGTTACCCCTACATAACTTAACTAACTGGTAACTGTATTAAATTCATTTAAATGATCAACAACAGATCCACCTTCTGACATATTCATATTAAATAAACGCTTCATAAGAAATACATTATTTGAGGCCGAGGGTTTTTCATATAGTTTGGCCAATGCCTTCATTAAACCCTCTGTTTTCATTTCCTTTTAAATATTAAATGCTACCGACACCGCTAGACACAGCTGTATTGTTCCAAGTGCCTTTCTGTCGAGAATATCCCATTCTATGTTTCTCATACTTGTCACCTCTTTGTCTTTCCACTCATTGGTAGGTATAGATCTCTCTGATACAGATAATCTTCCATCTACATCTTCCATAGCTGGTAGTTTTGGCCGTTAAATTTTTTTACCATAAACCTACCATCTTCCGCCATTGCTCCCACTCGAACCAAGAACCCTTCTCTCCTATGAGTTTATCAGCCAAATAGACCTGCAGCTTTGATACCAATTGTTAGAAAATTATATATTACAGAGCAATGGAACACATAAAATATATTGCAGAAATATAAACACATAAAACAAGAGAGACACAGATATATGTGGTTCACCCAATTTGGGCTACGTCCACAGAGAAACAGACAGTCCTTCCTTTTATATTATCCAGCAACTGAAGAGATACAACCTACAGCAGAGCCGTTGTAATTCCCTCTTCGCTCTCACACAATCTCCTCTCTCTTTCTCCCTCAAAATACAAATCTACATAGACGCGATACAATTCCCTCATATATAGCGAGGGGTTGCCTTCTAGGGAAAAAACCCTAAATTAAACATAACTTCTACTGTCAGATATCCGCTTAATGAATGGCCCAGATTAACTGTGAAATTACAACATTTTCCAAGAAAGTATCGAAAGCGAAAGTACCGTTAGATAGCTGCCCCCCTCGGACCCCCCTTGTAGCGCAAATATTACCGGCGGCGTTGCTGCCACATTATGAACTGGGGTCCAATGCGGTGATACCTCTAAATAAAGAAGATAATCAAGCTCCACACTCAACAATAGTAGCAAGAAATCTAGAAAAAGGGATAGAAAGGCAAAGAGAAAAGACTCTGACCAAGAAACTATCACACCTTCTGCCACATCTAATGAGCCTCAAGAGGCAAAAGAGGAGCCCACACCAAAACCAAAGAAGAGCCCTAAGAAAAAGGGTAAGACACAAAAGGATGGTCAAGTCACCAAAGACACCGGTATAGAAGTACCTATGACAGACATAATAGAGGCCATCGTAGAACAACCCAATTGTGTGGAGAAAGTACAAACTCTAGTAAAAAGGAAGCGACTGGATAAGAAACGTCCTGAAGAGTCTGTTCCTGAGAGTAGTAAACCTCCAAGCACCAACCGAAGAGTTACACAAGGCATGTTGAAGCAAGTCCCCTCTATTAAGGAAGCATCAAGGAAGGCAAGGGACATCCCTGCATCCTCAAGAGTAGACAATGCTCCCATTGAAGTCACCAGCGAGACAAAGGAGTTAGTTACAGAAACCCTGAGGGACTTGATGGAAGAAAGATTAACTGCAAAGAAACTCAAAAGACAAGAATCTCAGTCCTCAAGTCTATTTTAACCTCATGTGAAGGTAAAAAGGCTTCAGAAGAAAATTGAAAAATGAAACTAAGAGGTGTTGGATTATAAAATATTGGATAGCCACATCAAGAAGGAGAATGACCACCTTAAAGAGAAAAACCATAAATTGCAAGATAAGAAATTAGAGCTGGCAAAGAAGCTAAATAGGGTCCTCCTGTTGGTCAAATATACCAGAGTAAATAAGAAAGAACTTAATATGGAGACATTTGGGCTAAACCTCTCAGCCTAAGCCATTGACATGTCAACCAGACAGTGGCATAAACAATTTTGTAGTTTTGGATTGCATGAGGACATGCAATAAGACTGAATGGGGGAATTTTGAGCCTGCATTTTGATGTTTGAAACCATCCAATTTTGCCTCCCTTACACCTATTTTTGCCTTGAAAATCCACAATTATTCCTCTAAGTACACCTTGAGCTATGATTTGTTGACCTTCTAGTGTACATGAGGTATAAACACTTTTTAATCATAGTTTTATGATTTATTAGTAGCTAGAATAATTATTTTGTTGCTCCAAGTATCTAAGTAGACTATGATGAATTTTATTAGACAATGATCTTGGTTGACCAGCCTCCATCAAATACTCCAATTGGCAGCAGCCTTGTACCACTCAATCGATGTCTGGTACCTTCACTCATTCGTTGTCTAGTACCTGCACCACATATCACTTCTGATACCTACACTGCAAATTTCTCATCTGATACCTGTAACATAGTACTGGAACATTATGGTACCACGACTATTGGAGATCTTGTACATGCACTGATCAAATTAAGCACACGATTTTTTACCAAGATCTCCGCATATATTTTATAAGTGATATGTTAATATTGTAATGATATGTTGTTATTTTTATGAAAACATGGATGTAAAGACCAAGAAAACCTTCTCAAAGATATGCATTCGATCTATTTGCATCTTGTTTCTCTATTTAAAGAGGGCCTGAATATGGTGAAGGGGATCATGGTCATCTGAGGGTAGTTGATTGAGTAATAGAGACAGAGCATTCATGTTGTGTATGTGTATGTAATACTTAGTTATGTTATTAAATATATTCGAGAACAGTTTGTAATTTCACTTTTTGAAGACTAATGCGAGTATGGATGTTATGATATTGTGTATTTTATCTCAGTAACCTATAATTTCTTATAAGTTGTTAGTTGGTTTTGGCAAGGTCCCACCAACATCATCACAGTGAGCTTATTCTTTATTTTGTAGTTAGAATTCCATTCAGTAATCGTGTGCTCTAAGTTAGCATTCCATCTAGTAATCGTGTGCTCTAAATTATTGTTGTATTTCATTTCTATAGAAGTTATTTACTTTGTTTTGCAGAAGATTTCCTTACCCATTCTCGTATAAAATTAATTGTTTCTTATAGGCCTAGCTATGTGTGGTTTGAGATCATAAGTTGGAGGATCGATCCAATGTTGCAAGAGTGATTAGATAAGAATAGAGGTGTGAGCTTTAAATATTGTTAACATTTCAAGTTTTAGTTGTGTGTGTGGAATTTATATGCCTTAGGTTTATTCTTCATAAGAAAAAGGTTGCTTAATTGATGAGACAGAGTTGTGAATGTTATTTTACACATTTGAATGTTGTGTAGATTAAACAATAGCAGTAGAAAGCATACTCTTATTCAGATTTCATTAGACTATTTCATTTCATATAGCAAATAGAATTTCCAAATTAGTATTATAGTAAATAGTTTCCTGTACATGTACCTGTACTAAATGATTTCTGGTACTACTAGAAACTATAATATTTAATGCGTGAAAGTGTGTGAGTTATTAGTAACGATTGGATTTATTTTGAATTTTGGAAATTAAGATTGGTATGAGTTAAGTTGCTATATTTTCCACTATACTTGACACTTAGATAGATCACCTGTTGCCGGCGCATATAGTGTATTAGCTCTACTGATTAAGATTCCCTGGTTGATAATTTAATTTGTGGCAATATATCATTCATATAATTTCCCCAACATATATAAAGCTCCATATTAGTTGTGTGGTGTCTTTTAAGTAGTATTTTTATATTGTATATGGTCATTGAACGCCAAGGATGTGTTCCCCCAAGGAGGGGGGGGGGGGGTGTAATAGCCTGGTTACATTTACCTCTTAATTTAAACAGTGTAAATTGGCTGAGTTGGGGACACGGGTTCTAGGGATGAGGAGGACATGCATCTTGGAACATATGGCAAGCAAAGGGGCAAGAGATGATGTGGCATTCAGATGATTAGCCTGCAAGAATTAGTAGGTAGTCTCATGTTGGCTCCCTGTTAATGGCGGTGTAAAAGGTCAACGCTCCCTGTGTGTTTCGTGGCATGTGCTTAACACTAGGGATGTGTCTGTTTACTAACACCTGCGGGTTTTGGTGTAACAGAAATCGTGACTCCAACAAGTGGTATCAGAGCCAAAGGTCTTGAGTTCGAAACACACCGGGCTTGCATTGGGGGGGAGATTGTTGGCTCCCCGTTAATGGCGGTGTAGAAGGTCAACGCTCCTTGTGTGTTTCATGGCATGTGCTTAACACTAGGGATGTGTCTGTTTACTAACACCTGTGGGTTTTGGTGTAACGGAAATTGTGACTCCAACAACTCAAAAACCAACCAGGGATGATTATAAAAATATGGAATTTGAGGGACAAATGGAGTATTTTGTATTAGTCCAAAAGATGTGGACCAGGCTAGACTCTAACTATCGGAAGGCAAAGTTCAAACAACACAGAGACTCTAATTAGAGATATGAGAGCATGTATATACATTCTATAAATAAGGGTCAAGATATTGGGAAAATAGCATCACTCGCTAGCAGGGTTCAAACACTCTGGAGAATATTACGTTGTCTAAAGGAGCGTAGAAGAGGATACACAATAGAAGGAAGTTTTTTTTGGGATTCCTGGTGTAACTGACATAATCATTTTTTACCCCTGAATAAGTCCCCTCAAGCACTAAAATCTGGTTCGGGGGTGACTAGGAAAAACCACACTGCATCCCCAATCTAAGGACAGGTGGAGAAGCTTAGTCCCTAACTCAGGTTTTGATATAGATATTTATCTTCAAGGATGCATTTAGAATTGCATATAAAAGAGTATATTAACCATGAAACTTAAAACACATGAAAAGAAGCGGAAAAACATAAGAAAACATGAGATCAAGACACATTTATTTGATTACGAAGTTCACCCATTGTGGTCTATGTCTTTGGGCCTTGCTCAATAGTGGGGAGGCCTTCTTTTCTTAAGTGGCATCAAAGAAATCAGTTACAACCAAATTTATAAAACTTACCCTTATACCTCCAATCTAGATGATGGCCTAAAAATGGAGAGCTCAACTAGAGAAACATATGTCACCACTAAATTCCTAGTGTGAAAACGTGCAAAATCAACTATAAACTTGCCCAATTCTGACACTGCCACCTCTGGTCCTCTAAGGGAATCTTCAAGGAATATTTCTTATTCCCTCGCTCAAGGTTCAAACCCGTGGACCTGCTCCTGGTTCCCCCTGGATCGAGGTTCCACACCTCTTGGTTCTGACCTCCGCCACTACTTCGTTGCCCCCTGAGCAAATGATGAGAGTTTAAGTATTTGGCATTGGGTGGAGCCACCAAGGAACGAGCCTATGCCTTGTTAGTGACGAAGCCGACTAGGTGGGTGGAAGTTTGGGTTTCGAATCCCCCACCTTACCAAAATGGCTAACTATTTTATTAACCAAGGCATCAAATGGTTGGCACGACCGGTGCTGTTTGACGGTTACATGCTACAGTTCGATTTGGCGGTTTATTTGATATATATATGGTGCATCGTTCTAATGGTTAACGCATCCTGTTCATGGTTGATATTCATATTACATATATGACCATTGGTTCCACCAGGGTTGGGTGGGTCCACTGAGGGTGGCCCACCCAACCAGACATTTTTTTGATATTATATGTGATATATCCATGCGGGGTGGCAGCCTGTCACTGCTATTATTATTATTATTATTATTATTATTCACAATTACATGGTCGTTTTTCAACTTAGCGAAAATAAGGGTTATTGGACAAATTATCGGTTTGACAAATTTTCCCATTCTGGTGGCCGGATTTTGTGCATCGGGTTTCTACTAATTTGTTGCCTCCTTAAGCCTCCCACTTGGCCAAGTTTGACCCAAACTTTGACCAGCTATAACTTGACAATACGAACTCGGAATTGAGTGTCATTCACACTGTTGGAATCAAGGTGACAAGCACTACGACATGGTCCTAATTTCTCTTCCATATGAAGACTTTTATTTTTGAGCTATTTTCAAGGCAACTTGTATTTTTGGATCCTCTCAAGTGATTCCTCCCCACTAAAGAGATTTTGGACCACCAAAAGCTTTATAAATCAATTGGAAATGGAGGGAATTGCTCCCTCACTTTCTTCTTCTCCATCCATCGATCCTTACTTAAATGCATTCCTTTGAAGCCAATACGAAGGTACTCCACATCTTCCTGTCGTGAAGCCATGATCTTCCTATCTAGAATGATTTCCTCTAGTAGCTTTTCCAAGTATTCAGGTGCAAAAGCGTCCACTGTAGGAACTTGTCCAACCTCTTTAGTGTCCATGATCAACGGAGGCTCATAAAGATTCAAGTTTTCAACGTTGAACACTGTGTACATATGCATATATGCTAGCAAACTGAGATGAAAAGCATTGTCTCCAATCTTCTCCAATATGGTGAATGGGCCATATCGGATTGGTTTCAATTTATTTCCTTCCCCTTTCATTTTTTCTTTGTTGATGTGGAGCCACACTTTGTCTCCAACCTAGAACTGGTGATAGACTTGGTTCTTGTCATGTTTGGATTTATATTGAACTTGACTTTTCTCCAACTACTCATGCACTACCCGGTGAATCAACTGAATTCACTGAATGAACTTCCACGCTTTGTCCCAGTCAACGTGCCCACTGGAATCTTCATCTCTCCCAAAGACCATGTCTAAGGGATCATTTGGTAAATAACTAAAGCATATCTCGAACGGTGAGCTCTGCATGGATGAATGCACTGCTTGGTTGTATGCATGTTGAACATAAGGAACCTGCTCATCCCACAACTTGGGATGCCTGCCACAATAGCCTCAGAGTAAGTGTATCAATGTGTGGTTGACAACCTCTGTTTGTCCATTGGTTAGCGGATGAAATGTTGTGCTCCTCTTCAACTTGGAGTCCATCATTCTCCACAAACTTGTCCAAAACTCTCCAAGAAAGTGAGAGTCTCAATCAGATACAATGGATATGGGAAACCCAAAGTGGACCCATACAAATTGGAAGAAGAGATGAGCAGTGAGCTCTGTAGTGACTTTCATTTTACAAGGCATTAATACACACATTTTGATAAATCGATCCACAATGACATACAAATAGTCATGACCTCTCCTGGACAAAGGCAAGCCGCCTACAAAATCCATCGACACACTTTCCCATGGACGACTCGAAATAAGGAGTGGTGTGTAGATCCCCAATTTTCTATTAATGGGCTTGCTAACTAAACACAACACACATCCCTTTACAGATCGAGTCACAACATTTTTTATGTGAGGACAAGAACATAACCTCTGTAAATGACACAAAGTTTTCCCTACACAAAAATGACCTGACACAAGAGAGGTATGCGCCTCTCTAATTACATGTATTCATTCATTGGTGGGGAAACAAATTTTTCTAAGGTGATACAACAACTTTCCCTACAAATGGTAATTATCCACCTGCGCTCCATGAGTCAGCTTTGCATAAATATCCTTAAAATCATCATCATCAAAATATTGTTCAGCATAAATTTCAAAAGATAAACACACATTTTTTAAAATTATAGATGCAGAAATAGGAGGGCGAGAAAGCATATCTGCCACTTTATTGTTGGGCCCTTCTTGTATTTAATTACCAAGTGAAATTGTTGAAGGAATCCCATCTATCTGAAATGATATGCATGTTGAAGCTTGGTCTGCGACTGAAGGTACTGCAAGGGTTGGTGACCTGTGTGAATGATGGTATCCTTGTCGATCAAATAGTCTTTCCACTTCTTCACACTTTGGACCAAGGCGTACAACTCCTTGTCATATGTGGGATAATTCATGACAGCATGGGATAATGTCTCTGAATGGTAACATACATGTTTCCTCTATTGCATCAAAAATATGTTGGAGGTTTGATAAGGCCAAAACTGATGTGGTGTTGATCTTCTCTTACAATGCATCAAAGGCTCTCTGCTGCTTTCCTCCCCAGTGAAAGGTTTGCTTCACACTCGTCAATGCATGTAAGGGGGATGTAATGAGGGAGAAGTTGGAAATGAGTCTTCTCCAGTATTGTACTGCACCCAAAAATCAACGAACCTCTGTAACATTGGTGGGTTTAGGCCACTTTACAATCGCATCAATTTTAGAAGGATCTATTTTCAATTGTCCACCACCGACAATGTAACAACCTTGGTGAAAATTCCATGTAATAAAAGTTAAAAATTATAACCACGGTTGATGGGACACTTATTCCAATCTGAATGTTGGGCAAGACATCCTAGGGGGTGTTCATTTGGTTGTTTATGGCTAAGGAAATTGGCAAAGGCAATGACTAAGGCTTTGGAAAGGAAAAATGACATTTTTGGCACAATTATTTATGAAAATAATGGAAATTAGGAGAAAAAGGAGGTGAAAGGTCACAAGTTGCATGTGAGGAGGAAAATGAAGGAAAATAATGGAAAATGAAGAAAATAGAGGCCTCATTCATAAAAAGGTTTATGAGGATCAGTTGGTAACTTTTTGTCAGTTCAGTTTTGGAGCTCTATCATTATTCTAAGCTTTTTTGGAGCACTTCGGCATTGGAGAAATAAAGGAAAAGAAGGCAAGAGGAAGTAAGGATCAAGCAGGGAAAGGCAGGATCAAGTAGCTACAACAGGGTTCATTTCAGGTATCAACTTGCATGTGTATTTTTCTTTCTAGATTCGGCATGCACGGTATTGCATGTGGTTATTTTCTACCATGGCATGGGTTTTGCCACGTGTGACAATATTCTTCAGCCTGGCCTTTCCATTTCCTGATATCTTTGATGAGATGGGTTCTCACTGCATTGGTTAATGTGGGATGGTCGGATGGGTTTGAAGTTGAGTGGGGTGGATCTTTGAAATGAAAAACACATGACCTAGTGGTCCCTGAGCTGGACTGTGGATCACGGTAAAGCCACTAGCCTAGTAACCCCTAAGCCAGACTGTGGGTTGCAGTAAATCCAGGATTGTGTGCCTCGGTGGGCCTAGGAATACTTGTTGGTGAATGGCGGGATGTATGGTAAAGCCGAGAGATGGATCTCTCTCCATTGGGCCTAGTAGTCTCAGGATGGGATGTATGGTAAAGCCTAGAGAGTGTGTCTCAGTGTAGGGCCTAGTGATCCCTGGATCAGACTGTGGATTACGGTAAAGCCTGAGAGACTAGGAGGCACTCAAATTCCTCATGGTGTAGGTGGAGAACTCTAGTGGCATCCATGCTTATTTGGTGTTTTTTTGGTGTGTTCTATGAGTCCCACATTCATGCTTGGAATATGGCATGGGGGTGATTGGCTGAAGAGAGACTTGGCTCAGCTAATCTATGGTCGAGTGGAATGTGGTAGTCCCATCTCTGGTTGGTTTATTGCATTCATTAATGAGAAATTCATTCCCTTGATTTTCATGTGTAAATGTATTGATGTATATGTGGATTTTATGGTTGATATGCTTATGATATTTTTGTCCCTATTATGCTGGTTATATGTATGTTTTATGACAACATCTATGTATGGCTCTCAGCATGTTTTTACTTGTAAATGAATGGATAATGTATCTATGGCATAATAAATGATAATTCAGCAAATGACATGAGGGAACAATGGTTCATAGTGATTCTCAAATAAGTATGAGATCCCTAAAATTAATTTTGTTGTTTACACATGTAGGTTACATGTTGATGATATGTTTGACGAAAAGTTTGTCATGGCTAGTAGGGGTCTGATTAAGGTCTTGTTTAACTTATTGCTTTTGCATCATTGTTTCCTTGTTATTTGACTGATCTTAAGCTATCAGTCCATTTTGGGTAGTGACCTGGGCTTTGGGTCTAAAAATTGTGGCACAAATCCTGGGGACACTGGCAAAGAACTGGCAAATTGGGTCTCTAGACGTTAGCAGGTAAGCCTATGAGAGCGACTCTAGATTTTTGGTTGTTGCATGAGAGCGACTGAGGCTTAAGATGTCCAAAACATCAGTGGGACCCAGGGATAGGATGTCTAAGTGGAAGACATGTCTCTTGAGGGTTTTGTTACTGATGTGGATAGGTTAGTTGACATGTTCTATTGATTCCACTTCCTTAAGGTCACATAGGAGGTCAAATCCAATCATAGTAGCCTCTCGTCGCGTGTTTTCCCCGGTTGGTTGGTTACTTGGGCAGATGTGTGAGGCGGGTGTTACAGAGTGGTATCAGAGCATGGTTCACCCCTCAGACTGGATGGACGGTGTTTGTTGGTCATGCATGCATGTCAGTTGCATGTATACCTCTTACACTTGCATTCCATGTGCTTGTTGCATTACATAATGTTGATCATGGTTGTGGTGATGTTGTCATGTGGAATTTGATGTTGATCTTGTGGAATGCATCGTCATGAGTATATGACTGGTTGCATATTGTTACATGTCACTTACATGTGATTTTATGTCACTTGATTAAATCCTTGTATGTTAGGTTGCATTCTTTTAGTTTTGATTACATGTATCAGTCTTGTTGGTTGATTACAAGGATTGATCACTTATTCTCGATTACAAGTGTTTATGTGTATGTGTAGTTGATTAGGCATTGCTTATGCATGTTGATAGTTGCATGTGGAAATGTGTGCAATGGAGTAATGGTTGTTGTCATGCATGAGGTCATAGCATGCATTGTTGATATGGACTTGCGTAGATGACTGAACCTTAGCTAGAATGACGGTTACATGGCCCTATGCTTAAATGTTACATTTCTAATCGTTGTTATGATTATGTTATACATGTATCATGTTGATTTGTTGATCTTGCAAACGAGGTAACCTCCCCAAATTATACTAAGGTACGTTGATTTATTGTGATTTGGTTTATCTGACATATTATGAATTTCAAGAAAGAGATCAAATGGCTTGTAAGGTGGTAGACTACATAGAATCTCCCTATGCAGTAGATGAGCGACGTGGTGTGGGGCACTCTTCTGATTTGGCAGATACACTGGGTATCTTGAAGGAAGAGATAAGGAGTTGTAAGGCAAATAATGACCGGATCATACAGGTACAAGAGAAGTAAGCAGAGGTTAATACAATACTTCTGCAAAGCTTCTCAGACTTGCAGAGACAAGGGCCACTTTGGATCAGCCATGGACATGAGGATAGAGCTAATGGGGGATATGGCAGTAGGTCTCCTCGTAGACATAGGTCAGATAGATTTGACACGATGAGAGATGGTAGGTTGTTGGACACTTCGGATAGAAGGGATGATGAGCATAGGTATTATTCCAGTTCTGGTTTTGATAGACATCATGATCATCATTGCTATCATCCTTACAGAAGGAGTAATGGATACTTGCTGAATGGATTCAAGAAAGCAAAACCACATACTTTTGATGGAGATGTGATGAAGTCGGAAGCTACAGAATCTTGGATAATTGGGATGAAAAAATTCTTTGAGTTGCATGAGTACACAGATAACATGAAGGCAAGAATAGTTATCTTTAGCTTGAAAGGTAAAGCAGACATCTGGTGGGAAGATGCTAAGCGGGTCAAAGACATTAGGATAGATGACTTGAGTTGGTGGGAGTTTAAGAGGATTTTCGGGAAGAAGTATTTGTCAGAGAGGTACTACGACAGTAAGGCCAAAGAATTCTACGAGCTAAAGATGGGGTCAATGACAGACGAAGAGTACATGACCAAGTTTCTGGAGCTATTGAGGTATGTGTTGGCATTATGATAACAAGTGTTGTCCTTGATGGCAACTCACTCATAGGTCAATTCAGTATTGACAAAAGGCAACTCCAAGTGTAACAGGTCTATTCAGAGGTAACATGGCATTGGTACAAAAGAACAGGAAGATGGAACTAAGGTCTACTGATCAGAATAAAGAAGTTGAAAGAAAAGGATGGTGTAAAGTAGTTTAAGAAGTATATGCAGATCCACTTAGTCAAAACAGTGTATACACGCTAGTTCACAGAACAAGAAGAGCGTATATATATACACGCACTTTCACAAGAAGAAAAGCGTGTATATGTTGGAAAATCAGGGAAATTAAAGAGGAGATAATACCAAGGGTCAATACCATGGTATTAGCCCACAATATTTTGAGGAGTAATGACTATTTGATCCCATCCAAGAATACCATGGGTCCTAAGTGGTTTTGGTCTGAGGTTTTGGTCCGAGGTTTTTTGTTCAAGGTATTGGTCCGAGGTTTTGGTCAGAGGTATTGGCAAAGGATTCAAGTATATAAGAATGAGAAGATCAAAAGGCTAAGTGTACAAGTAATGAACATCTAATGAAGTGTTAGACTAAAAGCATGTTATGAGTTTCTGATGCTTTGATCTGAACTAAGTATGCACTTGAGTGTTTGATGATGGATGAGAACTAATAATGGATCAGGATCATTATGACTTGTCTTATGTGATCTAATAAAGGATAAGCTAGATCCGAATGCTAACGAATGTTTTATCCTTTATATGTCATTATCTAGGTATGTCTGAAGTCTGGAATGGTTGCGAAGTTATAATTAATTATTTGCAGATATATATGCTGGTTCACTTTGGTGAAGTTGCGTATACACACCGGTTCAGCTCTTCCAAGTAGCGTATGCGAAAGAAAAGTATGTTGTTCAAAGATGAATTATCTATTTGATCATTACTATTGTTTTACTGTTGTTTGTCAATGATGTCTTCATTAGATTTGAAATCAAAATTGATTGAGATTGAGTCTGGTTGATTGATTGATTGAGAAAGAAGGGTGATCCTTGTTGCTGTCTGTTTAGAACTCTGTAATATGACACTAGATCTTCAAAATGTCACTCATTGGTACAATTTGTGGCTGAGAGGTTTTATGATTCAATATCTTTAGAGGTATACACGGGTTGAGATAAAGGAAGTAGCGTATACACGCAGGTTGGCTTCATTGAAAGAGCGTATACGTTATGACACATGATTTTTGAGGTTACAGTTGGTGCTAATTGTTGATGCAATGTTATGGGTTCAAATTTGTGTACTGGTTACAGTGATCTGTCTGTTCTAGTTGATTGGTTGAATTTTATTAAGTTTGAATGAATGGTTGATTCAGTTGTGTCAGAGCTTCAATGATTGTTTAATTAAGTATGTCAGAGTTTCAGTGATTGTTTGATTCAGTATGTCAGAGGTTTCAGTGATTGATTGATTCAGTTATGGTTGATTCAGAGATTGATGAATGGGTTTCAGAGATTGATGATTGAGTTTTAGTGATTGGTTGATGCAGATGTATTTGATGGATGTATTGCAGTGGTGATTGATTTTGAGATTCAATGTTACTAATGGGTCCAATGTGAAAATTTGATGAAATGTGGCCTACATATTATGTTGTTATGTACTAGGAGTATCCAGTTTGAAAATTTATGAAACGTGGTCCCTGGAGGATACTGAGGGTTGGAACCTTCAGTGAGGAAGTCGAAGCTTCCTGCCAGTAGTGGCTGGTGATTTGATCAGGGGGTTGGAGCTCCCTTCCAATAGCAGCTAGAGAATGAGTGAAGGTTTATCCTTCTATAGGTCGGCGCCTACGTACCAGTAAACATATCGGTTAGTACAAAAACTAGGGGGTTGTAGCTCTCTTCCAATAGAAGCTGGAGAACGAGAGAAGGTTGTAGCCTTCTGCAGGTGGGTGCCTGCATACTGGTATGAGTCTGCACCAGTACAAGATTGTAAACATATTATTATTTATATTAAAAGAAGACAAAGACAACAGCAACAGGTGGTTTTTCTCTCGCATTGGGTTTCCACCTTAAATTTTGCTTATGTGTGATGGTTTATTCTATTATTACTGCACATGGTTACTGTTTAATGTTTAATACAGTACTAATGCACTGATTAAAGATCAACATATGATGAATTAACTGAATCATAAGTTCACTGGATATACGTTGGTTGACTTAAGAACAGCTGCGTACACACGCGAGTTCCCTTCACTGAAGTAGCGTATATAAATATGATTATGGAAATGAAAAAGTTATTGATTTGCAAATACTGATTCACCCCCCCTCCCCCCCCCCCCCCCCCCCCCCCCCCAAGTATTATTTTCAATAGTATGTATTGTGTCTTACAGATGAGAAGGCTAAAGTTCAAAAATTTGTCTGTAGTTTGCCATTAGTATTTAGAGATCAGATTGAGTATGATGAGCCTCGATCGCTTGAGGAAGTCATTGGGAAATTGAAGCATTGCTATGAATAGTCAAAGCGTAAGAATGAATCTCAGCAAGGATGGAAGGGAAAAGACAAAGGTAAAGGTAAATGGCAACCTAAGAGAACAAGGCCTCATAATGCAGATGGGAAAGAAAATTTGGCACTGGAAAAGAAGTTTAATGCAACTAGACAGGGACATGGATCACAATAGCATAGAGGTGAGGGCACTGGTTGGTTGGAGTGTTGGACATGTGGAGAGGAGCACGTTAGGAGAGATTGTCTGCAGCATCATGGTGGTAGGCCTAAGATATATAGTGCATAGGAGGCGTAGACTGTTGGGGATGTAGGGCAGAGCATTCCTCGTTTTTATGCGGTCGTGGACAACAGGCAGGTACAACACCAGGCATATATTATTGAGATGGACGGTAAACTTCGTGATCAAGTTATTTCTATTTTGATTGACCCTAGACCTAATTATAGCTATTTTAGTCCTGACTTGGTGGATAAGTGTGGTTTGAATCAATAATTGCATGCAAAGTCATGGTTAGTTTAGTTGGATACAGGTACAAAGAAGCAAGTGCATCATTGGGTAAGATCTTGTGCATTTGATTTGAATGGTATGCCTACCGCAGCACATCTAAATGTACTACCATTGGGATCATACAATATGTTTTTGGGAATGGATTGGTTGTATCTTCATAGAACCAAGGTAGACTGTTATGACAAAGCCATTGAGTGTGTTGATGACAATGGGGAACCAAGAGTCTGGTAGGGTAAGAAGAAATCCACATTAGTTAGGATGGTGATAGCTATGCAAGAAAAGTGTAGCCGTAGGAAAGGGTGTATGTTAATTGCGGTGCACATTTCTAGTGATAAGGGTAAGGAGGTTGAGGATGCATATGTGTTGAGCAGGTACCCAGTTTTGTAGTTGTTTCAGGATGTATTTCGTGAAGATATTACAGAGTTGACACCTCATAGGGAGGTAGAATTTTCTATTGAGTTAGTGCCAGGGGTAGCTCTAGCATCAAAATCACCTTACAGGATGAGCACACCTGAGTTGGTTGAGTTAAAGTTGGAGTTAAAGGAAATGTTGGACAAAGGATACATTAAAGCAAGTGTATCACCTTGGGGCACACTGATATTATTTGTGAACAATAAAGATGGAACTCTCAGATTATGCATTGGCTATAGGTAGTTGAACAGAGTGACTATCAAGAAGAGGTACCCTTTCCCAAGGATTGATGACTTGCTCGATTAGCTAAAGGGAGTAGCAGTGTTCTCGAAGATTGATATGAGACCCATATACCATCTGGTACGCATCAAAGAGGAGGACATTTACAAGACCGCTTTCCTGACCAGGTATGGACATTATGAGTTTATTATAGTTCCATTTGGCTTAACTAATGCTCCAACTATTTTTACGTGTCTAATGAATAATGTGTTGCATCCGTATTTGGATAAGTTTGTTATTGTGTTCATAGTTGATATATTGGTATGTTCTAAAAATGAGGAAGAGCATGCCAAGCATTTAGTAACAGTGTTGAGGTTGTTGACAGAGAATCAGTGGTATGCTAAGCTTAGCAAGTGTAGTTTCTTTCAGAGTGAGGTACACTACTTGGGGCATGTTGTCTCCAAGGAAGGCATTACAGTAGATCCAGAGAAGATAAGGGCCATCATGGAGTGGGTAGCTCCTAAGAGTGTGGATGAGGTGAGATATTTCATGGGTTTGGCAGGCTATTATAGGAGGTTCATTAGAAACTTCTTGCAGATTGCTTATCCTATCACGTCATTGTAAAGGAAAGGTAAGGAGTTCGAATGGACAGAGGAGTGTGAGGCTAGCTTGGAGCAGCTTAAGCAGTTGTTGACACGTGCACCAGTGCTACATATTGCATATCCGAAAAAAGAGTTTGTAGTATGCACATATGATTGCAATAGAGGACTTGGTGGAGTCCTTATGCAATATGCACAGGTGGCATGTTATAAGTCGTAGAAACTAAATGAGCATGAATAGAACTACCCAACACATGATTTGAGTTAGCAGCAATAATACATGCATTGAAGATGTGGAGGCACTATCTTCTTGGCAGGAGGTTTGTACTATTGAGTGATCATATTGGGTTGAGGTACTTGTTTGACCAGCCAAATTTGAACGTCAGGCAGGCTAGATGGTTGGCCATGATCAATGAGTTTGATTTCAAGATCAAGTACATCAAAGGTAAAGAGAACAGGGTGGTATATTCTCTCAGCAGGTGGGTACAGGTAAATCACTTGGCAGCTATGAGCTCCTATGGGACAGACTTACAGGATAGGATCTTGCAGGCAGGTCAGCAAGATGTCAAGTATATGGAGATTGTGCACAGGTTGCAGCAGGGTGCTGGTACAGGTACAGGTGATATTACGGGTGCAGGTACAGGTACATGTAGTGGTATAGGTACATGTGGTAGTACAGGTGCAGGTACAGCTGGAGGTGCACATGGTATGGATTATTGTCTTAGAGCAGATGTATTGGTCAGATTCAGAGATAGGATATATGTGCCAGATAACAACAAGCTCAAGAAGGTGATATTGAGAGAGTTTCATGTGAAACCTTATTCAGGTCACCCAGGTTATCAGAAGACATTGACTGCAGTGAAGAAATTTTATTATTGGTCGAATTTGAAGAGGGATGTAGTAGAATTTGTGGCTAGGTGTTTTTATTGTCAGCGAGTGAAGGCAAAGTGCAAACATCCAGGTGCATTGCTACAATGGAGTGATTCCATAGTGGAAATGGGAGGTCATTTCCATGGATTCCATCACAGGGTTGTCGAAGACAGTGAGACAACATGATTCCATCATGGTTGTTGTGGACCGGTTGAAAAAGGTTGCACATTTCATTCCAATGAAGTCTACATTCTTAGCTAGCATTGTAACACTGGTATTCATCAAAGATGTGGTAAGGTTGCATGGTGTTCCAAAGAAGATTGTGTCAGATAGGGATGCGAAGTTCACTTCCAAGTTTTATAAGCAGTTATTTGTAGGTTTGGGCACAAAGTTGGCCTTTAGTACAAATTTATCATTCGCAGACATATGGATAGACAGAGAGGGTCAATAAGATATTGGAGGACATGTTGAGGATGTATGTGATGCATCAGTAACAAAAGTGGGAAGAGTACCTTCCACTAGTTGAGTTCACATACAACAATGGGTATTAGGAATCGTTAAGGATGAGTTCTTTTGAGGCATTGTATAGGCGAAGTTGCAACACTCCCATAAGTTGGAGTGATCCGGTTAACAGGGTATTGATTGGACTAGACATGTTGGCAGACATGGAACAGGAAATGTAGGTTATTAAGAAAAATTTAAAGGTAGCACAGGATAGGTATAAGAGTTATGTAGATAGGACCAGGTTGTTCAAGGAGTTCCAGGTTGGGGAATAGGTGTACTTGCGCATCAAACCGAAGAAGATCTCCTTTCATATTGGATCTTGTGCCAAGATGGCACCACAGTTTTGTTGACCCTTCAGTATCATTGAGAGGATTGGGTCAGTAGCCTATCGACTTTCTCTACCTCCGATAGTGAAATTCCATGATATTTTCCATGTGTCATTGCTTAAGAAGTATACTAAAGATGCTAATCATGTGATTGACTGGTTTGTATTGTAGGTGGAACTAGATGGAGAATTCCAGCCGAAGCCTCAGTGTATATTGCAGAAAAAGGTGCTCATGCTCCGAAACTGAGAAATAAAGCAAGTTAAAGTGCAATGGAAGCACTTTGGGCCCGATGTAGCTACATGGGAGATGGCGGATTAGATGCAGGCTATGTATCCTTCCTTTTTTTTGGTTGAGGCAAAGTAGTTTTGATATGGTGTTTGGTATATGTTTCAATATTGTGTTTTGGTATATGTTTTGGCATAAGTTTTTTGTATACGTTTTGGTAATATTGCTATATGTACATATGTATATGGATGTAAATACTGCCATGAGCTATGTTATAAATATCCACTAAGCAGTATGGGTGTCATATCATCATGATTATGTTTTCATGTTACTATGTTATCATGTTATTATGATGTCATGTGGGTTGGAACTCAGCAGGATGATCATTGTAAATAATGCATTGAGCTATGATATAAAGCTCCATGAGCAATAAGTCTTCTTCCTAATGGTTTGTACTGAGCACTGTGTCCCCTAAGGGGGAGGGTTATGTAACAACCTTGGTGAAAATTTCGTATAATAGAAGTTAAAAATAATAACCACGGTTGATGGGACACTTATTCCAAGATGAATGTTGGGCAAGACATCTAGGGGGTGTTCATTTGGTTGTTTATGGCTAAGGAAATTGGAAAAGGAAATGGCTAAGGATTTGGAAAGGAAAAATGGAATTTTTGGCACAATTATTTATGAAAATGATGGAAATTAGGAGAAAAAGGAGGTGAAAGGTAACAGGTTGCATGTGAGGAGGAAAATGAAGAAAATAGAGACCTCATTCATAAAAAGGCTTATGAGGATCAATTGGTAACTTTTTTTCAGATTATTTTTGGAGCTCTCTTATTATTATCTCTCTCTCTCACTCTTGGACACTTAGAGTTTTCTTTGAGCACTTTGGCATTGGAGAAAGAAAGGAAAAGAAGGCAAGAGGAAGCAAATATCAAGTAGGGAAAGGCAGGATCAAGCAACTACAATAGGCTTCATTGCAAGTATCAACTTGCATGTGTATTTTCATTGCTATATTTGGCATGCATGGTATTGCACATGGTTCTTTTTTATCATGGCCATAGGTTTTTCCAGGTGCGAAAGTATTATTTAGCCTAGCCTTGCCATTTCTTGATAACTTTAATGAGATGGGTTCTCAGACTTCGGTTAATGTGGGATGGCCGAATGGATTCGAAGCTGAGTGGGGCAGATCTCTGAAATGTCAAACACATGGCCTAGTGCTTCCTAAACTAGACTATGGATCACAGTAAAGCCACTAGCCTAGTAACCCCTGAGCTAGACTGTGGGTTGTGGTAAAGCCAGGATTGTGTGCCTTAGTGGGCCTAGGAATCCTTACTGGTGAATGGCGGTATATACGATAAATCCAAGAGGTGGATCTCTATCCGTTGGGCCTAGTGGTCCCAGGATGGGATTTATGGTAAAGACTGGAGAGTGTGTCTCGATGTAGGGCCTAATGATCTCTCGATCGGGATGTGGAATACGTAAATCCTGAGAGACTAGGAGGCACTCAAATTACTCATGGTGTAGGTGTAGAACTCCGGTGGCATCCATGCTTATTTGGTGTTTTTTTGGTGTGTTCTATGAGTCCCACATTCATGCTTGGAATATGGCAGGGGAGTGATTGGCTGAAGAGAGACTTGGCTCAACCAATCTATGGTCGGGGGGAACGTGGTAGTCCCATCTCTGGTTGGTTTATTGCATTCAGTAATGAGAATTCAGTCCCTTGATTTTCATGTGTAAATGTACTGATGGATATGTGGATTTTATGGCTGATATGCTTATGATATTTATGTCCCTATTATGTTGGTTATATGTATGTTTTATGACAGTAGCTATGTATGGCTCTCATCGTGTTTTTACTTGTAAATGAATGGACAATGTATCTATGGCCTAATAGATGATAATGCAGCAAATGAGATGAGAGAACAATGGTTCATAGATATTCTCAGATAAGTATGAGATCCCTACGCTTAATTATGTTGTTTACACCTGTAGGTTACATGTTGATGATATGTTTGACGAAATGCTTGTCATGGCTAGTAGGGGTCTGATTAAGGTCTTGTTTAACTTATTGATTTTGCATCATTGTTTCCCTATTCTTTGACTGATCTTAAGCTATCATTCCATTCTAGGCAGTGACCTGGGCTTTGGGCCTGAAAAAGTGGCTCAAATCCCAGGGACGCTGGCACAGAACTGGAAAATTGGGTCTCTGGACGTTGGGAGGAAAGCTTGTGAGAGAGACTTTGGGTTTCTGGATGCTCTCATGCCTATAGCATGAGAGCGAATGAGGCTTAAGATGTCCAGAACATCAGTGGGACCTAGGGACAGGATGTCTGAGTGGCTAACATGTCTCTTGAGGGTTCTGTTACTGATGTGGATAGGTTGGTTGATGTGTTCTGTCGATTCCACTTCCTTAAGGTCACATAGGAGGTCGAATCCAATCATAGTAGCCTCTCATCTCATGTTTACCCCAGGTGGTTGGTTACCTAGGTAGATGTGTGAGGAGGGTGTTATAGAAAATGTGACCTAAGTAAACCAAAGAGGTCTTCCCAAACACACATTTTGACATACAATTTTTCTTTTTGCAAAACATTAATCACTTTCTTAACATGACACACATGATCATCCCATGTCCTACTATAAACAATAATTTCATCAAGATACACAAGTACAAAATCATCAAGAAAAGCCCTGAAAATATCATTCATCACCCTCATGAATGCGGCTGGAGCATTGCAAAGTCTAAATGGCATCACCAGCCATTCAAACAACCCTTGTTTCATCTTGAATGTAGTCTTCCATACATCCTATTATGCAATCCTGGCCAGATGATAACCATTGCGCAAGTCCAGCCTTGTGAAATAGATAGCATTTTTCAGTTGATCTAACAAATCATCAATGTGAGGGAGAGGGTACTGATTCTTCACCGTTATTTTGTTGAGTGCTCTATATTCCATGCACATCTACCATATGCCATCCTTTTTTGGCACCAACACGATCAGTGAGCAGCTTGGAAGAGAACTCGGTCTTATGACCCTGTTGTCTAAGCAATCCTCTCTGTGGATAGAGACAATCCCTCTACCCTAATGAGTGGGACTATCAACCTACGTGATAATCTACTAGACACTTTCTTAAATTACAATAAAAATAGGAGAAGAGGAAGATGGCCTAACTCATTCTGATGCTATAAAGTCCTCCTTCGTTGAAGATCTCGAATCACTTATGTCACGAGCTTAGTCCTACTGCTCACAGCTTTTAAATGCCTGCACAAGAGATCAAGACACAACAAAACATACAAGTATAAATAGCATAATCGAAAGTAACCTACTTAATAGATCAAGGAGCATTAAGATAAGTGATGCATTAACATACACATTTATGGAAAATGAACTAGAAGTTGTATATATTAATAGAATAAAGGAGGAAGCATACAACTAAGCTTTGATGTCAATAAGCTCTCCTTGATTGAATTTCCAAGTCCAAGCTCAAGCTCTCCAAGCCAAATGAGTTGCATGTAGGCACAATCTCAGCATAAGGGTGTAAATAGCCCAAGACCAACCATTTGGGAATAGGAGAGGATGAATATATAGGTATGGAAAGGGAATTACGAGCTCTCCAAAGATAGGAGAAGGCCCTCATCTCAAGGAGGTATCTCATAGGGATAAGACCAAAGGGCCAAGTTCAGACAACTCAACCTCATCCATGCCGAACAACCTTCGGCTCATTGTTCTGGAAGCCTCTAGATCACGAAGCTTCTTGTCCTCTTTGGGAAAATTGCCTTTTAGGGATCATCGCGGGTATCAAAGCCAAAAGTACATTGACATCGCGAGGTTAATATAATGAAACTAGCGACTACCACGGGTTCTCAGTGTCAAGGGAGCGATGATGCAAAAATTAGGGTTTTAGAGCCCTTTCTTCCACAGAAGCTTTAAGGCATTTTTCCATCAATGTTTTAGGGAGGATCTGAGCTACATATCTAGATGAGTACATTCCATGATGGTCATGTTTTGAGCACTTCGAGGTATGTCACATGGAATTGCGGGAGGTGTGACAAAATACTATGTAACAGATGCCCCCTAAAGCATGAAGGCAGAACAGGGAGTGATGGTTGAGATGCTTTACGAAATTTTGCAAGGACGAGAACAAACACTTTCAGGAGACCTGCAAATCAAGGACATATATACATATACATATATGATATCAAAACATGAATCGACGGTATGGACGCAGCTATCCGGATAGTAAGGACTAAGAAAAAGATCCACGACATGGACGCAACCATCTGAATGAGAAGGATCATTTGTAAATCTAACATCCAAGGTATGGACATAACCACCTGATATAGGAGGATCATCATAAATGTAAAGTCCCACGGTATGGTCATAACCATCCATACAAAAGAAACATGTGTACAAGCATGAACAATACATAACTCTACGCAGCCTGAGTCATATTAGACAAAACTCAGGGTCTTGCGCTCCATCCCATCTCGATCAAAGTACGAATTCTAACATGCAAATGAATGTGTCGAAGTCGAACATGGTAGAAAACCACCTAATTATCGGCCAATGATGTGGACCGTTAACAGGCACAAGAGAAATCACTTGTAATGACAATGGTTCTCAAGGTATGATAATACAATCTGTGAATGTGAAAATGAAGTTGAATTCGAACACTCATGGAATCATCCAATCAAAGGCCAATGATTAAAACCTATAGTTGGATACGAAGAGATTCCCATTAAGGCATGCAAGCTCTGAGGTACTAAAAGAGAGCCTCCAAGTCATCTTCCCAGATAATGAGCTAAAGTCAACATGATGTGACCCGTCGAAGGAGGGTCGTGTGGCGAGTCCCCCATCATTGACATGAAATGAGGAATAAAATGGAATGTAATGAAAAGGGTCAAGGACTGTAGGAAAGGGTCAGACAATGTATAGGTAATAGATTGCAAATAGGACTTCTCTTGAACATTGGTGACACGAATCCAGAGTGTAGCAGCATTTGACTCAACCTAAGACCAAGGGTCATGATGACGAAATGGAATAGTCAGATGAGAGAAAAAATGGATCACCCAAACCTGGAAGGACAAGTGATTAAGCGAGGATATCCCAAACCTAACATGAGAAACAGATGAGTGTCATGTTCCAAAGAAACATGCTACCTATACAAAGGATGTTTCACTTTCATTCTCCTCACTATTTCTAGCGAGTACCCCAATTATTTTTTATCACAAGCTTGAAGGGGATAGCATATTCTTGTCATATCAATTCATTCTTCGAATGAATCCATCCTAGTAAGTTTTATGAGTCCTAGGAAGGAGAAACTTGGTCTCATCATGGTGACGAGTCTTTCATCGTAAAATTTTAACGAATTCGATAGAAGAATAACTTGGTATCTTTTTCATATTTAGATAGTTTGAAAAAGAAACGAAAAAGAAAACTCCATCTTGTCCCTTTTCGTAATTTGTCCCTCGAACTCAAAAAGGTAGAAAACAATATTTGAGAGAACCTCTTGACCATGTCGAAAAAGGTGTACCTTTTTCATAAGTAGTCAATCTTAGCTTGAAAAGGGGGTAAACATATACTGAGACTATGTCAATTCATTTAATTTAACGAGTTCGAAAAGACAAGTACTCGACGACCTTTTCATGTTTCGCGAGTCAGAAAAGAGCTTAAAGATGACTCCAGGGGGTTCCTTTTTCATTTTTTTTTAACGAGTCTGAAAAAGAGATAAAATAAAATTTGTTGAATCAGTCAAAGATCTGTATCCACCAAAAAGCACCTGTAACTGCACAAAGATAACCACACATCAATGATATCGAGGAAACTAATAAAATATTGGCAAAAATGAGTTTAAAACTTATAAATAGGCTAAAAGTAAAAATATTTTTACCATTTTATTTGGACTAAATTTGAGAGTGCATTTTTACCCCATTTTCTTCGATTTTTTAGGCAAGAGTGTGGGAGATCCAGGGCATGATTTCACGAACTGTCAGCTACAGGTAAGAGCTTTGCCTTTTCTCTTGTATTTCATTGTGTTTTCATGTTTTTTCATCAAGTTTTTGCCTTCTATAGGGAAGGATTTCAATTTTTTATAACGGGGGCGATCATTGCGGGTTTGCTCATCGGTCTCTTGATGGTTGCCCCTGAGCCGAAAGGCCCTCGCGATGACATCGCGGGTTTAATAAAAATAGACATGATGGCCGCGGGGCGGTAATTTTGAAGAAAAATCTTCCTCTTAAGGCGAAATTTCTGAGTTTTTATCCATGCAAAGGCATTTAATTGATGTTTAATGGTTGTTTTGCAAGATATTTTGATAACATTGTCATCGAATGGAAGGAAAGAGGCCATGAGGCAAAAGATTACCAAGCTGCCCAAGATCCGAAATGTGTGAATGCTTTGAGGAACTATGGGCTACTGAAATTCTTTCGAACCATAGGACTTAGAGCCCAAAACGAGGTGCTACAATACCTTATCAGTTTATGGGATATTGATCGAGAAATATTCATTATTCGAGACCAAGAACTGGAGTTGGAAGTAGAAGAAATCTACTTCATCATTGGATTGTCTAGAAGAAGCGAAAGGGTTCAACTCTTCTGATCTCGTCCTAGAGGTGAGAGCACCGGTGCCCTAATCAGGAAATATTGCTCGGGTGTAGAAACAACAGTGAGTGGGAAGGTGAAGATAATGACTATCAAAAATCTTCCCTTGAGGACAATTCTACCCATGGCTCGTATAGTCGGGTCATAGGATTTACATGAGATTTCAAAATCTCAATTCCATTATGTGGTAGACTACCTTACTCCAACATTATTCAACTGGTGTGATGGGTTGTTGTCCATGTGAAGAGTCAACTGACCAAAGGTAAGTGGGGAAACCTGAAGCAGTTCGGCTTCGATTTGATCTTGGTCACTTTCTTTCTGGAGCGAGTGCCCCTATTTTGGTATCAGTGGACAGAGGTGTCGGGTCCTGCGCCACAAGATCTGAGGCTTGTCAGATGGAGTGAACTCATGCCTCATGGAGGAGGAGGTCAGTAGATGCATTTCCCTCTGTAGGTTTTTATTTGGTTACGTCGCCAACTGATCGTTGCAGATGAATACGCCTATGTAGGCATAGATTTTAGATGGGATCTAGATCTACCTCTGCCACCAAGTGAACAATGGAATAATGCAGGTAAAACTTGTTTTTGGATTTTTCAAGTTTTTTGAACTTTTTATTAAAGTGTATCTAAGATTTAACTTGTGATGAATGCAGATTTTGGGCCATAAAGGGTTCCTGGAATGTCGCCAATTGCATGGCGAGTAGCACGTCATATAGAATATTCTCCCTATGAGGAAGGAGCAGATCCCATGGGGGAGATGGAACGCAGTCTGGAAGTGATCACCTGTGGGGTTCCAAAATATGTGACTGTAGATGATGTGCCACTGCGATACCAGAGGCATACAGTCGAAGTGTCTGCGAGACTGCGTTGGTTATTAGGTCGAGTGATTAGATCGGTCTTGTGTTATCGTGAGCATCATGCGAGTGAATAGCCTTTCTAGTTGTTTTTTGCACTATTGTAGGCTTTGAAAGACATGTGTCTCAGAACACTTTATTTTTGAGATTTTGATGGAAAAAACTCTGACAGATGTGATATATATATATATATATATATATATATATATATATATATATATATACATATATGCATGTTTTATTTTCTACTTTTGTGTTCATGTGTCATGATGATATGATCAGTTTTTACAAATTATGCAAATGTCTATCAAGGACATAATTTGCTAATGCATCTAGTAATGTATTCAAGCTACGTGGAATGTGTTGATATGTGATAAAATCAGAATTTCTTTCTAGTAATTGAACACGTAGATACATACACAAAATTTGTGGATTTCTTACTGAGTAATGATTATTCAATTGTAACACAACGATTTGTGAATCTAATTTAACAGCTAAATTTATAATACCAAGAGAAACTACTTCTGATAACAGTTCAATGGCTACATTGTATTCGGAAATATTATTAGTTGTTTGTCCCAGGAAAATACCTTGTAAATCGACCAACTCGCCATCAGGGGCAAAGAGTGCCCAAGATGCAGAAGACAAGTTCCATATGCTATGAAAAGCACCATCATCAAAACCAACATAATGTTTTGACGACATCTTCAAATCGAGTGGAACACAAGGTAAGCAGAAAAAACATGTCTGCAAAGCAAACAATCACAACAAAAAATCAAAACCGCACACCAATGAATTCACACACTAATGTACAAAATTAATTACACGGAACTCATGCATAATAATTTTTCGAATACAACCCGTTGTGGGGTTGTGACAATGCATTTCCTTTGTAGTCAACTAGATCATAAGCGCCCTTTGACAAGACACGTTTTATAATAAATGGTCCATGCCACATAGGTTTGAACTTTCTAGCTCCCAACTTATCATTGGCCTAATCATATAGGAGGACCAAGTCGCCTTCAGCAAAAATGCGTGGAGAAACGGTTTGATCAAAATTAGCTTTAACTCATTTCTTTTGTGCTTTGATCACCATCACAGCAATATGATGGGTCTCATCAAGCCTCTCAAGGTAAAGTAATCGCTTCTCTTCAGGCGAGGTATCAAGAAGTAGTTTGAAAGATAATTTCAACGAAGGGATTTCACACTCAATCTGGAGTGTTGCCTCTAAACCATAAACCAACTAGAACGAAGTGAAACCAATGGTTGTCTTAGCCAAAGACCGGTAAGCCCAAAGAGCTGACAATAGCATAAGGTGCCAATCCTTTTTGTGCTTCCCAATGGTTCGTTGAAGCATAGTAATCATAACTTTGTTAATTGCTTCAACTTAGCCATTGGCCTGTGGATAGTAAGGAGTTGAGCTATCATGGCAAAGACCCAACTGAGCAATCAACTCTGCCATCATGTACTAATGAAAATGTGATCCATGGTCAGTGACAATGGCTTGAGGGACGCCAAAACGGGTTATGACATGGTTGAAGAGGAATTGAGTAGCAATGATACCGTCAACATTATATGTGGGCATCGCCTCAACCCATTTAGTGAAGTAGTCGACAATGATGACGATATAACCATGCCCCCCCCTCGGCCGAGCAAGGGTTACATGTCATAAAATCTATGCCCTATTTAGAAAATAAGCCAACGGTAACAACTGGGTGTAAGGGTGCTGACGGGGCACGCTGCTTGCGGTTATAAATTAGACATTCATGGCACTTCTAAACGGCCAAAATACAATCCTTGAAAATGGAAGGCCAAAAATAATCGGCGCGGAGGATTTTCTCAGCAGTGGTGTAACCTAACATGTGACCATCAAATTCCCCAGAGTGGCAGTCTTTCAAGAATTGTTCAGCCTCTTCAAGTGTTAGACATCTACGAAGAACAGATTCAACATCGACTCGATATAATGTATCACCAATAATCCGATAAGGTTGAGACTGATGTCGAATGCGACGTCGATCGGATTGAGAGAACTCGGATCGAAAGGTTTGGGTCTGAAGATAAACAATGATATCTCCATACCACGGGTCAAGAGTGCTAAAGACAAACAAAGATTCATCAGGAATTTTCTCATTAAAATCAGTGGAAGTGTTTGCAGAAGGAAGGGCGCAAATCAATTTGTCAAAAATAAGTGATTTCTTTGATTTGGCGGCAGTGAACTCCAAATCAAACTCTTGCAGGATAACAATCCATTTAGATTATTTTACCCCAAGCAATTGACAAGTCAAAACATATGGCATGGGGTTGCAGTCATAAATCACCATAGTCTTCCGTAGAAGAATATAATGATGAAATCTTCGAACAACATGGACTATTGCCAAGGCAAGTTTCTCAATATGAGCATATCGAATTTCAGTGTCAATGATATTTCAACTTAAATAATAAACCATGTGTTCATTACCATCGTCATCATCCTAGACCAATACTATAGCAATGGTACTATCGATTGCGGCCAAGTAGAGGAGGTAATCGCGGCGATAATCAAGGGCATGCAATAAAGGAGCACTGATGAGAATGTTGTTTAGGGCATTGAAGGATTGTTGGGAAATTTCATCCCAAATGAATGGGATCCCCCTTTTGAGCAAGCGAGTAAATCCCTTGGCGAGTTCAGTGTAATTAGGGACAAAGCGACAAAGAAAATTAGCCTTTCCTTACAAACTTTGTAGTTGATGTAGTGATGTTGGGGGGGGGGGGTAAATTTAAAATAGCCTCAACTTTTATAGGATCTATTCAGATACCTTCTTAGGACACAACAAAACATAAAATTCGATCAGATTCCATGCAGAAGACACACTTATGTGGATTAAGACAAATATTATAGTGTCGACAGCGTAAAAATATGGCTCGAAGGTGGTCTGGATGGTCATGACGCTTAGCAGAATGAGCTAGTAAGTCATCTAGATAAGGTTGAACAATGTGTCGAATATCATGAAAATCATATGACATTTCTCTCTAAAAGGTAGCACCAGCGTTTTTCAAGCCAAAAGGGAGCTTCTTATAGGCAAAATTCCCCCATGGATAGATGAAGGTCGTCTTGTGTTGATCAGCGAGTAATATGTTGATCTAGTTGTAACCAGAAAAACCATCCATAAAAGAGAAAATCTCACTCCCAACACATTCATCGATGATTTGATCAATAAATGGAGTGGGATAGTTATCTTTCGGGCATGCGCAATTGATGTCGCAGTAATAAACACAAACTCGAAATGTGCCTTTCTTTTTAGTAACATGTACAATGTTAGAAACCCAATCTGTCAATGGGATAGGGTAAATAAAACCAACTTTTAAAAGCTTTTCAACTTCTGCCTTAATAGCAATAGCCCTCCTAGGATGTACAGGATGAAGTTGTTGAGGAATAGGCTTCGCATCAGTATACGTGGGTATTTCATGCACCACAATAGTTGGATCAATACTAGGCATTTCCTCATATGACCAAGCGAAGACATCGCAAAATTATTTGAAAATATCGTTGTAAACCCTGATCTCATCGGGAGAACAAGAAACCCCAATGTGAATGTTCTCAACAATCCCAAGTTTAATGGAAATGTCGAGAGGCATTGTTGGAGTAATATTTACCATATTACCTTCAGACAAGACTTCGTGCACCAAAATAGGTGTTTGAAGAGGATGCGTCGAATTATGAGAAATGAAAACTTCAAGACACGAAGGAATCTCAGTTAGGCTTGGAAGAAACAAAGAACGATGATGAATATCGTTCCAAGGATTTTCGTCAAGAGACAACCTCAACAAGACTCTCGTCGGTGAGGGAACGTCTCATTCAAAGGATCTCGGGAATCCCAAGAACCAAGACAAGGAGATTGTGCATAGGTATCTAGGTTCATACTGAAAACAGCATGACTTTCCGAAGCAGCCACTGAAGCCAAGACAATTTCATGATAATCTTGTTCCAATGGGCTTAGCAACATGGAATCACCAAACGAATCAATATGATATGGGGAAGGAATAATCCATGGATATGTAGAAACGGAGATCATATTGATCGAGGTGACATGCAGAGGTGGGAGAGAAAAAGTTCCCATTAAAGCAGAATATTTAAAAAGACCTTCCCCCACACTCTCATATGGAATTTTGGTATTTCCCACATATGGGACATTGTCATTCGAGGCACCAGAAGAGAAAAAAGACAATTGGTCAACGGTGACAATTTTTCCTTCATGAGGAAAACGGAGCACCCGAAACAAAGAGGAAACCACACAAAACATGGAATGGGTCCAACTTCGCCGAAGTAGAAGGTTGTAATTCAGATTTGCATCTACAACTTCCACTTTTAGCTCGACATCTTTCCCTTCCAAAGTGATAGGCAAACTTGTGAGAATACCATAAGGACGGGAGCCTGTGCCATCAAAGCCCCCCAAGGTGTTCGGGTACTGGTTAAGGGGAAGAGAACCAATGGCTTTACGAAACGAAATAGACATGATGTAGGTGGAAGAACCTTCATCAATGATAGGCTGATGGATCGTCTTTCCTTTTATAATAACTTGAATCAGAAAAGCAATCTGATGAGGAAGACGAGGAACATGGTTTTCAAGATCGAAATTAATCAAACTAGAATTAGTAGGATCAAGGGCTCCTATAGTAGATAACAATGATTTCCATTGTGTTGGACATGTTTGGAGAACTTCCAAAGCATACATCGCTGAAGGCGCTTGAGCTAGATCTCCAACAATACTGTAATGCTGGGTAGCTCTAGCATTTGGATTATAGGATGATTTCCAAAGCACATCTTTGGGAGGTGGTCAGAGAACATATTCATTATTAGGTAGCTCAATATGAAGAGGAATAGAACTAGGTGGAGTAGAAGTAGAAGATATGTCAGTGTATTCTTTCTCCATCGTCTGCTTTTGATGGGTTTTATAACCTTTCGATCGAGTAGCGACAGAGATAGGCAATGAACCCATCATCATGAAAACTTGAGAACCAGATGAGGCAAAGGATTGTGGTTGGTCTACCAACTAAGTCTGCTGAGATGGAAATGGCTCTTTCAAAACAATCGGGGTCCCTTTCAATAAACAACTAACTTCAGCACATCGAGGACAATCCTTGGTATAATGGTCTTCCTCACAAATGAGGCAAGGATATTTCGACTTTCGTTTGGAGGCATCATCAGTAGATGACTTGGGAGGATCATGTTTCGGGGTATCATATTTCGATTTGCCTTTACCCTTTTTCTTACCTTTCAAGGCTTTATCTACCACAATAGACTGGACGGCATGGACCTCAGAGGTTTTACCAGGATTTGACGAATTTTTCGAAGGATGATTAGAACCAATATTTGAGACAGATTTTTGCTTTGAAGAAACTTTGGTGGAAGTATGAGATACTAATCCAATTATACCATCAATAGGTGGTACATAGGGGACTTTGAAGATGCCGGATCCGAAGATGGTCTTGGAGCATCAGGAAACATTTCATATAGCATGCTATATTGGGAATAAACTAAGTTTAAAGACTGGGCACGGGAAATAGATTTTTTCCTCGGTAACACATCCACCCATTGTTATATCTTTAGCAATTTTGTTTACGAATGATTTGGTGAACCATTTAGTTAACAACTCATCAGTAATTTCAAATTTGATGAGGCGACGTCGACATCTCCATTCATGGATACGATTGGAAATATGGGTCGCGGTATCTTGCTTCAGAGATGTGAGCAAATGAGTACTAGTTTCATAACTAACTGGAAATTGGAAGTGGGTGAGGAAGGTCATATCCAAAGAGTTAAAGTCTACATAGGTACCCCAAGGAAACTCGACATACCATTTTGTGGCAACACCTGTCAAGGTTCGCAGAAAGAGGCGAAGACGAATAGAATCGTCAATGTAAGAATTGGAAGAACACCATAAGTGATATATCATTACATGGGATTGAGGGTCCTCTTTAGGTTTTCCTTCGAACTTGGGGCAATCACTCGGAATTTTAGTAGGAACTGGAGGCCAGTAAGGCAAATGAAGAATGGGATCATTAGTAATCCTCGAGACATCGGGTAGTTCCAATGTAGCTAAAAATGGTAATTATGGATTGAAGGGCATGTAAGGCCTTTGAGGAGGCCCAACCTACAGGTTCTGACCTTGTTGGTAAGGATTATACCCCAAAAGCGGAGGATTTTGACCATAGGGGATTTCATTATGCCCCCACTGAGGGGTACCTTGACCATAAGGTGGATTCTGTCCAGGGTAGTTTGATATTGACCTACCATAGGTTGTTGATAAGAATTATATGCGGCATATGGATTGTAAGGTTGCAGCACCTGTTGACCCTGGATGTAAAGTGATTGGCCCTGTTGTTGTAGGCGTTGACCTTATGTCTACAAGGTTTGACCTTGTTGATATACAAGTTGAGCTTGTTGCTGCAGGGGTTGACCTTGCTACTACAAAGGTTGGCCTTGCAGATACAAGGGTTGAGTGGATTGTTGAACAAACTATGTTTTCTGTTGCAAAGGTTGTTGATATTGTTGCAAAGGTTTCCCCTGCTGTTGCAAAGGTTGCCCTTACTGCTGTAACAATTGTTGGATAGTTCCTTGAGGAAACTCTCTGGGTATTTGTAAGTTTCGAATCGGATTTGACCATATGCACCAGGAATAATAGATTGACCAGGTTTCACATGAGGTCCTGCTTGCAGAATATAGGGTGGATTTTGCAGTGCTTGTGAACCATATGGAACATAATACTGTTGGAGTGGTATCTGGGCCGTGTAACGCTGTTGACATTGGATATTACCCACCTCGATTGGACCAAGAGGGCTAGGAATACCACCAGGATAATGTTGATTGACTCCAAAAATGTGAGGTTGTGATCCACTCACATGGGTTCCACTTGACACTAGAGGAATGTTTGGATTTTGCCCCCTAGGCTGTGAATAAGGCGGTGGTATATTTTGTCCACTTGATGGAGGGACTAAGGAACTTACAGACGCATGAACTAAAACAGTCGGTTGTACCAGAATGGAAGGTTGAAACAACAGTAAAGGTTCCAACGGAATCATTAGTTGAATGGGAACTGATGTAACGGCGGTTTGCACAGGTATCTGAGAGGTCATGTTTGGGATAAACGGACCAGAAGTAGGCATAGAATTTGACGACCAAATAGGATTTTGTTACAAAGTGGAATCACTGGGAGTTTCTAAAACTAATTGAGCTAAGGTTGTATAATCATATGAAAGCATAAGCCCGTCGGTTTTAGGAAGTGTTTGAGATGGGAATCTTCCCGTAAAAGGAAAGCCTTCTGGAGGAAATTCATATTCTTTCTCTTCATCAACATGAGGAGTGTGAGTAGCGGAAACTTCTGGAGGACCTTGAGGAGAGGTTGGAATCTCACCTTTTGAATCCATGGGTGGAAACAATTGGCGAGGAGGAATCCGAGATGTACGAGGAGATAACTCCAAAGGAACACTAGGTCAATTGTAAGAACTATAAGGATGTTGAGGGGATATCACAAAAGGATCACATAATGGATTTGGAGGATATAAGGCAAACCTCCGTGGACTATTAGGGGTTTCTGGACCAGGCCCTTGAGGTGACAAAGAATCTGAAGGTGTTGGACGAGAAGCAAGGGGTTGGATGCTTGGGACAATCCCAAGTTCAAAGCCTTAAGCTTCAAGTGACTGTGGAAGTTCCGGATGAACTCCTTGTGATGACCCTTCAGTATCAGACAATGAAGGGGAACTGTGGGGTAAACTCGATGGTTCAGCCACAGTGACTTTCTCTCAAGAGCAAAAGAAGAAGAGATGATTCGTTGAGGGCTGAATAGAATTGAAATTTACAAGGAATTACTCAATATTGGGCCAAGAAGAAACTACATGGGTTCGACATGTTATCATTAGCAGTTAATTTTATGACACGAAACAAAAAATAAATCAAAATGGGTAATACTATGCAAGAGGGTTTACCAAGTAACCGTGAACCGTTATATACATCTTATCCAAGACCAAGGACTTGATGTATGATGGTCGATCTCCCTGAATGATGCGTTCGGTGTATCATGTTTACAAGGCAGCTGACTCGGTTACCTGTGGTAAAGGATAACAACCTAATGGGGTCTCCCAATATATACACAATGGTATGGGGAGCACAAGTCTATGTTAGCGTTGTCTAATGTAGAACCGTTTAATGAGAGCATCCCTATATACTTATCATACTGAAGTGCCTCCGATATACCTGAAATTATTGGAGAACCTTCTATATACTTCCATACTAGGACAAGATACAATGCAGGCAGTTAATGACAGTTGTTATGTTTAAAGACGTTGGAACACATCTCTAGCCTAGACCTCTAGATGTTTGCGTTAAGTGACAAATGCTCCATAGGTTAATTGAGGTAAATTTTAAGTTTATCTTGGATTAAGTTTCAATTTGATGGTTCAACAATGTCACATGTTCCTATAATGCAACTAAATAATGAAAATGAGATATTTTCATTCAATGAAGACTAAACTAATGAAGGAAGAGAGATAACTAAATAATGCATCAAAACAAGCAAAATGCATCAAAACACAATTCTTTCCAATGCAAAATGTAAAAACGAAATCTAATATTTCATTTCACTAAATGCAATGCCATGATGCAATCCTATTAGAAACAAAAATCACTTTCCTTTCACTAAGATGCATTAACGATTTTTCTTTCACTTTGATTCAACCAATGCAAACTAATGCAATGAGAAAAGGAAAATGCAACCAACACAATGAAAATGAAAATTTATTTCACTTTATGGTTTCGAATGCAAGAAATGTCTCAAAAATACTTAAATGATGAAATCTTTCACTTTTTCTTTTTGAAACATAAGAATGAAAATAAGCACTCTCTTTCAGTCCAACCAAAGCAAACAATTTGTAATCTATGCTTGACAATGGAACTAAAGCAATCTTCAAAACATCAACATGACTCGACACTAATGAAAACAACTTCACATCAATGAACCAAAAGCAACTTGAAAAAGATGTCTTGATTGTAGGAAGACTCTTGAACGGGAGCAATCAATCTCAGAAAATCAGACCAAACAATGAGTGGAAGGTGACCTAGAAGCCCTAGAAACCCTAGAAAGTGATCAAGCTTCATACACACATTAACCAAGTCAAGAGACAATTTTGGTCATACAAGCATAATAGCTAAGACAAATAGAATGTAGACACACTAGAAAATCATTGACAAATGGAAAAAAGACTGAAAACAAAAAGAAACCCTAATTTTTCTTTATCCTCTGGGATCAGCATGCTGTTATAGGCAAAAGGGCGATGCAAGGGTAATCAGTGCGACTGTAATTAAAAAAGTAGTGATGACAGCGCGACTGTTAAAGTTAAACCCGCAATGGGCGAGAAAAATAGGGGAAAATAAAAAATCTTCAAGACCAGAACAGACTGAGTGTCCTTAAGCAATAACTAGTGAGTGCAAGTAGCTACAGAGAAGAAAACAAGCCATGAAATTGATGGTTGGTCAAACTCATCATAGAACCTGATTGAAGGAATGGATGGAAAGGTTCATAGCTTCCCCAGCGGAGTGACCATTTTGTTGTCTAGGAAATCCTCTCTGTGGACAGAGACGATCCCTCTAGCCCAATGAGTGGGACTAGCAACCTACATGGCAATCTACTAGAGACTTTTCTAAATTACAATCGAAATAGGAGAAGAGGAAGATGGCTTACCTCGTTCTAATGCTATAACGTCCTCCTCCATTGAACATCTTGAATCATTTGTGCCACGAGCTCGGTCCTACTGCTCACAACGTTTAAATGCTTGCACAAGAGATCAAGACACAAAAAAGCATACAAGTACAAATAGCATAATCAAACGTAACCTACTTAACAGATCAAGGAACATTAAGATAAATGATGCATTAACATACACATTTATGGAAAAGAATAAAGGAGGAAGCATACAACAAAGCCTTGATGTAAATAAGCTCTCTTTGAGTGAATGTCCAAGTCCAATATCAAGCTCTCCAAACACTCCTCCAATCCAAATGAGTAGCATGTAGGCACAATCTCAACATAAGGGTGCAAATATCCCAAGACCAACCATTTGGGAATGGGAGAGGATGAATATATAGGCCAGTAAAGGGAGTTAATATCTCTCCAAAGATAGGAGAAGTCCCTCATCTCAAGGAGGTAGTTCATAGGGATAAGACCAAAGGGCCAAGTTGAGAGAACTCGACCTCATCCAAGTCGAACAACCTCTAGCTCGTCGTTCTAGATGCCTCTAGATCAAAAAGATTCTTGTCCTCTTTGGGAAAATTGCCTTTTAGGGATAATCACAAGTATCAAAGCCAAAAGCTCGCTGACATCGCGAGGCTAATATAATGCAACTAGTGACCAGCATGGTTTCCCAGTGTCAAGGGAGCGATGATGCCAAAATTAGGGTTTTAGAGCCCTTTCTTCAGGGGAAGCTTTAAGGCATTTTTCCATTAATGTTTTAGGGAGGATCTGAGTTGCATATTTGGATGAGTACACTGCAAGATGGTCATGTTTTTGGCACTTTGAGGTATGTCACATGGAAGTGCAGGAGGTGTGACAAAATATTGTGTAACAAACCCCTTGGTTCAACACTTCATGTACTTGCTTCTTTATCTCCTCCATCTCGATAGGTGACAACCTGTACATACCAATGTTCGGTAAAGGAGCATCCTACTGCAAGTGAATCTCATGTTGGATCTCACGCTTTAGAGGCAACCCACTTGGTTCCTCAGAAAGCCCATCATAGTTAGAAACAATTTCATAAAATTCCATTTTATGAGTGGGATCACAACCTTGGAAAGCTTCAGATGTCTCGGCATCTTTTTCTCTCACAACCATGAGCACACACCCTTTGCTAGAATTAATCAATCTCTTCATCTAACCTGCACTTACAAGACTGGCACTGACTTTGGCGCGATGAGATCTAACAATGTATTCTACCCCATATTTCGTGAGGTGATACTTGTTTTCATGACGAATGAAAATTTCTTTCCTATCATACAAATACGGACTCCCCAATACAATACCACAAACATCCAAGGGTACAACATCAAGATCAAACTCATCACCTAGTTTGGGTGCAATCACAAATCTAACTCTACACTGCTTGGTTACATGTCATTTTGCTTTATCGCACACCCAACCAAGCGGGTATGGTTTCAGATGAGGCTTGGTATCTAAGCCTAACTTTTTAACCAATGATTCTAAAATCAAATTTTCTCGTGAGCTCGAATCAAACAAGGTTTCCACTTTAGTATGTTTTATTATCACTCTAATGTGAAACAATTAAATTCTCTTTCATTCATTAACAAGAGGCTCATTTAAATAACTTGTACTTGCATGCAATTCAGAATTTTCATAAGCATGAAGAGAAAGAGTACCTTGTGTGCCCACTGTTTTTATCAATGTCTCATCACTGGAATCGAATCCAAGGTCCTGTTGTGTGATTGCCACCATCTTTTGCTTGCCCTTTCCTATAAATCTCTTTGGTTTCAACTCCGAATGAAATTTCCAACAATGTTGATCATCATGGCCTTCCTTCTTGCAATGTGTGCAAGATGGCTTCTCTCCTTCCTCTTTCTTGGTTGTAGTTACCTTTTTGTCCTTTACCTTACCTTTTCCTTTGAACTATGAGGTTTAAAAGATGATTTCTTTGGCTACTCTTCTTTATCATTCTTGCCCCGGCTTTCCAGGTGAATGGACTTCACACTGCCCACATCAATAGTAGTAGGCTCAAAAAATAACAAAGAATGTCTTATATAACTATGTAAAGCACCAATATACTTTGTTACAGTTTCGGGTGAATCAAGTGAAATGCTCAAATTCAATGCTTGTTTTCTAAACTCTTTTGTGAATCTTTGCACATTTTGACCCTTTCCTTGCCTTAAATATTGTCATTCGGTTAAAGGCTTTTGTCGATAACCCAAAGGATAAAACAAATCTCTTAATGCAGAAACAAAATTGGACCAAGAAGAAAGGAGATTACCCAAGTTTGTGTTACCTTTCTGCAAATTTCTCTCCCACCAGACGAGAGACGTACCACTCATCTGAAAAGATATTAATTGGATCTTTGCCTCACCTTCCTCAATTTGTTGAATCTGGAAATAAACCTCAATCCATCTAATCCAATTGTTAAGTTCCTCTGCATTACATTCCCCATTATATGTGGGAAAATAAAACTTTACATCTAGCTTAAAAAATGGCTTCTGAGATGTGTACTTATGATGCCTATTAGAGTGATGAGAAGAAGAAGAAATGTCACTGGAAGATGGAGAGGGAGGAGGCTATTCTCCACCGCCTCCATTATAACTTGATGCATGGTCATCTAGCTCTTTCTTTTCAAGCTTGATTGTCTTCTCATACTCTGCAAATAGCTTGTCAGCTTTCTTTGTCGTGTTGTAGAAAACCTTGCGATAATTTCGCTCTTCTTCCCGTCGAGCATCTGCCATGTTTCATCTTCATGGTGCACGCCCCACTTAGGGATCAAAGATATTAAGTTTTCCTTCACCTCTTTTTAGCTTGTTCTTGGTTAGCATTCACTCATGCAATTCGCATCAAAAAGACCTTCTCTGATACCAAACTTGATCCAGATCTTTAACTTCAAGGATGCATTTAGAATTGCATATAAAAGAGAGTATTAACCATGAAACTTAAACCACATGAAAAGAAGCATAAAAACATAAGCAAACATGAGATCAAGGCACATCAATTTGATTATGGAGTTCACCCATTATGGGCTACGTCTATGAGCCATGCTTAGTAGTGGGGAGGCCTTCAAAGAAATTAGTTACAAGCAACTTTATAAAAATGACCCTTACACCTCCAATCCACATGATGGCCTGAAAATGGAGAGCTCAGCTGGAGAAATGGACATTAGCACTGAATTCCTAACGCGAAAATGTGCAAAAGTGACTATAAACTTGCCCAATTCTTACGTTGTCACCTTTGGCACTCTAAGGGAATCTTCAAAGAATATTTTTTATGCCCTCAGTCAGAGTTCCAACCCTTGGACATGCTCTTGGTTTTGCCTGGATTGAGGTTTCACACCTCTTGGTTTCGACCTTTGCCTCTGCTTCGCTATCCACTGAGCAAATGATGAGGATTTAAGTATTTGGTGTGGGGAGGAGCCACCAAGGAATGAGCCAGTGGCTCGTTGGTGCAGATTCAACTAAGCGGGCGAAGGTTTGGGTTCCGAATCCCCGCCTTCCAAAAATAGCTGACTATTTTATTAACCAAGGCATCAAACGGTTGCGCGACCGATGGTGTTCAGTGGTTACATGCAACAGTTTGGTTTGGAGGTTTATTTGATATATATAGGGTGCATCATTCTAACGGTTAATGCATCCCATTCATGGTTGAGATTCATATTACATATATGGTCGTTGGTTCCACCAGGAGTGGCCTACCCACCCCAACCACACTTTTTTTAATATTATATGTGATATATCCATGCAGGGGTGGTAGCCCGCCACCCCTATTATTATATTTTTTTTTGTTTTTCACAACTACACAGTCGTTTTTCAACTTGCCGAAAATAAGGGTTACTGGAAAAATTATCGATTCAACAAATTCATCCATTCTGGTGGCTAGATTATGTGCATCAATTTTCTTCCAATTTGTCGCCTCCTTAAGCCTGCCACTTGGCCAAGTTTGACACAAACTTTGACCAATTATAACTTGACCATACGAACTCGGATTTGAGTGACGTTCACACTGTTGGAATTAAGGCGACGAGCACTACGACCTAGGTCTAATTTCACTTCCATATGAAGACTTCGATATTTGAGCTATTTTCAAGGCCACTTGTATTTATGGATCCTCCCATATCAGTTTCTCATTTCATCTGAGGTAAGTACTTCTCCTAATCAAAATGTGCAATAAACTCTAAGTTATATTTAGGGTGTGAGGCATAATCTCTTTTAAGGCAACATATATCGTTGATGATATTGGTTGATAGTGTATGAATTAATTTGATGGTTGGTTGGCTCTAACAACCAACAATACATATGGAATTTGATGAGAAGTGAATTAATATATTTAATTATGTGTATTAACTTCCCCTGATATCCTCTAAATTACAGAGTTAACTAGTTGTTATAATGACCATCCTTAAACATCTGAGGTCCTAAATGATAAACACAATACCTTGTAACATATGCGTAATTCATCCTGTGCATATAGGATGAGTGTGATGATAAGTTTAACCTCTAGACTACTTAGTAAAGCTGTTATAGATATATATACATCCATATTAATGTTATAAGTGCATGGCATGATTCAATAGTGGGTCTTTGTATGTATAGAACATTAATCTGAGAGATAGGAAGTATATATAAAAATTGAAAGGTCAGCATCATATCTATCAGTAAGGTTCCCTTCCTATCTAAATATATGCAATCATTCTTAAATTTTCAAATGAATTCTAATTTTACATGTGCTTTTATGTTCATGCTTTTGAATTAGGTTTTTGTCTTTATTCCTGTCTCTGGGTAGGCAAAGACGATTTTTTATCAATTGTGGTTTTCCCTCTTCTTATAATTGTGGTCAAATATGATGTGCACTTGTGGGTGGTGATAAGTCATTTCAAGTGTTATGCATAATTAAAATACCGTAGCGTATTCTCGTAAAATGGAATGATTTCTCTACTAACTGATATATTATTTCGGGAGTCCACAGAGTCTACGTTGTTTGGTCTTAAAGGTGTTTACCATTTAGAGCATATGCATTAAGTCTGTAGTCTATGGGGTTTTCTTACATATATAATGTGTGGTCAAAATGGTGAAAACATTAAGTAATATTGCACCATCGTTTCTAGGTAATGTTTATGCTCTTCGTTCCATAATTAACATTCTTTGGGAATAACCCACAAGGTAATGTTTAAGCGCCTTAATTTTCACTAGTGAATGTTGCTCTACATAGTTAATCATTGTGGCCTAAATTCTTGTGTCTCTCATTCATTTCTTAGTGTCATTTATATGTTTGGTTGGGAATTGGTTACACTATCATGCTCTGTCACAAGTCTAAACATACCTATAGCTTAATGGTATTGGGCCTCACTCAAAACTCAGATTTGTGAGCTCAATATGAATCAGTGGAGCTATTCATAGTAGCAATCTCGCTTTGTCCCTCATCATTTTGGTAAGTTCACTGTAATCTATTCATTGAAGTGCATATCATACATTTAAGTGGTTAAGCAAGAATATATGGATAGAGTATGAGCTAACTACTTCATTCTCTATATACCTGCATGTTATTAGCATTAGGAGTGCCTTTTAGGTGGCCAAGTATACACCCTTCAATATTCATTCTCTTTGTGATTCTTGTGTTATGTTTGACATTAAGATATATAGCCAGTGGTTCATGGGGGTCAAAACACTGTAGCATATTGAGAAACATGTCAAAAGAAAAGTTCTTATGGGAATTTAAAGCATTCATAGCCAAACTTTCATGTGTGGATATCCTTTGACCTCAAATCATTCCAAAAGTAAACCATGTCACAAGTGTGGTTTGATTAACCAAATTTTGAGTATTGTCGAGTTGTGACTGTTAGCACCTGGATTGAACCTCAAGCTGAAGGAAGGCAATGCCAGGGTAACCACAAACCATGCTTATCCAAGTAGCTAGCCCTACTAGGCCAGGAGAGGGCTCTCTCCATAAGGATCTCAGCCAAATTGACTAAATCTAGAAAGTGATATTAGGCTAGGTATAGTAGCACAAGGTTTGATTTGATTTTGAAGGGTTTTGCTGGATCAGGAGGAGCGAAATAGTTAGGGCAAGGAAATTAGGTCAAAACTTCAGGGTGTTCGATGGGGAAAGGTAGGCACAATGATCAGAACCTTAGGGTTTTGATGGATGAGGTGAAAAGATAGGTGAGGAGCGAGGAAGAGCATGTAAACCTCATGGATTCTTCCTAAACTGAAGAAAACACAGACTGTGAAATGTCTACCCAAAACAGAGCATAAAAGTTATGGATTTTTCCTTTAAAACTTGTATACATTCACATAACAGTATGAAATGATGAAATGGAGCCAACAATACATTTTAACACATGAAAACATAAGAAAAACTGAACTGAGCATCATACCACATGGATCCCAAAGAAATAGTTGCAATTTTTCATTAATCTCCTGTTGTAACTGATAAAAAATGATATTTTATCAAAGCATAAGCATCCCACTGAGTCCAACCCTTAAAGATGACTAGGGAAATACATAATATAGGCTTCAAACCACCCATACTAACTTCAGGGGGGTGAATCCATGAGAGGAGGAGTTGTTTCCAACAAAAATTTGAACTACTAGCAAGAAAATAGGGTGGTCAAAGTGACTCATCCCTAATCCAAGAAAACTAATTCATTACACCTCATGAACTTGATCTCCCTAATGTATTTACCCTAGTAAGTACTAGAAACATGATAATTACATTCAACTCATCATTTACATGGATAAAATCATGATTTTCCAAGGTGAAAGTGAAAACTGGGACGAAACAATGAAAATCTGGACAAACTGTCAAACGCGCAATGCCAGTGCTAGGTGCGCAGCGCTAATTCCAGGTGCGCCCTTCATCTTCAAGTGGACTTTTGAGTGCCTTCCCAGTGTCCAAATTGGGCCCAAAATAACTTGTTGGAAATCTCTTCAAGTCTATTTTCCAGAACATCTTGAATTTTTGCATTTGGAATTCATTTGCCCTGTCAAAAATCAATTCTCCCAACACTACTCAGCGCACAGCGCCCAGGCCAAAAAGAGGGCAGAAAGGTCATTTTTTGAGGGTTTTTGGCCCTTTTGGTCAACCAGTTCTACTCCAAAACCTTAGAAAATGCACAGGGTGCATGTACTCATAACTGTGAATCCAAAAATGCTGACCATTTCCTCATTAGATGCCCAAAAAAGATCACAACGCCATTTGACCTCCATGACTGTCCTAAAAATTGTCTGAAAAACACACTAAGTGATTTTATGTCCCAAAATGGTTAAAAGTGTCCAAAAATGTGTTTTTATAGCTGATCATATATTAGAGGCATGGAGAGATGCCTCAACAAGAATATCTAACTTTCGTTTCTCCTCTTTCTTAGTAAGTTTTTCAATTTTTGCTTGAGCTCTTTTGAGCTTGCTCTAGCAATTTGGTTTCTCATGGAATAATTGATGAGCCCCAAAAATGGATAATTATATGGGCTCATTAAACCTCCTAATTCGACTTAATCCACCATTCTCATTAGTTTATTACATGTTTTTATTATATTTATGCTAATAGAGTGAATTGGGTTAGTCATTATGCCAACAAGTCTAATGTGTGCTTTGCGTAGTTTTTTTGGTCAATTTGGAGACAAAATCAAAGGTTTTAATGAGCACTTGGCAGCCAAATTCGTGGGAGAACAAGGGAGAGGATTTGTAGGAAGGTGTCCCCTTCATTTATGGGCCCTTACCTCAAATTCTCCACCATCAGCTTGGAGTTCAAGAGCCACCAAATCAATTATCACAAGGGCAGCCGAGCAAGTTCTAGTAAAAGTGTTGTTAACTACAAGTTTTGGCAGCCGAGTTTCTAAAGTTTAGGAGGGTTGTTGGGGTCCTCGATTTGTATAAATAAGAGGGCTTAGGGCCTCATTTCAGTTAGTCACTTTGTAGGCGGAAGTTAGCTAGTCTGTAGTTCGATTTTAGTCAGTAGATTAGCTTTGCATTTCAGCACATTTTCAAGCTTTCCCTTGTGGACAGTTTTTGATGTAACTCTTTTTTTCTTGCTCAATAAAGATGAATCCAGCTTTGCACCAGCTCTAAATCTCTCTTAGGAGGCTATAGCTCTTGGGGTTGGGCCCATCTCAAGTGCCCAGTACCTCCTTTCTTTATCTTTATGTGTTTTTGCTGCATTCTTAGAATAAAATATGGTATTTAGATTTAAATCTTGCTTTGTTATTTAGATTAGTTTTGATGATTAAAAAGGATTTTTATGTTCAGATTGAGTTGATAGGTTATTAACAGGGAATAGCTTCAGAAAAAGGCCATCAAGCACCTTTGATTTCACCTCTCCCTCAGTGGGATCAGGAGTTGGGATCAAGGTGACCTTGCTTCCAACAAAAACACATTTTTTGCTTCGCCATGCAATCATTAGTGTTTGATTTTTATTTGCAGAAGTTGGTTACATGTTCAGAGTCTTGATTGCTTAGTTTGCATAACATTTCACATTATTTCGTTGCAAATAAATTGTTGTTCATTTTCCTTGCTGTTATTTAGGTCAAATTAGGTCAGGATAGCTAGATCTTGGGTTTGCATAGTCTTTATTTGGTCAGTTTTAGAAAATTGTGTGCAGATCACCTGTATTACCTCTCTATTTACCTTCCATCAGATAATCTGCTCCAACCCTTAATCCATGATTCCTACCCTTCATTTTCCATACTTTTCCCACCTTTGCCCTAATTTCTACATTCTTGTGCATCATCGCTTCCTCCATCCTTGAACCAAATCCAATCGCTCCTTAGCCTCATGCGTCAGGTCCTAAACCCCTTAACATCATTATCCAACCTCCATTTCCACTTTCCCACCATTTTTCCTCCATCAACCCTCCAAAATCCACTTTTCGGAACATCTTGTAGAAAATTACAGAACATCCTGTAGAAATTCCAAAACATCCTGTAGAACCCCTGCAGACTTCCTGTAGAAGCTCACGAATGAGGTTTCTTGATAGCCAAACTCTGTGAAACTCTCTGGAAGGGTGTTAGGGACCCCTTAGGCCCTCTCTGAACCTTCCCAACCTCCTCCAATCATTTCCTCTTGCCAATCCACCTCTGCACAGTCAAAACCAGTTAAAAGCACATGTATGATAATTCTAACAACTTATTCAAAAATACAAAAAGATGTTTCTTTTCAGATGTTACTGTAGAAGTAGCTTAGACATATGCATTTTACCTTCCTAGAAGTCAATGGCATCTCTTTCAGTAGCTTGCATCCTCTTTCTTGCATCAGTAGGTGTTTAGTCAATTTAGTGTTTCTAAATTGATGCCATTAATTGTCAACCCGGGGCTCGTAAGCTGATGAAGTGAAGGTGTACTATATGTACTTAAGCAACCTCTTAGAGATTTTTGTCGTTTGGGGTGTTGTTTGTGGTTAATTTATCTTCCTAAGATGGAGTGATGATTTTATAAACAGATGAGTGATAGTGTGTGTAAGGTGAATTCTAGATGAGTGAGGGTGTGTGATTGGTGGTTTCTAACTACTTGCTGAAAAGGAAAAACTTGAAAGAAATAAATAACTTGAAATGAACTGAAAGCAAAGAACCACTTTCTAATGGCATTAGTCACTACTCATGTTGCTGCAAATAAAAAAAGATAAGAAAATCACTTCAAAGACCAATGATAATGTTTATCTCTTCCTAACTCTCTGCTTCTAACACATAGTACTGTGTAAAACACGATTAGGAAGTAGCTAAAGATAAGTCTAAGAAATGATAAAGCTCTAAATGACAAATTATAACACCACTATGCCTTTCTCCATCATTCTGCTTCCAACATACATGGTTATGTGTAACAAGTGGAAAAAAGAGAGTTAGTGATATAAGCCAAGACTACTTCAAAACAAGATGTAATTCATTAGTATTTTGCTCTCTTAAAGATAAACAATTTATGATAAAGAGACCATTAATCAGTTAGCATACAACTTGAGAAACTAAACTAAAAGCTAAACTAGAAAACAGAGTAAAAGGCAGCACTATGAATATGACAACTGCAACTACCACTAGATATAAAGCAAATACACAAACACACACACAATCTCGGGTTAAAAACCTGCAGAAAAACAAATCTGATCAGTCAAAGTGAATGCTGCAAATGAAATGACAATGAAAATGAATCAAGCTGTACATGTTTCAAAGAAAAGGAAATGCTGAATGGAAAATAAGGAAATAGCAAGAATATGAACATAAAATACTATACAAGGGTTGTCATGAACGGGGGCCCTCCATTCATAAAACCCAAAGAAGACTCAAGGATTTGAAAACGTCATAACAGCACTGTCTTCTATTACTCCATATGCAGAAAATTACAGTCAAGAGTGCTAGAACAGCACTATCAAAACAGAGTCTTGAAATGCACTAAAATTATAACAAGTTCATAAAACACAGCAACTAAAAAGTAACATTAAGCGTACACAGACGCTAGTTTTTATAGGCATCTAAACGATTGCCTAATGCGTAAAGCTAGAAACTGAAAATTAACTAATCTGTCATGCGTAATAAAGGTTCAGCAACACGTCATGAGCCTCGTGGATGAGCTGGAGGTTCTGGTCGTCATGGGAATTGAATCCAGAGTTGGATTATGTTTCCCACAACCTGTGTAACACGGACAAATCACCAGTTGCATTGACGTGACCCAACAGCTTACGCAACACCGTTTAAGCTGCCTTTGTTGATCGTGGCTTGACCCTCGTTGACCGGAGGTGTAGATGATGTGGCTGACCGAACCAATAGCACAGGAACCTTGAGCACCTTTATTCCCACGTGCCCATGTGGTTCGTTTTGCAAAATGACACGTGGAACCTTGAGATTAATAAAAAGGCTGCGGAATCACCAGATGGCTGCGGAATCGCTTAATGGCTGCGGAATTGCCAGACAGCTGCGGAATCTCTGTAAATATGTCAAAATCTAAACAAAACAGTCACACATTAGCAAAGTTCACTTAATCATGCTTAAAGACATCAAATGTAATGATCTGGGTAGGTTTACAAGGAAAATAAGGCAAAAGAGAGAGATGAGTGAGGGAAAACTGTAGGTAATGATGGATAATCAAGTGCAAGTTAGAGGCTCTACATACCCCCACTACGAGGGTGTTGCATGTCCTCATGCAACGAAAACATTGTTCAATCCACCTGCTGAGATGCCTCTGCTAAGACATCTAGTCTTCTCTTCTTCCTCTGTGTGGCCACATTGACTCTTGGTCTTTTCATCAAACATCTGAATTTTAGATTGATCAAAGCTCTGTTTAACTTCCTGCATTTCTTCTTGAGCTTTTTGTTTTCCTTTTGCCAAAGGCCCATATGAAGCATGGTATTATCTTGGACCATCTTGTCCACATTGCTTTGTACCTTCAGTTTTTCATTTTCTTGTTTCATGTGGCGATTTAGTACCTCCAGCTCAAATACTTCTTGCTTCAGTGATTGAACTTGCTGTTCAAGAGGTAGAACAGTGCTTGGACCAGCAACAGCTTGTTCTAATGTTTCCAAGTAGTTGTATACTCTTTGTTGGTCTGGGTCAATCTCTGGTGACCTCTTTGGACTAGGCTTATGCTCAATTTCAGGTTCATGTTCAAATTCAGGCTCATGCTCAAAAGGACTTTCCTCACGTGGAGGACTAGTCTCAACATACTCAGCGTGTGGAGGGCTTTTCTCAAAGTCAAGTCTTGTAGCAACCTTTTCAGGTGTGCTCAAGTCAATGATGAGTGATTCTTTGTTCTCGGTGGCCCCCATTTTTCTTTGTAACCTGCTGCTCCTTCTCACGATGGTGATGCTCTGTTTTTCTTTTTGTTGCTTCTGTTTTTGTTTTTGCATCTTTTTGGAAAGGGCAGCCTCATGAAGTTGGGCCAACCTATGTGCCAATGGCTGAGTGTCCTCTTCACTAGAATTCTCAGGAGTAAGGTAGGTTTCTTGGGCTATGGCTTTTCCTTTATTTTTCTTTTGTTTCTTCCTATCCTCCTTTTTCTTTTGAGCAGCTTTTTGTACAATTTCTTGCAGGGTTTCTGCAATGATTTCTTGAGCTGTTTGATCAATGTCTTCAGCAGGTTCAGGGTCAATTTCATGTTCAGAATGATGGGCAACATTTTCTTCTTCAACAGGGTTTTGGACAGTTTCTTCTTGGACAACAGTTTCAGGGGTAACCTCTTCTCTTTTTCTTCTACTCTTTCTAGGCACAGAGGCTTCTCCTGCCTCTTCGAAATGATTTCTCACAAGAAATCTCTCCCAGGTATCTCTTTTTGCTTTCAACTGTTCCTCAACTAGCATCTTAACAAGACCATGATGATACAGATGTGGTTCAATGTTTCTTGGGTTCCTTTGGACAATTGAACACATTTTTCTAAGACTTGAGAGTAGAAAATATGGAAGGTTAATATCATCTCCTAAGAAATGCATCATGACTTTGGCATGGTAAACATATAAAACTCCAAATCTTCCCTCACAAGTAAAGAATTTTTGCACTAATAAAAGTAAAGTTGTCCATTCTTCCTTGACATAAGTAACAGGAATCCCTTTTGTAAAAATGTTGGTATCCATACCTGGATTCTTTAAGATTTGCTTCCACTGTTGGTCTTGTACTGATCTGTTTTTAAACCATCTTTCTCCAGTCTGTGGGAGTGAAGTGGCCTGTGCTATACTGCTCTCAGTGACTGTAAACTTTAGGTCCCCTATCTCCACTTGATTGTCTTTGTCTCTAAAGGAACGTGCAAAGGCCTTCGTAACCTCTTTGTGGTAACCTTTGAATTTCTGGATGCATTGGAGCCAGTTTGCTTTCTGCAAAGCCTCTTTAACTTGAGGATATCCCTCCAGAAATTTTGAACCCTCTGGTTCTGCTCTTAAGAATTTACCCATTGGCTCTACGGCTCTGTTCTAAAACTTTTGGGAAAAAGGTTACACGGCTTCAACAGTGGCCTTAACACAGTATATTTACGGCTCTAATGTAACAGCCGTAACATACTTTCACTGATAATCAGAATTAGCAGAGAGGAAGAAGTAAAACAGAGTATGGCTAAGGTAGCAGCGTAGTGAGCACAGCGGAATAAGGGAACTGTGGAAATGAAACAACGCGAATGGAATGATACGAGTGTAGGAGGGTTATGAAATGATGGGTAGAAACGGTTAGGTCCTTAGGCTTCGGTCATAGATTTACACTTGGCTGCGGGATTATGACGTAGAGAGACGCAGTACAGTAGTCTACGTCACTTAGGTACAAAAATCTTAATGGAGGAGCAGCCGCAATTGAGTTTCAAAATCGTAATGAACATGACCGATAAGTGTGGGGGATACGTGGTTTTTTGGTCGCATGATGGGAAAGACTAGTAATCATTACATTAAATGGCAAAAAACATAACCCGGAAACTTTGCAAAATGAGATAACCGTAAGTTTAGGATTTAGATCATACCTCATATCCGCGCTTGGATTGCCTTTGATCATTTGCCACTAACCCTTCATTGTTTTATTGTTGTTGCATGACTCTTTTCCACTTATTGTTGATGACTTCTGAACTGTAAATTTCTTTTCAAACAGACTGTGTTTCTTTTATGCAGGTGCAGAGAGCTGCGGAATTGCTGAATGGCTGCAGAATTGCCAGACAGCTGCGGAAACTGCAGTGGTACCCTCCGGCTGCACAAAACAACTTTAGTTATCTAAAAAAATAACTTTATTGATGGAATGAAATGTAATGAATGGATGGATGGATGGAAAGAAATGAGGTGGAGTGAGAGTGATTAAATGAATGAGATGGTGAATGAAATGAGATGGAATAAGGAGGAAAAAGAGAGATTTTTTTTTTTTAGAAAATATGTGTCAGGTGGCCCTGATTTTCATCTCAGATTTTCTGCATAGGACTGCCAATCAGAGACTGGTTTTCAGGCCTATGCATTTATTATTATTATTATTTTTTTTTTTCTTTTCTTTTTTTCAAAAACCAAAGATTAGGCTGATGGAGGAGAAGAATCCTTCTCCACCAACCTGATTGCAGAATCTTCTTTAAACAACTTGACAAACTCTTCTTTTGAGAATGGCTTTTGGTAGATTTTCAAGCGATGGCCATTCACAATAAGAGGAGTATGAAATTCATCAATAGTTTTCACTCGAACTGCTCCATTGCTAAAGACTTCATCAATCTCATATGGCCCAAGCCAATGAGTTTGAAACTTTCCTTTGAAGTCTTTGAACTTTGAATCAAACAATAGAGCCCAATCTCCTTTCTGAAACTTTCTTTCTTTGATATGACGATCATGCCATTTAGATCTTTGGTGCTGAACTAGATCGGTCCTTAGAATTGCATCTTGCCTTATTTCATCTAGCTCATTTAGCTGGTCCATTCTGTGTCTTTGGGCTTCTGTGAGGCTCATTCCCAATTGGACTGCCATCTTGAAGGTCTTGATTTGGAACTCAATGGGGAGCAGGACTTCCTTCCCATAAACAAGTTCATAGGGAGAATGTCCTGTTGTGTTCTTCCATGTAGTTCTATAGGCCCATAAGGCTTCAGGGAGCCTTTCCGCCCAATCTCTTCTATGAAGATGAACAGTCTTGGTGATAATGCCTTCAAGAACTTTATTGGTAGATTCCACTTGGCCATTTGATTGTGGATGGTATGGAGTAGATGTTTTGTGCTTGATCTTATATTCCTCCATCAGCTTCTCCATCAATTTAGATGTAAATTGGCTGCCCTGATCTGTCACAATTTCCCTTGGGACACCAAAATGAGTGAAAATATCCTCAAAAAGAAATTGAACAACTGAATTTTCAATGGCAGAAGGCAATGCTTTCGCTTCTACCCACTTAGTAACATAATCAGTACAAACCAGTATATACTTCTTTTGCTTTGATGGAGGATTAATTGGTCCAACGAAATCTAGAGCCCATTTCTCAAAGGGTTCGATGCATACCTGAGGCTGTAGAGGCATTTCATTTGAAGGAGTTGGTTTCCCAACTCTTTGGCAGCTGTCACACCTTCTAACATACTGCTTTGCATCTTTAAAGAGAGAAGGCCAATAATATCCTAGAGAAAGGATTTTATAAGCTGTCCTCTTGTCAGCAAAGTGCCCGCCGCATGGTTCATCATGACATGCCTTAAGGATGTCAGGCATTTCATCTTCCCGAACACACCTTCTGATTATACAATCTGGCCCTGTTTTGAACAATTCATTAGAAATCCAAGAAAAATGTGAACTCTCCTGAATGATTTTCCTTTTCTCATTAGGAAATAAGTGTAGAGGAAGCTTCCCTGTAACTAGATAATTAGCCATATCTGCATACCAAGGAGTCTTGGTAGTTACTGCAAACAAGTATTCATCTGGAAACTTATCTTCTACTGGAGAATCCTCATTAGTGTTTTGGATTCTAGACAAGAAATCAGCTACTGTGTTTTGTTTTCCAGGTCTATCTAACACAGTAATGTTGAATTCTTGTAAGAGTAAAAGCCATCTTGTAACTCTACCATTAGTGACAGGTTTGTTCATTAAATATCTTATGGCAGAGTGATCAGTATGGACAAAGGTTTCATAGCCGGTTATGTAGTGTCTAAACTTATTGATCGCATGTACCACAGCTAAGAACTCTTTTTCTGTAATAGTATAATTTAACTCAGTGGGAGTCAAATTCTTACTTGTGTAATAAATGGCATAAGGGATCAAATCCTTTTGTCCCAAAACAGCTCCTAAAGCTGTATCTGAAGCATCAGTAGAAATGTGGAAAGGGAGTTTCCAATTTGGCCCCCTTAAGATGGGTGCTTCAGATATTCTAGTCTTTAAAGCTTCAAAGGCAGATTGACACTCGGGATCCCATTTGAACTCACAGTCCTTGGTAAGCAATTTGAAAAGAAGGGATGTTATCTTAGTGAAGTTTTCAATAAATCTTCTGTAATACCCAGTAAACCCAAGAAAACTTCTAACATCCTTCTGGAAATTTGGAATAGGTAACTTAGAGATGACTTCAACTTTGGATCTATCAACCTTAATCCCATCTCCTGAAATATGATGTCCTAAAACAATCCCTTCAGTAAACATCATAAAACACTTTTCATGACTTAAAGAAAGATTTGTTTCCTTACATCTTATCAGTACTTTTTCCAAATTTTCCAAAGTTTCTTCAAATGTATTACCATAAACTGTGAAATCGTCCATGTATACCTCTACACAATCATGAATCAGATCTGAAAAGATTCCTAGTACAGCCCTTTGAAATGTAGCGGGTGCATTGCACAATCCAAAAGGGAGTACTCGGTAGGCAAAAGTTCCCCAAGGACAAGTAAATGTGGTTTTGTCTTGATCTTCAGGTGCTACCTGAATTTGATTATACCCACTAAAACCATCCAAGAATGAGAAATACTTTTTACCTGCTAAAGTGTCTAGTACCTGATCAATAAAAGGTAGAGGGAAATGATCCTTTAAGGTTGTCGTGTTCAATTCTCGATAATCAATGCAAACTCTCCATTTACCATTCTTTTTGGGTACTATAACCAAGGGAGAAACCCATTGGCTATCTGAAATGGGGTAAATGAAGTTTACCTTGAGCAATTTCTGGAGTTCTTCTTTCACGATTTCCCTAAGGTTTGGATTCATCCTTCTTTGTGGTTGCCTAATAGGTCTGCTATTTTCTTCAATATAGATGTGATGAATACAAGTCTTAGGATCGATTCCTTTCATGTCAGTGTATTCCCATGCAAAGGAAGTGGAATGTTTTTGCAACAGTTTAGTTAATTCTTCTTGTTGTGGTCTTTCCAAGTTTTTGTTAATGTTCAATGTTTTTCCTGGAAGGATTTCAACTGTAGAACTACCAAACTCTTCCATTGAGAAGAGAGACATCTGTCTAGAGGAGAGATATTCAATGGCTGCATCTAACTGAAACTGTGTAGAGTCATATTCTAAAGGTATTTCAAAATTTTCTAATGTATTTAGAATTTGACTATCCTCACTGATCTCAGAGATGGTTAGAACAGGTTGAATAGTATCCTCATCATCAACCCACTCATCTTCTCCTATTTCTGTTATTGCCTTTGCTGGAGGATACAAGTTGAATTTCTTGGTGGAATTACCATCTGATATATACATGTCCCCAGACCTACAACTTATGAAAGCATCAGCTGTGGTCAGCCAAGGTCTTCCTAAAATAAGAGGATGTCCTCCTAGATTATTCTTGGGAGTTAAAATCATAAAATCAACTGGATATTCCCAAGAATCTAGAGAGACTGGAATATCTTCCAATACACCATCGGGTTTAATGATTGATCTATCTGCAAGCTGCAGCAAAGTAGGTGTAAAGAGAAGGTTAGGAAGCTTTAACTGATCCATGGTCTGTCTACTCATGATGTTGATAGCGGCTCCTAAGTCAATCAAAGTATTTGGGATTTCAACCCCATTAATATGAGTTTTGACAATAGGGCTACCGGGGTCCACATATTTTTGCATGGTAATCTTACCCATCATTATGTCTGCAATTTTTCCAACTAGATGTATCCTTTTAGTATCTCTGGTTCTTTTTCCTGTTTTCTTCAAACTCAACTCCTTTATTGTCTTTGCTAGAATGGGAATTTCCTTAATGGCTTGTAACAAGGGGATCTTGATACAGACATTCTTCAATTCATCTAGAAAACTATAGTCAGGCACCCATATTTGCTTTTCCACTCCTTTGTCAATTTGTAATCTTTTAGGAAAAGGAGGTGTAGCTAAAGGTGTAGGTTGCTCAACTATGGGAGTTGTAGAGGTTGATTCTTTTTCTTTTTCTTTTTGGATATTTTGGTTTTGAAGTGATACTTCAGAACCCTTATTGACTTTGAGAGATTCTTCCTCAGAAATGCTTGGTTGTTGAACACTTGTAGAAGGTTTATCTAAGATTCTACCTGATCTGAGTTGTACTTCATTGAGAGGAACAACCATATAGGTAGGGAATGGTTGACCTTCCATCATGTAAGCATTTTGAGGGTTCCTATTATTTGGATTTGGTAATGGCTGAGAGGGAAGTTGATTTGATTTCTGCTGGGATTGAAGCGATAATTGAGAATTTTGATTTTGTGGAGGAGGTTGTTGTTGTTGAGGATATGGCAATGATAGTTGTTGACCTTGATTTGGAAGTTGTGGAGCCTGCTGATTCTGAAATGATGGAGGATATTGATAGAATTGAGCAAATCTCCCATAAGGATTTTGCATGCTTTGCATCCATGCTTGAAAAGCATTTTGAGGTTGAGGCCAAGGTTGTTGCCAAGGATTCCAATTTGGTTGGGATTGAGAATTCATAGAGTTGTTAAACCCTTGATTCTGTTGTCCTTGCCAAGGTCTCCTTGCAATAAAACAGAGAGATTCAAGTGTATCTGGATCCTCTTGAAAGACTGCTTTGAGGCCAGGTATTGAAGGACAATCCTTAGTCTCATGAGTTTCTGAGCAAATTACACATGTTTCTACAACGTGTGCATCTAAGGGACATTCCCTTAAAGCATGTTTCTTTCTACATTTCGGGCAAAAGATAGCCAAAGCCTCAGCTTCTGCTTTTTGTTTATTGTGAATCTTAAGGGTATCTAGTTGTTCACTAAGACTCCCTAAGATGTCAGTTTTAAATTCATCAAGCATATTGCCGATTTCAGCCCTACTTACTGATCCTGTTGCAGATTTATTTGCCCTAAGGAGAGAAGGATCTCTAGGCCCTTTTTGAGTTTTTGATTTGCCTCTTGAGAGATGGATACAAAGTTCTGCTATATCATTGAGTGAAAGTTGAGAAATATCCCCTTTCCCCATCATGTTTAGGATATCTATCCATTCATCCCTAATGGCTTTTAATAAGAGGGCTTTTAAGGTCTCTTCATCCAAGGTACTCATTTTTGCTCTTTTCAAGTTATATTGAAATCTTTCAAGTAAATCTTCTAAGCTCTCATCTTCTCTTTGTATCATTTTAAAAACCTCGTCCTTGTGATTAGTAGGCATACAATAGTCCAAATACCTATCCAAAAATGTCTGTTTCATTTCATCCCAAGACCTAATGGATTGAGTGAGTAACCCCATGAACCATTTCAAGGCTTGATCCTTCAGTGTTGAAGGGAACAATTTGAGTTTCTGAGAGTCATCCAGGTAGTCATAAGTTCGACACACCACTTCAAACTCAAATAAAAATGTTTCAGGGTCCTCAGTCCTTAACCCATGGAAATTTGGGAGGACAGATGGTGATATGTTTTTCATAGTGGCTCGGGAATCCTCATTAACAATGGGAAACCCAAATGAATTATCCCCATCTCTATTTCCTCCTCCAAGGGGACCTCTACCTCCATTATTGTTATTGTTTCCTCCTCCTCCTCTACCTCTACCTCTACCTCTACCACCTCCTTCTTCCTCTGCCATGATGATTCTCCTAGGGATTTCAAAATCTTCTGGTTCCTCTACAAAGGGTGAATGAGAAGAGATTTCTCCTTCCTCTTCAGGTGATTCTACTTCCTCAATTACAATTGTTCTTTCTGTAGGAGAAAGAGAAGAGTCTCTTCCTGGTTCAAATTCAATAGAAGGTGTAGGAGAGTCAACTCTTGGCTCTTGAATTCCAGGAATTCTAGGACTAGGAGTGCTGGTTGGAGATAAGGGAGGTGTCTCTTGTCTATCCCTTGAAGCAGATGGACTTGTAAAAATTGAACTTCGAGCTCTAGCTAAAAACCTTCCTCTAGAATCTCTAGCTCTATGCATGTCATTTTTTTATTATTTTTCTTCAAGTCAAGTTAATAGTTCTTTTTCTGATCTTCCAGTTCACTCTAGGTGCAAGAAGAGAGCATACTCAAGAAACTACTAAATCAATAACTTTCTCTTTTCTGATCCTCCAGATCACCTTGAAGTGCAAGAGGAGAGCATACTTTGATAGGTTATCAACTTATTTCCTTGAAATTTTTATGTTTTTTTTTTTCTAAGAATATGGCTACTTAATTTCACTTCCCTGGCAACGGCGCCAAAATGTTTAGTCAATTTAGTGTTTCTAAATTGATGTCATTAATTGTCAACCCGGGGCTCGTAAGCTGATGAAGTGAAGGTGTACTATATGTACTTAAGCAACCTCTTAGAGCTTTTTGTCGTTTGGGGTGTTGTTTGTGGTTAATTTATCTTCCTAAGATGGAGTGATGATTTTATAAATAGATGAGTGATAGTGTGTGTAAGGTGAATTCTAGATGAGTGAGGGTGTGTGATTGGTGGTTTCTAACTACTTGCTGAAAAAGAAAAACTTGAAAGAAATAAATAACTTGAAATGAACTGAAAGCAAAGAACTACTTTCTAATGGCATTAGTCACTACTCATGTTGCTGCAAATAAAAGAAGATAAGAAAATCACTTCAAAGACCAATGATAATGTTTATCTCTTCCTAACTCTCTGCTTCTAACACATAGTACTGTGTAAAACACGATTAGGAAGTAGCTAAAGATAAGTCTAAGAAATGATAAAGCTCTAAATGACAAATTATAACACCACTATGCCTTTCTCCATCATTCTGCTTCCAACATACATGGTTATGTGTAACAAGTGGAAAAAAGAGAGTTAGTGATATAAGCCAAGACTACTTCAAAACAAGCTGTAATTCATTAGTATTATGCTCTCTTAAAGATAAACAATTTATGATAAAGAGACCATTAATCAGTTAGCATACAACTTGAGAAACTAAACTAAAAGCTAAACTAGAAAACAGAGTAAAAGGCAGCACTATGAATATGACAACTGCAACTACCACTAGATATAAAGCAAATACACAAACACACACACAATCCCGGGTTAAAAACCTGCAGAAAAACAAATCTGATCAGTCAAAGTGAATGTTGCAAATGAAATGACAATGAAAATGAATCAAGTTGTACATGTTTCAAAGAAAAGGAAATGCTGAATGGAAAATAAGGAAATAGCAAGAATATGAACATAAAATACTATACAAGGGCTGTCATGAACGGGGGCCCTCCATTCATAAAACCCAAAGAAGACTCAAGGATTTGAAAACGTCAGAACAGCACTGTCTTCTATTACTCCATATGCAGAAAATTACAGTCAAGAGTGCTAGAACAGCACTATCAAAACAGAGTCTTGAAATGCACTAAAATTATAACAAGTTCATAAAACACAGCAACTAAAAAGTAACATTAAGCGTACACAGACGCTAGTTTTTATAGGCATCTAAACGATTGCCTAATGCGTAAAGCTAGAAATTGAAAATTAACTAATCTGTCATGCGTAATAAAGGTTCAGCAACACGTCATGAGCCTCGTGGATGAGCTGGAGGTTCTGGTCGTCATGGGAATTGAATCCAGAGTTGGATTATGTTTCCCACAACCTGCGTAACACGGACAAATCATCAGTTGCATTGACGTGACCCAACAGCTTACGCAACACCGTTTAAGCTGCCTTTGTTGACCGTGGCTTGACCCTCGTTGACCGGAGGTGTAGATGATGTGGCTGACCGAACCAATAGCACAGGAACCTTGAGCACCTTTATTCCCACGTGCCCATGTGGTTCGTTTTGCAAAATGACACGTGGAACCTTGAGATTAATAAAAAGGCTGCGGAATCACCAGATGGCTGCGGAATCGCTGAATGGCTGTGGAATTGCCAGACAACTACGGAATCTTTGTAAATATGTCAAATTCTAAACAAAACAGTCACACATTAGCAAAGTTCACTTAATCATGCTTAAAGACATCAAATGTAATGATCTGGGTAGGTTTACAAGGAAAATAAGGCAAAAGAGAGAGATGAGTGAGGGAAAACTGTAGGTAATGATGGATAATCAAGTGCAAGTTAGAGGCTCTACAGTAGGGCTAGCTGGTAAAATTAGGGTTTGCTAGGGTTTGTGTTTCCTTTCAGCTTTATAGTTTCTTTCTGCAAGTAGATTAGCCTTCTTTGAGATAGCTTTCGTCCATCAGTTAAAAAGCTTCTTCTAAGAGCTCATAGAAGTTGGCTTAAGCTCCTAGCAGACTTGTGCCAGTTGATCAAGTGACAGCTGCGGCAAGATCTAGTACTTGTGCATACAGCACCGTCCCTTCCATGTTTGTTACGAACTACCTGGTTGATAAAATTAAAGAAGGGAGTTCCAGGAGTTGCAGCATTATTGCTGCAATACTGGGGCTCACCAATAATGCTTTGCCATCCTCCTCTGAATGTCATTATCCTTATTAGTCTTGGCCAAGAGCCTCTATAAATGCTCATTGACTCTATCAAGCCAATATTCCCGGTCTTGATTGATCATGTTTTCCCATTATTCATCGACAGTGAGTTGTTCAGCAAGCTCAGCTTGTCTTTTCCTTTAATGACCATTTGAAGTTTCTGTTCATCCTCCATTGTGTCCAAGTCTATAAGTTCAAAATATGTTCCTTTCTCATGGAGGCATTTCTATTCCTGCATGTCCACCTCTGCCATTGTGTAATTTAGTGTGAAAAACAAAACCCTAGGGAGGTGATGAAGGGGTATATAGATGAAGGGAGTATGTGGTAATGAGAGGGAATTTTGAGGGGATGGGAAGGATATTTGGAATGTGTAAGGAATGACAGGGAGGTATAAGTGATAGGGGTTTTTAGGGATAGGAGATGTGAATTGGGGGTAGGGTACAGGGAGCCTAGACAAATAGGTGCCTCATGGTTAGGGTTTTTAGTTTATTTTAGGAAAAATTAAACACAATGATACATCAAGTAAACAATGTATGAGCAAATAAAATAGAGAGAAACCTACTTGTTTCATGTGATTAAAACCTTTAGGTGAAAAAATTTTGAACTTTGGAGGTGTTTTGTTGAGTTTTGAGTGGGCCTGGACCTCACTAGGCAAACACGCAACACTCTTAACATGCACACAACACCTTTTTGCAGGCCACTTTTGGAGGCTTTCCTAGTGTCCAAATTAGGCTTGGGATAGCTCGTTGGAAATCTTGTCGAGTCTAATTTCCATATATGCCTTTATTTTTCAATTTGGAGCTCATTTAACCTGTCAAAAACGAAATCTCCCAAAACTGGTCAAAACATGCAAAATGAGGGTGAAAAAATGAAGAGTGTTGTTGCAGGCAACTTTTGGAGGTCTTCCTAAACTCCAAATTGATCTCATGATAGTTCATTGGAAATATATTCCAATATAGTTGTCATTTGACTTATCAAGAAAGTCATTTGGACACTCCAGCTAGGAGAAAACTTGATTTTCCCAAGGTCACTCCAGAAGTGCAGCAACTCTCCTGTGGCACCTGTATTTTTGACATTTCTCCAAAACCATGACATCTGTGTAAAAATGGAAGTTTTTCTTCCTTGTTATATGATGGACAAAAACCTCTCTCACTTTTGTCAAATTCATCTTTTCTTGGTCAGAAACACAGTTTGAAGAAAAATCGGCCCTTATGTGTGGCGAATGACTTATCCCTTGGAATGACTTCTTGACAAATGATGGAGACATGATTTTGATGATATGAAATGGCCTCATACCTGATGATATCCCTTATGCCTCCTCTACTCAGATATCTCTGATTCCATAGCAAATCCTAGCTTAGTGAGAGAGGAAATTAGGGTTTAGTGGAGGGAAAACGGGGGATTTGTAGAAATGAAGGGAAATGAAGGGGATGGGGGATTCTGAATTCTTAGGAAAATTTTGGGGGGTAGGGAGGGATGTTAGGAAATAGGTGAAAGTGGAATTTCAAATATTGAGTGAGGGTAAGGGGTCCAAAATGGAAAAACATAGGCCTAGCCTAAAAAAAATGTCAAATTGTAACAATAGGCTAGGGTTTGTGGGAAAATGGTGAATTTGAGGGATATTAGTGACAGGAAGTGTTTAAAAAGGTCTATGAAGGGTAGGGGAAGGTATATGAGCATTAGGATATAATTTTTGTTGATTTTTTTATCATGGGATTCATGGAACCAAGAAAAATGCCCTTAAAACCCTAGGAGAGGGAAATGAGCCTTAAAAGCGCAACTGAGGCAACAAGGTATAAGATGACCCACTGAATTAAAAATTATAGTTTGGAACCTATAATAATTATGAAAACTCTTTGAATCATGGTACATTCAGCTGAGGGGTGACATGGATCACTACTTGTAAAACTTTGGAAGGAGTGAAAACAATCCTAGACGTAATACCTAATGACCAAATTTTTACTTGAAGACACACTGAAATGAAAAAATTTGACGTTGACACCCTAAGACCACTTTGTAAGAGCATGTTTGATCGCTGGTGGAAGGCTGCAAATACTGACACTAACATTGGCCTTATTGGGGATGGCAGCTCCTTGGAGGTGTCAAGAACACCGTAGACCAAGTGCCTAACCATGTGGGCCAATACGGTCAAAAACTAAAGAAAACTGACTAATTGTTGAAACTCAACATAACAACTTGACTCAATACTTACTAAAATAAAAATCTTACTAAAATTATTGATGGCAGCAAATCACTGAGATGTGAGGGCTTCAAATCCTGATGACAACCACCTGCTTGCTAAATACATATGTACAATCAGGCGATATCAAAATGCCAGTGTAACCAATCAAGCAAATGCCTCCTCGATTGATTCTCCCAATCAGATTTTCTGGACAACAATAAATATTTACAATTTGATAGCCAAAAACAAAGCTGACAATGATCTCCATCATCACTGAATACTGCAATAATTACCTTCACTGTTGACTGTAATAAATTTGCTACTGGATCTTGAAAAACATGAAAATTTACCTCTCGTTGATCTAGAAGAAACAAGGTACCTTTTTCTCTTGAATCTGATCTCTCTTCATAATGTACCTCAGCAAGAGTGTGTTCATAGTCTTCAAAATTTTTTGAACAAATAGGTGAGCAGATGTCTTGTTGAAATAACAATTCAAAACATGAAATATGAGAAGAAAAATCTGAATGACAGTCTTCAATTCCCTGGTCTTCTTCAATTTGAATACATTATTGATCATCTTCATATGACATGGAAACCAGATTGTCATGTTTCTTATCGCACTCATCAGTTATACGAGGGAAAACTTCAGATAGTTCTTGAAACTCAAAACTAACACTTATATCATTTACCACTAAGTTATCCAAAGAAGATTTTTCGCTTACTTGAACAAAGATTTCATCTTGTTTTTCATAAAGGGACTGGATTACCTCCTCGTGAAGGCTTTGTTCTAATGAAATGAGAACACTTGGGTCAATAAATTTGTTTTATTCATTCCAGATGATCTCAACAACAGAGCTCTCCTTCATGGGATTCAAAACAAGGCACTCTTCATCATCACGATCTGAATCTAGATCTGAAATAGCCAACCTGACTTTATCACAATCTGAAATTGGAACTTGATTTTCCTGCATACTGTCTTCTACTATGAGAAGATCTGAAATAAGACCTTGTCTTCCATCATTTTCAATTGTACTAAGATCTTGAACCCACTGCAAATTTTCCTGAGCATCTTGATAAGTATCATCTAAGCTCTCTTTATGCTGCTGAAATGTATTTTCATACAGGGCTTCCATGATCTCGTCGTCCATGAAGTCATCATCTTCAAAAACTTTCTCAAGATTTTCAATAAAACCATAAACATGTTTACAACAGTTCTAAACTAATATTAAGGATGGACAATATTCTTTATACCTTTCAAAGAACATGGTATGAAAATCCTTTAAACAGTAAATACAAGCAGGTGACAAACTTTCATACCAAGATCGGGCTTCACCTTCCAGAGTGGCCATGAATATCTTCATCAAGCAGTCTTTAGGAAAATCAACCTTCAACTTGCGAGTATGCATGTGAAATCTAACCAGATGTAAAGCAGCATCATTCCTATCATCATCTTTAAACATAGGCAAATTCCTTTGCCAATCTACCTTAGGAATTTTTTTTGGGAAACCTGGAATGTGATCTTGGCTCATGGGAGCATACTTCGAGCAAACGAATCCATTTTTATAACAATGAATTCACCCAAGAAATCCTTCAAGCTACTGGTTCTTGAAGAGTGGAGTTGCCATAAAATTTCTAAACCTTGGGATTTTTCGACACTGGAGTTGCTAGGTGAATGATTTCAGCCTTCACATGCATCTGACTGTTGTTCACCATCAACAATCAGATCTAAACTTTGATGATCTTTCTCGGAGAAGATCTATCACCTCGTTCCCCAGTATGGTCTCCACTATGTTAGCACCTGGATTGAACCTCAGGCTAAAGGAAGGCAATGCCAGGGTAACCACAAACCATGCTTAGCCAAGTAGCTAGCCTTACTAGGCCAGGAGAGGGCTCTCTCTGTAAGGATCTCAACCAAATTGACTGAATCTAGAAAGTGATATTAGGCTAGGTATAGTAGCACAAGGTTTAATTTGATTGAAGGGTTTTGCTGGATCAGGAGGAGCAAAACAGTTAGGGCAAGGAAATTAGGTCAAAACTTTAGGGTGTTTGATGGGCAAGGTAGGCACAATGATCAGAACCTTAGGGTTTTGATGGATGAGGTGAAAGACAGGTGAGGAGATAGGAAGAGCATGTAAACCTCATGGATTCTTCCTAAACTGAAGAAAACACAGACTGTGAAATGTCTACCCAAAACAGAGCATAAAAGTTATGGATTCTACCTTTCAAACTTGTATACATTCACATAAGAGTATGAAATGATGAAATGGAGTCAACAATACATTTTAACACATTAAAACATAAGAAAAACTGAACTGAGCATCATACCACATGGATCCCAAAGAAATAGCTACAATTTTTCATTAATCTCCTAATGTACAAAATGATATTTTATCAAAGCATAAGCATCCCACTAAGTCCAGCCCTTAAAAATGACTAGGGAAATAAATAATATAGGCTTCAAACCACCCATCCTAACGTCAGGGGGTCGAATCCATGAGAGGAGGAGCTGTTTCCAACAAAAATTTGAACTGCTAGCAAGAAAATAGGGTGGTCAAAGTGACTCATCCCTAATCCAAGAAAACTAATTCATTACACCTCATGAACTCGATTTACCTAATGTATTTACCCTAGTAAGTACTAGAAACATGATAATTACATTCAAATCATCATTTACATGGATAAAATCATGATTTTCCAATGTGAAAGTGAAAACTAGGACGAAACAGTGAAAATTTGGACAAACTGTCAAACGCGCAGCGCTAGTGCTAAGCACGCAGCGCTAGTGCTAAGCACGCAGCGCTAGTGCTAAGCGTGCAGCGCCAATGCCAGGCGCGCCCTTCATCTTAAGGGGGAGTTTTGAGTACCTTCTAGGTGTCCAAATTGGGCCCAAAATATCTTGTTGGAAAGATCCTCAAGTCTATTTTCCAGAACATCTTGAATTTTTTCATTTGGAGTTCATTTGCCCTGTCAAAAGTCAATTCTCCCAACATTGCTCAACGCATAGCACCCAGGCCAAAAAGAGGGCAGAAAGGTCATTTTTTTAGGGTTTTTGGCCCTTTTGGTCAACCAGTTCTGCTCCAAAACCTTAGAAAATGCACAGGGTGCATGTACTCATCATTGTGAATCCAAAAATGTTGACCATTTCCTCATTGGATGCCCCAAAAAAGAGTGCAGCGCCCGAGGCGTTGCACATTTAACCTCCATGACTGTGCTAAAAATTGTCTGAAAAAACACAGTAAGTGATTTTATGTTCCAAATTGGTTAAAAGTTTCCAAAAAAGTGTTTTTATAGCTGATCATGTGTTAGAGGCATGGAGAGATGCCTCAGCAAGAATATCTAACTTTCTTTTCTCCTCTTGCTTAGTAAGTTTTTCAATTTTTGCTTGAGCTCTTTTGAGCTTGGCTCTAGCAATTTGGTTTCTCATGGCATAATGCTTTTCCATCCTCCTCTGAATGTCATTGTCCTTCTTAGTCTTGGCCAAGAGCTTCTCTAAATTCTCATTGACTCTATCAAGCCAATATTCTCGATCTTGATTGATCATGTTTTCCCATTGTTCATCAACAGTGAGTTGTTCAGCGAGCTCAGCTTGTCTTTTCCTTTAATGACCATTTGAATTTTATGTTCATCCTCCATTGTGTCCAAGTCTATAAGTTCAAAATATGTTTCTTTCTCATGGAGGCATTTCTATTCCTGTATGTCCACCTTTGCCATTGTGTAATTTATTGTGAAAAACAAAACCCTAGGGAGGTGATGGAGGGGTATATAGATGAAGGGAGTATGTGGTAATGAGAGGGAATTTTGAGGGGATGGGAAGGATATTTGGAATGTGAAAGGAATGACAGGGAGGTAGCAGTGATAGGGGTTTTTAGGGATAGGAGATGTGAATTGGGGGTAGGGTATAGGGAGCCTAGACAAATAGGTGCCTCAGGGTTAGGGTTTTTAGTTTAATTTAGGAAAATTAAACACAATGATACATCAAGTAAACAATGTATGAGAAACGAAAATAGAGAGAAACCTACTTGTTTCATGTGATGAAATCCTTTAGGTGACAAAATTCTAAACTTTGGAGGTGTTTTGCTGAGTTTTGGGTGGCCCTGGACCTCACTGGGCAAATGCATATCACCTTTTTGCAGGCCACTTTTGGAGGCTTTCCCAGTGTCCAAATTAGACTTGGGATAGCTCGTTGGAAATATTGTCAAGTCTACTTTCTATATCTACCTTTATTTTTTAATTTGAAGCTCATTTCACCTGTCAAAAACTCAATCTCCCAAAACTGGTCAAAACATGCAGAATGACGGTGAAAAAATGCAGAGTGTTGTTGCAGGAAACTTTTGGAGGTCTTCCTAAACTCAAAATTGAGGTCATTATAGTTCATTGGAAATATATTCCAGTATATTTGTCATTTTACTTTTCAAGCAAGTCATTTGGACATTCCAGCTAGGAGGAAACTTGATTTTCCCAAGGTCACTCTAGAAGTGCAACAACTCTCTTGTGGCACCTGTATTTTTTACATTTCTCCAAAACCATGACACTTTTGTAAAAAATGAAGGATTTTTTTCTTCCTTGTTCTATGATGGACAAAAACCTCTCTCACTTTTGTCAAATTCATCTTTTCTTGGTCAGAAACACAGTTTGAAGAAAAACTAGCCCTTATGTGTGGCAAATGACTTGTCCCTTGGAATGACTTCTTGAAAAATGATGGAGACATGATGTTGATGATATGAAATGGCCTCACACCTTCTGATATCCCTTATGCCTCCTCTACGATCTCTGGTTCCATAGCAAACCCTAGCTCAGTGAGAGAGGAAATTCGGGTTTAGTGAAGGGAAAACAGGGGATTTGTAGAAATGAAGGAAAATGAAGGGGATGGGGGAATTCTAAATTCTTAGGAAAATTTTGGGAGGTAGGTAGGGATGTTAGGAAACAGGGGAAAGTGGAATTTCAAATATTGAGCGAGGGTAAGGGGTCCAAAATGGAAAAAGCCAAGCCTAGCCTAAAAAAATGTCAAATTGTAATAATAAGCTAGGATTTGTGGGAAAATGGTGAATTTGAGGGATATTAGTGATGGGAAGTGTTTAAAAAGGTATATGAAGGGTAGGGGAAGGTATATGAGCATTAGGATATAAGTTTTGTTGATTTTTTCATCATGGGATTCATGGAACCAGGAAAAATGCCCTTAAAACCCTAGGAGAGGGAAATGAGCCTTAAAATCACAACTGAGGCAACAAGGTATAAGATGACCCACTCACCTAAAAATTATAGTTTGGAACCTATAATAATGATGAAAACTCTTTGAATGATGGTACACTCAGCTGAGGGTGACATGGACCAATACTGGGAAAACTTTGGAAGGAGTAAAAACAGTCCTAGACCTAATACCCAATGACCAAATTTTTACTTGAAGACTCACTGAAATGAAAAAATTTGACTTTGAAACCCTAAGACCACTTTGTAAGAGCATGTTTGATCATTGGTGGAAGGCTGCAAGTACTGACACTAACAGTGCAATCAATTATTAAGCTTGGTAGGCTAACCAAAATTAGGTTAATTGTGGTGTGAAATATTAACCAATTTGACTTACAAATATGGATTAGGATTCTCTCTAAATACCTTGTACGAGTTGATTGTGTGTGATGTGTAAATTACAAGGAGATACCATTGATCTTCAACTCTAACATTTTGATATTTTCCATTGTTTTATGATAATACTAACTTGTCGTTATATTAGTTTAACAAAAGGATATTTGCATAGGGCTCATTATATTGTCTTCATATGTGAAAACAATTATCAATCACCATAGAAGATTATAGACTGCAAGTTTCCACGAACTAGGCACATAAAAATATGCTTTGTAACAAAATTGTTATATCAAAGCATAAACATGTGTACACTGAAAAATTTTGTTAGACAATTGCTAAGTTATTCTTCATGTTATGGATATGAGAAGAACCATTCAAAATAAATGTAAAGAAATATACTTTGATGCAACATTAATCACGTGAAATACCACAGTTCAGGTAAAACCTATGAAGTTTACATCACGTATGAATTGTTGCTAGTGTATGATATCACCGCAATGTTATTAAAACATAGATGGTATATTGATATAGATCTTGTATAAAAATCGAAATAAATATAGTAAAGTAAAGAAATATACTTTGACGCAACGCGCGGGCTAAGATCAGGCCTAACACTAGCTAAAAGCAAGTCTTGAGGCTCCTATTTACATCATACATAATTGGAATATGCAGAGTTCTATGCAAAGCAAGATCCTCATCCTCTAGAAGATAAAAGTAAGAAACCAGATATGTTTGGAATACTATCACACATACAACTATTAAGTTACATTTCGGTCATACAAATCATTCAAGAAAGATGTGTAAGAGAATACCAATGACTAGGCATTGCTTGGATACAAATAGAAATTCTTAAGTAGAAAACCATGCACACATTTCCTTACCAAAATAATTGACAGGATAGTGGATTCCAACCATGCGAATGCAAAACTACCAATTCCAATCATAACACAACATATTGTTGCAATTTAGAATATACAACAATTGTACTCAAATTGTGCCTCATGTATTCTTACTGATACCTATCACAAGCTATAGTTCATTTCTTCTCCTTGGTTTAGGATAAATGAGATGGTTATCGTCCTTAAGCATATTTGACATAATTCTCTTCCGTATCCTAGATAAAAGTTGCAGTTGGAACATGTGGTTTAGTAGGAGTTCGTACAATCACAGGTTCATTGCACCCTTCATCTAAGCACACCATCAATCAATTATTGTTTTCCTTTACTTCTCATAAGACCCATGGTCCCTTGGTTTTTGATCATAATCAATTTGTACAAATGAGATTCTTTGCAATAGTTGTTCATGTGGTTACCCGTGGGAGAATATCAAAGAGATGGCTTGCTCCAAGTCAATGCCTGGGGTGGCTTGTGATCCTAATGTATTCTAAAAGAAACAAAGGTCTGTATCATAATCTATAAATAGTTTGTACTTGGCCAATTGAATTTATGAAGGTAATGCTAGACTTGGGAAAAAAAATATGCTGACCCCATTCTTGTAACTGTAACATGAGAGTCGGGTAACTTAGTAATCACCTCCCTTGGGTTAGAATGGTAAGGGGGTGTATAACATTCTACATTTATTTACATACGATCTTCTCATCCACATATGATCTACTTTCAACCTAGTTGTTTGAATCAATAGCCATGAGATTCCTCTTATTATTATCTTTCTTTTTGTTCTTTGTGTCTTGATCTAGATGCAATTTCCAACACTTTTCCACTGTATGACCATAAATGTTATAGTTGTTGTAGTGGTTGTTGGGATATTTTCACTATTGTGTAGTGGGCGCCATCTTTTTATCTTTTCCCCCTTTCCACTTCTTCATCCCCTCCTTAGAAAAATATGGATGCTCCTTCTACTTAAATCAACTTGATTTTCCTTTCTTTAGGCCTATGCTCCCATTGTAATGTGCCTGTACACAAGCCTCGTCCAATGATCTGGGCTTGAAAAACATCACTTACTTCCGCAAATGCCTATGTAGACCCCCTAGATACTGGGGTAGTCTATTTGAGTTATTTGGGGAGATACCTAACATTATGGCCAACCTTCTAAATTATGTTGTGTACTCCTATACACTTTGCCCTTGCTTTTGCCTCAAGTACTACTATGAAATCGACTGGACCTCTATATACTGATAGGGTAAAATTGTGACTTTATGATGCTTTTAAAGTTCTTCGACATAGTCACTAGAGGATCTCCCTCCAACTTCAAGGTCTTCATGTGGCTTTCCCACTAGGTCAAAGAATAACTCTATAATTTCAACCGCACAAATGAAACCTTGTGTTCTTTCTCTATATGATGAACACTGAAATAAACTTCTAAATGTTGAAACCATTGATTTAGCTCTAGAGTTTTAATATCTCCTTAAGACATATTGATATCGAATATAACTTCCATTTTAAACAAGGACTGTGAACGATTCACTACACTCAAACTGGGTTTATTTTTTTCAGGTTCTTGCTTTGGCTTCTTCCTTGTTTCTTCTTGATCTCCTAATCTCCCCTCTAGTCAAACCTCTGTGTTAAAAACCCCATTTTATTTGAAAATCCTAAGTTTATTGGTCAAGGCCACGATGAGGAAACTCACATTGCGGTTTATATCTACAATGTGTGCTTCTAGTCGTGAAAACCTCTCCTCTATAGAATCATAAGGCTTATATACATATTCCTCAACCATGACTGGGGTTTTATTACTTTTGGCTTGGCTGATATGGATCCCCTGCAACTCCCCACAACATACCCAAATAAACCTCCTTTGATACCAATATGATCCTTAAACTTTCATGGATATTCCACTGAACAGTTCGTCACAACAAATCTGATAAAATTATACTTAAAATTTGAAATCTACACTATGAGAGTTTATTTCTCTTTAGATTTTTGGTTTTGTAAATTATTGTTCACTGCATAAGCATGAAAAATTATAATTATGTAGAAAATAGATAACAACAAATTAAAATATCACAAACCATAATTGGCACAAAATGTATCCTTGGAAATGCCTTCGAGAGAAAACCCTGCTGGAAGGTGAGGATGCTCTATGCTTTTTCTCTGAATAGAAAATGGATGCAAGTACAAAGAAGTGAGTTTTGTGGCTTGTGGGCTACTACAATGCATAAATCCTCAATGTGTTCTTTGTCCCTATCCCTCTCAACTACCCTTATTTTCTATGGAAACAATGCACTCAATATGAATGGAACCCATTTTCCTCCAAGTGGCTTAGTTATAACACAACTTGATAACCTACTACTGGTTAAGTTTGACTCCTTCAACTCTTAACTAGAGTTACAATATTGACATTTCTAAATTCTTCTTCATCATGATCATGTTGCTATCCCATTTACCACGAGAAATGGGCACTGACGTGGCATCCTATCAAATTATAGTGGTTAAAACAAGAAGGTCAACTTCTGAGTGACATAATTTTGCATATATACTTTGATTGAGACGATTCTTGCATTGTTAAAAACGTATTTGTGTGTATAACAGTAAAACAAATTGTCATTGTAAAGCAACCAAGTCTCGCAACCCCGCTAACCTAAATAAAAATTTCATTTAATGCCTCAAACTACTCTTGAAATGTCTTATGCCATTACTAAAATGGTCTTGCGAGTTGATTCCTCCACTTTTTTCACTTTGAAAGCATCGAGATGGATGAAAAACAATATAATGATCCAATAAATATCATTTAGAGAAATTCCTTGCAAAATGCCAATCAACTTATAATGATAGCATTTGAATGATAACTGCTCATAATCAACTTGTTGAAGTTGTTTCTTATTTTCAAAGGTTAGCTTGATAGTCTCAAACAAATATTTTTCCATATCTACCTTTACACATAGATGAGCACAAGCAAACATTTGATCTTTTGGTGTTTCATAATTTATATACCTTCTAAGAGTGTTCCCTATGGATCTCATAATCATTTTGTTTTAACAATGCAATGGGAGATGAATAAGCTAGATGTAGCCTAGGACTATTGAAGAAACGTCATTCTCCAGCTTGAATTTAGGTATCCATTGGTTCATGTACATCCCTCTAATCCCATAGTCTACTTTGAAAAATAGGATAGCAATCCTCTTTGGTATCAAATAAGAAGGCATAAAACCTTTAGCCAAAAAAAAAGTAGGTCATTTTGTGTTTGTTCAGGGGCACCAAACTCTTCTGGATCCAAATTTCCATAACCCTAGGTGCATGTCATATCCATGTAAGTTGTCTGATTAACCCTCAACTCATTTGATTCATAGTCATTTGGAATTAGATTGGGGGAAAGTGTTACTTCAAGGATCTCTTATAAGTTCTTAATGAATGAAATCAGTGTAGCTTTTGCATGTTTGCCCAAAGTGGCAACTAACAACTTGAGAGATTCTATGTTAGAAGGGGAGGGGAGCTACCACCCCCCTCAATTCCCAATACTTGTTACTGAGATCAAATCCTTAGGGATGCGAGGATAGGTTTTTTTGCAGAGCTCAAATTTTTTGGTATCAAAACTTATTTGAGTAAAGTGAGAAATTAATAACAAAAAAATCCTTTAAGAGAAAATGTTTGTAGTTGGGAGTGACAAAATAGGTACATATTGGATTTGTGTCCAAGTTACTTATGAGGCAAATTGATTTTCACTAATTAGCCCTCCAAAAATTCTCATATATCCCATTAGAAACAGAAATATGGCCTTAAATGGCCACAAGTTTGTTCAACATTTGCTCTAGCATCACATGATAAATTTACTATTGAATGTTTTAACCTTGCCATGGGTTTTCCCTTATTCTAAAGTTATTATAATTTTTTTATCTTAATAAAGCCGATTTGCCCAATATCATATTACATCCTCTAGTTCAATAGATAAAATAAATCTTAGGAAGGCTTGCAAATATTTTGTATAAGCACATATACAAATAAATGAACACCATGACAGATAGGCTTTGAAAGGAAGGCCTACATGAAAATTGGGCAATTATATTGGAATTTGATTATGGGGAGGTTATGCCCTACTAGCTATTGCAAAAAAAAGACATATAAGATGACTATATGATACAAGTGTTCTTGCATGGTTAAATGGTGTTTATTAGTTTTTGTATAAGTCTTGAGCTCTTAGAGTCTTTATGGGACTAAAAAGGACATGATAGAAGTGTTGAAGCACCTAAAAAATGTTATTTAAGTGTTCATCTCGAATATTAATATACCTTTTTCTTGGAAAATAATTATTAATTAGTCAATTGGGGTTAAGTTGAGTGGTTGGAAGAAATGTTGTTATCACAATAGTCTAATGAGGCAACTTTTTGGCATTTTTTCAAGCATATTTCTTTGTCAATATTGCCCAAAATATGGTTATAGACAAGGAAAATTGTAGTTTCGAGTTGTTAAACATGCACAATCTAAGTAGCCCAAGAGTTTCTAGGGTGCTTAATCCATTTATGCATTCAAAAATTTAATTTAAATGATGGAACACTGTGGTATTACCGAAAATTGTGTCATCAAATTTTGGCCAAAAAGTCACCTCACTATACTACATTGTTGTTATCCTCCACACCTATATTCAATTCTTGCAAGTGACATGTTGAGCTCATAATGAGTATATTGATTTAGGCTTCAAACCTTGCAATTGAATGACCTTGTGCCCTAAATATTCTAGGGTTTACCTTAGGTATTATCCTCAAAATGAGGGGAAGTATTCAAGGATTTTCCCTTAGCATGTGATCCATAAAAAAGCAAAAATAACTTATCCTAGTTTATAAATAAATAAAAAAATTCTCGATATTGGAAAGCAACATGGATAAAAATAAATTACTTAAAATCTCGTTGATTACCTTACCATATTCAGTAAATCTTAATGCCTCAAGTGGATGCCTCCTTCCTGTTTGTCGAGAGTGTTAGAAATAATGAGAGAGGGAGGGGTGAATCAGTGTTTCGTGCAATTAGTATTTTCACTTTTCTTTTGCGATGTTAATGAAAATTAGAGTTAAGCATTTCCAGATAACATATGTAAATTATGAGAAGTATATGCAAGCATATAAAAAATAAAGCACATCAATGGATCAACAAGCACATCATCACATAGGAACATGAGATATTTAGTGGAAAACCTAACTGTGAAAAATTGTTGTTGTTGTTTTCTTTGTCTTCTTATTATTATAAAGAAAATATTCTATTACATGTTGCACTGGTGCAAACTCTTTCCAATGTGCAGGCTCCTACCTACTAAAGGATACCACCTCCTCTTTTTTCTCTAGCTACCACTGGAAGGAAGCCACAACTCCCTAATCAAGTTTACTCTCCATCATCGAAAGGAGTCTACCACTCCCTCACTAAAGGCTCCAACCCTCAGACCCTTGTGGACCACACTTCAAAATTTTCATACTAGATCAACCTACAATAAATCCCAAATCCTGAAGGCCATGCTTCATCCAATTTTCAAACTAGACCCACATAAAGCATTCTACTCAATCTCAATAATTGAATACATATTTGACCTTTGCACAAATGTTAACAAAAATTCTTTCTACAATAATCAAATCAGCTATTGGCAAGCCATAGTCGTAAACATCAGAAATCAATCAAATATTTTTCTCATTACACTACAACCCTTCCTCAACATACTCATCATTTGATAATCAATAGAAAAACAAATCTCAATAATACAAAATCCTCTCGGTGGTTAATACAATCTTTGCATACAAAACAAAAATTCTATGTAGATCTGCTCATAATACATTAGCATATGAAAAACATCTCATAACTTTGCCATGAACTTTGATTCAATAAAATCATCAGCACAATGATCACAATAACTCAATACAAAACTCTTTAAAATTCAACAAATTTGTCCTCATGCAATCAGCTCCTAAGACCAACAATAACATAATACATCTTTCATAATTCAATAAACAACTCAACCATATTATTTCAGCTTACCAAAATTTTTCCCTCAATACAACAATGAATTACCATCAAATTACCAGCAATGCAAATACTCTTTGAATCTTGCAGTTAGCCAATAAATAAATTCTTCCATACCCTATCCACTCATGGAAAATTTGCCTTGACCTCTAAAGCACAAACCCTCTGCCTCAGAGGAACAAACTCCACAATGCTTCTTAGCTAACCAAATTTCATAAGCATAACAAACTCATAGACATTCAGCTATACCAAGTACACCCATAACTCTCTCATATAAATAATTAATCCTTTGCCTCTACTCTAACTCAACAATATTGAATACAGGACTAAATACACAAGTATCCATCACTATGACAAAACGAATCATATGCACATCAAGATACACTCTCAGTCACTCAATAAATAGCAACAATGAAGTCATACATTCTTATAGTTTGAGTGGATCTTGAACCAAAGCATTTCACAAGCAAAGTACCCCTACAATTGCAAACATTTTCCATCATAAAAACACACCCAAAGTACTATTAATCTGAATGCTCAGTTACAAGCTCTAATCCAAGACTCTCTTCCATTAATCGACCTCTGCAAACTTTTCATTTTATCTTCTATAGGTGATTTGCCATTATAATCTTCATATCTATGTGCACTGATACTTGTTCCAAGTTGTGCAAGATTTGTATTTTGCATAAACCATCATTTTTCCTTGATCTTCTCACTCCACACACACATGTTTAGTCTAAGTCACACTCTCTGAACCATATGCATTATCTATCAATCTTACATTGCAGGCACCATACTACATTAATTGATCAATACTTCATATAATTATTCTACCGTCTACATTTTCGCACCATTAAATTCTATAAATTAGAATGAACACAATATTCTCAACAGAATAACTACAATGGGAAAATGATCAGGTAGCAAACCAATTTGAGTCTAATGGCATTACAGGTGGATATGATGCACATAGGTTCTTTTGGCTCAAGGAAATCTCTATTAGCTTCAAATATTGTTCTCACACTGCATTTTGACTAGATTCATTACGCAAAAGTGTCTCAAAGACTGAATACACACCATCATTAAGTGTTTTGACCAATTTAACTTGTGCCTTTATCCATCAAAGATCTCCATTGCAGACCCATTCACCCTTCATTACACATTCTCAAACGTGTAAGATCCAATACATCAAATCTCTGCCAGATGAATCATCATTCCATACTTCTTTAACCATTAGCCAAAACAAAGTAAAATAAAAACAAATCAAAAATAAATTGTGTAGACTACTAGAGCTAGAGCCAAATGGATCACCCAAAATGCACACTTGATATCTCATATTTGCAGCTAGTTCTAGAAAAAATAAAAGAGAGAAACACTAGGTTAATCCAGATCGATCCTTAGAGATAACTTCCTTAAGATGCTCATATCGATCACTCTTAAGGGCACACAAACTAATTGATTTCCTTGAGAATTTAAAATCTCTCTGCCACTGAATTACAACAAGAAAAAACCATAGTTTTGTTGATGGTTTTGTTTGACTAGATCAATTGGACTTCGCGTGCATAAATTCCTTGGGAAATTAGATGAGTTTACCCTTGGGTTTTCAATTTCTTCACCTACAAGTCAGATAACTCAATTACCAAGGCAAAAGAGGCATGTTAGAACTCAACATGAAAAGTAGGTGACCCACATTATAGCGTGGGTTTCTGAGAAAAAGGACGCATTATAGACATAAGGAGGCTAGAGAAAATCATCACTTTTTTAGGCTAGAGAAAATCATCACACATCACCTTATCAGGCACATCTCCATCCTTAGACAATTTTTTTGCCAATAATAAAGACCGTGACAAGATCACTATCCAGGTTGACATCAAGGCCAACAAACTAGCCATAATGTCAAATATCTCCCCCTTTGGAGTTGATTTCGACCTCCCGGAAAATAGCAATTCATTAAGTCATTCTCTCCCCCTTTGACATCAATGGAAAAGGGAAATACCAATCACTCGAAAGCAATTCCAACAATATGGGGGTTGAGCTAACTACAAAGCTTATACAAACTGATCTTTTGATAGAATCTGATGTTTCTCCTACAAGATAATTATGTGAAACGAAGAACTCGGTTGCAAAACATGTCCCTGATCAACACCATACAACCTCCCACACAGACCATGTTCCCCCTAATCATATAATGGGGTTTCAATCATACTCTTTTTGCTACTATAACAACACTTTCACTTCTATGCAAAAAACCTCCTTTCCAAGTGCAAGACTAACAAACTTTTGACCAATGGTTTTACAATGATGTGCAATGAAAGTACAAGGCTCCTTGGAGAAAATACATGGTTGTAATAAGTTCATATGATTGATATATGACTATTCTATAAGCATGCTTATCACCAACCAATGACTCATGACTACATGGACCCAAGTTACATCATTCCACCAAGTGACCCAATACAAAAATGAGACAAGGGCTATGTCAATGATATACAATACAAGACTTTAACATCTAATAGTCCATACATAGTTTAACTTGACACACCTCTACAATACATGTTGGACACAATGTGTCTCTCTATGACCAATGCACCAAAAGATGAAATAATAATGATACATGGCTTATACAAATGCACACACATGTGCTCTCTTCTATGCATGCTCATCATAATGATATGAGGCAAATACATGACATCAATAAGCAATAATATGTGCTTTATGTAGCAGCAGTGAAAGTACAATACCATAGCACATGCTAACACATGGCTACTTTCAATACCTCAGCCATAATCTAAAATCTTAGCAAGAAAAAAATGGGTTGTCGATGAAGGATCTCTACAACATCTAAAGTCTTCATAGGCGATTAAATATAGCGACAAATAAAACTAATTATCATCATATCAAATACCAATCAACACCAACAATAAGCTCTTTGTAGCAAAGTCATGGCAAGAGCATAAGATAACCACTATCTTCCACATACATATCAACAACACAATAATATGAACTCGTAGCAACAACACAAATATCATGGCACAATGACAATAGCATATAAGTCCTCATTAATGAAAGCACTATGAGGCTCAACCACATAGAAGCATACTTCTATAGCACCAAATCTAGCTTCGGGAAACAAATAAGCAAGCAACAAAACTATCTCTAGCAGTAGATGAATTAATACAACAAAAATCTTTCAAAAATTGTTAATGAGTGGTCAATCAAATAATGCACCAAAGAAGCAATGTAGGGGAGTTGATATATCCAATAGCAACAACAACATAAGATTTTGCAATGAAACACCATCAACATATTTTGACCTCTCAATATCAGGGTCAACACACTCTATACTCATACAATGAGATTAAAATCCAAAGAAGCATAAGCATATCAATATCTCAAACCAAAACAGCATAGGAAACAACTCCTCAAACCACAATAAACTAATTTCAAATAAGTGCATAGCATGAGGAATATAGAAAGTTCCTCCAAGCAGTGTCTTTTCCCTTTTTTGCTAGCAAGGGACCATAATGCGAACAATGAACCACTAAAACATAGGAAATATATGAGATGCTCCCCCTGGATTTCTCCACGCCTTGGAAAAATCCCTAACATCATTAATGTGTGGCCAAATAAGTAATACATCCAAGAAACAATCTAAGCAACAACAACAACAACATAATAACAAAGTATTGTCAACAACTCATGACCCCATCATCAACTCCTTAACCATTTGCATAAGAATAAACATTGGACTGACATGTCTTCAAAATTAGAAACTCAACATACAACTGCTCCAATGCTATAAATAAAAAATATGGTTGATCCAATTGATGTCAAAATAAGAATATATCATAAATAAAACCAATACTTCAAACCTCGTGTATCTCCCCTTGAGCCCATGTATCGCCTTTCTAAAACATAGATCTATCCATATCTAATCTTTTCGATATAGTTGCACCTCCAATATGCATGCAACTCAAGATGCAACCATATTCTCCCCTTGAGACCATGCAAGCATCATTTTTTGGTGGGGGTCTCTTGTTGTTCCTTTCTCCTCCAAACTTTGATAAGTCGATATTTGACATGTGCAACAACTTCTCTCTTCTTGTGTGGTTGGCCTTGCATGATTTTCTCCCTTTGGCTGGATTTCCTATAAGACATGGTAGCTTGCAATATTTTGGCCTTCTAGCCAATGTTGTTACACACGTAGCACTTTATTTGACCAAGACACAAAGGAATAGGTTTGTATCTCTTATTGATATGCCTTTGATTATTTGCAGGAGTCTTGTAGTTAATTGACATATGGCCAAAAACTTTGCATGAGAAATAGTTGCCATAAAAGGAATGATTATACCTCATTATTGATGATCTTCGTGATGGGGGCAATCTGGCTTACATACTTGCTTGAGGGTGATTTTCACTTTGCCACTTCTTTTGCTAAGAGGACCTGATCTCTTTTTTTCTACAATATTCTACAACACGTTCAAGTTTTTAACAGCTTAAACACTTGACATATCTCATTACGGGTACAATGGATTTTCTTCGTGAATGCACTTTTCTTGGTTCTTCTTTTGGTTGTTGATCTTGCTGATGGTTCTCCTTTTTCACATTGTAATTAGCTGCTCCATCATTTTCTGATGTGCTAGATCTGATCCTTTCCAATTCTTCTCTTGCAAATTATGCTTCAACTCCCAATTTTTCGTAATAACTAACTCTTTCTATAAGCTTATTGATTGTTGCATCCTTAATTTTTCTTGATTATTCCATCTAAGGTTTTAAACTAATAATTTCTTCTTTGCAACCACACTCCTTTTCATAAAAAATATGCAATAAATTTTTTAGGTCTTTATTCTCAGCTATGAGCCTTTTAATCTCTGCTTCTAAGGCCATTATCTTACATTGCTCTTCATATTTCTCTGCAAAAGGATTACCTTGACTTCTACTAGAAAGATCAATCTCAATTGATTGGTTATCATCTTCTAATCCATCTTTATCAAGAGCATCATTATCATTACATGTACGGGGAAATGGGAAATAAGATCTAAGATGGTCATCACATCTACAATTAAAACAAAGAGTAGTACCTGCTAATTCTTGATGATTATCTTCACCATTTTGATCATAAAAAAGAGAGGTTCTTCTGAATTTGAATTTTTTCTGACTTGTTTGTTGCTCTTCCTCTTTAGAGACATCTTCTTCTTTTTCTTGGTCATGGTCCACGATATACTCTCAAGTGATTAAGCTTCACTAGAGAGAACCTACTTTGACACCAATTGTTAGAAATACTAAGAGGCGGGGGCATGAATCAATATTTCATACAATTAGTATTTTCACTTTTCTTTTGTGATTTTAATGAATAGTTGAGTTAAGCATTTCCAAATAACATATGTAAATTATGAATAGTATATGCAAGCATATAAAACATAAAGCACATCAATGGATCAACAAGCACATCATCACAGAGGAACACCAGATATTAGGTGGAAAATCCAACTAGGAAAGACCACTACTACTATTGTCTCTATCTTCTTCTTCTTATTATAAAGAAAAAATTATATTGCATGTTGCATTGGCCAAACTCTTACCAGTGTGCAAGCTCCTACCCATTAGAGGCTACCACCTCCTCTTGTTTCACCAGCTACCACTAGAAGGAAGCCTCCACTCCTTGATCAATTTTACCGGCCACCACCAAAAGGAAGCTACCACTTCCTCACTAAAGGCTCCAACCCTCAGACCCTTCTAAACCATGTTTCAAAAATTTCATACTAGATCCATATACAACAAATATAAAATCATGTATGCCATGTTTCATCCAATTTTCAAACTAGACCCACATAAAACATTCTACTCAATCCCAATAATTGAATACATATCTGACCTCTACACAAATGTCAACAAAAACTCTTTCTGCAATAACTAAATCAGCTATTGGCAAGCAATAACAACATACATCAATAATCAATCAAAGTATTTGCTCATTGCAATACAACTCTTCCTCAACATACTCATCATTTGACAATCAGTAAGCAAAACAAGTCTCAACAATACAAAATCTTCTCTGTGACAAATACAATCTATGCATACAAAACACAATTGTTATGCATATTTGCTCATAATACATTAACAAATGACAAACCTCTCATAACTTTTCCATAAACTTTGATTCAATACAATCATCAACATAATGATCACAACAACTCAATACAAAACTCTTTGCAACTCAACAAATATGTCCTCATGCAATCAACTCCTAAGACCAATATGAACATAATACATATTTCACAATTCAATAAACAACTGAGCCATATCATTTCAAATTACTAAAACTATACCCTCAATATAATAGTGAATTACCATTAAATTAACAGTAATGCAAATAACCTCTAATTCTTGTTGTTAGCCAATAACCAAATTCTTCCATACCTTATCCACTCATAGTAGCTTTGCCTTGATCTCTAAAGAACAAACCCTTTGCCTCAAAGCAACAAAATCTACAATGCTTTTGAGCCAACCAATTTTAATAAGCATAACAAACTCATAGGCATTCAACTATACCAAGTATGCACAAAACTTTGTCATGTGAAGAATTAATCCTCTGCTTATACTCTAACTCAATAATATTGCATACAAGAATGAATACACAAGTATCCATCACCATGACAAAATGAATCATATGCACATCAAGATACACTCTCAGTCACTCAATAAATAGTAGCAATGAATTCATATATTCATATAGTCTTAGTGGATCTTGCACCAAAGCATTTCATAAGCAAAGTACCCTTGTAATTACAAATACTGTCAATCATAAACACACACCCAAAGTACTATTAATCTCCATGCTCAATTACAAGCTCTAATCCAAGACTCTCTGCCATTAATTGACCTCTGTAAACTCTACCTTTTATCTGCTACAAGTGATTTATCACTATAATCTTTAGGTCTACTGGCGTTGATACTTGATCCAACTTGTGCAAGTTCTATCTTTTTGCATAAACCATGATTCTGCCCTTGATATGCTCACTCCACATTCACATATTTTGTCTAATCTGCACTCTCTAAACCATATGCATTGGTTATCAATCCTACGTTACAGCTACCATACTACATTCGCTGATCAATAATTCAAATAATTATCTGCCATCTAAAAGTATGCACTATTAAATTTTATAAATTAAAAAGAACACAATATTCTCAGCAGAATGACTACAGTAGGAAAATGATAAGATAACAGACCAATTTGTGTCTAATCGCATCACAAGTGGATCTGATGTGCATAATTTTTTTTTGGCTCAAGAAAATCTCTGCTAACTTCAAATATTGTTCTCACACTGCATTATGACCTACTCCTTGCACACAGGGGTCTCAGAGAGTGCATACGAACCATCATTAAGCATTTTGACCAATTTCCATTGCCTCTAACCTTCAAAGATCTTCGTTGCAGATCCATTTGCCTTTCACTACACACTCTCAAACGGATTAGATCCAATACATCATATCTCTTCCAAATGAATCATCATTCCATACTTCTTTGACCTTGAGCTAGAATAGAGTAAAACAAAAAACAAAAACAACAAAATTTGTGTAGACTACTGGAGCTAGAGCCAAATATATCACCCCAAATGCACACTTGAATTCTAAGATCTGCAGCTAGTGTGAAAACAAATAAAAATAGAGAAAATCTGAGTTAATCTATATCAATCCTTAGAGATAACTTCCTTTAGATGCTCATATTGGTCACTCTTAAGTGTGCACAACTGACTAATTTCCTTCTCTCCGACACTGAATTACCAAAGGCAAAAACTATAGTTTTGTTGATGGTTTTTCCCTTGATTTTTCTATTTCTTCACTTATAGGTTGGGTAACTTGGTTCACATCAAGGTCAGCAATCTCCCCCTTTGGTGTTGACGTCAAACTCCTAGAAAACACCAAGTCATCAAGTCCTTCTCTCCCCCTTTGACATTAATGGAAAAGGGAAATACCAATCATTGAAAAACGATTCCAACCATGTTGGGGGGAGGGTGAGCTAACTACAAATCTAATACAAATTGATCTTCTACTAGAAGTCAATGTTTCTCCTTAAAGATAATTATGTGAAATGAAGAACTCGACTACAAAACATGTCTCTGATCAACACCATACAATCTCTCAAGCAGACCATGCTCCCCTAAGCATATAATGGGGCTACAATCATACTCTCTTTGCTACTATACCAACACTTCCACTTCTATGCAATAAACCTCCTTTCCAAGTGTAAGAGACTAACCAACTTTTGACCAATGGTGTACAATGATGTGTAATACAAGTACAAGGCTCCTTGGAGAAAATGCATGGTTATAATAAGTGCATATGACAAGGGTTATCTCAATGCTATACAAGAATATATTTTGACATCTAATAGTCCATATATAGTTGAATTTGATACACCTCTACAATACATTTTGGATACAATGTCTCTTCCTATGACCAATGCACCAAAAGATGAAACAATAATGATACATGGCTTATACAAATGCACACACATGTGCTCTCCTCTATGCATGCTCATCACAATTATATGAGGCAAATACATGGCATCCATGAGCAATAACTTGTGCTCTATGTTGCAGCAATGAAAGTACAATGCCATAGCACAACCTAACACATGGTTTCTTTCAATACCTCAGTCACAATTTGAAATCACAGTAGCAACAAAATGTGTCATCAATGAAGGCTCTCTACAAAATCTAAAGTCTTCACAGGCCATCAAATATAATGGAAAATTAAACTAATTAGCAACATATCAAATACCAATCAACGCCAACAATAAGCTCTTTGTAGCAAAGTCATGGCAAGAGCACAAGATAACCACTATATTCTTCATAGATATCAACAACGTGATAATCTGAACTAGTAGCAGCAACACCAATATCATGACATGGTGACAACAACATAGAAGTCATCCTCATCAGTGAAAGCTCTATGAGGCTCAACCACATAGAAGCATACTTCTATAGTACCAACTCTAGCATCCAGCAACAAATCAACAAGTAGCAAAACCATCACTAGCAGCAGATTAGTTAATACAACAATGTTAATGAGTAGTCAATCAAATATTTCACCAAAGAAACAATGTAAGGGGACTAATCAATACAACAATGACACCAACATTAGATTTTGCAATGAAACGCCATCAGCAAATTTCGACCTCTCGCTATTAGGGTCAGCACGCTCTCTACTCATATAATGAGATTAAAATCCCAAACAATAGAAGCATATCATTATATCATACCAAAATATCATGGGAAACAACTCATCAAACTGCAATAAACTAATGTCAGATAAGTGCATAACATAAGGAATATAGCAAGTTCCTCCAAGCAACACCTTTTCCATTTTTTACTAGCAAGGGGCCATAATGCCAACAGTGAACCACTGAAACACAAGGGGCCATAATGCCAACAGTGAACCACTGAAACACAAGAAACATATGAGATGCTCCCCCTGGATTTCTCCACACCTTGGAAAACTCCCTAACATCATCAATGCATGGCCAAATAAGTAATGCATCCAAGAATCAATATAAGCAACAACAGTAGCAACATAAGATCAAAGTATTGGCAGTAACTCATGACCACATCATCGGCTCCTTGACCATGCACAAAAGAATAAATATTTTACTGACATGTCTCCAAAATTAGAAACTCAACATACAGTTTCTCCAATGTTATCACTAACAAATATGGTTGATCCAATTGATGTAAAAATACAAATACATCAAAAATAAAACCAATACTTCAAACCCCATGTATCTCCCCCTAAGCCCATGTATCACCTTTCTAAAACACAAACCTATCCATATATAATCTTTTCGATATGGCTGCACCTCCAATATGCACGCAACTCATGATGCAGCGATATATTTCTCCCCCCGAGACCATGTAGGCCCTAGTTTTTTATGGGGGTATCTTGCTGCTCCTTTCTCCTCCAAACTTTGATAAGTCGGTTTTTGACATGCACAACACCTTCTCTCTTCTTGTGTAGATAGTCTTCCATGATTTTCTTCCTTTGTCTGGATTTCTTGTAACACATGGGCAGCTTGCAATCTTTGCCTTGTGGCTAATGTTGTTACACACATAACAATTTATGTGACCAAGATACAAAGGAATAGGCTTGTATCTCCTATCAATCTGCCTTTGATTCTTTGCATGAGTCCTACTATCAATAGCCCTGTGGCCAAAAACATTGCATGAGAAACAATAGCCATAAAAAGAATGACTATACCTCACTATTGATTATCTTCATGATGGGGGTAATCTTCCTTGCATGCTTGCTTGAGAGTGCTTTTCACTTTGTTTCTTCTTTGTTAAGAGGACTTGATCTCTTTGTTTCTACAATCTTATGTAACATGTTCAAGTTTTGGATAGTCGAAACACTTTACATCTCTAACTACGAGTACAATGGATTTTCTGGTGAATGCACTTTGCTTGGCTGTTCTTTTGGTTGTTGAACTTGTTGATGGTTCTCCTTTTTCTTTTTTTTTCTAAGTTAAGACTAACCTAAGTACCCACGGGGGATTTGAACCGGTGACCTATCGCAAGGAGTGCCTAAACAATGCACCCATTCACCGTCAATCCAAAGCCCCGTGGGCGATGGTTCTCCTTTTTCATGTTGCAACTAGCTACATCATTATTTTCTATTGTGATTATAATTTCTTAAGTGCTAGATATGATCCTTTCTAATTCTTCTCTTGCACATTTCACTTCATCTCCCAAATTTTCACAGTAATTGGTTGTTTCTCTAAGCTTCATGATCGTTGCATCCTTGAATATTCTTGATTCTTCTAGTTGAGTTTTTAAACTAACGATTTCTTATTTTTTACCACACTCATTTTCATAATAAAAAAATAATAATTAATTAATTAAAATAATAATAATAATAATAAATAAATAAATAAATTTGGAATGACTTTCATTGGTCTTTATTCTCAGTTTTGAACCTTTTAATCTCCGCTTCTAGCCCACTCTTTTGCATTGCCCTTCAAATTTCTCTGCAAAAGGATTACGTCTAATTCTACCCAAAAGATCAATCTCAATTTATTGGTTATCATCTTCTAATCTATCAATATCAAGAGCATCATCATCACTACATGTGCAATGAAATGGGAAATCGGATGTAATATGGCCATCACATCTACAAAAAACAAAGTGCAGTACCTCGTAATTCTTGATGACTATCTTCACCATTCTTGATCATAAAAAAGATAGGTTCTTTTGAATCTAATTTTTTTTTTACTCATTTGTTGCTCTTCTTCTTTTCACACATCTTCTTCTTGTTCTTGCCCATGGTTCACAATCTTCTCTTGAGCAGTTAAGATTCACTGGAGAGAACTTGCTCTGCTACCAATTTTTAGAAATACTTTTGGGGGGGGGGGGGTGTGAATCAGTAGTTTGTGCAATTAGTATTTTCATTTTTCTTTTGTGATGTTAATGAACAACTAAGTTAAGCATTGCCAAATAACATATGTAAATTATGAATAGTATATGAAAGAATTTAAAACATAAAGAACATCAATGGATCAACAAGCATATCATCACATAGGAACACCAAATATTAGGTGGAAAACCCAACTGGGAAAACCACCGTTGTTGTTATCTTTGTCTTATTCTTATTATTATAAAGAAAATCTTTTATTACATGTTGCACTGGTGCAAACCCTTACCAATGCGCAAGCTCCTACCTGTTGGAGGCTACCACTTCCTCTTGTTTCTCTGGCTATAACTAGAAGGAAGGCAACACTCCTTGATCAATTTTACCAGCCACCACTGGAAGGAAGCTATTGCTCTCTCACTAAAGGCCCCAACCCTCAAACCCTTATGGACCATGTTTCAAAATTTTCATACAAGATCTACCTGTAACAAATATCAAATCATGTAGGCCACATTTCATCCACTTTTCAAACTAGACCCACATAAAAAATTCTACTCAATCCAAATAACTGAATACATATCTGACCTCTACACAATTGTCAACAAAAAATATTTCTACAATAACCAAATCAATTATTAGCTAACCATAGCCACATACATCAGTGATCAATCAAAGTATTTTATCATTGCAATACAACTCTTCCTCAACATATTCATCATTTGAAAATCAGTAGCAAAACAACTATCAATAATACAAAATCCTCTCTACTAAAAATACAATCTTTGCATACAAAAAACAACTACTATGTAGATGTGCTCATAATACATTAGCATAACACAAGCTTCTCATAACTCCACCATAAACTCTGATTCAATATAATCATCAACAACATGATCACAACAACTTAATACAAAACTCTTCACAACTCAATAAATTTGTTCTCATGCAATAAAGTCCTAATATCAACAACAACATAATACATATTTCACAATTCAATAAATAAATCAACCATATTATTTCAGCTTACCAAAACTTTGATTTCAATAGAACATTGAATTACTATGAAATTACCAACAATACAAATAACCTCTCACTTCTGCAGCTAACCAATAACCCAATTCTTCCATACCCTATCCATTCATGGTAGCTTTGCCTTGATATCCTAAGAACAAACCCTATGCCTCAAATCAACAAACTCCACAATGCTTCTTAGCTAACCAAATTTTATAAGCATAACAAACTCATGGGTATTTAGCTATACCAAGTATGCATATAATTTTGTCATATAAAGAATTAATCCTCTGCCTATAATCTAACTCAACAATATAGCATACAAGACTAAATACACAAGTATCCATCACGATAACAAAATGAATCATATGCACATCAAGATGCACTCTCAGTGACTCAATAAACAACAACAATGAATTCATACATTCATATAGTATGTGTGACAACTGTTGGGGTTCAAATATGAGTTATAGATTCAATCCCTTCCACATTTATTGTCAATCTAGGGTTCATTAATTGTTTCAAGGTTATCGTGCAAATTTTATGCAGGCCATAGGTTCCCTACGTAGTATTGAGCATTCACAAAATACAAGGCCCAACAAATGCTAGGAATTGAGTAATAGCAAGCAAATAACAGTAACAACAACTTAGAGTAACAACAATGTGGAATATCAACAAAATTATAAAACAGTAAAGAAAGAACAGTAATTACAAAACATTAATAACATAACCAAAACGCATACCTATTCACACGATTAAATTCCAACAACACCTGACCAAGAGAGTGGGCCCAACTCTCCGATCAGGGCTATGGCGAAGAGCTAAAGATCACACGGGATTACAGAAGACTGGAATTTGCATTAATAAAAGAGGAATTGCAATCAAAGTTCTGTTGTTACACTTTCAAAGGAAAAGTCACTCATTCTGCTATGTTGAGCCTTACTTATGCAATTTATCGTTACATGAATAGTAATTAACAAACTCATAAATTGTGGCAATTATGCCTGCCCAAAAATACACAATGATTGTTCAAGTAGAATCATAATGCAAATATAGCAGTCAAGTCGATTTATCAACTCCTCGGCAGTTGAACATTTTTAATCGTCCTGTCCTTGAATAGCGTTGCTAGCTCATCAACAACATCACGGTGACTCGTATCCTATTGGGCATCATTCATCATGCTTCTGCAAGCCTAATTCAATCAGCAAGCCATCAAAGTAATGTTCCCCTACGACTATGCTTCATTAATCAACATTTCAAGAAGACATGCCAATTAATATACCTTCGTTGTTTTGAGATATAAATTGACCTCATAAAGGCAATGAAATGGATAAAAAGGAATAGGTAAAGGTGAGTGAAAATGGGTAATTTTATCAACCAACATCTCCCCCCAACTGGCTTCGTTGCATGTCCTCATGCAAACCGTTTCCTGCAAATCAAGGTTAGACCCACTGTGACTAGCATGAAGTTGAGTAAGATAATATTGTTTTTCCATATCAGTCTCAGGAGATTAAACCCATCTAAGTGAACAATATCCTTCCACTAGTCTTCATCCACAACATAATCTAGTCCATATTGATCAGAAGGCAACCGAATAATAGGAAATTGGAACCTTAACCCCATCCAACAAACTCCATAGTGTTGCATGCAGGAAATGTAGCATGGAACTCTCCCCAATTCCCTGACAATTTGGATGCCCCAAAGTGCTCTTGCACCCGTACTACTGATGATGAGAGCATCCAATGCTTCTGATAAGTGTCCTTGGCTTCTTCCTGAAAAATGCAGATCTTTCTTTTGCACATGTCGACACACCATCGTTTTGTCCTGAGCATCTAGTCTTTTCGTCCTTCTAGGTTGAGAAATCGATGATGTTTAGTAAAAATATCCCCAGATTGGAAACACTCCATTATGACCATCAATGGATGATTTGCCTAGTTTTCCTCAAACATATCGAGGGCCTTTTTCCATTTGACTTGATTAATCACAAAAGATGTAAAAGCTCTCAACTGAATATCTCCTACAAATGGTACTGGATTGAATGACTGATCAGTTCCTAGGATATAATCATGCATGTATAATTCACATAACAAATGTTGGTTAATATGATTGTGAACTCTCAGAATCCTCAACAACTGCATGAGATCTTCTATGTTGTGACTTATCCCCTGGTGAGTACTTTCCAGATAGAAAAATAGATATTGTTCATGAAGGAAAAGGACATAACAGTTAGAAAGGGGCCTACATGCCATTATTTGTTGTGTTAAAGTGAACATCTCGTCCTTATCAGTTTTCAGTGACTAGACATGTCCCTACAACTCTTTGATCTCCTTCTGTAGCTTTTCCTGTTGTTGTTTATCCTTTTCAATCTGAGTAGTATAATTAGCATCCACCCTTGCTGCATTCTCCCAAATCTCCTTTATTTCTTTTCAATGGACCTCCGAGGGAATTGACCCACATTGGAAATTGAAAGTAATGGCCTTGCATTTCTGGATTTCTGCCACCAAAAGAAACTCTCGAGCTTCTTTAAGATGGAGGAGTGTCTCGATTTGTGTAGATGTTGAGGTCATCTCCTTATCCTCTATTTGTACTGCCATTGAAATTGTCTTGTCGATTCCCAGGGTTGTAGTTGCTCAGTCGGTATTAATTTTTTGCTTTCTTTCTTGTTCCCGCAACCACATCACTCGTTTCCTTAGTTTAGTCATTTCTATCTTCAATTGAATGTTGTCTTTGAATAACAGTCGATACCGGATCTGAATGGGGGCTTTCCTTTTTGCAAGTTCCTCGAAAAATTCTTGTTTCACCACAACTTCCTCCATCTGTCTCAGGACTAGTACTAGTCCTTGTGGAGCAGCATCAGCAAACTCATCAACAGATTCATGTTTTACCACGACTTCCTCCATTTGTTTGGATGTTGGTACTCATGGAGCGGCATTGGCACATCCTTCTGTAGACTCTAGCACTATTGAATTTCCTTCTATTTTCTCATAAGCCAGTACTAGTGGAGCAGTATTGAAAACACTTTCTTCCTCCAATCGTTCTAAGGCCGGTATTGGTTCTTTTGGAATAGTATCGGCAACAATTTCCTCCTCCATTTGTTCTGAATTCGACATTGGTTCTTGTGGAGCAGTGTTAGCCACAACCTCTTCTCCTATTTGCTCAAGAATTGATATTGGTTCTTGTGGAACAATATCAATGGCCACCTCTCCTTCCATCTTCTCAAGAGTTGATACTGGTTCTTATGGAACAACATCAACGATGACCTCTTCTTCCATTTGTTTAGAGGCTAACACTGGTTCTTGTGGAGCAGTATCAAAAACAACTCCTTCCTCCATTTGCTCTGGACTCAATACTAGTTCTTGTGGAACAACATTGATGGCAATCTCTTCTTCCACTTGTTTAGAGGCTAACACTGGTTATTGTAGAGAAGTATCAACAATAACTCCTTCCTCCATTTCCTCCGGCGTCGATATTGGTTCTTGTGGAACAAAATCGACAACAACCCCTTCTTCCACTTGTTTTTTCATTGATACAGGTTCTTGTGGTGTAGTATCAACAACATCTCCTCCTTCCGCAATCACCCCTACAAACTTCATTTTGGAGGAAAGATTATTTCTTTCACCGCGCAGGTAGGAGAATGGAATTTTCTCGCTCCTCTCGGCAGGGAGGCCATAAGTGGAGAACGAGGGGTAACAACTTTAGTTTCCATTCTACTAACATCCTTTGTTTTAGTCTCCTAAGTTCCTCCCCCATTCGCTAAATCATCTTGTTGGTCTATCATTTCTTCATCCCCTTTTTCCTCTACCTCCTCTAGTATTTGCTCCATTACTTCCTCTTCAAGCAATTCTTCTTCTAGCCTTACAGGCATCATGGCTGCAACTTCTTCTTCTAATAGCTCAACCAATTGCTGCCAAGTCTCGGGAGTCTATAACAAGGGATGAATTACCAATTATTTTATGAGCCCATGATTCTCAAGGACAGACAATGCCTGCCATGAATGGCACACAAACCGGCCATCAATTGTAGATTATTCAAAAGGAAGAACTGAATATTTATGGAATGCACTTGGTGAAATCTAAGACAGTATAAGAGCTTAAAATGATATTTAAAGAGGGTATAAAACCGACCTTCACAGGTGATATTTCGTATTAAGAAGTATGCAACCTATGCCCAAGGTTATGGCAACGATTTTCAGTCATAACCCTTCCCTTTCTACATCACGTTCTCCCCCGCCTGTAGGAATAGCTCTGGAAACTCTAGCATGGGCGCTCTTCTGGTAAACCACTTATGTCCATCCTATGGAAACCCACTAACGATCGAAATAACTTCCTTAATTACTTGAATTTCCAGTCTGAGGACCCTAGAGCGATTCCCTTCTAGATTTAGTGCAAAATCGACTGTCACCCATTCATCAAACCCATGTAACCTCTCGAAGAAAGTCTGCCACCTTGAATTTTGGGAAATATGCCATACTTTTGGTTGACGCTGAACTTGCTCTGTGCTTTCTGGTTCATGTCTAATGGCTTGGCCACCCATTGTTCCTTTCAGTTACTCTGTAGCAGCACTCGGAGTAGCAGCAAGTCATTAAGGGGAGGTGCAGAGGAAGAATTCTATGCACAAGTGATTTCAAAACCAAAATCATCATAAATTTGTTAGATAAAGGAGTCCCTAGAAGTCATGCGGTGATACAACCTAAGGCGATTGTTTGCAAGTAAAGGAGTATGTGCATCATCTATTGTTATGAGTTTAACAATTCCATTGTCAAACATTTTGTCAGCCTCATATGGACCCATCCATCTTGAGCAAAGATTTCCTTTAAAATATTTGAATGGGGAATCATAGAGTAATGCCCAATCACCTTTTTGCAACACCTTTTTCTTAATAAATTTATTGTGCCACTTAGTTCGTTGTTGTGGGATTGTGGTAGTGTTCAATACAACTACCAAACGAATTTCATCTAACTCATTGAGCTGATTTAGTCGGTGTTTCTAGGCTGCAGTAAGATCCAAACCTACTTCCAAAGTTGTCTTGAGTGTTTTGACCTTGAATTCCACCGGAAACAAACGGGATTTTCCATACACAAGCTCATATGGTGAAAACCCTATTGTATTCCACCATGTAGTTCTATACGCCCAAAGTGCTTCAAGAAGTTTTTTAGATCAATTACGGTGATGGTTAGCCACAATCTTTGTGAGAATATTTTCCAATACTTTATTTGTGCTCTCGACCTGACCATTCACCTAAGGGTGATATGGAGATGTCACCCGATGTTTAATTCCATATTTTTTCCATAAGCGTTGCTAGTGAATGTGATGTAAACTGTGCCCCTCCATCTAAAACTATTTCCATGGGGGGCTCATATCGAGCAAAAATTTCCTCAAATAAAAAAGTCTAAGACAGTTTGTTCAGTGGCTATTGCAACAGATTTGGCTTCCACTCATTTCATCATGTAGTCTATGCAAACAAGGATATGAACTTTCTAATGAGAAGGAGGATTAAATGGCCCAAAAAAATCAATAGCCCATTTCTCAAAGGGCTCAAGGACTAGTTGAGGTTGTAGTGGCATTTCATCTGATCGAACAGGCTAACCCATTTGTTGGCAGCTATCACACCCTAAACATATTTTCTAGCACCCTAGAATATAAACAACCAATAGTATCCAATCTGCAGCACCTTGTGACCGATTCGTTTATCAACAAAATGCCCTTCGCAAGGTCCATCGTGGGAAGCTTTCAAAACATTACAGATCTTGTCCTCGCCTACACAACGTCTAATTTTCTAATTTGGTCTAGTGTAGAAGAGATACCCTTCTATCCATGTATAACAGGCACTTTGCTGGATAATCTTCGTTGTTCCCTGTATGGAAAATGATGAGTTACCCTACCTGCAGCAAGATAGTTAGCAACATGTGCATACCAAGAGGTGTGAGTAGAAATTGCAAAAATATGTTCATCATGAAAACTATCTTCTACAAGTTTATCTTCATCATTAATATTCAACCTAGACAGGAAATCTGCTACCACGTTATCTTTTCCTAGTTTGTCTACAATAGTGATATCAAATTATTGTAACAATAATAGCCATCTTGTAATTCACCAAAAATTCTGGGAAGCGTCGATAATACCCAACATAACCAATAAAGCTATGTACCGTTGTGTGTGTCTTTAGGGTGGGAAAATTTAAAATTAGCTCGACCTTAGCAGGATCAACTTGTATTCCTACAGCTAAAAGTAAATACCCCAAGACGATCCCTTCTTCCATCATCATATGACATTTTAATGTGATAAGAGAAACATGAGTATGTTTACATCGTATTAGTGATTTTTCTAAATTTTCCAAACCATCTTCAAAAGAATCACCATATGGGGTAAAATCATCCATATAGATTTCAACACTGTCATTAATTAAATCAAAAAATATTCCCAATATCGCCCGTTGGAAAGTAGCAGGTGCATTACAAATTCCAAATGGGAGGAATCGGTATGCAAAAGTTTCCCAAGGAAAAGTAAAAGTGATCTTATCCTAATCCTCAAGAGCTATTTGGATTTGGTTATATCCACTGAATCTGTCCAGAAAAGAAAAGAACTTCTTTCCGGCTAGTGTATCGGAAACCTGGTCGATGAAAGGTAAGGGAAATTGATCTTTTTGGGTCGCTTTATTTAGTTCCCTATAATCAACACAGATCCTCCACTTGTCATTCTTTTTTGGAACAATGACTAACGGGGATATGCATTGACTATCAGAGATTGGATGAATAAACCCAACATCCAATAGCTTATGCGGTTCTTCCTTAACAATGTTTTTCAAAGCAGGTTTCATTCTTCTTTGTGGTTGGTGAACAGATCGACATTCCTCTCTTATATATATGTGATGGGTACATAAATCAGGATGAATCCCTTTCATATACATGTATTCCCAAGCAAAGGCCTCCTTCTCATTCCGAAGAATTTTTAACAATTGTTCAGTTTGGGAGGGCGATGAATTGGGATTGATGTTCAGTGTCTTCCTTAGATCAATCTCTACTAGAATATTGTTATGGGCTGCTTTGACATGAACATTTTTAGTTTTAGTTTCTAGTTGAATGGTTTCCTGAGTAGTACAACTCATAACATACTCTAATAGTTGTCGGGTCGGGCAAGAAACAGAATTGGGATTACTAATAAATGTACTAATAACATCATCTTTTGTTTCCTCTTTGAAACAAAGAGATTCCCCAATAGTGAGAATTGGTATAATGTTTTCATTTTCAGGCTCATACTCATCCCCTGAGGAAAGAATTTTGTGCTAAGGTAAATACTGGTTTGACCGATAAAATGCATCTGCAGGAGGGTAAAGAACAAGGTTCTTCATAATTTCTCCATTTGATATTACCATGTTTCTTAATCGACACCCAATGTAGGCATTGATCATAGCAAGCCAAGGACTACCTAAGATTAGGGGATGCCCCCCAACTGGAGATTGAGTGTGCAATACTAAGAGATCGACAGGGTATTCCCAAGAATCCATGGAGATAGTTACATCTTCCAATTTCCCTATAGGCCTCATAGTAGATCGATCTACAAGTTCTAGAACCACAGGGGTTGGTTTAAGATTAAGTAAGCCCACAGTAAGTACAGTTGTTGATGTTATAACCTTAATTGTAGCCCCAAGGTCTACCAAAGCATTTGAAATATCAACCACATTAATTTGGACTGTGAGAATCAGGTTTCCTAGGTTACCATATTTGACGGGTATAGTTTTTCCCAACATTATGTTCGACAAATTCCCCATGACATGGATAGTGGGTGGGCCTTTCTACTTCTTTCCAGACTTTTTGGAACACAATTACCTAATCATTTTAGCATAGATTGGCACATCATTCATAGCCTGAAGTAATGGAATATTAACAAATAAATTATATAATTCCCCAAAAGATCAAATTCAAGCTGAGGAATTTGTTTGCTCAAGGACAGCCTCTCAGGATAAGGTGGACTTGTATCACTCCCTTAAGTGACAATTGTTTTGGTGGGGGGTTTATGTTCTACAACAATTTATGTCAAATTACCCCCAGTTTCCCCAGAGGGGTGTTTAAGTTATGGTTCTGAGACTTCGTCATCAATTTGTTCAACAATTGTCAGTGAAGTCTTTGTATTCATCACTCGTCTGGATCGAAGATTCAATTCATTGCATTGCGAAGTGGAAATACCATATGCAGGAAGGTTGAGTTTCTCAACCTGTTGGGCTCCCCTATTATTTGAGTTCGGGTTGGATTGAACAGGCAGTTGAGGACGAAGATGAGGATTACTAGTGGAGGCATTAGGTGGGATTTGTATCTGTTGTTGTGTCATAGGCTGGGGAATTTGATTTGTAGGAAGAGGGGCCCACGCCAGTTTTGAGACCAAGAAGGGAATAGACTAGGTTGAGGTGACCATGACTGCCAAGGTGTAGGATACTGATAATATTGCAGCCACAAAGGTGGAAAATGGTGCAGGATGAAACCCAAAATTCCAATTATTAAAATATTGAGAAGGGTCTTGCGTCATAACTTGATTCATATTCTATGGTTGCGGTTGCTAAGGCTTCTTTGGTCCCATGAAGTAAATATGTTCTATCTCTTCATTTGTTCCTTGAAAAAATGCCTTCAGCCCAGGAAGTAATGGACATGTGCTAGTGGAATGGGTTTGCTCACATCTTGCACAGGTTTCTATGATATTAAGTGGACATTCCTTTAGCAAGTTCTTCTTCTTGCATTGAGGGCAGAAGATGGCCATTGATTTCTCGGCTTCCATTTGTTTTTGTTTTGCTTGCAGAACGTCTAGTTGTGAGGACAGTGTGCTTAGGATATCAGACCTCAAAGTGTCCAGTAAGTTTCCAATTTCAGATTTTGTGACCCCACTACTTGATGATTTGAGAGCTTGTGTTCCTTACTTATGCCTCACAGCTCACAGATAGTATCGAACTCTTCCTTCGAGATATCCCCATTTCCTACCACATTTAGAAGTTCAAGAGATTCTTCTCTTAGTGCTCGAAGTAAGATTATCTTCAAAACACCTTTATCCAAATCACTATGGCTTGATCTTTGCAGGTTGTAGTTAAAGCACTCCATATTGTCATCCTCCTTTTGAATAATCTTGAAGATTTCTTCTTTAATGTCTCGAGACTTTCAGTAATCCTGATATTTTTCAAGGAAAATTTGCTTCATATTGTCCCATGTTGTAATAGATTTTCCTCCTAAACCCATAAACCATCGCAACGTTGTCCCTTTTAAGGTAGCAAAAAATATCTTCAGTTTTTGAGCATCTAAAACATAATCATATCCTCGACAAACAACATCAAACTCAAAGACGAATATATTTGGATTCTAAGAGGAGATACCATGTAAATTAGGTAATGTTGTTAGAGGAATAGGTTTCATGGGTGCATCAACCCTAATTTCCGCAATTATAAATTCAATTGTGGAAGTTGTGTTGTTGGCCATGAATATCCTCCAATATTCACTTGGAATTTCAGTAGGTTATGGTTGTTCGACAATATACGGCTGAGCTTGTTTAACCACACTTCCCCGATCAGGCAAAGGATTTACTTCCCCTACCTCTTCTCCTTTGAAACCTTCAACACTTAATTCCTCAAATCCTCTGCTCCCTTCTTCCTCTTCTCTGGACATTGTTTCTATTATTGAGGAGGGCTCTGGTTGTAGAACTATCTGGGGCCCGGATCCTGTCTGAGATCTTACCCTGACAACACTCCTTGACGAGTTCCCTAATTCAGCTCTTGCGATGATTTCCTGGATATAGGTGATTCTACCTAGATCTTTCCTTCCTTGACCTCTTTTTCGGGGTCTTCCTTTGCCCCTTTTGTTTGTTTCTCTGTTCATGCAATCTAGAAGCGAAGAACTTGATTAAAAACATCAAAATAAATCTAAATATTGAGTCGTAGAATAGGGTCGGTACAAACTTTGCCTGACCAGGACAAGAGAGTGGTTCCTATAAGCAATAAAAAGGCAGGAAATAATCAAAGCGATTTAATGCTCGGGTCCTGGAAAAGGTTTGGTGCAAAGCCTTGCCTAACCAGGATGAGAGAGTGGTTCCTACGATCAACAAAACGACAGAAAAATAAAGCAATCAAACAATTTAATGCTTGGGTCCTGGAAGAGGTTTAGTACAAACTTTGCGTAACAAGGATGAGAGAGTGTTCCTACAATCAACAAAAAGGCAGAAAAATAAAGCAATCAAAATAGTTTAATGCTCGGGTCCTGGAAGAGGTTTAGTACAAACTTCGCCTAACCAAGACGAGAGAGTGTTCCTACGATCAGCAAAAAGGCAGAAAAATAAAGCAATCAAAACAGTTTAATGATTGGGTCCTGGAAGAGGTTTAGTACAAACTTCGCCTAACCAAGATGAGAGAGTGTTCCTATAGTAAATATTGATTGTACTTTTTCACCTTTGATAGCCTCCCCGGCAACGACACCGAAATGTTGGGGTTTAGATATGAGTTATAGATTCAATCCCTTCCACATTTATTGTCAATCCAGGGTTCGTTAATTGTTTCAAGGTTATCGTGCAAAGTCTATGCATGCCACATGTTCCCTACCCAGTATTGAGCATTCACAAAATACAAGGCCCAACAAATGCTATGAATTGAGTAATAGCAAGCAAATAACAATAACAACAACCTAGAGTAACAACAATGTGGAATCTCAACAAAATTGTAAAACAGTAAAGAAAGAAAAGTAATTAGAAAACATTAATAACATAACCAAAATGCATACCTATTCACACGATTAAATTCCAATAGCACCTCATCAGGAGAGTGGGCCCAACTCTCTGATCAAGGTTGTGGTGAAGAGTTAAAGATCACACAGGATTACAGAAGACTGGAATTTGCATTAATAAAAAAGGAATTACAATCAAAGTTTTTTTGTTACACGTTCAAAGGAAAAGTCACTCATTTTTCTCCGCGAAGCCTTCCTTATACAATTTATTGTCACATGAATAGTAATTAAAAAGCTCAAAAATTGTGGCAATTATGTGTGCCCACAAATATACAATGATTGTTCAAGTAGAAAAAAAATGCAAAGATAGCAATCAAGTCGATTTATCAGCTCCTCGACATTTGAACAGTTTTAACAATCTCATCCTTGATTAGTGTTTCCAACTCATTAACAACATCTCGCCGATTCATATCCCATTGGGCATCATTCCTCATGATTTTGCAAGGGATTTTAGTCAGCAATCCATCTAAGCAACATTCCCCTGGGACTACACTTCATTAATCAACATTTCAAGGAGACATGCCAATTTAATATACCTTTGTTGTTTTGAGATATAAATCGACCTCATAAAAGCTATGAAATGGATAAAAAGGAATAGGTAAAGGTGAGTAAAAATGGGTAATTTTATCGACCAACAACAACCCATTTGGGAAAAATACCCTCTTACATACATTGTAAATATTTCATATATTTTGATTCTAAATTAAAATGCCTGATAAGTGGGACATAGATTCCAGTGTTTGAGGAAGAAGGTTGCTTGGTACTTGAAGGAAGCTTGATTTATTTCATGACAACCTTTGAAGGCTAGCATGGGTTCCTTAAATGGACTAGTTTTACAAATTAAATGGAGCTGGAAGGAAGGGAAACAAATGTCGTGCATGTCTTGGATAATTTCACAAGGCATAGAGGACAATAAAATTTAAGAAAGATGGTTGTGCTGGCAGTTGGAGACAAAAAATTCAATCAATGCGGAGTGGGGTGGAAAGAAGTATTGACACAAAACATCCCCCACCACCACATAGGATAGAATCACTATGGACAAGAAGGAAGTGGCAACAACCATGTCTACTCATGCAACTAAAAATGGTTGCGACGACCGAATGGAGGACAAGCATTCTAGGGGAAGGGGAGATCCAACACATGAAAAGGAGGAGATAGCATACTCGTAGAGGCCACTCTCACACATGGAGAAGGAATGATATTGATATAATGAAAGACATAGAGAACAAGAGAGAATGTAAGAGAGTAGAGAAAGAAAGCTCAGGGGGAAAAGACAAGGAAATAAGGCCTCAAGGAGAGGTTCACAGAAGCATTGGTTGTGCTGCAGGGAGAAAAGAAAGAATTACACGGGAGGACAGGAGCACATAGATTTGTGTCACTACCAAGAGGCAAGGAAAAAAGCAATCATTTAGTTGAGCATTGGGAGGTGAAAGAATATATTCCAAGTGAGAACAATAGTCTCTCGATTCCCTGTAAGACTAGAGGGTGGAGATGGTTTTCTATAGATTCCCTTGACAGCTTGGGTGGAGGCTTGTTCCTTGGATTCCGATAAGGAGAGTTCTTTATCCCCCTCTGCTTGTTTTATGGCTTTTATAGTGGATTTTGGATTCCTAGGATTGGGTGGAACTGTTATGTGAAGGAATAGTTGAGAGTGGAGGTATTAAGTCTTTGGATTCCCTCACTCAGTTTAGGGTGGAGGTGGTGAGCCTCTAGATTTCCTGTTCCAGCCTATATTGGTAGATCCACAGTTCTTATTCGAGCAGTTGCATGGTGGGTGTGGTGGATCTATATATTTCTTGTGAGATATTGACTACATAAAGTAGATGGTTGAGTGGAGTTGGATGGTTCTTTGGAATCCCTATTTCAGCTGGAATAAATGGTTTGACCCCTTAAGCACTCATCCTCAAGCTATAGAATCTGGCTCGGGGGTGATTACTGCAAGAAATAATTGGTTGAATTGTGTCTAAAGTTGGGTGGAGAGTTGAATTCCCAATATCAGTTGCCTACTTGTTCTTGTTGCTTGTATTATTAATCTTAACTGATAACAGATATAATGACTGCTTTAGTCTATAATTAGGATTGGGTCACTCTTGTATTCATCCTGAATCCTAAATTCAATCTAAATGGCTTGTGTGTGAAGAGGTAGATAATCTTTTGTCAATTAATTGGATGACTGCATGAAAATAAGGTGGCTACTAGGCCCTAAGTTATAATGAATGTATGTGTAATGTGGCCTAATGGTCGTGGCCGAGTCCCGTCAAATATCAGGAGGGATAATCAGTTACGTATATATATATATATATATATATATATATATATATATATATATATATGCAAATATATTAAATGGGATAGACTAAGCCCCATAAAGAGCTCACGATAGATGACATTAAATCCCAGTAAGCGTGCATGTAATTGAAGCCCACGAAGGGTAGCCCCAAATGGCTTACACATGCTCCTATATGTATTACAGATTGTGAAACCTAAGTGGGGAAAAGGCTCCTATAGTGCATTAATGGTTAAGTATCGAGGGCGAAAAAGCTCCATTATATGCACCGACATTTATGTTCTAGGGGGAAGAAGCTTGAGAACAATGAAGTGTGAAGACACACACACCTTAAGTTCCATATGACTAGTGGCCATGTCCTAGCGCGTAAGGGAGAGATCTAGGTCATTAATGGGCAAGCGTCCATGGTTGTTGGATAACCCAAGAGGTTCTTCCCTTGAGGTTTCTCCCTAGGGGTTTCGAATGGTGCATGGTAGAGTCCTGTCAGGATTTAAGTCTCGGGCTGACTTGGCATACTGGGGCTAATATTAAGTGTTGGCTTGTCGGACGGAGCAACCCCAAAAAGTATTATAATGTGAAATTTTATTTACCATGCCTTATAGGACTAGGTGGGACCCACGGCTAGTGTGGCAATTGACGTGGCCTCAAGTCCAATGGCATCTCAAGAGGTGGTACATGTGTCAGCTGGATTCGAGGGTTTTGGGAGGCCATGTGGTGTGAAATTGAGTGACATGTGGTGTGCTTGGATTGGATCCATGTGGAGGGTGACATCACCCATTAGACAGGGCCGACAACGTCACCCCAACACTTTGTCCCTAACAATTTCTTGAGTAGTCGAATGCAACCCCACCAGGATTTTATCAATAGGGTGATGTGGTGCAGCGAAGCCCATAGGAATAGGTGGAAAAGAACGTGACCACATGATTATTTGAACCATGTTGAGGTGGCGATAGGACATGGCAAGCTCCACGTAACTCAAAATGTCCCCCCCTAGAAGAATTTATGGCGGTTTGCGCAAGTAATTCCCGAGATTAAATCTTTGGGATGCTTTAGCAAGGGTGAACATGCATGCACAATACTGTAACAAATAAAGAGGAGACACGACGAAGGAGGGACCCATAGGAAACCCACGTAATCCCTAAAATAGGGAACTACATAGCTTTATCACGATATTTTATCCCCGAGATGGTATGGCCATAGAGGGCCTGCACCTATGTGTAATTGAACATATATGTGACCCCATATATGAATGGGTCGACAGCTGCCATGTGGCCTATGAGGTGGATAGCCACGTGGCAGGTCAAGTTGACATGGCATTATCTAATAGGATATTTTTTTAGCGACCATATCTTTCAATCTGGGAGTCTGATCGGGACAAATATTATATTCTTGGAAAGGTCTCGATGAGATGGATGAAACAATGTCTTCTATTTTAGGTTTTAAGAAAGTCGAAAAAGGTCAAAAAATTTAGACCCCATTTACATAACTAGACTTTGGAGGTTGGGTCAACTTAGTAACTGCCTCTTACTACCTTAGGAAGGGATAGGGATAGTAAAGGGTATGTTACGATCTAATTGGATCTTGCACCAAAGCATTCCACAAGCAAAGTACCCCTAAAATTATAAACATTGTTAGTTATATACACACACCCAAAGTACTATTAATTTCCATGCTTAGGTACGGACTCTAATCTGCCATTAATTGACCTCTATAAACTCTGCCTTTTATCCGCTACAAGTGACTTATCACTATAATCTTCAAGTCTATGTGCACTGATACTTGACCCAACTTGTACAAGCTCTGTCTTTTTCATAAACCATCATTTTCCCTTGATCTGCTCTCTCCACATGTTGTAGCCAAATTTTACGAGGCTAAAATCTTCAAGCTCTATTCAAACAAACTTCAGTCACGAATTAAAATTGCATAAAAATTTACTTTTGGCAAGTGAAAAAGCGCCCTCAATTGAAAGCCAATATGCTTATCTATCTTTAAAGTTTACATGAAATGTGAAAACATCATCTAGTTATCCATTTGTACATGCAAGCCTTGTATATTTTGGGAGCTCGTTGTGCTTTGGGAGACTCTCTTAGTTAAATGACTGCCATATTGATGCCATGTTAAACAAAGGGTTTTTAAAATATTTTCGTGCGCAATATAGTTTAAGAGACTACTATGTAACAACCCGGTCAAATCACCCTTGTTATTAGCTTCAATAGGTTTTCAGAAATGTGGGGAAATGAGTTATTATTGGTTTTTCAAAATGTGCATTTTCTTTGTAGCTCGATGGAAAGCTTGAGCTTGTAACTATTGATATTAAATTACTAAGGGGTTTTTACGGTTAAGTAGTGATATTTTTGCTATTCCTAAACATTATAGACATTTTGAAAGAAAAAAAAAAAACCAAAAAAAACTAAGGCCAACAAATTGGAGGAATTAAAGGACGTTTTTGGTAGAAGTCTGACATCTTTTATTCACATTGAACCAGATGTAATAAATTCTATGGAATATGGCCTGGAAGAGCGTTGCTAGATGCCAGTGTCTTCCTATCTATAGGTGATATTGCATGAAATTCCTTATTATTTACGACGTGAACAGTTGCAAAACTCTTTTACAACATTAACATGCGAAAGAGGTCAATAATGGCAGGTATTGCTTCATTTGCTTTATATTCCTTGTTAATTTATGTTGCTATAAAGGATGATCTAAAACAAGATAAATCAACGTTTTTCTTAGAATCCTTAAGAGACTAAAAAAAAAAAACAGATGACCTTTTGCTGATGGAAAAATACTTCAGAACATTTTTCCGTTTAAAAAGCAAGATATTTATGGATGTTGAGTGGTTGATAGTTATTTTGTCAACATCTACTTTGCAAAAATTAGTAAAAGGATAGAGAAATTTTGTTGCTATATCTGGATTGATGATTCGGCAATCAGATAAACATGGGCGCGATCAATTATTTGATGGTGACTCTACTGGGGAAGATGAAGATTTTTTTAAAGAGAAAATTTTGCTAACAGAAAATGAAGAAGCAACAGGGAAAGACCAGTTACCAAATGTTCAGGTGTTTCAAAGAATTATTGTTCTTTTTTATTAGTTATGTTATCTATTTTCTCGTATATGTCAAGAGGATCATTTCCTGTTTTGTATTTTCCGAATGGTCTAAATCCTCAACTATGTATTTTTCCTGGATTCATCTTCTTCTTGTATTGTAAATCTTGGTTCCTTTCCTTCCTTAGAATCAAAATATAAAAATCATCTATCCCTCGTGAGAATAACCAATCTTGCTAACATAAAAAAAAATAAGGTTCAGCATCTCCTTTAACAGTCACAGTTGTGTCTTCCAAACAAACCACTGACATTCAATCCAAAATCAGAGAATTTTTTAAGCCCCTGAGGCTGCCACTTGTTCTTCTGAGTACCCTCCGAGATGTTTAAAATATCTACGTCGTTTTAGCGGAGAAGGTTGTACTACAGTAGAGCAGCATGTTGTGGACTTTGAATACTTTTTGGACAAGTTTGACATTGTTCGTGAAGATGTAATTTTGAGATTATCTTGTCATTCTTTAAAGGGAGATATTGAACAATGGTTTCCATGTTTAAGGCCAAATTCAATCACTTCATGGCAAGAATTTCAAGATTTTTGCCTAACGTATTGGGGTGAACACAAATTGTGAGCATTGTCTTTTTGAATTGTATGCAATGCATAGGAGAAGCAATGAAACAGTAAGCCAATTCAACAGAATATTTCAAAAAATTTACTTCAGCATACCTAAAGAAATCCGCCCTTCTGAGGTTGTTTCCATAGTATACTATTTAGTAGCCCTTCATCCTAATGTAGAATTTTATCTCAAGGAGAGGATATCCAAAACCCTGGAGCAAATGTTTACTGATGCTCAAGAAATTGAGGATGATCTTTGGGCGGCTGGGAAGCTTTCAGATCCGAATTTGCATGAAAATATGGAAATAAATTAGCAGGAGAAGGGATCTAAACAACAACCACCAGGTTTGAGTCTATACATGTTGAAAAATGAATATACATCATCTTCAAATGTTTCCACTTCTTCTCATCTCATAGCTTACAAATCAGCTTTTCCAAAGGTGTCAAATAAATTTTGCCAACAAAATATTTTCACATATACAGTAGATTATTTTTCTACTATTGAATACATAAATGTTTTTGAGATGGGATTTCTTGAAGATTCCATTATTGAAAATAATGGTACATAGTATTTTGTTGAAAATGGTGAAATTTCTGGAAGCAAAAGTTCATATCAACAACTTGTCAACGAAGAGTACATGCCAGATTCTCTAAATTTTTCATATCATATTAATTTGGCTTCAAGCGTGAAGAATCGAACAAAGAATTATGCAGATATATTTCTGAAGCAGAAGCCCTTTTATCTCATTGCGCAAAGAAACCAATTGTTATACAACTCGAAGAGAAGATTAAAGTTGTTGATCAAGAAGATATTTTCTCTTATGCATTTTATGGTCCTATAGCTGATTACTTGTAGTCTTACAGCCGTTTGGAAATGAAAATATTTGTGCAGTTGATATGTTTCCCTGAACATATATCATCACATATTCATCAATCTCTTTCGTTTTTGCATTAACCCTTTTAACAGTTTAGGGAATTGGCATCAAATCCAACACTCAAATGTTGTCCTGGTGTTGTGTTGTAGCCAAATTCTACAAGGCTAAAATCTTCAAGCTCTCTTCAACAAGAAGGGATTAAAATTGCATAAAATTTTACTTTTGGCAAGTGCAAAAGCACCTTCAATTGAAAGCCTATAGGCTAATCTATCTTTAAAGTTTACATGCAATGCGAAAACATCATCTAGTTATCCGTTTGTACCTAGTTATTTTGGGAGATCGTTGTGCTTTGGGAGACTTTGTTATTTAAATGACTCATTTTGATGCCATGTTTAACAAACGGTTTTTAAAATATTTCCTTGCACAATACAATTTGAGAGGCTACTATGTAACAACCCATTAATATAAAAAAAGCCCAACAAATTGTTGTGAGGAATTAAAGGATGTTTGTGATAAAAGTCAGGTATCTTTTATTCATATTGAACAAGATGTAAAAAAATTTATGGAATATGGCTTGGAAAATGGTTCCTAGGTGCTAGTGGCTTCCTGTCTACAGGTGATCTTGCATGAACTTCCTTATTATTTACGACGTGAACAACTTGCAAAACTCTTTTACAACATTAACATGCGAAAGATATCAATAATGGTAGGCAGTGTTTCATTCGCTTTATATTCCTTATTAATTGATGTTGCTATAAAGGATGATCTAAAATTAGATAAATCAATATTTTTCTTAGAATTCTTAAGGGATTACAAAAGAAACATATCACCTTTTGATGATGGAAAAATACTTCAGAACATTGCTCCCTTTAAATAGGTAGACAACAAATTATTTATGGATGTTGAGTGGTTGATAACGATTTTGTCAACATCTACTTTGCTAAGATTAATAAAATGACAGAAAAATTGCATTGCTGGAGGTAGAGGACGGATGGGAAAATAGAAATACACCATTGTGCTAGGTGTTGAGGTTTGTGTGAGAGATTAGGCATTTCCTAGGTGCTAAAAAAAGATACATCAAATTGTTTGAAGCACTAGTTAAAGGGAAAAGCAACCTATTTTTCCATCCATTATTGTGTGAGAGAAATTGGTTTTGTATATTTCAATTATCGAATTGGAATATTGTTGCATATTGGTGCAACTAAAAGTGATTATGGTTGTTGTTGAATCCAGTCTCCATGGTGTGTTCATATCTAAATTACAGTGTCTGTGCAACAAAAATTTATTGTTCAAATTTAACATTACAATGCAGGTGTGGCAAAAAAAAAATTGGTGCATATCATTTCTCAGGTGAAACATCTAAGGCACTAAAAATTTTAGCATATTGCAAGAAAAAATTATAGTGTTTTGTGCGAAGCAAATGAATTGACATTCTCTCCTTAGGGTTGGATAAAAAAAAGTCAGACGATAATAGCTGCGCATATGAATGAGTTATATGTTTACAACAATGCCAAGCAGAAATAAAGATTGATATCTCTTCACCGACCATTGAAAATAACGACGATAAAAACTACCTTTGGTGACATTAAAGGGATTTGTTCGATGTAGTTGCAGAGATTTTGTGATTGCTTGGAGAGTTTGTGCCCTCGAAATGTTTCAACAAAAAATTGTTAAAATTCAATAAAGCCTCTAATGGATGAGTTGTCTCGATTTGACCGTTAATGGTGAATGATATGGATTTGGCATCCTCGTTATTCATTACAACACCTGGAAATCAAGCGTTAGTATTTTTTGGAGTGGTAGTTGAGTTATTAGGCTAACTAGTTAATGCTACTGCCCCAAACTTGATATCTGGTTGATATCTAGTGATCTATTAAGTGAGGAGTTTCATACAAACAGGAAAGGCTACTTGAAGTGATCATAACTCTCTTGGACTCTATTAGAATATGATTGTATAAGTAGGTCGATCTCCTCGCTCTTTTATATAACACTTTCTTGAAGATGTTAGTAATCCGAGGGAAAATTTGTAGCATACAAATTTCAAGTTTACCATCTTGCTATGACCTCCTTGTGCCATCAATCAGTTGTAGCATGCTTATGCAACAAGAGATGGGCATTCCCACCCTATTTTCTTGATTCAAGGCCCGCCACATTGCTTATCATGGAATAGATGCATCAAGGAGAGATTGTCGATTTATTATTTTGGGGCTTGGTCTTACCCCATGTTCCGTTCAGTATCTCTTTGACATAAGATGAATTTCGGCAATCGCTAATCATGAGGTTGGGATCACTAAGTTTCCCACCATGTTGATAAGTGGAGGGTTTTGTAAAGAAAAATTGAATTTAAGGAGAATGTGACACCAACAGGTAGAAAATAAAGGTGAAGTTAATTGTCAAGTTGCTTCTCCAAAAAGTAATGCTTAGTTATAGATAATAGGAGGCTAAAGGCTTATGGCAAGTCCAGTCCCTTAGAATGACAAAATACGAAGCTCTACAATTGTTATTTTCAACAATATTTAAACAAAGCTACGGATGAATGACAAAATACGAAGCTCTACAATTGTTATTTTCAACAATATTTAAACAAAGCTACGGATGAAACGAGAAATATTACCTCAAAACGATAACTCTAGCCCAAAAATGCCAAAAAAACATGAAAAAACAACCCAAAAACGAAAAGTGTGTATTCCATAACGATGTTTTTTTTAGGCTAAATTTTCAACAATTTATTAAAAACCAATTTTTTTTGCAAAAGGATTGGAAAAAACCCTCGAAACAAAAAATGTTGATGCTGGAATAACAAAAAAAAATCGAGTACTTTCTAGCAATATAATTAAAGATAAAATATTAAAATTTTGAAAAACCGTAAAATTCCAACAATTTTCAGACATGATGTTAAAGATAAAATATCATGTCTCAAAGGCTTATAACTCTAACAATTTTCATCCATCTTGTTAAAGATAAAACATCTTGACTCAAAAAAACCCTAAAATTGTAATTGTTTTCAACCATAGCATTAAAGATTAAATATCATAACTCAGAAAAACTTTAATATTTTGACAAGTTTTCAACCATGGAATTGAAAACCTTAAGTTTTTAACATATTTGAACCATGAAATTATTGACAAATTATATGACTAAAACAATTTTTAAAAATGAACAAGTAAATGAAAGATTCATTATTCCAAGAGTAATTTTTATTTTAAAGGCTAAAAGTATAGCTCTTTTGAAATCTTAGCCTAAGACAACTTATATTATTGCAACAAAAACCTAAAAATCAACCATGAAAATGAAGTGTCCCCTTTCAATGAGGCATTAAAATTTCAACATTTTTAAAAATATCTTATACCAAATGATAACAATAAATAATATCATGGCAATATCTCTATATAATTTAAAAATTGAACATTAATTTATAATATATTGTTTTACTTTTAATTTATAAGAGCTCGTCTTCCTCGGACGTAAGGAAACAGGTTAACGGCCCAAGACCCAGAGGCATCTGGCAGGAGTGAAAGCCTGCTCCCTTACGGACCACCAGCGGGTTATTACAGGTGGCGTGGTTTTCCTTGATAACGGTGATGAGTCAAACCGACATTCACGGATAGCAGCCAGAGATGGCTGTCCTCACTGTTGGTTTGACACCTGAGTTTGATAGGTTTTGCCACCTTCGGGAAAAAAAATATAAACAAATGATAACGATAAATAATATCATTGTATAATTTAAAAATTGAACATAATTTTCTCATTTTTTTATTTTTAATCAAAATATGAACAAATGATAACAATAAATAATATCATGATAATATCACTATATAATTTAAAAACTGAACATTAATTTCTTATATTTTTTACTTTTAACCAAAATATGAACAAATGATAACAATAAATAATATCATGGCAATATCACTGCATAACTTCAAAATTCAACATTCATTTCTAATATTTTCTTTACTTTTAATCAAAATATCAACTTTGGTAGATTGAATATGACATAAATTATTTTTGTAATTCATTGTTCCATTGTGGATATTCTAAAGAGATGAATTCTTTATAATTAAAATATATAATCTAACAAACATAAAAATGACTCATAACTTCATGTAAGATAATAGAGTTTAGGCTTCTGTGATCCATATCAAGTTAGAGAAAGATTTTGGCGAAAATCACATGAAATCTCATTTGTCGACGCGTTTCGAACCAACTTGTCCTGACGATGAACCACACTAGTTGGTTCGAAACGCGTCGACAAATGAGATTCCATGTGATTTTCGCCGAAATCTTTCTCTAACTTCATGTAAGATCATATGGAAGTCAAGATATTTATTTCAAGTTACCATGCGAACATCATTTACATAAAATGTCTTAGACATTTATTCAAAATCACTCATAGGTTCTCGCACACCATTACAATCCACATCTTCAGATGAATCAATGGATGCAAATGAAGATGATCCATATTCTTCTCTTTCGTCAACTGGTGCCCCATCTGAACCAACATGCATGCTCACCATTTCAGGTTTCAAAAGTCTTCTAGATCTACAACCAGGTCCAACAGACCCCCATCTCAACACCATTTCTTTTGGTAGCAATTTTTTCAAAATCTCTATGGTCTTTAAGCAAAGAGTTTCTCTCTTTGTTAAATTGAAGTCATACACAAGTATGTCAACATCCTCCAATTTTAAGAGGTTTGTGTTGTGTCGATTTATATTTGTACCCTTTCTTTTTCTCTTTCTGCCAATTTGTTTATCAACTACCATCTTTGGCTTGTACATACCATTGAATGGGTGTTGTGGCATACCAGTGTACTTAAACAGCCGTAATATCTTCATTTTCTTTAATGACCTTTATAACCTTGGCAACCCAGAATGGATATCCAAGTGGATATTCGTCTGCTAACATTGTTATCATGCAACCATCCTTAACATCCTGCACAGAACCCCTGTAAAGGTCTTCCATGGTTTCACGTTGTGCACATGATCTTCTAGAACCAATATAGATTTCGCTTTCCTCTACCTGTGCATAATTAATAATACCTTGATATTGTTGTTGTTCAACAATGTGCCTTTCCTCATGTTCGTTTGGCATATTTTGTGGCCAAATAAATGGAGTCTTAAAAAGTGTATCTTCATTTATTGATCTTGCAATCATATGACTTTGATTATTGAAGAAAGACTCCCACCAAACTGAATCAACAACATCAAAGTACTCATATGTATCTCTAATACATCTTTTGATTTCTTCCAGGCATTCAAAATAATTGATAGCTCTCTTATGCCTTCATGCATTATGGAGTTTAGCGACTAATTGTAATAACAATATCTTTGATGCAAATATTCGATGCTCTGGAATGAACTTCAAAAATTCCAAACCTGATGACGACCCCCATTCTGCAACAGTTGAATACTTCTTGCTCCATATAAGTGTTTTTCCATCAATTTTTTTGATACGGAATTGATGCTGGAAGCTAATTTCATTAAGTTGTTCAATGCATTTCTCCTCACCATGCGATCCCAGAATAAACCTTCTCGTGTCAATAGTTTCTTCCAACACATCAAAAACAGGCTCTGGAATGTATGATTTCTTAATACATTCAATTAATGATGGCAGGCTCCCAACATCTTTCCTTCTTAATGTTACTGAAAAACGAATGAACATATAATCAATATGGTCATGAGTATGCCCAACAAGAAGGAAACCAACTTTTACCTTTTTAAAAATTCTCAATTCAACGAGCATGTTCAGGTACCCAAAAAGAACTTGATTTTTGTTTTCACGACTTGTGTTGTCTAATTGCAAATACAAAACTTCAGGAAGAATACCATACCAATGAGAAACCACATCATGGATTATAGTTATGGTCAGATTTGCATCATTATGAATGTTTGGAGCTGTGAAGTAAACCCTTGGCAACATCTTCCCATTAAAGACCATGCAACAAACCAAGTGAATTTGAATAAAATTATCCTCCTGTAACTTTTTGGTGTGCAGAAAAAATGTGGCAGAAGTGTTTTCTTTTGGTCCACACCATCCATTATCAAACCCAAATATTTATTTGGATTAACATAACACTTCTTTTGATGTTTATATAATTTTTTCCATTCACTTGTTTGCTGATTGCGATGCTCTTGAAGTGCTTTGACAACAAAATCTGCACATAAAAGAAAAGAAACCTATTAGTAAATATATTTTCATAGTTGATACCTATCCAAATTTTAAAAATAATGTTATGAATGCATATCGCTTTCTGCCCCTTGACATTTATAATTTTTTGCTTTAATAGAAGCACGTGTACTACAAACCCCCATCCTTGTCTTCTTAGGAATACGAACATTGATGAATTCGTTCTTCCATATCCTTGAAAAATATGAATTTGTAATAAAATTACCAACTCCTTGAGCACCTTCTGCATATTCTTTGTATAGGTTGTAGATTTCTCATCTCGAGAGATTATCTGGGATATGTATTGTGTCTTTATTTGGCAGACACTCTCCAGCTTTGAAAATAAGACTTTCAGCCATGACATTGCAATATTTTTTAACAGCCCAAACTCTCGTTTATAATGTATTTCTGAATAATATGTGGGATCTTTTTCCAGTCTATCTTGGACTCTTCACAAATGAAAATTACTAATTTAATGCAACATTTTGAAAGCCTTTCTGTAGAGAAATACATTCCCAATATGATAATCATAACCTGCTAGTGTATATTGCATGCAACCCACTAAATATGAATTTTGCATGCTTTTATTCATTGACAAATATCTTTGCCTTTTCTCCATAGAAAACTTGAAATCCATATGTTTCAAGCAATCCTTTTGAAAACATTCACTTGAAATCAGATCACCAATAAAACTTCTGCTTGTGAGATATGTTGTCCTAAGCCTTGTATAACTGGAATATTTTGGATTGATATGAAAAGGTCTACTCCTACTCCTAGATACAATATTTTCTTGCAACGTCTTCATCATTTCATTATCCTCTGTAGAAGCATTTTCATCACCATTAGGAGGAATATTATCCTCACTATGATCATTATGAACATAGTTAGGAAATTCATCATCATCATCATTGCTTGGAAAATATTCATTACCATCCTTACTTGAAGAAAATTCTTCACTACCATCATCTGCATTTTTCAAATCCTCACTCGAACAAAACATTTCACCATCTTCATCCGTGCTTTTGAAATCTTCCCTTGGAGGATTCAATTCTTCATCATCCCCTTCATTATTGGTGCTCTCATAATCCTTAGGATTATGACTAATTGGAAAATATGACTCTCTATTTTAGTCAAATTATCATTTGCAAGAAATCGTTCATCCCCCCTTTCATAAATGGAGCTCTTATAATCCTTAGGATTAGGAATAAGTGGAAACTATGAATCTCTATTTAATGGAAATTCTTCATCCACCCCTTTGTTAGTGCTACTCTCATAATCCTTAGGATTAGGACTTAGTGGAATATTTGAATCTCTTTTCACTAGAAATTCTTCATCCCCCCACTCCAATTCCTCACTGATGCTCTCATAATCCTTAGGATTAGGATTAAGTGGAAGTTTTGAATCTATATTTATTGGAAATTCTTCATCCCCCACTTCATCATTGGTGCCCTTATAATCCTTAGGATTAAGACAAAGTGGAAAATTTGACTTTGGAAATTCTTCATCTCCCCCTTCATCGGTGTTGCTCTCATAATACATAGGATTAAGGCGAAGTGGAAAATTTGACTCTAGAAATTATTCATCCCCACCCCCCCTTCATCAGTGGTGCTCTCATAATCGTTAGGATTAAGATGAAGTGGAAAATTTGACTCTGGAAATTCTTCATCCCCCCTTCATCAGTGGTGTTCTCATAATCCTTAGGATTAGGACTAAGTGGAAATTTTGACATTGGAAATTCTTCATCATGCCCTTCATCACTCGTGCTCTCATAATCCTTAGGATTAGGATTAAATGGAATAATTGACTCTCGATTTACATAAATTTATTTTTGTTTCCCTTCATCAATGCTTCTCTCATCATCCATAAAATTAGGACCAAGTGGAAAATTTGACTCTCTATTCATAGTGAACGAATTGTTGTAACGTTCATCACTATGAATAGAGTTGTTGCGTGACGAAGATGTTGATGACGTAGAAAGAAAAAATTCACTATCAGAAGAATCCATGACTTTCAAACAGAATATGTTGAATGATACAAATGCACTCTCTCCCAATGACAATATATAGCTTAAAGAATGAAAATTTCCCTCTAAAATTCCCCACATATATTCAGAGGCATGGATAACATTTTTCAGTTGCCATTTAGAACTAGGGAGATATGGGAATTCATTAATGAGATTTTCGAGCTGTGGGAGAATATTTCCATAAAAATTCAGAAGGTTAGAAAGTGTAAACCCATAATATGTACCAACATTAAGATAAGTCCTAAAATGAAGCAACTTCCAGAAGATATGGCTATCACACCTTAGAGAACAATACAAGGAGTGAAGGATGAGAAACTAATCAAATCAATACTATGCTGTGTGAAGTTAGGTGAATTATCAATGGACGAAATGTGCACAAAATTTCAAAAGTAAGTTTGTTGAATTATTTTTACTTTTCCTTGGATTATAATTTCTTTTTAAATATAGCATATTGTTGTTCGTAGTATTTGTTATACATATCACTATATTAATCATTTTTACTTTATTTATTTAGTCAAAAGATTTATATGAAAATACAAGAACATATGGTTAAAGTGTTGAATGAAGAGAGTTGAGATGATGTTGTGCGCAACTACCCAGAATAAAGTTCTATAACAACATTTAAAGATTTTTATCTTGCATTCAATAAGGTATATTGATTTATAATGTTCATTTTATTCATATGTAAACTATTTTTATTCATATGTAAACATCATTTGCAACATTGAGAATGGGACTCAAGGTCTTTCCTCAAGCAACAGGGAAATATTAAGACAGGAATGTTCCCTAGCTTTGTTGAAGTCTAAGCGCCCAAAGAGTAACTTGAGTAAAGAGGGGCGTGAGGCTCTTAGATCTCTCCGGAATAATGACAAGATAGTTGTTCTTAAAGCTGATAAAGGTGGCGCCACAGTTGTGATGAATAAGGAGGATTACATACGCAAAATGAATGAGCATTTGGGTTGTGGAAGTTACAGAAGAGTCAACTCCAACCCCATTCCCAAGGTGATAAAACAGGTCAAGAAAGCTATCATGGAAACCAACTTGGAGGATAAATTAAAAAAGAAGCTGATTCCCTCCTGTGAGGTTATTCCTAGAATCTATGGATTACCAAAGATCCATAAGGAAGGGGTTCCCCTCAGACCAATTGTTAACACCATTGGTTCCCCTACCTATGAATTAGCCAAGTATGTAGCTAAGATCCTAAAACCTTTGGTTGGTAACACTGACTCTTTTATAAAAGACTCAAGTGATTTTGTAAAGCTCATTAAGAATAAAAGAGTGCATAAGGATGATATTCTTGTGAGTTTTGATGTCGTATCCTTGTTCACGAAGATTCCTCTTGATGAAGCTGTTCAAGTTATAAAGATGGCCACCGATCCTCAAATAGCGAAGCTTGCAGAAATCTGTTTACGGTCCACTTTTTTCAGTTTCCAGGATCACTATTATGAACAAATTTCTGGAGTCGCCATGGGCTCCCCGCTCTCTCCTATCGTGGCCAACCTATACATGGAGTACTTTGAAAGAAAAGCCCTTGACTCATTCCACCTGAAGCCAGCATGGTGGAAAAGATTTGTCGATGACACCAACCTAAATTGGACTCATGGTAGGGCGGAGCTTGAGAAGTTCTTCAATCACCTTAACTCTATATCTTCAGAAATCAAATTCACGATGGAGCTTGAGGAGAATGGTAAGATCCCCTTTCTAGACGTTCTCATCAGTAGAAAAGATGATGGTACTTTGGGACATCAGGTCTACAGGAAGAAAACTCATACTGATAGCTATCTTCATGCTGACTCTTACCATCATCCCTCTCAAAAATCCGGCGTCTTAAATACCCTGGCTGTGAGGGCCTTCAGGATTTCTGACCCTGATCACATAAAGGAGGAGATTGAACACTTAACCTCTGTCTTCAAAAACCTTGGATACAAGGAGTGGAGCATCAAGAAGGCTATAAGAAGGGCTCAGGATAGGGCCCTCTCTGAGCATCCCCCTCGAGGCAAGAAGGAATATCAAGGGAAAGTTTACATTCCATTCATCCAAGGAATTACAGATAAGATTGCAAAAATTTTAAAGAAGAATAACATAGACACTCAATTTACAACTTGTGGAACAATAAGGCAAATGATGAGGTCGGTTAAGGATAACATTGATCGACAGCAACTCAAGGGAGTATACAAGATCGATTGCTCATGTGGCAAGGGTTATATTGGGGAAACAGGTCGGTCTCTGAAAATAAGACTTAAGGAGCATGCCGCTGACATAAAGAATGAAAGATCCCGCTCATCAGCCCTTGCGGAGCACTCGTCCAAGACCAAACATCATGTGTGTTTGGAAGACGCAAGGATAATTGCAAGAGAAGACAACTATCATAAAAGGAAAATCAGAGAGGCCATTGAAATTATGAAGTTTCCTCAGAACCTCAACAGGGACAATGGGAGTGAAATCAGTGGAAATTGGCTTCCTCTGATCAAGCAAATGAACCCCCCCGGACCCTTGGAAGCATAAGATCAAAATAAGGGGTCTTTCATTCAGTAAGTTTAATTAATTAATTAATTTAAACAGTTATATAAAAGTAATCTAATTAATTATATTAATTATATTAATTAAATTAAATTAATGGTTTAATTAATGAAATTAAATTAATCTAATTAATTTAATTTAATTTAATTAATTTAATTTAATTTAATTTAATTTAAATTTAATTAATTTAATCCAATTTAATTTATTTAATTAATTATATTAATTTATTTAATTAAATTTAATTTATTTAATTAATTTAATTAATTAATTATTTTAATTTAATTTAATTTAATTAATTATATTAATTAATGATTTAATTCTTGAATAAAAAGAATTTGGAGTTAATCTTATGTATATTAATTATGTATAATAATTTTAATTATATTCAAATATCAAAATCTTTTAATCAAATAAATTAATAAATTAATTTAATTTGATCTAGAAGGAAATATTTTAATAAAATTTATAAAAATTTTAATGAAAGTAAAGAGGAAAAGAAAACTTTAATGAAATTGAAAATTAAATATAAATTTAATGAAAATAAATTAAATAAATTAAGGAATTTTAAATGAAATAAAAAAAATTTAATCTAATAATAATTTTAAAAAATTTTAATCAAAAAATTTTTAATCAAAAATCTTTAAACCAAAATTTTGAAGACAAATTTATTTTTAAAGAATAAGAATTTACTAACTAAATTAAAAATTCATAAAAGTAAAATAATAATAAACTAATTTAATTAATAAAAAAGAATTAATCAAATTAAAATTATATCATGTGTCGGCCATTATTAAAAATTAGGGTTCTTAGCTTATTTATAACCTGGTCTTGCTCTCTTCTCTCAAGAATAATTTCTCATTCATATTCTTCTGTTTTGTCCTGATGATGGACCCCCTTTGGGGTTTGAAACGTTGGCAAAATGAACAAGAAACTGTGGATAATCCGGATCATGAAGCTACTTATACATAGATATATATTTTTTATTTCATTAAAGATGTCGAAGAAGGATGCAGATGGAGTACCAAGTACTTTCAAAAGCTTTATTGAAAAAATTAAGATGGAAAGGTTGAGAAAGCAGCGTCTTAGGAATGTTGAACTTGATCCTACTCTTACTCATTTCATTTGGAATGGGCTCGACACTATCCAATATCAAATAATACAAGGTGATTGTGAAGACATTGCAAAACTCATACCTAAAAGGGAATATGCCCTAGTTATTGTAGATATTCCTCATGGTTTCAATTTCCCAGACATTGGATATGATAGTGAACCTTATACTTATCAAGCTTTTAGTAAAGTGGTTACGGGCTTTCAAGAAGTCACAACATCACCACTTTGGAGATTTGTGACATTTCATTCAGACACACAATTTGCAATGTTATTAACAAGCTTCAAAGGAAAAACAAACTCAAGGATGCAGCTTACATGATAAGACATTAAATTTTATGTTTGATTAATGTTAAAAAAAAATATTTATGTACAAGTTAATTAAACTTTTAGTATGTCACATTACATGCAAAAGTCAAATCTTGTTTCTTCCGAAGATCAGGCTATTATAAATGATTGAGAGTTCATCCATATTGAATGTTGGACAAAAGATGATAGTTATAAGCCTATTCTTCTCAATCAAGTAGGTGGAAAGAGTCGTAGTCAAGTATTGGTTCATGACGTTGTCATAAAAAAAATAACATATGAGGAGAAAAATGCAAAAGGAGAGATGGTTAACATTTATCAAAAACCGCAAACATTGATTAACTATCTTCTAAATTTATGTTCAAATGAAGAAGATTGGGTTTTGGATTTATCCTCTGGTTCAGGTAAGTTTATTATATAAAATTCAATTTTAATATTTTGTTTTTTAGTTTTCATGTGCTTATACTAATTTACTTAGTTATTTATTTTGTGCTTGATGATTAGGTACAACACTAGCATGTTGCCTACAAAAAGGAAGAAATTGAATTGTCATTGAAGAAGACTCACTAAAATGCAATTATATTCAACAAAGAATTAATGCTCTTCAATTTCTTCGAGATGTTATGCAAGAAGTTGGTTTGAGGAAAGTGGATTTTAATGAATCACGTATGGCAAAAAAAGCAAAGGAACCTCAACCACCGTTATATGGAATGTTTGGAAAAGGACACTTTGGAAGATTTGTAGACATGAAAGATCCATTAGAAGACGACAATGACCAAATTGAAGCAGGAAATATTGTGAAAGAAGACATTAATGAAGGGATAGAAGACATTGAACATGGATTAGATGATATTATTGATTAAGTTTAAGCTATGCTTGCAAATAAAGCTCAATTTTGAGAGTTATTCATCAATTTTACTTGTAATGTTTAGAATTTGAGATTTTATGAGAAGAATGAGTTTTTCATTATTGTTGCTATATGTTTAATATTTGTATTATCTAATTTTGACTTTAATTTTTATGTGAATCATTATTTTTGCAAAAAAATAGTGATTTCTATTAATTTTTTACTTAAAATTCATAAAACATGCTACTTTTTAAAGTTGTTTTGTTATGATTTTCCCATAAAAATTGTTTATTTAACATGTCATTTTTAACAAAAATTCTTAAAATGTGTATTTTTTTCATTGTATTTATACTGAAAATGTGTATTTTTTTATCATATGTTTAAAAATATTGGTTTTTTAGCGACATTTATTTGATGTCCATTAAAATATTAATTAACAATGCATAAACATATAGAAAATCCTAACTTTACATTAATCACCCTTTTTAAATTTCTTTAACTATTCGAAAAAATTAAGATTTTATTACAAAAAAAAATGAAAAGAAAAAATAAAAAAACACAAATACATAAACACACTTAAAAATAAATATATCAGGGAAGAAGAAGACATTAGAAAATGTAAAGTGTAAAAAATAAACTCTCTAAAAAAGGGGGTTGATGTTGCATTAACACTTTTCAAAATCAACATGAAAATCACTCACATCTAAAAAAAATGTTCATAAGAAAATTGCAAGTGCCAAAAATACGCTAAAAAAGTTTTTATGAATAACCATTTTTCAAAATCGAGTGCCTTTTTTACTACCTTAGAAAAACGGGTACTAGGTAATTATGTTCTTCGTCAAAGTAGAATTTAGCAGGTTACTTGTATGTGGATTGAACAAAGAAATCATAGAACTTTGGCTCAAGATAATTTGAGTACTAACATTTATGAATTCCATAATGGGCAGCGTTCATTATTCATCATCACAATTTGCTCTTCAGGCTCTATCTTATAGCTCTATTTTTCTTGCCTATAATAAAGCAGAGGTTTTATATTCATAAGGTAGAGTCCTAAGAGCATTGATGACTATGTGAGTGGCACAAATCATGTGTTTTCTTCTTACGAATATGCAAGGATGTTGGACGTGTGTTGAATGTCTAGATTATTTACTGTAGTTAATGTCACATAAATCAATGGCCATAACATTTATGCACAAACCTAATGAAATTTTGGGAGGTCAAAATAATCAAAATTTAATTGATGTAGACCCCTGAGAATTGGTTTGACTAAACCACTCATATTTAATTCAATGTCTATGTTTATCCCAAGGGGTCCTCAACAAATTCCGGAAACCATCAAAGGAGGTCCTGAGGGCAAGAAATGGTTTTCCAAAATCGTCCAACATTCGATGGCATATGCTGGATGAAATAAGTGGGCCTGCACGTACTTCTCTTATTCTAGTCTTCATGTATTTAGATGTTTTCATTTTGGTTTAAAAGGCTCGATGTATGTATTGTGAATATTTTTAAAAGAGGTCAAAATTTAGTTTTTAAATAGATTTCATAACTGTCAAAAGTCAGTTTTAAAACTGATAGAAACAACTAGCTTTAGAAGGAGAATAAAATTTAGAAATAGACAGTTTGTAGGGTTGAAAGTATAAAAGTGGAGAGCCTACAAATGAAGAGAAAAGTAATTTAATATCTCTCTTTGAGACCAAAGAATAAAGACCAGAATTGATTCCATCTCTAAGCAGGTTACATATCTATTTTTCTTTTCTACATTTTTAATCATTTATGTTTTTCTTCTATCGGAACAATGTACGATGAATCTGGGTTATTTAATTTAATGGCTTGAATTTTCCGTTGATAATCAAGTTTTTAATTTAAAAAGCCTTAATGAAGAGCTCCACGTTCCACAAAATCACCCATAGTTTCTTGTTCTACTCATTATTCTTTCTACAAAGTTGAGGCTGAGATTCTTAATTGCTTGTGTCGAAACCTTGTCTTCTTTTATTTTCTTCTACACTATGTTTTTTTTTTCAAGGTATTTGTAACCCTCATTAACTCATGGCCATTCTAGCTCTGAAAGATAAGTTTTGGAATTAGAGCAATCATTACATCTCTCATAACCTCTCTCCCTTCGACCAATTTATTTTAAAGTTTTCATCAATCTTTATATGTCCCGGGAACTGGTTCGCTAACACCCAGGAATCGTCCTCGAGGTTACAACACCACACACTTATGTTTTTTCTAAGTCGCACTCTCTCAACCATATGCATTATCTATCAATTTTACGTTACAAGTACCTTACTACATTCGTTGATCAATACTTCATATAATTATTCTGCCATCTATAGGTGGGCACCATTAAATTCTACCAATTAAAATGAACATAATATTCTCAACACAATAACTACAGTAGGAAAATGATCAAGTAGCAGACAAATTTGACTCTAATCGCATCAGTTATATTTGATACGCATAAGTTCTTTTGGCTCAAGACAATCTCTGTTAGCTTCAAATATCATTCTCATGTTGCATTCTGCCCAGATTCCTTGTGCATAGGTTCTTTTGGCTCAAGACAATCTCTTCTAGCTTCAAATATCGCTCTCATGTTGTATTATAACTAGATTCCTTGCACACAGGTGTCTCAGAGACTACATACGCACCATAATTAGGTATTTTGGCCAATTTAACTTGTGCCTTTATCCGTTAGAGATCTCCATGACAGATCCATTCACCCTTCATTACACACTCTCAAATGCATCAGATACAATACATCAGATATCTACCAGATGAATCATCATTCCATACTTCTTTGACCCTAAGCCAGAACAGAATAAAACAAAAACAAATTGTATAGACTACAGGAGCCAGTGCCAAATGGATCACCCAAAATGCACACTTGAATTCTCATATTTGTAACTAGTGCCAGAGAAAATAAAAGAGAGAAACATTAAGTTAATCCAAATCGATCCTTAGAGATAAATTCCTTCATATACTTAGATTGATCACTCCTAAGTGTGCACAAATTGAATGATTTCCTTGAGAATTTATAATCTCCCTGCCACTGAATCGCCACGGGAAAAAACATAGTTTTGATGATGGTTTTCTTTGACTAGATCACTTGGACCTTGCACAGGCAAATTCATTGGGCAATTTGATGGTTTCACCCTTAGGATTTTAATTTCCTCACCTGTAGGCTGAGTAACTCAGTTCTCAAAGAAAAAGAGGCATGTTATAACTCGACCTGCAAATTAGGTGACCAGGGCTATAACTTGACTTGCAAATTAGGTGACCAAGGCTATAACTCGACCTGCAAATTAGGTGACCAGGGCTATAACTTGACCTGCAAATTAGGTGACCAGGGCTATAACTCGACCTGCAATTAGGTGACCAAGGCTATAACTCGACGTGCAAATTAGGTGACCCGCATTATAACATGGGTTGTTGAGAACAAAGGGCATGTTACTATGATAAGGAGGCTACAGAAAATCATCACTTTGCTAGACACCTCTGCATCCTCCTACAATTTTGCTAGGCACATCTTCACTCTCCTATAATTTACCGCCAATCACAAAGAGTGTGATAAGATCAATATCTAGGTTGACATAAAGGCCAACAAACTAGCCATAATGCCAACAAAGATAGCCTAGACTCGGGTTTTAAGTATCAAGGTTTCTTTCTTATGCTGAAATCTTGTAATTTAGCATATTAGCTATGGCTTTTCAAGTAGGAGGACGCTTAAATTTCCCAATGGGTCAATAGACTCTTGTTTGAGAGCGGATGTTTGGTCCCACCAAGTCTATTTTGGAAAGTATTTTAGTATATTATATGCCCAACACATGTGTTCCCAAAGGCACTCTTTCTAAAATCAGGAAACTAAGCTTCAAATTCTAGTGGTCGAGAAATCACCAATCAAGTGATATTACTCTAGTAAAATGGAATAAATCAACAACGCCAAAACAGTTTGGGGGATGGGGTTAAAAAACATAAATATGTTCAGTCAGTCCTTGGCACCAAGAATCTTGTGGAGACATTTCCATAACTCTTCTTTATGGGGGATAATGATGAAGAAAAAGTACCTTGTGGGAATGTCGATGGAGGATTGGTATAGAATTCCAATAAAAGTAATAAATGATCTATAGCGTGGAAAGTGCTGGTATCTACTTCCCCCCTTTTTGGGGACTGGATTTTATGGAAGGTGGGTATTGAAAGGAAGGTCAAGTTTGGGGAAGATTTTTGGATGGGTTTAGATGATGAATTCCACACATCTGGAATTATTATTAGCAAGATTCATGAGGCTAACATTTTTTCTTTTACAAAGGTAAAAGCTCAAACACCTCAAGATTTCAACAAATTATGGTGGAAATCAAAGAACAAATTAGGTCTGGCAAGCACTGAAGCAACTGAATGGCATAGTTGAATTGGCAAATTGTGCTTGAATTTTACTAGACTATATGAAGAAATTGATGATTCCTTGTCCTTATAAAATAACCCTAGTTCGAGTAATGTCACTAGAAATTTGGGCTACAAAGCCCAATTTGAATCTCAATTCTCAGATGAAAAAAGGTTGGCAGGGAATTTTATGGGAACTTCATGCTTCACAAGAAAAATTGTTCTTTGGCATGATTTAAACAATAATTTGATTACTTAGGATGATGATTTAAATAAAGGATGGAATGGCCCTAACAAATGCACTCTTTATAAACAAAATGAGGAAACAATCCAACCTTTGTTTGTGTTATGTCCATGTACAACATAGGTGATGTAGTGGGTATCTTAGCATTTGAATCTAAAGGCTGAGTGAAAAAAAATATAATTTTGAAGAATGGATCCAAGATGTTTTAGTTCAAAAATATATTTTGTTCCCCTACAATTTGGTCTATGGAATATGGTGGGCCCTGTTACCACAAAATTTGGTAGGCCTTAGAGGCGGAAACCCTACAAGACAAAAGTTAGACCAAGTGCTAACAATGGGGTAGAGACCCAATGTCACCTCATCCAAAACCCCCTGCTCTTTACATATTTTCACAATGCGAAGATTTCTAGTAGGATAGGATCATCTATGAAGGATATTCTAAGAGTAAGGTATAAGATGATCACACTAGGGCTCATTCATGGGAGAGGTATAATAAAGGTACAAGGCTTAAAAGACGCAAATCGCTCTCAAAGAAAAGCGCTAAAAAAGAAGGCACAAGACCTAGGGTTTTGAGATTTTTTAATGGTAATGGATATTCACAATGTCAAGACCTAAGGGAAAGGGTTTCTTACAATGATATTAAGTTAATCCAAGGCCCATGATACCCTCAAGAAAGCCCTCAAGTTGAGGGAGAATAACTATGGTTTCCCTCTTAGAACAACACTTAGGGAAAGAGATTTTATGTACAAAATTTGAGTGGATGCCCACCAAATTGATAGGTTAGGTAGCCTAGACCTATCTCTTGATGTTTAGGATCTCAAATCGCCAAAAAGGCTCCTCACTAAAATTTCTCTCCAAGTCCTAGAATTTCACCCTAGCCTTAAAAGGATTGAATTTAAGGAGAAAATTTTAGGTTGATCACCAAAGACTTGCGCTAGTACCTTGTCCTTTGGACATATGGAGTCAAGGATTATTTATATAAGCCTAATTTTTTGCTAAGGAAGTTTAAATTTTATGCCCTAGGTATCAACATTTCATATATATGTCCTTGATAACTCCTCATATCAAGGTCAAAATTTGATGCCTCATATATGGGAAGATTTGGCCTTGGTATCTGTCTTTTGATGTCTTTGCTCTCTTTGTTGTTTATGTTTGTAATTATTGGTGCAATTATCACATACAAACTCAAGCATATGTAACCTCTTTTGTTTAAATTAATGGAAGATGTTGTTTTTTCTATTGAAAAAAAAGTGTCAAAATTCCAACATTTACCCACTCAATGATAGATGGAGTTTGATGGATATTTATAGGAATTCCTCCACCAGGAACATCCATTACATGTTATACAATGAGAAAACATCCAATTCTCAACTAGATAGCCTATAAGATTTATTTTCTACAAATTAGTGTGCAATCAACCATAATCTAGAAGCAAAAATTCCTTAAATTAGACAAATTCAAATGATAATCTCCAATAATAGGCACTTACAAGATAACATGTAGTATATACATCCATTCACTAAAGAAATAGCTCCAAAGACAATCCAGAATATCTTCCAAACATCAAAATGCATTCCAAGAATCTCCAATAGCCAAGAAGGAACAAATGCAATTTCTCTTTTGAGGTCCCAATTCTCCAAGCGATTGATAGAGTGAAATGACCTTTCTCTTATTTATACATGTCTAATTATCTTTAATTTTAGCTTAAACCCCTCAAGTAAAAAAGTAATGGGCTAATACTAGGTGAGGTTACAAGCCAGCCTCATAGCCAATGTAAAACATAAAAATTAACCCACAAAATAGGCTGGAATGTTGACATCGTGCATACGTAGGCCCTTTTAGGGCATGTGTTGAGCTCATCCAGTGCCAAGTCAAGTATAGAGGGCTCCAAAAATCAGCATCTAGGGGTTTGCCACTAAATCTCCATGCAAATCATCTTGTGGACCCTAGTTTTGTGTTTGGGGCACAAAATGGGTCTCATGGGTCTCTTGGTAATAAAATAGACTGGTTCTGCTCCAATGTTGAGGGCTCAGAGGATGGTGCTAGCCCTCCCATGTCTCAAGGGGTGAGACAAACCTCATCTAGGCCTCATATCAGTTGTCAAACCATGTGTACACTGCTAAGCCTACTGGGGCATATTGGTCAAAGTGCAGGAAGTTGGGGTGTTGTATGTGCCCATGGAATGGAGTGATGCTTTTCATGTAATAAGAGTCTCATAGCTCTCAATGCTTCACTTGTAGGGTGTCATAATGCTCCTTTAATGGACATGGGCCCTAGTTAAGTTGCCCAACCCATGATGAAAACCATCTACCAATCAGACACAATGTCTAGTGTTGCATTTCACCACCAGGTACAATAATCATTAATGCATCTAAGTGAACCATGCTTGTTAATCAGGGAAAATTGATACTTGATAGTGGGCTTCCCTTCCAAACTCGAAGCTTTAATCACATAATAGTGTTACCTCCCTAGGTAGGAGTGGCTAATAGACGACCCTATTAGGTGTTCCCAACCCCTAAGGGGAAAGATAGGTCCCTGGTACATCCTTCAATCAATAGGTGGTATATGAATAATTATCGAACAGATGTGGATAAAGGGGTCTCAGAGTCAAATGCCATGGTTAAAGGAGTAGCAATGATGAGGAAGTCCACACATTGTGTGTATTGATGTGAGGAGGCAACAATCATGGATGCATGAGTTACCCCGACCTTTGTTTTTCCACCCCTCTTATTTTCCTTTTACCTTTTTCTTGATTTTCTTTGTATTATTGTTCGAAGCTCTAGAAAATGAAAGCATGCTATGAGTGATGTATAACAATTATTACTCCCTTAAAGGTGGGGTAGTTCATTGCCCACCAGGGGTTGGGACGTGCATGGGTTTCTTTTATGATATGATGGGGCAATCAAGTCCCTAGGAACTAGAGAGATGGCCATAATGATAAGGGGTGGAGCTCAAGCTTGCCCTTTTCCCAAGTGCTAATATTAATGTCCCGACCATCTTTTGCATTTTATGATTTTCTTTTTCTTTTGTTTCTTGCTTGTGGTCATGATATGCTTTTAACTTTATTTTAGCTTCATCAACCTCTGGGGCAACATTTCCAAACACGACCCAAATATGTGGACATGGGGAGGGGGTGTGTTAGACCTAGTGGACCCATGATCATGTAGACCCAAAGAAGGGAGAAGGATCATAAGGCCTGTAATGTGTGAAGAGAAGTGATAGATATGGAAAGGGAAAACGAGACCACGCTACCAACTTCGGGGTTTCCTAAGTAGTGCCCTTCCTAAATCCATGGGCCAATAGGGTAGATCCCACTAGACTAGGATTAGAGATTAACCCCCCATTTAAGGTGAGGCACTACAAGGAAAAGACGTTATTGCAGATGCTTTTGCGGAAGCCCCTAAAAAAATAGCCCAAAAATCCGTTTATAGTGGAGGTGGGCGGGCAAATATTTTAGCACATTTTTTTGGACGGTGCATATAAAATCTACATATGCACCGGTGCTTTACTAAACATACCAGCACCGATGCTTCATATAACTTGGTGCATCGTGGAAAATTTATTTTTATAAAAAAAAAAAAAAAAAAAAAAAATCATGGTGCACTAAATAACACAACGCACTGGTACTTTACAATAGATAGCTCGGTGCCCTTCATGTAGAAAAATGACTGGTGCATAACACTAAAGAGCGTCGTTGTATTTTTAAATTTCAGAAAAATGCAATGCTATTTTCCAATGACACTCTGATGCGGTGCTTTTGGATATATCTTGCCCCAATACAGTTAGCTAAATGCAGCTAAGGGTTGTTAAATAAAAACCCTCTTAACCATAATTTTCATTTTTACCATCTACAATGCGGGAGAGCTCTGAAACACCGGTGCCACTCTTGCTGCATGCAAGTGCCAGGATGTTAGTGCTTCTCTTGCTCACCATCTTTGTGTACCGTGCTCACTGTTTGAGTTTCCAATTTTTTCAAATGGTGTTAAAATCTGGTTTTCTCCATTACGTGTCCACAATGCCTCCCCAAAGACCAAATGTCTAGGTAATGTTTATGTTATTTTGTAATTTAAGTTTTTAGCGGATTAGAATTGCAAATTAGGATAATTTTGCAGCAGTTTTTGAAAAAAAAAAAATGTGCGGTGTACTTGATATGTTTGGCTCGCACCGGGCATGGTGCATCCTGTATATTTACAAGGTGCACCGCATGTCAGTGTGTGAACATAACGCACCACAGTTGTTGCGGTGTGTTTTGTAAATGAAACGCACCGAGAAAGATACGACAGATTGTATGTGAGTGTGTCACACCCAGTGCTTTTATATTTACCAAACACACCAAAAATAATATTTAAAAATATAGTTGTAGCTCGGTGCGTTTGATAACCTAAATGTTTCGTACCGGTGCAAAAAGGTTATATGTTCACACTGGTGCACAAGTGTGTTGCACCATTATCAAAAATTAAATTTCTGAACGAGCAAGGGTGCATCCTACTTATGTGTGCACCGATAGCGGTGTGGTTATAGTTGAAAGCGCATCGATGTTGGTGCATGACTGTGTTTTGGTGCGCACTGATGGTTTTTTTTTTTTTTTTTAATTATGTTTCCATATTTATAAATACATGTTTCATTTAATTATATATATATACACACACACACACACGCACGCACAACATGACGCACCACAGTTGTTGCGGTGTGTTTTGTAAATGAAAATGCACCGAGAGAGATACAAAAGATTATATGTTAGTGCGTCACACCCGGTGCTTTTATATTTACCAAACACACCAAAAATAATATTTAAAAATATAGTTGTAGCTCGGTCCATTCGATAACCTAAACGTTTCGTACCGGTGCAAAAAGGTTTTACGTTCACACTAGTGCACAAGTGTGTCGCACCATTATCAAAAGTTAAATTTGTGAGCGAGCAAGGGTGCATCATACTTATGTGCGCACCGATAGCAGTGTGGTTATAGTTAAAAGTGCATCGACGTCAGTGCATGACTGTGTTTTGGTGCACACCGATGGTTTTTTTTTTAATTATGTTTCCGTATTTATAAATCAATGTTTCATTTAATACATATACATACATACATACATACATACATACATATATATATATATATATATATATATATATATATATATATATCTGTGTGTGTGTGTGTATATATATATATATCTGTGTGTGTGTGTATATATATATATTTGTTTGTGTGTGTGTGTACATATATACATATATGTATATATATATATACACACACACAAATATATATGAGGCTGATGTATATTATATGTCAATCATGCAGCATAGACGTCAATAGAGGGAGCAACAAGTGGACCCATACAATATGGTCCAAACATGGCAGGCCAGAGAGAGGGAGGGGGATTTATACCCTCGCCCTATTACTGTAGCGACCCGAGTGATCTTTAGAAATGTAGGCCTCCTCAATTACTATGAGGAGACTACATCCCTGAAGGTGCACTCTGTTTTATTGGAAATCTGATCCGTTGATGGAGTTCCCAGGAGCACGCTTTCCACATCGGTCCTATGACGTGGTATAGGTCCAGTAAGGAGGACATATACTTTATCACTGGCTTATCCACGAGAGGGGAGGATTTTCCCCAATTCCTTGATGTCCCCCATGGTGTTGCAACTGAGAGTAAGCTTGAATACACTCAGAGATATGTGGGCTCATGCAGTTTGTCCATCAAATTTTCAAGTTCGTGGTGGACAACTAAAGATTTCTTATTTTGCTGCAGAGGAGGTTAGGTGCCTCTCATTATTATTCATGACCATTGCACACTTTAGTAGTGATGGGTAGCGCATTCACTACCCTCTTTTTTATTAAGTTGATTCTTTGATTCAAATGTCATGTTGCATCAAATGGTCTGCCATTTTTTCAAGGCAGTTTTGCATGGCTTTAGATAGATGTCATGCATTAAGACATGGGAGGGAGACCTTCCCTTTCGCTTCCGAGCTATTTTGTTTATTTTTTGAGAGGTTTCTAGAGACGAGGCCAACATTTGACTGTCACCCCCTTAGGCCGATCACTAAGGTCTGAATGCGCATGTGGGAACAAATGATGTGCAAGAGGGGCTTGTCGGAGTTTCCGACCAGGATTTCTCTCGAGGCACTGGCGCTGCTGGGTAGTGAGGATGACCATGTGTTTTTCATGTTGGTGTTTTCGTACGTGGGGATTGATTGGAGAGGGTGTCACAACATCTTCTTCACAATGGCCGAGCCCCCAAATGATAGAGGTAATATTAGAATTTTCTTTAAATTAATCTAGTTTCATTTTCTTGTTTTTACTAAATTAGAATAAAATTTATTCTAGCACGTTCTTTAACTTTTTTTATTAAATTGTTTAATGAATTTGTCTAATTATTTTTTTGTACTATATATTTTGTAGACATCGGCACATTCGATGCGGACATGCCTCCTCCCCCACCAAATGTCAGAGGAGATGGGCGAGGCCCGAGGAGGGGAGGCACCCTCTTACGGGGCATGGGCATCCGAGGTCGTAGGTTTGGTCTGCGAGTTCAGATGGACTACTACAACAGATTAGTTAAAGTTTGGTTTGATGCGGGAGTCCACCTTGCAAGGGCTCGAGATATCACCGCAGATCCTAGTTTCATGGGTTTGTACAGGGACTTTTCGTGAGAGATGATGTCTCTTATGCGACATATCATCGGAGCTAGTAGGGTACTGACAATGATGAGGGATGCAAGCCAAAATCATGCAAGGATAGATACATCAAATGAGGGTGGTGATGATCATGATCATGAGGGTGGCAATCATGATGCTTCTGGTAGTAGCACCCCATCGGATCATGGTCGTCAGGGTGTCGATGATCCATCTGCTAGTACACCTCCTTAGTCACCTAATGACGAGATGCTAGAGCTAGAGTATGTGCCTCATGTTTATCCTGACAGAGCAGACCAAGCACCTCCTCCTCAACCTTAGAGTTCACCAGACGATGTTGAGGACACAGACGTAGTTGACTATCCATCATCTTCTACTCATGTATACTAGAAGACAACCATTTTGAAATTTGATTGTGTGACAAAATATAATGAACTTGATCGATCATGCAAATCAATTATCTCAATATTATTGAGGATGTCGAAAATAGCAACAAGAAACGATAAAAATAGAATCCAGAATATTCCAATTTTAATTTGTCCTTGAATTAAAATTCGAATTGTCTCACCAACTACTTGAAAAATAATTAGTTAATTCATCTTGAGTTAATTAGTTGGAGAAATTCAAATTAGAAGTCTTTCTGAAGTCATGCAACAGTTATCCCTTAAATTAAGGAGATAAGATTGAGTTATATTTGAGTTGTAATTAGTTAGCTCAGTTTATTGAATTAAGTCCAGTTAAATTAGTTCCAAACTGTTTAAGGAACTAATTGTGAGTTATCAATCAGTTGATGCATGCATGCACTCAACAAGTGTACTCTAGATAACTAGAGATTCTCACATCATACACTCATGCGTGTCTATTCTGAGAAAGACCTAGTTGAGCTAAATGTCAAGGACAAATTACTATCAATTGCATGTGTTTTCCTATAAAGGAAACTCATCCATGCAGTCAAGGTAAGGTTCCTTGATGATTATGCAATTCTGACAGGGTGTGAGATCAGTGTGAGTGATCAGTGTTCCACTTGGTAACAAGAGGATCACCCAGGAGAAACAGCGCAAGGAAATAGGAGCTTGGAGGGCAGAGGAGAAGGCTTGTGAGAAGCTTTGATTACCTGTGAGCATCCAGGAGGATTGTACTGAGAGCTGGCTAGCTGTGAGAGCTAAGGCTTTGTATAATTCTAATGTATTTCCACCTGGTATGATAATACACATAGTAGGGTTTTTAGCTGAGGCTTTCCCCTGAGTATTTTCTGTGTTTCATGTGTATTGATTCTTCTTCTTATGGTTATATGTGTTCAGCTCTGATTCAGCTCAATCTTTAAGCTTCCACAAGTTTGATAGTAGAAGTATATTATAGTATTTTGCTTTGGTATATTGCATTATCGAGTTAATCTACAGTCAGATTTTCTAAATAGATCTCAGAGGTAGATTTGTAGAGAATTTGCAGGAAATTCTACAGAGTTATATGCATTCGACAAGCCAAATTTTTCTTTCACGTTGTACAACAACATCGTTGTCCCCAACTGAGTATATTTTGACTTGCGGCCAGGTCCAAAGAGAGGGGTGGTGGAAGCAAATTTCAGGCTTTTGAATAAGCCATCAGTGATATGAGCATCATCCTCTAGCTCATTGTTCTGAAATGCATCTAACAAAATTGCCTCCATGGCAGTCGTATCCCATAAGTAATCATCCATACCAACCTCCATTTGTTTGCCTTTATTTCCAACTTGTGATGAAGAACTACTATTGTTGTAGTTACTCCTAATTGGTGAATCTGGACGTAGAGGGAATTGAATAGGTGGTTGATTCAACCATTCTTTGTATGCTTCCTCTCTAATTCTTGCTCTTAATGCAGTCTTCTCTCAAGTTGACATTGTAATGGGGTGCTCCGGAAGATGGTAGGTGGGTTTCTCATCATCACTAGAATCGTAATTTCAAAAAATATTGAACGTCATTAGTACAATATCAATTATATTAGTAAGCATGTCAATGCAATTAGTTTGTTGAAATTATTCATCCGGGATTGCGGCTGGAAGATGCCATGTTCCAATTGGTAGGGTGAAAAGGTTGTCCAGTTTCATCTACCAACAGCTTGCAAAATGTTTCTCCTAATAAGAGCTTTCGACATTTTTGAAAATATGGAGTAGTTTTTGCATCTAAACTTGATTCTAAATCAGGTTCCTGCAAATATGAATACATTTTTATTCAAGTTGACATGGATTAAAAATAAATAGATTCAATTAGATAGTCAACATATAAATAGAATAAATTCAAGTAACAACACCGGGGCGTTCAAATAATACCAGCACAAATTTCCAACATTTAAAACAAAAATGTTATCATATCGGTGCTCTTCTACAAAAACACACCAATGCGTTTAAAAAAAAATAACACCGCTATGCACCTGTTTCCCAGTTTAAAAAAATAAAAACGAATTGAACCAACTTAGCGCTCTTATAACAATTAGAGCATCACTGCTTTTAAATAGAAACCACATCGTTGCATTAAAAAAATTAATCACATTGTTTTGAGATTTTGAAAAGAAAAAAAAAAAAGTTATCATGTCGGTGTGTTGAAAAAATTTGTCACCCCGACAATGTTGGTGCGTTTTTTTATAAACGTGTCGGTGCACTTGACTATTGAACGCACATCCACACATCGATGTGCCAAAATAAAGAGCGACTATTGATTTTTCGAAATCTAATTTCATAATCTTTTAAATAGTAAAAAATTATTCACCATGTCATTATTTTACCCAAAATTACAAGTGAGTGATTTGCAAGAGAGACATACCAGGAGCACTGTGCAATAGTGAAATACTCTGGAGTAACATAATTATTCAGAAGATCGGACGTTCAAAGGTATAGTGATTCACTCAAAAACCTACATAGTAAAAAATTTAAATTTTATTGTTTATTTTACTAATAAAATTTTTTACAATTTCTGTTAGGGTTTAATTAAAAGAGAGATCATTTGCAAGAGAGACACACTGAGAGCACTATGGAGATGCAAAATATTTTGGATCCACCGAAAGATCAGAAGTTGAAAGGTATGGTGATTCACTCAAAACCCTAGATAGCAAAAATCTTAAATTTTACTATTAAAATATTTTATAATTTCTATTAGATTTATTCACAATTCTAGAAAAATATATAAAAAAACTTGTATAATAAAAAATTTACTATAGATTTTACTAGTAAATTTTTTTACGATTTGCTTTCCTATTTAAATTTAATTAAAATTCAGACAAAAAACAAAAATTTCAATACATACCTTAAACACTTGCTTCTTTCGACAAAAAATTACCTTAGGGTTTAACTTCCTCTACCACTTCACAATTAGGGTTTTTCAATTTAGGGATTTTAGATTTAATGGGTTTGTGTACTTACTATGTATAAGGTGTTTGACATGTAAAGTGGGGGAATCAATTATTGAATTAGATCCAAACCCTACTGACCTTCTCTGATTTTTTTAAATGACTATATGTTATGCGGTTTGCCCTCTGTAATAAAATGTACTGTTGCTCCTTGTGTAATACAATGCATCAACATATTATAACACTATATTTTGTCTAGTCTGTTAATCTTTTCTCTCAATGTAATATAACACGCCGACTTGCATTTTCCAAATAGCATCATTAAATCATTTCAGTGTGTTTATCCTTACAAATCGCATCGTAATAATTTAAAATTAATTTAAAAAAGTAATTTTCCATGACGGTGTTGAATGATTAAACACCTGATGTGTTTAATGTTTTAAACACATCAGTGCGTTTAGCGTTTATCTAAATAAACACACCGAATACCAAAGATTTTTTGGGTGACAATTATTTTGATTTATCTGTAAAATATATATAATGGTTTATATATTGAATACTACATGTTGTAAAATATATATATATATATATATATGTTTTAGAAGGTCTCAAGTAAAAAAAACATTGATCCACACAATGATAGCACATAAAAAACACAGAGAAGATAAGTTCTTTGTAAATTCTTTACAAAATTAATATGATTGAGCTATATGTAAGTTTAACTAATATGTATTGGTTTGTGTGTGTCATGCAGAGCTGCAAATGAATAAGGTCGGTAAGATTATTTCTAATCTAAGTGCATAAGAGCGTAAAAGCTTGATAGAAACATTGTAGAATGATGAATGAGGTGAATGAAAAAAATACTATTCAATATGGTTTTTTTCATTAATAATATACTTAAAAATATTAGATAACATGTTTCAAACAGTCTACTGGTTCATATATGTTTAATGTTCTACATGGAGCAACAACGAAGAAAAATATCAATGTCGTTCTCAGAAAAGAAAAATTATAGAACATGTAAATGACAATGAATTGGTCCTTAGCTCATCTGGAGTGGTTCTTGACAACTTTTATCTATGTATTTTATATTTAATTAAGAGTTGTATATTTCTAATCTTATCAATTCTACTAGGTAGTTGATTATTCCTCGTTGAATTACATAACATTCATTTGATTTTAGATCTAAGACTTTTGTGATCCATAATGTAGACATAAGTCTTCCGGATTAATCACATAGATAGGATTAGGTCGATGTTTCGAACCAACTAATGTGGTTCATCCTCAGGACAAGGTGAGAAATCAATCAATCTAAAGGAATAAATAGCATGGATGCATCATTGTCCAGGGTAAGCCCTTGAGATATAGTTGTTGGTGAATTAGTTAAAAATATTATTAATAAATAGTGTTACGTAGATATTTAAAAATATAGTTGTTATGGAAAATATATTATTATTAATTTATTAATTAAAAATATAGTTGTTATGGAAAATATATTATTATTAATATATTAATTTATATGATATTATTAGTTATTGGTTTGACTTGTTTTCATATAGTTGAAAACTAGCCGTTGGGAAAACTCAATTCAAAATAAGTTAAAATACCAATAATTTGTCATTCTTTAAAAAGAGGTCCTAGTAATATATTCAACTTATATTCATTTAATTAAAATCCTTTAAGTAAAAATAATATATTCACTTGATTTTAATAGTAGTCAGGCATGTATCATGCTTTATATCCATTTATGTGTTTCCTTAAACTTGTTGATTATGTTATTTGACAAATGTGCTAAGTCTGTGTATTTGTATTTGTGAGATCAATTTTATATTTTATATCTATTTATGTGTTTCCTTAAATTTGTTGATTATGTTATGTGATAAATGCGTAAAGTCCACGTATTTGTATTTGTATTTGTGAGGCTAGTTTTATGTTTGTTAATATTAGGAAAATTAGGTTGTGGGAATCAACTTTTATTTAATGTAATTGAGTATTATATGCATTTAAGCATTGGAACAATGGGAGTAGGAATATAAAAACATATTTAAGTATTATTATTTTCATTAATAATATACTTAAAAATATTAGATAACATGTTTCAAACAATCTATTGATTCATATATGTTTAATGTTCTACACGGAGCAACAACGAAGGAAAAGATCAATGTCGTTCTAAGAAAAGAAAAATTATAGAACATGTAAATTACAATGAATTGGTCCTTAGCTCATTTGGAGTGGTTATAGACAACTTTTATCTATTCATTTTATATTTAATTAAGAGTTATATATTTCTAGTCTTATCAATTCTACAAGGTAGTTGATTATTCCTCGTCAAATTCAATAACATTCACTTGATTTTAATAGTAGTCAGGCACGTATCATGCTTTATATCCATTTACATGTTTCCTTAAACTTGTTGATTCTGTTATTTGACAAATGTGTGAAGTCTAGGTATTTGTATTTGTGAAATCAATTTTATATTTTATATCTATTTATGTGTTTCCTTAAACTTGTTGATTATGTTATGTGACAAATGCGAGAAGTCCAAGTATTGGTATTTGTATTTGTGAGTTTAGTTTTATGTTTGTTAATATTATTTAAATTAGGTTGTGGGAATCTACTTTTATTTAAGGTAATTGAGTATTATATGTATTTAAAAATTGAAAAGATGGGAGTAGAAATATTGAGAAAATATTTAGGTATTATTATTTTCATTAATAATATACTTGAAAATATTAGATAACGTGTTTCAAACATTCTATTGATTCATATATGTTTAATGTTCTACAGGGAGCAACAACGAAGGAATAGATCAATTTCGTTCTAAGAAAAGAAAAGTAATAGAACATGTAAATGACAATGAATTGGTCCTTAGCTCATCTAGAGTGGTTCTCAACAACTTTTATGTATTTATTTTGTATTTAATTAAGAGTTATATATTTCTAATCTTATCAATTCTACAAGGTAGTTGATTATTCCTTGTCGAATTAAATAACATTAACTTGATTTTAATAGTAGTCAGGCATGTATCATGCTTTATATCCATTTACGTGTTTCCTTAAACTTGTTGATTCTATTATTTGACAAATTTGCAAAGTTTGAGTATTTGTATTTATGAGATCAGTTTTATATTTTATATCTATTTATATGTTTCCTTAAACTTGCAGATTATTTTATGTGATAAATGCGTGAAGTCCAAGTATTGGTATTTGTATCTGTGAGGTCAGTTTTATGTTTGTTAATATTAGGAAAAATAGGTTGTGGGAATCGACCTTTATTTCAAGTAATTTAGTATTATATGTATTTAAGAATTGGAAAGATGGGAGTAGGAATATTAAAAAAGAAAAAGATATATTTCTATATATACGAGGATTATCGTGAAAGGAAAAAAAAATGTTGTTTATTTAGATTTGTATAAATATAATCAAAATAATAGTAATAATAATTAATGTTTTCATTAAGCACATTAAAATGTAAATATAATTAAAATCTAGTTTGTTTCCCTGGAAGAAGCGTAATTTTCATTAATAAGATAAAAAAAATTACATTTTGTATAATATTGCATGTATGAAATGTTATCTCAAAAAGGAGTTGTTCAAAGTCATATATAAGCTTTTACAAAAACCATCATGATGTAAATTGATAATAAACTTCAATAAGTCCAGTAAGCATCAGGAAAAGTATAAAACAGAGTTCTGTCCCAAAAACTAAGAAGACAAAATATGTACATAGAAATAGAAGAGGAGAGAAAACAACTCGATGATCTAGAGATCATTCAGTGGGGGCCCATTCATGTCCATGAATGGTCGATGATAATAACTATAGAAAGCACCTTCCCTGAATTTCTGAATCTGCCATTGACCTCTGTTCAGCTGCGTTGCCGCTTTGGAAAGATGATCAACGATCTCATTCCTTTCCCTGTATATATGTAAGCATGCAAAGGAAACAAATTGAGACTTTAGAGTAATGATTTCAGTCAAAATATCTCTGAGGGTGTGCAAGTGACAGTGATTAACTTCATTTGTCCAGTTTATAGTGAGTTGTGAGTCTCCAAAAATCTAAATCTTTTGGCAATTTAGTTCTCTTGCAAAAAGGAGAAGGTATTTTAGACTGTTCAATTCAGCATAATTGTTGGTGCCTTTGCCTAAGCCGACTTTGATTCCATAGGACACAACATTATCAATATATATGTCAGTGTGTCACACCCGGTGCTTTTATATTTACCAAACACACCAAAAATAATATTTAAAAATATAGTTGTAGCTCGGTGCGTTCGATAACCTAAACGTTTCATAGCGGTGCAAAAAGGTTATATGTTCACATTGGTGCACAAGTGTGTCGCACCATTATCAAAAGTTAAATTTGTGAACAAGCAAGGGTGCATTATACTTATGTGCGCACCGATAGCAGTGTGGTTATAGTTGAAAGTGCATCGACGTCGGTGCATGATTGTGTTTTGGTGCGCACCGATGGTTTTTTTTTTTAATTATGTTTCCATATTTATAAATACATGTTTCATTTAATATATATATATATATATATATATATATATATATATATATATATATATATATATATATATCAACGTATATGTATATATATAAATATACATATATGTATATGTATACGTATAATATACATATACATCTACATATACATATATATATATATATATATATATATATATATATATACATATATACATACATATATACATGCACACACACACACATATATATGAGGTTGATGTATATTATATGTCAATCATGCAGCATAAACGTCAGTAGTGCGAGCAACGGTAGGGGTAGGAGCAACAGGCGGACCCATACAATATGCTCCAAACATGGCAGGCCAGAGAGAGGGAGGGGTATTTATACCCTCACCCTATTACTATAGCGACCCGAGTGATCTTTAGGAATGTAAGCCTTCTCAATTACTATGAGAAGACTACATCCCTGAAGGTGCACTCTGTTTTATTGGCAATCTGATCCGCTGATGGAGTTCCCAGGAGCACGCTTTCCACGTTGGTCCTACGACATGGTATAGGCCCACTAAGGAGGACATATACTTTATCACTGGCCTATCCGGGAGAGGGGAGCGTTTTCCCCAATTCCTTGATGTCCCCCATTTTGTTGCAGCTGAGAGTAAGCTTGAATACACTCAAAGATATGTCGGGCTTCATGCGGTTTGTCCATCAAATTTTCAGGTTCGTGGTGGACAAATAAAGATTTCTTCTTTTACTACAGAGGAGATTAGGTGTCTTTTGTTATTATTCATGACCATTGCACACTTTAGTAGTGATGGGTAGCGCATTAACTACCCTATTTTGTATTAAGTTGATTCTTTGATTCAAATGCCACGTTGCATCAAATGGTCTACCATTTTTTCAAGGCAGTTTTGCGTGGCTTTAGATAGATGTCATGCATTGAGACATGGGAGGGAGACCTTCCCTTTCGCTTACCAGCTATTTTGTTTATTTTTTGAGAGGTTTCTAGAGATGAGGCAAACATTTGACCATCACCCCCTTAGGCCGATCACTAAGGTCTGAATGCGCATGTGGGAACAGATGATGCCCAAGAGGGGCTTATCGGAGTTTCCGACCAGGATTTCTCTAGAGGCACTGGCACTACTGGGTAGTGAGGATGACCATGTGTTTTTCATGTTGGTGTTTTCGTATGTGGGGATTGATTGGAGAGGGTGTCACAACATCTTCTTCACAACGGTCGAGCCCCCAAATGATAGAGGTAATATTAGAATTTTCTTTAAATTAATATAGTTTCATTTTCTTGTTTTACTAAATTAGAATAAAATTTATTCTAGCATGTTCTCTAACTTTTTTTATTAAATTGTTTAATGAATTTGTCTAATTAATTTTTTGTACTATATATTTTGTAGACATTTGCACATTCGATGCGGACATGCCTCCTCCCCCACCGAATGTCAGAGGAGATAGGTGAGGCCCAAGGAGGGGAGACACCTTCTTACGGGGCATGGGCGTCCGGGGTCGTAGGTTTGGTCTGCGAGTTCAAATGGACTACTGTGACATATTGGTTAAAGTTTGGTTTGATGCGGGAGTCCACCTTGCAAGGGCTCGAGATATCACCGCAGATCCTAGTTTCATGGGTTTGTACAAGGACTTTTCGCGAGAGATGATGTCTCTTATGCGACATATCATCGGAGCTAGTAGGGTACTGACAACGATGAGGGATGCAAGCCAAAATCATGCAAGGATAGATACATCAAATGAGGGTGGTGATGATCATGATCATGATCATGATGATGAGAGTGGAAATCATGATGCTTTTGGTAGTAGCACCCCATCAGATCATGGTCGTCAGGGTGTCGATGATCCATCTGCTACTACACCTCCTTAGTCACCTAATGACGAGATGCTAGAGCTAGAGTATGTGCCTCATGTTTATCCTGACAGAGCAGACCAAGCACCTCCTCCTCAACCTTAAAGTTCACCAGACGACGTTGAGGGCGCAAACGTAGTTGACTATCCATCATCTTCTACTCATGTATACTAGAAGACAACCATTTTGAAATTTGATTGTGTGACAAAATATAATGAACTTGATCGATCATGCAAGTCAATTACCTCAATATTGTTGAGGATGTTGAAAATAGCAACAAGAAACTATAAAAATAGAATCCAAAATATTCCAATTTTATTTTGTCCTTGAATTAAAATTGTGAATTAAAATTCGAATTGTCTCACCAGTTGCTTGAAAAATAATTAATTAATTCATGTTGAGTTAATTAGTTGGAGAAATTCAGGTTAGAAGTCTTTCTAAAGTCATGCAACAGATATCCCTTAAATTAAGGAGATAAGATTGAGTTATATTTGAGTTGTAATTAGTTAGCTCAGTTTACTGAGTTAAGTCCAGTTAAATTAGTTCCAAACTATTTGAGGAACTAATTGTGAGTTATCAGTCAGTTGATGCATGCATGCACTCAACAAATCTACTCCAAAAACTAAAGATTCTCTCATCATAAACTCATGCATGTCTATTCTGAGAAAGACCTAGTTGAGCTAAATGTCAAGGACAGATTACTATCAGTTGCATGTGTTTTCCTATAAAGGAAACCCATCCATGCAGTCAAGGTAAGGTTCCTTGAGGATTGCGCAGTTTTGACAGGGTGTGAGATCAGTGTGAGTGATCAGTGTTCCACTTGGTAACAAGAGGATCACCCAAGAGAAACAGTGCAAGGAAATAGGAGCTTGGAGGGCAGAGGAGAAGGCTTGTGAGAAGCTTTGATTGCCTGTGAGGATCCAAGAGGATTGTACTGAGAGTTGGCTAGCTGTGAGAGCTAAGGCTTTGTATCATTCTGATGTATTTCCACCTGGTATGATAATACAGATAGTGGGGTTTTTAGCTTAGGCTTTCCCCTGAGTATTTTCTGTGTTTCATGTGTATTGATTCTTCTTCTTATGGTTATATGTGTTCAGCTTTGATTCAACTCGATCTTTAAGATTCCGCAAGTTTGATAGTAGAAGTAGATTATGGTATTTTACTTTGGTATATTGCATTATCGAGTTAATATACAGTTAGATTTACTACATAGATCTCAGAGGTAGATTTGCAGAGAATTTGCAGGAAATTCTACAGAGAAATATGCATTCGACATGCCAAATTTTTCTTTCACGTTGTACAACAACATCATTGTCCCCAATTGAGTATATTCTGACTTGCTGCCAGGTCGAAAGAGACGGGTGGTGGAAGCAAATTTCAGGCTTTCGAATAAGGTATCAGTGATATGAGCATCATCCCCTAGCTCATCGTTCTAAAATGCATCTAACAACATTGCCTCCATGGCCGTCATATCCCATACCAACCTCCATTTGTTTGCCTTCATTTCCAACTTGTGATGAAGAACTACTATTGTTGTAGTTACTGCTAATTGGTGAATTTGGACGTAGTGGGAATTGAATAGGTGGTTGATTCAACCATTATTTGTATGCTTCCTCTTTGATTCTTGCTCTTAATGTAGTCTTCTCTCGAGTTGACATTATAGTGGGGTGCTCCGGAAGATAGTAGGTGGGTTTACCATCATCACTAGAATCCTAATTCCAAAAATATTGAACGTTATTAGTACAATACCAATGATATTAGTAAGCATGTCAATGCAATTAGTTTGTTGAAATTACATTATACCAAATAATTATTACCGTCGTTGATCCGGGATTACGGCTGGAAGATGCCATGTTCCAATTGGTAGGGTGAAAATGTTGTCCAGTTTCATCTACCAACTGCTTGCAAATGTTGGCATTATGATACAAGTGTTGTCCTTGATGGCAACTCACACAGATGACAGATCATAGTGCAGCAGGTCAGTAGCAAAGAGTTGATGATCAGACTACAAAGAATGAAGAAAGAAGAGTATATACGAAGGTTCACTATATACCAAGTCGCGTACATATGCAGGTTATACGCAGGTTCACTATGTACCAAGTTGCATATATACTCAAGTTCGCTATATACCAAGTAGGGTATACACGCAGGTTCACTATATACAAATGTGCGTATACACGCAGGATTGCTAATCAAAAGTCGCGTATGCGTATGCACACACTTTCATGCACGGAAAAGCACATACATGTGGGAAAGCTTATTTTTGGGTCCTTGGTATTGCATCCGAAGTGTTGAACCCAGGTATTGGGTCCCTAGTATTGGTTCTAAATGGTTTTGGACCATGGTATTGAGTAAGGCCTAAGACAATAAAAGGAGAAGAAGATCATTAGGCAAAGGCGATGGAGAAAGTCTTGAATATCTAATGAAGTATGAGATCTAGTATGCAGGTTATGGGTTCATGATGCTTTGCTTGATCTGAGCTAAGGAGGAATCTCATCGGTTGATGGAGAACAAGATCTAAGGATAGATCGGGATCCAATGGTTTGGAGTGAATCATCTCTATATGGTTTGATTATGCTTGTTCTAGATCTATATACTGACACATGTAATGTTCTGATCTGGGTATAACTTAAGATTGAAATAGCTGCAAAACATGAATGAATATTTACAGATGTATATGCTGGTTGACTTTGATAAAAGCACGTACATACGCAGGTTAGATACATCTAAGTAGCGTATACAATATGAACTATGATGTTTGAAGTTACAGGTGGTTCTGGTTGTTGATGCAAAGTCTGAGTTTTGGTGACTATTTACTGGTGTCAGTATTCTGCATATTCAGTTTGGTTGATTGTGTTTAGCTTCAGTGTTGATGGATGAGATCTATAATGGATCAGGATCATAATGACTTATCTTTATGTGATCTGATGGACTAGATCTGGTTGCTAACATATGTATTATCCTTGTATATGTAATGATCTGGGTATGTCTGAAGTCAGGAAGTGCAGCGAAGTTATCAGTAAGTAATTGTTGACATATACACTGGTTCACTTTGGTGAAGTTGCGTATACACGCTGGTTCGGCTCTTCCAAGTAGCGTATGCATGATTTCTGATGATACAGTTGGTTCTAAATATTATTGCAGAGTTTTGTGTTCTACTTTGTGTTCTGGTGATTGCAGTTTGTTGACTGGGTTTCAGTGATTCAGTATTGGGTGATTCAGAGATTGATGATGCTAGTGTTGATTGATTTTGTGCTTCAATGATATTGATGGGTCCAGTATGAAAATTGGATGAAATGTGGCCTTTCATATTATGGTGTTGTGCTTCAGGAGTATCCAGTCTGAATATTTATGAAACATGGTACCTGGAGGAAGAAAGAGAAGGTTGTCGCCTTCTATAGGTTGGCACCTACGTACTAGTACATCAGCTAGTACAAGAGCTAAGGGGTTGGTAGCTCCCTTCCAGTAGCAGTTGGAAAACGAGTGAAGGTTGGAGCATTCTGTTATGAAACCAGCAGCTCAAGAAAAGATAGAAAAGATAGATCAATGCCTTAGAATTTAGCCTCTCCGAGGGGGCAACCTCCTTTACATTACATAAATGAACAATTCTTGGATGATACAAATGAAAAGACCTCCTTTCTATATATAGGAGTCTAAGGGGTCATAACATAATCACAACTGACATAACAATAATAATGTAAGGGCACAATAATAACAATAGTGGGCTTCTATGGGGCACAATAGTAACAATATGGGCACTACATGGGTACATCAATATAATAAGTGGGTTGTACTAATAACAATAAGGGGTTACACTAGTAGTATAGGGGCCTAACATGCCCCTCTACTTCAAAAAGCGTTGTCCTCAACACTTGAGTAGTTCTTGATGCTTCTGTATAAAATTCTTGTCCTCCCCTGTGGAATCTTCAGCGGGTAAGTTCTTCCACTTGATGAGATACTCTGAAATTGATTGATTTTGTAGTTGTCGGGTTCTTGTTTCTGTGACTGCTCCAGGTTCCAATATGATTTTTCCTTCCTCTTCAATTTCTAGCAATATTGTTTGAATTGGGATCTTTTGCAACTTTTGAATAAGTGGCCATACTTCTTCGTCCTTCTTCCATTCATCCCTTGCTTCATTTATACAATCTGGTTGGATAATAGAAATAGTACAAACCAATGCTTCCACATCCTCATCCTTGAAGATTCTTCCCATTCGGTTAGGTCGCCCTTTTTTAAGTGCATGTAGTATTGCCAACATTTCCTTCTCATAAATAGCTTGCTTGAGATGTAGCAGTAAAAATACCCAATCACCTACATCAAAACATTTTTCACTACAATTTTGATCTACTTGTTGTTTCGTTTGCTTTTGTACCGAAGTGGCGTTATCCTTTAAAGGTTGGAGAACTTGTTGTTGATGCTCGATGTGATCTTTCACTGCTTGAACCTTTTTCTTCTTGATATGTCATTCTATCTCTAGAGTTTGAGGAATGGCAATTTCTTCCAATCCTTTACAAGATATGGTTGGATTTATTTCTTCTTTCTTGATGTGATCTTTCACTTCTTGCACCTTTTTCTTCTTGATATGTCCTTCTATCTTGAGAGTTTGAGGAGTGGTAATTCTTGCCAATGCTTTACAAGATATGGTCTGATTCATTTCTTCTTGCTCTGGGGTGGGGTCCTGGTGTATATCCTCTTCTTTTGATGTTTCTTGATCATTTTCTTCCTCCTCTTCATATTCTATGTAAAATATTTTTTTCTGAGCACACTTATGACCTTTAGTGCATTTGCTATCACAATTGTAACAAAGCCCTTTTTCTCTTTTTTCTTTCAATTGTTGTGGTGTAACCCTTGTAGGTTGTGGAAGGCTAGGAGAAACAACACTTCCATCTTTATAATTGTAAGGGGTATGCTTCTTGGTTTCCATAATTTTTCTTTCCACTATGTCACAAAGCCCTTTTACTATTTCCAATTATTGTGGTGTTGCTCTAAAGAAGGTGTTGCTCTTTGTATCTTCATAATGTGCTACCATTTCCTCCATGAAAATTGACCACGTAACAAGTTGTTTACGAGAACAAAGCCCTTCATACCATAAAAATTGATCCGGTTCTAAATATGAAGATGCAATACATACCTTTTGTAATAGTGGTACACCATGTAGATCAAAATATTGCTCCATCTGAAGTATCCAATTTCCCGGATCCTTTCCATCAAACTTCCTCATCTTTCTTTTCCTTGATTTTAGGAGCTTGATCTTGAAACGACTGTAACTCTATACTTTTAGATCTTTCAATTCTAAAATTGTGACATGTAGTAGCCCTCTGTGTCCTCTTTCCAATGCCACTAGTCTGATCCAATTTGGATTCTCTAAGAAAGAGTTATGCAAAATCTCCCACAGTGACTTGATTATAGACTAGTTTAGTAGAGCGAACTTGTACAATGTGCCACGAGTCACTATTTCGACCTTTGGATCTGAAAAATGCATACAAGAAACTATAGTCCTTCCTCTTTCTGTACCTTCTTACGAAATTTCAATCCGATCCCCAAAGAGAAAGTTATGACGATTTTCCCCAGGTCACCTGTTTGGAATGTAATTCAGGAGTCTGCAAAAAGACCAACTTCCTCAGATCATATCTCTGCAAATATAGCGCAAAAAGATCTGAAATTTGGACCCGAGGTTCAGCGCGATGGGTTTTTTTTGCAACTTCTGAAATGTCGCAGAAAAAAGTTATAGTGAAAATGCCACGATGACCTGTTTGGAGCAGCGAAACCCTAGAATCCAAAGCTCTGATACCAAATGTTATGAAACCATCTCTAGAAAAGATAGAACAACACCTTATAATTTAGCCTCTTCGAGGGGGAACCTCCTTTACATTACATAAATGAACAATTCTTGGATGATACAAATGAAAAGACCTCCTTTCTATATATAGGAGTCTAAGGGGTCATAACATAATCACAGTCGACATAAAAATAATAATGTAAGGGCACAATAATAAGAATAGTGGGCTTCTATGGGGCACAATAGTAACAATATGGGCACTACATGGGTACATCAATATAATAAGTGGGTTGTACTAATAACAATAAGGGGTTACACTAGTAGTATAGGGTTCTAACATGCCCCTCTCTTTCAAAAAGCGTTGTCCTCAACACTTGAGTAGTTCTTGATGCTTCTGTATAAAATTCTTGTCCTCCCATGTGGAATCTTCAGCGGGTAAGTTCTTCCACTTGATGAGATACTCTGAAATTGATTCATTTCGTAGCTGTCGGGTTCTTGTTTCTGTGACTACTCCAGGTTCCAATATGATTTTTCCTTCCTCTTCAATTTCTAGCAATATTGTTTGAATTGGGATCTTTTGCAACTTTTGAATAATTGGCCATACTTCTTCGTCCTTCTTCCATTCATCCCTTGCTTCATTTATCCAATCTGGTTGGATAATAGAAATAGTACAAAACAATGCTTCCACATCCTCATCCTTGAAGAGTCTTCCCATTCGGTTAGGTCGCCATTTTTTAAGTGCATGTAGTATTGCCAACATTTCCTTCTCATAAATAGCTTGCTTGAGATGTAGCAGTAAAAATACCCAATCACCTACATCAAAACATTTTTCACTACAATGTTGATCTACCTGTTGTTTCGTTTGATTTTGTACCGAAGTGGCGTTATCCTTTAAAGGTTGGAGAACTTGTTGTTGATGCTCGATGTGATCTTTCACTGCTTGAACCTTTTTCTTCTTGATATGTCATTCTATCTCTAGAGTTTGAGGAGTGGCAATTTCTTCCAATCCTTTACAAGATATGGTTGGATTTATTTCTTTTTTCTCGATGTGATCTTTCCCTTCTTGCACCTTTTTCTTCTTGATATGTCCTTCTACCTTGAGAGTTTGAGGAGTGGTAATTCTTTCCAATGCTTTACAAGATATGGTCTGATTCATTTCTTCTTGCTCTGGGGTGGGGTCCTGGTGTATATCCTCTTCTTTTAATGTTTCTTGATCCTTTTCTTCCTCCTCTTCATATTCTATGTAAAATAATTTCTTCTCAGCACACTTATGACCTTTAGTGCATTTGCTATCACAATTGTAACAAAGCCCTTTTTCTCTTTTTTCTTCCAATTGTTGTGGTGTAACCCTTGTAGGTTGTGGAAGGCTAGGAGAAGCAACACTTCCATCTTTATAGTTGTAAGGGGTATGCTTCTTGGTTTCCATAATTTTTCTTTCCACTATGTCACAAAGCCCTTTTACTATTTCCAATTATTGTGGTGTTGCTCTAAAGAAGGTGTTGCTCTTTGTATCTTCATAATGTGCTACCATTTCCTCCATGAAAATTGACCACGTAACAAGTTGTTTACAAGAACAAAGCCCTTCATACCATAAAAATTGATCCGGTTCTAAATATGAAGATGCAATACATACCTTTTGTAACAGTGGTACACCATGTAGATCAAAATATTGCTCCATCTGAAGTATCCAGTTTACCAGATCCTTGCCATCAAACTTCTTCATCTTGCTTTTCCTTGATTTTAGGTGCTTGATCTTGAAACGACTGTAACTCTGTACTTTTAGATCTTTCAATTCTAAAATTGTGACCTGTAGTAGCCCTCTGTGTCCTCTTTCCAATGCCACTAGTCTGATCCAATTTGGATTCTCCAAAAAAGAGTTATGCGAAATCTCCCACAGTGACTTGATTATAGACTAGTTTAGTAGAGCGAACTTGTAAAATGTGCCACGAGTCACTATTTCGACCTTTGGATCTGAAAAATCCATACAAGAAACTACAGTCCGTCCTCTTTCTGTACCTTCTTACGAAATTTCAATCTGATCCCCAGAGAGAAAGTTATGACGATTTTCCCCAGGTCACCTGTTTGGAATGTAATTCAGGAGTCTGCAAAAAAGACCAACTTCCTGAGATCATATCTCCGCAAATATAGCGCAAAAAGATCTGAAATTTGGACCCGAGGTTCAGCACGATTTCTTCTCAAATGGGTTTTTTTTGCAACTTCTGAGATGTCGCAGAAAAAAGTTATAGTGAAAATTCCACGATGACCTGTTTGGAGCAGCGAAACCCTAGAATCCAAAGCTCTGATACCAAATGTTATGAAACCAGCTCAAGAAAAGATAGAAAAGATAGATCAACGGCTTAGAATTTAGCCTCTTCGAGGGGGCAACCTCCTTTACATTACATAAATGAACAATTCTTGGATGATACAAATGAAAATACCTCCTTTCTATATATAGGAGTCTAAGGGATCATAACATAATCACAGTCGACATAACAATAATAATGTAAGGGCACAATAATAACAATAGTGGGCTTCTATGGGGCACAATAGTAACAATATGGGCACTACATGGGTACATCAATATAATAAGTGGGTTGTACTAATAACAATAAGGGGTTACACTAGTAGTATAGGGGCCTAACACATTCAGTAGGCCGGCACCTACGTACTAGTAAAAGGATCGGCTAGTACAAGAGCTGCTAGTACAAGAGCTAAGGGGGTTGTAGCTCCCTTCCAGGAGAAGCTGGAGAACGAGAGAAGGTTGCAGCCTTCTGCAGGTAGAAGCCTGTGTACTGGTATAAGACTGCACCAGTACAGAAATATTGTAAAAGGAAGTTTCTTATTAAAAGAAGATAGAGACGACTTGGAGCAGGTGGTTTTCACCCACATTAGGTTTCCACCTTATATCATGGTATTCATGTGTGCTTCTTGTGTGTGATGATCTGTTCTATTTTACTGCTCCTATTTACTGTTCATATGGTTAATAATGTTCTAATGCACTCATTAAGGATCAACTAATTGAATCGTAAGTTTATTGGATATACGCTTGTTGCATTAAACACAGCTGCGTATACACGCGGTTTGCCTTAACTGAAGTAGCATATATGAATCTGAATATGGAAATGAAAAAGTTATATTGATTTGATAATATTGATTCACCCCCCCCCCCCCCCCCCCCTCAGTATTATTTCCAACAACAAAATGTTGCTCCTGATAAGAGCTTCCGGCATTTTTGAAAATATGGAGTATTTTTTGCATCTAAACTTGATTCTAAATCAGGTTCCTGTAAATATGAATACATTTTTATTCAAGTTGACATGGATTAAAAATAAATAAATTCAATTAGATTGTCGAAATATAAATAAAATAAATTCAATTAACAACACTGGGGTGTTCAAATAATACCAACACAAATTTCCAACATTTAAAAAAAATGTTATCATATCGGTGCTCTTCTACAAAAACACACCGATGCGTTTAAAAAAAAAAAAACTACTATGCACCTGTTTCCGAGTTTAAAAAAATAAAAACGAATTCAACCAACTTAGTGCTTTTATAACAATTAGAGCATCACTGCTTTTAAATAGAAACCACATCAATGCGTTCAAAAAATTAATCGCATTGTTTTGACATTTTGAAAAGAAAAAAAAAGGTATCATGTCGGTGCGTTGAAAGAATTTGTCACCCCGACAATGTTTGTGCGTTTTTTATAAACGTGTCGATGCACTTGACTATTGAACGCACATCCACACATCGATGTGCCAAAATAAAGAACGACAATTGATTTTTCGAAATCTAATTTTATAATCTTTTAAATAGTAAAAAATTATTCACCATGTCAATATTTTACCCAAAATTTCAAGTGAGTGATTTGCAAGAGAGACATACCAGGAGCACTGTGCAGTAGTGGAATACTTTTGAGTAACATAATTATTCAGAATATCTGACGTTCAAAGTTATGGTGATTCACTCAAAAACCTACATAGTAAAAAAATTTAATTTTATTGTTTATTTTACTAATAATTTTTTTTTACAATTTCTGTTAGGGTTTAATTAAAAGAGGGACTATTTGCAAGAGAAACACACTGAGAGCATTATGGAGATGCAAAATATTTTGGATCCACCGAAAGATTAGAGGTTGAAGGTATGGTGATTCACTCAAAACCCTATATAGCAAAAATCTTGAATTTTACTATTAAAATATTTTATAATTTCTATTAGATTTATTCAGAATTCTAGAAAAAAAAAAAAAAAAAAAAACTTGTATAATAAAAAATTTACTATAGATTTTACTAGTAAATTTTTTTACAATTTGCTTTCCTATTTAAATTTAATTAAAATTCAAACAAAAAACAAAAATTTCAATACATACCTTAAACCCTCGCTTCTTTCAACAAAAAATTACCTTAGGGTTTAACTTCCTCTACCATTTCACAATTAGGGATTTCAATTTAGGGATTTTAGATTTAATGGGTTTGTGTACTTACTATGTATAAGGCGTTTGACATGTAAAGTAAGGGAATCAATTATTGAATTAGATCCAAACCCTATTGACCTTCTCTCTTTTTTTAAATGACTATACGTTATGCGGTGTGCCCTTTGTAATATAACGCATTGGTGCTCCTTGTGTAATATAATGCACCAACATATTATAACACTCTTTATTCTGTCTAGTCTGTTAATCTTTGCTCCTGATGTAATATAACACATCGACATGCATTTTCCAAATAGCATCGTTAAATGATTTCAGTGCGTTTATCCTTACAAATTGCATCGTAATAATTTAAAATTAATTTTCCATGACGGTGTTGAACGATTAAACACTTGGTGTGTTTAACGTTTTAAACACATCGGTGCGTTTAGCGTTTATCTAAATAAACGCACTGAATACCAAAGATTTTTTGGGTGAAAATTATTTGATTTATCTGTAAAATATATTTAATGGTTTATATATTGAATATTACAGGTTGTATAATATATATATATATATATATATATATATATATATGTCTTAGAAGGTCTCAAGTAAAAATAACATTGATCGACACAATGATAGCACATAAAAAAAATAGAGAAGGCAAGTTCTTTGTAAATTCTTTTCAAAATTAATATGTTTGAGCTATATGTAAGTTTGACTAATATGTATTGGTTTGTGCATGCCATGGAGAGCCGCAAATGAACAAGGTCAATAAGATTATTTCTAATCTAAGTGCATAAGAGCGTAAAAGCTTGATAGAAAAATTGCAGAGTGATGAATACGGTGAATGAAAAAATACTATTCAATATGGTTTTTTTCATTAATAATATACTTAAAAATATTAGATAGCATGTTTCAAACAGTCTATTGATGCATATACGTTTAATGTTCTACATGGAGCAACAACGAAGGAAAAAATCAATGTCGTTCTAAGAAAAGAAAAATTATAGAACATGTAAATGACAATGAATTGGTTTAGCTCATCTGGAGTGGTTCTTGACAACTTTTATCTATTTATTTTATATTTAATTAAGAGTTGTATATTTCTAATTTTATCAATTCTACTAGGTAGTTGATTATTCCTCGTCGAATTAAATAACATTCACTTGATTTTAGATCTAAGACTTTTGTGATCCATAATGTAGACATAAGTCTTCCGGATTAATCACGTAGATAGGATTAGGTTGACATTTCGAACCAACTAATGTGGTTCATTCTCAAGACAAGGTGAGAAATCAATCAATCTAAAGGAATAAATAGCATGGATGCATCATTGTCTAGGGTAAGCCCTTGAGATATAGCCGTTGGTGAATTAGTTAAAATATTATTAATAAATAGTGTTACGTAGATATTTAAAAATATAGCTGTTATGGAAAATATATTATTATTAATTTATTAACTAAAAATATCGCTGTTATGGAAAATATATTATTTTTAATATGATATTATTAGTTATTGGTTTGACTTGTTTTCAAATAGTTGACAACTAGCCATTGGGAAAATTCAATTCAAAATAAGTTAAAATACCAATAATTTGATATTCTTTAAAAAGAGGTCTTAGTAATATATTCAACTTATATTCATTGAATTAAAATCCTTTAAGTAGAAATAATATATTCACTTGATTTTAATAGTAGTCAGGCATGTATCATGTGTTATATCCATTTATGTGTTTCCTTAAACTTGTTGATTATGTTATTTGACAAATGTGCTAAGTCCAGGTATTTGTATTTGTGAGATCAGTTTTATATTTTATATCTATTTATTTGTTTCCTTAAATTTGTTGATTATGTTATGTGATAAATGTGTGAAGTCCGCGTATTGGTATTTGTATTTGTGAGGCCAGTTCTATGTTTGTTAATATTAGGAAAATTAGGTTGTCGGAATCAACTTTTATTTAATGTAATTGACTATTATATGTATTTAAGCATTGGAAAGATGGGAGTAGGAATATAAAAAAATATTTAAGTATTATTATTTTCACTAATAATATACTTAAAAATATTAAATAACATGTTTCAAACAGTGTATTGATTCGTATATGTTTAATGTTCTACACGGAGCAACAACGAAAGAAAAGATCAATGTCGTTCTAAGAAAAGAAAAATTATAGAACATGTAAATGGCAATGAATGGGTCCTTAGCTCATTTGGAGTGGTTATGGACAGCTTTTATCCATTCATTTTATATTTAATTAAGAGTTATATATTTCTAATCTTATCAATTCTACAAGGTAGTTGATTATTCCTTGTTGAATTAAATAACATTCACTTGATTTTTATAGTAGTCAGGCACGTATCATGCTTTATATCCATTTACATGTTTCCTTAAACTTGTTGATTATGTTATTTGACAAATGTGTGAAGTCCGTGTATTTGTATTTGTGAAATCAGTTTTATAACCTATATCTATTTATGTGTTTCCTTAAACTTACTGATTATGTTATGTGATAAATGTGCGAAGTCCAGGTATTAGTATTGGTATTTGTATTTGTGAGGTCAATTTTATGTTTGTTAATATTAGGAAAATTAGGTTGTGGGAATCAAATTTTATTTAAGGTAGTTGAGTATTATATGTATTTAAGAATTGAAAAGATGGGAGAAGGAATATCGAAAAAATATTTAAGTATTATTATTTTCATTAATAATATACTTAAAAATATTAGATAACGTGTTTCAAACAGTCTACTGATTCATATATGTTTAATGTTCTACATGGAGCAACAATGAAGGAAAAGATCAATTTCGTTCTAAGAAAAGAAAAATAATAGAACATGTAAATGACAATGGATTGATCCTTAGCTCATCTGGAGTGGTTCTGAACAAATTTTATCTATTTATTTTATATTTAATTAAGAGTTATATATTTCTAATCTTATCAATTCTTCAAGGTAGTTGATTATTCCTTGTCGAATTAAATAACATTCACTTGATTGTAATAGTAGTCAGGCATGTATCATGCTTTATACCCATTAACGTGTTTCCTTAAACTTGTTGATTCTATTATTGACAAATGTGTGAAGTCCGGGTATTTGTATTTGTGAGATAGTTTTATATTTTATATCTATTTACGTGTTTCCTTAAACTTGCTGATTATGTTATGTGATAAATGCGTGAAGTCCAAGTATTAGTATTTGTATTTGTGAGGTCAGTTTTATGTTTGTTAATATTAGGAAAATTAGGTTGTGGGATTCGACTTTTATTTCAAGTAATTGAGTATTATATGTATTTAAGAATTGGAAAGATGGGAGTAGGAATTAAAAAAAATAAAATAAAAAAGGATATATTTCTATATATACGGGGATTATTGTGAATGGAAAAAAAATGTTGTTTATTTAGTTTTTTATAAATGTAATCAAAGTAATAGTAATAATAATTAATGTTTTCATTAAGCACATTAAAATGTAAATATAATTAAAATCTAGTTTTTTTCCTTGGAAAAGGCGTACTTTTCATTAATAAAATAAGAAAATTACATGTTGTATAATAGTGCATGTATGAAATGCTATCTCAAAATGGAGCAGTTCAAAGTCATATATAAGCTTTTACAAAAACCATCATGATGTAAATTGATAATAAACTTCAGTGAAGTCCAGTAAGCATCAGGAAAAGTATAAAACAGAGTTCTGTCCCAAAAACTAAGAAGACAAAATATGTACATAGAAAAAGAAGAGGAGAGAAAACAACTGGATGATCTAGAGATCATTCAGTGAGGGCCCATTCATGTCCATGAATGGTCGATGATAATAACTGTAGAAAGTGCCTTCCCTGAATTCATGAATCTGCCATTGACCTCTATTCAGCTGCGCTGCCGCTTTGGAAAGACGATCAACGATCTCATTCCTTTCCCTGTATATATGTAAGCATGCAAAGGAATCAAATTGAGACTTTAGAGTAATGATTTCAGTCAAAATATCTCTGAGTGTGTGCAAGTGACAGTGATTAACTTCATTTGTCCAGTTTATAGTGAGTTGTGAGTCTCCAAAAATCTGAATCTTTTGGCAATTTAGTTCTCTTGCAAAAAGGAGAAGGTATTTTAGACTGTTCAATTCAGCATAATTGTTGGTGCCTTTGCCTAAGCCGACTTTGATTCTATAGGACACAACATTATCAATATGCAAAATCCCCCCCCCCACAGCCTTTGGCTTGTGCTGAACCATCAAAATAACCCCAGGGGGAATTTGTATCGATAATTTTCGGGTAATGACCCGAGGGGGTCTACTAACCGGGTCCTCCGGGAGCAAATTAAAAATGGCCATCAACATAGTACTGGAGGATTCCCAATCGATCTTGGTGTCCATGAATATAGATTTGTTCCTATTTAACCAGATTCCCCAACAAATAAGCAGTGGCGAGCTTCTAACTTTTTGTGAATTGGCTTTCATCCACCATCTGTGCCAAGCCACCTCAATGTCTTGCCCCGACCAGTCAATATGTAAATTTAGTGAGGTGAGGATCCTTAACCAAAATGATTTCGACATAGGACAGGTAAGGAATAAGTGAGAAGAATCTTCCTCATGCTGCTTACACAGACTACATCTGGAGGGACTGCAGTTGGCACGATGCATAAGCATTAGTTCTGTAGGAACTTTGTCCATTAGAATGCACCACATGAAAAGCCTGGATTTAGGGGGGGTTTTAATTTCCAAAGGTGGCGCCACCACCAAGAAATATCTCCTGAGTGTCTAGCTGCCATTGAGGACGCATAACCTGCTTTGGGGGAATAGCTGCCATGGGGATCCATCGCCCAAATAAGGACATCATGATTATCAATGATCCGCACATTGGCCTCCTCAAGAGAACCGATGAACCTCTGCCAGTCTTCAACCCAACAATCTGGAATGTTGAGCATTCTGTGATCCATCCAGGTCTGGTTTTGCCAACGATCCTGATTTGCAATTGCTATATGCGCTAAGTGGGTGATGTCAGTGGCCTGCAGGAAATTGCAAAGAGTCTGAGGAAGAATCTGGGCATTTCCGCAGCCACTCCAATTATCCAAGCCAATCCTCACTTGAACCCCATTGCTAATTTTTCAGGTCAGTCCTCTCTTGATGAGGGGAAGATACTGAGTTAGTGCTTTCCATATTACGGAGGAACCAACCATAGGAACTGAGGGGCTGCGAATCCAATCCAAGACTGAGAGCGGATAGATGTATTTGTAGAAAGTAATTTCCTGCCAAAGACTTCTGGAATTTATAAGCTGCCAGCCCAATTTTGCAGCCAGTGCTTCAGCAAATAACTGCAAGTTTTTTATGCCCCAGCCTCCCAGTTTTTTGGGTTTGTCAATGCGATCCCAACGAACCCAAGCAAAAGTTCTACCAGTGCTTTGGCCTCGCCAGAGGAAACGACAACAGTTGTTGAATTCTTTTTAAGATGCCTTTAGGGATCCAGGCCAATGACATCCAATAAACCAGTATTGCTTCTAGAACTGATTTGAGCAGAGTGAGCCTGCCTACTCTAGAAAGCCAACGTTGTTGCCAAATGTTGATTCTGCTTTCAATCTTAGCAATAAGCCAAGCCCAATCTGCTATGCGATAACCATTTGGTTTCAATCTGAAACCCAAATACTTTAGGCCAGCATCCAGGTCTTGCCTCACATAGTCAAATAGTTGGCAAGCAAATCTTGTTTCATTCGGCTGGCAGGTGATTGTGATAATTGTAGATTTCACAAAATTTGGCTCCATACCTGTAGCTTTACAAAAAAGGGATAGTATGGACTTGAAAGCATAAGAGTCTTGAAAGGATCCATTTAAAAAAATCAGAACATCATCTACAAATAAAAGATGGGTTAGAGATGACATATCAGAGATCCAGACACCAGCCAAAGAGCCTTCCTCTCTTCCTTTTTTAATCAGCCTACTAAACCCTTCCATAATGAGAAGAAAGAGCAGCGGAGAAAGAGGGCATCCTTGCCTAAGACCTCGTTCTGCATGAAAGAACCCCGAGGCTGCTCCATTGATGAGAATATTATAGGAGACAGAAGTAAGACAACCCATGATCCAGTTGATGAAAGCAAAAGGAAAGCCAATGTGGGTGAGTGTAATCCGGAGATAAGACCAACAGGCACGATCAAAGGCTTTGGAAAGATCAATTTTTAGGATGACTAATTTTTTATGGAGATTTTTGATCGAGTGGAGGGCTTCCTGAGCGGTTCCAATAGCTTCATGGATCTGGTGCTGGCTGAGAAAGGTGAATTGTTCCTTGGATATCATTCGGGAGAGAAAGGGTTTGATACGAAGTGCAATTGTTTTGGAGATGATTTTGTAAATGCTATTACAGAGGGAAATGGGCTGGTAATCGTCAAAAGAGGAAGGGTTGTCAGATTTAGGGATAAGGGCCAGGAAGGTCGAATTGAAAGCCTCCAAAATTCTGCCAGTTCTTCGACATTCCTCTATGGTCTGGAGGAGGTCTTCTCCAATTAACTCAAAGAAGGAGCTGTAGAATTCAACCGGCCACCCATCTGGCCCCGGGCTCTTATCCTTTTTAAAGCACTTCAGCACCGCTTCTAGCTCTTCTCTAGAAACCTGGGAGTTTAAATCTTCTATTTCATCCGGTTCGACAAATCTGGGCAAAGCTTCAGCTGTGCAAATGATGCTTGGAAGAGTTATTCCAATGGGGGCTTTGTAAATATCAGAGAAGTGTCTAATCCCCATGTCTGCCAACTGCTCGAAAGAGCCCACTTTCCTACCATCATTATCTTGTAGTTCCCAGATTGTGTTGATTGCTTTCTGACCCCTTGCATATTGTTGAAAAAAATTTGAGTTTTCATCACCAACTTGAAGCCAGATTGCTCTGCTCTTTAGTCTCCAGCTTTCTTCTTTTGAACAAAGAAGTTTAATTCTTTCAGTTTCAAGCTGAACCAACTGAGCCTTTTGTTCAGCCAAGGACGTTCCTCTGGGGCAGATTCTTCGAATGCTAAGAGAGCCAATTCAATCCTTTGGAGGTCTTCATCATCTTTCCTTTGTTTCTCCCTGGCCCAGATTATTGTTTTGGCTTTTAAGGCTGCTAAATTCTTCGCAAAAACCTCCCCAGGAGAGGAGAGCTCATCCTGAGAGTAGTGGATCCAGGAGGCTGAGACCAAATTCCAAAAGCTCGGCTCCAAAAGCCAAGAAGAGTTGAATTTGAAAGGTGAAGGGGGTTTAAAGGAGTTACCCTTGAGCTCCAAAAAGATGGGAGAGTGATCAGAGATCCCTCCGCACCCCACCCATTGACAAAACATATTTAAACTTGCCATGAGAGGGGCTTTGATAAAAAAACGGTCCAGCCTTCTAGCAAGAGCTTCAGCCCCCATTCTACAGTTCCTCCAAGTTGGCTTAATCTTTATAGGGTCAATATTCAAAAGTCATGGGAATCTAGCAAATTTTCAAAAAAGGTAGTGAGATGATCGCTTTGACCTCGGGAACCCCAAGATTCAGCTAAACCGAGAGAGAAGTTTAGATCTCCACCAATGATTATATTCTCTTGGTTCATGAACTCAGCCTCCAAAATCCTATTCCAGTAGACTTCTTTGTTCTGACAAGGCCCATAAATATTGATAATCCTAAGAGGTCTGTTGAGCTCCATCGATATGATATCAACCCCAAGAAAACCTTCTCCTCCCCAGACATTGAGGATTTTTGTGGATCATTTATTAAAACCCCAAGGCACAACCGCCAGAGTGGCCCTTCACATCCAGAAAGTGAAAATCCCAATCTGGAAGAAAACTTAATAAGAGCTTATTGACCTGTAAACCTTCTCCCAGAGTTTCTTGTAAGAGTATTACATCCAGATTTTCAGACAGGCAGAGTCTCTTAAGAGCCAACTTTTTGTCTGGGTTGGCTAGACCCCTACAATTAAAAGAGAGACAAATCATGGGGGGGTGATGAGAGGGTTTCTCTTTGCTCTAAGAACCCAGTCAATTGGGGATTGGACCCCAGAAGCCACTTCGGCACTAGCCCTTTTGATTGCCTTGGATATTTTTTATTGGCGGCCGCGAGAAGGTTTTGGGGGAATGGAAGGGGGAGGGTCAATGTCCAGACCAAGAGCCGTCAGAGGTGCAGCAGGGAGGGAATGGAGGAAGTATCAGTGCGACCCACTTGAAAGCGGACTGTCATCATGCGATCGAGTGGTCCGATCCACAGAGGTATGGGGGATGGTAGGGAAGGAGGGGCAGAGGACTGAACAAACCGGAGAGCACAACATACTAACCTCTGCTAGTGAACCAACAAAACTCATAGAAGTAGTTAAATTAACAGAACCCTTTACTGCTTGAGATAAATGAGGGAGAGAGGAGAAGGGAATACCCACAAATGTCGTGTCCCTAGACTGGGATTTAACTGGAGAAGGTTCTGATGCCCTGGCAGACTGATGGGATGCGGCCTGCTGCAACTCCTGATTAGAGGGCGGAGTAGTCTCTTGGATGTCCACTGGAGAAGGGAACTCTGAATCCAAAGTTTGTGTGGAGGATGAGACCAGCGTTTTGGCCAGGATCTGGCTCGGCCCTAAAACTCTTGGACAGTCTTTATAGAGATGCCCCACTTCATGACATTTCCGACAACGAAAAGGAATGCCTTCATAGTCCAATATTTGCGACGAGTAATGTCACCCATATGGAGCAAGTAGCTCTCTACCAATCCTTCTCTGGTGTCTAGATGCACTAGAATACGAGCCATCGCCAGACAACCTGTGTCTTGATAGGTTCTATCATGATCCAAGTAGACACCTAAATCATCACCTATCACCTTGAAGATCTCCTCCCCCCAAAACTATAGCGGGAGAGCAGGCAGACGAACCCAAATTGGGCCAACTCCATGATTTTCCTTTTCCGAGTCGAACATCAGCGACCATCTTTTCAACAACACTGGGGTCATCTCAATGTGCCAATATCGAGTAAGAACCCAGTCTACCTGATCCAGGTGGGCAAATATCAGAGCAAACCAGCCACGGGAAAGCGAGAGAATACTTAGTAGCTGAAGGAGAAGGTTTCCCCAAATCTCCGCAGTCCACTTCCACAGTCGCAATGGGGTGTAATTTCTGCCTCTTACCCTTCCAACTAACACAGTGCTCTCAGTTAGAGCAGCTTGTGCCATAGTAATGCCTTCACCAAAAATTAAACGCCTGTCCCTTTCTCTTCTTCTTCTTCTTCTTTTTTTTTTTTTTGCCTTGCTTTGGCGACCTATTCACCTTCCACAAGGCCAATGTCTTCGGAGTCTAGAGAGCGGATATCCTTTGTTTCTTGTTCTTTCCTTGGAATGCCTATGAAGCAGCCTGAGGGAGGGGCGGAACCAACCGGTTGGAAGGCCGAATAGAAAGGGGCAGACCCTAGGATGCCTAGCTGTTCAGGCAACAACCCTTGTGTAGGAGGTCGAAGTCCACTCGTCCCTTCTCCTGAAGAGCCCACGCCTCCTTGTGTATTTGTTCCTACTGGAAAGGCCTACGACCATTTGTTCAGTTCTGAAGGTGAAGGGATAGGAAGAAAGGGTGACTCCGAGCCCTCTTCTGTGGTAAAAATACCTTCTGATGCTGCCGGTAACGGTTGTGAATCTAGGGTCTGAGTTGTAACCTCCATATCTTCCATTTGCAAAATAACTGCCTCAACCCTTGTGACCGGTAAACTGGCTGCCACCGGCTCAGTCAATGCAGGAACCGGTCGGGAGAAATTGACCCAGATGTCTTCGGCGGTTAGGGAGTCAGTAGAATAGTCTATTAGCTGCTCATCCATCCGAATGCCAGTTACCTGGGAATTCAGAGCACCGTTCCTAGAAACCAGAGAAATGAGGACCATTGTTGACCAAAGATGGAAAACACTCAGGAAAACACAAAGAAATTTAACTCTGTTCCGTAACCTAACCTTCAACAACCATAACCTCAACGGCTTCTTTGTGAATGCAGCAAGCACCTGAGTCCTCCGGGGTCTTTTGTCGTTCCCCTCCTTGAAAACCACTACTAAACCCTTGAACGGTTGCGGGTTTTGAAAAAAGACAAAGGGTTCTATAGTTTAATGAAAGCTGCTAGACCTGACCCACAGACCCGTATCCTCCCAGTTAGTTTCTCGTGACCACAGATGGTCTACACCTTTCTTTTTATCAAAAGAGCTTGTAGCCAGACTTGAACGGTGGGGAAAACAAAACAAAGGGTTTATGTTCCACCACTCCTCAACCAACAACAACTCCACACAACCACGAGAACACTTGAAGAATAATAAAGCACCCACAGAGGGTTACATGGAATACATGGCACAGCCACCAGCAGAGAACACCTAAACCCCAAATTGTTAATCCTTACCTCTTTGGTGTTCGAGACCCACCATCGAAACTTGCAAAAGCACCTTATCAAAAACTCTATAATTAAAATCTAGTTAAACAAATATATTATATTATTGTAATTTAAAATATGTAATATAGATTAAAAATAATAATAATAATAATATTTTATTTTATTATATTTATCTGAAAATTGAGAAATTGTATATTTAAAGAAAATTAGAAATAATATTTTTAAAAAATTATTAGAATTTTAAAAAATTTAAAAATTTATAGATAATAAATCAATTCATTGAATTAGTTTGAAGTTTATTTTTTATTTAAACTTGTAAATTCCATTCTCTTATATATATATAATATCAAATTCTAAATTATATAATCAAAACCATATATAAAAACTATGAAAAGTAATGTTTTAAACCAAAAAGTTGCATTCCATCCCGATATGATGAGGATGTTGGAATGGCAATACAATATTATCATTGTGTATCAATAGAATGATCATCTACAAACAACAATATTGGCACGAGGAATTATCAATGCAGAGCTCTAAAATATCAACACATGCCATAATATGAACATAAGAGAATTGTGCATTGGTAATTTACGATAAACCACTATAAGCATATGAGAAATGTGCATTGTTTCCTTTAAATTAAGATATTTACTTCCTCCCGACATTCATTTCATTAGATGACATGTCTCCGTCATAATGTCATGGTTTATTATCACTTTAAAATTTCACTGGTCTCTTTTGGGTGATGTAGAATTTTGTGTTTTTTCATTTGGTTTAATTATTTTTATTATTTATTGATGGTTTATAGAATTTATCTCATTAATAATAATATTAAAAAATACCATATCCATGGGTGATTAAACATTTTTTAGTTCTTATTTACTACTATTTTATTATGTTTTTCTTGTTACATGATTTTTTAAATGTATATATGTTTATTTATATATTATATTTTTTTATATTAATAATAATAATAAAATTAAAGTTATAATTTTTTTGTGTATTGTAAAATAAGTGCTTTAATATTTAATATCACGGATAAATATTATAAAAACAACACCATATATTATATAACATATAATTTCTAATTTCTTATTACTTAAATAAACTAATATATAAAGTAATTAAGTAAAAATGTAATTTAGAAAAAAAAAGTTATATTAATATAACGATTCCTCAAAACATATTGTTGAAGTTAAAACTCAATTAGATTGTTTAATCTTAAGACATCTCTTTGCAATTCCAAGAACCCAAACAGTTAAAAACCTCAATTTCAAGAAAACACAATGTACTCAGATATACATTATAACGAAGGCCCGTTTGACCTCGTTGAAGGGGAGGAACTCCATTGAAGTTCCTTGGCTCCACCATTGTATGGGAAACTTAGCTTCCTCCCCTCTTCCTTCAATGACATTTCCTTCTTCCATGTGTACAAAGAGCAAAACATGGATGCAGATGCTATGTCCAAGCGCAAGCTCCCTCTCTACCTTGGCATAATGTTTTTTACATTTTTGATTGATAGTTCTATATATTACTTGGGATCTTTTGAGCTCTAAAATCCCTATTGGATACTCTCTGTACTATTTTGTGTTCAAGGCCAAAATATCTTTTAGAGCTTTTGTTTAGGCTAGGCCTTCTTTCCTTGCCCCTTAGCTCTTATGATGCTCTATCTTCAGAATATGTTTCTATGTTCTTCCTCGGATAGACATAGTTTTGTCACCCTTTCTCTAGTGCAACTGAAAATTGTACTTGAATTGTGTAACTTCTCATTTCATTAATGAAGAATGTACTTGAATTATGTAACTTCTCATTTCTTTAATGAAGAATGTCTATTTTTTTCTTCTGATAAAAAAGAGTTTGACCTCACATGCACTTCATTAGATGACATGCCTCCATCATAATGTCAAGCTTTATGATCACTTGAAAAATTAATTTGTTTCTTTTGGGAATGTATACTTTTATGTTCTTTCATTTGGTTTAAATTATCTTTATTATTTGTTTATTGATTGTTATATAGAATTTATCTAATTAATAATAACATTAAAAATGTCATATCCACATGGGTGATTAAAATTTTATTAATATAACTACTCCCCAAAACATATTGTTGAATTTAAAACTCAATTGGAGACACCTCTATGCAAACCCAAGAACCTAGATAGTTAAAAACTCAATTTCAAGAAAACACAATGTGCCCACATATACATTATAAGGAAGCCTCATTGATCGATGAGTTTGACCTCGTTGATGGAGTGGATCTCCCTTGAGGTTCCTTTGCTCCACCATTGGATGAAAAACATAGCTTCCCTCCCCTCCTCCTTCAATGGAATTTCCTTCTTCCATGTGTACAAAGAGTAAAGCATCGATGCAGATGCTTTGTCCAAGCGTGGGCTTCCTCTCTACCCTGGTAGAATGTTTTCTAAATTTTTTATTGATGGTTCTATATATTACTTGGGATATTTTGAGATCTAAAATCCATGTTGGATACTCTCTAGATTGTTTCGTGTTCAATGACAGATTATCTTTTTGAACTAATGTTTAGGCTAGGCATTATTTCCTTGCCTCTTAGCTCGTATAATTCTCTATCTTCATAATATGTTCCTCTATTCTTCCTCATACAAACATAGTTTTACCACCCTTTCTCTAGGGCAACTGCAGACTTTACTTGAATTATGTAACTTCTCATTTCATTAATGAAGAATGTCTATTTTTTTCTTATGATAAAAAAGAGTTTGACCTTGTTGAAATTGTTAATGTGGCCTGTTGCTTGAGGACATGCACTTCATTAGATGACATACCTCCGTCATAATGTCATGGTTTATGATCACTTTAAAATTTAATTTGTTTCTTTTGGGTGATGTAGACTTTTGTGTTATTTCATTTGGTTTAAATTATCTTTATTATTTGGTGATTAATTGTTATATAGGATTTATCCAATTAATAATAATAATAAAATGTCATATCCACAAGGGTGATTAAACTTTTTTTTACTTCCTACTTACTATTGCTTTATTATGTTTCTCTGATTCTGTTGTTTTTAAATGCATACATGTTTATCCATATATTATATTTTTTAATATTAATAATAATAAAAAGTAAAGTTGTAATTTAATTTTTTTTCTAGAAGAAAAAAAAAAATTAACATATAAAATGTATTATAAAATAAGTGTTTTAATATCTAATATAAGTGATAAATATTATAAACATAATACCATATATTATATAACATATAATTTCTAATCTCTAATCACTTAAATAAATGAATATATAAAGTAATTAAGTAAAAATATAATTTAGAAAAGAAAAAAAAAAGAGGTTATATTAATATAACTATTCCCAAAACATATTGTTGAAGTTGAAACTCAATTGGTTTGTTTAATCTCAAGACACCCCTCTGCAATTCCAAGAACCCAAATAGTTAAAAATGTCAATTTCAAGAAAACACAATGTGTCGAGATATACATTATAATGAAGCCTCGTGATGAGTTTGGCCTTATTGAAGGGGCAGAACTCCCTTGAGGCTCCTTTGCTCCACCATTGGATGGGAAACATACCTTCCCTCCCCTCCTCCTTCAATGACATTTCCTTCTTCCATGTGTACAGAGAGAAAAACATGGATGCAGATGCTCTTTCCAAGTGCGGGCTCCCTCTCTGCCTTGGAAGAATGTTTTTTAAAATTTTGATTGATGGTTCTAGATATTACTTGGGACCTTTTGAGCTCTGAAAGCCCTGTTATATACTCTCTAGAATCTTTTGTGTTTAAGGAAAGATTATCTTTTTGAACTATTGTTTAGGCTAGGCCTTGTTTCGTTGCCTCTTAGCTCATATGATGATGTATCTTCATAATATGTTTCTATGTTCTTCCCCGAATATACATAGTTTTGTCACCCTTTCTCTAGGGAAACTACGAACTATACTTGAATTATGTAACTTCTCATTTCATTAATGAAGAATGTATGTTTTTTTCTTTTGATAAAAAAGAGTTTGACCCCATTGAAATTGTTAATGTTGACCTGATTTCTTGAATCTCCACATTGTCTCCATGTTTGGGTTTTGGGTATCGACCGATATTTTCTCAAATTCACCAACAAATGGCTAGTTTAATTTCCTTTTCAATTTCACCTTGCGTTATCCCTTTTTCGATTGCATTTATGAGTATCCAGTGATTTTATGATCTGTAATGATACGAATTTGGTGATTTTCACTCACTAGAATCCGATGATCTAATCTGTGCTCAAATGGTAATTTTAGCTAGAGAGTGATTTAGGGTCATAATATTTTACCTCTTGTTATTTCAACGACATTCTGATAATTCACATTCATAGATACATTCCCTAAAATTGAGAGAAATATTTCATGATTTGCACTCTTTGATTTTGGTGATCTAGTGTCTAATGAAATTCAACACTAGCAAGTTTCTCATGAATTATGTTGATCATAATGGGATAAGCCATTTTTTACTGAAATTCACAACCAAATAGCCAACCCAATCTTTTTATTCAAATTCACCATCGTTAACCCAATATATAAAATGCATGTTTGAAATCATAATGAGTGAATGCCCTGAAAAATCTTGAGGCACTCAAATTTGCAGATTACACAACTCAAACTTAAAATTCCAACAAATTTCAGTGGGATTCCAAGCAAAATTGATCGAAAAAATATGCCCAAAAAAAGACCAAAACGTCAAATAGTTAGATTAAGCTATAAAAAACATAGATTTTCCTAATAGTTTTATTTTATAATTAAAAATAAAACAAATATATTAAGATAAATACAATATTATTCTACCAATGATTTATGAATTGGTAATTTCGGAGGACTGTGTTGAGCAAGACCTAGGACCGAATCACAGTCGCTGCCACTATTCACCTCAATATCAAGATATTCGAATTCGAATTTATAGCAATTACTCGTCAAAATTTTCAACTTATTCAAATTTTTGCCTCACAAGCTCACGTGTCTCCAGAAAATACTACCAAAATAAAAGGGAAATTAAAGTTACTATCTACCACTCAAACTATTTCCATTTAACTAAAATAAATATAATATTAAACTAAATAAACTCTGTAAAAAAAATAAATTAAAATATCTTTTTGAAAAGGTAAATATGAAAACGTTTAGCCAAGTCAAATATAATATATTGATATTTTTGAAACATCAATGATTTTTAATCAAAGAACTTTAATGTGTCACGCTGATCTCGTTAAAGTGACTTTTAATATAAATAAAATAATAAAATATTTGTTTTAATTTCGTGATATTGAAAATTTGTGTGGTGTATGGCTAGTTGCTCTCGCTATCATGTCTTTCAAAAAGTTAACAAGGTTGTTCGACAGATATTTTTTATTTTTAAATTCTTTTTAAATAAAATTTTAAATATGAGAGTTTGAATATGATTGTTTAAAGAATGAGGGGTGAGTCCCTTTTATAGAAGTTTTATTAACTCGACTGCACAATTTTGTATACATATTATATATTTATAGAAGTTCGATGATACAACATGTTGCAGAGCAGCGAAGCGGCATAGAATAATAATATTTGTTGCAGAGCAGCGATCATGCGCCGGGATTTTTTTTCACTGGAAAAATCTGTAATTTTCATTAATATAGAGAAAATTACATATTGTAAATGCTGTTGCATATGCTGTAATCTGAGTCATCCATGTACTAACATGAGGGACTCTGAGTTGTCCAGATACACCACGCAGGGCGATCTCCCCAAAAAAAACAGTTGTATAAAAACTATTATGTGTTTGTATAAGCCTGTACATAGGCCACGCAGGGCCCCTTCCAGTATAATATCTCAAAAATATATGTCAAAGTATCATAAAAAAGATTTCAAAAATTTGAGTTTTTACAGTTCTTTACAAAAAACATTTGTAGTTCAAGGACCGAGGTCCCCCTGATAGTGTTGATCTATATAAGGCCGATGATAATAGCGGAATTCATCAATCCCCCTCTGCTCTTGTATCACCCATTCTCCTCTGGGTAATGACGCGGCCTCCTTGGATAGTTGGTCAGCACTGCAGTTATGCTCCCTGTAAATGTGATTGCAAGAGATATTGTTAAATTCTACCTTGAAAATATTCACTTCGTTTAATATGTCGTTGATCATGCAACGGGACTCGAATTCAGGTGGGGAGGCTATAAACGGCCATCCCAAACCACGCGGGATACACGAGCTCGTGCAAAGTTTGAATATGATTGTTGTTCGACAGATATTTTTATTTTTTATTTTTTTGTTAAATAAAATTTTAAATAAGAGAGTTTGAATATGATTCATTGATTTATTAAAATTAACTTATTTTTATTGAAAACAGATATTTTAATTTTTATATACACAATAGAAATGATGAATTATTTTTTTATTAAATTTTTTATATTTTAAAATTGAGAAATTAATTAAAAAAATGAATATTTTTGAAACATGTTTTTGGTGATAATCACATCAAAATTTATTTGTCTATGTGTTTCGAACCAACTAGTGTGGTTCATGATAAGTTGATATTAATTTAAAGAAGATATATGGGGAATATTTTACTATGATGTGATTATATAAGGTATTAAAGCTTGGGTCGTGATACCCTCCATGTGTTGTCTGGGCACTGACACACAGTAGTATAGCCGTGATGAATGCAAGCACATGGGAGCTTGATTGTGCTTAATTTATGGGAGAAATGATTGTCTTTGCAAAGTACAAGGTTGAGTTCATCGGATTGTGAAATGATTTGCAAAGGTAGGGGAGGATGACCCATTTTTGGATCGTAGGAAAAATTGTTTGTCTTAGCGGTGCATGATCCTCAACTTACTAGTTAAGAAAATTATAATTTACATCATGCTAATATAAATGCCAAATGATTATTCATCATGGATGGAGCTTAAGTGTTCGATAAGGTCAATTGTGGCTCCAAATAAGTTGGGTTTGCTTGTAGAAGATGGAGAGGTTTTGGAGGTTGGCATCCCTATGAGTGAACCAAAGAAAAGCACCATCAATTTCTAGGTACCAAGTTCCATGATTTTCATTTCTATTGTTATTTCAAAGTGTTGGGTTTTTTAGTTTGGTTGGGTGGGTTAGTTATGGTTGCACCCTGCCTTGGTGTTGTAGCGGCTACAACCACCCTCCAAAATTTTGCCTTAACCTATTTTGGAGCCTCCCTACCAACCTTTCACAACAACTTGCCTTGCTTCGTCAAGTTCACAAGCTTCAGAGTTTTTCATGCACAAAGGCAGCCTGTTGATCACAGCTTGATGCATTTCTCTCACAGGTTGTTCACCCGGACTTGGCCCAGCTATAGGTTGAGTAGCTTCCCCTAAAAAATTGTGCATTTCTGGAGGGCGACCAGCCTTCCCTCCAGAAATTGTGTAGTTCTATCTGGCAGCCTGCTGGGCTCCAATATTGCGCAATTCTGCCAGCCAACACTCCCAGCATAAATTGCACAAATTTCCCCAGCAAGGCTGCTTAACCCAAAATTTGTGCAAATATGGGTAGCAGTCAACTGCTCTACCCAAAAATTGCATAAATCTCCTAGGCAGTCAGCCCGGATCCTAGCCAGAAATGCGCATTTCCTTCAAGCAATTGAACAACCTCTTGCATGTGCAGCTAAGTTGTCTGGTTCCCTTCGGGACCAAACAAAACAGACTTGCATGCATGGGCTGCTTCTCCCAAGGCAGCATGTAAAGGCATCCCTTGTTTCAGGGATCTATTTTTAGCAGTTGGAGGTTACATGTAAGGATCATTTCAGAAACATCCCACCAAGTGTCGCTTTCCCTAAATTTGTGGCATGTGCGTCACAACTTCGATGTTATCAAAGCTCATCAACCAGACACTGTAAAGCTCATTCCTCACATCAACCTTGCAACTCTGACATCCCACATCACATCTAGGAGCAATGGACACATTTAACTCAACTATTTTGGGGTGAGCCCGCTTCCCATGCCTTGTGTTGCATTTCTGTCGATTTTTGTGTTTTCGCTTGTATGAGTACTGTTTGCTTGATTTCTTTGAGCGCTTGCTATTGTTTACATGTATACTAGCTTGTCCTAGCACCATTTCAGTTTTCGTTGCTATCTCACTGCTGTCACATGCATGAAACTGTTTTTCACGAACGGTCGTCGATTCGGCGACTTGCCTCACCCACATGCATGTTGTTCCATTTTCTGAATTTGTCATTCACCATTTGCATGCATGATCATTCACTTATGCTTACACTTAGTATCAACATTAATTCACATTCACATTCGCGTTTAGTTGCCCGTCGGCGAGTCTGGCCAACCCTGAGCCGGACTCTACCTCACTAAGAGCCTCTCCAAGACAACATTGCACAATCCTGAGAGGGAAGGCTCTGCCTTCCTCTCCAAAAATGCACATTTATGCCCAGCAGTTGTTCCCTAGGCCTGCCTTGTGCAATCCTGAGGGACAGTGACTGTTGGCCCAAAAATTTACGCAATGCAGTCACTAAGCCTGCAGTCATTGCCAACTGAAATTGTGCATTGCGCAATTCCAGCAGTCAACAGTCTAGTTGGACTATGCATTGCGCAATTCCAGCAGTCAACAGTCTAGTTGGACTATGCATTGCGCAATTCCAGCAGTCAACAGTCTAGTTGGACTATGCATTGCGCAATTCCAGCAGCCAGTTAGCCTCATGACAACCCAGATTGTGCCTTGCGCGGTCTTAGCAATTAGTCTCTCAACCTACCGGCCGGAATTGCGCAACTTTCATGATCAGTCACACAAGTATGTTGCAAGTCAATGCTCAAGTTCATTTTGGTTTTCGATTGACAGGTTGCTTGCCATGAGTGTTGCCATGTCTCTGGTATCATAGGTTTTCATTTGCCTCTTAGCAGCACAGGTACAATGGTTCCAGGAGAGCAGAGTCGAAGACACCGTTCAGAGCACACTTAGGGATGCAGTGGTTCAAGTGTCTATGAGCTTACCTATTCACAAAGACATCAAGTTGTTCGTAAACAAGGGCATCAAGATATGACAACAACAACATCATAGTGAGCAACATCATGAACAACAACTGAAGGCAACATGCCAGATGCAACGAATGCAAGAGGAGGGTTGTTGACAACATGGAGGCGGAACAAAGTTGCAAGCTCAAGCAGATCCATTGATGATGAAAGCAACTTTGGAGACTCAGGCTATGAGGTGACAACGCGACATGAAGATCACACGAAGATAGAGAATGGAACAAAGAAGGAGTTGCATGTGCTGAAGTAACAACTCAAGGAAAAACATGAAGCTACACAGACAAGCGAATGAATTGCAACAGGATCAGGAACAGCAGCGGGCGCAACATGCACTCACGGATGAAATTGTGCCTGTACAAGTTAAAGATCCATCCCAGTAGCTGACACAGAGCAGACATGGTGAGCAATGTTTTCGATCGCATGCAAGGGATTCAACAACATACATGTCATTGTGCGCACGCATGTGATCCAACCCATTCATCACACTCACCAAGGCGAAGACAAGAAGCAAGTCCAACTGGAGCTGAACATGTACTTCAGTAAGTTGATGCACATGACCACCAACACACACATGAAGATCAACACAAACATTATGCATCAGTGTGTTGTCGGTTCAACCGCACCCAAGAAGACCATGTGCGTGTTAGAAAACGTGTTGGATGAAGGGGCCGAACCAATGCACCGGTTGTAACAGAGGCAAGAGTTCGCTTCAACAAGATGTCATCATGGGGTGCATGCACACCATCACGGACGACCAAGCTTGGCATCAGCTCATCACCTTCACCATCACAAGCATGTCAAAGAGTTGGTCTCATCACAGTGGACCGAGTGTCAGTGATGTCTTGCATGGCTTGCTCAAGCCATGTTGTCTCACATGAGCACATGTGCATTGTAATGTTGAGTCATGTTAAGTGTAAGTGAACTATCAATAGTTGGACGTAACAACCATAGAGTAGGTGAAGAGTCATGAGGGTAGTTGAACTGTCACAAAGGGGAATGTCAAGGGTCACCCCACCCTTTGCTATAAATAGTCCCTCATAAGACTATCTTAGAAAGAGCTTGGACAATATTGTAACGTGCCTTGGTTTCTCCACTGCACAGAGCTAGTTCATCTCTTTGGAGGAGCAAGCACGCGTCGCTGTAACATTCCACTGTTGGGGATAGCAGGTTTACATGGATGTATTGTATGATTGGAAATTACACTTCTTTATATAATAAGAGCCAACATGTTTTCACACATGTATTGTATTTGTTGTAAGACTAATCTTTAACACTTGTAATGCATGTTGCTTTAACCTGTGGTCTACATCTGAACTGTTTCATTTGTTGTAATGCATAATATATTAATGGAAATGTGTTGTATATGTTGTTAATGTTGTCTCGTCTGTATCGACTACTCTGTCAGACATCAGATAGACCTTTCATATGAAGCTCGTTGTAACAACTGTTACACCCGTTTGGACTTATTTGTGAGTGTTATACGTGTTATCTTACCTTGTATGTTGTGGCTACTGCATCCGTGTGGACTGCTCCGCCGGAAGCTGTGTATGTCTTGTGTGTTTTGTGTTCCTAAACGAGTTGGGACTGATCCCTTTAAACTTGGAACTCACCTTCACTCTCATCTCAACCCACCTGTGTTAGAACCTCTCATGCACCTTCCTTTACTCACTGCAGCGGTCACACCCTTGCTACTGACAGAGTTATCTTACTTGCCTCTATGCGACATCGCGGTCTAGGCATTACCTTACAACCCACTGTTGGGACTCCTACACCAAACGGTCTGAGGTCTAATTGGGACTTCTTACCAGGGAGATCTCTTTTACATGTTGGCGGGTCCAACACCGTCAACACTTCGAGTGGTGGGAAGATGACAAGGGAATATTGTCAGTTCTTAAGAACTCCTACCCTATCCTAAGATGTAGAGGATATAGCTCTATCTAATTTCCTTCCTTGTTGCCTTTGATTTTTTCTATCCTTCATCTTAAGTTGAACTCGATGACCATGACAAAATGGAACACTCTTATGGATGGGGATTGTGGGAAAGAAAAACCAAAGCATGTTCTTTAAATGACCCCGTCCCTAATGAGTCGAGGTATGTCAGTTTTGTTGAGAAAGATGCCAGGGCAGTGGCACACTTCGTTTGTTCCAAGTTCCCTAATTTTGTTAAAATTGAATTAGAGGAAATGGAATTATTTATGGTAATAAACAAAAATTGTCCAGCATGTAAATTAAAGAGGAATTCAAGGGTTGCGTTCAAGACCTGGGTTTTACCTAAACCCACAACACCAAGTTCCTCAGAATCATTGAAATTTATTGGTTAGTAACTGTCATCATTCCAAGTCTTGGAGGAGAGAAGCCCACAATAATATGTTGGGTCCCTATAATACTAGTGATTACCCCATTACTATTGTAGTTGTACCCCTTATTAATATTGTTGTGCCCCTATTATCCCCATATTTTTATTACTGTGCCCCATAGAATCCCTCTATTGTTATTTTTGTGGCTTTATATTATTATTGTTAGGTCGGCTGGGTTATATTGTGACTCCTTAGACGCCTATATATAGAAAGGAGGTTTTGTCATTTGAATCATCCAAGAATTATTCATTTATGTAATGTAAAGGAGGTTGCCCCCTCGAAGAGGCTGAATTCTAAGGCGTTGATCTATCTTTTCTATCTTTTCTTGAGCTGGTTTCATAACATTTGGTATCAGAGCTTTGGATTCTAGGGTTTCGCTGCTCCAAACAGGTCATCGTGGCATTTTTGCTATAACTTTTTTCTGCGATGTTTCAGAAGTTGCAAAAAAAAACCCATTTGAGAAGAAATCGCACTAAACCTCGGGTCCGAATTTCAGAGCTGTTCACGGTATATTTGGGGAGATATGATCTGAGGAAGTTGGTCTTTTTGCAGACTCCTGAATTACATTCCAAATAGGTGACCTGAGAAAAAACGTCATAACTTTCTCTCTAGGGATCATATTGAAATTTCATAAGAAGGTACAAAAAGAGAACATACTGTAGTTTCTTGTATGCATTTTTCATATCCAAAGGTCGAAACAGTGACTTGTGGCACGTTGTACAAGTTCGCTCTACTGAACTAGTCTATAATCAAGTCACTGTGGGAGATTTCACATAACTCTTCCTTGGAGAATCCAATTTGGGTCAAACTTGTGGCATTGGAAAGAGGACACAGAGGGCTACTGCAGGTCAAAAATTCAGATCTAGATGATTGGAAATTACAGAGATACATCAGAGGCAATATCGAGCTCCTACAAAGTGAAAAAAGGTGTGTAGATTTTCTTAAATTTTTGCTTAAGCTTGGTTTGAAAATTTATTTTGAAGGAATTCAAAGGGCATAGTAGAGCATTATTATCGGTAACTGATGCCCCGAGGAAAGAAAATGCAAACACCTAGTAAGGAACCTGAAAGCTCTAGCATGACTCATGAAGAAGAGGAAGAAATGTAACATGATATATCAAAATTACAAGACCAAGTGCAACAACTGTCCCTTGCACAAAAAGGAACAGGATCTAAGATGGATGGTTTAAAGAAAGGCGTAGAAGCTAAGATGGATTGTTTAAAGAAAGGTGTAGAAGCTAAGATGAATGACGTGGAAGCTAAGATGGATGATTTGAAGATAGATTTGAAGACACATGGAAGAATTGAAGATAAATATGAATAAGTTGCTACAAGAAAGGGTCACTAATGGTGAAAGGGTAGTAAAGGAAACTCATGATGAGAACAAAAGAAATGTTAATCATGATTCCATAGACTCTAATGTTGGATCAAAGACCCACCATATTCCAAAAATCGATATGAGGAAGTTTGATGGCAAGGATCCCGCAACATGGATATTACAGATGGAGCAATTTTTCGATCTCAATAATGTGCAAAACACACAAAAGGTACGTATTGCAACTTTATATTTGGAACCAAATCAGTTTGTATGGTATCAATGGCTTTGCTCTCGTAAACAATTTATCACTTGGGCAATTTTTACGAAAGAATTGATAGCACATTATGAGGATACAAAAAGCAACACTTTTTTTAGCCAATTGATAAGTCTCAAAAAAAGGGTTCAATAATGGAGCACATTGAGGAGTTCCAAAAATTGAACATAAGGGTAAAAGATATTCCAGAGGAGCATAGGATTGATGTGTTCATAGGGTCTTTAAAGGATAATATCCAACATGATGTTCGCCTTTGGGAACCTGATTCATTAGAGAAGGCATTCAGGTTAGCAAGAAAAATGGAAAGCAAAATTATGGCAAACAGGAAGCATACCACTCACAACTATAAAGACGGAAGTGTTGTTGCCGCTAGTCTTCCACAACCTATAAGGTTGACACCACAACAATTGGAAGAAAAAAGAGCAAAAGGGCTTTGTTACAGTTGTGATAGCAAATACACTAAAGGTCATAAGTGTGCTGAGAAGAAATTATTCTACATAGATTGTGAAGAAGAAGAAGAAAAGGAGCAAGAAAGGTCAAAAGAAGAGGATATACTCCAGGAACAAAGCCTAGATAAAGAAGAAATGAATCTGACCATATCTTGTAATGCATTGGCGGGAATTACCACTCCTCAAACCATCAAGATAGAAGGACAAATCAAGAAGAAAAAGGTAATAGTGTTGATTGATTCAGGAAGTACCCACAATTTTATTCATTGTAAGGTAGCAAGAGAATTGAATTGCTTCTTATATCCAGCACCAGAGTGTCAAGTGATGGTTGCAAATGGAGGAAAAATAAATTGCTCGGGAAAGTGCCATAATATCAAGCTATCCATGGGAGAATATGTATTGACTAGCCCAATGCTTTCCATTCCAATGGGAGGTGCTGATGTTGTACTAGGAGTCCAATGGCTACAATCCTTGGGTACAATAGCTTTTAATTTTCAAGAACTTTTCATGAAATTTTTTGTGGAAGGAAAGGAAGTTGAATTAAGGGGTATTGCAGGGAAACCAGGAAAGATAATCAGCTCTAACAGTATGACAAAGCTTCTAAAAAAGGAACAAAGAGGTGTAATTGCACAATTATGTTCGCTAGATGTGTCCACAGTGGAATCATCTATTTCTCCAGATCTCCAAAAAGTCTTGGACAATCATTCCAAGGTATTTGAGACTCCCAAAGGTCTCCCACCTATTCGTGATCATGATCATGCTATTCATCTGATTCCAGGAAGTGTTCCTCCAAACATCAGGCCGTACAGATATCCCTATGCTCAAAAGAGTGAAATTGAACGTATGGTTGCAGAAATGCTAGAGGCTGGTATAATTCAACCAAGTCAAAGTTCTTTCTCTGCTCCAGTCGTATTGGTGCACAAGAAGGATGGATCATGGCGCATGTGTCCGGATTATAGGGAGCTCAACAAGCTCACTATTAAAGATAAGTTTCCCATTCCTGTCATTGATGAATTACTGGATGAATTGCATGGATCAATTTACTTCACCAAGTTGGATCTTCGTTCAGGATATCATCAAATCAGAATGAAGATTGAAGACATTCCGAAAACAACATTTAGAACTCATGAGGTTCATTATGAATTTTTGGTCATGCCTTTTGGCCTTACCAATGCACCTTCAACATTTCAAGGTTTGATGAATTCAATTTTCAAACCATTCCTTAGAAAATTTGTGTTAGTATTTTTTGATGATATACTAATCTACAGCAAGTCTTGGAAGGATCATGTTGAACATGTTGACAGGGTGCTACAACTATTGGAGGAGAAACAATTATATGCAAAAAGATCCAAATGTTTCTTTGGAGTACAAGAGGTGGAATATCTAGGTCATATTGTATCTCATGAAGGAGTTAAGGTAGACCCTAGCAAAATTAAAGCCATTAAGGAATGGAAAATTCCCACATCCATAAAGCATCTGCGAGGATTTCTTGGGTTGACAGGGTATTATCGCAAGTTTGTTAAGAATTATGGGAGAATAGCAGCACCTCTAACAACATTATTGAAGAAAGATGCATTTTCATGGACTCCAGAAGCAACAAAGGCATTCAAACATCTTAAAGAGGCAATGTGCCAAGCACCGGTCTTAGCTACACCGGACTTCACAAAAACCTTTATTGTGGAATGTGATGCTTCAGGAAATGGAATTGGTGCTGTTTTAATGCAAGATGAAAGACCCATTGCTTTTGAAAGTCGTCCAATCAAGGGAAAGTTTTTACACAAAGCTATTTATGAGAAGGAAATGTTGGCAATACTCCATGCACTTAAGAAATGGCGACCCTACCTAATGGGAAGACACTTCAAGGTAAAAACGGATCATGATAGCCTTAAATACTTTTTAGAACAAAGATTATCCTCTGAAGAGCAACAAAAGTGGGTCACAAAGATGTTGGGTTATGACTTTGAAATCATCTACAAAAAAGGGAAGCAAAATGTGGTGGCAGATGCACTCTCAAGAAAGGATGAGGATGTGGAAGCATTGTTGTGCGCCATTTCTATTATCCAACCAGATTGGATAAACGAAGCAAGGGAGGAATGGAAGAATGACGAAGAAGTGTGGGCACTTATTCGAAAGTTACAACAAGATTCCAGTATGTCTGATACATTTAGCTGGCAAAATGATTCGTTATGGTACAAAGATCGCTTATACCTCTGTAAGAATTCCCAGCTAAAACAAAAGATTCTTATGGAATTGCACACTTCTCCCTTAGGAGGGCACTCAGGATTTTTAAAAACTTACCACAGGTTAAGAAGGAATTTTTTTGGGATGGCCTTAAATCAGATATTCAAAAGTTTGTGGCGGAATGTTTGGTTTGCCAACAAAATAAAGTTGAAACAATTAAGACACCGGGTCTATTACAACCTTTATCCATTCCAAGCCAACGTTGGGAGGAGGTTTCAATGGATTTTATCACAGGTTTACCCAAGTCTGAGGGAAAGAGTGTCATCATGGTGGTAGTTGACAGACTTACCAAGTATGCACACTTTTGTGCATTATCACATCCATTTAAAGCCAGTACAGTTTCTATTGCATTTATGGAAACAATTCAAAAGCTACATGGAAACCCAAAGATTATTGTAAGTGACAGAGATCCCATTTTCACTAGAAATTTTTGGACAGAATTATTTTCTTGTCTTGGTACTCAGTTAGCTCATAGCTCATCTTATCATCCTCAATCTGATGGGCAAACCGAGATAGTAAACAAATGTTTGGAAGGATATCTTTGTTGCTTTGTATCTGATAAATAGACACAATGGGTCAAATGGTTGCCTCTGGCTGAATGGTGGTATAACACTTCCTTCCATACAGCAACAAAAATGACCCCATTTATGGCACTTTATGGGTATCATCCACCATCCATCACATCATATTTAAGAGAAAATTCTAAGGTTCAAGCAGTGGAACATCACATTGAACATCAACAACAAGTCCTCCAACTCTTAAAGGATAACCTCGTGTTGGCACAAAATAGAATGAAACAACAGGCAAATCAACATCGTAGCGAAAGAAGTTTTGATGTAGGTCACTACCCAATAAGCAGATCATTACCCACCTTTTGCTTCACTAGAGAACAATATCATGTTATCTATTTTTTTATTTCCAAATATCACCTACTAGTTAAGATTATTATCTTTTTCTTATATTGAACAATAGGTAGATGGTTCCAAAAGTAACAAACAAATATACTCTTGTTTAACAAGTGAAGGGCTTGGTTTCCCTTATGGTAGGCCCCTCACTAGGGATATCGATTTTTTTGTTGTTGTATATAATATGAATGTATAAACTATGCATTAGATTTTATATAAGTGTATATGTATCTTATTATGATCATTGTTTGATATGTTAAAAATTTGATTTTAAAATAGATAAGAGTAGAATGTATATTTGGACGCGGGGGAGCTCTCAACATTATGCACAACAAACTAGGTGTCAATTCTCTTAATCAATTTGTTTTTTCGATCATAACATTTGATTGAGTTATTTGTAAGTGTATATAAATAAATTCGATAGTTTATTTTCTTTTTCCTCATTTATATATAATATTTAATAATTTATTTAAGATTACAATGTAGTTAGATGTTAAATTAATGTACAGCACAATTTGTTTATGGTACAAGGGATTCTTTTCCTTTTTTAATAAACAAAAATTGGAAAATATTTTATTAAAAAAAGTTATAGTAAATAGCAAAAATACAAACACTATGGATTTATGAGTTGACATAATACACCAACATATAAAACAAAGCTTCTCCCATCAAAAATATGAAAAGGAGTGATTCAAGGTTATCCTATTTTAACGAAGTCTCATACTTCTTTAGTACAAGAATAAATTCTAACAATTTGTTTGCACAAAATAGTGCAAAAAAAAAACATAATTATTTATTTTCAGTAACTCTCCCCCATTAAACATAGTAGAATCCAAGGTTTGCTAGTAACCTGATAAAATGTTTGGTTGGCCCCCTTTCTTTCTTTGTTCTCATATTGATATATGCCCCCTATTGATGGGGGAGAGGGAAATAAGTCTTTCTTCATAACTTCTAGAAGGGAGGGGGACCATAAGCTTCATGGTTATGCTTCTTGTTTATGTTTACATCTGCCTCTTCATCCATTGGTTCTTCATCTTCCTCCATTTCTCTTGTTAACTTCTCCTCTCGAGGAATTTCTAATCTTACCCCAAACGAGGTTCCTTTTGTAATCTTTAGAACCGTGTTCCCTATTTCCTCTTGAACTTTAGTTGTTGGTCGATTTTTAAGATTTGAGTGAGTTTTCAGAGTATTTGTCTCCTCTTCGCTTCCTCTCGATCTTTGAGAACTTTAAATTTATTATTGGAGTAGTTGGATAGACATGACTAAAGCCTTTTTATGGGCCATGGTCCTTTGTGCTACTGCCTCTCCTGCCTTCTAAGTACTTGTTTGAATGATTCTTGCTCATTGTTATTATGCGAAGTTGAAGCTTGCATTAAAAGGGACTTGATTTCTTGAGTTCTTGGATAACTCTTTGCAAAGTGTCCATACTTGTGGTAAGAGTTACACTTAAAAGGGATTTGTTCATAATCAAGGCCTTGAAGATGACTCCAACCCTCCATATCAAGTTGAATCTCTCCGAAAGGTCTACTTCTAGATTGATTTTCACACAAATTCACTTTATGAATAAATATTCCCTTTTGGCTAAGCTTGGCCTATATAATGACCTAACTTGTCTTTGATACTTTTGAGAAAGGCTTCATCCCATAAGATGATGAGGATGTCCAACAACTTGGTTCATATAGGGGGAATTGAGAACTCCATATTTGAATTAAAATCAAGGGTCCAATGGGAAAGGTGCATCTGCTTAGAACCCATGAAGAAAGGACTTGATAAAAAAATTAGGTCTATCTCGCTGTTGTTACAAAATACAAATATAAAATAACCTCTACCACAATGAAAACTAGAGATATGCCATCCAATGCTCTATGATTAATATCGAGATTGCTCGAAGGCTTGGGCAAAGGCCCATGAAATTTCAAATCAAGTTTTGCTCGTGTAGCTAAATGGCTTTCATTTTTGTCTCTAGAGATGGAATCTCTACCATGGGAATGACTTATGCATTTTTTAAAGAAATTTGCTCTTCACTGGGTGTTTCTCACCAATAGATCTTGAAGAAATGATCAATGATATAAAAGCTTCCTCCTCATTACCGGCGAGTGTGTCCATGATGAATAAGTGAAGGAAATATTGTCACAAATGGGAACAAACAACTGCCAACTTAGCCAAAAGTATTTATGGCATTTGTAAGGGCGATGATGGTAGATCCTCCTTGTATTTTAGTTGATTTTGGCTTGACCACATACAAAGACTTTAGTTAGGGTAAGCCTTAACTGTTGTGGGGATTACATCTCTACTTCATTTTGCTCCATAGGTTTCAATAAAAAATTCAATATGGCAATACAGGCACAAGGGAAGTTGCAGAACGATCACCATCAGAAATGGTCCACCTGTTTGCAATAGTTCCATTTGAACATTAAGTATAAGAAGGGAAACACTAATAATGTTGCTGATTGCCTCAGCCGACCACCGGTCATGGCACTAATCACTGTGTTGGAATTGCCTTTCCAACAAATGAGGAGCTTAAACACAAATTAACACACAAAACACAATTCACACACAAATCACACAAGGTGCGACTCTTCTATTGATCACACAAAACTTGATTCTTACAATGAACCCAGTGAAGGGTATTTAAACCTTTTTGACTAGCGATTCGCCTAAAATATCTTGACATGCACACACACTTAACTCAGTTAACTCACCCCCTCTCATTTGCATGAAGTGTACCTAGTACAAATCCATCTTAGAGTCGAGGTCATGAAAAGATGAAGTCTAAGTAAACTGAATGTATTGTCTATAAATAACCTCTCTAACCATGTGACAAGGGCATATGATAATGACATTTATGTTAGAGGTGTATATCACTTGAGTTGTGTTTAACATGAAAATATACATATCTTATCCTCTTTGAAATTGAATTTGTGATCTACAACATCTTTGGAATTAAATATCTGTACACCTCAACCCTCTAAATTTGAACACGAGAGTTCCAAAGAAAAAATATACCCACCTTACCCCTCCAAATATGACAACACATATTTACAACCAACGCCAGCGATCATATCAAAAAGGTGTATCTTGAGTGGTTCCATAGTGGAAATAAGTTCCTTCCCACTTGGATTCAATTCCTCTAAATAACTTGTTATGGCCATTTACAAAAAAAATAATCACATTAACCTCTCAAAACTTCACTTAAAAAAAGGCACCCGTGGATATCTGTGTCTAGATGCTAAGTGATGTTTAGACTATAAATATATCCAAATCTTACCCCAATTCCTCCTTCTTCCAATTCCATTTTCCATATTTAAAGAAATTTCCTTGAAAATAATGATGAGGCCCCCCACTTAGCGCAAGTAAGATACCGTTTTGTGTTTATTTCTGGCCTCACAACCGCGGACAGCCACGTACCAAGAGAAAATTGTGGCAGGACGCTCACAAGTTGACGAGGGAAGGGAATAAGGGGTAAGATATTAACAATGTTTAGATGTATAATTAATGGTTTTTTCTTAAGCAAAACCGCTTTTCCCTGTCGATCACCTTTAACTTTCTAAGCCCTCTTTCTTCGTGAATCTTCTCCATTCTGGTGCGTGTCCTTCACGGGTAACGGCGCAGTGCCGCTATCGCATAATCAAATATATACCACTGAATACAAAATATTTATTCAAAATCCCAAACGAAAGTCCCACTCTCCCCCCAAGTCCTGCTCAAAATAGAACAAAACAGAGGTACATTGTGTACCTCCCTCTGAAAATATTTCATGCTGTTTAGCGGATGAATTCTGAACTGCAACATCGACATTCTAGTTTCAAGGTTTCTTCTGGTGATATTCAGTCACCATAACTGCAGGTAAGTTGCCGTTTTTCTCTGCACTCTAGTGTCGAGTCTGTTTTTCCCTTTTTGAACCCTTGAAAACCCTGCTTGTTAGGGTTTAATGTTTCTGATTTTATGTTATCTGATGAATTAATTAGTTTCGTTCTTATTCTTGAGCGCGGCTTCCGTTTCCGCAGTTTCTGTTTGCTCCGCATTAATTAACTTTTCGCCCAATTAAGTTGCCAATTAGAGTTGCGATACTGTTGTCGTCATTTTTTCCGAGTCTTGTTCGCCTTTTGCACAATTTCATGTGGGCCGGAGTTGTTTTTACCTTTGTTACCTTGAACGGATTCCGTGTAGTCACAGTGCCGCAAAATGTTAGGTTAACATATGTAACTCTTCAATAAATGCCCTTGATTATGGGCCATGGCCATCGTACTGGTGTTTAGAAAAAGAAAAAGGTCGTTAGAACAGGAAACATCTTAAAATAGGATGCATTATAAAAAATTTCCAAGAAAAGTTGTGTGAAGATTTGTTCCCCTCGAAATATGTATCAATGTTTCAGTGGTTTCCAAGATGCTCTCCACCCTCCCTCTTCCTCTTTTGGTTTTAGCACAACGCTGGGAGCACAGGAGCCACTTCAAAGGAAAATGTACTTGAGGAGGCTTCCAACACCCACAAACATGGGTGATCCACAGTCGCAGTTTTTCCATTAGAAATCTGCAATGTGCACATAATACTGTTCGAAATGTTGAATGGGAAGAACTTAAGAACATGGTATTTAAGAAATTTTGAACTTATAATCGAAGAGGTACCACCGAGCTATTACATAGCAAGGCATTTCTATTGCAAGCCAACTCCTGGAAAAGAGTTTTTCAAATGGAAGGTTGTAATACCAACTGAAGGCATAGGATAATTTTGAAATAGTGGGTTTTAGCATTAGCTGTATCTTGATTTTTTAAAATAATTGGTATCGATTCAAGTTTGAAGCCATCCAACAGAACCTAAGAAACGAGGGGCTGTTTAAAAATTAGCATATAAAAACACTGTTCAACCTAAATGAAGTTTTTTTATCAGTATTGTTCATTGCCACTATGGTATTGGCTGTGGGATAAAGGGCCTAAGAACTTATAAAACGGGATCTGCATTCAACTGCCATGCATTGGCTTTGATGGGTACATTTATCATTCTTTTCTATCGAGTTGATATATTTTGTCGCGTACTGGATATATTTAATTTCTTATGTGAAGCATGATACATCTGGGATATGTGCCTTCCATTTCACCATAATGTTGAAGTTGCTGCAAAATAGCTAAAGAGTAAAATATATTGGATTTGTTTGAAGTGCTACACTTAACGAGTACACATTTTGGTTCTCTGCACTGAGTACTAGGTGGATATTGCTCTCATTTGAACAAGGGAATTGATTTACCATTGGTCATTCATGTCCAAAAGCTGTGTTGTCCATGGGGATTGGTTTGTCCCCATTTCTTTATAGTCAAAAGATACCATAATGTCGTGATTTGGGCACACTTATCATTCTTTTGTACGGAGTTGATGTTTTTGTTGCATACTGGATATATTTGATTTCTTGTGTGAAGCATGATACATCTGGGACATGTACTTTTTGTTTTACCATAGTGTTGAAGTTGCAGCAGAATAGCTAAATAGTAAAATATATTGGATACATTTGGAGTGCTACCTTTAATGAGTACCCTTTTTTGTTCTCTGCACTGAGTACTAGGTGGGTATTGCTCTCATTTGAACAAGGGAATTGATTTACCATTGGCCATTCATGTCGAAAAGCTGTGTTGTCCATGGGGATTGGTTTGTCCCCATTTCTTTATATTCAAAAGACACCATAATGTCATGCCAAATTTAATGTATCTGTAGACAAGTGCTACTTTTTGTCCTCAAACTGAAGCCAGTTGGTGACTTCACTTTATATACTATCTAATTTTTAGTGAGTTGTTGTTACTAATGTCTGGCTTCCCTTGTGTTTACAAGTTAACATAGTCCTACTATCAAAGATTATAAACATCAGACATCAAAGATTCCCTAGAGCATAATTTATGGCCTTGTGAGCGATGGCACTCATGTTGAAATCTTTAAAGTGATATTCAAAGATTCCCTAGAGCATAATTTATGGCCTTGTGAGCGATGGCGCTCATATTGAAATCTTTAAAGTGATATTAAGGTATATGGAATTGAGATCTCATTTGCATAAGGGAGTTGATTTTTACCATAGTGCAGTCATGTCGAAAAGTTGTTTTTATCCATGGAGATTGGTCTGTCATATTTTCTTTGAAAGACACCAAATGTCATGACAAAATCGATGTATCAGTGCTGCACTTAACGAGTACACTTTTTGGTTCTTTGCACTGAGTACTAGGTGGGTATTGCTCTCATTTGAACGAGGGAATTGATTTACCATTGGCCATTCATGTCCAAAAACTCTGTTGTCCATGGGGATTGGTTTGTCCCCATTTCCTTATATTCAAAAGATTCCATAATGTCGTGATTTGGGTGCACTTATCATTCTTTTGTATGGAGTTGATGTTTTTGTTTCATACTGGATATATTTAATTTCTTATGTGAAGCATGATACGTCTGGGACATGTACGTTTTGTTTTACCATAATGTTGAAGTTGCAGAAGAATAGCTAAGTAGTAAAATATATTGGATACATTTGAAGTGCTACCCTTAATGAGTACACTTTTGTTCTCTGCACTGAGTACTAGGTGGGTATTGCTCTCATTTGAAAAAGGGAATTGATTTACCATTGGCCATTCATGTCCAAAAGCTGTGTTGTCCATGGGGATGGGTTTGTCCCCATTTCTTTACATTCAAAAGACACCATAATGTCATGACAAATTTAATGTATTGGTAGACAAGTGCTACTTTTTGTCCTTAAACAGAAGCAAGTTGGTGACCTCACTTTATATATTATCTAATTTTTAGTGAGTTGTTGTTACCAATGTCTGGCTTCCCTTGTTTTTACAAGTTAACAGTCCTGCTATCAAAGATTATAAACAACAGACATTAAAGATTCCATAGAGCATAATTTATGGCCTTGTGAGCGATGGCACTCATGTTGAAATCTTTAAAGTTATATTCAAAGATTCCCTAGATATAATTTATGGCCTTGTGAGCGATGGCGCTCATATTGAAATCTTTAAAGTGATATTAAGATATATGGAATTGAGATCTCATTTGCATAAGGGAATTGATTTTTACCATAGTGCAGTCACGTCGAAAAGTTGTTTTTATCCATGGAGGTTGGTCTGTCATAATTTCTTTGAAAGACACCAAATGTCATGACAAAATCAACGTATCAGTAGACATGCGCTGCTATTTTCTTTCTTTCTTTTCAAAATGAAGCCAATTGGTAATTCACATTTTATATTTTTCTAATTTTAACTGATGATACTCATCTGTGGTTTCCTTTGTTTCTGCAAGTTAACATACTCCCAGGATCAAGGTTACAATCATCATACGTTAAAGATTCCCTAGAGTATCATCCATATAATTTATGGTCTTGCGAAAAATGGCGGCCATCTTAAAATATTTAAACTTTAAAGTGACATATCATATTAGGATACTTCGAGTTGAATATAATGTAGTTGTTAAACGTCTTTAATGAATTCCGTTTGTTTTAACTTCTAAATTGTTGGTGGGTATTCCCTATAGGCAAAGGTTTTTGGTTTACAATATTACGTTGTCATCATAAGTCGCTCTGTATGCTATTAACATATTTTTGGATATATAAAAAAAGAGTTTAATATAGCAAGATAATTTACAAAGATTTGTCAGAGAGTTTGATTTCATTTTGTATGCATTAGCAAACGTCGTCAGTAATGTCGCGTATTCTAGGGGCAACTGCAAAGAAAGTTTACATGAAATTTTTTGTTGATGCAGCAGGAGTATTGAACAAAGGCTATAAAGAATCTATGTAGCAGTGAAATTTTAGATCAGGATGCTTAAAGAAAGCTTATTTTGATTTGCTGCTTGAGGTTGGAATCTTTGAAATGGTAGTTCTGTTAATGGTTGGAGAGTTGCTTATGGAGTTTGTACAATAGTAGCTAGGAGCCTTCAGCTTTGAGACAGACATCCTGGAGAAATGTCCAACATGCATGGGGCTACGACATCAGATGTTGAACGTGCAGAGGAAATAAAGGCTATTGCTAATGCAGCATTTCAAGGTGAGAACTTCTCTCCCTTTGTCTCTCTCTACCTGTCTACTTGTCTCTCCATTATAATGAATTGCAATTCGCTCTGATTTAGTAAGAACATTAAGTAAATTTTTGTATTTGCAAAATGCTGAAGTTTGACTAAAGAATGATACATACAGTTGTTTAGAAAAATATCATGTAATGCTACTGCGATATGTCTGTTTGATACAGGTCAGTTTTTCCAACTAGGAATATGTAAAGTATATGTTCTTTCTGTAACTAATGGCCTGCCACTGAGAAACCAGACTAGTAGCTCAGAAAAGTTGCTTTTAGCCATGCTAATGGAACATATGATAACCTTTCTTCAAGAATGTCAAAAAGCCTGATGGAATCCAAAATTTTGCTATAAAGCTGAATCCTATCTAACATATGACTGGCAGCCTTGCTGCTCCTGATATAGAAAACAAAAAGAAACAAGATGAACATTTAAGTTGATGGAGAGTCCACTTGTATAGTTGTAGGTGCTGCAGTTTTCTCCACTGAATTGGAGAATTCGAAATCAACAACTTTCTTTGCTAGCAAGGAGACAATGTCATTGAGTTTCCTCAGTTGCAGCTAGACCTCATCTATACTCAGGAGGATTTCCTGTTGGGCTTCCGATCGCTCCACGAGCACTTTTCCTATATGGTTTTGGGTTGTCAATATGGATCCACAGTTTGCATATATCTGGTTTGTCTTGTGTGTGTATTTGTAGTTTTTGGTATCCAATTGACAACCTCTTCCTAAACTTATGCACTTGTATAGTTGTAGGTGTTGCAGTGTTCTCCACTGAATTGGAGAATTTGAAAGCAACAACTTTCTTTGCTAGCAAGGAGACCTTGTCATTGAGTTTCCTTAGTTGTAGCGAGATCTCATCTATACTTGGGAAGATTTCCTATTGGGTTTTCGATTGCTCCACGAGCACTTTCCCATATAGTTTTGATTGTATATATAGATCCACTGTTTGCATATATCTAGTTTGTCTTGTCTGTGTATTTTTAGTTTTTGGTATCTGATTGCCAACCTCTTCCTGAACTTCAGCTTTTGATTGAATCCGTGTTCCACTCTTGCTCCTTCCCTAGCTTGGCTTATTTCTCTCCAAATCTCCGTGGGGTTGTTGGCTGCATATGCTGCAGTTGAATGCTTTGAAGCTAATTGAGCTCTCAGAGAAGGGGAAGGCCGACCACTTCATCGGTCCTTGTGACCAGGAGGAATATGATCTTGAGGCATATTATGATAGAGGAAAGGGTATGATTCAAAAAAGCAAGGAGCTGATATGGCTTGAGGTTGCGACACTTGTCTATAGGTTAAGTGAGAATTGAGAGAAACAAATGGCCATAGAGGAGGTACTAGAAAAATCTTCAATAGAGCAGCACAACTAACATGAACAAGAAAAGAGATGACGAACCACATAAAGCAAAGAGGGGATGAAAAATATTAAAGCTTACCCGCTGTGGAGGAGGCTATGGACATTGACTATAGGGAAGCCAAGAATGGAGTGAGAATTCCCTTGAGAACGAAGACTCTAAATGCCCTCTTGATTGCAACACACCAAGTGATGACCAAAATCTTAGAGCTTGGACTGTTCTTAGCTCTATCACTGTTTGAATAAATCCCTTAGATAGCAAAACCTTCTAAATTGATGAGAGAGATAAACAAAAGTACTTGCCCCTTGTGTAAGAGTTTTCTTGCAAATACCTTAGGGCTGTCTATGGTAGAATGAAAGCTCACCTGGGAACACTAATAGTGAATTCTTTCCAGGGAGTGGAACTATGTTAAAATTGGCAACTAGGGCCAAACTTCATGTGGATCACCTTATTTATTGCTTCTGATATTTTTCCTAGATTCCTCTCATTGAGAGGTGTAGGATTGATCTAAAGATCATCCGATTCCGATAAGTATTTATGGAGATATGAATTTATTTTGATTATGGACAAATTGTCAAGGTCGGCCAGCAAACTTATGTAGGCTCAAAAGCCCAACAGTCATGTCTATTCAACCTCAATGTTTGCATATAAATACAAGGAGCATTCTCCTCATTTGGACAATTCAATTCACTCATCTTCTCTCTCTCTCTCCTACGCATAAAATGAGCCTCTCTGTCTCTCACACGTGTGGCTGAAAGGAAGACGTCCTAGGGCGAGGAAGACGCAGAAAGAAGGATGCTAGGGCAGCAGGTCATCTCTTTGACCAGCGTTAACCTTCTAGAAGTGCAGATTGGGTGTGATTGCCTGTCCTAGGCAAGCTGCAATTTTTGGCACGAAAATCAAGGTGATCTGACCTTTGGTTTGACCGGTATTGACTGCCCTAGTTTAGGGTTGCAAGTTGACTGAACTTTTGGGGCTGTTCAAGGGCTGTTTGTTCAGGCTGTTCGAGGACAAGTTGATCGGAAATTGACTAAGTATTTTAGAGGTCAATTTCAACTAGTTTGACCAAGTTTGACTTTGCTGATCTAGGGTTTGCTGCTGCTGATATAAAATTACAGAATTCAGATTTTGTACTATTTCTCTCTGCAGAACTATTGAAGATAAAAGAAGATTTGATCAAAGGGTTTCCTCGTATTGGGGTTTGTCCCTAATTAGCCGCCTCATCTTGTGTCTCTTGTCTTGGCTTGTTTTCTATTGACCATTTAATGTTCTATCTGTTCTTTACTTAATGTACATGTGATTGCTAATTTGTGGCTAATAAGACGAAAAATAAGTAAACTACTCTAAGCATAGAACATACCATAATTTAACATGGTATCAGAGTTGAGGTGAAGACAAAGCCCAAGCAAGAGCAAGAGCAATCATCGAAGAGAAAGTTGGCAAGGCTATCTTAAAAAGAAATTATGGGGTCCTCAACACAATTCCCTGCTGAAGACAAAGTCCGTGAGAAGTCTGATTATCACGGATGGAAGATGTTTCTCGATCTAACATTAGAAGAACAGGAAGTGTTGGACCATGTGAGAGGCGGGATTATTGAGTCTCCATCAAATGCATCACTGCTGCTAGGAACAAATGGACCAAGGGAGAAGTCAAAGCAAGGAAGATCACCCGAGACTCTATCGACAAGCGCTTGGTGGCCTATGTTTTTGAGCTGAACACCTCCAAGGAAATCTACGATAGACTGGTGAGTTTATTTAAAATTAATGATGCAAATCAAGTCTTGTTTCTTAGAAATAAAGCTGAAGGAAATTAAGAAGGGCAAAGATGAGAGTATGCAAGCATATTTCTTAAGGATCACCGAGATCAAGAACGATCTCCTATCTATTGGGGAAGTAAATCCCTGACAGGGAAATGACACTCACAACTCTTAGAGGATTGCCATCTGAATGGTATATATTCAGGACTACTCTTCTCAACAATAACGTAATTCTTGGATTTGAGGAATTAATGGCCAGATGCATTTAAGAAGAAACGAGGATGGAAGAGCAAGAAATGCCCATACTTAAAGGTCATCCCTCTGCCTTTTCTTCTCATACTAAAAGAAGAAACAATTCTGGGGCTAAATTCAAAGGAAAGGCTGGACCAAAGTGTGGAAGAAAATGACGATGTTACAATTGCAATAAAATGGGTCACTATGCAAGGGAGTGCCCTGATAAAAGGGACTCACACCGGGACGATGATCAAAATCCCTCTCAAGGCAATCAAAGGAATGGCAGGTCAAATGGCAGAGGTAAAAGAAGTGCCAGAAATCAAGGAAGAGGACAACCATTCAAGAAGGCAAGAAATTCTAGGTATGAATCTAACACTGTTAACAATAAGCAAGATGAATATTATCTACCAGCAGCTCTATCTACTACTACTCCCCCGGACTTGCCGGGAAATTGGCTTATTGATAGTGGTGCGTCAAGGCACTTCATTGGTTACAAAGAAGCTCTCTATAATCTGATACAGAAGGAAACCAACCTGGAAATTGTTCTTGGAGATAATTCAAAATATCCCGTGAAAGGCGTAGAAAATGTCACTCTTCAATTGAATCAAGGTAATACCGTCCACTTACAAGATGTATTATATGTACTTGATCTCAAAAAGAACCATTTTGGCAATTGAAGACAAAGGCTACAAGGTGGCCTTCAGCGATGGCAAGGTACGTGTATGGAAAAAGAACTTTAAAGATGCTTTTACTCTTGTGATCCATTATATCAGGTTGGTGGAAGTCTACTGGGTGTCATGTCTTTTGACACATCTCTTCAGTCCGAACTATGGCATCGGAGGTTTGCTCACCTTCATTATAAAGCTCTACCCGATGTAAGGAAAATGGTGATCGGGATGCCTGAGTTCAGATTAGAGCAAGAAGGTGTATGTCTAGGATGTGTCGAAGGGAAGCTCAAAAGGGGACCATTCCCTTAAAGCCAAAGCAAGACCTTTGATATATTGCAGTTGGTTCACTCAGACATATTTGGTATGATGCTTGTGAACTCCTTGGGAGGATATTTATATTACCTCACTTTTACAGATGATTATTCTCACAAGACTTTGGATATACTTCTTGAAAAGACGGATGAAGTGTTTTCCTGGTTTTGGCACTTCAAAGTCTTGATCAAGAATCAAACCGAAAAGAAGATCAAGATCTTAAGGACTAATAATGGGACTGAATACGAATCCAATGAGTTTCATGACTTTTGCAAAGAGGCTGGCATTAAGAAGGAGACTACTACACCATATACTCCTGAACAAAATGGTGTGGCGGAAAGGAAGAATTGTACAATTGTGGAAGTTGTTCGTGCAATGCTCCATGATCAAAGACTTTCGAAGTTTCTATGGGCCTAAGCTACAAATACCGCCGTATATGTACAAAACCGATGCCCTCATCAAGCATTAGGTTCCAAGACTCCCGAAGAAATGTTCACTGATAAGAAACCTGACGTATCTCATTTTAGAATTTTTGGAAGCCCTGTATATTTTCATGTGCCTAAAAAAAAGGAATAAATTGGGTGCATTTGGAAAGAAAGGAATCTTTGTGGGCTGTAGCGAAAATAACAAGGGCTATAGAATCTATGTAGCTGGTCAAAGGGAAGTCGAGATTAGTCATGATGTCACCTTTGACGAAGATATGGCTCTTAGTAAGGTAGACAATTTTCCTACTTTAAGGGGATCTAAAGAAGTTGACACCAGGGAACCGAAGGAAAAAGAAGATGAGACGATGCCCGATGTGGAAGAACCTATGGATCCTATTGAGCCTCCTCCCTAAGAGCCTTCCTCTTCTAGGAAGAGGCCTTCATGGCTTAGGGGGACACTTGATGATGTTGAAGGACTCATTGCACCCCATGGAACCTTCCGTGAAAGTAAGAAGCCAAACAGGTGTCAGAGATACCTGACCATCATGAGCACGATCATCCAAAATGAGCCTTCATCATTCACAGATGTCGTCAAGCATCAAGTATGGAAGGATGCTATGACCGAGGAATATGAGTCCATTATGAAAAACGATTTTTGGGATGTGGTCTCCAAACCCCAGGACAAAGCAGTTGTCACTTCAAAATGGCTTTACGAGATAAAGCATGCAGTTGATGGAAGTGTGGAAAAGTATAAGGCTCGTTTTGTCGCTTGTGGCTTCTCCTAGAAGGAAGGTATAGACTATGACGAGATATTTGCACTTGTTGCTCGATATACCACCATCCGCTCGATCATAGCCCTTGCTGCTTCGCAAGGATGGAACCTACACCAAATGGATGTCAAGACTGCTTTCTTACATGGTTCGATCAAAGAGGAGGTCTATGTGGAGCAACCCAAAGGATTTGAGATTTATGATCAAGAATCTCATGTGTGCAGGTTGAAGAAGGCCCTCTATGGGCTAAAGCAAGCACCTCAAGCATGGTATGAGAGGGTCGACAGCTATTTGATGAAGCTGGGATTCACTAGGAGTGAAGCTGACCCTAACCTTTACTTTAAGGTTATAGATGATAAGCCTCTCATACTGGTGCTATATGTTGATGACCTCTTTCTAACAGGTGTAGACCCTCTCATTCACGAATGTAAGAGAGAGTTGGCTTCTGAGTTCGAGATGAAAAACCTAGGACTTATGTACTATTTCCTAGGACTGGAAGTCTGGCAGAAACTAGGGGAGATTTTCTTATCTCAAGGAAAATATATGGTGAAGATATTGGATAGATTCGGCATGGTGGACTGTAGGCCCGTAACTACCCCGATGGAGCTTGACTTCAAGAAGTTAAGCGGTAGTGCTACCAGACCTGTTTTACGAAATACTACCGAGTATCGTCAACTTGTCGGAGCATTAATGTTTTTCGTGAACTCCCGTCCGGATATATTCTTTGTAGTCAACACATTGAGTCAACATATGGTTGAGCCTCACCACTCACATTGGATTGGTGCCAAGACTCTGTTGAGATATCTTCGTGGCACAATCACTTATGGGTTGAGATACACTGCCGGAGATATGAGACTACTTGGGTATACTGATGCTGATTGGGCAGGCAGTGTGGTGGATCGAAAGAGCACTTCCGGGTGTTGTTTCTCTTTGGGATTTGCCTCGATATCCGAGATGAGCAGGAAGCAGAAGTCGGTGGCTTTGAGCACCGCCGAGGCAGAGTACGTTGCTGCTAACATGGCCTCCTATGAGGCAGTCTGGTTGCGAAATCTTTTCAGTGAGCTGTTTGGATTTACATTGGATACCAACATGATTCTGTGTGACAACCAGAGTGGGATTCGTTTATCAGAGAATCCCATATTTCATGATTGCTCCAAGCATGTCGATATCAGGTACCACTATATTCGAGATATGGTGTAGCGAGGAGCAAGAAGGCTCCAACATATCGGTACAAATGAACAGGTCACCGACATTTTGACAAAGCCCCTAGGAAAGGTCAAATTCCTGACTTTCCAAGAACGACTTGGTGTCGTTCAGAGAACCTCTTATGAGGGTTGACTATGATGTATTGAGCTTTGGGAGCTCCAGGGGGTGCGGGGTACTTCTTGGAGCGACATGGGACCACAGGGCGACTCACCATCCCCTAGTGGTGCACTATGTACAAGGTAAAGGTTCAACCTTCCCCTGTGACACCCCGTGGTGACCATGGAACAGGATGGTTAGTTCTCCTGTGGAACAGGATGATTTGTTCTCCGTGGCGATTGTGGAGCAGGATGATTAGTTCTCTTGTAGGTCAGGATGATTAGTTCTCTGTTTCATTCACTGGACAGGATGATTCGTTCTCTTGTGGATATGATGATTAGTTCTCCTGTCGAGGCATCCTACCCATGCAATTTGGGACTCATGGGAAGTACCTCTCATCTGATCAATGAGCAGGGAAATGAGGATAGGGACCATAGTAGTACTATCGATGGACGCATCGCTGTATTTACCATACTCCCTATGCTAGGATGACCTCCATTGATCTGGGATCAGTGAGAGTGGTTCACACTCTGAGGCTGACTTCGGGTCAATGGAGGATGGTATGATACATCCTCGATCATTTCTTCTTCTTCATAGTTTGAGCAGAGCAAAGAAGAGCATAGCAGAGTAGGGTCAAGTTGTACAACGACGGTCTGGCAGATTGCAGATGAAGTTCTCCCTAGTTGAGAGGGAGTGTTAAAATTGGCAACTAGGGCCAAACTCCATGTGGATCACCTTATTTATTGCTTCTGATATTTTTCCTAGATTCCTCTCATTGAGAGGTGTAGGATTGATCTAAAGATCATTTGATTCCGATAAGTATTTATGGAGATATGAATTTATTTTGATTATGGACAAATTGTCAAGGTTGGCCAATAAACTTATGTAGGCTCAAAAGCCCAACAGTCATGTCTATTCAACCTCAACGTTTGCATATAAATACAAGGAGCATTCTCCTCATTTGGACAATTTAATTCACTCATCTTCTCTCTCTCTCTCACTCTCATGTGTGGCTGAAAGGAAGATGTCCTAGGGCAAGGAAGACACAGAAATAAGGATGCTAGGGCAGTAGGTCATATCTTTGACTAGTGTTGACCTTCCAAAAGTGCGGATTGGGTGTGGTTGCCTCTCCTAGGCAGGCCGCAATTTTTGGCACGAAAATCGAGGTGATCTGACCTTTGGTTTGATCGGTGTTGACTGCCCTAGTTTAGGGTTGCAAGTTGACTTTAGAAATCTGCAAATTGACTGAACTTTTGGGGTTGTTCAAGGGTTGTTTCTTCAAGCTGTTCGAGGACAAGTTGACTAGAAATTGACCAAGTATTTTAGAGGTCAATTTCAGCTAGTTTGACCAAGTTTGACTTTTCTGACCTAGGGTTTGTTGCTGCTGATATAAAATTACAGAATTCAGGTTTTGTACCATTTCTCTCTGCTGAACTATTGAAGATAAAAGAAGATTTGATCAAAGGGTTTCCTCGTATTGGAGTTTGTCCTTGGCTAGCCGCCTCATCTTGTGTCTCCTCTTGGCTTGTTTTCTGTTGATCATTTAATGTTCTATCTGCACTTTACTTAATGTACATGTGATTGCTCATCTGTGGCTAATAAGAAGAAAAATAAGTAAACTACTCTAAGCATAGAACATACCATAATTTAACAAACTATATATTACGAATACAAGCTTAATGCCAAAACTTCTCCTTAGCCTAATTTTAAAACAACTCAAGAAAATCACATTTTCTTTGCCCTCTAAACTAATTAGCAACCACTTAAGACTAGGAAAGCCGAATACAAAAGGGGTAATAATTGAAATCCTATATAAATTTCCTTATCCACTCCTCCTCTAGATTATCATCTGCTTGATTGTTATCCACCTACTACGATTGCTAGGTTGTCACTGCTAGTGCTAGTGCGATGATTATTGAATGGTGAAGAGGTCGTCGAATAATCAATTCAAACTTTAGACACTGTTAACCATGAAAACCATCATAAATTCAATTGCATGAGCCATGTCCCTGACTAACTGCCAAGCATGTGGGACTTTAAAACCCCTCTTGTTGTTTACTTCCATGCTTTTAACGATTGATAGGACGATATGGCATCTCTTGTGGGGAATATGGGAAGTATATGTTGGATGTTTTTTCCTTAGAAAAACGCATAACTTGTATTTGAGTTGAATTGAAATTACATATTGTAGATGCATATAGCATTTGAGAAATGTTTCTTGTCGGGAATATGGGAAGTATATGTTGGATGTTTTTTCCTTAGAAAAATGCATAACTTGTATTTGAGTTGAATTGAAATTACATATTGCAGATGCATTTATCATTTGAGAAATGTCTAAGAGATTCCTTCTCTATAAATAGCTCAACACAAAGGCTTTAAGCTCTCTGTATATATATCTAGCTCTATCTTGAGCAATTCATCAAAAAATGTCAATTAGGTCGAAGAATTTCGGAGGATGATTTTAAAATCATTTACAAAAATTGAATAATCAAAACTTTCCTCATATTGTTTAGGAAATGTCATGTATTGAGAATAACCTAAAATGTTCCCAACAAAAAAAACTAAAATTGGTATAAAGATTGTTCGCCAGTTGAGAAGATAACAAAGCAAATACAAAAAGTGTGCTTTCATTTGGAACATTACCATCCTTGATTTCCTTTACCATAGAGTATCAACAACTAATTGTTTGTCCTCCTTGGAGGAAAGATCAGATTTTATTAGTGTCTAACTAATTGATCACGAATAGGTCAAAGGTACTACAGAGTTCAACAATGTACATTACAAAGTTCAAATGCAAGGTTTCTCCTATAAAAGCATATTGAAGCTTGATAAAAACAAATATAAACTAATTTTAGATAAGATTTATAGTCTAAGATCATGAAACAAAAAAAAGTAGATAGATAACATAGAAACATGCAAGCACTATTGAGAACCCAATAATAAAATTTCTAGTGAGGAAGGGGGATGATGTCTTGCATGAAAGGCATTTATTAACCACCCTGGAAGCTCTTTCCCCTAAACATCGAAGGTTGAAGAGAAGTTCATGATGGATTGCTAGTTAGATGGTTTTCATGAGCTAGGAGATATGGTATGAGATGTGTGTTGTTGTTTGGATGGTGTATCCTTGTGTCAAAATTTGGAGGAAGTCTCCTATCTTCTAATGTCGTGTGAAGTAGCCTTGGATATGAGGCAACTCCCTTGAAGGACCTTGCAAGTTGAGCTTGAATGGTCTCCTAGGTTGTCATGGATTTGGGAGTTGATGTAAAGTTGTTATATGCTTCCCTCTTGGTGACTTTGTTTGTTTAGATCATGGGAAAAAGATAATTGGCGTGGAGGTGTTTGGTCTAAGCGGGGGTCGCTAGGCCCTAGGGTGAGTGGTATCCAAGGTTGAGGATCTCCCTCAATGTATAGGGCTAGCCATCTCTTGTTTGGAAATTTGGAAGAAGGTAGAGAGAGTGTGTCAAAACTCCTTGAAAAGACAATGAAATTGTAATATGGAATAATGAAAGATGAAGTGCTCCTTAATCTCACGAAGATTGTAGAGACATCATGTATCCCTATGTGTTATAATGATTCATTTTGACATAAATCTAATGGGAACCTACTTAAAAACTAGTCGAGGGATCCTAAGTTCGTGCATTCAGTGCCTAAGTGCGCAAAGGGGTTGACAATAATGTCGTCCCTTAGCTCCATGAAGTGCTTTGCATGTAAGGCCTTCTTGGGGTTTAACCCCCTAATGGTTTGACCCAAGAAACTTTTATATATTGTTTGAAAATGTTCTCTTTGACAATCTCGAGGAAATTTTCCCGAGTGTTGTTTTTCATAGACATGGAGTTTTTTTTGTTTTGTTTTGGTTTTTTTTTTTTTTTTTTTTTTTTTTTTTTAACATAAATTATTGACTTCACCTCTTCAAATATTGTACTCAACACCAAATTTACCATCTTGTATTTCCCTTTCACCAACCTAATTACCACCGGATATTTCTTGAACACCTAACTCTTTTTTCTGTTGTCACCTTCAACAATCCCTTCAAAGCCAAAGGTTCAACATAGTTGTTGGATTCTTCTCCGAGTTGCGCCTTAAAGCTTATGGAATGAGTTCCATTTAAATGGATGATGCCTTTTGCCTCTTAAATGGATGGAGTGTCTTGATTGACCCCATTAAAAAACCCCCATCCTCTTGATTCATTTGTTAAATTTCTTGAACTATGCAATTACTTAGATGAATCACTGAAAACAAGGCAACTAAAAATTGAAACCAAATTTACTTTCACCAAGATACAAAGTTTCTTAACAATCTATCAGCAATGGAAAACACCAGAGGTAAACAACACATTGACACAAATTGACACGCTTGTTTACCTAGGAAACCCAAAAGGGAAAACATGCTTTCTTTGTGGTGGTATTTTATTGATTTTTCTTGAGCAATTGGATCTATTACATTCACGTTGCTTTCTACAACTAGCAATGTATCTCCGAGAACACAATTGTTCTCCTGTTGAATAGCCTAGACTTGCCCTGTGAATCCTTTGATCCTTGTTCCTATTTCCTTACGCACTAGAGTCCCTATTTCCTTGCACACTAATCTTATATCCTAGTGGACGAGGAGCTCCTATTTCCCAGTGCAGATCTCTTGTTTCCTTGTGCACCTGTGGTCTCCCAAATCTGCGTGCACACACACACAAATTATTGATCTCTCTTTTGTGCCTTCGTCCTTCTCTTTATAGACCAATTCAAGCATGTAGGGAGGCCTAGTTCAGTTTAGAAGCTTGAGTTTTGATTGCGAGTTAGCATAGATTTCTACTCGTCCTTTCTCCAATCAACACTTGAGTCTTAACTCGTTCTCTCTCTAATCAATACTAAAGACTAAGACTAACTCGTTCTAACTGAACTTGTAATTTCCACTTGGTTTTGTAGGAAGTGTCATAATATCAAGCTAACCACGGGGGAATATGTATTGAATAGTCCAATGCTTTCCATTCCAATGGGTGGTGTTGATGTTGTATTAGGAGTCCAACGGTTACAATCTTTGGGGATGATAGCTTTTAATTTTCAAGAACTTTTCTTGAAATTTTCATGGGAAGAAAAGGAACTAGAAACATCAAAAGAAGAGGATATACACTAGGAACCAACCCCAGAGAAAGAAGAAATGAATTTGACCATATATTGTAATGCATTGGCAGGAATTACCACTCAAACTCTCAAGATAGAAGGATTTATCAAGAAAAAAAGGTAATAGTGTTGATCGATTATGGTAGTATCCAGGAATTGTTCATTTATGTGATGTAAAAGAGGTTGCTCCCTTAAAGAGGCTAGTTCTCAATTCGTTGATCTATCTTTTCTTATGTTTTGTGATATGGTGAAGAAGACTCCATGTAACTGACGCTTCAACTCTACGCATCCAATCTAGATGATCATTACAGTAAACTAGAAATAAATTCATTGTAACTGAAGTCTATCTCACGGGTTCACACTCATGCTAGAGAAAGACAAATCAAGGTCTTCATTGGCTAAGGCACAAGCCAAAAGACCTTCACTCGCTATATTTTCAACACTCCCTCTTAGCGAGGAAGGGATTCTGTACAACTCCCAACTTATCTGTGAAACAAAAGAAACTGCCTCTTGCAATGCCTTGGTCAATATATCTGTTTGCTCCTTTGTTGGAATGTAAGATAACTTCACTATACCTTTCTGCACATAATCCCAGAGATGATGATACTTGATCTCGATATGCTTGGAGCGATCATGAAACATTGGATTCTTAAAGAGATTAATGCAACTCTGATTGTTACAGTGTATCACTTTAGGCTCCATCCCCTGCCTGAAAAGTCCCACAAGCAACTTCCTCATCCTGATAACTTCACACATTGCCAAATTGGCAGCCATGTACTTGACCTCTGTTGAACTGAGTGCAACTAATCTCTGCTCCTTGTTGAACTAGGAAACAATTGTTGACCCAATGCTGAAGACGCAACTTGAAGTACTCTTTTGATCCATGGAGCTCCATGCCCAATCTTCATTTGTGAAGCCCTCTTGCCTCACTCCACCAACTTGTCTGTATCATAATCCATAATTTGCTGTGCCTCTGGGATATCCCAAAACATGCTTCGCGACAACCTAGTTAACTCTGGTAAGATCCATTATGAACTGACTCAACTGGTTCACTGTGAAACATATGTTAAGTGGTGTGTTGACTAAGTACATAGACGACCCGATGAGATGCTTGTACAACGTAGCATCTACTCCTTCTGCTCTGCTAATGTCCATCGTCCTCCAATTTGTGACTAGAGGGATGGTCATGAGCTTGCAATCCTGCATATGGAACCTCTTGAGAATCTCTGTAGTGTACTTCCCTCGTTCCAAGAAGATCTCCCCATCACCCCGCCATATCCTCTAGCGTGTGGAAATAGTGCATAAGCCCTGTATCCTTCATCTCAAACTCCCTTGCAAGATCTGCCTTGCAATCTTGTATTGTGCTGTTTGCTCCAATCAATATAAGATCATCAACATCGAGCACTAGAATGAGCAGAAGCCCTCCAATTGTGATGTAGTACAAGTTGGCATCCACCTCACTCTTTGTGAAGCCCAATCCCTGAAGGTAGTTATTGATGCGAGTGTACCATGCTCTCAGAGCCTGTTGAGCCCATAAAGAGCTCTCTTCAGCAAACAAACATGTGTCTCTGCTGAAAATCTCAAACCCCATTGGTTGCTCCATATAAATATCCTCTTCAACCACCCTATTGAGGAATGTTGTCTTCACGTCCATCTAGTGGATCTCCCACCCAATATGAGCTGCAAGTGCTAGAATAGTCCTAATGGATGTATAATGCGCCAGTAGGCCAAACATCTCAACATAGTTGATGCCCTCTACCTGTGAGAATCCCTTGGCCACAAACTTGGCCTTATACTTCTTCACACTCCCATCTACTCCATGTTTCACCTTGTACACCCAACGTAAGCCTACTATTGATTTGCCCTATGGCCATGGCATAATCTCCCAGACATCGTTCTTCATGATGGAGGAATATTTCTCCAACATGGCATCTTGCCAAACTTGTTGAGAGGCTTCCTCGTCATAACAAGAAGGCTCTGTGTCCAACAACTCAGTGATCAATTCCATATATCCAGTGTACCTCTGTGGCTGCTTGCTCTACCTGAACATAGAGCTAGGAGTCTCAACTTGCTATTGGGCCTCCTGAATCAACCTCTCAGCCCACTTAGCTCTCTTCCTCCTTGTGTTGGGAGTCACTGATTGAGTGGTTGCCTCCACTCGTCTTGGTCTCTCCTCATCCTGTAATGACTCTTGGTCATCTTGCTATGAGACCCTCTTGCCACCCAGATGAGACTTAATCAGTGAAACTGGCTTAGGCTCCTCCTTAGGTACTCCAACTTGCTCTCGCTCCAAGGTGTTGAGAAATCTAGGGCGTCAATAGTTAGGTGATTTCTCTACTTATGATAATTGCTTGTGATAGTCTTTTTGCTTCTTGATTACGATCTTGTCTTCTTGAGTTATTATTGTGTTCTTTTCATCGAGACAATTACCAAATCGTGAACAACAAAGAGACAAGAGACACAATATATAGGTTGTCAGCCAGGGCCAAAACCTCTCACTCTTTGAGAGGAAAACCCAAACAAATTCTTCTTGTTGAACCTTCAGTTGACGAATACCAAGACCATGACAAAGACCCTTGACATTAGAGTCCTCCCAAGACCAAGTCACAAGCCAACTCTTCCTTGCTTCTCTTCCTCTTCCTCTTCTCAGCTCTCTTCAGATTCTCAACATCTTCTTGTAGGACTGCAACCCTTTATCTTCACAACAAAAACTCTAGATGACTTTTGCTCCTTCAATAGTCTTCTCAAGAGGGAGACTCCTTTCTCTTTCTTACTCGGCTTCCTTGAGCGAAGTCTTTTCCCAAACTCGATTACTCTTGTATTACTGCAAACTTTGGTCTATCCTTGCCAACTTTGGACCTGCAATCTCTCACATGTGTGAGGGTAATCTCGTCCAAAAACTATCCTTAATGATGCCACTCTCCTTCGCTATCCTTCCTTCGTTCCTTGCTGGCTTTAAGGCTCTTTCTAGGATGAATTGTGCACTTGATATGAGAGACTTCCTTCAACGAATTGATTTCCTCCAAATGAGGCTGAGCACTGGTATATATAGTCGTTGGTCATGATTGTTTAGGCCGACATGATCCCTTGGAGTAGGCTGACTTCATCTTCTAGATTTATTCCTTCGTTGTAGGCCGACTTGAGTGAGGGCTAGTAACAAGGTCTTGGAGGGAGACTTACAAGACAAATTTGAATCTTTACAATGTGTAACATGCCTTCATTACATGACAATGACTCTTTAGACTTTTGTGACTAGATGACAATATCCTTAAGGGCTCTCAATGGGAGCCTTAACTAAATATAAAATCTCTTGCTCATGAAACCCATGATGCAAGCATTACATTAATTTTATTTTTCTTCTTTTCATTTATTACATAAAATCATAATTACATATCATTATGAAGACGAAACCTAGTTACACTTTTCAACACTCCCTCTTAACTAAGGAGGTATTCATAATGGTACTTGGTCATTCTCAATCTGAAGATTTCTCATAAGAAGGATTGGATTGGTAAACCATCTGTTATAGCATCATATCAACCGACATTGTCACATAGCAAGGCCTTGACTAGCAACTCTATCTCTCCACAAGATCTGAGCTCAATGCTGGCAAGACCAATGATTTATAGACACTCTCATCATTGTCTCTCCAGGAACATACCCCACTCGTGTTCTTAGGGTGTGTTCCATTAGGACTATTCTTATCTTGGATTCCCAATCCTCAAAGAATATCGGTCCTCCACGACTACTTTTATCTTGGATGTCCTATCTCATCCTTAAAGGGCATCGAATGCCAAATGATTACCCAATCCTCCTTTCTGTATTCCCAAGTGAAGACAAGAATGATATGTCTATCTCTCCCTCTGAATTAGGGAGGACATATCTATTCCGCTAAAGGAATGTACCTAAGCTCCCTTTTGGCTTAGGAATTTCCAAGTTTCTTCCAAGTAAGAAACTTGTTTCCAGGCTCCCTCTTAATTAGGGACATAGTTTTAAAAGCCTGCCGGCTTGGAACCGACTCGGCCGGGTCACTTCACTTCATGCGGCCAGTAAACCCCAAAAACAACGTTTTTTTATATATTTTTTTAAATTTTTAAGATTTTGCCGAGTGTTGGGGAATCCAAGTTGTTTTAAAAATTGGTTAAGTGCTATTTGGGGTCCATTCCCCTCTCCCAAGCCCTATTTAACCCACTCAAATGATTTCATTCTCTCACAACCATCTCATGCATTTGAGTGAGAACTTCAGTGAGAGTTTGTGAGCAGTTGTTGAGTTTGTTTTTGGAGCAGCAGTGAGGAGTCTTGGGCAAGCATTGTAGCTAGAGTGAGGAGCTTCTTGGGCAGCCATTTGGAGCAGCATTGAGGAGTTGATTTCTTGGAGCAAGCTTGAGGAGGCAGTTTGTGCTTGGAGGTATTTTTTTTCACTTGTACAAATTTGTTTTTGCTTTTTAAATTTTAAGTGCATATCTAGAAATCCTAAAGAGTGTTTTTTGTGAAAGAAATGAATATTGAATCAATGTTTTTTTTTGTTTGTTTGTTTATTTGTTGTTATATTTTCCTTTTTTTCCTTTCTTTTCTTTATTTAATTCTTTGGTTCTTTCCATTTTCAGAATGTTTGCCTTCATTTCCTAGTCAAAAAATGGCACCTAGAGTGAAATATGCTACTTGGGCATATGTTGAAATGGTTGATAGTCAAATGCATTGCAAATTTTGCCAAAGGAAAATTAAGGAAGGTCTTGGGGGCATTAATAGGCTGAAACAACACTTGGCGGGGATTAGAGGCCAAATTACTCCATATACCTCACCAGAAACTGGGGAGATTAGGAAGGAATCGTTAGCCAACTTTGAGAACTTTAAAGAAGATAAGGCTAGGCAAAAAGAGTTAGAGGCTGAAATTGGGAGGAAGAGGGAGATACAAAAAATGATGACTACCAACTCCCATTATGGTTTTGAGGGTTCTTCCTCTATCCCTCATACTGATGCATCCAACCCTTTCCGATATGTTCCTCCCTGTTTTGGTTCTATTCAAGATAAAGGAAAGGGTAGAATGAAAAAGGGTGATATGACTATCAAAAGTTATTTCACTCCCTCCTCTCCATCAGATGCACATGGTTCTCAAGCTAGTAAAAGTCAAATGCAGCCCACTTTAGATGACCAATGGAAGAAAGAATTGAGGGAGACTGCTTGTGATTACATAGCTAGATGGTGGTATGATGTTGATATCCCCTTCAATGCTCCCCATTCAACATATTATGAGCCTATGTTTGATGCCATACATGTTACTGGAAAAGGCTTCAAAGGCCCTACTATGCATGAGCTAAGGGGGTATCGTTTGCAGAAAGAAATTGTCTTCATCAATGAGTATTTGAAAGATTTCAAGGACTCATGGGCAAGAACAGGATGTACCATCATGTCATATGGATGGACTGATCAAAGAAACCGTACCATCATAAACTTTCTTATCTTCTGCCCACGGGGAACCATGTTTTTAAAATCAGTTGATGCATCTGATAAGGTAAAAGATGGGCAATTGTTGTTTCAGTTATTGGATCAGGTTGTTGAGGAGGTGGGGGTGGCTAATGTTGTTCAAGTCAACACAGGTAATGCCTCTAACTATGTTCTTGTTGGTAAAATGTTAGAGGAAAAACACAAGACCATCTTTTGGACCCCATGTGTTGCACATTGCATAGACATCATGCTTGAGGATATTAGGAAATTAGATTGGGTCAAAAACACTGTAGATCATGCCAAAAGCATAACAAAATTTATTTACAATCATTCATGGATTTTGAGCTTCATGAGGAAACACACTAGGGGCAGGGATATTATTAGGCCTGCCATCGCTAGATTTGCTACTCATTTTTTGACATTGCAATCTATGCTTTCCCAAGATAGGAACTTGCAAAAGATGTTTTCTAGTGATGAATGGAATCAAAGCATTTGGTCTCACAAACTGGAAGGCAAAGAATTGAAAAAGAAAGTTAATGAAGAAACCTTTTGGAGAAAGGCAGCAGAGATTGTGAAGCTTGCTGAGCCACTGGTTAAGGTGTTGCGGTTGGTGGATGGGGAAAGATTGGCTATGGGCTTCATTTATGAGGCTATGGATCAAGTAAAGGAGCAAATAAAGAGGGCATACAGGGATAGAGTGGCTAAGTATGGGCCCATTTGGGCAATCATTGATGAAAGATGGAACAATCAACTCCATCGCCTTATACATGCAGCTGGGTATTTTTTGAACCCACAGTATCATTATTAAGCTAAGGAGTCAGGAGCTTTGAGGGGGGAGGTCGGAGATGGACTGATTGACTGCATTGATCGCATGATCCCATTGGAGTCCGATCAGCTGGAGATACACCGACAGGTCACGACCTTCAGCGATGCCTCAGGTATCTCTGGGAAGAACCTAGCAAAGATTGCAAGAGAAGCAGATGAACGAGGTAAACAAAAATTTCAATTTTCAAATTCTTAATAGTTTTACTTATTTTAAATTTTGTTAAATCGTTTATAATTTGAAAGTTGGATATAATTTGTAATTTTGTTGAGCTAACTCATTACACTTCTATGTTTTTTGCAGCACAATGGTGGGAGGCTTTTGGTGGCCATTGTCCTAAATTGCAGAAGTTTGCAATTCGTATTTTGAGTCAAACTTGCAGTGCTACTGGGTGTGAGCGCAATTGGTTTGTCTTTGAGAGGATTCACACAAAGAAGAGAAACTGTTTGGATAAAAAATGGTTAAATGATCTAGTCTATGTCCAATACAACCTCCGGCTCAGACGAAACCAATTGCTGAAACAAAAGCCCTGATTCAAATCCCATTGTGTTGGAAAACATTGATCCAACATCAGATTGGGTAGTGGAGAGTCATCCAACAGAGTTTGATCCTGATGAGTATCTTGATTTAGATTTAGATATGGAGGCATCACTCGAACATGATGTTCAGTTGAATGCAGATCCCGATCCACCTGTACTACCAGCCTTAGCCTCACAGCTAACAAGGACTACAGTTGCAGGTGCTTCCTCTGCTCAGCCACGACAGAAGCGCAGCCACATATCTTCTCTATCTCAGCTTGCATTTGTTGCATAGCCTGCTAGTGCTACCACTTCTACAGTTGCAGTTGGAGATGATGATGATGATGATGAGGAGCCATGGGGCCCCTTGTCTAACTCTGATGATGATCCAGAGATTGATCCACATGATCTTGTCTCCTTTGGCAGTAGCTACTAGCCAGTAGTACTGGTCAAAGCTTACTTTTGTTGTAGAGGCCATTTTTAGCCTCCTTGATTATGTGTTTTTTGTTTTGAATCTTTGATCATGTATGTATTGCCATTGGACAGTGCACTGGGTGCCATTTTGATATAATGGATATATTCATGAGCCTACTTTGATCATATGTTGTCTTCCATCTATATTATAATGCTGTGTGTCTGGAAACATGAATGAAAATCTTTAAAATTATGTTTTTTTATAAAAAAATAAATATTTAATGTATTTTTTACAACGATCGAGTCATTGAAATCGAGTCGGCCGAGTCGATACCGAGTCGTAGTCGACCTTCGGTCGATTCGATACCGAGTCGAAGTCCCTAATCCCACAACAACTCCTCATGTGGAGATGAAACAACAACTAGCTGCTTGAGGAGCTCCTCCTTCAATGTCATGAATTTCTTTGTCAAGGAGTCTTCATCTTTTGGGACTTCTTCATAGGGCGAAGGCCATCCATCATTTTCATCCATGAGTCAATCATGTCATCATTCCTTTCATCAGAAAGTGATCCATCAATATGCATCTGGCCTTGCTTCATGTCACGTTGCCTTCTTCATGCTGTCTTCTTTGGAAGGATCTTATATCCTTCTACATGATCCTCTTGGAAGACATCCACAATTCTTCCCTTGACAGTTCTGCATAAGTCCATCCAGATCCTTGTTCCAAAATAAGAAATAAATACTTAAATCATAATTACCTTTGTGATGGTCTTTCATCATGACATCTTCCTGTAGGCATCAACATCCTGCATACATGTTGACACATCTCTTAAAGATGTGCATTGTCAAGGGTCTCCATCTTTTCCAGATGTTCATCAGAGTCTTCATATCTTTCTGGGAGATATCATAGTCAAATCTTCTTGGTCTTTCAGATGTTGACTGCCTTTACCATTGTTGCATATTCCACGATCTCTCCCTTCCTTTCTTCACATATTTCATTCCCAAGAGCTTCCAATCAGAGTTCCTCAATTGTAGTCAACCACTTCATACGCCATATGAGGACATATTATGTTGATTTCATCTAGTAAATTTGTGACCCATGCATTCCTGCATCCCTTTGAGAGAGGAGATTCTTTTCTTTGATCATGCTTCTTAAGATAGAGCAGTGGTCTTGTTGCTTGCAACCATATGACATGATTTCCATAATATCAAAATTTAAGCATACATACCTCATCTTTCCTTTGGGTCATCCAGACTTCTTGCAACAACTTCCTTTGAATGAAGGAGCTTCATTCCCTTGATCTGCTTCACTGTTATGGCATCATATCGTCATCCCATGAATTCCACAAGTTTGGAATTCTTGATGAAACGTTAGCTTCCCCTCATGATTAGTGAACCTTATAATGAAGATTCCATCAGAGAATTTTGAGGATCTTGCCTATCCTGCAGATGTTACCTTTTGACCGATTTATGATGAGTCTTGTCCTAGATGACTTCTTCCTTTTTCCATAAGTATCATTTAGCTTTCAATGAGGTTTCCAAGAGCTATATCCTACATAGTTGATTGCCATAGATTTTGTTCCAGACATCCTTCATGTTGCCTATGTCACAAGCTCTTCTAATGCTTCTATCATGATGCCAATTTCTAATATTATGCATCCTATCTTGTTTACAATGCTTCCTATCTATAATTTGCACAACATAAGAGTACCTTTTAGTGAAGGAGATTATCTCAGTCATAGTAGAGATCTCTCACTTTCTCCTTCTCAGGCTTCTTCGCCTCAGGTTCTTCCACTTCTTCGGTAATATGCGCTTCTTCCTTATTTTTCTTATTATTGCCCCTTTTAAGTTTAGGACAATCTCTTCTATAGTGCCTATATTCTTGACATCCATAGCATTGAACCTTAGCCATGTTCTTCTTTTTCTTCTGAGGATCAAATTTACCAAACTTTCCTTTTTTTGCCATAGCATCATATGCTTGATTTTGCTCATTTGATCCTACATCAGTGTTTGTCTTCAGTTTGGTTTCTTCGATCTTGCACAATGATCATAGATTTTGGAAAGGAGTGGCTTCATTCTTCCCATAAATACTTGAAGTGAAGTTGCCCCATTCCTCTGGTAGTGCATTTAATACTACAAAAGTCATTTCTTTGTCAAACATTATTTCACCCAGATCTTGAAGTTGATCTCTTATTTCTGCAATTGTCATGAAATATGAGGCTATTCCTTCTTCCTCTGAAATCTTCAGTTTGTAGAGTTCTTGCATTAGAGAGATGGCTTCTCATGCAGTACTTACGGAAAACAACTACGAATTTGTCATATATCTTTTGAAGTGTCTATTTTTGATACATATCGGATGAGAGAGTCTTTGATGGATTCTATGAGAATCCTCTGGGTCGTCACTTCCTCTTTCATGTATTTGGCAAGTGCTTGAGTATCTTATTTGGGAGATTGGGTTATTGACCCCTTGATGTGATCCACAACTTCACTCTCAATAAGGTTTAGGTCTGTTCTTTTCTTCCATGCAAGAAAATTTGAAGCCCCAACTAATTTGTTGCTCACCTTGCAAAAAAACATTTTGATAGATTCAGATGAAGTCATATACTTGAGTAGATGTTGCCTTCTCCACTTGCTTCCTTCTTAATCTTGATAGTGATATAGATAGTAGAAGACTACTTCTTGTAGATTCTTTTCACCAAGAGTAATCCTTGATCTCTTTGAGAGAGAGATCACTTTGATGGAGTTCTTCAAAGGGTTAACCTTTGCTTTAATGAGAGAGAGCTTACTTCACAAGCCCTTTTGAAGATGATGACAATATTCTTCGATCTGGCCTTCCTTATTCTTTGAAAACGCTTCCACTCCTTAGATGATGGATGAGTGATGATGTCGGAAATGCTTCTAGGGTTTTTCTGCTTCATTCTTAATGATGATTCTGAGATTCTTGCTGAAGTAGATTTCTTTGATCTAGGGCTTCGGTAGATCTTGAACTTTTTCTTTGGTATTCTTTGTCTTGCTTTGATCCCTTTCTTGAACCTCTATCCTTGAGTGTCTCCTTGATTAGATGCCCCTCCTTGATTTTAGCAATTGAGCTCTGATACCATGTTGAGAAATCTAGGGCATTAGTAGTTAGGTGATTTCTCTACTTATGATAATTGCTTGTGATAGTTTTTTTACTTCTTGATTACAATTTTCTCTTCTTGAGTTATTACTGTGTTCTTTTCATCAAGACAATTACCAAATCATGAACAACAAAGAGACAAGAGACACAGTATATAGGCTATCAGCCAAGGCCAAGACCTCTCACTCTTTGAGAGGAAAACCCAAACAAATTCTTCTTATTGAACCTTCAGTTGACGAATACCAAGACCATGACAAAGACCCTTGACACTAGAGTCCTCCCAAGACCAAGTCACAAACCTCCTCTTCCTCTTCTCGGCTTCCTTCAAATTCTCGGCCTCTTCTTGTAGGACTGCAACCCTTTATCGTCACAACAGAAACCCTAGATGACTTTTTCTCCTTGAATAGTCTTCTCAAGAGGGAGACTCATTTCTCTTTCTTACTCGGCTTCCTTGAGCGAAGTCTTTTCCCAAACTTGATTACTCTTGTATCACTGCAAACTTCGGTCTATCCTTGTGAATTTCTAACCCGCAATCTCTCGCACGTGTGAGGGTAATCTGGCCCAAAAACAATCCTTAATGATGCCACTCTCCTTCGCTATCCTTCCTTTGTTCCTTGCTGGCTTTAAGGCTCTTCCTAGGATGAATTGCGCACTTGTTATGAGAGACTTCCGTCATTGAATTGATTGCCTCCAAATGAGGCCGAGCACTAGTATATATAGTTGTTGGTCATGACTTTTTAGGCGGACATGATCCCTTGGCGCTGACTTCATCTTCTAGATTTATCCATTTGTTGTAAGCTGACATGAGTGAGGGCTAGTAACAAGGTCTTAGAGGGAGACTTACGAGACAAATTTGACTATTTACAATGTGTAACATGCCTTCATTACATGACAATGACTCTTTAGACTTTTATGACTAGATGATGATATCCCTAAGTTCTCTCAATGGGAGCCTTAACTGATATCCCTAAGGGCTCTCAATGGGAGCCTTAACTAAAAATAAAATCTATTGCTCATGAAACCCATGATGCAAGCATTACAATAATTTTATTTTTCTTCTTTTCATCTATTACATAAAATCATAATTACATGTCATTATGAAGACCGAACATAGTTACACTTTTCAACATAAGGATGTCTTCAGATCTTCGTCCTCCTAATACCTCACGTCCTACTTGATAACTATCTTCTCGAGTGATGGTATGTGCACCCTGTATGCCTGAGTTGTCTCATTATAACCTACGAATTTTTTTTTTTGTTTCTTTTTCGGTGTGGTGTCTAGCTTCATCCTGCTCTCTTTGGACACATGACAATAAACTTTTGTGTGAAAGATGTGGAAGTGAGAAACATCAAGCTTCTTTCCTGTGACAACCTTCACCTTCTTTGGTGTAACTCGTCCAAGCAACCTATTTGGACTCCCATTCTATAGAAATTTTGCACTGTTGCATGCCTCTGCCCACAGGAACATAGGTAGCCCTTGATCATGCAACATGGCCTTGGCCTCTCCTATGCTGTAGGTCTTCCTCTTAAGCACCCCATTTTGCTGAGGGTTATGGGGTGTTGTCAACGCTCTCCTAATGCCCTCCTTGGCACACATCCCTGGAAGCATTGGAGACATATTCTCCACCATTGTTACTCCTCAATGCCTTGATCTTCTTCTCGGTCTAGTTTTCTACCAAGGCTTTAAAATCCATGAACTTGGAGAAGACCTCCTCCTCCTTCATAAAGAAGATCCATGTTTTATGAGAATAATCATCTATGAAAGTGATATAGTACCTGTGTCTCATGAGAGATAGAGAAGAGAAGGTCCCACACACATCTGAATTTTCTAGCTCCGAAATCCCTTTGGCTTTGTTGTGCCGACCTTGAAAAACCTTCATCCCTTTGCACACATCATGCTGGTCAAATACGCCCTGTGGTAGTCCTGTGGCAATTTGTTGAAGAATTTTTAGTGCCCAATGATGCAAGTGCCCCATGCATTTGTGCGAAAGCTCCCCCTTGTCTCCGCTCCACGTACTTCCTGTCTTGCTTCTCAAGGATGCGCATGTCTCAACCTGCAACTTGTAGAGATTCTTCATCCTCACACCAATCTGCTTCACTGACCCAGAAGCTAAGTGCTTGAGGTAAGCCTTACCTCTGCTGAAGATGTCATCATAACCCTTGTCCTCTAGGATAGCAACAGAAATAAGATTCTTCTTAAGGTCTGGAACATAGAGGACATCCCTAAGATGGAGAGAGCTACTAGACTCCCTCTCAAAACTAACAGTGACAACTCCCCTAGTCAAGGACTTGCCATTATCTCCTAGCTCAATATGAAACTGCATGTTCTTCTCCTTCAGCTGGTTGAAATATTCCTTATTCCCGGTGATGTGGAAGGATGCTCAAGAATCAATGTACTATACGCTATTGCCTATTGAATTTGCCATGCAAGCTATCAACGAGAAGTCTTACTCGAAATGAGAAGAAAACTCATTTACCTCAATTGATGTAGCCACATGATCCTTACTGTACCCCTTCTTTTGATTGGGACACTTAGTGGCATAGTGCTCGAACTGGTGGCAATGGAAGCACTTGATCTTGCTAAGATCATTCTTCTCCTTCTCGCCCTTCTGAATGGACTCGACCTTTCCTTGGGCTTCTTGCCCTTGGATTCGCTGTCTTTGCTTGCTAGGGAAAAGTTCTCCATATTCTCTGTCTTTGCTAATCTTCTAGCTCTCGTCCCTCTCTGGATTTCTTCTTGGCCGTAGTTTGACCACAACCTTTCCCAGTTGGGAAGATTCTTTCTACCACTGACTGAGTCTTGGAAATTCTCCTAGGATTTATGAAGTCCCAAAAGCGCAAGACTCACAAGGTAACTATCTACTATAGTCTCGTCTACTCCAGCTAGCTCATCCCGAACCTGGGTGAACTTGGAAAGGTACGTAATGATGAGCTTTCCTTTGCTCATCCAGATATTTCTTAGCTTGTCCTTCAAAGCAAGCTTTCTGACATCACTAGAACCCTGGTACAGATCCAAAATGACTTTCAACATATCTTATGTTGTCTTCTTCCCACGGAGATGAGGAATAATATGGTATTTGACCCCTCAAGAATGATCCTCCTGGCCTTGGTGTCGTTCTTGTTATGTTGGATCAACTGTTGGGTATCTTGAGGTGGTACTATTTGATTCTTTGCAAATTCTAGCACCCCATTATCTTTCAACACCACTGAGATCCGCTCCCCCCATGAACAGAAGTTTGAGGCTCCCTCTATACAGTGATCTGCTCTTAGTCCTTGGAACGCCATTCTGCTATCCAAAAACTCTTTTTCAAAACTCTAGCGCATGCCTTCAATCTGAACTGCGCTCCTCATTGACTGATCAATTTGGTGCTGGTCTTTATGTTGAACTCTGCTCTGATACCATGCTAAATTTCTTGAAATTCTGTAACTACTTGGATGAATTACTGAAAACAAGGCAGCTGAAAACTGAAACTAAATTTACTTTCACTAAGATACAGAGTTTCTTAACAATCTACAAGCAGCGTAAAAATGCCAGAGATAAAGGTTTAATGTATTTTTCAGTGATGAACGATTTCAAAGACCTTCCTTTGTTATTTGTCCCCATAAGCACTTGATAGCGAGGGCCTTCCCAAAGTGGTCTATGCTTTTACTCCCCAACCCCTTGAATCCTTTGGTTTATGGGATGCCTTCTTTTCCTCCTTTTCCAATCCCTATGAATATGGAACTCTTCTTTCTTTTTTTTTCAATAACACCTTTGGGGATATAAGGCAATGAGTTCAAGTACATTGGGATTGCTTTAAGTACAGATTTCACCAGTGTTAGCCTCTCTCCCAGTGAAAGCCAGTTGTTACACAATAAATTGATTCTTCTCTCTACCTATTCAATGAGCCACTTGCAGTCATTTAACCCATCATTATTCGGCCTTAAGAGAAAACCTGAATACTTGAAACATGCTTGGAGATCAATATGCTGATAGGGAAAGATCTGTACCATTACTCTATCATGGTCCTCTTTTACCCCTTTAAAAAAAATAAACTAACTTTGGCATGTTAACCTTCATTCTAGATACTATAGTATATAGTTGCATCTCTTCGAGAGCCATCAGAAAATAGTAACACATCATCTGTAAAAGACAAATGGGTCAAATAAAGATATCTTCCTAGCTTGATACCTTTGAGGGCTCCAGGGATTTTCCCTCCATTATTGCCTTGCTAAGGCCTTTAGTTATGATCAGGAAGAGGATAGTGGGCAGCCTCATCTTAATACTTTTGAGGGTCTGCAAAAACTAGATGCTGAGCCATTAATTAATACTACTAACTTCAAAGGATATAGAAGACAAGCATCCGATAATCCAGTTCACTATAGAGACATAAAGACATGTGAATCAACAGTAATCTCAAGTATAACCAATCTGCTCTGCCATAGACCTTGGATAGGTCCAACTTCAGGACTATTGTTGATAATTTCTTAGTTTTAATAGATACTCGACAGAAAACCTTCTTGTGCTACCCCAATAGCATCATGGATTTATCTTCCATGTAGAAATCCAATTTTTTCGTTGGAGATGGTCTCAAAAAGTAGTTTTTTTTCTTCTTCTTAAAGCTATAGTTTTAGCTATTATCTTATATATACAATTATACAAGGAGTTGGGTGGCTGGGATTCACCAAAAGAAGCTTGTTTATCTTCTTTGGGATTAGAGGAAGAAGTGTTGAATTCAATGCTCCTAGTACCTGCTTTGTACATTTCAAGTCTTCTACTAGCCCTAGCAAACTTACTATTGTAGTCATAAAACCCCAAGAAGAATTCCGCATGCCATCAATTTGACCTTGGACTTTTATCCTTTTGGAAAGAGTCCAAGACCAATGATAATTCTTCCTTTTAGACGTCCTCCATCAAACTTTTATTTGCTTTCTCCTCAACAAAGCTTGCAAAATAGGTAGTCATGGATTTGTCTTCTTCCTTATATAATTACTCAAAATAAGCCACTCCTAAAGCAACAAATTCCATTTATTGTTCAGTGGTTGGCATAGTTGTACAGAAGTTGAAACAAAGGGACCATCTTTTGAAGGTTAATGCTGTATTACCCCCGCTTTTATCTTGGATATGAATCCTAGTGGCATCGTTTTCTGATTTGAAAATGAAAGCCATCTAGTCTCTTCCTAAGAGATCAATTCAAGAGTATAACCTAGTCATGGCTTCCACTCAATGTCTATCCAATCCTCCAAATTATTCTTAGAAACCTGTTGACTGGAAAATTTCCTTGGCCTCTAGGGAAGTATTTCAATGCCTCCTTTCCCTTCCAATTCACTAGTGCATGCTAGATCTTTCTAAGTGTTTCCCCCCTCCTCCTTGCAACTTAGAATATGAGGGTTTAGGAGTAGTAGATCCAGTGGCAGTGATGGTTTGTCTCTGTGTGTACTTCATTATGTTCTGCTATATGGCATTTACCAGATCTTACATCACTACCATAATTTCCTATCCTTTCCCAATTATTGGTTTGGTGTAGAACTTGAGACGAACTTGCTGTTATGATAAAGTTTGCCCCTAAACCTGTTAGAAGACTACGACCACATCCTTCCCCTAGAGATCTATTCACCTTGGTCCATTTGGTGAATATGGATCTGTGTTCAAAAGAGTAATTGGAATTGTCTACAATCTCTTCTTTTATCTCTAAAACCTGGAAAGCCCTATTCCCTCCTAATCCCCAATACCTGGAAATCCCTAAGTCCTAATCTTTCTTAGTGTTTCCCTACTCCTTGCAACTTAGAATATGAGGGTTTATGAATAGTAGATCCACTGGCTGGGATGGTTTGTTTCCATGCATACTTCCTTACGTTCTGCTAGAGAAGACGATGGATGATTTACTGGGTTTTCAAAGGGATTAAGATTACCCTTTCTAGAAGTCTTACCATCTGTTGCCTCAACTGATGACTCAACTGTTGGCATATGGCATTGAGCAGATCTGACATCACTACCAAACTTTCCTATCCTTTCCTCATTATTGTTTTGCTTTAGAATTTGAGAGGGACTTGCTGTTATGCCAAAGTTCGCCCCTAAATCTGCCAGAAGACTTCTGCCACATCCTTCCCTTAGAGATCTATCTGCCTTGGCCTGTTTGGTGAATGTGGATGTGCCTGCAAAAGGGTCATTGGAATTGTCTACTATCTTAATCTCCAAAACCTGGAGATACCTAATCCCTTATTGTATATTATACAATTATAGATAATAGAATGTTATTTTCAAAGTAAATGTTCACGATTTAGAAAGCAAAAGAAGGCTGATTCAAATTGTGTACTTTATTTTCAGCCTTCAGCATCCACACCTTCTAAATCCATGGCAAATATTTCTATATTGTAGACAAAATAGTATCTAGCATTGCTTCCACCTTCTATAATTTAAAAGTCATATTTGAAAAACTATTTTGTCTACTTAACAAAATTTGCTAAAGTCAGGGACAAATATTACAAGGTGGTTAAACATCAACAACAATGACTTCTCATTTTGTTCAAGGTTCAAGATTGATTTTTTTGTTCAACATTTGGAGGACTTTTGTGCGGGGAGAGAAGTTTCCCCAGGGAGGAAGCATCGTGAAACTGGAAAAAATGTTCATATTATAGTTTTTGGTGCTATGATGGTTGAAATATGAATTCAATTTATATGTTCTTACTAAATATTGTTCTCACTAATGTATACAAAAGTCAGCATTGGGCCACACTTTCTCTTTGTCTCATCATGTATTCTCAATCATCAGCCCAAGCAGGCAATATGCCTAGGTTTGAGTAATTGTTGTAATTGACGATACATAGTTTTTTCTAATGCTTTGATTGTTTTTCATGTTGTTAAATTTGCCAACTTGTTTGTTATATGCAGCTCACAAATTTTCCCGAGCCATAGAGCTCTATTCTGAAGCCATTGAGTTGAACAGTCAGAATGCAGTTTATTGGGCAAATCGTGCATTTGCACATACAAAGTTGGAGGAGTATGGAAGTGCTATTCAGGATGCAACAAAAGCTGTTGAAATTGATCCTAAATATACGAAGGTCTGTGTTAATGTGGTCTATTTTCCTTCTCCCCTGGCTGATGTAGACATGTCAGGTCTTTGATGATCTTGACATTGATAATAACTTGCATGCAGGGGTACTACCGGAGAGGTGCTGCATATCTAGCCATGGGCAAATTCAAGGAAGCACTAAAAGATTTTCAGCAGGTGAGTTTTCAAACTCTTTCGGGTCCAATTTACTTGATTGACAAATAGGTGCATCTGAAGTGTGCGGACTAGGTTGTTAACAAGTGATACTGTCACATTATACAAGTGACTTGTGTATCTTTTACTAGACGCAGTCATATCAACAAGTAGCATGCGTGTCTTTTAGTAGGCACTGTCATATTAACAAGTGACGTGTCTTTTTGTAGACATTGCCATTAAGTACTGTGCGTGGTTCTTTGATTTTGTAGTTTATACTTATAGATACTGTATATATAATCTGATTTTTAACGCTGTTTTTTTTAAATAGGCTCCTGAATTTGAATATTTTTTTCAATATTGCTACGCTTTTTTATTTGTAGGAAGCATGCCATCTATGTATTCTTATTTGTTAGATTACGTGGCACATACTTCACTGTCAGTTTTAATTCTGTGGTTTTCTTGGATATGTGATTGTTTACATATTTTAGATAGATATCCACAAAGTCCTCAGTGAACTCATGCAGACTTTGTCTTTATGTGATTCAGGTTAAGAGAATTTGTCCAAATGATCCTGATGCCACCAAGAAGCTTAAAGAAGCCGAGAAAGCAGTCCAGAAACTTAGATTTATTGAGGCCATCTCAGTGAATGATCTTGAGAATCATCATTCTGTTGTTGAGTCCATCGATTTTCGTTCAATAGGTAATTTTTTCTTCATGCTTGTTTACAATCATGGATTGTAAATATCTGAGTCTCTGGAAATGTTGGGTTCTTTAGCTTTATAGCCGTGGTTTATTGTTTTATATATTTTCATCTGTCAGTTTGTTTTGGGATGCAGATATCTTCTGTAGTTTAATCTGTATTTTTAATGGTTTCCAGATGCTAAATGTATTGTCTGCTTTCTCTACATTTTCTTGATACCTCTAGTGTTATTATTGTTTTTCTGTGCTTTTTGAAATGTTACCTTTTATTTACATCCAAAAGACTGGTTATTTTACTGATGATTTATGTTGATTTGGTTTATAAACATCAGTTTTCATGATATCTCACTGGTAATGGTGCGATCTCAGATCAGTTTTCATGAGATCTCAGTTTTAATGCTATGCAGTGCAAACTAATGCTACAGTTATTGTGTTGACGAATATATTGCTGAGGGTCTGGAATATAACTTATCAGTGATGTCAGGGAAAATATTGGAAAGCTTAGAGAAAGTACAAAAATAATCATTTTTTAAACATTTAAAACAACAACAAAACACTGCTACATAAATATGGAAATAAAATTGACATATAAGATGTATAAGCTTCCAAGTGATACATCACATATTGATACTGAATGTTGATATCCGGTTTCAGTCCTAAGTCCTGATAGGATGGTAAAAAATCACATCAAAACCAAAATAAATATATTTCATCATATGCATCAGATGAGTCATCTAGATCCTACAATCATAAATGCCCCAAGGAATCATTACCTTTTCTGGGCAAAGGTCACCACTCTTCCTCTGGAAGCAGTAGGTGCAAGTACTGGGGTTGAGCCTGAGGTGGAAGCTACAACTGCTGGTGTTGAGGTGGAAGATGTTGGGGCTAAGGTGGAAACTGAAGTGAGATGTCTTCTCCAAGCTGCTTGTCTTTGTTGAGGTGGTGGCTGCAATGCGCTGTCAATCTCCTCCAAATGTGCCTATATTGGAAGTGGGACGACCCTTCTCTGATTTCCCATTCTCCATCCTTCTCTGATTGCCCGTTCTCCATCCTCTGTTTTTTGTCCTCCTCTGGCACATTGTCATCTTGCTCCAACCATGCAGGTGCTTACTCCATGAGAAGTGTCTTGGCATCCACCCTCCATGGACTGGTGGTCAGTTGCATCCAATGAAATGGCCTTGGAGTCAAGTGCTTTGTTAATTTACTTCACTCACAGTCTGAGATCATAGTAGACATAGGGCTTGTAAGGTGGTGGATATTGTTGGAAATAGTACAAAGGAGTAAGTGTTACTAAGAATTTACCCCTTTTAGCCTAGTAGACACATTAATTACTTTTGTCTTGGTGACATTTATGAGTTATATTAATGTCATGGGTTGAAAAATACTTAAAAGTGTTGTACCATGTACTTTTTCTAATATTAAAGTCACTTGTACTTTACAAAGTGACTTTATGTGTAAAATACATAATGTGCTTTTCTAATATTAAAGTGAGGTGAAAAACCACTTTATGAGTTATATTAATGTCATGGGTTGAAAAAATACTTGTTGTACCATGTAGTTTTTCTAATATTAAAGTCACTTGTACTTTATAAAGTGACTTTATGTGTAAAGTACATAGTGTACTTTTCTAATATTAAAGTGAGGTGAAAAACCACTTTATGAGAAAAATAGAAAAGAGGTAAACAACTTGAAAAAGGTACTAGGAGGCTTTTAAGTAATGGGGCCAATGTGTGAGGGGGTAAATCGAGAGAGTTAAGCTCAACAACACATCTTTAGATTGGGAAGTTAAATTTCATCCATTGGATCATTGGTTTATGGATTCAATCTTTTCTAAGAAGACAAAAAGGAAAAAGGGAGGCTCATTCTTCACTTCACACTTGAGAGAGCATGAGAAGAAGAGAGAGAAAATTTCAAGGAGAGAGGGAGAATTTGTAGCAAGGAAGGAGGCTTGATAATCTAGGAGAGGGACAGTCATATGACAATACGAATTTTGAGGCAAGGAGGCATGAATTTTGAGCGTTGCAACATGAATTTTGAGGGACTGTTTTGCACGAATTTGAGGAGGGCTTTGTTGTTGTTAGGCCCAAAATTTGAGGCATGCATTTTGAGGAGGGATTTGCTGTTTTCAGGCCAAAAATTCGAGGCACGAATTTTAGGACAACAACCTCTGTTAGTGCGTTTTTTGAGGAAGCAGACAATAACCTCTGTCAGTGCGTATTTCAAGGCAACTCCTAGATTTGCTTCATTTTGTTGGTTGTGGCCATGGCTACTGGGTTGAGAGTAGAGGATAGATTGATGAGTGCTGAAAACTTTGGGCCATAGAAGGAGAGGATTATGCTTTTATTGCAAGAGGTGAAAGTGTGGGATGTTGTTGAAGCAACTGTGCAAGCACCCACTCATTCAACTCAGTTGGTGGAGTTCAACAAGAAGAATGTGAAGGTAAAGAGGATCCTTCTAAATTCCATCAAGGACCATTTATTCCCTCATGTTTCAGGGATGAGATATGCATATCAGATGTGGGAGTCCTTTGTCTCTTTGCAACAGAGTTCTAATGAGAACAAAAAGACTGTGTTGAGACAAAAACTATGCAACACCAAGATGACCAAGATTGACATCATGACATCTTTCCTCACTAGAGTCTCACAGGTGAAGGATTAGATAACTGCCGTTAGTGATGCTATTTTAGAGCAGCAGTTGGTTAGGATTGCCTTAGATGGGTTCATCGAGAAGTGGGATGGCTTTATCCATAGCTTGGTGGCTAGAGAACACTTTCGTGGTTGGAGGAGGATGTGGGACGATTTCATCCAGGAGGAGATCAAGAGGAGTGCGAGAGGTGACAACAAGAGTGGTGAGGGAGGTGAAGAAGAGAATGTTGCTCTTGTGGCAAAGGACAAGAAGATCAAGAATGGGTCTTCTAAGGGACAAAAGTAGTAGAAGGGGAAGCAAAAGGCTAAGGAGAAGGACATGAGCAAAGTGAAATGCTTTGCTTGTGGGAAGATGGGTCACTACGTTGTTTAGTGTCCCAATAAGAAGGGTAAGAAGAAACAGGGAGTTGTAGCGTCAGGAAATGTAGATGATTTTGTGGTTATGTTTGATTCAGAATGTGCCTTGGCTGTGAGTTTAGCCACTCATGTCACTTCATCCTGTGCATGGTTCATAGCATAGTTTTAAAACTCCGACTTTGACTCCGACTCGGCCGAGGATCGACTCCGACTCCGACTCCGAAACGGTAATGACTCAGCCGACTCGATTTCATTGACTCGGTCGTTGTAAAAAATACATTAAATATTTTTTTTTTATTTTATAAAAAAACATAATTTTAAAGATTTTAAACATAATTTTAAAGATTTTCATTCATGTTTCCAAACACACAGCATTATAATATAGATGGAAGACAACATATGATCAAAGTAGGCTCATGAACCAATCCATTATATCAAAATGGTACCCAATGGCAATACATAGTCAACTGTCATACATGATCAAAGACTCAAAACAAAAAACACATAACCAAGGAGGCCATAAATGGCCTCTACAACAAAAGTAAACTGTGACCAGACTCCAGTACTAGTACTATAACTACTGGCTAGTAGCTACTGCTAGAGGAGCCAAGATCATGTCGATCAATCTCTGGATCATCATCAGAGTCAGACAGGGGGCCCCATGGCTCCTCATCATCATCATCATCTCCAACTGCAGCTGTAGAAGTGGTACCACTAGTAGGCTGTGCAACTGCAGCAGATCCAAGCTGAGATAGAGTAGATTTGCGGCTGCGCTTCTGTCGTGGCTAAGCAGAGGAAGCACCTACAACTGGAGTCCTTGCTGGCTGTGAGACTGAGGCTGGTGGATTGGGATCTGCATTCAACTGAACAACATGTTCAAGTTCAAATGATGTCTTGATATCTAAATCTAAATCAAGATCCTCATCAAGATCAAACTCTGCTGGATGACTCTCCATTACCCAATCTGATGTTGGATCAATGTCTTCCAACACAATGGGATCTGAATCAGGTCTTTTGTTCAACAAATGGTTTTGTCTGAGCCGGAGGTTGTATTGGACATAAACTAGATCATTTAACCGTTTTTGATCCAAATGGTTTCTCTTCTTTGTGTTACTTGGGAGCAGGAGCGAAAACGGGAGTGGGAGCGGCATTTTTAGAAGCTCCTGGTTTGGGAGCGAATCCCAGAATGTCACTAACATCAAGGTATATAGAGGGATTGGTGCTCTTGATTAAATACGAGTTCCATACCCTAATACATGACAAAATTCAATGGAAACATTGCAATCCTCCAATCCTGAAATCCTGAAAAACTGATAAGTCTGCTGGATTTTGAATGAAATCTAAAATTCTACTTTCTTCATATGAAATCCAATGAGGCCAAAACCACTCTCAAACATCCTGAGTCATTTCATGGTAATGTTAAAAATTTAAGTAAAAAGATGAAAATGAAGATTAAGGAGAATGTCACTTTTACTTTAAGAATTTAACATTACCATGAAATTTGAATAGCTTATCAATAGTAAAGAGCATTTGAGTGTGTTAAATAGGGTTTGGTAGGGGGAAATGGACCCCAAATAACATTTAGCTAATTCATAAAACACCTTGAAGTCCAAATCAATTAGAAAACCCCTTAAAATTTCATTAGAATAATGTTAAATCGTTGTTTTAGTGGGTTATGGGCCACGGTTTGTGACTCGGCCGAGTCAGTACGGGAAACGGCCGAGTTGGCTGAGTCAGCCATGACTCGGCCGAGTCATTCAATGACTCAGCCGAGTCATGGCTGACTCGGCCAACCGAGCCGTTTTTTGTACTGAGTCACTCCGGAGGGCAATGGAACAGACCAACTCGACTGTTTCCGTTTCGAAACGACCGTTTTTTAAAACTATGGTTCATAGACAGCTGAGCATCTTTCCATATGATCGGAGTTAGAGAGCACTTCACGAGCCTTTTGGAGGATGACATTGACTTGGAGGTTGTGCTCGGTGACAACTCCAAAGTCAAGGCGGTAGGCATGGGGACAATTTCATTTCAGAGGGAGTCATCACTTCCTCTGAATGTGACAAATGTTCTTTATGTTCCAGGGTTGAAGAAGAGTTTGATGTTAGTCTCTAGCTTGGAGGATAGGGGGTATGAGGTACTGTTCCGGAAGGGACAAGTGTTGATATATCCCAGGGGATCCAATATCGAGGATTCGAGTCTGCTCATGTGGTTGGAGCTTGCAGTGGGAGACTATACAAACTTTTATTTTAGCCTCTTAGAGTGGTAGCATACACCAGTAGCAGTGATTTATGTGAGTTGTGGCACAAGAGGATGGCCCACTTGCACCATGGAGCATTTAGGATGTTGAGGGAGATGGTTACAGGGTTGTATGACTTCAGCACAAAGCATCATGATGTGTGCAGGGGGTGTGCTTTGGGAAAATACACCAACACACCTTTCCAGAGCAGTGACAACAGAGCTACAAGTATCCTTGATTTGATTCATTCTAACGTATGTGGTCCTATGTCCCATGTTCCATTGAGTGGATATGACTACTATGTGACATTCATTGATAACCACTCTAGGAGGACCTGGATTTACTTCCTGAAGACAATGGATGAGTTCTTTTGAAAATTCCAAGAGTTTAAGGCTCTTATGGAGAACCAAACAGGGAGGCAGATCAGGGTGTTGAGATTAGACAATGGGGGTGAGTACACTTCTGCGTAGATGAGGGATTTTTGTGGGAGTGTTGGCATTAAGAGGGAGCTCATTGTGCCTTATAACCCTCTCAGCAAAATGGGGTGGCAGAGAGGAAGAACATGACCATTGTGGGTGTAGCTAGAGCCATGTTGCATGGTCAGAGTGGCACCTCAGATTTGTACCTTCTCGAGGGATTTGATCCCTTTTGGTTCTTCATAGATGCAAAGTCTAGCTAGATCCATGCTAGTTACATATAAGGTGTGCACCTCAAAGCATATAATCCCTCGTGGAATTTAAGAAATCTATGTTTAGCATGCGTCTACGCTAGCTATAAATAAGGGTTTCACCTTGAGAGAATTGATCCATCTTGAAACTGCACATATCCAGTGTTATGATGGATCTACACCAACAATCCTGTTAAGGTGTGAACCCTGACATGTTATTTTGTGTTGGGAGTTTAAAGGCTTGTATTTAATAAGTCTCATGTTACCTAGGTTGGGAGTTTAATCACTTGTATTTAAAATTTTTGATAGAAAAGATGAAAGAGTAATGTACCTTCTTGACATGGTATTAGGAATTGACCTTTCAACTGGAAAATATTCACCTTTCAAATAACATATAAAATAGAACTTGATAAAACATGCCTTTTTTACTCCATCTCTCAAAAGAACCAAGTTATTAATCCATATACTCCATCTATGGAAAGTACCAACTTATTAATTGCAAAATTACAAAACTCAAATATCAAAATTGGCCCTCTTTTACTCCATCTACTCCATCTCTTAAAAATGCCAAGTTATTATTAGAAAAATCACAGAATTGAAATAGCAAGTTACACACTGACCCTGCAATATTTGTTTTCAATTAAAAGTATTGCCCATTTAGACGAGTTTTCATTGATATGGAACTTTTAGATAATTTTTTTACTAGATTAAAGCTCATTAATGTAGGAGCCAAGGAATTCTTAGAGCTTGTAGAATAAAGGTCTTTATTAATGAAATATGTTCTAAAAGTATCAATGTATTTCCTAAAACATGAATTCTCTAGATTATCAATCTTGCAAAACTGAAGAAAATAAGCAGTTCCCATGAAAATATAAAAACCAAAGGCAGGGCTTGACTTCAACACAAAGCATCATGATGTGTGCAAGGGGTGTGCTTTGGGAAAATACACCATGACACCTTTCTAGAGCAGTGACAACAGAGCTGCAGGTATCCTTGATTTGATTCATTCTAACGTATGTGGTCCTATGTCCCATGTTTCATTGAGTGGATATGAGTACTCTGTGACATTCATTGATAACCACTCCAGGAGGGCCTGGATTTACTTCCTGAAGGCCAAGGATGAGGTCTTTCGACGATTCCAAGAGTTTAAGGCTTTTGTGGAGAACCAAATAGGGAGGCAGATCAGGCTGTTGAGATCAGACAATGGGGTCGAGTGGGAGTGTTGGCATCAAGAGGGAGCGCATTGTGCCTTATAACCCTCAACATAATAAGGTGGTAGAGAGGAAGAACAAGACCATTGTGGGTGCAGCTAGAGCCATGTTGCATGATCAAAGTTTACCTTTCTTCTTGTGGGCCGAGGCCTGTAACACTGCTGTTTATCTGCAGGACAAGAGCCCACACAGAGTCTTGGGGAGCAAGACTCTTGAGGAGATAAATATCGGCAAGAAGTTGGAAGTTGGGCACATCAGGATTTTTGGGTGCCTTACATATTCACACGCCCTTGAGGAGAAGAGGACGAAGTTGGAACCCACTGTAGAAAGGGGTATCCTAGTGGGTTACAGTGAAATCAACAGAGCCTACCGCATGTATCTTCCTGCACAGAGGAAGATTGTCCTAAGGAGGGATGTGACATTTGAGGAGAGGGCTTTGAGGAGTTCTCGGGAGGTTGATCAAGTAGAGCAACAGTGGGCTACACAACAAGTTTCAAGGGCATCAGGTGGCACATCAGGATCAGGAGCTTCACCTTCTTCAGGGGTGATAGGTTCACATGGCACAGTTTTGCTTGGTACCGGCTCACCTAGTGCAGGTTCATCAAGCACAGTATCTCAGAGTTCATAATCTCCTTTGGTCATTTAAGAGCTTTCCTCGCCTGGAGGAGAGGCACCAGTTGAGGATTTTCCCATACCACCACAGGAGATTACTGCAGGGATTAGGAAGCCAAGATGGCTTCGGGAGACCTTGAAGGAGGCTCAGGAGGGAGTAGGGAGATCCAAGTGGACAGCGAGGGAGAGCAGATCCCCAGAGAGGTTGAGTGGCTTTGTGGCAGATGTTGTGGAGACAAAACCAACTAGTTTTGAGGAGGCCGCCAGACAACAGATATGGAAGGATGCCATGGTGGAGGAGTATGCCTCCATCATGAAGAATGATGTCCGGGAGGTAGTGCTACGTCCTGATAGGAAGTCAGTTGTGACTTCCAGGTGGCTCTACAAGGTCAAACCTATTGCAGATGACACCATTGAGAAGTTTGAAGCTCGATTTGTGGCGCAAGGATTCTTGCAGGTAGAGGGAGTTGACCATGAGGAGACCTTTGCACTGGTTGGTTGTTATGCTTCCATTAGAGCAGTGATGGGATGGAGGATTCACTAGATGGATGTGAAGATCACCTTTCTCAATGGTGTTATACAAGATGAGGTGTAAATTGAGCAGGCTGAGGGCTTTGAGTTGCATGGGAGGGAGTCTCATGTGTGTAGGCTGAAGAAAGCCTTGTATGGACTGGCACCGAGGGCATGGTACAATAGGATAGATGCCTATTTGTAGCAGATGGGTTTCTAGAAGAGTGATGTAGATCCAAACCTATACTTTATCCTAGTAGGTGACGATCCACTCATTCTGGTACTGTATGTGGATGGCTTGCTTATTACAGGGGAGGATGGTCTCATCCAGTGCTGCAAGAGATATCTTGCTTTAGAGTTGGAGGTCTAGTAGGAGGATAGGCACATCTTTGTGGGCTAGGATAGGTATGTAGTGGATATCTTGAGGAGATTCCGTATGGATGGTTGTAGACCTATGGCTACTCCTATGATCACCATCTGGAAGTAGTTGCATGATGCTGATTTCGAGTTGGTGGATCCCACTTTGTATCATTGGCTGATCGGTTCATTGATGTTTCTGGTCAACACTAGACTGAATATTTATTTTGTAGTCAACACAAAGTCAGTTTATCATGGAGCCCAAGAGAGTACACTGGGAGGTTGCAAAACATTTGTTGAGGTACTTACAGGGCACAATGGTTTATGCTTTGGACTATGTTTTGATGTGATGGGGTCAGATTGATTGGTTGCACAAACTCAAATTGGGTTGGTAGTGTCAATGACCAGAAGAACACCTTCGAATGTTGTTTCTCATTGGGCTCAGCAGTTGTGTCATGGTTCAACAAGAAACAAAAGTCAGTGGCATTGAGCAGCGCAGAGGCAGAGTATATGACAGCGAGTCAAGCAGGGTGCGAGGATTTATGGCTTCGCAAAATGCTTCATGAATTATTTTGTCAGAGGTCGAGACCATCTACTTTTACTCTAAGAATCCAATATTTCACGATCAGTCAAAGCATATAGTGATCAAATACTACTTCATCAGAGGTTGGGTTCAGCAAGGGGTAGTGAAGCTTCAACGTATATCCACTGATGAACCAATAACATACATTCTCACCAAGTCTTTGCCAAGAGGCAAGCATGTTTTCTTCAGAGACATGATGGGAGTGGTGAACAACACCTTCCTCGGTAAGAGAGATTGTTGGAAATAGTACCAAGGAGAGGTGTTACTAGGCATTTATCCCGTTTAGCCTAGTAGACACATTAATTACTTTATGAGTTATATTAATGTCATGGGTTGAAAAAATACTTAAGTGTTGTACCATGTACTTTTTCTAATATTAAAGTCCCTTGTACTTTATAAAGTGACTTTATGTGTAAAGTACATAGTGTACTTTTCTAATATTAAAGTGAGGTGAAGAATCACTTTATCAGAAAAATAGAAAAAAGTATACAACTTGAAAAAGGTACTAGGATGCTTTTAAGGGGCCAATGTGTGAGGGGGGTCAATTGAGAGAGTTAATCTCAACAACACAACTTTAGATTTGGTGATTAAATTTCATCCATTGGATCCTAGGTTTAGGGATTCAATCTTTTCTAAGAAGACAAAAGGGAAAAAGGAAGGCTCATTCTTCACTTCACACTTGAGAGAGCATGAAGAGAAGAGAAGAGAAGAGAGAAAACTTTAAGGATAAAGGGAGAATTTGCAGAAGAGAAATTGCAGCAAGGAAGGAGGCTTGAATTTCTAGGAGAGAGGGACAATCATCTAGAAGTATGAATTTCGTGGCAAGGAGACATGAATTTCAAGGGTTGTAACACGAATTTTGAGGGACTCTTTTGCACGAATTTTGAGGGCTTTGCTGTTGTCAGGTTTGAAATTTGAGGCAAGAATTTCGGGACAATAGAGTCTATTAGTGCGTTTTTAGAGGCAACAAACATGTACATTTTTTGAGGCAGTTTATCTCTTTCTCAATGCAGAAATCAAGGTAGATTTGGCACAAATGTTGGGGCAAAATTGGGCACAAATTTCGAGGAGATGGGCTGTGATAAAGTGCATAAATTTCTGGGCATGTATTTTGTGGAAATCTGAAAAATTCAGTGGGCACAAATTTCCAGATTTGAATTTAATCCTTCAGTTGCTAAGGGAGATAAGTACTGTGATTATTTTATGTACTCACACTAATTTCTCAAGCAATAAAATACTCCTTTGAAGACTAGTTTTTGTTAAAATTGGCAACTAGGGCTAAAGTCCACCTTGGACAACTCATATGATGGAGATGATTTTTTTGTTGGATTCCTCTTTCCAAGAGGTGTAGGATTGATCTAAAGATCATCTCATTCTGACATGTATAAATGAAATTATGAATTTATTTCTTCCTTGGACAAATTGTCAAGGTCAACCAACAATCTAATGTAGTCTCAAAAGCCCAAAAGTCACGTCTCTTCACCTTCAACGTTGCATATAAATAGAAGGAGCATCTACCTCATTTGGACATTCATCATCTCACACATCTCTCTCTCTCTCTTTCCTCATCTGGTTGGGTTGTATGAATTGCCGGACAACCTTCTTCTTCTCCACATGTGCGAAAGTCTTACTAGGGTTTTTTGATTTCTGTGTTGACCAAGTTGTAGTATGTTTGACCCTGTTTGACTGCGTTTTTTGTGGGAATATTTATGTTTGGGCAGGCCGCATTCTTTGGCACAAAAACCAAGATTTTTTGTGTTGTTTGAGCAACGTTGATCGCAAGTTTGACTGTGCGTTGACTGGGTTTGACCAAATTCTTCAGCACTGTTTTGGGTTGATTTGGATTGTTGTTGAAGGTCACATTGACTTGGTTTGAGCGAGCTGATATGGAGGAAGTTTTTTGCTGATTTGACCAACGCTGACTTTTTGGTTAGGGCATCTTGTTGACTAAGTTTGACTAGACAGGTTTGACATTGTTTGGACAAGTGAATTTTGTATATTGTACTCTCTCTCTGCTGAACTTTTGAAGAATAATAAGAAGACTTGATCAAATGGTTTCCCCACATTGGGGTTTTTCCCTGGCATATGCCAAATATTGTGTCATCTTGTCTTGGCTTGTCTTCTGCTTTTTATTTATGTTCTATCTGCATTTACTATCATGTTAATGTGGTTTCTAAATTGGAAATTGATATTGGGCTAATAAGAAAAATTGAAGTAAATTGCTCTTAAGCATAGAACATATCATTGTTATCTAAAATTAACATGGTATCAGTGCTGAGGTGAAGACAAACCCCAAACAAGAGTGAAAAGAGCAATAACTGAGAAGAGCAATCACTGAGATTTGTTGGACAAGGACAAGATTCATTGGCCTCCGCATCTTACTTCAAACTTGATGACAAGCTCAATGATAAGTCTGATTACAATGCATGGAAGATGTCTCTTGATTTGACTTTGGAAGAGTAGGATGTTATGGATTATGTGTAGGGAAAGATTACTGAACCTCGTTCAAATGCACCGGCTGCTGCTAAGACAAAGTACAAGAAAGGTGAAGTCAAAGCTAAGAAGATCATCAAGGATTTTATTAATAAGCATTTGGTTGCATACATCTCTGATTTGAACACATCCAAGGAGATGTATGACAGGTTGGTTGGCTTGTTCAAAGTTAGCAATGCAAACCAAGTCCTCTTTCTGAAAAACAAGTTGAGGGACATAAAGAAGGGAAGAGGTGAAGATATCCAATCCTACTTTCTAAGGATTATCAATATCAAAGTGATCTCTTTCAAATGGAGAAGTTATTGCTGACAGGGAGCTCACTCTCATTGCCCTTGGAGGTCTCCCTCATGAATGGCATGTGTTCAACACTACTATCCTCAACAATGACAGGATTCCAGGTTTTGATGAATTGTTGACTAGATGTACTCAAGAAGAAACAAGGATGATGGAGAGAGACATGCCTTCAAATAGGAATGAAACTAATGCATTCTCCGCTCATGCTAAAAAGAAGAACAATGCAGGTTCAAAGAAGCAATGCCAATGAAGAACGAGATTCAAAGATGGAAGGAAGGGAAGATGCTTCATTTGTAACAGGTTTGGTCAGTATGCCTAGGGAGTGTTCTAATAGAAGGGATACACCTCGGGATGATGACAACAACAACCACAACAATTTCAGGGGTAACAACAATCAAAGGAATGGCAAATTCAACAACAAAGGAAAAAGGAATGCTCCCGCTACTCAACATGGAAATGGTTGACCTCTTAAAAGATCAAGGAACTCCAGGTATGATGAATCTAATGTTGTAGATAACAAGCAAAACTAATTTTATCTTATATCTGCCCTCTCAACTGCCTTTCCTTACGATACCTTGTGAAATTGGTTGATTGATAGTGGTGCCTCAAGGCACTTCATTGGGTATAAGGGAGCCCTTTCAAATCTGATAGAATAGGATACATATTTGGAAATCATTCTTGGGGACAATGCTACCTATCCCGTGAAAGGAATTGGGAATGTTACTCTTCAATTGAATCAAGGTAACACCATTCATCTACAAGAAGTACTCTATGTACCTGATATAAAGAACTTGGTATCTATCTCGGCAATGGAAGACAAAGGATTCAAGGTGATATTCATCGATGGAAAGGTACGTGTTTGGAAATTTTTTTTTTCAAAGAAGCATTTACTCTTGGATTCTAGGTTGATAGCCTATATCAAGTTGGAGGAAGCCCATTAGGAGCTATGTCTTGCGACACATCTCTTCAATCCGAATCATGGCATCGAAGGTTTGCTCATCTATATTACAAGTCTTTAATTGATGTGCGTATTATGGTGACAAGTATGCCCGAATTTAAAGTAGAACATAAAGGTGTTTGTCAGGGATGTGCTGAAGGAGAACATACTAGTGGACCATTCACCTCAAGTGATAGCAAGACTATCGGCATTTTGCAATTAGTTCATTATGATCTATCTGCTATGTTGACTGTGACATCTTTGGGAGGATATTTATAACTCTCGCAAAACTTGGATTTATTTCTTGAAGAAGGACGTAGTGTTCGCATGGTTCTGTTCTTTCAAAGCCTTGATCGAAAATCAAACAAGGAAGAAGATCGAAATATTGAGGACTGATAATGGAATCGAATATGAATCAAATGAGTTCAATGACTATTGTAGAGAAGCTAACATTAAGAGGGAGATTGCTACCACATATACTCCTGAGCAAACTGGTGTTGCTGAAAGGAAGAATCGTTTTGTTATAGAAGCCACTTGTGCCATGCGTCATGATCAAAGCCTTCTGAAGTTCCTATGGTCAGAGGCTGCCAACATTACCGTGTATGTTCAAAATAGATGCCCTCATCAAGCCTTGGACTCTAAAACTCCTGAAGAAGTTTTCGCTAATAAGAAACATGATGTTTCTCACTGTAGAATTTTTGGTAGCCCTGTGTATATTCATGTGCCTGAAAGAAAAGAGAAGCAAATTGGATGCATCTGGGAAGAAAGGAACATTTGTGGGCTACAATGAAACTTCTAAGACATATAGAGTCTATGCGCCTTGTCAAAGAGAAGTAGAGATAAGTCATGATGTCACCTTTCATGAAGATGCTGCCCTTGGGAAGATTAGTAACCTTCCTATTCCTAGGAAGGACAAAGAAGAAGATACAGGAAAGCAGGGAGAACTGCAGGATGAGCCGATGCCTGGTGTTGAAGGACCAATGGATCCCATTGATCCACCTCCTCATGAGCCCTCCTAAAAAATGAGACCCTCATGGCTTAGGGAAATTCTCGAAGATGCCGAGAGACATATTGCACCAAGGGGGACATCTTGTGAAAGTAAGAAGCCAAATAGGTACCAAGGGTACTTAGCTGCCATAACTTTGTTCAAACTGAGCCTTGCACATTCGAAGAAGCTATGAAGCACCAAGTTTGGAAGGATGCTATGAACGAAGAGTATGAGTCGATTATGAAGAATGATGTTTAGGATGTGGTCCCTAGACCCAAGGACAAATCTGTTATCACCTCGAAATGGCTCTACAAGATCAAACATGGAGTTGATGGAAGCGCTGAAAAGTTTAAGGCTAGGTTTGTTGCTCGATGCTTCTCTCAAAAGGAAGGTGTGGACTATGATGAGATATTTGCACCAGTTGCTCGATACCACCATTTGTTTGATTATAGCCCTTGTTGCTTTGCAAGGATGGAACCTTCACCAAATGGATGTCAAAACCACCTTTTTGCATGGTTCAGTTAAGGAGGAAGTCTATGTATAACAACCCAAGGGGCTCGAAGTTCAAGATCGTCAGACACATGTATGCTTGTTGAAGAAATCCCTCTATGGGTTGAAGCAAGCTGCCTGGGCTTGGTATGAGAGGATCAACAACTATCTAATGAAGTTGGGATTTACACAAAGTGAATATAATATGAACCTTTACTTTAAGGTTGAGAATGATAGACCACCCATCTTGGTACTTTATGTGGACGATCTCTTTTTGACAGGTGCAAACCCTCTCATTCATCAATGCGAGATGGAGTTGGCTTCCTAGTTCGAGATGAAGGACCTAGGATTGATGCATTATTTCCTAGGGTTGGAGGTCTGGCAAAAGCCAGGTGAGATTTTCCTTTCTCAAAGAAAATACATCGTGAAACTACTTGAAATATTTGGGATGGTGGATTGCAAGTTCGTGACTACTCCGATGGAACTTAACTTCAAGAAGTTACGCGAAAGTGCTCCTGGGCTAGTTTTGGGAAATCTTTCTGAGTATCATCAACCTGTGGGGGCCTTGATGTTCTTGGTGAACTCCCGTTCGGACATATGCTTTGCAGTGAATACATTGAGTCAGTTTATGGTCGAGCCTCATCACATACATTAGATTGCTGCCAAGAATCTTCTGAGATATCTTCGGGGCACAATCACCTATGGATTGAGATAACATCTCGTGCTCCGATCTATTCTCACCACTACATAGCTCTCTCTAACACTCTCTAACACTCTTGCAGGCTTACATTTATATATTAATTACATAATTATGGATTATACTAAATCCATGATTTTTCCCATAATTTACTCAAACTAATTCCTATTCGAGGATCTCGTAATCCCTAAGATCTCTATGAGATCTACACACAATTATCCCTGATATTCTCACATAGTTGAGAATATTTCACAACTCAAAACCTCACACATAGATTTCTCACTCAATCTATACAAGATTCGTAAAATTAATTAAAAACATCACCCCCTAAATCAACCAAATGAACAACAATATTTTGAGCAGGATGCTCTTGCATTAGACTCCTAATGTAGAAAAAAAAATCATAGACTCTTGTCTATGAGGTCTGTCACTTTTATGTAGTAATGTGACAACTACAAGTTTGAATGACTTGCTACCTCCAAGATTCCAAACTTTGTTTTACTGATGGTCCTTCAAAGGAATAACTTCATCATGTAGTCTGGCATTAGATTCGCAGAATAATATCTTCAGAGAATGATTAAACATGAATCTCGACTTTCCATACTTCATCATCCTCTGTTCTGGAAATATAGACTCATGAACTGCATGTGGAAACTTGAATGCCCATTTTCTTGGTTTCCAAATTTTGAACGATTGTCGGACTGGTTCGCCATTTGCACCTATAGCTTTGCTAGGTAACTTTGTCGTGCTTAGATTAGTAAGAACTAATTCTGAAGGTTCACCATCATTATCACTCAAACTGTCAACCAAATTCTGTGTATTTGTAAAGCAATTTTCTCCACCATGCTCTAGAAGTAATTCGTCTTTGTTAATCACATCAACACAGTTGATGTTTTCTATTTTGTCCTTTCCTCCTTTTGTTACAGTGTCTCTGGTCTCAACTTATTTGGCTTCTGTCTCTTTAGCTACTGTTTCCTTCTCTAATTGAGCTGCAAACTCAACTTCATGGAATGAAAAACAATCATCCCAATTTCATTCAGGTTCACAAAAGACTTCTTGATCATAACAATGGTTATTAGCTGTTTCTATAGCAACAAATTCCTTATTTAGTACCATACCTGCATTCACAGACAAACTGTCAGTTTTAAAAATACCAGACGTTTCGGTCTCTTTTGATGCTTCAAGCACCAAATTCCCACCATGGAATTTTTGGTTTTTGCAAATCCTCTTTGTTGTGACTCAATTCTTATGAGTCTCTCCTCCTCCAACAAAGAAATATGTATTTGTTCAAGTGTGTTCGTCAACATAGCGTTCCATTTCTTTTGCAATAGATTCCACTTGACCCGTTTCCTTATTCTCCATCCACGTCTTTGGTCTTCACTCTCTTTCTTTTGAAACCATTCCTGTAGTGTATTCAACTTTGCTCTCATCATTGTAATACTTATCCTACGCTATTCATGACTCGTCTAACATTTATTTGAACATTTCCTAAGTTTCTCCATGTTCATTTTCACTAATTCTTCAAACTCAAATCAATATTCGAAATTCAATAAAAGAAAATATTTACCTCAATCAAATTTGAAAACTGACTCCTCTTCTTTTCCCTTTGCTTCCGCTGTGCCTCTAATTTTCGTTGTCATATGCTTTCTTGATCTCTCGTAACAACATTCATGAGCTACAACAAAACCTTTGCAGTAACAAGTCCTCCCTGCTACATGATACCTCACTAAACTTCTCTTCTCTGAGCTTAGTCTTTCGGCATCTCTCTGGTTCTCTCGTCCGGAACCATATGAGCACTCTATGCTCTAGGTTGCTGCAAATATTCTCACCTTCCTTTGCTATTACTCTGCACAAAAATTATATAGACTAACGTTGACAAATCTGCAATATAATCATACTTCACGCATAATCTTCTTCTGCTCTAATACCACTTTGATGCTGCGAAACTGCGACTTTATTTAAATACGGAAATTAAATTAATTAAACCCCTGTTTAATTAAACTATCAGACCCCGACCTCTTTAGCGGAACTCAAAACAAATTAAAATTCCATTCAAATCTTATTGCGTTCGAAAACTATGCTAACTAGCACGCATCTTCCAGAGCGATATCTGTCGAATCTCGTCCATACATAATGAACGGCTGTGCGATCCATAATTCAACTGGATTAAATTACATTCCATATGATATCACGTTTGAAATTTAAATTATATCTCGTGCATCTTTCGCCGCGATTACCGTCAGATCTGACCTCTTCAAGCGGACGGTCACAATTCACTGAGCTATTAACTCAGTTCTATAAATTATCGCGTCCGTTTTTGGAATTAATGACTGCGCTTGTTGGCACACGATGACCGTCGGATCACTTCAATGGTCACGATCGATTCATCAATTAACTCAACTTTATAATGTTCTCGGGTCCGTTACCTGTGTTAAGGTGTGTGCACATTCACTAGCGAACACCGTGATCTTCTCTCAAATAGATCATCATTGATCCATCTTGTGATCAATGGTGATTTGTTAGTGCATTCAATTTGTGTCCGCTTTCAACCGGCGACCAACAAGTTAAAGCCTTTGTCCAAGCGATCATCAAACAGAGTCCACCAAAGGTTTTAATTTCACACACGCAATTTCTCATATTTAACAGAGGATTCAGCCTACGATTTAAAGAATCAATGAAATCAAATCACATAATAAAAGATCACACAGAAACAAGTTTTGAACACAAACTCCATTCATTCATAACAATATTTACATATACATTCAGAACATCTCGTGCTCTGATCTATTCTCACCACTACTTAGCTCTCTCTAACACTCTCTCGCAGGCTTACATTTATAGATTAATTACATAATTATGGATTATGCTAAATCCATGATTTTTCCCATAATTTACTCAACAAATTCCTATTTGAGGATCTCGTAATCCCTAAGATCTCTACGAGATCTACACATATCAATTATCCTTGATATTCTTACATAGTTGAGAATATTTCACAACAGAAAACCTCACACAGAGATTTCTCACTCAATCTATACAAGATTCTTAAAAATAATTAAAAACATCACCCCCTAAATCAACCAAATGAAGAATAATATTCTGAGCAGGATGCTCTTGCATCATTATGAGGGTTCTGTTTGAGTTGGATATTGAGCTTTGGGAGCTTTGGGGGGCTTGGGGTACTTCTTGGAGCGATGAGCGACCATAGGGTGAGTGGTTCACCTTCCTCTAGTGGTGCGCTGTGTATAGGGTGAGTGGTTCCCTTCCCCTGTGATACCCCATGTTGGTTGATATATGTATAGGATGAGTGGCTCACCTTCTCTTATGGCATATGAGCAGGATGAGTGGTTCACCTTCTCTTGCCGATACATCCTACCCATGTAGTTTGGGACTCATGGGAAGTACCTGTCATCTGGTCAACGAGTAGGGAAATGAGGATAGGGACCATAGTACTAGTGATGGATGCATCGTGTACTACCGTACTCCGTATGCTAGGATGTTTGATATTTATTTAGGATCAATGGAGACTGACTTCGGGTTAGTGGAGAGTGTTATGATACACTCTCGATCATTTCTTCTTCATTATTTCTTCATAGTTCACCGGAGCAGAGCAGAGCAGGGAAGACAAGTATGGTATAGATTGTTAGATGGTTTGGTAGGTGGAGTTCTCCCTAGTTGAGAGGGAGTGTTAAATTTGGTAACTAGGGCCAAAATTCACCTTGGACAACTCATATGATGGAGATGATATTTTTGTTGGATTCCTCTTTCCGAGAGGTGTAGGATTGATCTAAAAATCATCTCATTCTAACATGTATAAATGGAATTATGAATTTATTTCTTTTATGGACAAACTGTCAAGGTCAGCCAACAATCTAATGTAGGTCCAGAAGCCCAAAAGTCACGTCCCTTCACCCTCAACGTTGCATATAAATAGAAGGAGCGTCTACCTCATTTGGACATTCATCATCTCACACATATCTCTCTCTCTCTCCTCACCTGATTGGGTTGTACGAATTGTAGGGCAACCTTCTTCTCCTCCACACATGCGAAAGTTTGACTAGGGTTTTCTGATTTATCCGTTGACCAAGTTGCAACAAGTTTGACCAGTGTTGATCGGGCATCATTTGACCTTGTTTGACTGCTATTTTTGTGGGAATATTTTTGTTTGGGCAGGCCACATTCTTTGGCACAAAAACCGAGATTTTTTGTGTTGTTTGACCAGACTTGACCGCAGGTTTGACTATGTGTTGACTAAGTTTGACCGAATTCCTTAGCACTGTTTTGGGTTGATTTGGACTGTTGTTGGAGGCTGAGTTGACTGGGTTTGACTGAGTTGATATGGAGGAAGATTTGTGCTGATTTGACCAACGTTGACTTTCTAGTTAGGGTAACTTGTTCACCTTAATTTGATTGGACAGATTTGATTGTGTTTGGGAAAGTGAATTTTGTATATTGCTCGGATCCCAAACCAATCACTGATTGAACTTGTCATCAACGAATCCTCCTGGATCCCAATGCCACCAGGAACAAAAAATACCAAGGCTCCATGGCTCCGACTCTGCTATAACTCAAACCAGGAATGCTGCTCCATCCATCGCGTACCAACTCATCACCTCCCTGCATTCCAACTCTTGGCATAAACCAAGGTCAATCTCATCATTCTGATGTTGTTCTTAGATATTGATGAGTGGCCAAACTACTTCCTGCTGCCAAATGAAGCATGTAATATCCCTCACCTGTAAGGGCTCCTACAATACAATGCTTTTGACTAAAAATGATACTCCATCATTAGGGTACCAGCTCATGATCTCTTTCCAATCCAATGCATGGACTCCTATGCATGGACTCCTATGCATGGAATACATCTGCTATGCTGATATTGGTCCATGCTCAACTCTTGATGCTCTACTTGGACAATCAAAACATGTCCAAGAAATCCTGCCTCTCTCCTTCTAATGGGAAAAGTGGGCAAACTGTGCTGCAAGCCCTGCCTATGAACTCCCGGAGAGGGATGCTGCCTAAATATGTTGCAGCTTTGCTCGCTGCCACTACATCTATTTGCACCTCATCAATGGGTAGACCCAAAGATGGATGCACTGCAATCTTCCTCGCTTGATAGGAAGCTCCACGCTCCTCCAGTCCACCAATCTCCTGCGACACTGTCCTGTCATGCTCCAACATCTCCTGAGGACAAGTGTCAGCGAATATTGTCATCCTGTTAGCTATCTTCTCATCAATGGCTGGCCACAAGGGTTTTTCCCATCCTCAATCACGGGCTCAACATGAGCCACTGATTGACTCTCCAACGCTGGCCCATCCCGCACACTATGTGTCATCTCTCTCATGCTCCTCTATGTGCTCTCTATACTGAATCATCAGTTGCTCATCTACTCCCGAATCTCCTTCCCTCATGGGAACAATTAACTGTTTGCCATACTCCTCTACCACACATGGATGCACATTTGGGCTACTGTCATCAACTCCACATCACTGCTCGTGCTCCTTAGAGATATCATCGTATGAACCCATGGACTTGTCCAAAGAAGAATCCTCACCCTAGAAGCCGGAAGCAGTGTTACTTGGGAGCGGGAACCAAAACGGGTGCGAGAGCGACATTTTCAAAAGCTCCTGGTTTGGGAGCGAATCCCGAAGTGTTTTTTATATAATATATATATTTTTTATATTTTGATATATATATGTCAACAAAAACATGTAGAATGATGAATTAGATATAAAAAACAAAAAAACATAGATTGAACCATATAACAACAATCATCTAGAAGTTATAATCTTCATCAACGACGTCCACAAGTTAGTAACATAGTAACATACAACATATTCAGTCTCATGATTCATCAATCTTAAAGTTTCAAGCTTTCAAAATTCAATACATAACATTTATCATCATTGATCACCAAAGTTGTACTTGTAAGCTAAGTGTAACCATTACAACAAATAATATCTAACATGAAATGAAATGTTATAAAATGAAATGAAATGAAACAACTTTCAATTTTCATGAAGCATCATATTCATAATTTATTACTAATGAGTTATAATTGCCAACTTCAAACTTAAATTGTCATATATTGTTTAAAAAAATATTGTAATAAATATGAAAGAGTAAATAGTTATAAAAACTACTAAAAACCAGAAAAGACAAGTAAATCTATTATCTATTTCTTATGCTTGGGCCTCTTGCCACCATGAGAAATGTCCAATTTTTTAGTCTTGTTCGAAAATTAGGATCTTTGTCATTAATATCACCCTCTAAGCATTAATATGCAGAGGTATCTTTTTCATTACCTCTGTATTTGTATAGGAATCTTTATCATTAATATCACCCTCTAAGCATTAACATAAGATAGGAAAAGCATAGCATGTCAAGTAAAGATTTTATTTGAGTGATGCGTACATTTTTAGGAGGGACATGATAGAGGAGTTCGACAACCAATGTCACTAACATCAAGGTACATAGAGGGATTGGTGCTCTCGATTAAATATGAGTTGCATACCCTAATACATGACAAAATTCAATGGAAACATTGCAATCCCCCAATCTTGAAATCCTAAAAAACTGATAAGTCTGTTGGATTTTGAATGAAATCTAAAATTCTACTTTCTCCATATGAAATCCAATGAGGTTGGAACCACTCCCAAACATCCAGAGTCATTTCTTGGTAATGTTAAAAATTTAAGTAAAGGATGAAAACGAAGATTAAGGAGAATGTCACTTTTACTTTAAGAATTTAACATTACCATGAATTGCGTATCAATACTAGGGCCATAGGCTTGATCATTAAGCTTCCCCACTCAAAACTTATTTGTTTCTTTGAAAAGAAATTGCATTTGGAACATTACTGCAATATTTTTTTTTTTTGCAAAAAAGGCTAAACGCTCCCGAAAAGGCAGGGAGCGCAACTTTTTTTAGGGAGCCCGCTCCAACCTGCTCCCGAGTCGCTACCACTCGGAGCGCGGATTAAACATGAATCTCGACTTTCCATACTTCATCATCGTCTGTTCTGGAAATATAGACTCGTGAACTGCATGTGGAAACTTGAATGCCCATTTTCCTGGTTTCCAAATTTTGAACAAGTCTCGGATTGGTTCACCGTCTGCACCTATAACTTTGCTAGGTAACTCTGTCGTGCTGAGATTAGCAAGAACTAAATCTGAAAGTTCACCATCATTATCACTCGAACTGTCAACCAAATTCTGTGTATCTGTAAAGCAATTTTCTCCACCATGCTCTAGAAGTAATTCCTCTTTATTAATCACATCAACACAGTGGATGTTTTCTATGGTGTCCTTTCCTCCTTTTGTTACAGTTTCTATGTATCAACTTCTTTGGCTTCTGTCTCTTTAGCTACTGTTTCCTTCTCTAATTGAGCTGCAAACTCAACTTCATGGAATGAAAAACAATCATCCCAATTTCCTTTAGGTTCACAAAAGACTTTTTGATCATAACAATGGTTATTAGTTGTTTCTATAGCAACAAATTCCTTATTTAGTACCATACTTGCATTCACAGACAAACTATCAGTTTTAAAAATACCAGACGTTTCGGTCTCTTTTGATGCTTCAAGCACCAAATTACCACCATGGAATTTTTGGTTTTTGCAAATTCTCTTTGTCGTGACTCAATTCTTATGAGTCTCTCCTTCTCCAACAAAGAAATATGTATTTGTTCAAGTGTGTTCATCAACATAGCATTCCATTTCTTTTGCAATAGATTCCACTTGACCCGTTTCCTTATTCTCCATCCACGTCTTCGGTCTTCACTCTCTTTCTTTTGAAACCATTCCTGTAGTATATTCAACTTTGCTCTCATCACTGCAATACTTATCCTATGCTCTTCATGAGTCAGTCGACATTTATTTGAACATTTCCTAAGTTTCTTCGTGTTCATTTTCAGTAATTCTTCAAACTCAAATCAATATTTGAAATTCAATAAAAGAAAATATTTACCTCAATCAAATTTGAAAACTGACTCCTCTTCTTTTCCCTTTGCTTCTGCTGCGCCTATGATTTTCATTGTCATATGCTTTCTTGATCTTTCATAACATCATTAAAACCTTTGCTGTTGGAGGATTTATCTTTAAATAGGAAGTTATTTGTCACTCAAATCATCTGACCTTTGAGTTGTGTGCTAAGTTAAAAGTTCTTGTGTAATATTTTTTTTGAATAAAAAATAAATGCTTTGGGGTTAATCTTTGCTGGTGTTACTCTTCATGGAAATACTGTAAGATGTGTCGTTTTTCATGCGTAAATTTTTTTAGCCATTGATGATAGCTTTTGAAGAGTGATTTGAGTATAAGTATCTTGCTCAGTTGCTGGGGTTTAAGTGATAATTTAAATTCTGAATGTAGTAGCAGGTATCTCTATCTATCTGAATTTTATTATCATTTTCTTGCTCTATTTTGATGGCTGGATTGAGTTTTGTTGAAAAGTCTTGATTTTAAGATCATCCGGTGTTCTGGGAAGTTTTCAGTTGGACCAGCCAACTCCAGATTCGTGTTTTTTGAAAAACCCAACTTAATTTGATTCCAACCTTATCATAAGATTTTTATTGGTGATGTATGAATCTGGCTGTTGAAAGCCTTATATTATCAGATCTGGGAGCGGCGTTGGACTCGCACTCCTCGAACTTGATAGATCTGCTATTCTTGTACGTAGATATATAAATTATTTTTGTTTTTTTCACTTGGGTTTTCCTGGGTTTTAGTTTTTATCATTGTATATATCGTTTGGGTGTTTTTTTGTTGTCGTGCAGCTACAGATCTAAGGAAAAAATCTGTGTAGAGTTCAGATCTAGGCCCTAGAGGGTAATATCTGGATCTTTGGGGTTCATCAACATCATTTTGCAGGAATATTATTCAAATTAATTTTGCAGTCCAAGGGTTTTAAGAGTTTTAAATCTGGAAATTTTTATAAGGGTTCCAAAAGTCTCAGATTTGGAAATATTTTACAGGGGTTCCACTGATAAATTTGAAGCATAAAAATACATTGGTGTGAAATTCATTTTTCTGGGTTTATCTTAAGTTTTGGGGTTTTCAATTTCTTTGCTGCCTGGGGTTTTCTAAACAGAAAATTTTGAATTTGTTTTTACTTGTTTGTCGTAGTTTTTTTTACCCTTGTTTGTCATCGTTTTTTACCTTTGTCTCTCCTCAAACCCTCGTCCCTCAATCGCAGTTTTTTTTTGCTGCGTTATTCCTTAGCTCTTCCATTGCGGCGTGCTCCATCACACTACCCATCTACATTCCCACCTGCGTCTCTTCTCCTCGTAGCTGCAATCCTTTCATACACTTGTCTATCCACAACCCTACCTGCAAACTATCGTCGTCAATCTTCTGCTATCTCTCCTTTTGCTGCAGTCGAGCCTCTTCGACCTGCACGCAATGATTAAAAACATTTCGATTTTGTTTCCTTTTTCCTTTTTTTTATTTACTTTGGTTGGTTTTAGTTAGGGTGTATATATTTTTTAGGTTTTGTATGAAATGCGATTTGGTTTTGGATTTTTATTATTATCTTTATTCACTCGTTTCGATTTTATTGACCTTCGATTTTGTATTGATTTCATTTTTTATTTCATTTTGATTCGTTGATTTTATTGTTTTTTGATTTCCCTTTTCTCTTTTAATTGTTCGATTTGATTTTTTGTTTTACACCTTTTTTTTTATAATTTTGATTTACATTTAAACAATGTTCCACCAAGGTTCCGGGACGAGGGGGCGAGGGGGCGCGGGAGCGGCCTATGCAAAAGCTCCCTACCATTTTTTAGGAAACGTGGGGGAGCGTCAGGGTCTTAAAAGTTTATAAATATAAAATATAATTTATTAATTGAGTCCACTATGACAATTTGGTTTGAATTGAAAAGCTGCAAAGCATGATCATTGATATGAATATCATTTGACATTATCCAAATTTATAATATCATATAAAATAATAAATTTAAAATTCTAATTCAGCTTGGTCAAATTCTAATTTAGATTTTGGTCAGACAGAGGGAGAGCTTCAACTTGATAAGGTAGCTACTGAATTCTGTGAAAAGGTAAATGAACAGATCAGGAACACTGCATTGGCAGTAGAAGGGGCAACTACAATGGGTTGTCCAGCTGTATTGGATCCAACAGCTAGAAAGGTTGTTATATTATATATAATATAGACAGTACACCATATGCTGAAAGAAGAGTTTTAGTTCCAGGAGAGATGAGAAGATCACATGAAAGAGTTTCTGACAGTTTACTATCAAATGACATTGACTGCAGGATGACCATCTGCGAACCAACTTGGGTGACCAACGATGGCATGGATAATTTGTCTACCTTATTAGAGCAATGCCATGCAGTTCAAACTTCAAACTAGCAGTGTATTTCAGGGGTGAAAATAATTTTCAAACCTGAGAATTCAAGCTGAGCCACTGTGCTCTGTGTAAATTTTGTAACTGTATAAATTCATATATAACGACAGTTCCTGAGATTTCTTGTTGCCCATAGTATTTTTGTCATGCTTGCAGTAAATGCATGTTAGTCTATAGTCCACCCAATTATTTCCCACATGACATAGGTGCTACTTCCATAGTTTGTATGTCAAATGTCGTGCAAATTAAAAACACAAACTGAATGTCTCATATTCTTTGCCTGTCACTCCAGTTATCTCCCCACTGTAATCCAACCATCACTTGAAGAAAAAAGGAGAAGTTTTAAAAGGAAAAATTCATGTACGTGCTATATGGTCCAGCAAATTTCCATGATACTGACCCTCTAAAATAACGCTTGTTGAAACCAAAAGACAGCACAAGACGTTATCCCCATACAGAACATGAGTAGCTTTGTACCACTTTAGGTCTATTAAATCATAAACTATAAGCAAGGCCATTTTTTTGGGAGCGTGGGGAAACGTCCCCTCAGGGAAGGGAAACGTTTCCCTCGCACGTCCCCCCGAGTTTCCTCCATTTTGGGAGCGTGGGGAAACGTCCCCTACTCATCCCCAAGTCCCCGGAGCGCGGGGGAGCGAGGAAACTAGACCCTTGGGGGGGCGAGTCCCCGTGGAACACTGCATTTAAAAACTTTAAAATACATAAAAAATTAAAAAAACCTAAAAAATCCTAAAAATTAAAAATTCTTAAAAATCTAAAAATAAAAAAAAAACATAAAAAATTTAAAAAATTAAAAAATCCTAAAAATTAAAAATTCTTAAAAATCCAAAAATTTTAAAAAAATCTATTAACATTTAAAAAATCTAAAAAAAATTTAAATTCTGATGACTAAGGAATTAAACTAAAAAGGTATTTGCGCTTTCACATTTAATATTTTAATGTGCCCTCTGGCCCATTAAAATTTTAATTTTTAACCCTTTGATTCATTTAATTCTGTCACATTAAAAGATTTTGATTTCTTCATTCAAGTTATTGCCTAAGGAATAATTAAAATTCTAATTTAAAGTTTGTTGGTGTTATTTGGTGATTAAATGCAATTTTCATGATTTTTCTATTGTCAAGATGCGATAAATGTTTTAAATCATACTAGAGAAAGTTAATTAATTTTAGATCTGGGTCATTAATGAAAATCAGTTTAAATCAGGAATCTCTTGCATGATAGATTTTTGGGCATGTTACAATTAGTTGTTTATGATCGTTGCTTTGCCACATTATAAATTGCTCTGGGTGACTTGTCATTTATTTAGTCTTTGGTTAATTCAAATTAAAGGCACTGGTCTGTAGTCATTTTAATCTTGTGATTGTGTCTATCTATCTCAATTGACCAAGACTTATTCTAAATTCATCAAGTTGTTTATCCTTAAAATCTCCTAGAGCTCGTGTTCCACAGGCTACCCTCATCCACTCACCCTAGGGACTACCCCCCTTGACTTATCTAAGAGAGAGTCTAAACATAGTAAGGATTAGAGTGACAACCCTTACTCTGAGCGTTGTCGCGGTGCTTGGACACTTTGTGCGACAACAAACCTTTTTTGAGAAGGGTTCGTTGTTTGTTGTTGTTGGTTTTTTAAGGGAGTTTATAAAGGTTTGATCCATGTTTAAGTTAATAATCAAGCTACTTTTATATGTCTATGACTAACAACATCTTAAAAAAATGGTTAGACAATTATATCATGCCATATGTAAGGAAAACAACAAACTCTATGGCCATATGGTGCAATATAAGGCCGCTACATGGTGCAATATAGTGATGCTACAACTATTCTAGCAACTTATACAACCATTAATAAGTTCCAGACTTGGACCTTAGCATGAAACTCAACCTATCCCTTGAATTCAGAAATTCTGCCAATGTCCTTGCCTTGTCTCAATGGTAATACACTAGTTATGGCTCAATGCAATATTACCATAGTTTCAATGGAACAAATTGAAGACTAATTTCACAACATTTAAAAATGCTACCAATTTAATAAATTAAACATGCACCTGAGCATGATTGTCCCTCTGTTTTGTAGTATCCAACACTTAGACTTGGCCTACTGGGATCTGGTTCCAATTGAATGTGATGTTGAATAGGTAGCTTCAGGTAATTGACAAGGCCCGTGGTCTTTGGAATCAATCTACGCACTGCCTGGCCGCTACAGGAGATACCGCGATCCAATTCTTGTTGGCTTTGCCTTTGACTTCATGCATCAAGCTACGGGTCACCTTCAAAATTGTTTCTGCTTGCCTCACATGCCGGTTATACATTTAGTGACAACACTAAATGCTATCATTTAATGATGAATGCTACCAACAACAACACAAAACATCCACAATTGTGCTTACATTAAATTCGATATGCGCACAACACCCAATTCTCACACTCTTTCGACTGCTATAGAAGTGCTATGCACATCGAACACTTAAACGCCTTGATTTTGGATATGAGCTTCCTAGTGGAATTCCAGAGATTTATTTTGTCGGATATATCTCAAAACCATTGTCAAATGTTTGTCCCTCGACACTTAGATGCGCTGTTGTGCTAGAATAAATTGTCACGCCAAAGAATGTTGTTCAAATCGCTCTCCTTCATTCACCATTCACTCCAAATATTCTGCTCAATGTAGTCAAGCCGCTAGGAACCAACACTCACGGTCTATAGTTTGCTATCTGGATATTGCGACTAAGATTCTCCTTTTGGCTTCATCACAGATCATCAATGCATGACAGTCGCATCAGATACACATACATATTGGTTCTATACCCTGTGATGATACACTACAATAGCATCTCAGTCGTCGTTACCGCCTCCAGCATCGACGTGCATCATTTGCCACATCGATCGATCAATCACGTTAATAAAATTATGATGGTGAACACAAGATAGGTTTCAGGGATCCATTGGGTGTCACAGTGCCTTGCCAAAGTGTTGTTGACTCGTTTTCTCAAATCTGTGCCTAAACGACAAGTGGTCAAGTTCATCTTCGTGAAATGTGTTTTCTCGGCATGCCTTTGTTGGGGATGATGCTATTGGCCTTGTGAGCACAAGCAAACCGCGATAGCAAATTAATTCTTCATCAATCCACTGCATCAGCTGATTCGGTTAAACGATTGGGTTCCAACAAAATTGAAGAGTCGACCTTTGTGAGTGGAGCTTCTTGAAGAAAATCAACGATATTTGGTCTCTTGGCACTTGATTCCTGAAACCCTTGGTTGGTCCTTTTGAGAAGAAATGCGGCTTTAGTATAATAGTTGATTCAGCAGCAAAAATTTGGTATACTCGGGTTTGGATGATGTTCTCAGCCACAAATGAAGAATGCTCCTAGCCTGTCGCAAATGATGAACACGCTCTAGAAAAAACCACAAACTTAGGCAGAAAAACCACGAACTTCGGCCTGCTCTAGATAAGAATCATGTTGTCAACGATAATTTCTTGGCTCCTCGAACAAAATTTGCATGCCCAAAAAAAGAAAAAAAGGATGTCCTCGGCTTTGAAAATATTAGGCGGCTTTCATTTGGCTTGGCGGCTCCACAAAGACGGTTTAGTTCATAAATTCGCGACGGGGCCCTCTTTAGATTACAATAATCTGCCCATTCAATTTAAATTTGGCCATCCTTTGCAATATCGTTTCATGACCTCTTCAAATATCTTCATTGCCCTTAGAAAATTTGATGTTAACGACCCCACTTAGTAATAATATGCGACGACCCCTTTATAAAATTGATTCTTGGTCCTTTGTCCCAAAATAATAATTTTAAATTTATGAATGGCCCGCTTCATAAAGCAATTCGACCTTCAACAAAAATATACCTTCACAGCACAAGCTCCCCAAACCTGATCTTCCTTGCAATAAAAATTGGCTCCAACAATAACCTCGACTTGGCCTTTCATGATAACCCACAGCTGAGCCAAGATCACGGCTTTGATACCACTGTAATGTCCCAAATGAAGAAAATTTGGAACAAACCTTTCTCATAAAATTTCTACTCATAAACAGAAGATTGCCATGTAAAATTTAACAACATAGTACATGCAAATAACAATGATGAGCAGAAGGAAATCTCAACTTTATTATATTAACCAGAAATAGGAGTACATACCAATGTGAAATACCTGGAAATGGTTGAGAAACTCAAACAACTACTACAAACTAGATCCGACCTCAAAATGTGTCTGCTACAACACTGGATCTGGTCTCTCAAAATGCAACTGCAAACAATAAGAGCTCTTGTGAATTCTGGATGAATTCACAAGGGGAGATGGGTACGTGCCTAATCTCATTAAATCACTAGAGGGTTTCTGTCATGGGGCTATTGCTGAAGTAGAGAACCGCGTTCTCAAACCTCTCCACAAAGACAATACACAAATCCAAGACGTCTCCAAATGACCTTCTCCTCCTCTTTTAAAGATCTCATGGATACATCTCCAAGCCTCTAGAAGCATCTTATTTTATTATTATTCTAGAAGCTCCTCCATTGACTTTATCAAGTGACATTTTAATTTAATTTTATTTCACTGAAGTCACTTTTGGCGCTTTTTCTCCAATTAATTATTTTTCCTTAATTAAATGACTAATTAAAGTCATTTTTAACGAAGGAAAATGGCAAATCGCACACCATACTCTTTTCGGCCACTGGAAGTCTCTTCCCAACATCCCATCCTGTAGATCTTCTCATTCCAGTTCCAACGAGCTATTACACTTAGGTGTTCCATCAATTAATCTCCCCAGAATGCCACCTCGAGCATAATTAATTAAGCTATGCCCAATAATAACGCTGAATTTTTGTAAGTTGTCTGAATGCGACAGAACGAAAGGAAAACTGTGCGGATGATGTAATCTGCCAAGCATGGGGCATTTCCATAGGCTGCTTATGTAAAAAAAATAAAGAACTATTTAAAATTGATGGACGTTGTTCATCATGAGAGTGCTTGTGGGAGCAACTTGGACTGAACCATGCAAATATCTTATAGATTTGTTGGCATGTTTACTGTTCAATATCCACTTATGTGTATTGATAACTATAGGTGGCTGCAGGGAGGTGATATTCTAGAGAGCTTGATTTTCATTTGTTTTTTCTTAATAGATGACATGCCGGGCATGCTCCCTTACAAAATACATTATACAAAAGAAGGCAATGGGTGAAACCCTTTTTCTTTCCTCAGACAAATCTCTGATAAAATTCCTTGGTTTAGTCGAGGTTGCTACCACAAACACTCTCATGACCAACAAAATCCATCAATTCTTATTAGTTTTTATTTTTTTAAAGTTTTTTTGAAGGTAATAAGCAGCAACTCAAATCATAGTTATGTTTTTGGTTATTTCAGAGACAATGGCTTTCTGGATTCTCGCCAAGTATTTAATATTTTTTCAGAAGTGATAGAGGTGGAGTTTAGAAAGTACATTTTATTTATTTATTTGTGCAAAGAAGGAAGTCATTAGTAAAATGGTGGTCTTATATCATTAATTGTTTGTTAATTTTTTAGCCTGTATTTTTTCTTCTCTAGTGGAAGTTAAAGAAACGCCAGTTCCTTTAGTTGGTGTCCCAAAATTTATCAGTTGCTCATATTTCCATTTGTAAGAGCCTAGGAGGTGTTCTTTTGTATTGCATTTTGTCAATGACTGATATTATGTTTTTTTTATGTATACTCCCGTATTTCTCATTTTTTGTCATTTCATGCGATTTTATACATTCACTAATTGTACCCTTATCTGATTCTAGTATTATTTTTAGTCATATTTTAGTCTTTAGCTTTGGAGTCACAATGGAGTCGCATTTGCACCTCCCACATGTCTTGTTCGCCAGATGTATCTTTTAGTCCCATTGACCTACTCTTGTGGTCACCCAAGGACATTAATAAAATTATCTTATCTCTATGCTTCTGTGGTTGTACGTGGACATTGGTGGTAGAGAGAGAATTAGTCCCTTTGCACTGTTAATGTGAAATTGGATATTTGAACTGACTCTTATGTATTATGTCTTTATAGAGGTAGAGCCACAGTATGCTGGTGCTAGAATAGAAGGAGAAAATGTAACATTGGAATTTATAAAGAAAATGATGGATGAGTTCAAGAATCAGAAAAATATACACAGAAGGTAATGCGCACTATGTGCATGAAACATGTTCATGCATTTTTTTTGCTGAAAACATCTGTTTGTTACCATTACACAAGTGCATGCTTTGTTTCTGAGGAAAACATTCTATTTCTAGGTATGCATTTCAAATATTATTGCAAGTAAAGGATTTGCTGGAGGTGATGCCATCACTGGTTGACATCAATATTCCAAATGGAAAGCAATTCACTGTTTGTGGTGACATCCATGGTCAGGTATTTGAATGAACTTTATGATTTAGAGCAAAAGATAAATTCATGGTCTGGCTTGTTACTGTTGTTTTTTTGCCAGAATTTATTTGAGTCTCATGGATTCTAGAAGGAATACATGAAGAGAATGTTATTGTCATAGCATAAATCATGATATTATGGAAATTCAATATTGTGTTGATTGAATCCTACAGTTATGATAAAATGGACTGTATATCATGTGGGTATTTTGTCCTTGAGCTGTTTCGATTTATAGTTTTACTTTTCTTTAGACATTGATTAGAACATGATATTCTGGTGTCACCTGTTCTTGGAAGATCAATTTCTAGATGAACAATAAGGCATTGCTATTATTAATGTTTCATACTGAAATCCTTTTTTCAAGTTTTCTGTTCCCCACTTTTTTGTAGACATAACATGTTATAGAATTCAACATTTAGATAGTTAATATGAAATATCTAATTGATCTTGATGTTAACAATATAAGTGAATCCGAAGCACAACTGTCGTTAAAAAAGTTAGTTTTGGTTTGTTAACCTTTATTTATTTATTTCTGAATTAAAGACTTCTATTAGCTGAAAGGATTATATATTTTCTGAGTTAGTAATCGGAGAACCCACAGTAATACCCATATTCTGTCAATGTTTCAAATCCCAACAGGGATCCATCATCAGGACTATTTTTGAATGTTGATAGTAGAAGAGCTAAAATCTGAAGCTCTTCTTGCTATCTTCACTCTGAATTTTTGGAGTAAAATAATTTCACTCCATGTATCCCCTCCGTACATGGAAATGATTCTGGATTTTAGACATCTGTGGTTTATATTTTCTGAGTTAGTAACCGGAGAACCCATAGTAATACCCATATTCTGTCAACGTTTCAAATCCCAACAGGGATCCATCATCAGGACTATTTTTGAATGTTGATAGTAGAAGAGCTAAAATCTGACGCTCTTCTTGCTATCTTCACTCTGGTTTTTTCGAGTGAAATAATTTCACTCCATGTATCCCCGAGCTAAAATCTGAAGCTCTTCTTGCTATCTTCACTCTGAATTTTTGGAGTAAAATAATTTCACTCCATGTATCCCCTCCGTACAGGGAAATGATTCTGGATTTTAAACATCTGTGGTTTATATTTTCTGAGTTAGTAACCGGAGAACCCATAGTAATACCCATATTCTGTCAACGTTTCAAATCCCAACAGGGATCCATCATCAGGACTATTTTTGAATGTTGATAGTAGAAGAGCTAAAATCTGACGCTCTTCTTGCTATCTTCACTCTGAGTTTTTCGAGTGAAATAATTTCACTCCATGTATCCCCTCCGTACATGGAAATGATTCTGGATTTTAGACATCTGTGGTTTATATTTTCTGAGTTAGTAACCGGAGAACCCATAGTAATACGCATATTCTGTCAACGTTTCAAATCCCAACAGGGATCCATCATCAAGACTATTTCTGAATGTTGATAGTAGAAGAGCTAAAATCTGAAGCTCTTCTTGCTGTCTTCACTCTGAATTTTATCGAGCCTCCTTGTACACCTTTGCCCGTCTGCTAGGGAACTGGAAGCAGACTATTGGCAAAACAGGGGAGCTTTTGTCCAAAAATGAAACAATGGCCATAACATCTTCAAAATAGTGCGGGACCAGGGCTTATCAGCTGAGAGTTTACAGTAAAATCTAACTAGAAATTAACATTTAATGAGAGAGTAACAGCCTTCACATGCAGAGAAAAGCTAAAAATACCAGACATGTAGAGAAACACCTATCATCCATATATTTAAAAAGAGGTGGAAACATCCACCTCAATGGGCATTTGATCCACGGTTCTGTCCAGAAGAGCATGTCCTTTGTTGCGTTTGAGAATTACCTCAACCCTTGCCAAGTGTTTGTCCAAATTCCTGAACTGCAATTGGAGTCATATTTAAGCTTTCACTTCATTCCTTTCCAGGAGGACTTTACCCAAGAGGGACTTGAGCTAAGTTGTAGGAAACGTTGGAGAAGGGTCCGTTTCCGGCCGGAAACGAGGAAACTCGTACCATATGGGCTCGAAACTCGTTTCCGGCCGTACTAGCCCATTTCTCGAGGAGGAAACGTGGCTAGTACGGCCGAAAATGCGTTTCTAGGTCGTACAATGGAGTTTCCTCTTCTAACTTGACTTTTCTTGTATTTTTTATTTTATTTTTTGGCTTCTAATTTTTTATTGGGCGACTAAAATATCTTCTGGTTGCTTCTAGATGCCTCTCAAGTTATAGAAAAGAGGATTTTCTGAGTGGGGCAGCCTAATGTATAAGCCTATGGCCCTATTTTTCATTTTCATCCTTTTACTTAATTTTTTAACATTATCATGAAATGATTCAAGATGTTTGAGAGTGGTTTCGCCCTCATTGGATTTCATATGGAGAAAGTAGAATTTTAGATCTCACTCAAAATCCAGCAGACTTATCTGTTTTTCACGATTTCAGGATTGGGGGGATTGCAATGTTTCCATTGGATTTTGTCATGTACTAGGGCATGGAACTTGTATTTAATCAAGAGAACCAAGCCCTCTATGTAGGGGAGACTCCCAATAATCAAGAGCACGTAGGGTACTAGCGTATAGAACTTGTATTTAATCAAGAGCACTAAGGTCGTTCGACTATGTAGGAGGAGACTCCTAATCAAGCACGAGACAAGAAATTAGAAATTTCTCGTGGCAGATTTTGGATATTGCTATTTTCATTATGTGATCATTCATGAGTAAATGTGATGTAAATTTACAGACTTATAGTTTATGCATTGACAATTGACAATTTAATCATAATGTAATAAATTAGAATGTATCATATATGCTTCATGATTGCACATATTTCTTTAATGTCCTTATATATATATATATATTGTGTTTCCCCGTTTCCAAAATTTTGGGGGGGGGGTCACGTTTCGTACCAGTGCCCGTTTCAGAAACTCGTACCTGTTTCCCCGTTTCCTGCAACTTAGGACTTGAGCTGCTAGTGAAGGTTCAACATGTGGAAATATTGATTTAAATGCTCCCTTATAGTGCTTGTGTTTGGCACCCAGTCGACCATGGTCACTAGAATCTTAGATTCAGAATGGCAGCCTTTGTTTGTTATAATCTCCTCCATCTTCCCCAACTCTTGCTAGATTTTGGGAGGAGTCTACATGCAGAGGATTGAGCTCTGGGCTGTGCACATGAACCCCCATTAGAACCTCTTCCTCTTGTGCCATGTCGAGACTTGGCTCACTATCGTGTCATCGTAGTCGCTGTGTGAGGTGAAGCTGAAACTTGCCTAATCTGCGATTGCACCTGGAATAGAAACTTGAGTGAGAAGTAGTAGGAAATGATTCAAGATTGTGGACAACTAAGACACTGCTCAGATAAAACTTCCAGACTCGTAGAACCTCTTCCTTTTGTCTTAGCTTAGACCTTTGAACAACAAAATAAGGACCGAATAACCAAGATTGGAGCAAATAGAAGGCGCAAAGGCACAATCCTGGTGGGTGTGGACATTCACTCAAAACTGCACTAAAGTGCAACACAACCAGGAGACTCTCTTGCAGACAAAGATGCAAGCTTCTGAAGCAGTTGCAGAGAAACAACTTAGGGGTTGAGAGTGAATAGATACATTAACTTAGTCAAATTGGAGTATAGAGAATGCCATCATTAACAAGCGCAAATGAGCTTTCGAAAACTTCTTATATTGATAAATTAATTCATCAAATCCAAGGTTTCATTTGGGAAGGGGCATGCTAGGCTTAAGATGCATTACAACTCCAGCTAACAGTGCTTCAAATGCAAACCATGTCACCGCCATGAATAGGGGTGGTGGGTAGGTCTCCTTAAATGCTCCTTGAGGTGATGGTCACTGTGTTGGCCTCTTCTATTGTTCTGCACTTTATCACCTTGTTGCACTCAAATTGTCAAAGTTCCAGGGAAGCGTAGGTACCAACTTTTTTCAACAAGGATTAGATCACATATCAGCAGTCCATGTGTAATGGTCATCCCATTCTACAAGTTATGTATTGTAAATGATCTTAGTAAAACCTTGACTCTATGTAACAACCTAGGTAAGCATATAATTTGATGATGAATTCCATCCTAGGAGGTTTTTTAACTTCACTGATTACCTGTGTTTTTCATTCCAGCTTAAACCCCAAATCTAGGGTGAAATTTATTGTCGGATTATTAGGTAAGTCCTAGTGTTTTAATTGAGTTTGATGTAAAAGTGGTTTGGGAATAATTTAAGCTAATTGGCTTAATTATTTTATTACAAATCACTTGGTTTATTAGATCATATTGTGTCACAGATGGGTTATGTGTCATGAAGGTCTAAGACGAATGTGTATTCCCTCTTTGAGTCTTGTAAATGAAAATCATATGTATTAGAGGGTTGGGAAAATAATTAATCCCCTCGTGCATAAATTAATTAATTTTTTGGCTTGCGAATCCTAAGGGCTTGTGACTCCCTTTCCTTGGCCTTTAGGCCATAGGCCTTAGGGCTCTTCCTAGGCATCTAAGCTCTTCATACCCCCAACACTATCCTCATTAGGCATAATGTCGCCTCTTTGAGGCCTTATTCTTCATCTTTGGGCACCGATCTATTATCCTAGCCCTTTTATCCCGACAAATTCGTCTCCCTTACCCTTGTTCTCCATTTACTTAAGCCTTTTTTGCCCTAAATTGACCTGAGACCTTAATTTGAAGTTTTAAGATTAAATACTTGGCGGTTTTGCGGGCTTAAGGTCTCAAAATTCATATTTTTTTGATGTAAAAGTGGTTTGGGAATAACTTAAGCTAATTGGCTTAATTATTTTATTACAAATCACTTGGTTTGTTAGATCATATTGTGTCATAGATGGCTTATGTGTCTTGAGAGTCTAAGACGAATGTGTATTCCCTTTTTGAGTCTTGTAAATGAAATTCATATGTATTAGAGGGTTGGGAAAATAATTAATCCCCTCGTGTGTAAATTAATTTTTTTTTTTGGCTTGCGAATCCTAAGGGCTTGTGACTCCCTTTCCTTGGCCTTTAGGCCATAGGCCTTATGGCTCTTCCTAGGCATCGAAGCTCTTCATACCCCCAACACTAGCCTTATTAGGCATAGTGTTGCCTCTTTGAGGCCTTATCGTTCATCTTTAGGCACCGATCTATCATCCTAGCCCTTTTATCCTGACAAATTCGTCTCCCCTACCCTTGTTCTCCATTTTCTTAGCCTCTTTTTGCCATAAATTGACTTGAAACCCTAATTTGAAGTTTTAAGATTAAATACTTGGAGGTTTTACAGGCTTAAGGTCTCAAAATTCATATTTTTCAAGCGGCAACGTGATCCCAAAATCCCAAAATTTCAACCGTGGGATCTTCAAGGCCTTGGGCCTAGGTTTGACTTCTAAACCCTTGTTTTGCTTCAATTTTGTTACAACAGTCGAATCATTAATATCTAAGCCCTAAAACCACATTTTAATTGGTCAAAATCAATTAGAATTTCAAAATCTAAATTTTCACAAATTTTGGCCACTTGGGCATCTCTAATTTGACCTAGATCTAACTTTTTAGCTTGTTGGAATTGACTGCATAACTGTGAAATTCAAGTCTGAAATATATCTACGCATACTCTTAATAAAAATAAAAATAAAATTGAATTTTCAGTTTCCAGTGAAAACTTACTATTTTTAGACATTTTGGGCATCATCTTCAGTGTTTTAAGCTCAATGATCTGTCACTATTTTACTGCTGTAATAAATTTATTAGTTCTAAAATTTCTGAATCACACTTCCTAAAAGTCCTAAAATTTGACAATTTTGAGTTTTAATAAATTTTTACTATTTTTGGGCATATTGACCATCTATTTTTGGCATCTTTAGCTTGCTGATTTGTGGTTGTTTATTGCTGTAAACAAACAATCAGATCTGAAATATCATTGAATACATCATCACTAAGTCGGCTAAATAAATTAATTTACATTTGTTGGTCATTGAGATTTTTTTATTTTTTTTATTTTTTTTTGTATTTTACGTGTAAGACAAATTTCATGATTTGAAGTAGTTTCCTCATTGCTTTTGTAACATTGATAAAGTCTGAATTTTCTGAATTTTTACTGCTGATATAAATTTTCATAGATCTGAAATTGGCCTATCTCATCTGTGCACTCGGAATTTGGCATTGATCTTGTTGATTGACATAATATCTTGTGTTAATAATTATTGGTGGATAAGTTGGTTACTTGAAATTTACACTTGTATCTCTTAGCACTCATCTTGTTTAAGATTGTATCGCAACATTGTTAAGTACTCTTGCATTAAGACATATTTTACATAAGTACTTAAGTAACTTAGCAATCTTAACTCAAGATAGTCTCACCCATAATCTCTTGCATAATCATATTAGATTTAAATTGCATTAATAATTTACCTCCTAGCATAAGCTAGGCTGATAGAGAGATAGGGTAATAACCCTTCTCACTTAGCTTGAGGGGCCTCAACAACTCTTCGGTGGTTAACACGGTGACCTTGCAATCATTAGAGCCACAATATCTGCAACACCAGAGGCATCGAGTGATAGGAGCACAACAAAAGGTATCGTTAATTAGGCCCTAGCCTGCTTCCTATTGGTCTCCTTCCCACAACCTACCTTGGAGCCCAACTTCAAAATAGTTAAAGGAAGGTTACATCTAGATTACGCATTTAACTAAAAATAAGCAAGATTTTTGCATCACACACAGGTTATAGGGTTGCATATCATTCAGGTTAGTCAATCATTTTAAGCAGCAAGTGTTCATCTGGTCATTTGGCTGCTTTCTACTATAAACAAGAATTTGTGACTCCATTAATGCACTAGTCTCATACTTTAAAATTTAATCTAATCAATAATCTTGCTCAAATTTAACCAATTGGCTAGGCCACTCATCTGTGTCTCCCAAAAAGTTGGTTTCCAACTTGTTTTCCTTCAACTGATTCCATAGGGACTACCCCCCATAGCCTGCTATTGGGAGACAGCTAGAACAACTAGAACGGAGTGGGCGGGGATTAGAGTGACAGTCCCCGTCTTGAGCGTTGTCGCGGTCCTTGTACAATCTGGGCGACAACACACCCCATTTAGGGTTGACCCCAAAATGTGAACTAGATTGGAATTGAAAAAAAAAATCACAAAAAATTCAGACCGAAATATTAGTCAACCAAAAAAAAAGTAATTTTCAACTTTTGCAAAAATATATAGATATTCTTGTGCATCCCAATAAAACCATTATATACAAATAACCAAAGTTTCACACACACACATATAACAAGTAAGGGTGCATTAACCAAAATAGCACCGAGTGCAATCCATATTTTAACTAAAACACCTTGTCAAAGGGGCTCTAAATGGCCTCGAGGGTCCAAAAAAAATTATGCTACAATGAATAACTACACATTATCAGAATCATTGCATATATTGGGATCTTCATTATCAATATCACCCTTTATGATTGAAATAAGATTTAAAAAGCTTAACATGACAAATCAATGATTGTTTTCTTTGATAAATATTTTGATATTCCATATTGATATGACGAATATACATTTTTCGGTCCTCAAGGGACTTCTTAGACTCAACATCAAGGGTTGAAGCCATTACAGCTTGAACCTGGGTGGGGAGGATAACAAACATTCCTCCTGATCACCCAAGTTAAACCCATTTGACAACCAAATTGGTGATTTTGCTTGAGTGAAGGGTACAAATTTACTAGGATCTTGATAATGGAGTTCAAAAATCAATGCCACCAACATTGAGGTACATAGAGGGCCTGCTGCTCTTGATTAAATGCTAGTTCCATACCCTCATATATCACTGAATTCAATGGAAATCCTGTGAATCTTGAATGCTGAAAACTGTTAAGTTTGCTGAATCTTGAATGGGATCTAAACCATGACATTCTTCATATGAAATCCAGTGAGGTTGGGATCACTCTAAAAATCTTGAAGCAATTAGGGGTAATGTTAAACATTTAAGTACGAGGATGAATATAAATGATTCAGATTGGATCATTATATAATTTGTTATCTATCTTGATGTATTCAGAGTGGAAAAATTGCAGGAACTAGCTTGGAGCAACACTTTTATCGGTGGGACCCAGTTTGGAAAATTGGGGTTTGAAACCTTTTAGGGACATTTTAAGGCCTTAAATGACAATTTATGGCGGTGAACCTTACCAATTTAAGTGCTTGACCTTGTGATGCTATTCTACACTCAAGGACCTTTCCAATGGTGCAACAATCATTTCAACCGGAGTTTGTATTCAAAATTTATGCCTTTCGGAAGTTGACCTACCATGTGTGTCCGCCATGGCATGAGTGGATGCTACATTAGCTCTTGTTACTCATCCATGTGGGGATAGCCATGTGGGGACTATGAAGAAGAGTCTGGGAGGGTCAAAGTTGCAACTCTATTTGAGAGTTGAAGGAGTCAAATCTAACCACTAGTTGACTATCGGGCTATCTTATAATCGAGCCACTATGAGGAAAAGGGGTCCCATTCTATTCGACTACATCTTACTCCACAAGGGAGCATAACAACTAGGAAAGGGAGTGAGAAAGCATAATAGAGGGGTTTAGAGTTTTGTAGCAACCTGTTAGGCCACAGGTCTAGCGAGTGTCTTCTCCTTTGTACTTGCATTATTTCCATTATAGAGAAAGAGAGAGAATAATAGCCTCACCTTCCAATTGATTTTTCTCTCGTATGGGTTTCCTAGAGCATATCTTGTCTTCATTGTGGTTGGTGTGTGATTGTATTTTATTGTTCTCTATTTTCTGCATTTTATATATTACATGCATAAGCAAAAAAAATTAATCAAACTGGAATCTAAGGAATTTATCCCTTAATAGTATGGAATTCAGTCTTTTTTATTAGGTATGTTCTAACAAACTATCTAGTGCAATATCCACGACGGTTTAGAGATCAATAAAAGATAAAGGAGTGTCAATTTTACTTCAGAATGCAACTGAAAGATAAAGGAGAATGTCACTTTTACTTTAAGAATTTAATATTACCATTTAATTACTAGGGTGGTTGAGCTAGTGTGCCGGGGAAGGTGGGTTTGGGTGTTTCTTTAAATAGCCTCGGTAGGGTCTTGTGGTTGGGTATTGTGCTTCCAAATAACTTAATTTATTGCTTTTTAAAAGCAATTAGGTTTTGGTGGTCCCTACTTGCAACATATGACTCATATGGTTTAGAACCAACTAGTTTGGTGCTTTGAGGCCGATTTAGTACACAACCGAACAAAATTGTTTTGAATCCCCATATTAGATTGGATGGCCTTGAAATCAGTCTGATTGACTAATTTTGTTGGTTTTGATATCTTTGATAGATAGCATTGCCATTTTGAAGGCATAACATTGAAACTACCTAGACCAAGGAAGTGTATGATACCTAGGGCTTACACATTGTTACATTACCTCAAGAAAATTAAGTTGCCTATTCTTGATGGAAATATTGCCTCCAAAATGTAATAAGGATAAGGGATTGCCTAATTGAGATGAGCTGAACCCCCCTTCCCCCATATAAGGTGGATCAAGTCTGTGAAGACCACAAATAGGCACTCTTTCTATGATTTAGTGTTGGTTAAATTACATGTTTGATAATCCCTCATGTGTGAGCCGAATTTGTATTGCCCCTTGAATGTGTTAATATTTCATTGTTGTGCAGATTGATGTTAATTAGCAATGAGATTGATTTCTTTGCTTTGCAATTTGAATCAACTCTACAATGTTAGAATATAGCTCATTTTCATTGAGCCTAATTGCACAATTGTAAAAAGAGATTATGGACATGATAATAATTAGCAAATTGAAAGAGCATGTGCATGTAATAAAATCCCTTTCCCAATTTGATTTACTTGCTCAGGAAACTAAGAATTGTAATAACGCATATTAAGTCCTTAAAGGACGAGTGCGTATTGCTTTTTGTTGTTTTATGTATGATATACAACATGAATGAATAATGCCTAACCTAAAACAATTTATAAAAAAGGCAAAAGGTTGCTTTTAGGTTTACATTATTTGTGGATTGTTTTGTCATTCTTTATTTTATCTATGAAACACAAATAAATGGGACTTAAAGAAAATTAAAGTAAGAAGATTTTTAGGTTTTGATGAACCCAAAGAATAGCAAAGAAAAGGGGCAAATAAAAATACTTAGGGTAGCAGTAAGAAATGTAATAACGTAATAAGTGAATGTAATAGGCTATTGTATACCATAGTAAAATTTCACTATTCATTATGAAAATCTCAAATTGCTTGGCATGCATATTTGAGCCTGTAATTGTGCATGAATGCCCTGAACTTAACAATCTTATTGAGCTGGAATTTCTTTTTCTTTTTTTCTAGAATGCCCAAATAATCAATTGCATGTAATTGTTCATGTAACATATTCAAAGAGTGTTCTAAAAAAGCATTGTTCTTTGAAATTGCTCTAAGTGCTCTAGGGAATTCATAATTTTTGTTATTCAAGAAATATTAATTTTTTAGCTGTGTTTTGGCTGCAGTATTATGACCTTTTGAACATCTTTGAGATTAATGGGCTTCCTTCAGAGGACAATCCTTATCTTTTTAATGGTGATTTTGTTGATCGAGGATCATTTTCAGTTGAAGTCATACTTGTGCTATTCGCATTCAAGTGTATGTGTCCAACTGGTAAGTTGATAGCCTTTTGCCATTTTTTGGCCCCAAATGTTTTGCATTTATGACCATCAAGCTTTTCTGTAGGCTTAGGTGTTATCATTTCATTCATACTTCATCTTGTAGTTCATACTAATGGATTTTGAGATTCCATCAACCTTTGTTGTATTATCTTTAAATTTTGCAAACTTAATCCAAAATCCTTCCATCTTTACAAATTGTGAATTTTTCTTTTTGTACTTTTATAATTTAAATGGTGGCACACACAATTACTTTGCATAGACTTTTGCATTAGATATCTTTAATATAAATACACTGGAAGAAATGACTCATTGTCAACATTGATGGAAGAGGGAATCACCCTATTTCCTGGACGTTATAAATTGTTATATCTCAATGTTAGAGATGCCAAATCTGATATAGATATATGCATTCCAAGGAGTTGGTTCAAGAAGCTTGATGATGAAAGTATACAGTCAAGCGTGTTGAAACTTGACTAGTATAAAAATATGGGTTTTATTTGGAAGCAATGCTAATGTTTGACATGTGACAAGTTGCTTTTTGTTTAGACAAAATAAAGATTTTGTTGTGATTTACCCCTAACTTCCATTGGAGATTTTACTTATTATATGTAGCAACTATTATTGCTGCATCTATTATGACACTTTGATTCAAACATTACATGGGGCATTGGTTACAGATACCCAAAGCCGAAACATCTTAATCAAGTACAATCATTCTGGAACCTGAACTAGTATTAGGATGGGTAATATACAAATTTTGGAAGTAATAGAGATGTTTGGGACAACATTTTTTTTCCTTAAAGTACTTCTTTTATAACCTGCCATACAAAATCTGCAATATTTCTTGCAAAATATCTGTGTGAAAAACTTGAAACTGGTTCACCTGTTTTGATACCCCCCAGCAGTCCTTGTACATTCATAAAACTGAGATGATGATTTGTCAAAAACTTTCTACAGAATCTAAAACCAAGGTATCCCTGTAGTAATACAAGAAAGGACAAAACCCAGATTTGACTCATCAGCAAATTAATTCAGAAATTGCTTTGTTCATATTGTACTTAAAAAAAGGGATTCATATTGTACTTGAAAAATAATTGTTGATCTTCATAATTTTTTTGGTTGAGTATCTCCAGCTTGAAAGTAATAACGTCTAATCCAGTTGTATTGCAGCCCTTTATCAAACAATAAAAAGTCAAGACATCTATTTAAATAGTTCAAGATACATGTAATACTACAGCAATTATCCTAGTATTTGTGCAAATATATGGAAGTATGTTACAATTCTGTCAGAAATGATGTAAAATCTTGATGTTATAACTTGTTTTTGTCTATCTTTGTTAAATGTTAATTGGTGAAGTTGTGAGTTTAGGGTAGTTACAATGAAGCATAATAAACAAGAAGTATGCTTGTGCAGTTTACTTGTGACTGTGAGATGAAAATATCGATATTCATAAGAAAATGAAGAATGACAATATGTTCATGCACAATAGCATTCTGAACATACATGGAAGTGGTCATTAGATTAAGTGGGATGCTATTGTACACAATAGTGCCTCCATTTGTGATGATAGCTCCATAAAATAGAGGGTTGTATCATACAGATTGATGTTCTATATACACGATCATAGTGGTGTTATTGTTGTAGATAGCACAGATGATTGAATGATATTGTTGGTTCGTCTCTCTTTGTATTCTCTTTTTTGAGAAATATGCCTTATAGAGTCTTTTTGGCTGAGCTGCTATGCTGGAGAGGTGTATCCATGTTGTGAAAGTCACGCAAGACCCACACCTGACCTCATAGGCACTCACTCAAAGGTTTTTGAACTTGGGTCTCTATGTTAATATAAGCGCAATCAACTTGTTGGTTGTTGGTAGACCACAGTGATGTGGCATCTTTGATTTTTTTTTTTTAAATTGCTTAGCCTCTTTGTATCTTTCATATGCCTCTTTTGTAGGTTCAGTTTTTTTCAACTATAAGTAAATATAAAAATCATAATTTGTCTTTTGTTCTATTATAATTTCTTTGGTAGAGTACTTCACTCACATTCTATTTTGTTTCAAGTTAGGAGTTCCTGTTCACACATTTTTTCCAAATTATTCTCATATCGGGACAGCCTTCCAAGAATCCAAACCATTCTTGCGAGGAGGACATTTTTCAGTTGGCCATAGATCCATCCTTACATTCATACATTACATCAGGGCAGGGCATTTTCTCACTGATTATACAGCTAATTCCAAATTTGGGCATCTTTATAGGGTGCCCTCATCACTGATCAGACAAGATTGACTTCTTTGGAAGTTCTTCTAATTATGCTCCACATGGTATGAGCGCATGACAACAGCAAAATGAAGGATATATCTCACCAAGAGAACAAGAGAAGGGAGTCACAAACTTTTCTATTGATATCTTTCTAGTAACCATGGCTACACATTTATAATAAGAGGGTGTGACAAAATTGACAACTAAGGATATGAATAGATCTTCCCTTAAACAAGGAGTTGACCTATATAGATTTATTGATAAAAGTCTCTTTCTTGACATGCTATTTGACAAAAGTTAGTTTCCACACACGAGGATATCAAAAGCATTTGATCTACTAATTATATGCATGTCTCAACATCTCCTCTATGCTTATAGAGGGAATTGACCCCAATGTTTCTAAACCAAGGTCTTGTACATGAAAGAATGCAATAATTGCTAGTTTTTAAATGAAAAATGCCTTTTGAAGTGCTGTGAGAATATTGGTTGAATTGTGGAATATTTGTGGAATTAAATATTTGTCTAGGTAAAGCTATCTACAAGAAAACATGATTGGATATTGTCCCCACTTAAGACTAAGATGTATTGTTTTTCGTATGTGAGGTGCAAGTAGTTTAATGTATTTGACCTTGCTTTGATGTTGTAGAGGCCAATCAGAGATAATTTTTTGGGGTTAATATTTTCCATTTTTTGTTTGTTTGTCAAGTTGTCACTGATCCTCCAGGCTTGACCTGTGGCTCGAGGAGCCGCGATCCAGGGGCATGTAAGCCGTCAAATTCACCCGTGGAATGCACCCGGCCTGGGCAACACCAGCCCTTTAGCTGACTGGATTTTTTAGCATGTCTCCTCCCCCTAGCACAGGGCGCAACCACCCCCCTGTGAGGTTTAATCTTTGGTCGCCTTGCTGACGAGGCCCATCCTCAACCAGTTGTGCTAGTGGGACTTGACGGGTTAATATTTTCCATTTGAAAGTGAATATTTGCCAATTAAAAATGATAAGCTGTCCAATATAGTACAAAATTATTTTACTTGATACATAGCCAAATGTTTCTATAAAACATTGAAATTCTTTTGAAATATTCGAAGTTTCATAATATTTTTCCCAAAGTTTTGGTTTTTTGAAGATTACAAAGATTGACCATGATTTTACACTGGTTATAATGGTTCCTTAAAATTTTCCATGGCTGCAGTTTTACGGACTTTTGCCATATCGTTCTTAGTTGCAACCTCAAGAAAGGCTCATACTGATGGAACATTTTAATTCTGGCTGAAACCTGAGCTGTCACTTCTCTGAACTCTGTAGTCTCACCCAAATGACAAGGAGAAGGATCCCTATTGATAGTAGCGTGATGTAGTTTTCTCTAACAAAAGGCGATTCCTGACTACGTTATGTTTCAAATTTAGTGCCACAGTGTCACCTTGTCTGTTGATCATCCACCTGTCTTACAAGGTCATTTCGTTCCATAGAAGACTGCTGATAAAAGGATGGCATATTTAGAGATAACCTACTCACAAAAGACTGAGGTAACTCTGCACTCCCAGAAAACATATTTGACAGTCACTGGCTTGTGGCAAGGAATGTATTCATTATTACCAGTCTGATGCGCCTGTATGTTGAAGTCATCTTTAACTGCTGGGTGTTGATTGAGTACCGAGAATCCTAGCACTCTGATCTTAAAGGACAATCAGATTTTCCATGTACCTTGACACCTATTCTGTCAGGATTGAATGTTGACCATGGACCATCTTATATTTTAGATGTGCTGCAATTGGGAGCTTTGGTTGGATTCTTGGGACTGACTTATTATCTTTCAAATTTAGTGCCATGGTGCTACCTTGTCTGTTGATCATCTACTTGTCTTCCAAGGTCATTTTTCCCGTAGAAGACAGCTGATAAAAAGAATGGTAGACTAGGGTACTCACAAAAGATTAAGGAAACTCTACAATTCCAGAAAACATATTTGTCAGTCACTGGTTTGTGGCGAATAATGTATTTATTATTACCAATCTCATAGGCCCAAGTGTTAAAGTCATCTTTATCTGCTGGGCTTTGGTTGAGTACCAACAATCCTAGCACTCTGATCTTAAAAGACAAACAGATTTTCCATATATCTTGACACTTATTCTGCCAGGATTGAATGTTGTTCATGGACCATCTTTTATTAGATGTGCTGCGATTGGGAGCTTTGGTTGGGTTACTTGATGAGTCTTATCACGATTCTAGGATTCTATTTTGATGAGTCTTATCATGATTCTATCTTATTCTGTTGTTAACAATTTGTGCAATAATGCATGAAATTTATTTTTATGCAAATTCTTGATAGTAAACACATTTTACTTTGAAAGATTGTCTTGTCATATTAGGGTTTTTTTTTCAAGAGGTTCATATTTCACTCTGAAATGGTTCCATGGTGTGAAAGGAAGAGAGATTTTACATTTTTATTTTCTTTATTTATTCTCAAGTGTTTGGCTAACGACTTTGAGCTCTTGTGACTCTTGTTTTTTTGACCATATTCGTACGGTTAATTATACTGCTACTTCCCTTATTAACTCTAGATGTATACTACTGTACACTAAGTTTTCTGAAAGCGGAAGTTGCTTGTTCATTTGGGCTCAAGAACTAAGGAAATTTTATTTTTATATTCCAGGACTCTATCTTGCAAGAGGAAATCATGAAAGCAGGAGTATGAACAAGATTTATGGTTTTGAGGGTGAAGTCAAATCCAAGTACAGTGAAAGCATGGTTGAGCTTTTCGCTGAAGTGTTTTGCTGCTTGCCTTTGGCTCATGTCCTCAATGACAAGATTTTTGTTGTCCATGGTGGTCTTTTTAGTGTTGATGGTGTAAAACTTGATGATATCAAAGCAATTGATCGATTCCGAGAGCCACCTGAAGAGGGTAATGTTTTTTTAGACTTATTGGTGGGCTTCATATGTTTTATCGTCCTGAAAATCTAGAAATGAACAATCTCTTCGCATTGCTTGAGGCTTATGGAGCATAGGTCCAGGATGAATATCTTATATGGAACCTTTTCTTAACTTGCATTAAGGTTAATGTTGTTTGGTTTAGGTTTGAATTATGTATTTGCATTGTAATTACAAGATATGGCCATTTATGAAAAAGGTCACTGCATGTTTCATAATTTTGAAAGATATTAATCTAACAGTTCGGTAGTTGGTCAAAAGTCAATTTTTTAGGATTAGTGATTCTCCAATTCCAATTCTACGTCTTGCTTCTCGTGCCTTTAGTCTTCAGTTTTTAAAGTAGATTAATTTCACCACTTTTCTGGTAGAAGTGGAAAAGTAAGCAGTATCCATCATTTGATGCTATTGACATGTAGAATATAAAATCTTTGACTATCGATTCTGATCTCAAGTCTTGTGTGTTAGATGTGATTTTGCCGTTCGATTGTGGTGCCTTGTTTTATGTTTGAAACAGATATCAAATTTGCAAATTTTTAAAATAGCAGCTGTAAACATTTTATTTTATTAATAATTAAGGGTATATTATGACACCACAGGACTTTGAATGCACTGACTTCAGTAGCAAGCATGCCTAGGGGTCAAAGGCTGCAAATCTAGAGAACATCAATGTTTCTTGCTTTATAAAGCCATTTGTTCCAGATGTTACTGAGTACCCTAGTCTACGTAGTTCTGTCAATAGTTTATAGGGCCTGAATTTCTGTTCTGCTTCCTCTCCTCCTTGTTGCTACTTTTGTTGAAGAGGTTGGGTTCTGTTCCTTTACTTAAAGCCTTGGTTTTTCTTTGTTGTCGTTTCTGTTTCCTCTCCTTTTTGTGAATGAAAATCCATTGGATCCTTTTATAGTGCTCCATTGACTATGGTTTTGGTGATGGTGTATTGGCATCACGCGTTAAATAATTGTTATATGGAAGTCGCTGTAATTATCATCTGATCCATTGTAACACAAGAAGATATCCCGTGTGCACCTCACTTTCAGATTTGGGGACTTAATTGTGAATGCTTCCCGCCATCACCTGTATGCAATTGCATGCAGCACTTGGGAACTTCATTATGAACATTCCATGCAGAAATTGGATGCCTTCGATAGATGGGAGTACTCTAGCAGATTCCCTACTGTGGTAGGGATCCCACGAGCTTCACGTTGCTTATTCTCGTGTATAACTATCGCAAACCCTCACTTTTGTCTTCTCTAACCTACAACACATTAGTTTGAGTACACTGTGTGGAAATTTGATGCGAAAATGACTCTTCATGCCAAACATGGATTTCACTGCTTTGACTACAGGTTTCCCAAATCTCAACCCTGCGAATTTTCAGCTGTAGGCCAGATATGAAACATAGAACAAAACAGCAGCAGAAAGAGAACACTTTCAATTCTCAGCATTCCAATCTAGCAATCCAAGGGGAAAAGATACCAAAGTGTCTTGATGAGTTTCAGTCATCTAGGGCAATCTTATCATTCATAAGCCAGATGTGAAAACTCTCTTTTATGGCAATTATAACAGCAGTAAAACAGCCTAGAAGTTTAAGTTATGATGTCCAGTCACTCAACACAGGTGTCCTTGTGCCAAAATACAATTCATGAAGAACACACATGGTTGGAAATCAAATCTGCAATATACAGAAGTTGTGCACATCTGAAAACTTCATTAATATACACATAATTAAATTTTTATACATACAATAGCCTCGCACAAGGCTAGTACAATCCACTAGCTTGATGAAATCCTAGCTAGGGAAACCTATGAAAACTCTAGCTCAACCAAGGAGTTCCAACATGCATGAATTGCTTAAACAAGTCCTCCAAGCTAGGATGTGCACTTCTATTCTTCTTCACCAAATACAACTACGGTTTTAACTTTTATCACAAAATCATAATCTCAAACCCCCAAGAGACGAAACCCTAACTTGAGAAATCAAGATGCCCCAAGAAGATCATGAAACCCTAACAACTCCAAGAGAGAGATTAAGTACAAATGAAGTCATCGTCTTCACATTATTAAACCTTAGTATCTCACAAGGATCAAGCTCCAAGTCAAGATATCCTCTCTAGACTTCATACCTCTTGCCAGAGTTTCCTCATGAACCCTAGCTGCTTCATCCACAATGCCAAGTACATAGAAACAAATGCGATGATGATGATGAAAGGACCCCTTCCTAAATTTTTAATTTCATCAAAATAATGGTGGTTTAGGGATGATAGACCGATCACCTCATACTTCTTGGTTGATCTGTCAGATCAGAGCAACAAATGGTTGACAGAGCCGAATGGTGATACCCCATGCTATTTAGGGCCTGATTCCCTCCATGATGGATGATGCAAGTGAATCTCTTCATGTAAGGAATTCTTGAAGCTAGTGAATCTCTTCATGTGGTCACAATGAAGGATGCTCACCAAGCTGGCAAGAAAATTCCCAGCACCCTAGGGAAGAATGCGAAACAAGCATCCAATTGAGGTCAAGTGACCACTCAAGCCCACCAAGTTGGCAAGAGAACTCCCAGTGCCCTAGGGAAGAATGCCAAGCAAGCACCCAATTGAGGTCAAGCGACCCCTCAACAAACTATCTTCAATGTGCCAATCAACTATGGACCATCTTCCATGCACGAATCCATTTCGGACCATCGTAGGGATAAACACACACCATGTACCCCAAATCTCGTGAAGTACCCTTAAACATGGTGTAAACACCAGTGTTGTGAAAATTGTGCATTTTTTTGCGCGACAATTTAATCGGATGATTAGATCGTCGATTTTGTTTTGAAAAAATCGACGATCCGATTGGAAAAAATCGTGAGGCCGGGAAAAGAATAATCTTTTTATATTTAAAAATAAAAAAGGTTTTTTTTTGTATTTTTATAATTTTGCCGATTTTTATAATTTTTTTTATTCTGTACCCTCGCCGATTTAATCCTGATCGCGATTATTGCAACATTGGCAAACACTTTTGAAGTAACTTGAAAGCTAACACATTGTAGGGTTTGAAGTTGGACTTTTAAGAACAAAATGCTTTAAATGGCAGAAAAGTGTGGACAGCCGGGACTTTCTACGAGAATCTAATTGCCTTTAAGGTCATCAAGGATTCTCTAAGTGAAAACTGGAGGAACACCAATCTATTTCATTTATATGGCTGGAGATATTCTAAAAGTCAGATTTGTACTAGGGGTCTACTGTCGATGATGTTGATAATTTCCTGCGGCACATAAGATGCAGAAGACCAAGTGGAGGTTGATTGAGCATGCTTAGTGGCTTGAATCTTGTTCCATTTCTCTTTCTGTGACTTTGCATCGACAATTTTGCTATGAGAAATACATCAATGCTCTTATTTTGAATACCAATTTCTAAATTGTGTAATTGTGGATGTTGTTTCTTTAATTGCAGAAATTTGTATTTATTTTCTTTAAAAGCTCTTACATTTTATATATTTAATATTTGGTTTTGGGGCCGCTATGACATGGACCAACATTACCACTGACTTGCCCACTGAAATTTGTGGTGTCTCCGCACATATCCTTGATGCATCTCCATGTCTGCGCATGCCTGAAAATTGGTGGAACACTAATTATTTATGATCTTGAAGCCCATCTTATTTGAATAAAAACTTTGTCAGCCTTACTTTTATATGCAATTTTCTGTCAATCCTTTTGGCAGGTCTGATGTGTGAAATACTTTGGAGTGATCCACAGCCTCGTAAAGGGCGTGGGCCCAGCAAACGAGGTGTTGGTTTGTCTTTTGGAGAAGATGTGACCAAAAGGTTTCTCCAAGAAAACAATCTTGGTAACGTTTCATTTGAGGCATATGATATGTACTTAGCCCTATTTTATATATGAAAGAGTTGAAAGTATTTGTTTCTTGGGCTGTTTCTTAACTAAAATACTTGTGTTTCAACAGAGCTGGTGGTCAGGTCTCATGAAGTTAAAGAGGAAGGTTATGAAATTGAACATGATGGCAAACTTATTACGGTTTTCTCAGCTCCAAACTATTGTGACCAGGTAGTTTGTGTTTTTTGCTGTTGATTTTTGGATCCCTTGATTGGTGTAATCATGTCTTTTTACTTCAGAGAGAGGTTTCAATAAAAAATTATAATGGATGGGATAGTAAACACAGGACAATTTGTATATATTTTGATGCATAGTATTAATCAGTTTCTATGATATATTGTATGGAAATCCTGAAGTTGCACACACAATTCTTAATTTACAAGGGTTTCTTGCACGGGACATGGAGAGGATCACTTTTTAAATGTGTGTCTATATCTATCTATCTATTTATATTTATTTGGGTAGTGATTACAAGTTAAGACCTATTGCCACATGCAATACTTTTGAAGAAGGTAGTTATGGTTTTATGGAGAGATTCTCTATGCTTTGGGGCAGTCTATAAACTAATGTTTGTCTCCCCAAGATGGAAATCCGTGATACTCTGAAACAACTGACACTTGGTTTTTTTGTGGTTTGTAAGCATCCATCACATTAAATAGGTAAAAGCTTTTTTGAAATGAGAAGTAGTCTTTGATATATGTACCCATATGTGCACTAACAGTCACCAATTTGCTACAAAATATTAGTTCTTTAAGTCGGAGATCAATTGACTGGATAGTTGGATGTACAGACAATTTAAGGGAATCCCATTATAATCTTTTGCTTACAAGCAACTTCGAAGTTTGGACATCAGTTTGCTCTGTATTAAGTCATCAGCAAACTATTCCCGAACGAACTTGGAAGCATTGCTTGAGAAATTGAAATATTTGTTGATGAGGAATTCTTTTTAAAATTCATTATAATTGTGAAAAGATAATAGATGTCCTCTGGAAAAAAGGAAATATGTATAATTATCCATTCAAGTGTTCTTTTTCCTCTGGCTTGTTGCTCCTTGTCTGCTTCTGGCTATTTGGCTTGACCATTTCTCCAGTTGCTCTGAACTTCAATGCTGTCCTGTTGGGTTGCTTCCTACATGCTGAGCTACATTTTTGTGTAGTGGGCTGAATCCTCCCACTGTGCTGGTACTTTTTAGGAAAATTTATTAAGTTTTGACTTGGATAAACAATATTATAGCTTTAATTAGGGATTGCTAATCATTGGATCAATATAATCTTTCATCTACCTTCCATCATGCTCTCATATGTACTCTATCTAAACTATAAAGATTTGAGAAGACCTCAGAACTATGAAACCAGATTCGCTCAAACTACCTGATGTGTCCGAATCCCACGAATCGGACACGATTCGTTGGAGATTCGAATCCCAAAATGGGACACGTCGTGTCCTAACGAGACAGGATCGAATCCTGGTTGTGTCCCGTTAAGACACAATGTGTCCTGATTTTTGGGATTCGAATCCCAAAAAAGAGAAACCTACGGGCATAAAAAAGCGCTGTTCTTCACTCATTTACCATTTCTCTCATTCAGTTTTGCAAACATTGAGCTGTGGGCAAGGAGCTAAGGGTGTGGAGCGTTCAGCAAGGAGATTCAAGCACCAGGTAAGTGCATTTCATCTCTATTTTTTTGCATTTCTATTAAAGCAGTTTGTATATGATTTTTTTTTTTTACAAATTTGTGCATGTTTTGTTTATTTTTTTTATAGTATTCATGGCTCAATCAAGGGCACAACAGTTAGGGGGCAAAGGAAGGGGAAGAATGTCTCCGTTGGAGATACCCCTCCTCCCCCAATATCATCAGAGTCTGCTGCAAGTAATGTTGAGGGAAGACTTCCTCCTAAAGACAACACTGAGAAATATCCCTTGTGGAAATATGTCACAAGAGAGGATTGGACGAGCACCAAGGGGAAGGGAGGAGGCAATGTGCAATGGAGATGCAACTTTTGCCACATTTCTTTTAAAAATACATATTACTGTGTGAAAGGCCATTTGTTGGCTTTACCAAGTTGTAGAATTGGAGCTTGTAAAGCTGTTCCTTTACGAAAGAGGAAAGAATTGGAAAAGGAGTTCACTGTTGGTATGGCAAATGTGGCTGCAAAATCAAGAAAAACCAAGAATGAAGACCCCCTTCCATTTTTGAGGAAAGACACCACCAGATTTTCATTTGAGAGTTCTATTGGGGGACAAGCAGCAAAAAGAAGAGCAATTTCATTTGGTCCAATGGACAAGATTTTTCAAAAAGAGAGAAGCTTGATCTCACCATTGCCTTCTTTTTCTATCAAAACTTCATATCATTTAATGTTGCACGCTCACCCCTATTTATTGAGATGTGTCGACCTCTAACTCACGGGTCTCCATCATGGTATGTGCCTCATGGTTCAGAGAAGCTTAGAACCACATCGTTGACGAAGGCAAAAAAAGAGGTGCAAAAAATGCTTGAGCCTATTAAAACATCATGTCCAACCTCTGGGGTTAGCATTGTTTCTGATGGATGGACAGATCCAGCACGACACCCAATCATCAACTTCATGGTGTCTTCCTTGAATGGTCCATTTTTCTTGAAAGCAGTGGATACACTTGGAGAATACAAGGCTGCACAATTTATGGGTGAGTTGTTTATTAAAGTTATTGAAGATGCAGGTGTTGATTGTTGTGTGCAAATCATTACAGATAATGCACTGTTTGCAAGGTTGCTAGCATGATTGTGGAAGCTAAATATCCACAAGTGTTTTGGACACCTTGCATTGCCCATTCATTGAACTTAGCACTGAAATCCATTGCTTCTGATGTGCTTTGGATTGGTAACATTATTGAGGATGCACGACATATCTGTAACTTTGTGCAAAACCATACAAATGCCCTCACTATCTACAAGGAGTACAACAATCTATCATTGTTGAAGATTGCTGATACACGGTTTGCCTCTTCATTCATCATGGGTCTGGACAACAGTGTTGAGTTGGCATTGGTCAACATGGATGTCAATGATCGAATGCTAGAGCCTGTTAGATTTGATGACAGTGATATTTTAGAGGGGTCATCCTCCACACCAGCAGATGCAGAGGCGACTATGGATACAGGGGAGGAGGAGGATGTAGAGGAGAGCAGTGGTGACCATGATGATGAGGACATTGACGTTGTTTCTGATGATGACTATGAGGATTGATGACTCATGAGTCATGGGCTACCTATTGCCTTGAGACTCGTATACCTGTAGTTGTTTTATATTTTCTATTTCTATTTGCCATTGGCATTGCACTACCTTTGTAACACATTTTGATTTGATGACTTAATGAGAAAACTACAGTTCTCTGTGTCTTTATCTTACTATCTTGTAAGTTGTCTTTCATTTATGAATCATGACTTATGTGACATGTATTTGAATTTTGTATGTACTCAACATGCTATAATGTTACTTTGTAAACAATAAAACTAACATCTAAATGAAGATCTATGTTTGAAATCAATGAATTTGTATCATTAATGATAATTTGTGAAAGAAATATCTAATTTTTAATATATATATATAAATAATGAATCCTACGTGTCTTGTTCCTAGGGGTCAACGTGTCCGAATCTGGCTCTTGAATCTCTGTATCCTATGAATCCCGAATCCCCTTGTCAGGTGACTTAGCCTCAGAATGAATGAATGTTTAATTGGACAACATAGGAAGTTGTTAACTATTGAATTTTTGGAGGGAGTTTGGTTGGATTTTGCAACCAGGTAAGCTATTTTACTCGGCTTTCACTTGAAAGCTACCTAGAGGTTAATGAATGTTGATATCATTCCAAGAAATGTATAATATTTATGCCATTAAAAGTACCTAAAGCAAAGAGGTTGCTTTGGTTCATTTACTCTTGTTGGAGAATCAGTTAATATTGGTTACCATGACACTATACATGCCCTCTTAGTCCAAATTTTAGAACAAATCAAATAATTAAATTTAAAGAAAAATTGGGATGTATTATTTTTAGCATCATTTCTAGGACGAGCGTGGTGATATTGAGACCCTCTCTGGACAAACCTTCTTGAAGCTTTGAAGTGTGCCTTCGGCAATCTTGCTTCTGTCGACATTTGTTTAGACCTAAACAAGTTGATCACCAACCTTAAGTCCTTGAGAAGTTCTTTTCCATCCAATGATTCTTGAATTCATATTTATGTTCAAGTCCATTTTAACTTCTCAGCAATGTTATTACTCTCAGAGAAGAATGGAAATTTATTGTAGTGAAAGAAACTGTCAACGGTACAAATAATAAGAAGCAAACAAAATTATACTGGAATTTTATCCCAGCATCTTGGTTACACCATCGATCTTCGACTCCCCATTTGTGGAAAAGTATTTTGTATAATGGTACATTGGGTTTAAGAGATACTGAATTGTATGTAGTTGTCAATGGAGCTTCTTGTTCCATCTCTAAGCAGTAAGTCTCCAAATAAGAAGATACCTTAGTTTTTTCTCCTTATAGGTCGCATTTATTGCCTCCTTGTACTAATTCATGGCCTCACAATTATAACCCATTGGAGGTTTTTCACTAGACTTTAAGAAGAGGCCCAATGTAATTGGTGATCTCCTTTCCTTTATTCCTAAAAATATTGTCTTGAGAGTGATCTCTTTCCCTTCAAACTTTGCGGCTTCAACTTTCTGCACCCTATTCATTGCAACAAAACATCTAGTTGTTTTTCTAGCCAATAATAAATTGCAGCATATGAAAGCTTGTTGCTAATTGAGAAATGTTTTACCAAATAAAGCCCCTTCAACTTGTGTTTTTCTTCATTAGATTTACAAGACCCATGGGTGGATGTAAAGCCTCAACAACGTGCTTTTTTCTTCATTAGATTTAGAAGACCCATGTGTGGATGTACATGAATTTGGAATTGTTTTTGGCTTGGTCCACAACTGTCTTCAATTATTCATTTGTAATTTTGTACCTATACCCTCAAGGATGAAGTCCAAGTAATGTGCAACACATAGGGTGTTGAAATAAGTAACTTGGTTCAATGTTCATAATATTTTATGTACTCGTGATTTTATGTATTTGATGTAAAAGAAAAAAGAAAATTATTATTATTTTATGGCATGAGTTTTGTGCTCAAGGTTAAATTGTTCTAGGTCAAAGCACCCATTGTGTCCTTCTAGGTTTTGTCATAAAGTCATGAAGTCAAAAGAGTCATTGTCATATATAGTAGACTCCATTAGGCAGTTTGTAACAAGTCAAAAGATTTATTTCGAGTCAAAAATGTGAAAATTCCGCTCCAAGACCAAGTCGTCCTAATTAGGGTTATTCATCCTCCTTGTAAGCCTATATATTAGAGACCATTCAACTTCATTTGGACACTCACTTAGACATTCACTCAAGGAAGTGAAGACAAGAAGAAAAAAGGGTAAGCGAAGGTATAAAAGGAAGAAGGGAAGACAAAATTCTGAATTTTACTCCCTTTATCTCTCACATGTGCGAAAAGAAGCTTAGGGTTTTTGCAGCGATAAGGTCGAATTTTCGGATCTCTCAAGAAGGACCAAAATCCGAAGTAAGGAAGTTTATTTTATGGTCTACTGGCCTAGAAGGAAGAAACAAGCTAAGCAAAGCAATGAAGAAGCAAAAATTAGCCTCTCTATCCCACACGTGTGAAGTTGCAACAATTTTTGAAGAGTTGAAGCTGTAGACCCACACTATTGATGTTTGACCTTCTCCATGTCTCCAAGCTGACGAATCTTCCTATCACTGGAAATCACTTTGAAGAGAATATTGTCCATCATGCTACTGCGCCAACTTTGATCTACTCATACTGTGTTGCTACTGTTTTGCTGTTGCAACTATTGCAATAATGAGTCTGATCTCCCCAGATCCTGAAGCACTGGTTTCCAAAGGTCTGCTCCCTCTCAAGCTAGACTGAGTCTTGACTTCCCTATGGGAAATCTTTATGCTCCCTCTTGGCAACTTGCACTGGAAACTGGACTGCATAGCTTTGTGGTGGGAATATTTTGGTTGGAATTGCACTGGTGTCACTGCAACTGTCTCTCGATCATCTAATTGCAACTAGCTCTACTACTGTCTATCTGACTGCTATTTGTTGAAACTATGTTATTGCAATTAGCTTTGCTAACACTTAATCCTTCTACTGTGATACGGTGGGTCCCTATAGAAAAGGTGATGTTCCTGTTGCAATAATCTGGAATTGTTCTAACTAATCCCCTTGTTGCATTTGTGCTTCCTTGCCCAACTTCATACGCATAGGTATCAAACTTCTCCTCCACCTGGAGGTGCTGTTGCTATCAATGCAAACTCCTCTAATCTAGTGGTTAGTTCATCGATCTCTAGCGACGTTGTTGTATGCTCTTGCTGACCCTTCTTGTCCTTCTTACTTTTGAGGACATTGGGTGACATAGTGGCCATACTCACCACCCCTGAAGCACTTGATCTTCGACAAATCTCCCTTCCTGCTCTCGCCTCTTGAGCCTTGTCCTTGATTTGGACCCTCGCCTTTCCCTTGGTTTTGAGGGCGACGTTTTCCTAATCCTCCTCCTCCTTCGGTCTCTTGCTGCTACTGCTGGTAGAACCATTCGCAAGACTAATCCTCAACTCCGCTTCAGTGAAGTCACTTGGTAGACGATCCCATTCAGGTGGCGTATCTCGCCAAAAATAACTTGGACAAAAGTATGGCACTGCTTGGTGAAACCATTGAGAGCTATTCTGACTCGCTCGCTCTCTGATAGTTTTTGTCCAACGGTTGCAAGTTCATCCTTGACATTTTGAACCTTGGGGAGGTAGGGTGTAATGCCTTCTCCCTTCTGCATTCCGGTGGTCCTCAGCTTCTCCTTGAGAATCATCTTCCGATTATCTAATGGATTCTCATATAACTTGATCACAACATCCCACATTTTCTTTGCTCTGTTTAATGTAGCAACATGTCGAATGACATGATCCCAAACCTTGTCTAGGATCATCCTCTTAGCCTTGGCCATTTCTTTCTTGTACGCTGTCTGTTGTTGATCATTTGCAGGTATGGCAACATTGTTTCCTACATACTCCTTCAGACCATATTCATCTAACAGGAACAACATTCTATCCTTAGGCCAAAGTTAGAGGCTCTGTCAAGCCTGTCTTGATCCCTGAGTCCTGCTGTGGTCATCTATGTGAAACTCTAGTAATCTGGAGACTAAAAATTCTTTCCTGCTCAGCCTTCCTTTTGATACTTGCACCCCTTACTGGAATGCGCAGATCTGCCTTACCTGCCTTTGGAATTCCTTCTCCAACACTCGCACTGACGTTGCTCCTCGATTGAGAAACTGACAAGTTTGCTACAACCTACTGCAATTGAAAATCACAGATTTCCTCTTGAAAATTGTAAACCCTCTACTTATCTTTGTGTTTTTCTCTTCCTGCCCTGCGTAGATATGCAATTGTTGCAAATCTCTGCGCCCAAATCTGATAGACCTACTCCACAAAATCACTGATTTGTTGATTGAAACGCTCTCTCTGGCAAATCCATTGCCCGCTGCTACAAATCCGAGGCAATTCACACTTTTCCATCAATCTAGGTTTGGATATCAAACATTGCCTCTTTGTTATACTTCTGTCTGGCTGGCATATTGTTGATAGTGCTGGACCTGCCAACATTCAAGGGGTCTCCTCGATATGTGGTCCCAATTAGACCTCACATTGTTTGGGATATAAGCCCCATCTGGAATATGGCCCGATTATCGTTTTCTTAAAGATTTGCCTTGGCTCCAACTGTCAGCAAGAGAGAGGAACATGTGTGCCTTCGTAAAAGCAAGTGTGCCTGGTGAGTGTTCGATTTTAGGTGCGTCAAGGTTCTTCTATTGCGGAGAGGAAAGGACGTGAGCCTTTAAGAGGGGTAATAGTACCACCCTGGTAGAAATACACACAACGAGAGATATCTGTCTAACATCCAACAGAATAGTCCACAAAGATGCGACGCGCATTGCAACCACTACAACACATTCTCAATATGATGAGCACTTAAAATAACCGAAATAGTTCAACTACTTTAGTACATGTGAAAAACAAACATGAATCATAAACATAGTAGTCTTACAAACATTCATAATCCATGCATGAAGAACATGCTGGCCATCAATCTTCATATATTAAGTAAATGTCCCAAGGCACATGTATACAACGAACACCACTAGCTCAAATAGTGGAGCGTTGGAGCCAATAGTTGCTCCCCAAAAGAACTAGCTTGTCTCTCTGATGCCTTGCGGGAGGAGCCAAGGTGAAAAGTCCTCTGCTCATACATTGAAGGTGTATATATAACCAATGGAGTGATGCTTCACCTTCCTTGTTACTCTTTGGCTACCCTCATGATTGTTTGACTTCCTATGACTTTTCGACTTTACATGACTCTTCATATTTTGTACATGTCCTTTGGACTTCCACTTTACAATACATTTTGAATAGGAATTTACATAATCCACAAAAGTGATGTGGCATATGGTGACTCATGACATGACATGACATTGATGACATGGACTGCATGATGACATGGCAATTTCAAGTCATTCTTGCTACTTCTTGCTATATGTCTTCTTGAGAATGCTCTTTTGTCCACCTCCATATGGCTTGAAGATGAGGAGTCTTCAGTGATATCTGATCTTGAGCAACTATTGCAAACTGGTGTACCTTTGCTTTCTTCTGATTGATCCACTTGTGTAGTTCTAAAAGGCAAAGGAGGCCAGATGATTGCATAATTGTGTAGTTCAAGGGCTCAGGGCCGAGTCTTGAGCCTTGTGATTGCACAATGCGTAGTACTAATTGGGTAGGAGCGAGAATTTGCACTGCTTTTGGGGTTAGAGGCTGACCCTGAGCACTCTGATTGCGTAGTGCACAGTCTTGGGAGGCAGGAATTGCACATTGCGGAGTGCCAAGAGGCATGGTTGCAGCTTGTGGGCTGAGACTGCAATGTGTAGTTTAGGAGGTTCAGATGAGGCTAAGTTGTGTGGTTAGAAATTTTTTCGAATTTGGCTAAGTGTGGGATCGATGAAGCTGATGTGAACAATGATAAGACTTGACCGTGATCACACATTTAGAACACTTGTTGACACAACATAGATCATCTAGAACACAAGAACAACAAACTTCCTTGAATGCAACAACTTTGCGATGAAAAGTGTGACACGAAAGATACACTTTGCGACGACCGTGAGGACACTTGTGCAACAATGATTAAAACTTTAGAAATGAGTGCAATGGATGTTTACATAGTAAGAACAACTCATTTACACAGATAACCTCTTGAAACCACCAAAACAAGCTTATATACACCGTGCAACACTTGACATGCAAAAATATGACACTTTTATTTTCTCGCAAATGGGTGCAAAAGACTTGGAGAAAACACATGCAATGAGTCTCAATGTTTGCAATGACACTATGTAAGATCAAGGTAGGCTCCGAAATTTGGGTGTAGGCCAAAAGTTATGAGGGTGTTGTAGCAGCGACAACACTTGGTGACACTTGTGGAATTCCAGCTTCTTTGTCTTGGTTGATTCTTTTGTGTAGGGTCTCAGTTCATCGTGTAGGGAGTATTGATTCATCGTGTAGATCACTTTGGCTTCCCCACTTATCCTGTGAATAAACATGGTCCCCTTTGTGCCATCTCAGTTGAACATAAACATAAGATCAACTATACCACAATGTTTCGAATCAGAAAGGGTAGTATAGTTTGTGAGCTTTAGATTTTCAGAGCATTGTTTTTTCATCTCTGGTGTTGCTCCGCTGCTAGCAGGCCTGGACAATAACTTGACAGAGTCGCTATAAGAATGCAAGCATTGCTCTACTGCCAGTGAGCCTGGACAATACCCCGACGCAGTTTCTTGCTTCACCTCTTTGCGCAGGAAGCCTTTCTCTTCTTTCGCCTTTAGTTATATACATGTATTTACTGTGCGTAAGCACTTATTTATTTTATGGGTGGAAGAGGGACGCTGACTTATTGAGGCTAGGAGAGGTTGTTCCTTCAAAGAAACATATAGAGACCTCTAAATTAGATTTGCTTGTTTGGGTTTTCCCCTTTTCCTCCTTTACTAATTGGATAAGCATGAAAACATCGAAACATAAGGAATCGAGTGTAGGCATAAGGTTTTTAGAATAGACGCAAGTATCATGGTTCGACAGAAAACTCTCGTTATGGACAGATCGCATTTTCTGTCAAAACATCATTTACCAAAAGATATAACCAACACAAAGGAGGACCGAAGGTAAGCCGAATGTTGTAGTGTCACAAGACTCTTTTCAACTCAGCCACACACAAAGAAGCTGGAAAACACGTTCACACACAACATTTATTTACATAAAGGAAAACAAACACAAGACCAAACATACAACAAACAAGAAAACAAACTATGTACATAGGGTTGGGCACAACACTAGATCATCATTGAAAATATGGTTATAAATCTTGGTCATTAACAAGAAGAGAGAGAGAGTCAATCTTCCCGTCCAGTGATTGAAGACGATATGTGTGTTGGCCAAGCTTCTTGTGGATAGTGAATGGTCCGATCCACAGGGATTGAAACTTAGTTGTGTTTGCCTTTGTCCTTGTGGGCTTTGTCCCACTTTAAGACTAGGTCTGCCACATTGAATTCATTCTTCCTTGCATACTTCTTATCAAACTGCCTCTTGATATGACTTTGGTGGAGAGAAATTTTTTCTTTTGCTTTCTATATTTCCTTCCACAGCGTGTGGAGAGTGTCTATCCTGCCCTGAACTAGTAAGCACGACTTGCCCTAGGATTCTTGTAAAAGTTGAAGGGTAGGCAAATAGATGTTCGGGGGTAAGATGGCTTCTTTTGCATACACCAAGAAGTAAGGAGACATATTCAGAGAAGGTTTTGCCGTGACTCGGTCAACCCATAAGGCATTCACCAAAGCGGAGTGCTAGTTCGTCTTTTTAGAGAGAATGATCTTCTTGATAATATTGATAAGGTTCTTATTTGTGGACTCAACAAGACCATCTCCATGTGGATAGTAATTAAGTGAATGTTTCAATACAATTCCATTTTCCAATGCAAAATCATATAATCTTAACGATGAAAAATATGTTGCATTGTCAAAAACAAGTGAAGTCGGAACGCCGAACTTGGAAAAGATATTTTGCTTAAGGAAGTTGATGACTTCCTGGTCATTCACTTGGTTGAGTGGCACTGCTTCTCTCCATTGTGTGAAGTAGTCTGTGGCAGTGAGAATGTAGCGGTACTGCTTTGATGAGTGCGGATAAATCTCACCAATAACATCTAGGCCCTATTGTTGAAATGGTTCATACACAACGAGAGGCTACAACGGGGCCACTGACTTCTTTCCTCGGTCGGCACACTTTCAACAGATCGTACACTTGCGAGCATACATGTGAGCATCTTTGAATAAGCGGGCCAATAAAAATCGGCCTGCATAACTTTGTGCGCTGTTGTTTCACCCGCAGATTGTCCCCCACGTGGTCGATCATGGAGATCACGCAATGCTTTCTCTGAATCACGCGCTTGTAAGCATTTGAGCAATACTCCATTATGGTTCTTTCTGAAAAGCACCCCATGCAGTAACTGGTAAGATAATGCTTTTAATCTGACTGCCCTCTTCTTCCGTGTGGAAAAGTGAGAGGGCAAAGTGCCATGCTCGAGATGCTACCGCACATCTGTGTACCAAGAGTTAGAAGTAGGAGTGGGGGAGACTCGCTCAACATTATACATTTCGATTTCTTGCTCCCAACCGGACGAATCTTCTTCTTTTGCATCCACTGCTTCTGCTGTTCGCCGACATAGACCATGGCCCTTGATGGTGTGTGAACTGGTTTGAATTCTAAGTTATACTCTTGCAAACCAATCATCTAGTTCGCTCCTCTTTCACCCAGCGCTTGTTGGACAAACAATGATTTGACTGCTGGGTGCAGAACAAAGATAATACAATGATTCTTCAAGAGATAGGGTCAGAAGTGCTTCACTGCCTTATAGACTGCATACGCTTGTTTATCAATGGTGGGATAATTAAGCTTGGGGCCTTGTAGGCTGACACTCAAAGATATTGGTTGCTCATTGTTCTGATCATCTTCATGTGTAAGCACAATGACAAAAAAAGTATCATAAGCGAAGGTGTAGAGCATAAAATATTTGTTGAAATCTGCGCTGTACAAGGCTGGTGCTTTCGTGATTGCTTGCTTGATACGGGAAAACACGTCCTTTTCGCTTTTATCCCACTTTTGTATATCATATCCTTCCTTACCATCTCCTGCATAGGTTTGACAATGAGTGCAATTGGAGATGAACTTGCGGAGAAAGTTAATTTTTCCCAGGAAAGAATGCAAAACTTTCTTATTCACTGGGAAGGGAAGCTGCGTAATAACTTTGATCCTTTTTGGGTCTACTTTAATCCCACTTTTCGCGATAATGTGGCCCAAGAGGTTTCCCTCGATAGTGCAAAAATACTCTTCTTGGGGTTAAGCGATATCTCGTACTTTCGACATCGCTCAAAGATTTTCTTCAAGTGGCATAAATGATTGGATCTGTTCTTAGAAAACACCGTGGCATCATCAAGATACACCACTATGCTCTGTCCAATCAGTTTGCAAAATGGGATGTCCATTACATGTCGAAATATTGCACCGACATTGACTAGCCCAAAAGGCATTCTTTTGAATGCGAATGTGCCCCACTTTGTTTAGAAAGTAGTTTTTAGTCTGTCAGGCTCTGAGACCAAAACCTGGTTGTAGCCTGAATAACCATCGAGCAAAGAAAACATCTATGACCCCGATAATGTTTGCACTATCTGTTCCATAAACGACACATGGTAGTTGTCTTTGTTCGAGGTGTGATTCAAGTTTCAAAAATCAACACACAAGCAGATTTCCTCGGACTTCTTTCTTACTGGGACCAGATTAGATACCTAGGTTGATTGTTGCACCTTGTATATGATCTGAGCATCCAACAATTTTCTCAATTTTTTTTGAATCAGGGGCTCAAGCGCCTGCTGTACCTTAGGCAACTTTTGCTGAAAAGGCTTGTCCCCTTTGTTGATCAGGATAACTTGTTGGATTATTCGCATGTTGTAAGTTTTGAGCTCATCATATGTCCACGCGAACACATCTTGGTACTGCTTGAATAAGCGGATGAAGACTTGCCGCCCTTGTGGTGTGCAACAAGTATTGATATTGACAAACTTCGGATCTCTTTATTCATGCGACAACGTTGAATTGTTGGTTTTTGCGTTGACTGGCCCTCTGAAGCTCTGAAGCATTTCTGCAAGTCATACAACTTTTCTAATGATACCACGCCTTCTGGCATGGGGTTCTCTTTGTTTGCGTACGCTGCATCTTGCAACGCTCTTTCGTGCTCGTCTTCATCGATAGTTGCATCTTTGAATACATGAGCGTTCGCCATGAAGTGCAATATCTGTTGGTCATCATTAAAAACGCCTAAGTTAGTGATATTGTCAGGGATGGATGATTTGGAAAGAATCTCAACAGAAAAACCGTCCCTAGGCGGTGACAACTTAGCAGCAACATTTGCTAATGCATCCGCATTTGCATTGCACATTCTAGGAACATTTATGATATTAAAAGCTTGGAAATGAGAAATCAAACACCATACCTCTTGTTGATAACCTTTCAAATGAGGTGACACATAGTGTATAGTATTGCGTACTCGTCGTATGACGATTTCAGAGTCACCTACTGCTTTGAGAACCCCAACATTGAGGTCAATGGCCTTTTGTAAGCCTAGGACGAGGGCTTCATATTCCGTCGTGTTATTCATGCACTCGAATTCCAAGCGGCTTGCAATTAGGTGTTTTCTCTGTTGCGGGTCTACTAAAACATAACAGACTCCAGAGGCCTCCTGTGCCTTTGAACCGCCAAAATACAAAATCCAAACATCATATATACAAGAGCTACACCCTACACTAATACCACTTCTACTATCTACTGTACAAATGTCATCTCCGCCAGTTGGACTAGGAAGGAGTTCCAACTGCGTGTCTGGTGGGACTAGGGAAGGTTGAGCAAGATAGGACCTTGGTTTAGTCTCCAAGCAATTGCCAAAGATTAGATTTGCGAAAGCAACTAGTTCATTTTTCCCCTCGAAGGGTGTGACAACATGCTTCATGCAAGGCTTTGAGTTCACTTGGATTTGGTTATTTCTGCCCTTGTACGGAAGCCATAAATGTGACTAGTCAATAGCAAAATACCCCTGTAATTTGCTGGACCAGTCTCTACTCAACAATACACCATATGCTTCCGGAATGTCCACAATTACTATATTTATACACTGGTGAACTCGTTGATTGGATGATAGGCGGATAAGCACATTTTTGAGTTGGATAAGCACATTTTTGAGTTCACTGATAGCATGGACAAGAGTCCTTCCCAACTGAATGATCCGTGCATCTGTTTTATCCCATTTTGCATTGATTTTCCTAGCTACAGAGCGAGGCATTACGTTCATCGATGCACCAAAATCAACTAAGCAATTGTGTACATTGTAATTAAAAATTTCAAATGTTAACAAAAACAGAGGGCATAGTGTGTTAGCTTCTAATGTTAATGCATTAAGTACTGATTCTAGGGGACCAAAAGACTTACCGGATCCCTTCTACGAAGCAACATTGTTAACTGAGGCAGGTTGTTCAAGAGCGTGAACGAGTAGTTCTTGCTGGCTTGTGATCCTTGTAAGTTCGAAGAGTGAAATGTTAGCTCGAATTTTCTTCATGGCTTCGATTATATTATAATCAAGGGTATCAAGCATCGCTAAAGTGTCTGGAGGAGTAACTTGATCTAATACTTCCAGAGCGATGAATTTGCTTTTACCGTTGGCGGAAGTACTCTTCGCTGTAGTAGTGTTTCTAGACTTGATCTGAGTGTTCTGAGCCGAGATGACAGGCGGTGTGATCTTCGTTAACAAGTGTTCTTTCAGTTTCTGCCTCGTCAACCTTGGTTTGGAAATTGGACCTTAGCTTGGACCTTGTCTTCTCAAGTTATATCGACCATTCTGCTTGTGAGTTAGGTCCTCACTTAGTGGCTACTTTTCGGCAATTTTATTTTTAGTTATGTATACACAATTGAGTGTATTGACTCCGCTCCCAACACTCGCAGTTTCTTCAGTTGCAACAGTTTCTTCCTTTTCTTCCGCAGGCTCAATTTGCTCATGAGAAAGTACTATATCGATGAAATGAGCGTTCATGCTGTGGTTACATTGCGAGCATGTCTTTTCTAAGTGATGTACTTGATGAAACAAACAGTATTGATAAATGCCCATGCTTTCAACATTCATCACAATGTTTGAGCTTTGCATAGACTTGGTTGGTTGATTGCTGCTGCTGTCGGAGTTGGCAACCCTTCTCAAAAAGTTGAATTTAGGAGGCTTGCTACTTACGATGGTCTAGCTTGACCTTTGTTTTAACTCTACCACCTCATTGGACAGAGACTTGATGGTGCGGGTCAAGCTCTCAAGATCGATAGCTTCCTTTTCTCTGGCCTTCCCTGAGGAGGCCTGAGACCTTTTGCCAGTGTCTTTGGAGTCCTTCGATGATTCATCGCCCACGATGACTCCAATCAAACGCAAGTCCTTTTCAATTGCGATTGGTTCTTCGTAATTCTCTACAAGAGTTGCTTTCACAGCTCCCTTCACGAACTACGCGATGCTTGTCGGTAAGGCAGAACTATAATAATCAATAGTGATTGAGTCGTGAGGTTTCGTATCTGTAGGAAATATGTTCAATATACGATTGAACCTCTGATTGAAATCTTTAACCTTTTCTTTTTGCTCCATCTTCAGATTGCCCAACTCTTTCAATAACATGGCAGGGGTTTTGTCATCGGCAAAATTTTCAACAAACTTTTTAAACCCCTTCCAATTATGGATTGAGTTCGGAGGAAGACTGTGATACCATACAGCTACTCTGCCATCTAAGGTACAAGGGAAAAGTCTACATGCAACATCATCGTAACGTACCTCAAGCATTTGCAGATGCAGGTAGAAGTTGTCCAAATGGTCCTTTGCTTTCACTGCTTTGTCAGGGTCATACTTCGTTAACAACTTTTCTAGGTGCTTCGACATCTTGTGTAACACACCTAGCGGAGCAAGTGGGCTCTGAGTCATCCAATCCAGATCTTGGTCTGCCATATCTTCGTCTTTGTGTTCCTCCTCTTCATCAAAATTTGATGGATCTTCCTCTTCTTCTCCAGAATCTAATGGATCTTCTTCCTCTTCTTCTTCACCACCTAACTCGTAGAAAGTATTGTCTGAGAGTACAACGTTGTTTGCATCACCTCTGTTAAAAGATAGAGGTTGCTCTGGTTTCTCTGTGCTTTCTGCAGTCTCTGCTAGCTCTTCAAGGGTGGGGAGAACTAGATCTTCGACTGTGAAAACCACTATCCCAGTCGGAGTGGTTGCGTTCTTCTTTGGGAAATAAGGTAGATTATGTACTCCAGGAATCAGTCCAATAACCTTTGCAAGCTTACGGGTTATAGGCTAGATGGCTCAGATGTGCTTGTAAGAGATTTCACAGGTTTGTTCAAGACTGGGATGAGAAGATTCCCCAACTTCAGGAATATGAGCAGGGGAGGTGCGAGGAATATTGCTGCCTTGAGTGGAAGATGTATGGTGAGGGTGGGTGTGGTTATCAAGCCATAAAAATCTGGTTTCCCTCCTTTTAGCGCCATAAATGTTGTCAGTGCTGGACCTGCCAACATTCAAGGGGTCTCCCCAATATGTGGTCCAAATTAGACCTCACAATGTTTGAGATAGGAGCCCCATCTGGAATACGACCTTGTTACCGTTTTCTTAAAGATTTGCCTAGGCTTAGCAAGAGAGAGGAACGCATGTGTGCCTTCGAAAAACAAGTGTGCTTGGTGAGTGTTCGATTGTAGGTGTGTCAAGATTCTTCTATTGCGGATGGGAAAGGAAGCGAGCCTCAAAGAGGGGTAATAGTACCACTTTGGTAGAAACACACACAACGAGAGATATCTGTCTAATATCCAGTGGAATAGTCCACAAAGATGCGACGGGCATTGCAACCACTACAACACATTCTCAATATGATGAGCACTAAAATAACCAAAATAGTTCAACTACTTTAGTACAAGTGAAAAACAAACATGAATCATAAACATTCATAGAACAATCTTACAAACATTCATAATCCATGCATGAAGAACGTGCTGGCCATCAAGCTTCATATATTAAGTAAAAGTCCCAAGGCACATGTATACAACGAACACCACTAGCTCCAATAGTGGAGCGTTGGAGCCACTACTTGCTCCCCAAAAGAACTAGCTTGTCTCTCTGATGCCTTGCGGGAGGAGCCAAGGTGAAAAGTCCTTTGCTCATACAATGAGGGTGTATATATAACCAATGGGGTGATGCTTCACCTCCCTTGTGACTCTTTGACTACCCTCATGATTGTTTGACTTCCTATGACTTTTCGACTTTACATGACTCTTCATATTTTGTACATGTCCTTTGGACTTCCACTTTACAATACATTTTGAATAGGAATTTACATAATCCACAAAAGTGATGTGGCATATGGTGACTCGTGACATGAGATGACATTGATGATGTGGACTGCATGATGACATGGCAATATCAAGTCATTCTTGCTGCTTCTTGCTATATGTCTTCTTGAGAATACTCTTCAAGATGAGGAGTCTTCGGTGATATACGATCTTGAGCAACGATCGCAAACTGGTGTCGCTTTGCTTTCTTCTGATTGATTAACTTGCATATTCTGCTACAAAGGTGTCTTCTTGCATGTTCCCCTTCTCCATCTCCTTCTTCATCATCCTGCCATGGTATGGTAGAGTACCTGCATCTGCAATTCACTCATGACAAGACATCAGTCTGATAAACCCCTAGTCTAACATGTTGCATGACAATCCATTGATTAAGCCAGAACAGGGTGGCTGGTTGAGGGAGAGGCTCAATGGCTGCACAATTGGGGAAATTAGGCAGTTAGGGGTCAGGTTTGAGCCTTAAGATTGCGCAACGCGTAGTTCAGGCTGGATTGAGAAAGAAAATTGCGCAGTTGGGGAGCTCAGGAAGCTAGGTTGAGGGGCACTCATTTTTCCCATTACGCAATTCCAGAAGGCAGAGGAGGCCAGATGATTGTGCAGTTCAAAGGCTGAGGGTTGAACTGCTAGAACTGTCGGGAAAAGTCGGAAATGCCGGGAATAGCCGAAATTGTTGGAACTGTCGGGAACTGCTGGATTTGCTGGGAATAGCCGGAACTATTCGGGAATAGCTGGAATTGTCGGAATTGCTGGAACAGTCGGGAAAGCTAACACAAAGGGTAGAAGCCGGAACTGCCGAACTAGCATGCAACAACAAGCATGCTAGGGACAAGAAGCAAGCAAGATGCAACCAACACATAGGTCAGTATGGCAACATGGTGCAGCAATGGCACATAATGCAATACAGTGATGGGTATAGACATGATTAATGAAGCATGATGAGATGCAGCATAGTGATGATGGGTGCAACATGGTGCAGCACGGTGAGGTGCAGCATGATGATGAAATGCAGCACAACGATAGGTGAAGGAGTCACCCTGGAGAATCAGTTGAAGCAGCATGTCTTCAATTGATCTGATGTATCATCTTCTTAGAGATGATCTATGCTCTTATCTAGATAAGTCAAAGTGTTTACTTCTGTTGTAAACGTACTATCTCTCTCTCTCTTTCTGCTGAACTATTGAAGAACATATAAGAAGAATTGATCAAGGGTTTCCCCACATTGGGGTTTATCCCTGGCTAGCGCCACATCTTGTGTCCTCTTGTCTTGGCTTGTCTTCTGCGATTTATGTTTATGTTCTATCTGCAGTTTACTTTAATGTTGATGTGATTGCTAATCTGGAAAAGATATTGAGCTAACTGTGAAAATTGAAATAAATATGCTTTAAGCATAGAACATACCTAAAATTTAACATGGTATCAGAGCTGAGGTGAAGACAATGCCCAGGCAAGAGTGAAAGAACAATGACCGAAGACAGTTGGGAAAGGACAAAAGGATCATTGGATTCCTCATCCCTCTTCAAATTCACTGAGGGTGAAGTCGAAGCAGAGAATATTATTAGAATAGCGCAGCGAAAGTTTTTTATGGTCTACCTAAAGATCACTTCATTGGGAAACCCAGATCTAAGGGTGGAAGGAAAGGTCGATTCCTTGGTTGTAATAAGTTCGACCATTATGCGAAGGAGTGTTCGAATGGTAGAGACACATCTCTTCATGAAGATAACAATCATTCTAGGGACATCTTCAATGATCAAAGGAATGACAGTTAATGCAGGGCATCAAGGAAATCGCTGACTCTTCAAAGAAAGCAAGGAACCCCAGGAATGAAGAATCAAATGTTGTTTTTGATAAGATAAAGAAGCGTTATCTTGTATTGGCTCTCTCCTTCAGATTCTTTGGGAATATAGCTTATTGATTGTAGTGCTTCAAGGCACTCCATCGGATAGAAGGGTGCACTCTCTAATTTGGTAGAGATGGAAACAATTGTGGGATTATACTTGGAGCTGATGCCACCCGGAAAGGGTGTAGGGAATGTTACCCCTCAATTGAATGAGGGTAACTCGATTCATTTGCAGAATCTCTTTTATCTACCTGATCGCAAGAAGAACCTGGTGTCCATTTTTGCAGTGGAAGTCAAAGGTTACAGGGTGGCACTCATCGATGGAAAGGTGCATGTTAAAAAAATATAATTTTCAAAGATGCTTTTTCTCATGGGTTCAAGCTTGGCAATTGTATCAAGTTGCAGGATGGTCCATTGGGGATCATGTCAATTGACATATCACATCTATAACACCAGAGGTCTACCTATGGGGACCTACCCGATGTGAGTCAGATGGTGATAGGGATGCCTGAATTCAAGAAGAGCATGAAGGTACATGTCTGGGATGTACCGAAGGAAAATCTTATGAGGGGACCATTCCCCTCATGCAGCAGGTCCACAGGTTTGGAACAACCCGAGGAGTTTGAGATTCATGATCGGGAATCTCATGTATACAGGTGGGAGAAAGCCCTCTATGGCTTGAAGCAAAACACCCCGGGCGTAGAATGAGAGGATTGATAGATGTTTGATGAAACTGAGATTCGCTAAGAGTGAAACTGATCTAAACCATTACCCGAAGGTTGTGGATGATAGACCTCTCATACCGACACCTTATGAGGACCACCTATTTTTGACAGGTGCAGACCCTCTCATTTGCAGAAGTAAGAGGGATTTGGATTCCGGATGTGGAATGATAAATTGCAAGCCTGTGACTACAACGAGGATCTTAACTTTCAGAAGTTATATGGTAGTGATGTCAGACCAGATTTGGGAAATGCCTCCGAGTTTCATAAACTCATTCGCGTTGATTTTTTTGGTGAACTTTTGTCCGGATATATGTTTTGCAGTTAGCATGGTGAGCTCATATTTGGTTGAGCCTCACTGGATTGGTGCCAAGAATCTTTTGATATATCTTCGGGGCACAATCTTTCATGGATTGAGATACACTGCCGGAAATATGAAACTACATGATTATTCGAATGCTGACTGGGCAGGTAGTGTGGAGGATCAATAGAGCATTTCTTAGTGCTGGTTCTCTTTGGATTCTGCTTTGATATCATGGATGAGCAGGAAGAAAAAGTCGGTTGCTATAAGCACCACCGAGACCGAATACATAGCTATGAGTATGATCTCGTGTGACGCTGCATGGTTGCAGAAGCTCTTAAGTGAGCTGTTTGTACACATTATGAATACCACTGTGATTCTCTATGACAACCAGAGGGGGGATTCGATTAATGAGGAATCTCGTATTCGATGATTGCCCCAGCAGATAGACATCAGATATTGCCTTATCTGGGATATGGTAAGTTGATGAGCGAGGACCTCCATCGCATTGAGACTGATAAACAAGTTGCAGACATTTTGTCAAAGCCCCGGGGAAAGGTCAAATTTGTGACTTTCCCGAATGACTTGGAGTCGTTGAGAGACCTTCTTATAAGGGTCCTGCATGTTGCATGCTTTGAGCTCTGGGGAGCTTGGGGTACTTACTAGAGCAACATACGACCACAGGGCGACTCACCCTCCCCTAGTGGTGCGCTATGTATAGGATGACAAGTTCAACCTTCCCCTGTGATACCCTGTGGCGACTGTGGAACAGGATGATTAGTTCTCCTGTGGGCTGGGATGATTAGTTCTCCCGTGGCAACTATGAAATAGGATGATTAGTTCTCCTGTGGGCTGGGATGATTAGTTCTCCCGTGGCAATTGTGGAACAGGATGATTAGTTCTCCTGTGGGCTGGGATGATTAGTTCTCCCGTGGCAACTGTGGAACAGGATGATTAGTTATCCTGTGGAAATTGTGGAACAGGATGATTAGTTCTCCTGTGGGTCGGGATGATTACTTCTCCTGTGGCGACTGTGGGGTAGGATGATTTGTTCTCTTGTGGACAGGATGATTAGTTCTCCTGTCGAGGCATCCTACCCATGCAGTCTGGGACTCATGGGAAGTACCTCTCATCTGATCAATGAGCAGGGAAATGGGGTTAGGGACCATAGTAGTACTATCGATGGATGCATTGATGTATCTACCGTACTCTCTAAGCTAGGATGACCTCCATTGATCTGGGATCAGTATGAGTGGTTTGAGACACTCTCTTGTGATATTGATCTGGGATCAATAAAATTGACTTCAGGCCAGTAAGAGTGATGTGACACACTCTCTTCAGATGAAATTGACTTCAGGTCAGTAGAGAATGGTATGAGACATTCTCGATCAATTCTTCTTCTTAATGGTTCAGCAGAACAAAGCAGTGCAGGGCACTGATGGCAGAGATAGTACAGTCAGACATATGGATTAGCGGGTGGAGTTCTCCCTAGTTGAGAGGGAGTGTTAAAATTGGCAACTAGGGCCAAACTCCATGTGGGTCATTTTATTAATGGAAGTTGATATTTTTCTTGGATCCCTCTCATCGAGAGGTGTAGGATTGATCTAAAGATCATCCGATTCTGATAAGTATTCATGGAGATATGAATTTATTTGTGTTATGGGACAATTCGTCAAGGTCGGCCAACAACCAAATAAACCCCAGTTGTGCTCAACGTTTTAGTATAAATAGAGGTGGCCTTCAAGTCATTTCAACACACTTGGGATCTCTTCCTCTCTACTTGTCTTTGGGTTTTAGTAGGAGGAGAGATCCTAAGGGATACCGCTACCCTAATTTAGAGGGCAGAAGTCGGAACTGTCAGGAACAACCGAAACAACCGGAATAGTCGGAAATGTTGGGAATCGCTGGAACAGCTAGTAAAGCTGACGTAGAGGGCAGAAGCCAGAACTGCTGGACAATGTTGGAATTGTCGGGAAAAGTCGGAACTACCAGGAATAGTCGAAATTTCCGGAACTATCGAGAATCGCAGGAATTGCCGGAACTGTCGGAACTGCCAAGAATCGTTGGAACTGCCGGGAACAGCTGGAATTGCTGGAATAGTCAGGAAAGCTGACACAGAGGGCAGAAGACGGAACTGCTGAACTAGCATGCAACAAGAAGCATGCAAAGGACAACAAGCATGCTAGGGACAACAAGCAAGCAATATGGAGCCAACACATAGGTCGGTATGGCAACATGGTGCAACAATGGCACATAATGCAGTACAGTGATGGGTATAGTCATGATTAATGAAGCATGATGAGATGCAGCATAGTGATGATAGGTGCAACATGGTAGCGGCACGATGAGGTGCAGCATGATGATGAAATGCAACACAACGATAGGTGAAGGAGTCACCTTGGAGAATCAGTTGAAGCAGCATGTCTTCAATTGATCTCACATATCATCTTCTTAGAGATGATCTATGCTCTTATCTAGATAAGCCAAAGTGCTGACTTCCGTTGTAAGCGTACTATATCTCTCTCTCTCTCTTTGCTGAACTATTGAAGAACATATAAGAAGAATTGATCAAGGGTTTCCCCACATTGGGGTTTGTCCCTAGCTAGCGCCACATCTTGTGTCATCTTGTCTTAGCTTGTCTTTTGCGATTTATGTTCTATCTGCAGTTTACTTTAATGCTGATGTGATTGCTAATCTGGAAAAGATATTGAGCTAATTGTGAAAATTGAAATAAATATGCTCTAAGCATAGAACATACCTAAAATTTAACAGATCTCAACCATTGATCTAAAGTGAAGCTTAGGATTTAATCCTCGCCATTGATCACTTAGGAGATTAGGGTTAGGGATTAGCTTAATGAAATTATAAAATAAGCCTAGGGGGAAGGCGAGGATACACAATTGTTGAGGAAGTGATTTTTTGAGAGGCTCGATTAGACTAGAGAGAAGTGAGGAGAATTACAACAAGGAATTTCAGGAGAAATTTTAGGGGAGCTAAAGCTAGGAAAGAGAGAGGTTGAGTTTGCTGAAGAGTAGGGGCGGAATATCTAGAGGACGAATTTTTCAAGCGTGCAAGTGCCGTACAAGGGAAAGGAGAGGGGCTGAATTGCTGGCAAGGGAGTCTAAATTTCCAGAGGTCGAGTTTGAGCAAAGACAATTTTAGAGGCAATGAAGTAATGTTGACATTATCAATTGTTTCATGATGTTTAAGAGTTCCAACCTGCTTGGAATTCATATGGAGAAAGTAGAATTTCACATGCCATCAAACATTCATTGGACTTAACATTTTTGAAGATTTTAAGATTGGTAGGGTTGCAACATTTTCATTGGATTTTACCATGTATGACGGTATGGGACTGGCCTTAATCAAGAACAACAATCCCTTTATGTTCCCCTGTGTGTGGTGTTGATTATTGAATTTCTCTGTTATGGTCTTAGCAAAATGTGCGTTATACACAAGCCAAAATCATTGATTAGGCATACTGATTTTTTTCTACCATATTTTAAGCCATGGATTACAAAATTTCATCCAACGATTGGGTGGTTGATGGCCGGATCAAGGTAGAGACAAAAGGGGATACTAGTGATGAGGACTCAATATAAATAGATGATGGAACATTGCTTTTATCATTTATACTTGTCATTTAAATGTCATGATCTTTTACTCATAATTCTTGCTTTCAAAATTTATAAAATAACACATTATATATATTTTGTTTCCCCATTTCCTATTTTTTGTGGAGTCATGTTTCCAACACCTTTTGGTTTCAGAAACTTGAACCCGTTGCCTCATATCATGCAACCTGAGAGGATGAGAGAAGGAAACAGACCCACGCTCTGTCACTTTTAGCACTAGAATAATAGTTCTCGACTATGGAAATTCTATGTGGAAGGGGTAGAGTTGTAGTTGATTTTGAAGGATCAAAGTGCCCCACCTTCAATGCATTTTTGATGGAGCGAGGTTGGGAGGTGGAGGGCACACTGGCACCTGTGGCTTCTCCAATAATTCTCAGGACCACCTGCACAAAAGCGTCCTTGTCATGCCATAATCTCTAGAAGTTACCTGCCTTCAAAAAGCCATCTTTGATGGATTTGAAGGATCACCACTCTCCTTTCAATCTGAGACTTTAAAGGTGACACTGAATCCATTTCTTTCATCTAAAAGCAGAGGGATTCCCTTTAAAGGAGTTCGCAAAGATTTGAAGAACTTCAGAGGCCTTACCTCTTTTCAAATATTTGATCTAGACATTCGCCCCCCAATACTAGCTGAACACATTTCTTCTTGGATCTGGATTTGAGAGACTTGTTTGGCTTTATTTTTGGTAGCTCTTGGCTCCCTAGATGCTCCAGTGGCATCCTTCTTTGATTTCATGGATAACACTAGGGCCTTGGGACCGAAGGATAAAACCCTCGAATGAATTCTCCCCTTGTTTGCAACTGCAGTCACGTACCCTGGCATGTCTTTAGTGCAGTCATTGGCCCGTTCTACCATTGCCTTCCTGGAGATAGGGTTTGAAGTTTTCAGATCAGTCAGATCTTGGGTGTAGGAGCTTAAGACAGTGGAAAACTTGTTGATTAAGGCCATTTTGATTTAGACAAAGCTCAAATTGGCTTTGGAGGTTGTGGAATTCAATTGGTGCGAGGATGGGCTCTTCTCCATTACAGTGGGCATGAGTATCCCTTTGCTTAACATGGTGGTTCTTCTAGGGACAAGGGTTAACACAACTACCATCATTGCTGAGTTGATTCTTGGAAAAACTTTGCTTCAAGGAAGCTAGTGTTCCTTATTGACTTGAATTCTTTCTAGATGAGCTATATACTCATTCAATTATAGCATGATGATTGTTAAACTCTGGCGGCCATTTGGAGTCTGCTTATTTCTTTCAGTTTGGTTCATGAACCTATATGTCGATGTTCATTTTGCTATTTTTAAAGTTACATGCTTTTTACATGAGAAAATTTGCTTATCTAGTGTCTATTGGTTGGGGTTTATGTTGGATAGCTAAAGGAGGGGGATGGAGAAGGAAGATAATTGCATGAGATGAATTTGAACCCTTCTTCCAGTTTATGTTAAGATTTCACTCCCCCTTCACAGGGAATGAAGTTGCTCTTCCAACCAATGGTAGGGAACTTAAGTTGTTCAACACAATGGATTAATATGGCCAAATGCATGGTGAAATGCTGAAATGGAACAAATGCTCTCCATATGAAGAATGGTCCATTGGTCTGTCAAAGTGTATGGTAAAGTTACCGCTGCTCTCGCATGCAATTTTAATTTATACCCACCCTGATCCTTTTTCACTCTGGGAAAAGAGCATTCTTTGCACACTACTTTTCGCCCGGGGCATATCATCAATTATCCTTTCTGGGCGTGGTGGGTACATGGATTTAGATTTTTTAATTAAAATCTGAGTATATTGTGTATTTTTTAATGGTTTTTCAGCCGGTTCCAATCCACTCTGGTCCATAATTTTAGGTGTTCTAGTTTTGGGCTGGATCTGATTCTGATAACTTTGATCAAAACACCTGGTTGCATGGCAGAGTTGGAGGGCCATGAGTGCGTTTGAAGTGTTTTTGGAATTGACTGATCTTTGCAAGTGCAAGAAAGTAATAAATTATTTAATCGTACATGGAAGAGCAGAAGTAGTCAATTGGACTGATATTTACTTATGTTTATGTCATCTTTTCTTTTTTTAACGATGAATGTCATGTGACTTAAATTTCAATGCATGTGGTAACTATTGTATTAACGAAGGTTTGAAACGATACAACGTGTAATATCACAGCTTGGTTACATTCTTCTTCCGAATCAACTGCCAAATCCACTTGCCTTTCCATGACTAGGATATGGGCTTGAACTTTCACTGGGTTTGATTTTGCTATTTCACCTTTCCATGCTATATAAATGAGCAAAATTTGCCTATCTGGTGTCTAATGGTTAGGGATTATATTGGGTAACCAGAAGCGGGATGAAGAGGGAAGATAATTGAAGAAGATGAAATTGAGCCCCCTGTCCATGTTAATATTTCACCACTCCTTCACTGGGATTGAAGTTGCTCGACCAAGCAATGGTGGGGAACCTAAGTTGTTCAACCTAATGGATTAACATGGCCAAATGGGTGGTGAAATGCTGGAGATAGAACGAATGCTTTCCAGATGGAGAATGGAAAGATTCAATTTCTTCAATTTCATTTTTTTTCTTTTTTGTTAATATTATATTGTTTAATTTGTTTATTTTTATTGTTATGATAAAATGTCATGTGACTGAAGGTTTCAATGCTTGTTGTAACTATTGTATTAATGAAGGATCGAAACGATACAAGAATGCGTAATATCACAGCTTTGTTACATTCTTCTTCTGAATCAACTGCCAAGTCCAGTTGCCTTTCCATGAATAGGATATGAGCTTGAACTTTCACTGGCATATAGGCGAGATCTTTTTATATTGATACAATCTTTAAGACTGTTTGATCAGAAAATATAGATATACAATTTGTAGTATTACCATGTCGTTAACTTGAAATTTGTTTTATATTTTTGGGTTGCTAACTTCTTGATTTGTTTTATATTTTAGGACATCTCAAGGCTTGGAAGATATATATCATGTCGTTAACCTGAAATTTGTTTTTATGTTTTAGGGTTGCTAGCTTCCTGATTTGTTTTATATTTTAGGACATATAAAGGCTTGGAATATATATATATGATTTGTTCAAGTGATTTGTTACACTTGAATTATAATAATGCTAAGTTGAAAATGGAATTCATAATATTGTATTTGGTGAGCAATGCACTTCCTTTCCTGGAAAACAACAAAAAATTAATCATTGTTCAGAATATGGGTAGTGTATGTGATCTTGATTTTAGAGATTACTGTAGTGATTTATTGACATTATTGTCCTAATTTGAATTGCTTCAGATGGGTAACAAGGGTGCGTTCATAAGGTTTAAGGCCCCAGAACTCAAGCCAGAAATTATCTCATTTTCTGCTGTGGTGAGCAAATGTTTCCACTATGTACTATTTAGATTCTTCAATCTGAATTTTATTATCTACTGTTGCTGGTGTTTCTTTGTTCAATAGGCATGTAAAATCTGACGACCTGGTTTTCAAGCGGTTAAATGATATTATTTAAGGTTTTAATGTCCTTTTTTTTCTTGTTTGCAGCCACATCCTGATGTAAGGCCCATGGCATATGCAAATAATTTCCTGAGGCTTTTCTCCTAATCACCGGAAGGTTTATTTTAGTGTTTGAACACATCGGCACCAGGTTTATTCTCGAGGTTGAACACTTCCGTGTTCCTTTTTTAGGTGACTGATGAATCCAAGATATTAATTTATTGTGTGTCCACTTCTTGGTAACACTAGAGATATTTCTATCACTTGATATTTAAGGATAACATTGTGCATGCTTGCTCATGTTCAGTAAAGGTCAGGGGGTTGAATGATTTGCAGAAGTCATTTAAGAAAATCTATGCTCATTGACTGCTGTCCTGAATTCTCTGGTTGCTTATATTATTGGTGTCTGTTGCTGGAGGTTGTTAAAAGGACTCATGATCTGTTGTCATGTAATATTTTTGAATAATACGGTCATTTTTCCAGGTCCCATATTCCTAAAATTTGTTGGGATGTTCGGACCTGAGGCAGGCATGCACTCGATTGTAAATTCATTTTGGAAATGTTCATTTTTCTTCCCTTTGAGGTGTTTTCAAAATGAGATATATTTCTGCTATTCGCGGACGAGGGTCCCTGTTTATGCTGTGGGAAATCTTTAGCAGGTAGTTGGGTGGGCGGGCACTCTGTTCCTTATTTCTGGCATATGGTGTTGTTTCTCGCATTCTACAGCACTCATCGTTTTCAATGTGGAAAATAGAGTGTCAATAGGAATGTGAAACATTACCTGTGGAATGTGAACCTGGAACTAACTGAGAGAATGTGAAATGTGGAATGTGAACATGGAACTAACTGAGACAATAAAAGGTATAGCTGTCTATGGAGAGGATGCCAAACCTATTCATAGGTGTCTTAATACGCACTGAAGTGCAGAATATAGCCATAGCAGCTATCATTACTGCAGACTACAACGTGAAATATGGTTAGTTTGCAAGAGACAGAATCCTATACATGTTCATGGATAAGGGCTTATACACTTGAGTAGAAATGGCTTTCTATGTATCAATTTTCTTAATAGATCCATCTGATAAGTATTTTCTTGCATGTTAGTTATTCGTGTGCTAGACCAATCAAATATTTTTGTTTGAAGCTGAGCTGATTCGTAGCAACAGAAGGTTGCATATGTTGATGAATAGCCGATATTGGTGAGAAATGCATTAAACGACATCCTATTAAATGTAAATCGTTAGGCTGGTGGAACTTGAAATTTTGAATCCTAATTTGATATATTCCAATTTGAAATATCTTTAATTTTGGCATAATCCTAGCGCCTCAGCTGAAGCTGCCATATGGTCATTTATTTGAATGTTTATGTGATATTTTTGTCAGTAGTTTGACAGATTACTACTTTATTTTTAAGTGGTAAATACGATGCCTTGCTGTTTCATGATCTTCTGCAGAACGAGAACTTGTTTGCTTACAATGAGGATATGAATGTTTTGGTGTATGGTTAACCTGGAATTTATCTCAGTACTAAAATAGTGTGTATATTGGTAAAATGTTCCAATTCTACTTTTTTCTCTGTATTTCAAAACTATCTAACATTTACTGTAGGATGATACGAATGTTTTGGAGGACATTTAATCTGATAATTTATTTTATTTTATTTTTTGGGTGGACATTTAATATGATAATTTATTTTATTCGCTAATTTCTACGTGTTGATGATGTGGTTGGTAATTTAATTTATTTTATATTTGATCCCCTAATTTCTATGGTTGGTAATTTATTAATTTCTATGGTTGGTAATTTATTTTATTTTATTTTTTGGGTGGACATTTAATATGATCATTTATTTTATCCCCTAATTTCTACTTGGTGATGATGTGATTGGTGGGTCTAACTCTACCCATGAGCGAGTGGAGTGCCACCAGTAGCATTCCAAGTTGGATCCTTTGGCTAAGAGGCTACTGGTGAATGGAATCTATTCTGGATTTATACCTGGCCCTAATTAATATTGCAAGTATTGGTATACTATCAAGAGCAGAAGAGGAGAAATCACAAATAGGAACAAGTTATTCGTGGTCCTAATTAATATTCTATTGGTATACGAGCAGGAGAGGAGAAATCACAAATAGGAACCGTCATTCGTGGTCCTAATTAATATTCTATTGGTATACGAGCAAGAGCAGAATCAGAAATAGGAACATGTTATTGAAGAGACTTAGAAGAATATTTCAAGGATATCTATTTACTAAAGTTGGCTGAGATTTATGCCCTGGGCTGGAGCGAACTGATATCCCAAGTACCAAGTACTGGTGTCAGACTAAGAGCAGAAGTACAAGCAGGAATATGTCCGTGGATTTCTAAACAACATAAGTGACATATGTTTGTGGATTTCTAAACAACATAAGTGACATAAAGTAAGTTGTCGGCCCATTATTATTCAATTTTTTCTATTTGAATGTAAAGTTCAATAAAAGGAAGCAGAGCCAGCATACTTTCTTTTTTGAAGACAACATTATTGAAGAAGTAAATGAGTACAAGTATCTTGGGATTGATTTCAACAACAAACTCAATTGGGAGGAGGACTGCATAAAGAAGAGGATTTTAGGAGGGTGGAAAACATCATATGCTCTTCAAAACAGATGTAGAGAGGCAGAGTTATGGGATTGGAAAATGATTAAAGTGCTTTTTGGACTCCTAGTTTTTCCAATGATGTTATATGGGTGTGAGTTGTGGGCTAGCAGCACTCCCGCCTCAAAATGGAAACAAACTGAGAAAATCCAAAAATGTTTGATCATGAGCAAGTTCAAAATAAAAATTTCAGTACCTTGTGAGATAATGTTGAATGAAATAGGAGCAACTCCCATTGAAGCAATTGCTATGGTGCGGCTCATAAGATATCTAAAATTTTTTTAGCAAATGAGAGTAAGTAGATGGCTTAATGTTATCTTCGATGAAGGCATGAGGGAAAGAAAGAAAACATGGATGAAACACAACTACACATGGATGCAAAAATGGAATATCTATCTCAATCCCTGTCCCACAAATAGCAAGGAGCTAAAAGATTTTGTTATAGAGGAGTTTCGTAAAAAGGTACGGGGAAAAGAATTGGGTAGAAAGAAGAAATACGACATTGAGGAATTCAACCATACGTGTGATCTGCAACCAAAAGAGTTCATTGGAGCTAGCATTTTGTGGAGGGAAAATGTTTTTATTGCTTAATTAAGGACAAACTTTGGTGTGAAACAAGATGGTGGAAAAGGCCTAAAGAAGCTTGGGAAGAACGGGTGTGTACATTTTGCATGTCTGGGGTTGTGGAATCAGAGAAATATTTCATTTTGGAATGTGATACATTCAAAGACATTAGAGAAAGTTATGAGAACATGTTAGCATTAGTTTCTTGACATTGTCTTTTTAGCGAGGGGATTGTTAGAAGGTTGGGTCAGCACATCATCAACTTGAATCGGAAAAGGATTGAATTGCAAAAAGCAAAAACAGGGAACTAATGGTCTCATAGACTATTTTTAGTTTCATGGACCTTAAAATATCATTTCATTTCATTTAAAACTGTTTAATTTATGCTGCAACCAATTGATATGTTGTCTATGATTTATGATGCACCCAATTGATATATTTTTGCTAAAACTGTCCATGATTTATGCTGCACCCAATTGATATATTTTTGCTAAAGTTGTCCATGATTTACAACTATTTCAAGTATTTGCAAATATTGGTGTACAACTAAGAGCACCCAAATGATTTTGCAAATACTGTGTACAACTAAGAGCATACTTGCAAGCAAGATTAAGTTATATTGGATTTTAGAACAATATAACAAGTGCTATTGCAAGTAAGAGGTCTTGTCAATATTTTAATGTAAGAGCATACAAGATTAAGTTATTGGATTTTAGAACAATATAACAAGTGCTATTGCAAGTAAGAGATCTTGTTAATATTTTAATGTAGGGTTGTAATGTTCGTAAACTTTTATTATATTATCATTTTGTTCGTTTATTTATTTATTTTTAAATTAAAGCAATACATGATTTAAACATCTTATTGGAGAGATTTAAAGATATTAAAAGTAAATTTTATTAATATTCCTTTTTCATTTTACCATTATTTATTTTTTAAATTGAAAAGTAGAAGCCCAAGAGTGAATATGCTATTGTAGAGATTTAGAGATTTAGAGAGTCTAAAAATTATTTTCAACGCATGGATGGCAATTTAATGTGGTCATTTAATGTGGCCATTATGTTGTAATGCTTTATAAAGATTATTGATTTTTTCTCTTTAAAAGTTTGTAAAATCTGTCTTAATTTAGTTATGAACTAGAAAAGACAATAATCATTGAGTGCTATTAATGAAAAACATGCTACCTGAAAGAACCCATTGGTGGTCCATAAATGAGCATAATTTAATGTGGTCATTTAATGTGGCCATTATGTTGTAATGCTTTATAAAGATTATTGATTTTTTCTCTTTAAAAGTTTGTAAAATCTGTCTTAATTTAGTTATGAACTAGAAAAGACAATAATCATTGAGTGCTATTAATGAAAAACATGCTACCTGAAAGAACCCATTGGTGGTCCATAAATGAGCATATTTGACGTGGTTTGAGCTTACGTTGTTAATTTGTTTTCTTGCATTTTGAGGATAATAAGTGCTTAGTCAATAATAGACAATTTTAGGTCTTTTTCTTATTGTTGCTTAAATTCTCAGTTTAGGGAAAATTTGTCTTACCAACGAGGGTTGGGGGTCAATTGCTAGGCACGCCACCTGCAGTTCAAACATTAATGTTGCATTGAGAAAGGTAAATTGTTCAAACATATCATAAGACCATTTCACTTAATTGTAACATATCAACGGGGAAAAAATGAAGCATGTGTGATTGACAAGAAACCTCTACATGTGAATGTTGAAAAGTAGAATCAAAGTAAACTTTCATTTCTAATTACCACTTATTTATGCAATGGAGCATTGTATTGCTAAAGACAGGGTTAGATCCAAAAGCCTATAATGAAGATTGATAAAATCTCAACTATAATCAAATGTAATCTTTGAAGAACAAACATTATGCAGTAAATCTTGATAGTTTGTTTGAATTTATCAAATCCATAGGATAAGCACTTAAGTATGATCTACTACAATATATACTAATTTAAAGATTTGTCATGAGAATATGGGTTAACAATAACTAGATCTTACCATACGCTGTAACATGAAGTAGGTGCAGGTTTAACTAGCAAAACCATAGGTTGCAAACCTAACACAAGGAAAAACACTGTGAAATTTAATGAAGGAAAACTCTCTTTATTTTTATTTTTTGGTGGTTGGAGATAAGGTAGACCGGGTTATGGGTTTTTTAACTAGTTTTGAGTGATATGAGGGTTTAAAGATAAGGTAACGTTGATGGAACTAGGAGAATTGTCCTTCAAGCATTACACAAGTTGGCGAGGATTCTTTGGGTTTGGTCGAGGGACAATATATCCAAGTGCAACAAGGTGAACTCTATTGGGGTGCAAGATAAGGGGTGGAGTTCCTTAATGTTTGACCTCAATGCAATAGTATTTACCCTTCAATAATTAAATGATACCAAGTGGAGACTTCACATTGAGTATTTTTATGGTGGAGCAAGATGCCTACTTTGGCCTACGTTGCAACTATATACTCTAGCAATCTTGAAACAAAAGACCCAACTTAACCCTTAACTAATTCAAACGATCACAAAGAAAAGATAACATGTTTAAAAAACTCAGATAGATCTTCTCATTATTCTACGACCTTGCAAATTAGCAGACACCCTCATATAGATTGGAGCCCCCAGTTACTTGCAATGAATTACATAATATTGGCTCAAAATCATGATGTATTACAAGTCTTCCTCAACCCAGATGGAAAATGCAATGATATTCTTATAATTATTTGATGAGACATGCAATTGGATGGCGTTATGGCTCTTAGTGGGTGGTGATAGTGATGCTTATCAAAGTAAGTCTTTGTTAACTTTCCATGATATCTAATTTGTTTGTTTGTTTCATTATATATGTGTTAGGATATGATATGCTCATAGAAGAGTGTGATCTTTAGTGGTCAAATTGTGCTATTGTTTGACTTGCTAATATAATGTTTCATATCCCCTCAATGCATAAAATAGTCCACTTTATTCCATTGACCTCCATCTATTCATAAAAAGGTTGTCTCCACTCATGCTTGATTTTCAATATTATCATTTAAGGGTATTTATGAAAGTGAAAGCATGAATGAATTGAGAGCCTAATTAAAATATAAAAAAGCCCATGGTTGTCTATAACATATTAAAAATGGAAAAAGAGGCTAACACCAAATTAAAAAATTGAATGCAACTTGAGCTATTGTCACCTTATCACGAGGTTCTCTCATGGTCCTTGGCTTATCTAAATAACATATCTGAATAAAAGAGTGTGTTCGATAAACTGAACACTAGAATAAATGAACATAGTGGGTAATCAAATGAAGCCAAGGAGTGATGACTTAGTACTCTAAGTTCCCTATTAAAAGGCCATTGAAAAATGTTCTAACTCCAGAAAGCAAGACATGGAAACAATGAAATACCTACGCATCCATTGACCTTGAGGGTCATACCACGGAGGATCCCCCTCTCCATTCCTTAAGTATTTGCCATTTATCATGCCTTTCTCTAGCTCCTTGTGAAACACACTTTATCTTAAGAGCTACTTTCATTTATAAGTGTTTATGACTATCTTCTATATTATAATTGGGCACATTAATAAATTTAACCCTTTTTACATTGTGTTGGGAGGGCTTATTAGGTTTACATCACCTAACAATTCATGAAGAGGTTTATATTCACCATGTCAAATAAAGATTCAAATGTTCAATTGCAAATAACACGACATCAACTAAGGCATCTAAGATGGACTCACTAGCATTGCATAAGATGTTGAAGACATTACACATAGCCCAAGATCATCTTAGAATCATTTGTTCCATATCATTGATTGAATCCCTAGTTTAAGAAAGGGCACACTTTTATGGCCCTTATGATTTGTAATGTATTCTCTTTTTAATGGCAAATTTTGATTATTATATTGTAAAATTACCCTGGAGTAATTTGAGGGTGGTATATTCATTTTTGTAATTCCACTCATCGTTTTGGAGCCAACACTATGTAATTCATTGTACTAACGAGGGCTTGATTTTATATAAGGAGGGTGTCTCCTCATTTGTAATTTGTTGGATGATAATGAAGACCTTGCTTGTGTCATTTTGATGGGACTAGGAGCATTTTGCTTAAAGAATTACCCAAGTTGGCTAGGATTCTTTGGGTTTGGTTGGGGAACAATATATCCAAGTGCAATAGGGTGAACTCTTTTGGGGTGCGAGACAAGGGGTGTAGTTACTTAAGTTTGACCTCTATGCAATAATATTTACCCTTCAATGATCAAATGATACCAAGTGGAGACTTCACATTGAGTATTTTTATGGTGGAGCAAGATGCCTACCTTGGCCTATGTTGTAGTTATGTACTCTAGAAAACTTGAAACAAAAGACCCAACTTAACCCTTAACGAATTCTAATGATCACAAAGAAAAGACAACGTGTTTAAAAAAATCTCAGATAGGTCTTCTCATTATTCTCCGACCATGCAAATTAGCAGACATCCTCATATAGATTGGAGCCCCCTGTTATTTGCAATGAATTACATAATATTGGCTGAAAACCATGATGTGTTACAAGTCTTCCTCACCCCAGATGGAAGATGCAATGATATTCTTATAATTATTTGATGAGACATGCAATTGGATGGTGTTATAGCTCTTAGTGGGTGGTGATAGTGATGCTTATCGAAGTAAAGACTTTATTAACTTTTCATAATATCTAATTTGTTTGTTTGTTTCATTATATATTGTGCTAGGACATGATATGCTCATACAAGTGTGTGATCTTTGGTGGTCAATTTGTGCTATTGTTTGACTTGCTAAGATAATGTTTCATATCCCCTTAATGCATAAAATAGTCCACTTTATTCGATTGACCTCCATCTATTCATAAAAAGGTTGTCTCCACTCATGCTTGATTTTCAATGTCATCATTTAAGGGTATTTATGAAAGTGAAAGCATGAATGAATTGAGAGTCTAATTGAAATATAAAAAAGCCCATGGTTGTCTATAACATATTAAAAAGGGAAAAAGAGGCTAACATCAAATGAAAAACTGAATGCAACTTGAGCTATTGTCACCTTATCAAGAGGCTCTCTCATGGTCCATGGCTTATCCTGGCCTATGTTGTAGTTATGTACTCTAGAAAACTTGAAACAAAAGACCTAAATTAACCCTTAACGAATTCTAATGATCACAAAGAAAAGACAACGTGTTTAAAAAAATCTCAGATAGGTCTTCTCATTATTCTCCGACCATGCAAATTAGCAGACACCCTCATATAGATTGGAGCCCCCTGTTATTTGCAATGAATTACATAATATTGGCTGAAAACCATGATGTGTTACAAGTCTTCCTCACCCCAGATGGAAGATGCAATGATATTCTTATAATTATTTGATGAGACATGCAATTGGATGGTGTTATAGCTCTTAGTGGGTGGTGATAGTGATGCTTATCGAAGTAAAGACTTTATTAACTTTTCATAATATCTATTTTGTTTGTTTGTTTCATTATATATTGTGCTAGGACATGATATGCTCATACAAGTGTGTGATCTTTGGTGGTCAATTTGTGCTATTGTTTGACTTGCTAAGATAATGTTTCATATCCCCTTAATGCATAAAATAGTCCACTTTATTTGATTGACCTCCATCTATTCATAAAAAGGTTGTCTCCACTCATGCTTGATTTTCAATGTCATCATTTAAGGGTATGTATGAAAGTGAAAGCATGAATGAATTGAGAGTCTAATTGAAATATAAAAAAGCCCATGGTTGTCTATAACATATTAAAAAGGGAAAAAGAGGCTAACATCAAATGAAAAAATTGAATGCAACTTGAGCTATTGTCACCTTATCAAGAGGCTCTCTCATGGTCCATGGCTTATCTAAATAACGTATTTGAATAAAAGGGCGCGTTCGATAAACTGAACACTAGAATAAATGAAAAGAGTGGGTAATCAAATGAAGCCAAGGAGTGATGACTTAGTACTCTAAGTTCCCTATTAAAGGACCATTGAAAAATGTTCCAACTCCAGAAATCTAGACATGGAAACAATGAAATACCTATGCATCCGTTGACCTTGAGGGTCATACCACAAAGAATCCCTTTTTCCATTCCCTAAGTATTTACCATTTATCATGCCTTTCTCTAGCTCCTTGGTAAACACACTTTAAGAGCTACTTTCATTTATAAGTGGTTATGACTATCTTTTATATTATACTTGGGCACATTAATAATTTTAACCCTTTTTTTGTTGTGTTGGGAGGCCTTATTAGGTTTACATCACATAACAATTCATGAAGAGGTTTGTTCTTTTTAGGATTTTAATAATTAAAAATCCTAAAAAGAAGAAAACATTAGATACATATTAAAACTATAACTATAATAATTAAAATTAAGATTAAAACTAAATCTGAATTAATCACCACCTGTCAATTCATTCTCCTTCAAAAATTGGTCGGTTGCCATTCATTTCCATCTGAACCCTCACCTTTATTTATTTACACTATTGAGTCCTGACTTCTTCACTCATGGATCTATCCTGATGATGAACCATAGAGGATGGTTCGAAACGTCGATTCCAAAAATTTGTATGTGATGACTCCGGAAGATAACACCACACAATATAGATCGTAGAAGCCTCAAATCAAAGATTTTATTTTGCTGTGTAAATTTCAAGCACTTTGAGTTAAACTGAAAGTATGATGATCATTGTCAAATATTATTAAACACAATTCTTGCATCCTAGAGAAGTTAAACAAGTATTAAGTCTCCATATAATCTTTAAGTACTCAACACAATAATATAAGTCGCTCCACAAAACAAAAGATCTGCACAATGAAACATTGACTATGGCTAAACCAAATTTAACTTTAACTTTACGACCAAATCAAATTTATTTAATAATTTTTTATCAATCTAAATTAGTCCTTGTAATTAGTTGAGTTATACACGTGTACAATTTATTTTCTTAAAGAAAATAAGAATTTAAAGAACTTGTGCTAGACTCTGTATATACATACATATTCCCTCTGCACATATATAAAATGCTATCAAAGTTTTAAATATTTATCCAATAATTAGATATTTAACTTGTCAAAGGACATGCGTAGAACATACATTATTTTTGTGATCATAATATTTTGTTGCAAACTGAGAACTTTAATTGTAGTAATATTCCTATTTTCTTGTAAATTCATAAATCATTTTCTATTTTCTAGAAATATATTTTTTTTGTCATTGACTAAACTAGGCTTGTATTTACTTAGTATCTAATACATATGTTGAAAATTTAAAAGGTGATGTGACAGTTGTAACCACTAATTCTAGTTATGCTGTCTTTAGGAGCATTCACCGGGTGTTTATCACGCAGCTTTTTTAGCATACGCGTTATGGATTCATATTCGATTACTTTTTGGGGAGCTGGTTGCAAATAAATTTCTTTTCCAGGATGTACAATTTTGTTCTCGTAGTTGCATGGCGTGAGAGATTTTCTTTGTAAGTTCATTTCGAACGAAGGTGAAAAACGTGTAGCATTTTTGTCAGGTAAATAGTGCATTCTTTCTTGTATATGCAAACACTTAGAGCATTTATACAATATACATTACAACCCTGTAGCAATGAGGTGCATAGTTCAAAAAGTGGATAAGGTGATAGTGCTAAACACGTTTATGCAATATATATTATTGTCGTGTAGCTATTATGTGTGAATTGCTTTCGTGCTATGAAATCATAACCTCTTAATTTTTCTTATTTCTATATATTTGATCTAATTCATATCATCAAAGCAGGGAAAGTGAATACAAGTAGAACATATACAGTTAAAGACAATGATACATTTTCTAAGAGGCACATTTCTATTCTATTTATTGTCATTTGATTAGTTTCACATTATACAATTCTGTGTTTTTTTGGCTATATTTTTTTATGTACTCTAACTAAAAGCAAGACTTTCAATTTTTAGGAAACCTAACACTTAGAGATTCAAATCCACGACAACAATTACAAGGAAAAATGTACTTTCAATATTTCTAGAAAACATTTGTATCTGTTGAAAATAAAATCTATTTAGTATTTTACTTATATGCATAGAAATAAGATCTTATCTGGTAATGATGAACCTGATATTAGAATATACATTAGCAATGATTTGGAGCTATTTGGTTCTATTTTCATTAGTCAGTTCTTACTTAATATCAATTACAATGTCCTTTTAAGTGATCATTTCAATGTATTAATTGTGAACGAACAAAAAATATCAGATTCAAATGATGTGACAATAGACATGGACGAGGGAGAAGACATGAGCACCATTACATAAATATATATCATAGGAGATAAAACGAAAGGAATAGAAAATAGAGAAGAAACAAAAGAAAAAAGGTAGTTCTATCTAGGTTTAGTTAATTGCATATTAAATTTCTTTTTTTGTTTTCTTGAATTAATTTCAATTCAATGCTCATGACTAGGCAAAAAGAGATTGAGTCTATACCATTATTGATCGAAGATATTAGTAACAATATAACATGAAACATTTTACCTGGCATTGTTTTCGTTACATATCAAACTTTTTTTAAACAAAGAAAATAAGACAAAAACAATTCTTTGTGTAGATTTAATAGACAAGAAAGTCGAAATGACAATAACATTGCTTGTGTCAACACAATTTATCAAACAATATGAGGCAAAACTTATTGCAAATGCTAGTGTTTCTATTAGAAATTTGGAAATAATTACAAAGCATAAATATGTCGATGGTGATTGTGAAAAAACTATTTGTCTAAATAGCTTTAGCAATGTAGAAAACATTTGTCCTATTTGTGCAGAGTACCAATTATTTCCAAACATGAAAATTGCAAATGTGTCTCATAGTCTCTATGCGTTTCCAATTGACACAACCTGTGCTATTGCAATTCCAACAACACAATTTGTACTGGAAATCAAAGATGGCATCGTAGAACAAGACATGGGAACAATAAGATTTGATTTATTTGAATGTTTCATCGCTACAAAGTTATTTTCTGTTTGCTATACAGTTTCATATATTGTTTTACAAACAATGCATATGTAATAGGTTCAAGTACATGTTAAACTTCTTTCAACATTTATTTCAATTAAAATACAATTGCAAGAAAACATTTTTCCACTCACCTGCTAAAAAATATAGTTAAAAAACAAGAAAGATTTTTCCAAACTTCACAATCGGCATTCATATGCTCATTTAGAATAGAAAATAAAGTAAAAAATTTAAGAAAACTGCTTTCTTCGACGAGTGGAATGTGCACGGAATGTGCACGGTAAATATATATATATATATATATATATATATATATATATATATATGGAAAGACAAGTTTATAAGCCTCGATTTTCCATATCGATTTGACAACACTTTTAAGGACAACTAATATTGACTAGTGCATATACGAATCCATTTGAGACAATATGTGTGAAATGCAGTAGTCCAATTACAACTGCTAGAACTATGAATGAAACTATGGTTTATTGTACAATTTGTGACGAAGAATGTTGTTTCATTTATTTACATCGATTAAATAGTATCATACATGCAAATGACATGATTAAAATACACTATGTTTTAAGAAGCATGAAACTGGTGAAAGTATTACTTGATCTACAAAAAGTTTCCCGTGAGCAATACTGTGTGGACAAATAAACAATTATTGATTTGTTGTCCAATTTTGAGACACATGACACATTTAGAATAAAAACAAAGTAAACTATCAAACGAACTATAAACTCAAAATGAGAACTCTAGTCAAAAACTCCCCCAAAAATGAAAAAATCTCCCAAAAACGAAAAAGTGTTGATGCTGGAATAACTTCTTCTTCTTCTCTTTTTTTTTTTGGGTAAATTTTAAACAATTTAAAAAAAGGGTAGTAAAATCCAATAAAAACCATTTTGTGTGTGTGCAAAAAACACCCTGAAAATGGAAAATGATGATGATGGGTAAAATGAAAAGCGTTGATGATGGGTTTTTTTTTTAAGGATAAATTTTCAACATAATTCAAAAATGGCAGTAAAAATCAATAAAAACCAATTTTTGTGTGGGCAAACAACACTCTGAAAACGAAAAATGTTAACGCTGGAATAACATATTTTTTGGGGGGCTAAATTTTCAACATTTTTTTAGCAATGACGTTAAGGATAAAATATCATAACTTTGAAAAACCATAAATTCCAATGATTTTCAGGCATGACATTAAAGATAAAATATCATGTCTCTGAAAATCCTTAAAATTGTAACAATTTTCAACCATGGTGTTAAAGATAAATACTTATAACTATTTCAACAATAACATTAAAGATAAAATATCACGATATAAAAAAACTATAAAACTTTGACAAATTTTCAACCATGTAATTAACTGAAGATCATGACTATAGAAAACCTGAAGTTTTCAACATATGGCATTATGGAAAAATTGTGACTAAAAAAACTTAAAAAATGAAAACCTAAATAAAAGAGTCATTATACCAAGAGTAATCTTTTTTCCAAATGCTAAAAGTATAGCTATTTTAAGATCTTAGTCTAAGACAACTTGACACATTGAAATAAAAATTCAAAAATAAACCATCAAATTGACACACAGTATAGGCAAACTTGACCCATTACAATGAAAACTTAAAAATCAACAATAAAATTGACATATTGTGGTGGCACGCTTGATCTATTATAATGAAAACTTTAAAATCAAATATCAAATTGACACATAATGAGGTCGAGTTGCTAGTCGATGATCAACATGGACCTTGCAGAAAAAAACAAAATACTAAATAAATATATAAAAAAATAAAAATTGAAAAATATAAAACAAAACAAAAATAATGGCATTAAAAATTTTAAAACTAAATAAAGACAGAAAAACAATTTATTTTTAAAAGAGAAAAAAAAATATAAAAATATATATAAAAAAACTAAAAAAATCAAACATAAAAATGTAAAAACAAAAACAAAATTAACACATAAAAATATAAAATTAACTAAAAATGAAAATAAAACATAAAGAACTATGAAAAAATAAGAAAAATAAAACATAAACAACTATGAAAAAATAAGAAATATAAAAAAAAATGTTTTGAGAAAACATAATTTAAGAAACATATTTAGAAAATTAACACCAAAAACTTAACAATAAAAAACATAAATAAAAACAATTTGGATAATTAAAATAATAAACAAAATAAAAAGCATTAATTTTTTAAACATTTAAAAACATAAAACATTAAAATAAAATTAAAATTAAAAGAAAAGAAAAAATAAAAATAAAAATATAAAAAATAAAATAAAAAGAAATCAAAATAATTAAGCAAATTAAAATATAAAGTCATTTTTTCCAAATTAGTAAAATTAAAATAATAAATAAAAAATATTAAAAATTAGATTAAAATAAAAATAAAAATAAAAAACATTTAAAATAAATGAAAAAAATATACTCGGGCTCCCTAGGCGAGCTTGACCGATTCCTAGCTTCCCCTGCCCTACCGAGTGGCCCCTCGGCTCAAGGCAGGCCTAAAGGGCCTTGGGTGGGGCCCACGTTTTTTTTGACTTTTTAATATTTCTTTTTTTAATTGTTTTTTTTATTTTTTTTTTTTTTCATTTTTTTGTTTTTTGTTTTCTTTGGGTTTCTTAAAAATTTGTTTAAATGTTTTATTTTATCTTATTTCTTTTTCAAATTCTTTTTTAATATATATATATATATATATATATATATATATATATATATATATATATATATATATATATTTTTAATTGTTTTTATTTTTTACTTTTAAGGATTTTGATTTTTTAATTGTATGTTTTTTTAACATTTATTTTGTTATTTTTATTTGAAATCATTTTTTTGGGAAAAAATACTTCAAATAATTTATAATTTATAATTTTTATTTATTTATTTTTTATTTTTTTTTATTTTTTAAATCAATTTTTTCATAAAAATATTTTATTTAACAAGGCATTTTTAGCGAAAAGGCCTTGAAATAGACACTTTTTAAATTATATTTATATGCAAAATGTGTATTTTTTGTGTGTTTAAAATTGTTATATTTTTAGTGAAAATTATTTTGTGTATTGAAGTATTAATTAACGATATATAAATAAATAAATAAAAAAACCTTAACCTCAAAATATTAATGTTATTTCTTTTTAAGCTTTGTAAAAAAAATTAAAAATTTCATTATAAAAAAATCTTGTAAAGAAAAACAAAAAAGAACAAGTTTTGGAAACCCTTAAAGAACAAATATTCTAGGACTAAAAACAAGAAGATGAATAGGACAACTTGAAAAGTGGTTAAATAATCAACATTTAAAAAATCTGTGCATACTTAGAACGTAAGAAAATTTGAAGTGTTAAAAATATGCATTAAAAAACAAATGTTGATGTTTTTTAAAATCCATATGAAAATCACCAACATTTATAAAAAATTATCCACTCTTAATACATTAAAAAATTTAAAGTGTAAAAAATAATCCCTCTATAAAGGGAGTTGATGCTGCATCAATGCTTTTCAAAACCAATATGAAAATCACTAACATTTTAAAAAATAAGATTCATACTTGATAGATAAAAAAATTTAAAGTGTCAAAAATATGCCTTGGAAAGAAATGTTGATGCTTTTCAAAATTAGCATGAAAATAACTAACATTTAAAAAAAATGTTCATACTTGATACATAAGAAAATTTAAAGTGTCAAAAATAAGACCTCTCAAAAAAGGGGACAATGTTGCATCAACACTTTTCAAAATCAGCATGAAAATCACTAACATTTAAAAAAAATGTTCATACTTGATACATAAGAAAATTAGAACTATCAACAATATGCTCCAAAAAAAAGATGTATTCTGAATCAACACTTTTCTAAATCAGAGGATTTTTTCTACCTCAAAAAAATGGGGTACTCAGTGCAATTCCCATTTGATACTTTAAATTTTTTAAACCATCAAATGTGATTATCAATTCCCTTTGATTACATTGTCGAGGAATCTAGCGACGATACAATTCTTGTTGCTTGCATTGTCAAGCAACCTTAACATTATGTTATACTTTTTGCTTGAAGAATTTGGCTATTGTCAGGCAACTTTTTTTCAATTTGTTGGATGATTGGGATCTGATTTCATATTATGGTTAGCTGATCTACTATTCTCTTTGCTTGCATTGTCAATCAAGCTTATATTAGTACATTGGAATGCAGATATCTCTCTTACAGGTAACTAGTAACACTAACTTTCCATTGACTATTGGCGAGGGGTAGGGCACCATCCACATTTCTGTGCTTCCGTATATTCGTACTTCCAATCTTAACATCGTGTTTTACTTTCTGGTTCAAGAATTTGAGAATTGCTAAAGAGTTTTTAACAACGAAGTGGCTTCTAATTTCATTTTTTGATTATGTAATTTGTAGCTATTAACATTGCACAAAAATATATTTCAATGAATTTCTTTGTTCAAGTTCAATGTTTTGTACTATGCTATTTACTAAGATTATTTAGTATATTTTTGTTTTAATGTGTAGTTGGTTTATTGTGCTATGTCGTGTTTGCTTTCTTGCAGTTTACAAATTTGCAAATTCTATAATTAGTCAAACAATATTACAAACTATGTGATGAGTTTCTATAGTTGAAGATTTAAAGATTGTATGGATCCTTAATACTTGTTTGGCGTATTTAGAAATCAAAAGTTGCATTGCATGATATTTGATAATGATTGTCGTGCTTTTAGTTTAACTCAAAATGTTAGAAATTTACTCCAAAAATTAGAGCTATCAATGTTACATTTTTATTTTGTTTTCAGTTTCCTAAAATTTAAAAACAAAAACATGTAAATAAAGTATACAATATGTTGCACTTAACTGTGTTTGAAACTCGGGTTTTACATTTCCAAGGCCATGCGTACAGTTACAAGATGCTTTCCCATTTCAAGAATTTTTCATAGTTTGTGGAACTGTTAATGTTGATACATTGTGCAAAGGTGCAGAGGAGGATTTGATCTCTCACCCACCCAATCGTTTTTTCTTTCACACTCCGCACAATGCCTCTCTTACTCTGCCCCTCGAGTATTAATGTTTGTACTATGCTATTTACTAACATGATTTACTATGTTTTAATTGTAATGTGTGACTAGTTCATTGTCTTATGTCATGTCTGCTTCTGTGCGATGTGATTTATGTTGCACTAAATTGTGTTTGAAACTCAGGTTTCACATTTCCAAGGCCATGCATACATTTACAAGATTCCTTCTCATTTAGAGACATTTGCATAGTTCGTGGAACTATTAATGTTGATACATTATGCGGAGGTGCAGAGCAAGATTTGCACTCAAGATTTTAATTGAGTTCGACTGTCAAAATCTGGAAATCGCATCAAACTGACCATAAAATTATGAGTTGAAAATTTCAAAGAAAACAATGTAGCAAATAAACATAGAATTCGATGGAACAAAATTGCTTACTTATTGGTATGAGTATCCGCTCTTTTTCACTATTGCATGTATGCATACTTTTCATTCACAAAACACTGAAGTTTTCTAAAGAATTTAGAGCAAGTGAATAATTAATGTAGTTTCCAAGCATTTATGAACTATAATAATTCCCGAAGTGTTGTAGATATGTCATTTTGTTTCAAAATTAAAGAAAAAATTCAAGTAGAAATGATGAAGATGTGTTTGTTTGTTTTGTTTTTTTTTTGGGTTTTGATTTTGTTTTGTTTTGTTTGTTTGTTTGTTTTGTTTTGTTTTTGTTTTTGTTTTTTGTTTTTCGTTTTTTCTTTTTTCGTTTTTCGTTTTTTTTTTTTTTTTTTTTTGTTTTTTTGTTTTTGTTTTGTTTTTGTTCTTCTTGTTCTTTTTTTTTGGGGTAAATTTTCAACAATTTTAAAAAATGGTAGTAAAATCCAATAAAAACCATTTTTTGTGTGTGCAAAAAACACCCTGAAAATGGAAAATGATGATGATGGGTAAAATGAAAAGCATTGATGATGGTTTTTTTTTTTTTTTTTTTTTTTTTTTTTTTAAGGATAAATTTTCAACATAATTCAAAAATGACAGTAAAAATCAATAAAAACCAATTTTTGTGTGGGCCAACAACACTCTGAAAACGAAAAATGTTAACGCTGGAATAACATCTTTTTTGGGGGGCTAAATTTTCAACATTTTTTAGCAATGACGTTAAGGATAAAATATCATAACTTTGAAAAACCATAAATTCCAATGATTTTCAGGCATGACATTAAAGATAAAATATCACGTCTCTGAAAATCCTTAAAATTGTAATAATTTTCAACCATGGTGTTAAAGATAAATACTTATAACTATTTCAACAATAACATTAAAGATAAAATATCACGATATAAAAAAACTATAAAACTTTGACAAATTTTCAACCATGTAATTAACTGAAGATCATGACTATAGAAAACCTGAAGTTTTCAACATATGGCATTATGGAAAAATTGTGACTAAAAAAACTTAAAAAATGAAAACCTAAATGAAAGAGTCATTATACCAAGAGTAATCTTTTTTCCAAATGCTAAAAGTATAGCTATTTTAAGATCTTAGTCTAAGACAACTTAACACATTGAAATAAAAATTTAAAAATAAACCATCAAATTGATACACAATATAGGCAAACTTGATCCATTACAATGAAAACTTAAAAATCAACAATAAAATTGACATATTGTGGTGGCATGATTGATCTATTATAATGAAAACTTTAAAATCAAATATCAAATTGACACATAATGAGGTCGGGTTGCTAGTCGATGATCGACATGGACCTTGCAGAAAAAAACAAAATACTAAATAAATATATAAAAAAATAAAAACTGAAAAATATAAAACAAAACAAAAATAAAAGCATTCAAAAATTTTAAAACTAAATAAAGACAAGAAAAACATTTTTTTTTAAAGAGAAAAAAAATATAAAAATATATATAAAAAAAACTAAAAAAAATCAAACATAAAAATGTAAAAACAAAAACAAAATTAACACATAAAAATATAAATTTAACTAAAAATGAAAATAAAACATAAAGAAGTATGAAAAAATAAGAAATATAAAAAAAAAGTTTTGAGAAAACATAATTTAAGAAAAATATTTAGAAAATTAACACCAAAAACTTAACAATAAAAAACACATAAATAAAAACAATTTGGATAATTAAAATAATAAACAAAATAAAAAGCATTATTTTTTTAAACATTTAAAAACATAAAACATTAAAATAAAATTAAAATTAAAAGAAAAAAAAAAATATAAAAATAAAATAAAAAAGAAATCAAAATGATTAAGCAAATTAAAATATAAAGTCATTTTTTCCAAATTAGTAAAATTAAAATAATAAACAAAAAATATTAAAAATAATAAACAAAAAATATTAAAAATTAGATTAAAATAAAAATAAAAATAAAAAACATTTAAAATAAATGAAAAAAATATACTCACGCTCCTTGGGCGAGCTTGACCGATTCCTAGCTTCCCTTGCCCTACTGAGTGGCCCCTCGGCTCAAGGCAGGCCTAAAGGGCCTTGGCTGGGGCCCACGTTTTTTTGAACTTTTTAATATTTCTTTTTTTAATTGTTTTTTTATTTTTCATTTTTTTGTTTTTTGTTTTCTTTGGGTTTCTTAAAAATTTGTTTAAATGTTTTATTTTATCTTATTTCTTTTTGAAATTCTTTTTATATATATATATATATATATATATATATATATATATACATTTTTAATTTAATTGTTTTTATTTTTTTACTTTTAATTTTTCTTTTAAGGATTTTGATTTTTTAATTGTATGTTTTTTTAACATTTATTTTGTTATTTTTATTTGAAATCATTTTTTTTGGAAAAAATACTTCAAATAATTTATAAAATTTTCTTCTTCTTCATCTTTTTTTTTTTTTTAAAAAATTCAAATTTTTCATAAAAATCTTTTATTTAACATGGCATTTTTAGCGAAAAGGCCTTGAAATAGACACTTTTTAAATTATATTTATATGTAAAATGTGTATTTTTTGTGTG